>CM075773.1:24678352-25883352 GCA_037974665.1 Ehretia macrophylla | reverse complement strand
CGCATCGTACAGGCACGTCGGAACCAACTGGGGGACGACTTCAAGGCCGCATGGTGGTTGGATCGCCACGACATTGAAGCATCAACAATCGGCTCATCGCAACGCTCTCGTTGTTGCTTAACAAAAGCCAATGCCACATGTGCTAGGCGATTCGCGCATCACGCATGCCCCCCACCGTCCCCCTGTATGCATTTGTATTCACGGAACGGGACAAGCAAACTACCGTCCTGCCCACGCGGTGCTTGGATCGCCACGATACTAGACCACTTCCGTCGCATTACGACTCAGCGAGGACCATGGCGTCGTGTGCTAGGCGATTCACGCAACGCACAGGCACGTCGAAACTAACCGAGGGATGGCTTGAAGGCCGCAAGGTGCTTGGATCGCCACGACATTGAAGCATCAGCAATTGTCTCATCGCAACGCTCGCGTCGTTGCTTAACGAAAGCCAATGCCACATGTGCTAGGCGATTCGCGCATCACACATGGCCCCCACCGTCCCCCCGCATGCATTTGTATTCACGGAACGGGGCAAGCAAACTACCCTCCCGCCCATGTGGTGCTTGGATCGCCACGACACTAGACCACGTCCGTCGCATTACAACTCAGCGAGGACCATGGCGTTGTGTGCAAGGCAATTCGAACATCGCACAGGCACGTCGGAACCAACTGGGGGATGGCTTCAAGGCCCCAGGGAGCTTGGATCACCACAACATTGAAGCATCAGCAATTGTCTCATCGCAATGCTTGCATCGTTGCTTAACGAAATCCAATACCACATGTGCTAAGCGATTCGTGCATCATGCATGCCCCTCACCGTCCCCCTGTATGCACCCGTATGCACGGAACGGGACAAGCAAACTACTTTCCTGCCCACGTGGTGCTTGGATCGCCATGGCACGTCCGTCGCATTACGACTCAGCAAGGACCATGGCGTTGTGTGCTAGGTGATTCACACATCGTACAGGCCCGTCAGAACCAACCGGGGGATGGCTTCAAGGTTGCATGGTGCTTGGATCGCCACGACACTGAAGCATAAATAATCATCTCATAGTAACGCTCGCGTCGTTGCTTAACGAAAGCCAATGCCACATGTATTAGGCTATTCGCGCATCACACATGGCCCCCACCGTGCCCTCGTATGGACGAAACAAGACAAGAAAAGTACATTCCTACCCACGCGGTGATTGGGTGGCCACGGCACTAGACTACATCTGTCGAATTATGACTCAGCTAGGAATATGGTGTCGTGTGCTAGGCGATTCGCGCATCGCACAGGCCGTCGGAACTTATCGGGGGACGGCTTCAAGGCCGCAAGGTGCTTGGATCGCCACGACATTGATGCATCAACAATCGTCTCATCGAAACGCTCGCGTTGTTGCTTAATGAAAGCCAATGCCACATGTGATAGGCGATTCGCACATCACGTATGCCTCCCACCGTCCCCTTGTATGCATTTGTATTCACGGAACGGGACAAGGAAACTACCTTCCCGCCCACGCGGTGCTTGGATCACCACGAAACTAGACCATGTCCGTCGCATTACAACTCAGCGAGGACCATGGCGTCGTGTGCTAGGCGATTCGCGCATCGCACAGGCACGTCGGAACCAACTGGGGGACGGCTTCAAGGCCCCAGGGTGCTTGGATCGCCACGACATTGAAGCATCAGCAATCGTCTAATCGCAAATCTCGCGTCGTTGCTTAACGAAAGCCAATGCCACATGTGCTACGCGCACCATCGAGCGGCGTGGGCGCCCCATGATTGCACCTTTGTGCGGCATGCTTGCACCATCATGCGACATGGGTGCCCCATGCGCGCATCTTCGTACGGCATGGGCGCACCTTCTTGCAGCATGTGCGCACCATCGGGAGGCATGAGCGCCCTATGCTCACACCATCATGCGGCATGGGTGCCCCATACGCGCACCTTCGTGCCGCATGTGGGCCGCATCCGTGCACCGTCGTGCCACAAGTGCGCCCCATCCGCGCACCATCGTGCTGCATGGGCACCTCATGCATGCACCATCGTACGGTATGCGTGCACCATCGTGCGGTGTGGGAGCCCATCCGCGCACCTTCGTACGGCATACGGGCCACATGTGTGCACCATCGTGCGGCATGGGCGCCGTATGCGCGCGCCAATCCGGTGCCCCAAGTAGGTGCCCCAAGTGCGTGCCCCATCGGAGGCCCAATCGTGCACCGTCGTGCAACACCGTGTGCAGTCGTTCCGCAACCATTCACCAATGTGCCCAGCCGTGCTGAAGATAGGGGCAACATAACCAGTCACCGTTAATGCTAAGAGAAGAACGATAGGCACCTCGGGGGGCCGGCGACACACAAGGCTCGATTCAAAGTTTTTGTCATCTCTTATGAAGCGAGCATAGGCTGTCTAACACTTGGGCACTCGAGGTCATGTACGGGGTCAGCCGGCAGTGGGCCCGTTAGTACTTGGGCATAACACACAGCACTTAGGCATTATCGGTGCACGTAGCACTTTGGTGCACATAGCACTTGGGCATAGAGCTTGGGTGCACATAGCACTTGGGTGCACATAGCACTTGGGCATAGAGCTTGGGTGAACATAGCACTTGGGTGCACATAGCACTTGGGCATAGAGCTTGGGTGAACATAGCACTTAGGTGTCAATGGGTATAGCACTTGGGTATAGCACTTTGGGCATTCGCGCGTCGACACTTGGGATTGGGCATAGCACTTAGCACTTTGGCATCTTTGGGCATAACACTTAGCACTTGGGCATCCTTGGGCATAGCACTTAGCACTTGGGCATGATTGGGCATGATTGGGCATAGCACTTGGGTATAGCACAAAGCACATAGCACTTGGGCATAGCACTTGGGTTAGCACTTGGGTGGGCATCCTTGGCCATAGCACTTAGCACTTGGGCATCATCGGGCATCATCGTTGCCTCGAAACCCCAGGACACTTGCGGCGGCACTTATGCAAGTGACGAGTGCGTGTCAAACTAACTTGGGCTAATGTTATTCGGACTTGGGCGCAGAGCACTTGGCAACACTCAGGCATTCTTGCGTCGACACTTGGGTTACAACTTATGACTTATGATAAGAATGCAAAATGTCATATTTCTCTCCATTAAAGTTTAATATTTTACACCTATTTAATGCCTAAATACACTCATTTTCTTTATATTTTGATTTAGAATGCAAACGGAGTAGTTAAGTGCAAAACAAAGCTAAATCGCGCAATTCTGGAAAGCTCTGACACTGTTACATATTTTGGGCATAACTCTCTCATCCGAACTCCGATTGAGGTGATTCAAGATGTTTTGGAAAGCAAAGAAGAAGATCTACAACTTTCATTTTTTTTAAGTTTTGAGAAATAAAGGATGAATTAGAGCCGAAATTAGACGTGAAGTTGCTGCACCTGTGCTGTTTAGTGTTCTGGAATATTATTTATCTAGAAGCTTCTAGTTGATGGTGGAGGATGTGGTGCACGAAAATTCCAACTATTTTAGCTATCCTAATTGTATTAGGACTTTTTCTAGTTGTTTTAGACTTTTCTAGTTATATTAGGAGTTTACTTCACCTTTAATATTTTCTTATTCTATTTAGATTAGGATTCCATTATCTTATGGGATCTAGTAGGCTTCACAAACTATAAAAAAATGGAGAAATTATAAGATTTCGACCACCTCTTTTTCTCTCCCTTTTTCTCCTTCAAGATTTCTACATGGCTCTGCGTGGCTAAACTTTTATTCTTGGTTGAAGGAAATTGAAGCCTCGGAATCATAAGAACTGTGAGATCTAATTAGTTTTTACTGTTCAATTTATGCTTTAAGTATTGAATGTTCTTCTGTTTTATTTATATGATTCTTTCGTTTAATTGCTAGGGTGGCCAACTAGTTTATTATTCGTTATAATCTATTGCTAAGTTAGATATCAAATCCGTAATTGTTTGATCCCTCTAATTTGCGAAGCAACTAAGATTTCTTCATGACCTGGGGTCGTGGTCGTAGCGCATAGCGCCAGAGGGTCTATCTTCAATCCCGCGCACGCGACGGGACGACGTGCGACGGGATGACGCATGAGAACTCGAGAGTTGAATGGACCAACCACCACTTGTCGTGACGTCCGTCGCGTCGGACTCGCATTTCGGCCAACCGCACCTCGAGAAACGGGAGGCCACAATCCGCCCCCATGCACGAACCCGGCAACCCAATGTTAGGGCGCGGGGTGGAGGGGGGCGATGCGATGAGTGACGCCCAGGCAGACGTGCCCTTAGCCTAACGTCTTCGGGCGCAACTTTCGTTCAAAGACTCAATGGTTCACGAGATTCTGCAATTCACACCAAGTATCACATTTCGCTACATTCTTCATCGATCCGAGAGTCAAGATATCCGTTGTTGAGAGTCATTTTTTATTTCGTAAGGGACCGAGGCCTAACCTGGCACACCGCGGATGGGGAAGGGACAGGCTGGTCCCCATTTTTCATTTTCCTTGGCGCATTCCGCGTCGGGGTTCGTTGTTTACGGGGCGTTCGCCCCGACTCAGGACTAACACGCGGGTTTAGGACGAGCCACCTCCCTCGTGTTAGCCCTGCATTGTTTAAACGAGTTCGCAGGTCGTTATGCCTTCGCAGGGTTCAACAATGATCCTTCTGCAAGTTCACCTATGAAACCTTGTTATGACTTCTCCTTCCTCTAAATGATAAGGTTCAGTGAACTTCTTGCGACATCGCGGGTAGCAAACTGCCCACATCGCCGTGATCCGAACACTTCATCAGATCATTCAATCGGTAGGAATGATGGGCAGTGTGTACAAAGGGCAGGGACGTAGTCAACTTGAGCTGATGACTCGCGCTTACTAAGAATTGCTTGTTGAAGACCAACAATTGTAATAATCTATCCCCATCACGATGAAATTTCAAAGATTACCCAGGCCTATCGGCCAAGGCTATAGACTCGTTGAATACATCAGTGTAGCGCGCGTACGGCCCAGAACATCTAAGGGTATCACAAACCTGTTATTGCCTCAAACTTTCGCGGCCTAAAAGGCCGTAGTCCCTCTAAGAAGCTAACTGCGAAGGGATACCTTCGCATAGCTAGTTAGCAGGCTAAGGTCTCGTTCGTTAACGGAATTAACCAGACAAATTGCTCCACCAACTAATAACGGCCATGCACCACCACCTATAGAATCAAGAAAGAGCTCTCAGTCTATCAATCATTACTATGTCTGGACCTAGTAAGTTTTCCCGTGTTGAGTCAAATTAAGCCGCAGGCTCCACTCCTGGTGGTGCCCTTCCGTCAATTCCTTTAAGTTTCAGCCTTGCGACCATACTCCCCCCGGAACCCAAAAACTTTGTGTGAGGCCCGACCCCGAATTGTGTGCGATACCTCGTTTTGCGTGCCCTAAACTAGATTTGCGTGCCATGACCTAGGTTTGAGAATTGTATTTAGTTTGTGTGCCTTGCATTGAATTTCGTGCATTCATATAGGGTTACGTGCGTTTACTTGAAAAACGTGCGTTTGTCTCGTAGTTCGTGTCCTACCTCGAAGTGCGTGCCCTAAACCTAGGAAAGCGTGTCTTCACGCTAATCAAGAAAGCATCTTACACGAAACACTAGGCTATTAAATAATCCTACAAAATCCACTAACAATATAATAATCCAAATTCCTTTCACTAGAAGACAAAAATGCACCAAAAACAAAACATTCTTTATTCTTTTTGCATTATTCTTTTTTTTGCACTTCCAAGATACAATTAAATAATGCTTAAGTTGACAAAATTCAGCATTCTTTAATGCCTTGGCCGACCATATCAAGCTTTTTGCACAAGGTTTGAACAACATAAATTAAATTTGCATGCTAGACAAACTATGTCACCAAAATGCATTAAAAAATGATATAAAAACCTTCCACTTGCACACTATTCTCAGCCATATCACTTTGGCCATGCTAAGCATTTCAAATTGAAGCATTTTGATGACACAAATCAGAATTTGGACTGCCCAAGGCTGACCAAACCCTTAAAGCACTTGCAAGCCATCACTTTGCCATATTTTCTTCATTCCTCTTTCGTTTCTCTCTCTCTTCCTCTCATTTCTCTCTTCTCTCGGCTTTAGCTGCACATTACTACCTCCTTGGCTTGTCTTCTTCACCAATTAGCTGAGCAAGGTCAAACAGCCATCAAGTAAACCAAGCAAGCAAGCTAGAGTTTGAAAAAAACACTCATGCATGTGCATTAGAGCTTCATTTCGGTCCTAGGTAAGCTTCTTGACATTCATTTATTTTCTTCATGTTTTAACTACATGCATGCACTAAGAGGTTGATCACTAGGCTAGGAAAAATAGAGAAAACCAAGTTTAAATCTCAGCCAAGCAAGGAGAAGAACAGATTTGAGCTTCAACCAGGTTTTTGAGCAGAGTTTGATTGATTGCAAAGGTGAGGGTTAAAAGCTTTTGAAAACTCTTTGAAATTTCACATGCATGTTCAAAAATGTGTATATTTGCTTCTGTACTTGAGTTATGTGGTCGTTCATGAGCTTAAACAACCATGCATGGCAAGAACTTGGCTTGAAAATGATGCTAGGTAAAGTCGAATTTATGAGACAGCTTTCTGACCAGTCTGTTCGAGGTAATTTTGGCTAGGAAAATGATGTTTAAATTTCGTAAAAATCACTAGGTGACTAGTTTAAACAGTTTTGAACAATTTTTGTAGAAATAGGAAAAGTCAAAATTTGGCTCTAAGGTCCTCAAAATGGCAAAATGGCGAAAGGTAGCTAAATCTGGAAAAATTTGAGGAAATGAAACAGTTTTGGCAGATGCACTGACTATGCAGAACGAGAGGTTTTTGACCTAGCAAATGACATCAAAATTGCGTGAAATTTCGTACACTGCTAGATTTTTCAGTTGTGGACACTTTTTCCAGAAATAGGCTTAGGCAAAAAATGAACCTAAGGACCTCAAAAACATGAAATATCGAAAGATAGGCAAATCTGGACAGTTTTGTGCAGTTTCATTATTTCGGCTATATCTAATGATCCCGAACTCCAATTGATGCAAGGTTTGTTTCTGATTTTAGTTAACTTCTTAAGATTTAATTTGAAATCTTATTCACTACATTTGGAGATTGTTTGATTATCTGATTGATTGTGAGAAAACAGCCTATTGCAGTGAGTGTTCCACTTAGCTATGTGCTTGGAAAACTATTGTAACCTCTTTTGTGGCACTAATTGCTTGGAAATGTGGTATTGGAATTTTATGTGGACTGTTTTGAGCACTTGAGGAAGTATGAATTGATTGATGCATGACTTGGGAATGATGTTAAGTTGACTTAGGGTTTTGATCGCACGATTATGCATGAAATAGAAACCCTAATGACTTAGTATTCTTGCTAAGTGCTCACCATTGGATATTGCGAGGAAACTGTACGTTGCGTGGGCTGCCCGTAAATGTTTTATAATTTCAAAAGTGATATTGACCATTGCATGTTGACAAATAAGCTTTTCTTGCATTTGAACCCATGTTGATATCATTGCAAGTTGAGTAATCTTATCACTTGATTGCGTGGACCTTTTAGTGAGTTATATGTCCTGTTTTGCATGTGTTACATGGCTGCCCGTTTAATTTCCATATAACTCTATATGCCTTTCAAGTGAAATTTCCTATCTTATCGTGTTCTGCTTGTTTATCTGTCAATGTGCAATCTTATGACTATCCGGAGGCAACCTACTTTGTTGTCCTCCTTCTGTGATATATATTACCTGTCATAAATGTGCATTGCATACAAGGTTGCAACCTTTCTTGTCGGCATGGTAGTGATCACGTATGCCGGGCGGCATCGGGCTTGCCGGTGATATCGTGACCACCATGGTCCCATTCCCTCTCTCGCTTGGGGGCTAGACTTCCTCGGAGAGTTGGGTCGTAGGATTTTGGGGTACATCCGGAGTACACCCACCTGGTGTGTTTGGGGGATGATTCGAAGTCGGCCGCAACAACTGATCCTGGATCTGATCTGAGAGCAAAAGCTCACCGTATCGTTTTTACTATGTGTATATGTACTCCCGCTTGGATCCTAGAGAACCTCGGGGAGGAAAGACCGGTATTCCTGTTTCTATATTTGTATTTCTGTACTTGTATTTCTGTTGTATTTCTGTTGTATTCATGTTTAACCAGAAAATGAGTTTCAAAACTTATTTCTCGTTCCCCTTCGCTGAGTTCATAAGGACTCACCCTCTTTTATCATTTCAGGTGAAGAAGAACAGGTACAGGAACCTGAGCTCAATGTACCTAATGATGAACCCCTGGAATGATTGCTTGTTATTGTTGTTTTGCTTGAACGTGACTTCTCGTGAACTTTTGTTACTTG
This sequence comes from Ehretia macrophylla, assembly GCA_037974665.1. Classification (NCBI taxonomy): domain Eukaryota; kingdom Viridiplantae; phylum Streptophyta; class Magnoliopsida; order Boraginales; family Ehretiaceae; genus Ehretia; species Ehretia macrophylla. The sequence continues at coordinate 25,875,006 of CM075773.1, read as the reverse complement.
AAGACTATTTCCCTTACGTTATTTGTTGTTTGTGATGTAATAGACCCCCGTTCTAATTTGGGGTTTAATTTTGGTTTGTACTTATTTTAAGTAGACTGACACTAGACATACTATGATCGTTCTTGCTTTTATTATCACTAGTATCTACCATATGTTATGATGCTTAGTTAAGGAATAGGCAAATGAACTTATCCAATCTCAACAGGTACTCGCTAATAAGCTATGATCAACATGCATATTTTGAAACGAGAATAAATGGTCAAACGAGACATAGTATCTTGCTAGGTTATCAATCAAACGGGACGTCGAAATAACCAATAGGTAATTCAATTGATGATTAAATAGTAAATTCTAGTCGGGAATGGACTTGAATTGGAAGTATTGAGGCTGTTAGATAATTTAGAACAAAACAAACAGCCCACTTACAGCCGTTATGTTGCCGGATTTGCGGAAAATTTTGGAGTCTAGAATAAAACGTTAAGTGTAAACCTCCTAGAACGATTAAGAATGTGAATGGACTTGACTGTTTAGATCACCCCCTAGTCTAACCTTTATAGGCCGGGTTGGGGCATGACACTTTGATTTCTCATAAGGTGCCGGCGGAGTCCTAAATGCAACATCCGCCGATCCCTGGTCGGCAGTGTTTATGGTTGAGACTAGGACGGTATATGATCGTCTTCGAGCCCCCAACTTTCGTTCTTGATTAATGAAAACATCTTTGGCAAATGCTTTCGCAGTTGTTCATCTTTCATAAATCCAAGAATTTCACCTCTGACTATGAAATACGAATGCCCCCGACTATCCCTGTTAATCATTACTCCGATCCCGAAGGCCAACTCAATAGGATCGGAATTCTATAATGTTATCCCATGCTAATGTATACAGAGCGTAGGCTTGCTTTGAGCACTCTAATTTCTTCAAAGTAACAACGCCGGAGGCACGACTTGGCCAGTTAAGTCCAGGAGTACATCGCCAGCAGAAGGGACGAGACGACCGGTGCATACCTGAGGCGGACTGGCCGACCCATCCCAAAGTCCAACTACGAGCTTTTTAACTGCAACAACTTAAATATACGCTACTGGAACTGGAATTATCGTGGCTGCTGGCACCAGACTTGCCCTCCAATGGATCCTCATTAAGGGATTTAGAATGTACTCATTCCAATTACAAGACTCTTTGAGCCCGATATTGTTATTTATTGTCACTACCTCCCCATGTCAAGATTGGGTAATTTGCGTGTCTGCTGCCTTCCTTGGATGTGGTAGCCATTTCTCAGGCTCCCTATCCAGAATTGAACCGTAATTCTCCGTCACACGTCACCATCATGGTAGGCCACTATCCTACCATCGAAAGTTGATAGGGCAGAAATTTGAATGATGCATCGTCGACACAAGGGTCGCGCGATCCGTCGATTTATCATCAATCATCACAGCAACAGGCAGAGCCCGTGTCGACCTTTTATCAAATAAATGCATCCCTTCTAGAAGTCGGGGTTTATTGCATGTATTAGCTCTAGAATTACTACAGTTATCCAAGTACTAGATACCATCAAACAAACTAAAACTGATTTAATGAGCCATTCACAGTTTCACTGTCTGAATTAGTTCATACTTACACATGCATGGCTTAATCTTTGAGACAAGCATATGACATCTGGCAGGATCTACCATGTAGCATTCCTCACCAATACTGGCGTCACACGAGGCACATAGTCCCCTAAGGGTCGACGGCTCGAGACGAGCACACGACCGTCGTACGCAATTAGCGACGAACGCTGATTTCAGGCAAAGAGAGGCCAAGGACCCCATACCATCATGGTGTGCCGCATCCGAGAGATCGAGCGACGCCCCATGGGCCACGTGTACCGCACTTGTTGGAGTGAGCAGCGTGGAACACGGGACGTGCTTAGGGGTTCGTCCCACGTCGTCCACGGAGGTAGACGCAAGGCAAAAGATGGACGATGTGACTTTAGACTGCCTTCTTTGTAGGTACGCAACACAGGAAACTGACCTACCGACCGAGGCAACGTAAGCACTCGGCCCACGAATGAAGAGGCAAGCAGGGGCAGACGTCGCTGCTCAAGCAGGGATCCAACTGACCCACACAAGCCGACCACCACTCACGCGCTATCACGTTCGTTATGCCCAGACCACCAAGCCAGTAACTGCCCCACCGTCAAGGCAAACGAAACCCTTCAGGAGAACGAAACCGACGAGATAGCCTGAGCACGCACCGCTAGGCACGAAGAATTTCTGAGGGACACGGGACGGGACCGGCACGAGGTGCATGACCAGGTCGCACGTCGGAAGCTTCAGGGCCTACTTCGTGGTCCCCGACCATGCACTGATTGCACGCAACTGAGGTACCAACTGAAAGCAGACTTCCTGCCCACACGGTGCTTGGATCGGCACGATACTAGATCACGTCCGTCGCATTAGGACTCAGCGAGGACCATGGCGTCGTGTGCTAGGCAATTCGTGCATCGCGCACGCCAGTGGGAGCACGCCGGGGGACAGCTTCGAGGCAACACGATACTTGGATCACCACGACATTGAAGCATCAGCAATGGTCTTATCGCAACGCTCGTATCGTCACTTAACGAAAGCCAATGCCACAAGTGCTAGGAGATTCGCGCATCATGCATGCCCCCCCACCGTCCCCCTGTATGCACCCGTATGTACGGAACGGAACAAGAAAAATACCATCCTGCCCACACGGTGCTTGGATCGCCACGACACCAGACCATGTCCGACGCATTACAACTCAGCGAGGACCATGGTGTCGTGTGCTAGACGATTAGCGCATCACGCAGGCCCATAGGAACACACCGAGGGACAGCTTCGAGGCCGCACTGTGCTTGGATCGCCATGACATTGAAGCATTAGCAATCGTCTCATTGCAACGCTCGAGTCGTTGCTTAACGAAAGCCAATGCCACATGTGCTAGGCAATTCGCGCATACGCATGCCCACCACTGTCCCCCTGTATGCACCTGTGTTCACGGAACGGGACAAGCAAACTACCTTCCTGCCCACGCGGTGCTTGGATCGCCATGACACTAGACCATGTCTGTCGCATTATGACTCAGTGAGGACCATGGCGTTGTATGCTAGGCGATTTGCGCATCGCACAGGCCTGTCGGAACCAACTGGGGGACGGCTTCAAGGCTGCATGGTGCTTGGATCGCCACGACTTTGAAGCATTAGCAATCGTCTCATCGCAACGATTGCGTTGTTGCTTAACGAAAGCCAATGCCACATGTGCTAGGCGATTCGCACATCACGTATGCCCCACACCGTCCCCTTGTATGCACTTGTATTCAGGGAACGGGACAAGCAAACTACCTTCCGACCCACGCGGTTCTTGGATCTCCACGATACTAGACCACGTTCGCCGCATTACGACTCAGCGAGGACCATGGCGTCATGTGCTAGTCGATTCGCGCATCGCACAGGCACGTCGGAACCCACCGGGGGACGAATTTAAGGCTGTATGGTGCTTGGATTTCCACAACATTCAAGCATCAGCAATCGTCTCATCACAACGCTCGCGTCGTTACTTAATGAAAGTAAATGCCACATGTGCTAGGCGATTCGCGCATCACGTATGTCCCCCACTGTCCCCCTTTATGCATTTGTATTCACGGAACTGGACAAGCAAACTACCTTCCCGCCCACGCGGTGCTTGGATAGCCACGACACTAGACCACGTCCGTCGCATTACAACTCAGCGAGGACCATGTCGTCGTGTGCTAGGCGATTCGCGCATGGCACAGACAAGTCGGAACCAACTGGGGGACGGCTTCAAGGCCCCACGGTACTTGGATTGCCACGACATTGAAGCATCAGCAATCGTCTCATCGCAACACTCGCGTCGTTGTTTAACGAAAGCCAATGCCACTTGTGCTAGGCGATTCGCGCATCACGCATGCCCCCCACCGTCCCCCCGTATGCACAGAACAGGACAAGCAAACTACCTTCCTGCCCAGGCGGTGCTTGGTTCGCCACGACACTAGACCACGTCCGTCGCATTACAACTAAGCGAGGACCATGGCGTCGTGTGCTAGGTGATTCACACATCGCACAGGCACGTCGGAACCAATCGGTGGACGACTTCAAGGCCGCATGGTACTGTGATCGCCATGACATTGAAGCATCAACAATCATCTCATCGCAACGCTCGCGTCGTTGCTTAACGAAAGCCAATGCCAAATGTGCAAGGCGATTCGCGCATCACGCATGCCCCCCACCGTCCCCCCGTATGCACGGAACGAGACAAGTAAATTACATTCCTGCCCACGCAGTGCTTCGATCGCCACAACACTAGACCACGTCCGTCGCATTATGACTCAGCGAGGACCATGGCGTCGTGTGCTAGGTGATTCACGCATTGCACAAGCACGTCGGAACCAACCGGGGGACGACTTCAAGGCCGCATGGTGCTTGGATTGCCACGACAATGAAGCATCAACAATCGTCTCATCGCAACGCTCGCGTCGTGGCTTAACGAAAGCCAATGCCACATGTGCTAGGCGATTCGCGCATCACGCATGCCTCCCACGTTCCCCCCGTATACACGGAACGGGACAAGCAAACTACATTCCTGCCCACGCGGTGCTTGGATCACCACGACACTAGACCACGTCCGTCGCATTACAAATCAGCGAGGACCATGGCATCGTGTGCTAGGCGATTCGCGCATCGCACAGGCACGTCCGAACCAACCGGGGCACGACTTCAAGGCCGCATAGTGCTTGGATCGCCACGACATTGAAGCACCAACAATGGTCTCATCGCAACGCTCGCGTCGTTGCTTAATGAAGGCCATTGCCTCATTAAGTAGGCTTTTCGCGCATCACTCATGCCCCCCACCGTCCCCCCGTATGCACGAAACGGGACAAGCAAACTACCTTCCTGCCCAAGCGGTGCTTGGTTCACAACGACACTAGACCATGTCCGTCGCATTACGACTCTGCGAGGACTATGGCGTCGTGTGCTAGGCGATTCGCGCATTGCACAGGCTTTTCGGAACCAACCGGGGGACGGCTTCAAGGTCGCAAGTTGCTTCGATCGCCACGACATTGAAGCATCAACAATCGTCTCATCGCAACGCTCGCGTCATTGCTTAACGAAAGCCAATGCCACATGTGGGAGGCAATTCGCGCATCACGCATGCCCCCCACCGTCCCCCTGTATGCATGTTTATTCATCGAACGGGACAAGCAAACTACCTTCCCGCCCACGCGGTTCTTGGATCGCCATGACACTAGACCACGTCGGTCGCATTACAACTCAGCGAGGTCCATGGCGTCGTGTGCTAGGCAATTCGTGCTTGGCATAGGCACGTCGGAACCAACTGGGGGACGGCTTCAAGGCCCCATGGTGGTTGGATCGCCACGACATTGAAGCATCAGCTATCGTCTCATCGCAACGCTCGCGTCGTTGCTTAACGAAAGCCAATGCCACATGTGCTAGGCGATTCGCGCATCACGCATGCCCCCCACCGCCCCCTTGTATGCACTGAACGGGACAACCAAACTACCTTCCTACCCACGCGGTGCTTCGATCACCAAGACACTAGACCACGTTCGTCACATTACGACTCAGCGAAGACCATGGCGTCGTGTGCTAGGTGATTCACGCAACGCACAGGCACGTCGGAACCAACTGGGGGACGGCTTCAAGGCCACATGGTGCTTGGATCGCCACGGCATTGAAGCATCAGCAATCGTCTCATCGCAACGCTCGCGCCTTTGCTTAACGATAGCCAATGCCACATGTGCTAGGCGATTCGCGCATCACGCATGCCCCCCACCGTCCCCCCGTATGCATGGAACGGGACAAGCAAACTACCTTCCTGCCCACACGGTTCTTGGATCACCACGACACTACACCACATCCATCGCATTACGACTCAACGAGGACCATGGCGTCGTGTGCTAGGTGATTCACGCATCGCACAGGCAAGTCAGAACCAACCGGGGGACGACTTCAAGGCCGCATGGTGCTTGGATCACCACGACATTGAAGCATCAACAATCGTCTTATCGCAACGCTCGCGTCATGGCTTAACGAAAGCCAATGCCAAATGTGCTAGGCGATTCGCGCATCACGCATGCCACCCACTGTCCCCCCGTATGCACGGAACGGGACAAGCAAACTACATTTCTGCCCACGAGGTGCTTGGATCGCCACGACACTAGACCACGTCCGTCGTATTACAACTTAGCGAGGACTATGGCGTCGTGTGCTAGGCGATTCGCGCATCGCATAGGCACGTCCGAACCAACCGGGGGACGACTTCAAGGCTGCATGGTGCTTAGATCGCCACGACATTGAATCATCAACAATTGTCTTATCGCAACGCTCGTGTCGTTGCTTAACGAAAGCCAATGCCACATGTGCTAGAGGATTCGCGCATCACTTATGCCCCCCACCGTCCCCCTGTATGCACGGAACGGGACAAGCAAACTACTTACCTGCCCAGGCGGTGCTTGGTTCACCATGACACTAGACCACGTCCGTCACATTACGACTCAGCGAGGACCATGGCGTCGTGTGCTAGGCGATTCGCGCATTACACAGGCACGTCGGAACCAACCGGCGGACGGCTTCAAGGTTGCAAGTTGCTTGGATCGCCACGACATTGAAGCATCAACAATCGTCTCATCGCAACGCTCGCGTCGTTGCTTAACGATAGACAATGCCACATGTGTGAGGCAATTCACGCATCATGTATGCCCCCTACCGTCCCCCTGTATGCATTTGTATTCACGGAACGGGACAAGAAAACTACCTTTCCACCCACGCGGTGCTTCGATCGCCATGACATTAGACCACGTCGGTCGCATTACAACTCAGCGAGGACCATGGCGTCATGTGCTAGGCAATTCGCTCTTGGCATAGGCACGTCGAAACCAACTGAGGGACGGCTTCAAAGCCCCATGGTGCTTGGATCGCCACGACATTGAAGCATCAGCAATCGTCTCATCACAACGCTCGCGTCGTTACTTAGCGAAAGCCAATGCCACAAGTGCTACGCGATTCGCGCATCACGCATGCCCCCCACCGCCCCCTTGTATGCACTGAACGGGACAACCAAACTACCTTCCTACCCACGCGGTGCTTCGATCACCAAGACACTAGACCACGTTCGTCACATTACGACTCAGCGAAGACCATGGCGTCGTGTGCTAGGTGATTCACGCAACGCACAGGCACGTCGGAACCAACTGGGGGACGGCTTCAAGGCCACATGGTGCTTGGATCGCCACGGCATTGAAGCATCAGCAATCGTCTCATCGCAACGCTCGCGCCTTTGCTTAACGATAGCCAATGCCACATGTGCTAGGCGATTCGCGCATCACGCATGCCCCCCACCGTCCCCCCGTATGCATGGAACGGGACAAGCAAACTACCTTCCTGCCCACACGGTTCTTGGATCACCACGACACTACACCACGTCCATCGCATTACAACTCAACGAGGACCATGGCGTCGTGTGCTAGGTGATTCACGCATCGCACAGGCACGTCGGAACCAACCGGGGGAAGACTTCAAGGCCGCATGGTGCTTGGATCACCACGACATTGAAGCATCAACAATCGTCTCATCGCAACGCTCGCGTCGTGGCTTAACGAAAGCCAATGCCATATGTGCTAGGCGATTCGCGCATCACGCATGCCACCCACTGTCCCCCCGTATGCACGGAACGGGACAAGCAAACTACATTTCTGCCCACGAGGTGCTTGGATCGCCACGACACTAGACCACGTCCGTCGTATTACAACTTAGCGAGGACTATGGCGTCGTGTGCTAGGCGATTCGCGCATCGCATAGGCACGTCCGAACCAACCGGGGGACGACTTCAAGGCTGCATGGTGCTTAGATCGCCACGACATTGAAGCATCAACAATTGTCTCATCGCAACGCTCGCGTCGTTGCTTAACGAAAGCCAATGCCACTTGTGCTAGAGGATTCGCGAATCACTTATGCCCCCCACCGTCCCCCCGTATGCACGGAACGGGACAAGCAAACTACCTTCCTGCCCAGGCGGTGCTTGGTTCGCCACGACACTAGACCACGTCCGTCGCATTACAACTAAGCGAGGACCATGGCGTCGTGTGCTAGGTGATTCACACATCGCACAGGCACGTCGGAACCAATCGGTGGACGACTTCAAGGCCGCATGGTACTGTGATCGCCATGACATTGAAGCATCAACAATCATCTCATCGCAACGCTCGCGTCGTTGCTTAACGAAAGCCAATGCCAAATGTGCAAGGCGATTCGCGCATCACGCATGCCCCCCGACTGTCCCCCCGTATGCACGGAACGAGACAAGTAAATTACATTCCTGCCCACGCAGTGCTTCGATCGCCACAACACTAGACCACGTCCGTCGCATTATGACTCAGCGAGGACCATGGCGTCGTGTGCTAGGTGATTCACGCATTGCACAAGCACGTCGGAACCAACCGGGGGACGACTTCAAGGCCGCATGGTGCTTGGATTGCCACGACAATGAAGCATCAACAATCGTCTCATCGCAACGCTCGCGTCGTGGCTTAACGAAAGCCAATGCCACATGTGCTAGGCGATTCGCGCATCACGCATGCCTCCCACGTTCCCCCCGTATACACGGAACGGGACAAGCAAACTACATTCCTGCCCACGCGGTGCTTGGATCACCACGACACTAGACCACGTCCGTCGCATTACAAATCAGCGAGGACCATGGCATCGTGTGCTAGGCGATTCGCGCATCGCACAGGCACGTCCGAACCAACCGGGGCACGACTTCAAGGCCGCATAGTGCTTGGATCGCCACGACATTGAAGCACCAACAATTGTCTCATCGCAGCGCTCGCGTCGTTGCTTAACGAAAGCCAATGCCACATGTGCTAGGCGATTCGCGCATCACTCATGCCCCCCACCGTCCCCCCGTATGCACGGAACGGGACAAGCAAACTACCTTCCTGCCCAGGCGGTGCTTGGTTCGCCACGACACTAGACCACGTCCGTCGCATTACGACTCAGCGAGGACTATGGCGTCGTGTGCTAGGCGATTCGCGCATTGCACAAGCACGTCAGAACCAACCGGGGGACGGCTTCAAGGTCGCAAGTTGCTTCGATCGCCACGACATTGAAGCATCAACAATCGTCTCATCGCAACGCTCGCGTCATTGCTTAACGAAAGCCAATGCCACATGTGGGAGGCAATTCGCGCATCACGCATGCCCCCCACCGTCCCCCTGTATGCATGTTTATTCATCGAACGGGACAAGCAAACTACCTTCCCGCCCACGCGGTTCTTGGATCGCCATGACACTAGACCACGTCGGTCGCATTACAACTCAGCGAGGTCCATGGCGTCGTGTGCTAGGCAATTCGTGCTTGGCATAGGCACGTCGGAACCAACTGGGGGACGGCTTCAAGGCCCCATGGTGGTTGGATCGCCACGACATTGAAGCATCAGCTATCGTCTCATCGCAACGCTCGCGTCGTTGCTTAACGAAAGCCAATGCCACATGTGCTAGGCGATTCGCGCATCACGCATGCCCCCCACCGCCCCCTTGTATGCACTGAACGGGACAAGTAAACTATCTTCCTACCCACGCGGTGCTTGGATCGCCACGACACTAGACCACGTTCGTCACATTACGACTCAGCGAAAACCATGGCGTCGTGTGCTAGGTGATTCACGCATCGTACAGGCACGTCGGAACCAACTGGGGGACGGCTTCAAGGCCCCATGGTGCTTGGATCACCATGACATTGAAGCATCAGCAATCGTCTCATCACAACGCTCGGGCCTTTGCTAAACGAAAGCCAATGCCACATGTGCTAGGTGATTCGCGCATCACGCATGCCCCCCACTGTCCCCCCGTATACATGGAATGGGAGAAGCAAAGTACCTTCATGCCCACGCGGTGCTTGGATCACCACGACACTACACCACGTCCATCGCATTACGACTCAACGAGGACCATGGCGTCGTGTGCTAGGTGATTCGCACATCGCACAGGCGCGTCGGAACCAACCGGGGGACGACTTCAAGGCCGCATGGTGCTTGGATCACCACGACATTGAAGCATCAACAATCGTCTTATCGCAACGCTCGCGTCATGGCTTAACGAAAGCCAATGCCAAATGTGCTAGGCGATTCGCGCATCACGCATGCCTCCCACTGTCCCCCCGTACGCACGGAACGGGACAAGCAAACTACATTCCAGCCCACGAGGTACTTGGATCGCCACGACACTAGACCACATCCATCGTATTACAACTCAGCGAGGACTATGGCGTCGTGTGCTAGGCGATTCGCGCATCGCACAGGCACATCCGAACCAACCGGGGGCTGACTTCAAGGCTGCATGGTGGTTGGATCGCCACGACATTGAAGCATCAACAATTGTCTCATCGCAACGCTCGCGTCGTTGCTTAACGAAAGCCAATGCCACTTGTGCTAGAGGATTCGCGAATCACTTATGCCCCCCACCGTCCCCCCGTATGCACGGAACGGGACAAGCAAACTACATTCCTGCCCACGCGGTGCTTGGATCACCACGACACTAGACCACGTCGGTCGCATTACAACTCAGTGAGGACCATGGCGTCATGTGCTAGGCAAATCGCGCTTGGCATAGGCACGTCGGAACCAACTGGGGGACGGCTTCAAGGCCACATGGTGCTTGGATCATCACGACATTGAAGCATCAGCAATCGTCTCATCAAAACGCTCGCGTCGTTGCTTAACGAAAGCCAATTCCACATGTGCTACGCGATTCACGCATCACGCATGCCCCCCACCGCCCCCCTGTATGCGCTGAACGGGACAAGCAAACTACCTTCCTGCGCACGCGGTGCTTGGATCGCCACGACACTAGACCACGTTCGTCATATTACGACTCAGCGAGGACCATGGCGTCGTGTGCTAGGCGATTCGCGCATCGCACAGGCCCGTCAGAACCAACTAGGGGACGGCTTGAAGGCCCAATGGTGATTGGATCGCCACGACATTGAAGCATCAACAATCATCTCATCGCAATGCTCGAGTCGTTGCTTAACGAAAGCCAATGCCACATGTGCTAGGCGATTCGCGCATCACGCATGCCCCCCACCGTCCCCCTGAAAGCACGGAACGGGACAAGCAAACTACCTTCCTGCCCACGCGGTGCTTGGATCACCACGACACTACACCACCTCCGTCGCATTACGACTCAACAAGGACCATGGCGTCGTGTGCTAGGCGATTCGCGCATTGCACAGGCTCGTCGGAACAAACAGGGGGACGGCTTCAAGGTCGCAAGGTGCTTGGATCGCCACGACATTGAAGCATCAACAATCGTCTCATCACAACGCTCGCGTCGATGCTTAACGATAGCCAATGCCACATGTGCTAGACGATTCACGCATCACGTATGCCTCCCACCGTCCCCCCGTATGCACGGAACGGGACAAGCAAACTACATTCCTACCTACGTAGTGCTTGGGTCGCCACGACACTAGACCACGTCCGTCGTATTACGACTCAGCGGGGACCATGGCGTCGTGTGGTAGGCAATAAGCGCATCGCACAGGCACGTCGGAACCTACCGGGGGACGACTTCAAGGCCGCATGATGCTTGGATCGCCACGACACTAAACCACGTCTGTCGTATTACAACTCAGCGAGGACCATGGTGTCATGTGCTAGTCGATTCGCGCATCGCGCAGGCCTATAGGTACACACTGGTGGACAGCTTCGAGGCCGCACGGTTCTTGGATCGCTACGACATTGAAGCATTAGCAATCGTCTCATAGCAACGCTCGAGTCGTTGCTTAACGAAATCCAATGCCACATGTGCTAGGCGATTCGCGCATCACTCAAGCCCCCCACCATCCCCCTATATGTACCTCTATTCACGAAACTTGACAAATAAACTACCTTCCTACCCACGCAGTGCTTGGATCGCCACGACACAAGACCACTTCCGTCGTATTATGACTCAGCGAGGACCATAGCGTCGTGTGCTAGGCGATTCGCGCATCACACAGGCCCGTCAGAAACAACCGGGGGACAGCTTCATGGCCACATATTGCTTGGATCGCCATTACATTGAAGCATCAGCAGTCGTCTCATCGCAACACTTGTGTCGTTGCTTAACGAAAGCCAACGCGACATGTGCTAGGCGATTCGCGCATCACGCATGCCCCCCATCGTCCCCTTGTATGCATTTGTATGCACGGAATGGGACAAACAAACTACCTTCCTGCCTATGCGTTGCTTGGATCGCCACGAAACTAGACTACATCCGTCGCATTACGACTCAATGAGGACCATGGCGTCGTGTGCTAGGCGATTCGCGCATCGCACAAGCACGTCAGAACCCACCAGGGGACAGCTTCAAGGTCACAAGGTGCTTGAATAGCCACGACATTGAAGCATCAACAATCGTCTCGTTGCAACGCTCGTGTCGTTGCTTAATGAAAGTCAATACCACATGTGCGAGGCGATTCGCGCACCACGCAAACCACCCACCGTCCCCCAGTATGCATTTGTATTCACGAAATGGGACAAGCAAACTACCTTCTTGCCCACGCGGTTCTTGGATCGCCACGACACTAGACCACGTCCGTCGCATTACGACTCAGCGAGGACCATGGCGTCATGCGCTAGGCGATACGTGCATCGCACAGGCACGTCAGAACCAACCAGGGGACAACTTCAAGGCCGCATGGTGCTTGGATTACCAAGACATTGACGCATCAACAATTGCCTCATTGCAACGCTCGCGTCGTTGCTCAACGAAAGCCAATGCCACATGTGCTAGGCAATTCGCGCATCACGAATGCCCCCCACCATCACCCCGTATGCATGGAACGGGACAAGCAAACTACCTTCCTGCCCACGCAGAGCTTGGATCGCCACGTGAAGCGAAGTTGTCTCGCCCAAGGTGCCGTGGGATTCAGTAACAAAAATGTGATGGATTAGGTTGTCGTCCTTTGCGCAGCTCACGACGTACGATCCGTGATGGAAAAATAGCACAAAAATAGAAAAGTGTCCCGAAACTGATGAAAACGTTCAATTTTGGGCTCTGAAAAAAGGCCCAGCGAAGCAAGCTTGGCCGCCCTGTCGTAGAGATCTTGGAGAGCTTTCCAACAGTATGCTGTGCGCCGCGTAACTCCTTACGGATCAAAAGTTATGGGCACCGGAGCGACGGAGACTTGGTCGCATGCCCCACGCCCCCAGTTTGCGTGCCCAGCCTCTATGTGAAGCAAAGTTTTCTTGCCCAAGTTGCCGTGGGATTCAGTAACAGAAATGTGATGGATTAGGCTGTCGTCCTTTACGCAGCTCACGACGAAAGATCCGGGATGGAAAAACAGCGCAAAAATAGAAAAGTGTCCCGAAATTGATGAAAACGTTCGATTTTGGGCTCAGAAAAGAGGCCTAGCAAAGCGGGCTTTGATGCACCGTCGTAGAGCTCTCTGAGAGCTTTCCAACGGTATGCTGTGGGCCGCGTAACTCCCTACGGATCAAAAGTTATGGGCTCCGGAGAGACGAAGACTTGGTCCCAAGCCCCACGCCTCGGTTTGCGGGCCCAGCCTCTACGTGAAGCTAAGTTGTCTCGCCCAAGTTGTCGTGGGATTTAGTAACACAAATGTGAGGGATTAGGTTGTCGTCCTTTACGCAGCTCACGATGTACGATCCGGGATGGAAAAATAGCGCAAAAACAGAAAAGTGCCCGAAAACTAATGAAAACGTTCAATTTTGGCCTCCGAGAAAAGGCCCAGCTAAGAGGTTTTAGCTGCCCCGTCGTAGAGCTCCAAGAGAGCTTTCCAACAGTATGTTGTGCGCCGCGTAACTCCCTACGGATCAAAAGTTATGGGCACGGGAGCGACGGAGACGTGCTCACAAGCCCCACGCCCTCGGTTTACGGGCCCGTCCTCCACGTGAAGCGAAGTTGCCTCACCCAACGTGCCGTGGGATTCAGTAACATAAATGTGATGGATTAGGTTGTCGTCCTTTACGCAGCTCACGACGAATGATCCGGGATGGAAAAATAGCGCAAAAACAGAAAAGTGTCCCGAAACTAATGAAAACGTTCGATTTTGGGCTAAGAAAAGAGGCCCAGTGAAGCGGGCTTTGATGCACCGTCGTAGAGCTCTCTGAGAGCATTCCAACAGTATGCTGTGGGCCGTGTAACTCCATACGGATCAAAAGTTAAGGGCTCCGGAGCGACGGAGACCTGGTCCCAAGCCCCACGCCCTCGGTTTGCGGGCCCAGCGTCTACGTGAAGCAAAGTTGTCTTGCCCAAGGTGCCGCGGGATTTAGTAACATAAATGTGATGGATTAGGTTGTCGTCCTTTTCGCAGCGCACAACGTACGATCCGGGACGAAAAAATAGCGCAAAAATAGAAAAGTGCCCCGAAACTGATGAAAACGTTCCATTTTGGGGTCCGATAAAAGGCCCAGCGAAGTGGGCTTAGCTGTCCCGTCGTAGAGCTCTCGGAGAGCTTTCCAACGTTATGCTGTGGGCCGCGTAACTCCCTACGAATCAAAAGTTATGGGCTCCGGAGCGACGGAGACTTTGTCCCAAGCCCCACACCCTCGGTTTGCGGTCCCAGCCTCTACATGAAACAAAGTTGTCTCGCCCAAGGTGCCGTGGGATTCAGTAACAGAAATGTGATGGATTAGGTTATTGTCCTTTACGCAGCTCACGATGTACGATCCGGGATGGAAAAACAGCGCAGAAACAGAAAAGTATCCCAAAATTGATGAAAACGTTCGATTTTCGGCTCTGAAAAAAAGGCCCAGCGAAGCGGGCTTTGATGCACCGTCGTAGAGCTCTCTGAGAGCTTTCCAACGGTATGCTGTAGGCCGCGTAATTCCCTATGGATCAAAAGTATTAGGTTCCGGAGCGACGGAAACCTGGTCCCAAGCCCCACGCCCTCGGTTTGCGGGCCCAGCCTCTACGTGAAGCAAAGTTGTCTCGTCCAAGGTGCCGTGGGATTCAATAACGAAAATGTGATGGATTAGGTTGTCGTCCTTTACGCAGCTCACGACGTACGATCCGGGATGGAAAACAGCGCAAAAATAGAAAAGTGCCCTGAAACTGATGAAAACGTTCGATTTTGGGCTCCGAAAAAAGGCCCAGCAAAGCAAGATTTGCAGCCTCATCGTAGAGCTCTCGGAGAGCTTTCCAACGGTATGCTGTGGGCCGCGTAACTCCCTACGGATCAAAAGTTATGGGCTCCGGAGCGACGGAAACTTGGTCCCAAGCCCCACGCCCTCGGTTTGCGGACCCAGCCTCTACGTGAAGCGAAGTTTTCTCACCCAAGGTGCCGTGGGATTCAGTAACAAAAATGTGATGGATTAGGTTGTCGTCCTTTGCGCAGCTCACGACGTACAATCCGGGATGGAAAAACAGCGTAAAAATAGAAAAGTGCCCAGAAACTGATGAAAACGTTCGATTTTGGCCTCTGAAAAAAGGCCCAGCCATGAAGGCTTAGCTGTCCCGTCGTAGAGCTCTCGGAGAGCTTTCCAACGGTATGCTGTGGGCCGCGTAACTCCCTACGGATCAAAAGTTATGGCCTCCGGA
The DNA here is from genome assembly GCA_037974665.1 of Ehretia macrophylla. Classification (NCBI taxonomy): domain Eukaryota; kingdom Viridiplantae; phylum Streptophyta; class Magnoliopsida; order Boraginales; family Ehretiaceae; genus Ehretia; species Ehretia macrophylla. The sequence continues at coordinate 25,859,424 of CM075773.1, read as the reverse complement.
GCGACGGAGACTTGGTCCCAAGCCCCACGCTCTCGGTTTGCGGGCCCAGCCTCTACGTGAAGCAAAGTTGTCTCGCCCAAGGTGCCGTGGGATTCAGTATCAGAAATGTGATGGATTAGGCTGTCGTCCTTTACGCAGCTCACGACGAAAGATCCGGGATGGAAAAACAGCGCAAAAATAGAAAAGTGTCCCGAAATTGAAGAAAACATTCGATTTTGGGCTCAGAAAAGAGGCCTAGCAAAGCGGGCTTTGATGCACCATCGTAGAGCTCTCTGAGAGCTTTCCAACAGTATGCTGTGGGCCGCGTAACTCCCTACGGATCAAAAGTTATGGGCTCCGGAGCGACGGAGACTTGGCCCCAGCCCCACGGCCTCGGTTTGTGGGCCCAGCCTCTACGTGAAGCGAAGTTGTCTCGCCCAAGGTGTCGTGGGATTCAGTAACAAAAATGTGATAGATTAGGTTGTCGTCCTTTGCGCAGCTCACAACGTACGATCCGGGATGAAAAAACAGCGCAAGAATAGAAAAGTGCCCGGAAACTAATGAAAACGTTCAATTTTGGCCTCCGAGAAGAGGCCCAGCTAAGAGGGTTTAGCTGCCCCGTCGTAAAGCTCTCGGAGAGCTTTCTAACGGTATGTTGTGGGCCGCGTAACTCCCTACGGATCAAAAGTTATGGGCTCCGGAGCGACGGGGACTTGGTCCCAAGCCCCACGCCCTCGGTTTGCGGGCCCAGCCTCTACTCGAAGCGAAGCTGTGTCGCCCAAGGTACCGTAGGATTCAGTAACAGAAATGGGACAGATTGGGTTGTCGGCCTTTACGCAGCTCACGACGAATGATCCGGGTTGGAAAAACAGCGCAAAAACAGAAAAGTGTCCCAAAACTGATGAAAACGTTCGATTTTGGGTTCAGAAAAGAGGCCCAGTGAAGCGGGCTTTGATGCACCGTCGTAGAGCTCTCTGAGAGCTTTCCATCGGTATGCTGTGGGCCGCGTAACTCCCTACGGATCAAAAGTTATGGGCTCCGGAGCGACGGAGACTTGGTCCCAAGCCCCACGCCCTCGGTTTACGGGCCTAGCCTTTATGTGAAGCAAAGTTGTCTCGCCCAAGGTGTCGTGGGATTTAGTAACACAAATGTGATGGATTAGGTTGTCGTCCTTTACGCAACTCACGATGTACGATCCGGGATGGAAAAATAGCACAAAAATAGAAAAGTGTCCCGAAACTGATGAAAACGTTCGATTTTGGGTTCAGAAAAGAGGCCCAGTGAAGCGGGCTTTGATGCACCGTCGTAGAGCTCTCTGAGAGCATTCCAACAGTATGCTGTGGGCCGTGTAACTCCATACGGATCAAAAGTTATGGGCTCCGGAGCGACGAAGACTTGGTCCCAAGCCCCACGCCCTCGGTTTGCGGGCCCAGCCTCTACGTGAAGCAAAGTTGTCTTGGCCAAGGTGCCGTGGGATTCGGTAACAGAAATGTGACGTATTAGGTTGTCGTCCTTTTTGCGGCGCACGACGCACGATCCGAGACGAAAAAACAGCGCAAAAGAAGAAATGTGTCCAGAAACTGATGAAAACGTTCGATTTTGGGCTCCCGAAAAAGGCCCAGCGAAGTGGGCTTAGCTGCCCTGTAGTAGACCTCTAGGAGTGCTTTCCAACGGTATGCTGTGGGCCGCGTAACTCCTTGCGGATCAAAAGTTATGGGCTCCGGAGCGGCGGAGACCTGGTCCCAAGCCCCGCGACCTCGGTTTGCCGGCCCAGCCACCACGTGAAACGAAGTTGTCTCACCCAAGGTACCGTGGGATTCAGTAACAGAAATGTGATGGATTAGGTTGTCGTCCTTTACGCAACTCACGATGTACGATCCGGGATGGAAAAACAGCTCAAAAAGAGAAAAGTGTCCCGAAACTGATGAAAACATTCGATTTTCGGCTCTGAAAAAAAGGCCCAGCAAAGCAGGCTTTGATGCACCGTCGTAGAGCTCTCTGAGAGCTTTCCAACGGTATGCTGTAGGCCGCGTAATTCCCTATGGATCAAAAGTAATGGGTTCCATAGCGACGCAGACCTGGTCCCAAGCCCCACGCCCTCGGTTTGTGGGCCCAGCCTCTACGTGAAGCGAAGTTGTCTCGCCCAAGGTGCCGTGGGATTCAGTAACAAAAATGTGATGGATTAGGTTGTCGTCCTTTGCGCAGCTCATGACGTACGATCCGGGATGGAAAAACAGCGCAAAAATAGAAAAGTGCCCAGAAACTGATGAAAACGTTTGATTTTGGCCTCCGAAAAAAGGTCTAGCCAAGAGGGCTTAGCTGCCACGTCGTAGAGCTCTCGGAGAGCTTTCCAATGGTATGATGTGGGCCGCGTAACTCCCTACGGATCAAAAGTTATGGGCTCCGGAGCGACGGAGACTTGGTCCCAAGCCCCGCGCTCTCGGTTTGCGGGCCCATCCTCTACGTGAAGCAAAGTTGTCTCACCCAAGGTGCCGTGGGATTCAGTATCAGAAATGTGATGGATTAGGTTGTCGTCCTTTACGCAGCTCACGACGAATGATCCGTGATGGAAAAACAGCGCAAAAATAGAAAAGTGTCCCGAAATGGATGAAAACGTTCAATTTTGGGCTCAGAAAAGAGGCCCAGCAAAGCGGGCTTTGATGCACCGTCGTAGAGCTCTCGGAGAGCTTTCTAACGGTTTGCTGTGGGCCGCGTAACTCCCTACGGATTAAAAGTTATGGGCTCCGGAGCGACGGAGCCCTGGTCCCAGGCCCCACGCCCTCGGTTTGCGGGCCCAGCTTCTACCTGAAGCGAAGTTGTCTCGCCCAAGGTGCGGTGGGATTCAGTAACAAAAATGTTATGGATTAGGTTGTCGTCCTTTTCGCAGCGCCCGACGTACGATCCAGGATGGAAAAACAGCGCAAAAATAGAAAAGTGCCCGGAAACTGATGAAAACGTTCGATTTTGGCTTCAGAAAAAAGGTCTAGCCAAGAGGGCTTAGCTGCCACGTCGTAGAGCTCTCGGAGAGCTTTCCAATGGTATGATGTGGGCCGCGTAACTCCCTACGGATCAAAAGTTATGGGGTCCAGAGCGGCGGAGGCGTAGTTCCAAGCCCCACGCCCTCGGTTTGCGGGCCCATCCTCTACGTGAAGCAAATTGTCTCACCCAAGGTGCCGTGGGAATCAGTAACATAAATGTGATGGATTAGGTTGTCGTCCTTTACGCAGCTCACGACGAATGATCCGGGATGGAAAAACAGCGCAAAAACAGAAAAGTGTCCCGAAACTGATGAAAACGTTCAATTTTGGGCTCAGAAAAGAGGCCCAGCGAAGCGGGCTTTGATGCACCGTCGTAGAGCTCTCTAAGAGCATTCCAACAGTATGCTGTGGGCCGCGTAACTCCCTACGGATCAAAAGTTATGCGCTCCGGAGCGACGGAGACTTGGTCCCAAGCCCTACGCCCTCGGTTTACGGGCCCAGCATCTACGTGAAGCGAAGTTGTCTGGCCCAAGGTGCCGTGGGATTCAGTTACAGAAATGTGATGGATTTGGTTGTCGTCCTTTTCGCAGCGCACAACGTACGATCCGGGATGAAAAAACAGGGCAAAAATAGAAAAGTGCCCGAAACTGATGAAAACGTTCCATTTTGGGGTCCGAAAAAAGCCCCAGCGAAGAGGGCTTGGCTGCCCCGTCGTAGAGCTCTCGGAGAGCTTTCCAACGGTATGCTGTGGGCCGCGTAACTCCCTACGGATCAAAAGTTATGGGCTCCGGAGCGACGGAGACCTGGTCCCAAGCCCTACGCCCTCGGTTTTCGGGCCCAGCCTCTACGTGAAACGAAGTTGTCTCACCAAAGGTGCCGTATGATTCAGTAGCAGAAATGTGATGGATTAGGTTGTCGTCCTTTACGCAACTCACGATGTACGATCCGGGATGGAAAAACAGCTCAAAAATAGAAAAGTATCCCGAAACTGATGATAACGTTCGATTTTCGGCTATGAAAAAAAGGCCCAGCAAAGCTGGCTTTGATGCACCGTCGTAGAGCTTTCTGAGAGCTTTCCAACGGTATGCTGTAGGCCGCGTAATTCCCTATGGATCAAAATTTATGGGTTCCGTAGCGACGGAGACCTGGTCCCAAGCCCCACGCCCTCGGTTTGCGGACCCAGCCTCTACGTGAAGCAAAGTTGTCTCGTCCAAGGTGCTGTGGGATTCAGTAACAAAAATGTCATGGATTAGGTTGTCGTACTTTACGCATTTCACGACGTACGATCCGGGATGGAAAACAGCGCAGAAATAGAAAAGTGCCCTGAAACTGATGAAAACGTTCGATTTTTGGCTCCGAAGAAAGGCCCAGCAAAGCGGGCTTTGCAGCCCCATCATAGCGCTCTTGGAGAGCTTTGCAACGGTATGCTGTGCGCTGCGTAACTCCTTACGGATCAAAAGTTATGGGCACCGGAGCGACTAAGACTTGGTCCCAAGCACCAAGCCCTCGGTTTGCGGGCCTAGCCTCTACGTGAAGTGAAGTTGTCTTGCCCAAGGTGGCATGGGAGTCGGTAATAGAAATGTTATGGATTAGAGTGTCGTCCTTTGCGCAGCTCACGAAGTACGATCCGGGATGGAAAAATAGCGCAAAAACAGAAAAGAGCCCAGAAACAGATCAAAACGTTCGATTTTGGTCTCCGAAAAAAGGCTCAGCCAAGAGGGCTTAGCTGCCCCGTCGTAGAGCTCTCGGAGAGCTTTCCAACGGTATGCTGTGGGCCGCGTAACTCCCTACGGATCAAAAGTTATGGGCTCCGGAGCGCCGGAGACTTGGTCCCAATCCCCACGCCCTCGATTTGCGAGCCCAACCTCTACGTGAAGCAAAGTTGCCTCGCCCAAGGTGCCGTGGGATTCAGTAACAGAAATGTGATGGATTAGGTTGTTGTCCTTTACGCAGCTCACGACGAATGGTCCGGGATGGAAAAACAGCGCAGAAATAGAAAAGTGCCCTGAAACTGATGAAAACGTTCGATTTTTGGCTCCGAAGAAAGGCCCAGCAAAGCAGGCTTTGCAGCCCCATCGTAGAGCTCTCGGAGAGCTTTCCAACCGTATGCTGTGGGCCGCGTAACTCCCTACGGATTAAAAGTTATGGGCTCCGGAGCGACGGAGACTTGGTCCCAAGCACCACGCCGTCGGTTTGCGGGCCCAGCCTCTACGTGAAGCGAAGTTGTCTCACCCAAGGTGCCGTGGGATTCAGTAACAAAAATGTGATGGATTAGGTTGTCATCCTTTGCGCAGCTCACGACGTACGATCCGGGATGGAAAAATAGCACAAAAACAGAAAAGAGCCCAGAAACAGATCAAAACGTTCGATTTTGGTCTCCGAAAAAAGGCTCAGCCAAGAGGGCTTGGCTGCCGCGTCGTAGAGCTCTCGAAGAGCTTTCCAACGGTATGCTGTGGGCCGCGTAACTCCTTACGGATCAAAAGTTATGGGCTCCGGAGCGACGGAGACTTGGTCCCAATCCCCACGACCTCGGTTTGCGGGCCCAACCTCTACGTGTAGCGAAGTCGTCTCGCCCAAGGTGCCGTGGGATTAAGTAACAGAAATGTGATGGATTAGGTTGGCGTCCTTTACGCAGCTCACGACGAATGGTCCGGGATGGAAAAACAGCGTAAAAACAGAAAAGTTTCCCGAAACTGATGAAAACGTTCGATTTTGGGCTCAGAAAAGAGGCCCAGTGTAGCGGGCTTTGATACCCCGTCGTAGAGCTCTCGGAGAGCTTTCCAACGGTATGCTGTGGGCCGCGTAACTCCCTACGGATCAAAAGTTATGGGCTCCGGAGCGACAGAGACTTGGTCCCAAGCCCCACACCCTCAGTTTGCGGTCCCAGCCTCTACGTGAAACGAAGTTGTCTCACCAAAGGTGCCGTATGATTCAGTAGCAGAAATGTGATGGATTAGGTTGTCGTCCTTTACGCAACTCACGATGTACGATCCGGGATGGAAAAACAGCTCAAAAATAGAAAAGTATCCCGAAACTGATGATAACGTTCGATTTTCGGCTATGAAAAAAAGGCCCAGCAAAGCGGGCTTTGATGCACCGTCGTAGAGCTTTCTGAGAGCTTTCCAACGGTATGCTGTAGGTCGCGTAATTCCCTATGGATCAAAAGTTATGGGTTCCGGAGCGACGGAGACCTGGTCCCAAGCCCCACGCCCTCGGTTTGCGGGCCCAGCCTCTACGTGAAGCAAAGTTGTCTCGTCCAAGGTGCCGTGGGATTCAGTAACAAAAATGTGATGGATTAGGTTGTCGTACTTTACGCATTTCACGACGTACGATCCGGGATGGAAAACAGCGCAGAAATAGAAAAGTACCCTGAAATTGATGAAAACGTTCAATTTTGGACTCCGAAAAAATGCCCAACGAAGCGGGCTTTGCAGCCCCGTCGTAGAGCTCTCGCAGAGCTTTCCAACGGTATGCTGTGGGCCGCGTAACTCCCTACGAATCAAAAGTTATGGGCTCCGGAGCGACGGAGACCTGGTCCCAAGCCCCACACCCTCGGTTTGTGGGCCCATCCTCTACGTGAATCGAATTTGTCTCACCCAAGGTGCCGCGGGATTCGGTAACAGAAATGTGATGGATTAGGTTGTCGTCCTTTGCGCAGCTCACGACGTACGATCCGGGATGGAAAAATAGCGCAAAAACAGAAAAGAGCCCGGAAACAGATCAAAACGTTCGATTTTGGTCTCCGAAAAAAGGCTCAGCCAAGAGGGCTTAGCTACCCCGTCGTAGAGCTCTCGGAGAGCTTTCCAACGGTATGCTGTGGGCCGCGTAACTCCCTACGGATCAAAAGTTATGGGCTCCGGAGCGACGGAGACTTGGTCCCAATCCCCACGCCCTCGATTTGCGGGCCCAACCTCTACGTGAAGCAAAGTTGCCTCGCCCAAGGTGCAGTGGGATTCAGTAATAGAAATGTGATGGATTAGGTTGTCGTCCTTTACGCAGCTCACGACGAATGGTCCGGGATGGAAAAACAGCGTAAAAACAGAAAAGTTTCCCGAAACTGATGAAAACGTTCGATTTTGGGCTCAGAAAAGAGGCCCAGTGTAGCGGGCTTTGATGCTCCGTCGTAGAACTCTCTGAGAGCTTTCCAACAGTATGTTGTGGGCCGCGTAACTCTCTACGGATCAATAGTTATGGGCTCCGGAGCGACAGAGACTTGGTCCGAAGCCCCACGGCCTCGGTTTGCGGGCCCAGCCTCTACGTGAAGCGAAGTTGTCTCGCCCAAGGCACCATGGGATTCAGTAACAAAAATGTGATGGATTAGGTTGTCGTCCTTTGCGCAGCTCACGACGTACGATCCGGGATGGAAAAACAGCGCAAAAACATAAAAGTGCACGGAAACTGATGAAAACGTTCGATTTTGGCCTCCGAAAAAAGTCCCAGCCAAAAGGGCTTATTTGCCCCGTCGTAGAGCTCTCGGAGAGCTTTCCAACAGTATGCTGTGGGCTGCGTAACTCCCTACGGATCAAAAGTTATGGGCTCCGGAGCGACGGAGACTTGGTCCCAAGCCCCACGCTCTCGGTTTGCGGGCCCATCCTCTACGTGAAGCAAAGTTGTCTCGCCCAAGGTGCCGTGAGATTCAGTAACCGAAATGTGATGGATTAGGTTGTCGTCCTTTACGCAGCTCACGACGAATGATCCGGGATGGAAAAACAGCGCAAAAACAGAAAAGTTTCCCAAAATTGATGAAAACGTTCGATTTTGGGCTCAGAAAAGAGGCCCAGCAAAGCGGGCTTTGATGCACCGTCGTAGAGCTCTCTGAGAGCATTCCAACAGAATGCTGTGGGCCGCGTAACTCCCTACGGATCAAAAGTTATAGGCTCCGGAGCGATGGAGACTTGGTCCCAAGCCCCACGCCCTCGGTTTACGGGCGCAGCCTCTACGTGAAGTAAAGTTGTCTCGTCCAAGGTGCCGTGGGATTCAGTAATAAAAATGTGATAGATTAGGTTGTCGTCCTTTACGCAGCTCACGACGTACAATCCGGGATGGAAAACAGCGCAAAAATAGAAAAGTGCCCTGAAACTGATGAAAACGTTCGATTTTGGGCTCCGAAAAAAGGCCCAGCAAAGCGAGCTTTGCAGCCCCGTCGTAGAGCTCTTGGAGAGCTTTCCAACGGTATGCTGTGGGCCGCGTAACTCCCTACGGATCAAAAGTTACGGGCTCGGGAGCGACGGAGACTTGGTCCTAAGCCCCAAGCCCTCAGTTTACGGGCCCAGCCTCTACGTGAAGCGAAGTTGTCTCGCCCAAGGTGCCGTGGGATTCAGTAACAAAAATGTGATGCATTAGGTTGTCGTCCTTTGCGCAGCTCACGACGTACGATCCGGGATGGAAAAACAGCGCTAAAACAGAAAGGTGCCCCGAAACTGATGAAAACGTTCGATTTTGGGCTCCGAAAAAAGCTCCTGCGAAGAGGGCTTAGCTGCTCCATCATAGAGCTCTCGGAGAGCTTTCCAACGGTATGCTGTGGGCCGCATTACTCCCTACGGATCAAAAGTTATGGGCTCCGGAGCGACGGAGACTTGGTCCCAAGCCCCACGCCCTCAGTTTGCGGGCCCAGCCTCTACGTGAAGCAAAGTTTTCTCGCCCAAGGTTCCATGGGATTCAGTAATAGAAATGTGATGGATTAGGATGTCGTCCTTTACGCAGCTCACGACGAACGATCTGGGATGGAAAAACAGTGCAAAAATAGAAAAGTGTCCCGAAACTGATGAAAACGTTCGATTTTGGGCTCCGAAAAAGGGCCCAGCGAAGTGGACTTTGATGCACCATCGTAGAGCTCTCTGAGAGCTTTCCAACTGTATTCTGTGGGCCGCGTAACTCCCTACGAATCAAAAGTTATGGGCTCCGGAGCGACGGAGACTTGGTCCCAAGCCCCACGCCCTCGGTTTGCGGTCCCAACCTCTACGTGAAGCGAAGTTGCCTCGTCCAAGGTGCCGTGGCATTCAGTAACAAAAATGTGATGGATTAGGTTGTCGTCCATTGTGCAGCTCATGACGTACGATCCGGGATGGAAAAACAACGCAAAAACAGAAAAGTGCCACGAAACTGATGAAAACGTTCAATTTTGGGCTCCGAAAAAAGGCCCAGTGAAGCGGGCTTTGTTGCACCGTCGTAGAGCTCTCCGAGAGCTTTCCAACGCTATGCTGTGGGCCGCGTAACTCCCTTCGGATCAAAAGTTATGGGCTCCGGAGCGACGGAGACTTGGTCCCAAGCCCCACGCCCTCGGTTTGCGGGCCCAGCGTCTACGTGAAGCGAAGTTGTCTCACCCAAGGTGCCGTGGGATTCAGTAACAAAAATGTGATGGATTAGGTTGTCGTCCTTTTCGCAGCTCACGATGTACGATCCGGGATGGAAAAACAGCTCAAAAACATAAAAGTGTCCCAAAACTGATGAAAACGTTCGATTTTAGGCTCCGAAAAAATGCCCAGCAAGCGAGCTTCGCTGACCCGTCGTAGAACTCTCTGAGAGTTTTCCAACGGTATGTTGTGCGTCACGTAACTCCTTACGGATCAAAAGTTATGGGCACCGGAGCGATAGAGACCTGGTCCCAAGCCCCACGCCCACGGTTTGCGGGCCCATCCTCTACGTGAAGTGAAGTTGCCTTGCCCTAGGTGTCGTGGGATTCAATAACAAAAATGTGATGGATTAGGTTGTCGTCCTTTACACAGCTCACGACGAACGATCCGGGATGGAAAAACAGCGTAAAAATAGAAAAGTGTCCCGAAACTGATGAAAACGTTCGATTTTGGGCTCAGAAAACAGGCCCAGCGAAGTGGGCTTTGACTCACCGTCGTAGAGCTCTCTGAGAGCTTTCTAACGGTGTGCTGTGGACCGCGTAACTCCTTACGGATCAAAAATTATGGGCTCCGGAGCGACGGAGACTTGGTCCCAAGCCCCACGCCCTCGGTTTACAGTCTCAGCCTCTACGTGAAACGAAGTTGTCTCGCCCAAGGTGCTGTGGGATTCAGTAACAGAAATGTGATGGATTAGGTTGTTGTCCTTTACGCAGCTCACGAGGTACGATCCGGGATGGAAAAACAGAGCAAAAACAGAAAAGTATCCCGAAACTGATTAAAACGTTCGATTTTGGGATCCAAAAAAAGGCCCAATGAAGCGGGCTTAGCTGCTTTGTCGTAGAGCTCTCAGAGAGCTTTCCAACGGTATGTTGTGGGCCGCGTAACTCCCTACGGATCAAAAGTTATGGGCTCCGGAGCGACGGAGACTTGGTCCCAAGCCCCACGCCCTCGGTTTGCGGTCCCAGCCTCTACATGAAACGAAGTTATCTCGACCAAGGTACCGTGGGATTCAGTAACATAAATGTGATGGATTAGGTTGTTGTCCTTTACGCAGCTCACGATGTACGATCCGGGATGGAAAAACAGAGCAAAAACAGAAAAGTGTCCCGAAACTGATGAAAACGTTTGATTTTGGGATCCGAAGATAGGCCCAGCGAAGCGTACTTTGCTATCCAGTCGTAGAGCTCTCGGAGAGCTTTCCAACGGTATGCTGTGGGACGCGTAACTCCCGAAAGTTCAAAAGTTATGGGCTCCGGAGCGACGGAGACTAGGTCCCAAGCCCCACGCCCTCGGTTTGTGGGCCCAGCCTCTACGTGAAGCAAAGTTGTCTCGCCCAAGGTGCCGTGGGATTCAGTAACATAAATGTGATGGATTAGGTTGTCGTCCTTAGCGCAGCTCACGGTGTACGATCCGGGATGGAAAAATAGCGCAAAAATAAAAAAGTACCCCAAAATTGATGAAAACGTTCGATTTTTGGCTACGAAAAAAGGCCCAGCGAAGATGGCTTAGCTGCATCGTCGTAGAGCTCTCGGAGAGCTTTCCAACGGTATGTTGTGGGCCACATAACTCCCTACGGATCAATAGTTATGGGCTCCGGAGCGACGGAGACTTGGTCTCAAGCCCCACGCCCTCGGTTTGCGGTCCCAGCCTCTACGTGAAGCGAAGCTGTCTCGCCCAAGGTGCCGTGGTATTCAGTAACAAAAATGTGATGAATTAGGTTGTCGTCCTTTACACAGCTCACGACGAACTATCCGGGATGGAAAAACAGCGCAAAAACATAAAAGAGTCCCGAAATTGATGAAAACGTTCGATTTTGGGATCAGAAAAAAGTCCCAGTGAACTGGGCTTTGATGCACTGTCGTAGAGCTCTCTGAGAGCTTTCCAACGGTGTGCTTTGGGCCACGTAACTCCCTACGGATCAAAAATTATGATCTCCGGAGCGACGGAGACTTGGTCCCAAGCCACGCCCTCGGTTTGCGGTCCCAGCCTCTACGTGAAACGAAGTTGTCTCGCCTATGGTGCCGTGGGATTCAGTAACAGAAATGTGATGGATTAGGTTGTTGTCCTTTATGCAGCTCACGATGTACGATCCGGGAAGGAAAAACAGCGCAAAAACAGAAAAGTGTCCCGAAACTGATCAAAACGTTTGATTTTGGGCTCCAAAAAAAGGCCCAGCAAAGCGTACTTTGCTATCCAGTCGTAGAGCTCTCGGAGAGCTTTCCAACGGTATGCTGTGGGACGCGTAACTCCCGAAAGTTCAAAAGTTATGGGCTCCGGAGCGACGGAGACCAGGTCCTAAGCCCCACACCCTCGGTTTGCGGGCCCAGCCTCTACGTGAAGCAAAGTTGTCTCGCCCAAGGTGCCGTGGGATTCAGTAACATAAATGTGATGGATTAGGTTGTCGTCCTTAGCGCAGCTCACGGTGTACGATCCGGGATGGAAAAACAGCGCAAAAATAAAAAAGTACCCCAAAATTGATGAAAACGTTCGATTTTTGGCTACGAAAAAAGGCCCAGCGAAGATGGCTTAGCTGCATCGTCGTAGAGCTCTCGGAGAGCTTTCCAACGGTATGTTGTGGGCCACATAACTCCCTACGGATCAATAGTTATGGGCTCCGGAGCGACGGAGACTTGGTCTCAAGCCCCACGCCCTCGGTTTGCGGTCCCAGCCTCTACGTGAAATGAAGTTGTCTCGACCAAGGTGCCATGGGATTCAGTAACAGAAATGTGATGGATTAGGTTGTTGTCCTCTACGCAGCTCACGATGTACGATCCGGGATGGAAAGGCAGCGCAAAAACAGAAAAGTGTCCCGAAACTGATGAAAACGTTCAATTTTGAGCTCCGAAAAAAGGCCCAGCAAAGCGGGCTTAGCTGTCTTGTCGTAGAGTTCCCGGAGAGCTTTCCAACGGTATGATGTGGGCCGCGTAACTCCCTACGGATCAAAAGTTATGGGCTCCGGGGCGATAGAGACTTGGTCCCAAGCCCCACGACCTCGGTTTGCGGTCCCAGCCTCTACGTGAAATGAAGTTGTCTCGCCCAAGGTACCGTGGGATTCAGAAATAGAAATGTGATGGATTAGGTTGTCGTCCTTTACGCAGCTCACGATGTACGATCCGGGGTGGAAAAACAGCGCAAAAACATAAAAATGTCCCGAAACTGATGAAAACGTTCGATTTTGGGCTCCGAAAAAAGGCCCAGCAAAGCGAGCTTAGCTGCCCCGTCGCAGAGCTCTTGAAGAGCTTTCCAACGGTATGCTGCGGGCCGCGTAACTCCCTACAGATCAAAAGTTATGGCCTCCGGAGCGACGGAGACTTGGTCCCAAACCCCACGCCCTGGGTTTGCGTGCCCAGCCTTTACGTGAAGCGAAGTTGTCTCGCCCAAGGTGCCGTGGGATTCAGTAACAAAAATGTGATAGATTAGGTTGTCGTCCATTACGCAGCTCACGACGAACGATCCGGGATGGAAAAACAGCGCAAAAACATAAAAGTGTCCCGAAACTAATGAAAACATTCGATTTTGAGCTCCGAAAAAAGGCCCAGCGAAGCAAGCTTAGCTGCCGCCGTCGTAGAGCTCCCGGAGAGCTTTCCAACGGTATGCTGTGGGCCGCGTAACTCCCTACGGATCAAATGTTATGGGCTCCGAAGCGACAGAGACTTGGTCCCAAGCCCCACGCCGTCGGTTTGCGGTCCCAGCCTCTACGTGAAATGAAGTTGTCTCACCCAAGGTGCCGTGGGATTCAGTAACAAAAATGTGATGGATTAGGTTGTCGTCCTTTACGCAGCTCACGATGTACGATCCGGGATGGAAAAACAGTGCAAAATTAGAAAAGTGTCTCGAAATTGATGAAAACGTTCGATTTTGGGCTCCGAAAAAAGGCCTAGCAAAGCGAGCTTAGCTGCCCCGTCGTAGAGCTCTCGGAGAGCTTTCCAATGGTATGCTGCGGGCCGCGTAACTCCCTACAGATCAAAAGTTATGGGCTCCGGAGCGACGGAGACTTGGTCCCAAGCCCCACGCCCTCGGTTTACGGGCCCAGCCTCTACGTGAAGCGAAGTTGTCTCGCCCAAGGTGCCATGGGATTCAGTAACAAAAATGTGATGGATTAGGTTGTCGTCGTTTGCGCAGCTCACGACGTACGATACGGGATGGAAAAACAGCGCAAAAACAGAAAAGTGCCCCGAAACTGATGAAAACGTTCGATTTTGGGATCATAAAAAAGTCCCAACGAACCTGGCTCTGATGTACTGTTGTAGAGCTCTCTGAGAGCATTCCAACGGTATGCTGTGGGCCGCGTAACTCCCTACGGATCAAAAATTATGGGCTCCGGAGCGACGGAGACTTGGTCCCAAGCCCCACGCCCTCGGTTTGCGGTCCCAGTATCTACGTGAAACGAAGTTGTCTCACCCAAGGTGCCGTGGGATTCAGTAATAGAAATGTGATGGATTAGGTTGTTGTCCTTTACGCAGCTCACGATTTACGACCCGGGATGGAAAAACAGCTCAAAAACAGAAAAGTGTCCCGAAACTGATGAAAACGTTTGATTTTGGGCTCCAAAAAAAGGCCCAGCAAAGCATGCTTCGCTACCCCGTCGTAGAGCTCTCGGAGAGCTTTCCAACGGTATGCTGTGGGCCGCGTAACTCCCTGCGGATCAAAAGTTATGGGCTCCGGAGCAACGGAGACTTGGTCCAAAGCCCCACGCCCTCGGTTTGCGGGCCCAGCCTCTACGTGAAGCAAAGTTGTCTCGCCCAAGGTGCCGTGGGATTCAGTAACATAAATGTGATGGATTTGGTTGTCGTCCTTTGCGCAGCTCACGACGAACGATCCGGGATGGAAAAACCGCGCAAAAATAGAAACGTGTCCCGAAACTGATGAAAATATTTGATTTTGGGCTCAGAAGAAAGGCCCAGTGAAGCAGGCTTTGATGCACCGTCGTAGAGCTCTCGGAGAGCTTTCCAACGGTATGCTGTGGGCCGCGTAACTCCCTACGGATCAAAAGTTATGGGCTCCGGAGCGACGAAGACTTGGTCCCAAGCCCCATGCCCTCGGTTTACGGTCGCAGCCTCTACGTGAAACAAAGTTTTCTCGCCCAAGGTGCCATGGGATTCAGTGATAAAAATGTGATGGATTAGGCTGTCCTCCTTTACGCAGCTCACGACGAACGATCCGGGATGGAAAAATAGTGCAAAAACAGAAAAGTGTCCCGAAACTGATGAAAACATTTGATTTTGTGCTCAGAAAAAAGGCCCAGCAAAGCGGGCTTAGTTGCCCCGTGGTAGAGCTCTCTGAGAGCTTTCCAACGGTATGCTGTGGGCCACGTAACTCCCTACGGATCAAAAGTTATGGGCTCCGGAGCGACGGAGACTTGGTCCCAAGCCCCACGCCCTCGGTTTGCGGGCCCAGCCTCTACGTGATGCAAAGTCGTCTCGCCCAAGGTGCCGTGGGATTCAGTAACAAAAATGTGATAGATTAGGTTGTCGTCCTTTACGCAGCTCACGACAAACGATCCGGGATGGAAAAACAGCGCAAAAACAGAAAAGTGTCCCGAAACTGATGAAAACGTTCGATTTTGAGCTCTGAAAAAAGGCCCAGCGAAGCAAGCTTGGCTGCTGCTGTCGTAGAGCTCTCAGAGAACTTTCCAACGGTATGCTGTGGGCCTCGTAACTCCCTACGGATCAAAAGTTATGGGCTACGGAGCGACAGAGACTTGGTCACAAGCCCCACGCCCTCGGTTTGCTGTCCCAGCCTCTACGTGAAACGAAGTTGTCTCGCCTAAGGTGCCATGGGATTCAGTAACAGAAATGTGATGGATTAGGTTGTCGTCCTTTACGCAGCTCACGATATACGATCCGGGATGGAAAAACAGCGCAAAAACAGAAAAGTGTCCCGAAACTGATGAAAATGTTAGATTTTGGGCTCAGAAGAAAGGCCCAGTGAAGCGGGCTTTGATGCACCGTCGTAGAGCTCTTTGAGAGCTTTCCAACAGTATGTTGTGGGCCGCCTAACTCCCTACGGATCAAGAGTTATGGGCTCCGGAGCGACGGAGACTTAGTCCCATGCCCCACGCCCTCGGTTTGCGAGCCCAGCCTCTACGTGAAGCGAAGTTGTCTCGCCCAAGATTCCGTGGGATTCAGTAACAAAAATGTGATGGATTAGGTTGTCGTCCTTTGCGCAGCTCACGACGTACGATCCGGGATGGAAAAACAGCGCAAAAACATAAAAGTGCCCCGAAACTGATGAAAACGGTCAATTTTGGGCCCCGAAAAAAGGCCCAGCGAAGAGCGCTTAGCTACCGCGTCGTAGAGCTCTCGGAGAGCTTTCTAACGGTATGCTGTGGGCCGCGTAACTCCCTACGGATCAAAAGTTATGGGCTCCGGAGAGACGGAGACTTGGTCCCAAGCCCCACGCCCTCGGTCTGCGGTCGCAGCCTCTACGTGAAACGAAGTTTTCTCGCCCAAGGTGCCGTGGGATTCAGTAACAAAAATGTGATGGATTAGGTTGTCGTCCTATACGCAGCTCACGACGAACGATCCGGGATGGAAAAATAGCTTAAAAACAGAAAAGTGTCCCGAAATTGATGAAAACATTCAATTTTGGGCTCAGAAAAAGGCCCAGCAAAGCGGACTTTGATGCACCATCGTAGAGCTCTCTGAGAACTTTCTAACGGTATGCTGTGCGCCGCGTAACTCCCTACGGATCAAAAGTTTGTGGGCTCCGGAGCGACGGAGACTTTGTCCCAAGCCCCACACCCTCGGTTTTCGGGCCCAGCCTCTACGTGAACCGAAGTTGTCTCACCCAAGGTGCTGTGGGATTCAGTAACAAAAATGTGATGGATTAGGTTGTCGTCCTTTGCGCAGCTCACGGCGTACGATCCGGGATGGAAAAACAGCGCAAAAGTAGAAAAGTGCCCCAAAATTGATGAAAATGTTCGATTTTGGGCTACGAAAGACGGCCCAGCGAAGAGGGCTTAGATGCCCCATCGTAGAGCTCTCGGAGAGCTTTCCAATGGTATGCTGTGGGCCGCGTAACTCCCTACGGATCAAAAGTTATGGGCTCCGGAGCGACGGAGACTTGGTCTCAAGCCCCACGCCCTCGGTTTGCGGTCCCAGCCTCTACGTGAGACGAAGTTGTCTCGACCAAGGTGCCATGGGATTCAGTAACATAAATGTGATGGAGTAGGTTGTTGTCCTCTATGCAGCTCACGATGTACGATCCGGGATGGAAAAGAAGAGCAAAAATAGAAAAGTATCCCGAAACTGATGAAAATGTTCAATTTTGGGCTCCGAAAAAAGGCCCAGCGAAGTGGGCTTAGCTGTCCCGTCGTAGAGCTCCCGGAGAGCTTTCCAACGGTATGATGTGGGCCACGTAACTCCCTACGGGTCAAAAGTTATGGGCTCCGGAGCGACAGAGACTTGGTCCCAAGCCCCACGCCCTTGGTTTGCGGGCCCAGCCTCTACGTGAAGTGAAGTTGTCTCACCCAAGGTGGCGTGGGATTCAGTAACAAAAATGTGATGGATTAGGTTGTCGTCATTTGCGCAGCTCACGACGTACGATCCGGGATGGAAAAATAGCGCAAAAACAAAAAAGTGCCCCGCAAATGACGAAAACGTTCGATTTTGGGCTCCGAAAAAAGGCCCAGCGAAGAGGGCTTAGCTGCCCCTTCGTAGAGCTCTCGGAGAGCTTTCCAACGGTATGCAGTGGGCCGCGTAACGCCCTACGGATCAAAAGTTATGGGCTCCGGAGCGACGGAGACTTGGCCCCAAGCCCCACGCCCTCGGTTTACGGGCCCATCCTCTACGTGAAGCAAAGTTGTCTCGCCCAAGGTGTCATGGGATTCAGTAACAAAAATGTGATGGATTAGGTTGTCGTCCTTTACGCAGCTCACGATATACGATCCGGGATGGAAAAACAGCGCAAAAACAGAAAAGTGTCCCGAAACTGATGAAAACGTTCAATTTTGGGCTCCAAAAAATGCCCATCGAAGCGGGTTTAGCTGCCCCGTCGTAGAGCTCTCGGAAAGCTTTCCAACGGTTTGCTGTGGGCCGCGTAACTCCCTACGGATCAAAAGTTATGGGCTCCGGAGCGACGGAAACTTGGTCCCAAGCCCCACACCCTCGGTTTGCGGGCCCAGCCTCTACATGAAGCAAAGTTGTCTCGCCCAAGGTGCCGTGGGATTCAGTAACAAAAAAGTGATAGATTAGGTTGTCGTCCTTTACGCAGCTCACGACGAACGATCCGGGATGGAAAAACAGCGCAAAAATAGAAAAGTGTCCCGAAACTGATGAAAACGTTCGATTTTGAGCTCCGAAAAAAGGCCCAGCGAAGCAAGCTTAGCTGCCGCCGTCGTAGAGCTCCCGGAGAGCTTTCCAACGGTATGTTGTGGGCCACGTAACTCCCTACGGATCAAAAGTTATGGGCTCCGGAGCTTCAGAGACTTTGTCCCAAGCCCACGCCCTCGGTTTGCGGTCCCAGCCTCTACGTGAAACGAAGTTGTCTCGCCCAAGGTGCCGTGGAATTCAGTAACAAAAATGTGATGGATTAGGTTGTCGTCCTTTGCGCAGCTCACGACGTATGATCCGGGATGGAAAAACTGCGCAAAAATAGAAAAGTGCCCCGAAACTGATGAAAACGTTCGATTTTGGGTTTCGAAAAAAGGCCCAGCGAAGAGGGATTAGCAGCCCCGTCGTAGAACTCTCAGACGGCTTTCCAACGGTATGCTGTGGACCGCGTAACTCCCTACGGATCAAAAGTTATGGGCTCCGGAGCGACGGAGACTTGGTCCCAAGCCCCACGCCCTCGGTTTGCGGTCCCAGCCCCTACGTGAAACGAAGTTGTCTCGTCCAAGGTGAAATGGGATTCAGTAACAGAAATGTGATGGATTAGGTTGTTGTCCTTTACGCAGCTCACGATGTACAATTCGGGATGGAAAAACAGCGCAAAAATAGAAAAGTGTCCCAAAATAGATGAAAACGTTCAATTTTGGGCTCCAAAAAAAGGCCCAGCATAGCTGGCTTAGCTGCCCCGTTGTAGAGCTCCCGGAGAGCTTTCCAACGGTATGCTGTGGGCCACGTAACTCCCTACGGATCAAAAGTTATGGGCTCCGGAGCTTCAGAGACTTTGTCCCAAGCCCACGCCATCGGTTTGCGGTCCCAGCCTCTACGTGAAACGAAGTTGCCTCGCCCAAGGTGCTGTGGGATTCAGTAACAAAAATGTGATGGATTAGGTTGTCGTCCTTTGCGCAGCTCACGACGTATGATCCGGGATGGAAAAACTTCGCAAAAACAGAAAAGTGCCCCGAAACTGATGAAAACGTTCGATTTTGGGTTCCGAAAAAAGGCCCAGCGAAGAGGGATTAGCAGCCCCGTCGTAGAACTCTCAGACGGCTTTCCAACGGTATGCTGTGGGCCGCGTAACTCCCTACGGATCAAAAGTTATGGGCTCCGGAGCGACGGAGACTTGGTCCCAAGCCCCACGCCCTCGGTTCGCGGACCCAGCCTCTACGTGAAGCAAAGTTGTCTCGCCCAAGGTGTCATGGGATTCTGTAAAAGAAATGTGATGGATTAGGTTGTCGTCCTTTACGCAGCTCATGATATACGATCCGGGATGGAAAAACAGCGCAAAAATATAAAAGTGCCCCGAAACTGATGAAAATGTTCGATTTTGAGCTCCGAAAAAAGGCCCAGCTAAGCCAGCTTAGCTGCCACATCGTAGAGCTCCCGGAGAGCTTTCCAACGGTATGCTGTGGGCCACGTAACTCCCTACGGATCAAAAGTTATGGGCTCCAGAGCGAGAGAGACTTGGTCCCAAGCCCCACGCCCTCGGTTTGCGGTCCCAGCCTCTACGTGAAACGAAGTTGTCTCGCCCAAGGTGCCGTGGGATTCAGTAACATAAATTTGATGGATTAGGTTGTCGTCCTTTACGCAGCTCACGATGTACGATCCGGGATGAAAAAACAGCGCAAAAACAGAAAAGTGTCCCGAAACTAATGAAAACGTTTGATTTTGGTCTCTGAAAAAAGGCCTAGCAAAGCAAGCTTAGCTGCCCCATCGTAGAGCTCTCGGAGAGCTTTCCAACGGTATGCTCTGGGTCGCGTAACTCCCTACAGATCAAAAGTTATGGGCTCCGGAGCGAAGGAAACTTGGTCCCAAGCCCTATGCACTCGGTTTGCGTGCCCAGCCTCTACGTGAAGCGAAGTTGTCTCGCCCAAGGTGCCATGGGATTCAGTAACAAAAATGTGGTGGATTAGGTTGTCGTCCTTTGCGCAGCTCACGACGTACGATCCAGGATGGAAAAACAACGCAAAAATAGAAAAGTGCCCCGAAACTGATGAAAACGTTCGATTTTGGGCTCCGAAAAAAGGCCCAGCAAAGAGGGCTTAGCAGCTCCGTCGTAGAGCTCTCAAAGGGCTTTCCAATGGTATGTTGTGGGCCGCGTAACTCCTTACGGATCAAAAGTCATGGGCACTGGAGCGACAGAGACTTGGTCCTAGGTCCCAAGCCCCAAGCCCTCATTTTGCGGGCCCAGCCTCTACGTGAAGCGAAGTTGTCTTGCGTAAGGTGCCATGGAATTTGATAATAGAAATGTGATGGATTAGGTTGTTGTCCTTTACGCAGGTCACGATGTACGATCCGGGATGGAAAAACAGCGAAAAAACAGAAAAGTATCCCGAAATAGATGAAAATGTTCGATTTTGGGCTCCGAAAAAAGGCCCAGCAAAGAGGGCTTAGCTGCCCCGTCGTAGAGCTCCCGGAGAGCTTTCCAACGGCATGCTGTGGGCTGCGTAACTCCCTACGGATCAAAAGTTATGGGCTCCGGAGCGACGGAGACTTGGTATCATGCCCCACGCCCTCGGTTTGCGGGCCCAGCCTCTATGTGAAGCAAAGTTGTCTCGCCCAAGGTGTCATGGGATTTTGTAACACAAATGTGATGGATTAGGTTGTCGTCCTTTAAGCAGCTCACGATGTACGATCCGGGATGGAAAAACAGCGTAAAAATAGAAAAGTATCCCGAAACTGATGAAAACGTTCTATTTTGGGCTCCAAAAAAGGGCCCAGCTAAGAGAGCTTAGCTGCCACGTCGTAGAGCTCCCGGAGAGCATTCCAACGGTATGTTGTGGGCCGCGTAACTCCCTACGGATCAAAAGTTATGGGCTCCGGAGCGACACAGTCTTGGTCCCAAGCCCCACGCCCTCGGTTTGCGGTCCCAGCCTCTATGTGAAACGAAGTTGTCTCGCCCAAGGTGCCGTGGGATTCAGTAATAGAAATGGGATGGAGTAGGTTGTCGTCCTTTACACAGCTCACGATGTACGATCTAGGATGGAAAAACAGCGCAGAAACAGAATAGTGTCCCAAAAATGATGAAAACGATCGATTTTAGGCTCCGAAAAAAGTCCCAGAGATGAGGGCTTAGCTGCCCATTGTAGAGCTCTCGGAGAGCTTTCCAACGGTATGCTGTGGGCCGCGTAACTCCCTACGGATCAAAAGTTATGGGCTCTGGAACGACGGAGACTTGGTCCCAAGCCCCATGCCCTCGGTTTGCGGGCCCTGCCTCCACGTGAAGGAAAGTTGTCTCGCCCAAGGTGTCATGGGATTCTGTAACACAAATGTGATGGATTAGGTTGTCGTCCTTTAAGCAGCTCACGACGTACGATCCGGGACGGAAAATCAGTGAAAAACATAAAAGTGTCCCGAAACTGATGAAAACCATCAATTTTGGGCTCTGAAAAAAGGCCCAGCAAAGCTAGCTTATCTACCCATTCGTAGAGCTCTCGGAGAGCTTTCCAACGGTAGGTTGTGGGCCGCGTAACTCCCTACGGATCAAAAGTTATGGGCTCCGGAGCGACGAAGACTTGGTCCCAAGCCCCACGCCCTCGGTTTGCGGGCCCAGCCTCTACGTGATGCAAGGTTGTCTCGCCCAAGGTGCCATGGTATTCAGTAACAAAAATGGGATAGATTAGGTTGTCGTCCTTTACGCAGCTCACGACGAACGATCCGGGATGGAAAAACAGCGCAAAAACAGAAAAGTGTCCCGAAACTGATGAAAACGTTCGATTTTGGGCTCCGAAAAAAGGCCCAGCTAAGCATGCTTAGCTGCCCTGTCGTAGAGCTCCCGGAGAGCTTTCCAACGGTATGCTGCGGGCCGCGTAACTCCCTACGGATCAAAAGTTATGGGCTCCGAAGCGACGGAGAGTTGCTCCCAAGCCCCACACCCTCGGTTTGTAGGCCCAGCCTCTACGTGAAGCAAAGTTTTCTCGCCCAAGGTGTCATGGGATTCTGTAACACAAATGTGATGGATTAGGTTGTCGTCCTTTACACAGCTCACGATGTACGATCCGGGATGGAAAAACAGCGTAAAAACAGAAAAGTATCCCAAAACTGATAAAAATGTTCGATTTTGGGCTCTAAAAAAAGGCCCAGCAAAGCAGGCTTAGCTGCCCCGTCGTAGAGCTCTCGGAGAGCTTCACAACGGTATGCTGTGGGCCGCGTAACTCCTTAATGATCAAAAGTTATGGGCACGGGAGCGACGGATACTTGGTCCAAAGCCCCACGCCCTCGGTTTGCGGCCCCAGCCTCTACGTGAAGCAAAGTTGTCTCGCCCAAGGTTCCGTGGGATTCAGTAACAAAAATGTGATAGATTAGGTTGTCATCCTTTATGCAGCTCACGACGAACGATCGGGGATGGAAAAACAGCGCAAAAATAGAAAAGTGTCCCGAAATAGATGAAAATGTTCGATTTTGAGCTCCGAAAAAAGGCCCAGTGAAGCAAGCGTAGCTGCCCCGTCGTAGAGCTCTCGGAGAGCTTTCCAACGGTATGTTGCGGGCCGCGTAACTCCCTACGAATCAAAAGCTATGGGCTCCGGAGCGACGGAGACTTGGTCCCAAGCCCCACGCCCTCGGTTTGCGGGCCCAGCATCTACGTGAAGCGAAGTTGTCTCGCCCAAGGTACCGCGGGATTCAGTAACAGAAATGTGATGGATTAGGTTGTTGTCCTTTACGCAGCTCACGATGTACGATCCGGGATGGAAAACATCTCAAAAATAGAAAAGTGACCCGAAACTGATGAAAACATTCAATTTTGGGCCCCGAAAAAAGGCCCAGCGAAGTGGGCTTAGCTGCCCCATCGTAGAGCTCTCGGAGAGCTTTCCAACGGTATGCTGTGGGCCGCGTAACTCCCTACAGATCAAAAGTTATGGTCTCCGGAGCAACGAAGACTTGGTCCCAAGCCCCACGCCCTCGGTTTGCGGGCCCAGCCTCTACGTGAAGCAAAGTTGTCTCGCCCAAGGTGTCACGGGATTCTGTAACACAAATGTGATGGATTAGGTTGTCGTCCTTTACGCAGCTCACGATGTACGATCCGGGATGGAAAAACAGCGCAAAAATAGAAAAGTGTCCCGAAACTATTGAAAACGTTCGATTTTGGGCTCTGAAAAAAGGCCCAGCAAAGCGAGCTTAGCTGCCCCGTCGTAGAGCTCTCGGAGCGCTTCCCAACGGTTTGCTGCGGGCCGCGTAACTCCCTACGGATCAAAAGTTATGGGCTCCGGAGCGACGGAGACTTGGTCCCAAGCCCCACGCCCTCGGTTTGCGGGCCCAGCCTCTACGTGAAACGAAGTTGTCTCGCACAAGGTGCCGTGGGATTCAGTAACAGAAATGTGATGGATTTGGTTGTCGTCCTTTACGCAGCTCACGATGTACGATCCGGGATGGAAAAACAGCGCAAAAACAGAAAAGTGTCCCAAAACTAATGAAAACGTTCGATTTTGGGCTCCGAAGAAAGGCCCAGCAAAACGAGCTTAGATGCCCCGTCGTATAGCTCTTGGAGAGCTTTCCAACGGCATGCTGCGGGCCACGTAACTCCTTACGGATCAAAAGTTATTGGCTCTGGAGCGACGGAGACTTGGTCCCAAGCCCCACGCCCTCGGTTTGCGGGCCCAGCCTCTACGTGAAGAGAAGTTGTCTTGCCCAAGGTGCCGTGGGATTCGGTAACAGAAATGTGATGGATTAGGTTGTCGTCCTTTTTATAGTTCATGACGTACGATCCGCGAAGGAAAAACAGTGCAAAAACAGAATCGTGCCCCGAAAATGATGAAAAATTTCGATTTTAGGCTCCGAAAAAAGTCCCAGAGATGAGGGCTTAGCTGCCCATTGTAGAGCTCTCGGAGAGCTTTCCAACGGTATGCTGTGGGCCGCGTAACTCCCTACGGATCAAAAGTTATGGGCTCCGTAGCGACAGAGACTTGGTCCGAAGCCCCACGCCCTCGGTTTGCGGTCCCAGCCTCTACGTAAAACGAAGTTGTCTCGCCCAAGGTGCCGTGGGATTTAGTTACAGAAATGTGATGGATTAGGTTGTCGTCCTTTGCGCAGCTCACGACGTATGATCCGGGATGGAAAAAAAGCGCAAAAATAGAAAAGTGCCCCGAAACTGATGAAAATGTTAGATTTTGGGCTCCGAAAAAAGGCCCAGCGAAGAGGGCTTAGTTGCCTTGTCGTAGAGCTCTCGGAGAGCTTTCCAACGGTATGCTGTGGGACGCGTAACTCCCTACGGATCAAAAGTTATGGGCTCCGGAGGGACGGAGACCTGGTCCAAAGCCCCATGCCCTCGGTTTGCGGGCCCAGCCACTACGTGAAGCGAAGTTGTCTCGCCCTAGGTGCCTGGGTATTCAGTAACAGAAATGTGATGGATTAGATTGTCGTCTTTTTCGCGGCTCACGACGCACGATCCGGGACGGAAAAATAGCGAAAAATATAAAAGTGTCCCAAAACTGATGAACACCTTCGATTTTGGGCTCCGATAAAAGGCCCAGCAAAGCAAACTTAGCTGCCCATTCGTAGAGCTCTCGGAGAGCTTTCCAGCGGTATGCTGTGGGCCGCGTAACTCCTTGCAGATCAAAAGTTATGGGCTTCGAAGCGATGGAGACCTGGTCGCAAGCCCCACGCCCTCGGTTTGCGGGTCCAGCCTCTATGTGAATCAAAGTTGTCTCGCCCAAGGTGTCATGTGATTCAGTAACAGAAATGTGATGGATTAGGTTGTCGTCCTTTACGCAGCTCACGATATACGATCCGGGATGGAAAAACAGCGCAAAAACAGAAAAGTGTCCCAAAACTAATGAAAACGTTCGATTTTGGGTTCCGAAAAAAGACCCAGCTTAGTGAGCTTAGCTACCCCGTCGTAGAGCTCCCGGAGAGCTTTCCAACGGTATGCTGTGGGCCGTGTAACTCCCTACGGATCAAAAGTTATGGGCTCCGGAGCGACGGAGACTTGGTCCCAAGCCCCAAGCCCTCGGTTTGCAGGCCCAGCCTCTACATGAAACGAAGTTGTCTCGCCCAAGGTACCATGGGATTCAGTCCCAGAAATGTGATGGATTAGGTTGTCGTCCTTTACGCAGCTCACGATATACGATCCGAGATGGAAAAACAGCGCAAAAATAGAAAAGTGTCCCGAAACTGATGAAAACGTTCGATTTTGGGCTTCGAAAAAAGACCCAGCTTAGTAAGCTTAGCTACCCCATCGTAGAGCTACTGGAGAGCTTTCTAACGGTATGCTGTGGGCTGCATAACTCCCTACGGATCAAAAGTTATGGGCTCCGGAGCGACGGAGACCTGGTCCCAAGCCCCACGCCCTCGGTTTGCGGGCCCAGCATCTACGTGAAGCGAAGTTGTCTCGCCCAAGGGGCCGTGGGATTCAGTAACAAAAATGTGATGGATTAGGTTGTCGACCTTTTCGCTGCGCACGACCTACGATCCGGGATGGAAAAACAGTGCAAAAACAGAATCGTGCCCCGAAAATGATGAAAAATTTCGATTTTGGGCTCCGAAAAAAGGCCCAGCGAAGAGGGCTTAGTTGCCTTGTCGTAGAGCTCTCGGAGAGCTTTCCAACGGTATGCTGTGGGCCGCGTAACTCCCTACGGATCAAAAGTTATGGGCTCCGTAGCGACAGAGACTTGGTCCGAAGCCCCACGCCCTCGGTTTGCGGTCCCAGCCTCTACGTGAAACGAAGTTGTCTCGACCAAGGTGCCGTGGGATTCAGTTACAGAAATGTGATGGATTAGGTTGTCGTCCTTTGCGCAGCTCACGACGTATGATCCGGGATGGAAAAAAAGCGCAAAAATAGAAAAGTGCCCCGAAACTGATGAAAATGTTAGATTTTGGGCTCCGAAAAAAGGCCCAGCGAAGAGGGCTTAGTTGCCTTGTCGTAGAGCTCTCGGAGAGCTTTCCAACGGTATGCTGTGGGTCGCGTAACTCCCTACGGATCAAAAGTTATGGGCTCCGGAGCGACGGAGACTTGGTCCCAAGCCCCACGCCCTCGGTTTGCGGTCCCAGCCTCTACGTAAAACGAAGTTGTCTCGTCCAAGGTGCTGTGGGATTCAGTAACAGAAATGTGATGGATTAGGTTGTCGTCCTTTACGCAGCTCACGATATACGATCCGAGATGGAAAAACAGCGCAAAAATAGAAAAGTGTCCCGAAACTGATGAAAACGTTCGATTTTGGGCTTCGGAAAAAGACCCAGCTTAGTAAGCTTAGCTACCCCATCGTAGAGCTACTGGAGAACTTTCCAATGGCATACTGGGGGCCGCGTAACTCCATACGGATCAAAAGTTATGGGCTCCGGAGCGACGGAGACTTGGTCCCAAGCCCCACGCCCTCGGTTTGCGGTCCCAGCCTCTACGTGAATCAAAGTTGTCTCGCCCAAGGTGTCGTGGGATTCAGTAACACAAATGTGATGGATTAGGTTGTCGTCCTTTACGCAGCTCACGATGTACGATCCGGGATGGAAAAACAGCGTAAAAACAGAAAAGTGTCCCGAAACTGATGAAAACGTTCGATTTTGGGCCCAGAAAAAAGGCCCAGCAAAGCGGGCTTAGCTGCCCGGTCGTAGAGCTCTCGGAGAGCTTTCCAACGGTATGTTGTGGGCCGCGTAACTCCCTACGGATCAAAACATATGGGCTCCGGAGCGACGGAGACTTGGTCCCAAGCCCAACGCCCTTGGTTTGCGGGCCCAGCCTCTACGTGAAACAAAGTTGTCTCGCCCAAGGAGCCGTGGGATTCAGTAACAAAAACGTGATAGATTAGGTTGTCTTCCTTTACGTAGCTCACGACGAACGATCCGGGATGGAAAAACAGTGCAAAAACAGAAAAGTGTCCCGAAATAGATGAAAACGTTCGATTTTGAGCTCCGAAAAAAGGCCCAGCGAAGCAAACTTAGCTGCCCCGTCGTAGAGCTCTCGGAGAGCTTTCCAACGGTATAATTCGGGCCGCGTAACTCTCTTTGGATCAAAAGTTATGGGCCCCGGAGCGACGGAGACTGGGTCCCAAGCCCCACGCCCTCGGTTTGCGGTCCCAGCCTCTACGTGAAACGAAGTTGCCTCAACCAAGGTGCCATGGGATTCAGTAATAGAAATGTGTTGGATTAGGTTGTTGTCCTTTACGCAGCTCACGATGTACGATCCGGGATGGAAAAACATCGAAAAACAGAAAAATGTCCCGAAATTGGTGAAAACGTTTGATTTTGGGCTACGAGAAAAGGCCCACCGAAGTTAGCTTAGCTGCCCCGTCGTAGAGCTCCCGGAGAGCTTTCCAACGGTATGCTGTGGGCCGCGTAACTCCTTACGGATCAAAAGTTATGGCCTCCAGAGCGACGAAGACTTGGTCCCAAGCCCCACGCCCTCGGTTTTCGTGCCCAGCCTCTACGTGAAGCAAAGTTGTCTTCCCCAAGGTGGCGTGGGTTTTGGTAATAGAAATGTGATGGATTAGGTTGTCGTCCTTTTCGCGGCTCACGACTTACAATCCGGGATGGAAAAACAGCGCAAAAAAAGAAAAGTATCTCGAAACTGATGGAAATGTTTGATTTTGGGCTCCGAAAAAAGGTTCAGCGAAGTCGGCTCAGCTGACTTGTCGTAGAGCTCTCGGAGAGCTTTCCAACGGTTTGCTGTGGGCCGCGTAACTCCCTACGGATCAAAAGTTATGGGCTCCGGAGCGACGGAGACTTGGTTCCAAGCCCTACGCCCTCGATTTGCGGTCCCAGCCTCTACGTAAAACGAAGTTGTCTCACCCAAGGTGCCGTGGGATTCAGTAACAGAAATGTGATGGATTAGGTTGTCGTCCTTTACGCAGCTCACGATGTACGATCCGGGATGGAAAAACAGCGCAAAAATATAAAAGTGTCCCAAAACTAATGAAAACGTTTGATTTTGGAATCCGAAAAAAGGCCCAGCTAAGCTCGTAGAGCTCTCGGAGAGCTTTCTAACGGTTTGCTGTGGGCCGCGTAACTCCCTACGGATTAAAAGTTATGGGCTCCGGAGCGACGGAGCCCTGGTCCCAGGCCCCACGCCCTCGGTTTGCGGGCCCAGCTTCTACCTGAAGCGAAGTTGTCTCGCCCAAGGTGCGGTGGGATTCAGTAACAAAAATGTTATGGATTAGGTTGTCGTCCTTTTCGCAGCGCCCGACGTACGATCCGGGACCGAAAAATAGCGCAAAAACAGAAAAGTGACCCGAAACTAATGAAAACGTTCCATTTTGGGATCCGAAAAAAGGCCCAGCGAAGCGGGCTTAAATGCGTAGTCGTAGAGCTCCCGTAGAGCTTTCCAACGGTATGTTGTGAGCCGCGTAACTCCCTACGGATCAAAAGTTATGGGCTCCGGAGCGACGGAGACTTGGTCCCAAGCCCCACGCCCTCGGTTTGCGAGCCCAGCCTCTACGTGAAGCGAAGTTGTCTCGCCCAAGGTGCCGTGGGATTCAGTAACAAAAATGTGATGGATTAGGTTGTCGTCCTTTGCGCAGCTCACGACGTACGATCCGGGATAGAAAAATAGCGCAAAAACAGAAAAGTGCCCCGAAACTGATGAAAATGTTCGATTTTGGGCTCTGAAAAAGGGCCCAGCGAAGAGGGCTTAACTGCCTTGTCGTAGAGCTCTCGGAGAGCTTTCCAACGGTATGCTGTGGGCCGCGTAACTCCCTACGGATCAAAAGTTATGGGATCCGGAACGACGTAGACTTGGTCCCAAGCCCCACGCCGTCGGTTTGCAGTCCCAGCTTCTACGTGAAACGAAGTTGTCCCGCCCAAGGTGCCGTGGGATTCAGTAACAGAAATGTGATGGATTAGGTTGTTGTCCTTTATGCAGCTCATGAAGTACGATCCGGGATGGAAAAACAGTGCAAAAATAGAAAAGTGTCCCAAAACTGATGAAAACGCTCAATTTTGGGCTCCGAAAAGAGGCGCAGCCAAGCGGGCTCAGCTGCACCGTCGTAGAGCTCTCGGAGAGCTTTCCAACGGTATGTTGTGAACCGCGTAACTCCCTAAGGATCAAAAGTTATGGGCTCCGGAGCGACAGAGACTTGGTCCCAAGCCCCACGCCCTCGGTTTGCTGTCCCAGCCTCTACGTGAAACGAAGTTGTGTCACCCAATGCGTCGTGGCATTCAGTAACAGAAATGTGATGGATTAGGTTGTCGTCCTTTACGCAACTCACAATGTACGATACGGGATGAAAAAACAGCACAATAACAGAAAAGTGTCCCGAAACTGATGAAAACGTTCGATTTTGGGCTCCGAAAAAAGGCCCAACAAAGCGAGCTTGGCTGCCCCGTCGTAGAGCTCTCGAAAAGCTTTCCAACGGTATGCTATGGTCTGCGTTACTCCGTACGGATCAAAAGTTATGGGCTCCGGAGCGACGGAGACTTTGTCCCAAGCCCCACACCCTCGGTTTGCGGTCCCAGCCTCTACATGAAACAAAGTTGTCTCGCCCAAGGTGCCGTGGGATTCAGTAACAGAAATGTGATGGATTAGGTTATTGTCCTTTACGCAGCTCACGATGTACGATCCGGGATGGAAAACAGCTCAAAAATAGAAAAGTATCCCGAAACTGATGAAAACGTTCAATTTTGTGCTCCGAAAAAAGGCCCAACAAATCGAGCTTGCCTGCCCCGTCGTAGAGCTCTTGGAGTGCTTTCCAACGGTATGCTGTGAGCCGCGTAACTCCTTACGGATTAAAAGTTATGGGCTCCGGAGCGACGGAGACTTGGTCCCAAGCCCCACGCCCTCAGTTTGTGGGCCCAGCCTCCACGTGAAGCGAAATTGTCTTGCCCAAGGTGCCGTGGGATTCGGTAATAGAAATGTGATGGATTAGGTTGTCGTCCTTTACGCAGCTCATGATGTACGATCCGGGATGGAAAAACAGCGTAAAAATAGAAAAGTGTCCCGAATCTGATGAAAACGTTCGATTTTGGGCTCCGAAAAAGGCCCAGCAAAGTAGGCTTAGCTGCCCTGTCGAAGAGCTCCCGGAGAGCTTTCTAACGGTATGCTGTGGGCCGCGTAACTCCCTACGGATCAAAAGTTATGGGCTCCGGAGCGATCGAGACTAGGTCCCAAGCCCCACGCCCTCGATTTGCGGTCCCAGCCTCTACGTGAAATGAAGTTATCTCGCCCAAGGTGCCGTGGGATTCTGTAACAGAAATGTGATGGATTAGGTTGTTGTCCTTTACGCAGCTCACGATGTACGATCCGGGATGGAAAACAGCTCAAAAACAGAAAAGTGACCCGAAACTGATGAAAACGTTCAATTTTGGGCTATGAAAAAAGGCCCAGCAAATCGGGCATAGCTGCCCCGTCGTAGAGCTCTCGGAGAGCTTTCCAACGGTATGCTGTGGGCCGCGCAACTCCTTACGGATCAAAAGTTATGGGCTCCGGAGCGACGGAGACTTGGTCCCAAGCCCCACGCCCTCGGTTTGCTGGCCCAGCCTTTACGTGAAGCAATGTTGTCTTGCCCAAGGTGCCGTGGCATTCAGTAACACAAATGTGATGGATTAGGTTGTCGTCCTTTACGCAGCTCACGATGTACGATCCGGGATGAAAAAAAAGCGCAAAAATAGAAAAGTGTCCCGAAACTGATGAAAACGTTCGATTTTGGGCTACAAAAAAAGGCCCAGCAAAGCGTGCTTAGATGCCCTGTCGTAGAGCTCTCGGAGAGCTTTCCAGCGGTGTGCTGTGGGCCGCGTAACTCCCTACGGATCAAAAGTGATGGGCTCCGGAGCGACGGAGACTTGGTCCCAAGCCCCACGCCCTCGGTTTGCGGTCCCAGCCTCTACGTAAAGCAAAGGTGTCTCGCCCAAGGTGCCGTGGGATTCAGTAACAGAAATGTGATGGATTAGGTTGGCGTCCTTTACGCAAATCACGACGAACGATCCGGGATGGAAAAACAGCGCAAAATTAGAAAAGTGTCCCAAAACTGATTAAAACGTTCAATTTTGGGCTCCGAAAAAAGGCCCAGCAAAGCAGGCTTATCTGCCCCGTCGTAGAGCTCTCGGAGAGCTTTCCAACGGTATGTTGTGGGTCGCGCAACTCCCTACGGATCAAAAGTTATGGGCTCCGGAGCGACGGAGACTTGGTTCCAAGCCCCACGCCCTCGGTTTGCGTGCCCAGCCTCTACTGAAGCAAAGTTGTCTCGCCCAAGGTGCCGTGGGATTCTGTAACAGAAATGTGATGGATTAGGTTGTTGTCCTTTACGCAGCTCACGATCTACGATCCGGGATGGAAAACAGCTCAAAAACAGAAAAGTGTCCCGAAACTGATGAAAACTTTCAATTTTGGGCACAGAAAAAAGGCCCAACAAAGCGAGCTTAGCTGCCCCGTCGTAGACCTCTCGGAGAGCTTTCCAACGGCATGCTGTGGGCCGCGTAATTCCCTACGGATCAAAAGTTATGGGCTCCGGAGCGACGGAGACTTGGTCCCAAGCCCCACGCCCTCGGGTTGCGGGCCCAGCCTCCACGTGAAACAAAGTTCTCTCGCCCAAGGTGTCATGGGATTCTGTAACAGAAATGTGATGGATTAGGTTGTCGTCCTTTACGCAGCTCACGACGAACGATCCGGGATGGAAAAACAGCGCAAAACAGAAAAGTATCCCGAAACTGATGAAAACGTTCGATTTTGAGCTCTAAAAAAAGGCCCAGCACATCGGGCTTAGCTGCCACGTCGTAGATCTCTCTGAGAGCTTTCCAACGGTATGCTGTGGGCCGCGTAACTCCCTACGGATCAAAAGTTATGGGCTCCGACGCGACGGAGACCTGGGCCCCAGCCCCCCGCCCTCGGTCTGCGGGCCCAGCCTCTATATGAAGCGAAGTTGTGTCGCCCACGGTGTGTAGGGATTCAGTAACAGAAAAGTGATGGATTAGGTTGTCGTCCTTTACGCAGCTCACGATGTACGATCCGAGATGGAAAAACAGCGCAGAAACAGAAAAGTGTCCCGAAACTGATGAAAACGTTAGATTTTGGGCTTTGAGAAGAGCCCCAGCAAAACGGGCTTAGCTGCCCCGTCGTAGAGCTCTCGGAGGGCTTTCCAACGGTATGCTGTGGGCCGCGTAACTCCATACGGATCAAAAGTTATGGACTCCGGAGCGACAGAGACTTGGTCCCAAGCCCCACGCCCTCGGTTTGCAGGCCCACCCTTTACGTGAAGCAAAGTTGTCTTGCCTAAGGTGCCGTGGGATTCAGTAACAAAAATGTGATAGATTAGGTTGTCTTCCTTTTCAGGGCTCACGACGTACGATCCGAGATGGAAAAACAGCGCAGAAAAAGAAAAGTGTCCCGAAATAGATGAAAACGTTCGATTTTGAGCTCCGAAAAAAGGCCCAGCGAAGCAAGCTTTGATGAACCGTCGTAGAGCTCTTTGAGAGCTTTCCAACGGTATGCTGTGGGCCGCGTAACTCCCTACGGATCAAAAGTTATGGGCTCTGGAGCGACGGAGACTTGGTCCCAAGCCCCACGCCCTCGGTTTACGGGCCTAGCCTCTATGTGAAGCAAAGTTGTCTCGCCCAAGGTGTCGTGGGATTTAGTAACACAAATGTGATGGATTAGGTTGTCGTCCTTTACGCAACTCACGATGTACGATCCGGGATGGAAAAAAAGCGCAAAAATAGAAAAGTGTCCCGAAACTGATGAAAACGTTCGATTTTGGGCTCAGAAAAAATGCCCAGCAAAGGGGGCTTAGCTACCCTGTCGTAGAGCTCTCGGAGAGATTTCAAACGGTATGCTGTGGGCTGCGTAACTCCCTACGGATCAAAAGTTATGGGCTCCGGAGCGACGGGGACTTGGTCCCAAGACCCACGCCCTCGGTTTGCGGTCCCAGCCTCTACGTGAAGCAAAGTTGTCTCGCCCAAGGTGCCGTGGGATTCAGTAACAAAAATGTGATAGATTAGGTTGTCGTCCTTTACACAACTCACGACGAACGATCTGGGATGGAAAAACAGCGCACAAACAGAAAAGTGTCCCGAAACTGATGAAAACGTTCGATTTTGGGCTCCTAAAAAAGGCGCAGCAAAGCAGGCTTTGATGCACCGTCGTAGAGCTCTCTGAGCGCTTTCCAACGGTATGCTGTGGGCCGCGTAACTCCCTACGGATCAAAAGTTATGGGCTCCGGAGCGACGGAGACTTGGTCCCAAGCCCCACGCCCTCGGTTTGCGGTCCCAGCCTCTACGTGAAACGAAGTTGTCTCGCCCAGGGTCCCATGGGATTCAGTAACAGAAATGTGATGGATTAGGTTGTTGTCCTTTACGCAGCTCACGATGTACGATCCGGGATGGAAAAACAGCATAAAAATAGAAAAGTGTCCCGAAACTGATGAAAACGTTCGATTTTGATCTCCGAAAAAAGGCCCAACGAAGCGTGCTTTGTTGCTCCTTCGTTGAGCTCCCGGAGAGCTTTCCAACGGCATGCTGTGGGCCGCGTAACTCCCTACGGATCAAAAGTTATGGGCTCCGGAGCGACGGAGACTTGGTATCATGCCCCACGCCCTCGGTTTGCGGGCCCAGCCTCTATGTGAAGCAAAGTTGTCTCGCCCAAGGTGTCGTGGGATTCAGTAACACAAATGTGATGGATTAGGTTGTCGTCCTTTACGCAGCTCACAATGTACGATCCGGGATGGAAAAACAGTGCAAAAACATAAAAGTGTCCCTAAATTGATGAAAACGTTCGATTTTGGGCTCCGAAAAAAGGCCCAGCAAAGGGGGCTTAGCTGCCCAGTCGTAGAACTCTCGGAGAGCTTTCCAACGGTATCCTGTGGGCCGCGTAACTCCCTACGGATCAAAAGTTATGGGCTCCGGAGCGAAGGAGACCTGGTCCAAAGCCCCACGCCCTGGATTTGCGGTCCCAGCATCTACGTGAAACGAAGGTGTCTCGTCTAAGGTGCTGTGGGATTCAGTAACAAAAATGTGATGGATTAGGTTGTCGTCCTTTGCGCAGCTCACGACGTACGATCCGAGATGGAAAAACAGCGCAAAAATAGAAAAATGCCCCGAAACTGATGAAAACGTTCGATTTTGGGATCCGTAAAAAGGCCCAACGAAGCGGGCTTTGATGCACCGTCGTAGAGCTCTCTGAGAGCTTTCCAATGGTATGCTGTGGGCGGCGTAACTCCCTACGGATCAAAACTTATGGGCTCCGGAGCGACGGAGATTTGGTCCCAAGCCCTACGCCCTCGGTTTTCGGTCCCGGCCTCTACGTGAAACGAAGTTGTCTCGCCCAAGGTGCCGTGGGATTCAGTAATAGAAATGTTTTGGATTAGGTTGTAGTCCTTTACGCAGCTCACGATGTACGATCCGGGATGGAAAAACAGCGCAAAAACAAAAAAGTGTCCCGAAACTGATTAAAACGATTGATTTTTAGCTCCGATAAAAGGCCCAGTGAAGCGAGCTTAGATGCCCCGTGGTAGAGCTCTCAGAGAGCTTTCCAACGGTATGCTGTGGGCCGCGTAACTCCCTACGGATCAAAAGTTATGGGCTCCGGAGCTACGGAGACTTAGTCCCGAGCCCCACACCCTCGGTTTGCGGGCCCAGCCTCTACGTGAAGCAAAGTTGTCTCGCCCAAGGTGTCGTGGGATTCAGTAACACAAATGTGATGGATTAGGTTGTCGTCCTTTACGCAGCTCACGATGTACGATCCGTGATGGAAAAACAGCGCAAAAACAGAAAAGTATCCCAAAACTGATGAAAACGTTCGATTTTGGGCTCCGAAAAAAGGCCCAATGAAGCGGGCTTAGATGCCCCTTCGTTGAGCTCTCGGAGAGCTTTTCAACGGTATGCTGTGGGCTGCGTAACTACCTACGGATCAAAAGTTATGGGGTCCGGAGCGACAGAGACTTGGTCCCAAGCCCCACGCCCTCGGTTTGCGGGCCCAGCCTCTACGTGAAACGAAGTTGTCTCACCCAAGGTGCCATGGGATTCTGTAACAGAAATGTATTGGATTAGGTTGTTGTCCTTTACGCAGTTCACGATGTACGATCCGGGATGGAAAAACAACGCAAAAATAGAAAAGTGTCCCAAAACTGATGAAAACGTTCGATTTTGGGCTCTGAAAAAAGGCCCAGCGATGCGGGCTTCGCTGCCCCGTCGTAGAACTCACGGAGAGCTTTCCAACGGTATGCTGTGGGCCACGTAACTCCCTGCGGATCAAAAGTTATGGGCTCCGGAGCGACAGAGACTTGGTCCCAAGCCCCACGCCCTTGGTTTGCGTTCCCAGCATCTACGTGAAACGAAGTTGTCTGGCCTAAGGTGCCGTGGGATTCAGTAACAGAAATGTGATGGATTAGGTTGTCGTCCTTTACGCAGCTCACGATATACGATCCGGGATGGAAAAACAATGCAAAAACAGAAAAGTGGCCCAAAACTGATGACAACGTTGGATTTTGGCCTCCGAACAAAGTCCCAGCAAAGCAGGCTTAGCTGCCCCGTCGTTGAGCCCTCGGAGTGCTTTTCAACGGTATACTGTGGGCCGCCTAACTCCCTACGGATCAATAGTTATGGGCTCCGGAGCGACGGAGACTTGGTCCCAAGCCCCACGCCCTCGGTTTGCGGTCCCAGCCTCTACGTGAAACGAAGTTGTCTCGCCCAGGGTCCCATGGGATTCAGTAACAGAAATGTGATGGATTAGGTTGTTGTCCTTTACGCAGCTCACGATGTACGATCCGGGATGGAAAAACAGCATTAAAATAGAAAAGTGTCCCGAAACTTATGAAAACGTTCGATTTTGATCTCCGAAAAAAGGCCCAACGAAGCGTGCTTTGTTGCTCCTTCGTTGAGCTCTCGGAGAGCTTTCCAACGGTATGCTGTGGGCCGCGTAACTCCCTACGGATCAATAGTTATGGGCTCCGGAGCGACGGAGACTTGGTCCCAAGCCCCACGCCCTCGGTTTGCGGGCCCAACCTCTACGTGAAGCAAAGTTGTCTCGCCCAAGGTATCGTGGGATTCAGTAACACAAATGTGATGGATCAGGTTGTCGTCCTTTACGCAGCTCACGATGTACGATCCGGGATGGAAAAACTGCGCAAAACCAGAATAGTGTCCCGAAACTAATGAAAACGTTCAATTTTGGGCTCTGAAAAAAGGCCCAGCGCAGCGTGCTTAACTGGCCCGCCGTAGAGCTCTCGGGGAGCTTTCCAACGGGATGCTGTGAGCCGCGTGAGTCCGTACGGATCAAAAGCTATGGGCTCCGAAGCGACGGAGACTTGGTCCCAAGCCCCACGCCCTCGGTTTGCGGTCCCAGCCTCTACGAGAAACGAAGTTGTCTCGCCCAAGGTGCCGTGGGATTCAGTAACCAAAATGTGATGGATTAGGTTGTCGTTCTTTACGCAGCTCACGATGTACGATCCGGGATGGAAAAACAGCGCAAAAATAGAAAAGTGTCCCGAAACTGATGAAAACGTTCGATTTTGAGCTCTAAAAAAAGTCCCAGCACAGCGGGCTTAGTTGCCCCGTGGTAGAGCTCTCTGAGAGCTTTCCAACGGTATGCTGTGGGCCACGTAACTGCCTACGGATCAAAAGTTATGGGCTCCGGAGAGACGGAGACTTGGTCCCAAGCCCCACGCCCTCGGTTTCCGGTCCCAGCCTCTACCTGAAACGAAGTTGTCTCGCCCAAGGTGCCGTGGGATTCAGTAACAGAAATGTGATGGATTAGGTTGTCGTTCTTTACGCAGCTCACGATGTACGATCCGGGATGGAAAAACAGCATTAAAATAGAAAAGTGTGCCGAAACTGATGAAAAGGTTCGATTTTGAGCTCCGAAAAAAGGCCCAGGAAAGCGGGCTTAGTTGCCCCGTGGTAGAGCTCTCTAAGAGCTTTCCAACGGTATGCTGTGGGCCACGTAACTCCCTACGGATCAAAAGTTATGGGCTCCGGAGCGACGGAGACTTGGTCCCAAGCCCCACGCCCTCGGTTTGCGGGCCTAGCCTCTAGGTGAAGCAAAGTTGTCTCGCCTAAGGTGTCGTGGGATTCAGTAATACAAATGTGATGGATTAGGTTGTCGTCCTTTACGCAGCTCACGATGTACGATCCGGAATGGAAAAACAGCGCAAAAATAGAAAAGTGTCCCGAAACTGATGAAAACGTTCGATTTTGGGCTCAGAAAAAACTCCGAGCAAAGCGGGCTTAGCTGGCCCGTCGTAGATCTCTCGGAGAGCTTTCAAACGGTATGATGTGGGCTGCGTAACTCCCTACGGATCAAAAGTTATGGGCTCTGGAGCGACGGAGTCTTGGTCCCAAGCCCCACGCCCTCGGTTTGCGGGCCCAGCCTCTACATGAAGCAAAGTTGTCTCGCCCAAGGTGTCGTGGGATTCAGTAACACAAATGTGATGGATTAGGTTGTCATCCTTTACGCAGCTCACGATGTACGATCCGGGATGGAAAAACAGCGCAAAAACAGAAATGTATCCCGAAACTGATGAAAACGTTCAATTTTGAGCTCGAAAAAAAGGGCTAGAGAAGCGAGCTTTGCTGCCCCATCGTAGAGCTCTCTAAGAGATTTCCAACGGTATGCTGTGGGCCGCGTAACTCCCTACGGATCAAAAGTTATGGGCTCCGGAGCGACGGAGACTTGGTCCAAAGCCCCACGACCTCGGTTTGCGGTCCCAGCCTCTACGTGAAGCAAAGTTGTCTCGCCCAAGGTGTCGTGGGATTCAGTAACACAAATGTGATGGATTAGGTTGTCGTCCTTTACGCAGCTCACAATGTACGATCCGGGATGGAAGAACAACGGAAAAACAGAAAAGTGTCCTGAAACTAATGAAAACCTTGGATTTTAGGCTCTTAAAAAAGGCCCATCGAAGCGGGCTTAGCTTCCCCATCGTTGAGCTCTCGGAGGGCTTTCAAACGGTATGCTGTGCACCACATAACTCCTTA
Organism: Ehretia macrophylla; assembly: GCA_037974665.1. Taxonomy (NCBI): domain Eukaryota; kingdom Viridiplantae; phylum Streptophyta; class Magnoliopsida; order Boraginales; family Ehretiaceae; genus Ehretia; species Ehretia macrophylla. The sequence goes on along the minus strand of CM075773.1, from coordinate 25,821,966 downwards.
CGAATCAAAAGTTATGGGCACCAGAGCAACGGAGACTTGGTCCCAAGCCGCACGCCCTCGGTTTGTAGGCCCAGCCTCTACGTGAAGCAAACTTGTCCTGCCCAAGGCGCCGTGGGATTCAGTTACAAAAATGTGATAGATTTGGTTGTCGTCCTTTACGCAGCTCACGACGAACGATCCGGGATGGAAAAACTGCGCAAATACAGAAAAGTGTCCCGAAACTGATGAAAATGTAAGATTTTGGGCTCCGAAAAAAGGCCCAGCGAAGTGGGCTTTGATGCACCGTCGTAGAGCTCTCTGAGAGCTTTCCAACGGTACGCTGTGGGCCGCCTAACTCCCTATGGATCAAAAGTTATGGGCTCCGGAGCGATGGCGACTTGGTCCCAAGCCCCACGCCCTCGGTTTGCGGGCCCAGCCTCTACGTGAAGCAAAGTTGTCTCGCCTATGGTGCCGTGGGATTCAATAACACAAATGTGATGGATTAGGTTGTCGTCATTTACGCAGCTCACGATGTACGATCCGAGATGGAAAAACAGCGCAAACGCAGAAAAGTGTCCCAAAACTGATGAAAACGTTCGATTTTGGGCTCCGAAAAAAGGCCCAACGAAGCGGGCTTAGTTGCCCGTTCGTAGAGCTCTCGGAGAGCTTTCCAACGGTATGCTGTGGGCTGCGTAACTCCCTACGGATCAAAAGTTATGGGCTCCGGAGCGACGGAGACTTGGTCCCAAGCCCCACGCCCTCGGTTTCCGGGGCCAGCCTCTACGTGAAACTAAGTTGTCTCGCCCAAGGTGCCGTGGGATTCAGTAACAAAAATGTGATGGATTAGGTTGTCTTCCTTTGCGCAGCTCACGATATACGATCCGGGATGGAAAAACAATGCAAAAACAAAAAAGTGTCCCGAACATGATGAAAATGTTCAATTTTGGGATCCGGAAAAAGGCCCAGCAAAGCGAGATTAGCTGCCCCGTCGTAGAGCTCTCGGAGAGCTTTCCAACGGTATGCTGTGGGCCGCGTAACTCCATACGGATCAAAAGTTATGGGCTCCCGAGCGACAGAGACTTGGTCCCAAGCCCCACGCCCTCAGTTTGCAGGCCCAGCCTCTACGTGAAGCAAAGTTGTCTCGCCCAAGGTGCCGTGGGATTCAGCAACAGAAATGTGATGGATTAGGTTGTCGTCCTTTACGCAGCTCACGATATACGATCCAGGATGGAAAAACAATGCCAAAACAGAAAAGTGTCCCGAAACTGATGAAAACGTTCGATTTTGGGCTCCAAAAAAAGGTCCAGCAAAGCAGGCTTAGCTGCCCCGTCTTTGAGCTCTCGGAGAGCTTTCCAACGGTATGCTGTGGGCCGCGTAACTCCCTACGGATCAAAAGTTATGGGCTCCAGAGCGACAGAGACTTGGTCCCAAGCCCCACGCCCTCGGTTTGCGGGCCCAACCTCTATGTGAAGCAAAGTTGTCTCGCCCAAGGTATCATGGGATTCAGTAACACAAATGTGATGGATTAGGTTGTCGTCCTTTACGCAGCTCACGATGTACGATCCGGGATGGAAAAACTGCGCAAAACCAGAATAGTGTCCCGAAACTAATGAAAACGTTCAATTTTGGGCTCTGAAAAAAGGCCCATCGAAGCGGGCTTAACTGTCTTGTCGTAGAGCTATCGGAGAGCTTTCCAACGGTATGCTGTGGGCCGCTTAACTCCCTACGGATCAAAAGTTATGGGCTCCGAAGCGACGGAGACTTTGTCCCAAGCCCCACGCCCTCGGTTTGCGGTCCCAGCCTCTACGTGAAACGAAGTTGTCTCGCCCAAGGTGCCGTGGGATTCAGTAACAAAAATGTGATGGATTAGGTTGTCGTTCTTTACGCAGCTCACGATGTACGATCCGGGATGGAAAAACAGCGCAAAAATATAAAAGTGTCCCAAAACTGATGAAAACGTTCGATTTTGAGCTCTGAAAAAGGCCCAGCACAGCGGTCTTAGTTGCCCCGTGGTAGAGCTCTCTGAGAGCTTTCCAACGGTATGCTGTGGGCCATGTAACTCCCTACGGATCAAAAGTTATGGGCTACGGAGCGACGGAGACTTGCTCCCAAGCCCCACGCCCTCGGTTTGCGGTCCCAGCCTCTACCTGAAATGAAGTTGTCTCGCCCAAGGTGCCGTGGGATTCAGTAACAGAAATGTGATGGATTAGGTTGTCGTTCTTTACGCAGCTCGCGATGTACGATCCGGGATGGAAAAACAGCACTAAAACAGAAAAGTGTCCCAAAACTGATGAAAACGTTCGATTTTGAGCTCCGAAAATAGGCCCAGCAAAGAGGGCTTAGTTGCCCTGTGGTAGAGCTCTCTAAGAGCTTTCCAACGGTATGCTGTGGGCCACGTAACTCCCTACGGATCAAAAGTTATGGGCTACGGAGCGACGGAGACTTGGTCCCAAGCCCCACGCCCTCGGTTTGCGGGCCTAGCCTCTACGTGAAGCAAAGTTGTCTCGCCTAAGGTGTCATGGGATTCAGTAATACAAATGTGATGGATTAGGTTGTCGTCCTTTACGCAGCTCACGATGTACAATCCGGGACGAAAAAAAAGCGCAAAAATAGAAAAGTGCCCCGAAACTGATGAAAACTTTCCATTTTGGGGTCAGAAAAAAGGCCCAGCAAAGCAGGCTTAGCTGCCCAGTCATAGAGCTCTCGGAGAGCTTTCTAACGGTATGCTTTGGGCTGCGTAACTCCCTACGGATCAAAAGTTATGGGCTCCGGAGCGACGGAGACTTGGTCCCAAGCCCCACGCCCTCGGTTTGCGGGCCCAGCGTCTACGTGAAGCGAAGTTGTCTCGCCCAAGGTGCCATGGGATTCAGTAACAGAAATGTGATGGATTAGGTTGTCGTGCTTTTCGCAGCTCACGACGAACGATCTGGGATGGAAAAACAGCGCACAAACAGAAAAGTGTCCCGAAACTGATGAAAACGTTCGATTTTGGGCTCCGAAAAAAGGCCCAGCAAAGCGGGCTTTGATGCACCGTCGTAGAGCTCTCTGAGAGCTTTCCAATGGTATGCTGTGGGCCGCGTAACTCCCTACGGATCAAAAGTTATGGGCTCCGTAGCGACGGAGACTTGGTCCCAAGCCCCACGCCCTCGGTTTGCGGTCCCAGCCTCTACGTGAAATGAAGTTTTCTTGCCCAAGGTGCCGTAGGATTCAGTAACAGAAATGTGTTGAATTAGGTTGTTGTCCTTTACGCAGCTCACGATGCACGATCCGGAATGGAAAAAAAGCGCAAAAATAGAAATGTGTCCCGAAACTGATGAAAACGTTCGATTTTGAGCTCTGAAAAAAGGCCCAGCAAAGCGAGCTTAGCTGCCCCGTGGTAGAGCTCTGTGAGAGCTTTCCAACGGTATGCTATGGGTAGCGTAACTCCCTATGGATCAAAAGTTATGGGCTCCGGAGCGACGGAGACTTGGTCCAAAGCCCCACGCCCTCGGTTTGCGGTCCCAGCCTCTACGTGAAGCAAAGTTGTCTCGCCCAAGGTGTCGTGGGATTCAGTAACACAAATGTGATGGATTAGGTTGTCGTCCTTTACGCAGCTCACGATGTACGATCCGGGATGGAAAAACAGCGCAAAAACAGAAAAGTGTCCCGAAACTAATGAAAACGTTGGATTTTGGGCTCTGAAAAAAGACCCAGCGAAGCGGGCTTAGCTGCCCCGTCGTAGAGCTCTCGGAGAGCTTTCAAATGGTATGCTGTGGGCCGCGTAACTTCGTACGGATCAAAAGTTATGGGCTCCGGAGCGACGGAGACTTGGTCCCAAGCCCCACGCCCTCGGTTTGCGGGCCCAGCCTCTACGTGAAGCAAACTTGTCTTGCCCAAGGTGTCGTGGGATTCAGTAACAAAAATGTGATAGATTAGGTTGTCGTCCTTTACGCAGCTCACGGCGAACGATCCGGGATGGAAAAACAGCGCAAAAACAGAAAAATGTCCCGAAACTGATGAAAACGTTAGATTTTGGGCTCCGAAAAAAGGCCCAGCAAAGCGGGCTTTGATGCACTGTCGTAGAGCTCTCGGAGAGCTTTCCAACGGTATGCTGTAGGCCGCGTAACTCCTTACGGATCAAAAGTTATGGGCTCCGGAGCGACGGAGACCAGGTCCCAAGCCCCACGCCCTCAGTTTGCGGACCCAGCCTCTACGTGAAGCAAAGTTGCCTCGCCTAAGGTGCCGTGGGATTCAGTAAAACAAATGTGACGGATTAGGTTGTCGTCCTTTACGCAGCTCACGATGTACGATCCGGGATGGAAAAACAGCGCAAAAACGGAAAAGTGTCCCAAAACTGATGAAAACGTTCGATTTTGGGCTCCGAAAAAAGGCCCAATGAAGCAGGCTTAGTGGCCCCTTCGTAGAGCTCTCGGAGAGCTTTCCAACGGTATGCTGTGGGCTGCGTAACTCCCTACGGATCAAAAGTTATGGGCTCCGGAGCGACGGAGACTTGGTCCCAAGCCCTACGCCCTCGGTTGGCGGGCCCAGCATCTACGTGAAACGAAGTTGTCTCGCCCATGGTGCAGTGGGATTCAGTAACAAAAATGTGATGGATTAGGTTGTCGTCCTTTTCGCAGCTCACGATATACGATCCGGGATGGAAAAACAATGCAAAAACAGAAAAGTGTCCCGAACATGATGAAAACGATCAATATTGGATCCGAAAATAGGCCCAGCAAAGCGGGCTTAGCAGACCTGTCGTAGAGCTCTCGGAGGGCTTTCCAACGGTATGCTGTGGGCCGCGTAACTCCATACGGATCAAAAGTTATGGACTCCGGAGCGACAGAGACTTGGTCCCAAGCCCCACACCCTCGGTTTGCGGGCCCAGCCTTTACGTGAAGCGAAGTTGTCTTGCCCAAGGTGCCTTGGGATTCAGCAACATAAATGTGATGGATTAGGTTGTCGTCCTTTACGCAGCTCACGATGTACGATTCGGGACGGAAAAACAGCGCAAAAATAGAAAAGTGCCACAAAACTGATGAAAACGTTACTTTTTGCGGTCCGAAAAAATTCCCAGCGAAGCGGGCTTAGCTGCCCCGTCGTAGAGCTCTTGGAGTGCTTTCTAACGGTATGCTGTGGGACGCGTAACTCCCTACGGATCAAAAGTTATGGGCTCCGAAGCGACGGAGACTTGGTCCCAAGCCCCACGCCCTCGATTTGCGGGCCCACCGTCTACGTGAATTGAAGTTGTCTCGCCCAAGGTGCCGTGGGATTCAGTAACAGAAATGTGATGGATTAGTTTGTCGTCCTTTACGCAGCTCACGATGTACGATCCGGGATGGAAAAACAGCGCAAAAACAAAAAAGTGTCCCGAAACTGATTAAAATGTTCGATTTTTAGCTCCGATAAAAGGCCCAGCGAAGCGAGCTTAGTTGCCCCGTGGTAGAGCTCTCTGAGAGCTTTCCAACGGTATGCTGTGGGCCGCGTAACTCCCTACGGATCAAAAGTTATGGGCTCCGGAGCTACGGAGACTTGGTCCCGAGCCCCACACCCTCGGTTTGCGGGCCCAGCCTCTACGTGAAGCAAAGTTGTCTCACCCAAGGTGCCGTGGGACTCAGTAACAAAAATGTGATAGATTAGGTTGTCGTCCTTTACGCAGCTCACAACGAACGATCTGGGATGGAAAAACAGCGCACAAACAAAAAAGTGTCCCGAAACTGATGAAAACATTCGATTTTGGGCTCCAAAAAAAGGCCCAACGAAGCTGGCTTTGATGCACCATCGTAGAGCTCTCTGAGTGCTTTCCAACGGTATGCTGTGGGCCGCGTAACTCCCTACGGATCAAAAGTTATGGGCTCCGGAGCGACGGAGACTTGGTCCCAAGCCCTACGCCCTCGGTTTGCGGTCCCAACCTCTACGTGAAACGAAGTTGTCTTGCCCAAGTTGCCGTGGGATTCAGTAACAGAAATGTGTTGAATTAGGTTGTTGTGCTTTACGCAGCTCACGATGCACGATCCGGGATGGAAAAAAAGCGCAAAAATAGAAAAGTGCCCCGAAACTGATGAAAATGTTCGATTTTGGGCTCCGAAAAAAGGCCCAACAAAGCGAGCTTAGCTGCCCCGTCGTAGACCTCTCGGAGAGCTTTCCAACGGCATGCTGTGGGCCGCGTAATTCCCTACGGATCAAAAGTTATGGGCTCCGGAGCGACGGAGACTTGGTCCCAAGCCCCACGCCCTCGGTTTGCGGCCCAAGCCTCTACATGAAGCAAAGTTGTCTCGCCCAAGGTGTCGTGGGATTCAGTAACACAAATGTGATGGATTAGGTTGTCATCCTTTACGCAGCTCACGATGTACGATCCGGGATGGAAAAACAGCGCAAAAACAGAAATGTATCCCGAAACTGATGAAAACGTTCGATTTTGGGCTCCGAAAAAAGGCCCAGCGAAGCGGGCTTAGCTGCCCCGTCGTAGAGCTCTCGGAGGGCTTTCAAACGGTATGCTGTGGGCCGCGTAACTTCGTACGGATCAAAAGTTATGGGCTCCAGAGCGACGGAGACTTGGTCCCAAGCCCCACGCCCTCGGTTTGCTGGCCCAGCCTCTACGTGAAGCAAACTTGTCTTGCCCAAGGTGCCGTGGGATTCAGTTACAAAAATGTGATAGATTTGGTTGTCGTCCTTTACGCAGCTCACGACGAACGATCCGGGATGGAAAAACTGCGCAAATACAGAAAAGTGTCCCGAAACTGATGAAAATGTTAGATTTTGGGTTTCGAAAAAAGGCCCAGCGAAGTGGGCTTTGATGCACCGTCGTAGAGCTCTCTGAGAGCTTTCCAACGGTACGCTGTGGGCCGCGTAACTCCCTACGGATCAAAAGTTATGGGCTCCGGAGCGACGGAGACTTGGTCCCAAGCCTCACGCCCTCGGTTTGCGGGCCCAGCCTCTACGTGAAGCAAAGTTGTCTCGCCTAAGGTGCCGTGGGATTCAATAACACAAATGTGATGGATTAGGTTGTCGTCCTTTACGCAGCTCACGATGTACGATCCAAGATGGAAAAACAGCGCAAACGCAGAAAAGTGTCCCAAAACTGATAAAACCGTTCAATTTTGGGCTCCAAAATCAGGCCCAACGAAGCGGGCTTAGTTGCCCAGTCATAGAGCTCTCGGAGAGCTTTCTAACGGTATGCTTTGGGCTGCGTAACTCCCTACGGATCAAAAGTTATGGGCTCCGGAGCGACGGAGACCTGGTCCCAAGCCCCACGCCCTCGGTTTGCGGGCCCAGCGTCTACGTGAAGCGAAGGTGTCTCGCCCAAGGTGCCGTGGGAGTCAGGAACAGAAATGTGATGGAAGAGGTTGTCGTCCTTTGCGCAGCTCACGATATACGATCCGGGATGGAAAACCAATGCAAAAATAGAAAAGTGTCCCGAACATGATGAAAATGTTCAATTTTGGGAGCCGAAAAAAGGCCCAGCAAAGTGGGCTTTGCAGCCCCATCGTAGAGCTCTCTGAAAGCTTTCCAACGGTATGCTGTGGGCCGAGTAACTCCTTACGGATCAAAAGTTATAGGCTCCGGAGCGACAGAGACTTGGTCCCAAGCCCCACGCCCTCGGTTTGCGGGCCCAGCCTCTACGTGAAGCAAAGTTGTCTCGCCCAAGGTGCCGTGGGATTCAGCAACAGAAATGTGATGGATTAGGTTGTCGTCCTTTACGCAGCTCACGATATACGATCCGGGATGGAAAAATAATGCCAAAACAGAAAAGTGTTCCGAAACTGATGAAAATGTACGATTTTGGGCTCTGAAATGAGACCCAGCAATGCGGGCTTAGCTGCCTCATCGTAGAGCTCTCGGAGGGCTGTCAAACGGTATGATGTGGGCCGCGTAACTCCTTGCGGATCAATAGTTATGGGTTCAGGAGCGACGGAGACTTGGTCCCAAGCCCCACGCCCTCGGTTTGCGAGCCCAGCCTCTACGTGAAGCAAAGTTGTCTCACCCAAGGTGCCGTGGGACTCAGTAACAAAAATGTGATAGATTAGGTTGTCGTCCTTTACGCAGCTCACGATCTACGATCCTAGATGGAAAAACAGTACAAAAGCATAAAAGTGTCCGAAAACTGATGAAAACGTTCAATTTTGGGCTCCGAAAAAATGCCCAAAACTTCATTTCCCCATTGTATAGCTCTCGGAGAGCTTTCTAACAGTATGCTGTGGGCTGCGTAACTCCCTACGGATCAAAAGTTATGGGTTCCGGAGCGAAGAAGACCTGGTCCCATGCCCCTCGACCTCGGTTTGCGGGCTCAGCCTCTACATGAAACTAAGTTGTCTCGCCCAAGGTGCCGTGGGATTCAGTAACAGAAATGTTGTGGACTAGGTTGTCGTCCTTTTCGCCGCTCACGACGTACGATCCGGGACCGAAAAACAACGCAAAAGAAGAAAAGTGTCCTAAAACTGATGAAAATGATCAATTTTGGGCTCCGAAAAAAGGCCCAGCAAAGCGAGCTTAGCTCTCCCGTCGTAGAGCTCTCCGAGAGCTTTCCAACGATATGCTCTGGGCCGCGTAACTCCATACGGATCAAAAGTTAGGGGCTCCGGAGCGACAGAGACTTGGTCCCAAGCCCCGCGCCCTCGGTTCGCGGGCCCAGCCTCTATGTAAAGCGACGTTGTCTCACCCAAGGTGCCGTGGGATTCGGTAACATAAATTTGATGGATTAGGTTGTCGTCCTTTACGCAGCTCACGATATACGATCCGGGATGGAAAAACAATGCCAAAACAAAAAGTGTCCCGAAACTGATGAAAACGTTCGATTTTTGGCTCCGAAAAAAGGCCCAGCATAGCAGGCTTAGCTGCCCCATCGTAGAGCTCTCGGAGAGCTTTCAAACGGTATGATGTGGGCTGCGTAACTCCCTACGGATCAAAAGTTATGGGCTTTGGAGCGACGGAGACTTGGTCCCAAGCCCCACGCCCTCGGTTTGCGGGCCCAGCCTCTACGTGAAGCAAAGATGTCTCACCCAAGGTGCCGTGGGACTCAGTAACAAAAATGTTATAGATTAGGTTGTCGTCCTTTACGCAGCTCACAACGAACGATCTAGGATGGAAAAACAGCGCACAAACAAAAAAGTGTCCCGAAACTGATGAAAACGTTCGATTTTGGTCTCCGAAAAAAGGCCCAACGAAGCTGGCTTTGATGCACCATCGTAGAGCTCTCAGAGAGCTTTCCAACGGTATGCTGTGGGCCGCGTAACTCCTTGCGGATGAAAAGTTATGGGCTCCGGAGCAACGGAGACCTGGTCCCAAGCCCCACGCCCTCGGTTTGCGGGCCCAGCCTCTACGTGAAACTAAGTTGTCTTGCCCAAGTTGCTGTGGGATTCAGTAACAGAAATGTGTCGAATTAGGTTGTTGTGCTTTACGCAGCTCACGATGCACGATCCGGGATGGAAAAACAGCGCAAAAACAGAAAAGCGTCCGGAAACTAATGAAAACGTTGGATTTTGCGCTCTGAAAAAAGGCCCAGCGAAGCGCGCTTAGCTGCCCCGTCGTAGAGCTCTCGGAGGGCGTTCAAACGGTATGCTGTGGGACGCGTAACTCCGTGGGGATCAAAAGTTATGGGCTCCAGAGCGACGGAGACTTGGTCCCAAGCCCCACGCCCTCGGTTTGCAGGCCCAGCCTCTACGTGAAGCAAACTTGTCTTGCCCAAGGTGCCGTGGGATTCAGTTACAAAAATGTGATAGATTTGGTTGTCGTCCTTTACGCAGCTCACGACGAACGATCCGGGATGGAAAAACTGCGCAAATACAGAAAAGTGTCCCGAAACTGATGAAAATGTTAGATTTTGGGTTTCGAAAAAAGGCCCAGCGAAATGGGCTTTGATGCACCGTCGTAGAGCTCTCTGAGAGCTTTCCAACGGTACGCTGTGGGCCGCGTAACTCCCTACAGATCAAAAGTTATGGGCTCCAGAGCGACGGAGACTTGGTCTAGGGCCCCACGCCCTTGGTTTGTGGGCCCAGCCACTACGTGAAGCAAAGTTGACTCGCCTAAGGTGCCGTGGGATTCAATAACACAAATGTGATGGATTAGGTTGTCGTCCTTTACGCAACTCACGATGTACGATCCGGGACGAAAAAATAGCGCAAAAGAAGAAAAGTGTCCCAAAACTGATGAAAACGTTCAATTTTGGGCTCCAAAATCAGGCCCAACGAAGCGGGCTTAGTTGCCTCCATCATAGAGCTCTCGGAGAGCTTTCCAACGGTATGCTGTGAGCCGCGTAACTTCTTACGGATCAAAAGTTATGGGCTCCGGAGCAACGGAGACCTGGTCCCAAGCCCCACGCCCTCGGTTTACGGGCCCAGCCTCCACGTGAAACTAAGTTGTCTCACCCAAGGTGCCGTGGGATTCAGTAACAAAAATGTGATGGATTAGGTTGTCGTCCTTTGCGCAGCTCACGATATACGATCCGGGATGGAAAAACAATGCAAAAACAGAAAAGTGTCCCGAACATGATGAAAATGTTCAATTTTGGGAGCCGAAAAAAGGCCCAGCAAAGCGGGCTTAGCAGCCACGTCTTAGAGCACTCGGAGAGCATTCCAACGGTATGCTGTGCGCCGCGTAACTCCTTACGGATCAAAAGTTATGGGCACCGGAGCGACAGAGTCTTGGTCCCAAGCCCCACGCCCTCGGTTTGCAGGCCCAGCCTCTACGTGAAGCGAAGTTATCTTGCCCAAGGTGCCATGGGATTCAGCAACAGAAATGTGATGGATTAGGTTGTCGTCCTTTACGCAGCTCACGATATACGATCCGGGATGGAAAAACAATGCCAAAACATAAAAGTGTCCCGAAACTGATGAAAACGTTCGATTTTCGGCTCCGAAAAAAGGCCCAGCAAAGCAGGCTTAGCTGCCCCATCTTTGAGCTCTCGGAGAGCTTTCCAACGGTATGCTGTGGGCCGCTTAACTCCCTACGGATCAAAAGTTATGGGCTCCGGAGCGACATAGACTTGGTCCCAAGCCCCACGCCCTCGGTTTGCGGTCCCAGCCTCTACGTGAAACGAAGTTGTCTCGCCTAAGGTGCCGTGGGATTCAGTAATAGAAATGTGATGGATTAGGTTGTCGTCCTTTACGCAGCTCACGATATACGATCCGGGATTGAAAAACAATGCAAAAACAGAAAAGTGTCCCGAAACTGATGAAAACGTTCGATTTTGGGCTCCGAAAAAAGGCCCAGCACAGCAGGCTTAGCTGCCCCGTCGTTGAGCTGTCGGAGAGCTTTCCAACGGTATGCTGTGGGCCGCGTAACTCCCTACGGATCAATAGTTATGGGCTCCGGAACAACGGAGACTTGGTCCCAAGCCCCACGCCCTCGGTTTGCAGGCCCAACCTCTACGTGAAGCAAAGTTGTCTCGCCCAAGGTATCATGGGGTTCAGTAACACAAATGTGATGGATTAGGTTGTCGTCCTTTACGCAGCTCACGATGTACGATCCGGGATGGAAAAACTGCGCAAAACTAGAATTGTGTCCCGAAACTAATGAAAACGTTCAATTTTGGGCTCCGAAAAAAGTCCCAGCAAAGCGGGCTTAACTGTCCTGTCGTAGAGCTATCGGAGAGCTTTCCAACGGTATGCTGTGGGCCGCGTAACTCCCTACGGATCAAAAGTTATGGGCTCCGAAGCGACGAAGACTTTGTCCCAAGCCCCACGCCCTCGGTTTGCGGTCACAGCCTCTACGTGAAACGAAGTTGTCTCGCCCAAGGTGCCGTGGGATTCAGTAACAAAAATGTGATGGATTAGGTTGTCGTTCTTTACGCAGATCACGATGTACGATCCGGGATGGAAAAACAGCGCAAAAACATAAAAGTATCCCGAAACTGATGAAAACATTCGATTTTGAGCTTTGAAAAAAGGCCCAGCACAGCGGACTTAGTTGCCCCGTGGTAGAGCTCTCTGAGAGCTTTCCAACGGTATGCTGTGGGCCATGTAACTCCCTACGGATCAAAAGTTATGGGCTCCGGAGCGACGGAGACTTGGTCCCAAGCCCCACGCCCTCGGTTTGCGGTCCCAGCCTCTACCTGAAACGAAGTTGTCTCGCCCAAGGTGCCGTGGGATTCAGTAACAGAAATGTGATGGATTAGGTTGTCGTTCTTTACGCAGGTCACGATGTACGATCCGGGATGGAAAAACAGCACTAAAACAAAAAAGTGTCCCGAAACTGATGAAGATGTTCGATTTTGAGCTTCGAAAAAAGGCCCAGCAAAGCGGGCTTAGTTACCGCGTGGTAGAGCTCTCTAAGAGCTTTCCAACGGTATGCTGTGGGCCACGTAACTCCCTACGGATCAAAAGTTATGGGCTACGGAGCGACAGAGACTTCGTTCGAAGCCCCACGCCCTCGGTTTGCGGGCCTAGCCTCTACGTTAAGGAAAGTTGTCTCGCCTAAGGTGGCGTGGGATTCAGTAATACAAATGTGATGGAATAGGTTGTCGTCCTTTTCGCAGCGCACGACGTACGATCCGGGACAAAAAAAAAGCGCAAAAATAGAAAAGTGCCCCGAAACTGATGAAAACTTTCCATTTTGGGGTCAGAAAAAATGCCCAGCAAAGCAGGCTTAGCTGCCCAGTCGTAGAGCCCTCGGAGAGCTTTCTAACGGTATGCTGTGGGCTGCGTAACTCCCTACGGATCAAAAGTTATGGGCTCCGGAGCGACGGAGACCTGGTCCCAAGCCCCACGCCCTCGGTTTGCTGGCCCAGCCTCTGCGTGAAGCGAAGTTGTCTCACCCAAGGTGCCGTGGGATTCAGTAACAAAAATGTGAAAGATTAGGTTGTCGTCCTTTACGCAGCTCACGACGAACGATCTGGGATGGAAAAACAGCGCACAAACAGAAAAGTGTCTCGAAACTGATGAAAACGTTCGATTTTGGGCTCCGAAAAAAGGCCCAGCATAGCAGGCTATGATGCACCGTCGTGGAGCTCTCTGAGAGCTTTCCAACGGTATGCTGTGGTCCGCGTAACTCCCTATGGATCAAAAGTTATGGGCTCCGGAGCGACGGAGACTTGGTCCCAAGCCCCACGCCCTCGGTTTGCGGTCCCAGCCTCTACGTGAGACGAAGTTTTCTTGCCCAAGGTGCCGTAGGATTCAGTAACAGAAATGTGTTGAATTAGGTTGTTGTCCTTTACGCAGCTCACGATGCACGATCCGGGATGGAAAAAAAGCGCAAAAACAGAAAAGTGTCCCGAAACTGATGAAAACGATCGATTTTGAGCTCCGAAAAAAGGCCCAGCAAAGCGAGCTTATAAGCCCCGTGGTAGAGCTCTGTGAGAGCTTTCCAACGGTATGCTATGGGCAGCGTAACTCCCTATGGATCAAAAGTTATGTGCTCCGGAGCGACGGAGACTTGGTCCCAAGCCCCACGCCCTCGGTTTGCGGGCCCAGCCTCTACGTGAAGCAAAGTTGTCTCGCCCAAGGTGTCGTGGGATTCAGTAACACAAATGTGATGGATTAGGTTGTTGTCCTTTACGCAGCTCACGATGTACGATCCGGGATGGAAAAACAGCGCAAAAACAGAAAAGTGTCCTGAAACTAATGAAAACGTTGGATTTTGGGCTCTGAAAAAAGACCCAGCGAAGCGGGCTTAGCTGCCCCGTCGTAGAGCTCTCGGAGAGCTTTCAAACGGTATGCTGTGGGCCGCGTAACTTCGTACGGATCAAAAGTTATGGGCTCCGGAATGACGGATACTTGGTCCCAAGCCCTACCCCATCGGTTTGCGGGCCCAGCATCCACGTGAAGTGAAGTTGTCTTGCCTAAGTTGTCGTGGGATTTAGTAACACAAATGTGAGGGATTAGGTTGTCGTCCTTTACGCAGCTCACGATGTACGATCCGGGATGGAAAAATAGCGCAAAAACAGAAAAGTGTCTCGAAACTGATGAAAACGTTAGATTTTGGGCTCTGAAAAAAGGCCCAGCAACGCGGGCTTAGCTGCCCTGTCATAGAGATCTCAGAGAGCTTTCCAACGGTATGCTGTGCGCCGCGTAACTCCTTACGGATCAAAAGTTATGGGCTCCGGAGCGACGGAGACTTGGTCCTAAGCCCCACGCCCTCGGTTTGAGGGCCCAGCCTCTACGTGAAGCAAAGTTGTCTCGCCTGAGGTGCCGAGGGCTTCAGAAACACAAATGTGATGGATTAGGTTGTCGTCCTTTACGCAGCTCACGATGTAAGATCCGGGATGGAAAAACAGCGCAAAAACAGAAAAGTGTCCCGAAACTGATGAAAACGTTCGATTTTGGGCTCCGAAAAAAGGCTCAACGAAGCGGGCTTAGTTGCCCCTTCGTAGAGCTCTCGGAGAGCTTTCCTACGGTATGCTGTGGGCTGCGTAACTCCCTACGGATCAAAAGTTATGGGCTCCGGAGCGACGGAGACTTGGTTCCAAGCCCCACGCCCTCGGTTTGCGGGCCCAGCCTCTACGTGAAACGAAGTAGTCTCGCCCTAGGTGCCGTGGGATTCAACAACAGAAATGTGACGGATTAGGTTGTCGTCCTTTTGGCGGCTCACGACGCGCGATTTGGGACGGAAAAACAGCGCAAAAGAAGAAAAGTGTCCCGAAACTGATGAAAACGTTCTATTTTGAGCTCCGAAATATGGCCTAGGAAAGCGAGCTTAGCTGCCCCGTCGTAGAGCTCTTGGAGTGCTTTCCAACAGTATGCTGTGGGATGCGTAACTCCTTGCGGATCAAAAGTTATGGGCTACGGAGCGTCGGAGACCTCGTCCCAAGCCACACGACCTCGGTGTGCGGGCCCAGCCTCCACGTGAAACGAAGTTGTCTCGCCTAAGGTGCCGTGGGATTCTGTAACAAAAATGTGAAGGATTAGGTTGTTGTCCTTTGCGCAGCTCACGACGTACGATCCGGGATGGAAAAACAGCGCAAAAATAGAAAAGTGCCCCAAAACGGATGAAAACTTTCGATTTTGGGCTCCGAAAAAAGGCCCTAGGAAGCGGGCTTTGATGCACCGTCGTAGAGCTCTCGGAGAGCTTTCCAACGGTATAATGTGGGTCGCGTAACTCCCTACGGATCAAAAGTTATGGGCTCCGTAGCGACAGAGACTTGGTCCGAAGCCCCACGCCCTCGGTTTGCGGTCCCAGCCTCTACGTGAAACGAAGTTGTCTCGACCAAGGTGCCGTGGGATTCAGTAACAGTAATGTGATGGATTAGATTGTTGTCCTTTACGCAGCTCACGATGTACGATCTAGGATCGAAAAACAGCGCAAAAACAGAAAAGTGTCCCGAAACTGATGAAAACGTTCGATTTTGAGCTCCGAAAAAAGGCCCAGTGAAGCGGGCTTTGCTGTCCCGTCGTAGAGCTCTCTGAGAGCTTTCCAACGGCATGCTGTGGGCCGCGTAACTCCCTACGGATCAAAAGTTATGGGCTCCGGAGCGACGGAGACTTGGTATCATGCCCCACGCCCTCGGTTTGCGGGCCCAGCCTCTATGTGAAGCAAAGTTGTCTCGCCCAAGGTGTCGTGGGATTCAGTAACACAAATGTGAAGGATTAGGTTGTCGTCCTTTACGTAGCTCACGATGTACGATCCGGGATAGAAAAACAGCGCAAAAATAGAAAAGTGTCCCGAAACTGATGAAAACGTTCAATTTTGAGCTCCGAAAAAAGGCCTAGCAAAGCGAGCTTAGCTGCCCCGTCGTAGATCTCTCTAAGAGATTTCCAACGGTATGCTGTGGGCCGCGTAACTCCCTACGGATCAAAAGTTATGGGCTCCGGAGCGACGGAGACTTGGTCCCAAGCCCCACGCCCTCGGTTTGTGGTCCCAGCCTCTACGTGAAACGAAGTTTTCTTGCCCAAGGTGCCGTAGGATTCAGTAACATAAATGTGTTGAATTAGGTTGTTGTCCTTTACGCAGCTCACGATGCACGATCCGGAATGGAAAAAAAGCGCAAAAACAGAAAAGTGTCCCGAAACTGATGAAAACGTTCGATTTTGAGCTCCGAAAAAAGTCCCAGCAAAGCGAGCTTAGCTGCCCCGTGGTAGAGCTCTGTGAGAGCTTTCCAACGGTATGCTATGGGCAGCGTAACTCCCTATGGATCAAAAGTTTTGGGCTCCGGAGCGACGGAGACTTGGTCCTAAGCCCCACTCCCTCGGTTTGCGGGCCCAGCCTCTACGTGAAGCAAAGTTGTCTCGCCCAAGGTGTCGTGGGATTCAGTAACACAAATGTGATGGATTAGGTTGTAGTCCTTTACGCAGCTCACGATGTACGATCCGGGATGGAAAAACAGCGCAAAAATAGAAAAGTGTCCTGAAACTAATGAAAACGTTGGATTTTGGGCTCTGAAAAAAGACCCAGCGAAGCGGGCTTAGCTGCCCCGTCGTAGAGCTCTCGGAGAGCTTTCAAACGGTACGTTGTGGGCCGCGTAACTTCGTACGGATCAAAAGTTATGGGCTCCGGAGCGACGGAGACTTGGTCCCAAGCCCCACGCCCTCGGTTTGCGGGCCCAGCCTCTACGTGAAGCAAAGTTGTCTCGCCTAAGGTGCCATGGGATTCAGTAACACAAATGTGATGGATTAGGTTGTCGTCCTTTACGCAGCTCACGATGTACGATTCGGGATGGAAAAACAGCGCAAAAACAGAAAAGTGTCCCAAAACTGATGAAAACGTTCGATTTTGGGCTCCGAAAAAAGGCCCAATGAAGCGGGCTTAGTTGCCCCTTCGTAGAGCTCTCGGAGAGCTTTCCAACGGTATGCTGTGGGCTGCGTAACTCCCTACGGATCAAAAGTTATGGGCTCCGGCGCGACGGAGACTTGGTCCCAAGCTCAACGCCCTCGGTTTGCGGGCCCAGCCTCTACGTGAAACGAAGTTGTCTCGCCTATGGTGCCGTGGGATTCTGTAACAAAAATGCGAAGGATTAGGTTGTCGTCCTTTGCGCAGCTCACGACGTACGATCCGGGATGGAAAAACAGCGCAAAAATAGAAAAGTGCCCCGAAACGGATGAAAACGTTCGATTTTGGGCTCCGAAAAAAGGCCCAAGGAAGCGGTCTTTGATGCACCGTCGTAGAGCTCTCGAAGAGCTTTCCAACGGTATTCTGTGGGCCGCGTAACTCCCTACGGATCAAAAGTTATGGGCTCCGGAGCAACGGAGACTTGGTCCCAAGCCCCACGCCCTCGGTTTGCGGGCCCAGACTCTACGTGAAACAAAGTTGTCTCGCCCAAGGTGCCGTGGGATTCAGTAAGAGAAATGTGTTGGATTAGGTTGTTGTCCTTTACCCAGCTCACGATGTACGATTCGGGATGGAAAAACAGCGAAAAGCTAGAAAAGTGTCCCGAAACTGATGAAAACGTTCGATTTTGGGCTCTGAAAAAAGGCCCCTCAAAGCAGCCTTAGCCGCCCCGTCGTAGAGCTCTCGGAGGGCTTTCCAACGGTATGCTGTGGGCCGCGTAACTCCTTGCGGATCAATAGTTATGGGCTCCGGAGCGACGGAGATCTGGTCCCAAGCCCCACGCCCTCGGTTTGCGGTCCCAGCCTCTACCTGAAACGAAGTTGTCTCGCCCAAGGTGCCGTGGGATTCAGTAACATAAATGTGATGGATTAGGTTGTCGTTCTTTACGCAGCTCACGATGTACGATCCGGGATGGAAAAACAGCACTAAAATAGAAAAGTGTCCCGAAACTGATGAAAATGTTCGATTTTGAGCTCCGAAAAAGGCCCAGCAAAGCGGGCTTAGTTGCCCCGTGGTAGAGCTCTCTAAGAGCTTTCCAACGGTATGCTGTGGGCCACGTAACTCCCTACGCATCAAAAGTTATGGGCACCGGAAAGACGGAGACTTGGTCCCAAGCCCCACGCCCTCGGTTTGCGGGCCTAGCCTCTAGATGAAGCAAAGTTGTCTTGCCCAAGGTGCCGTGGGGTTCAGTAATAGAAATGTGATGGATTAGGTTGTCGTCCTTTACGCAGAGCACGACGTACGATCCGGGAAAGAAAAACAGCGCAAAAGATGAAAAGTGTCCCGAAACTGATGAAACCGTTCGATTTTGGGCTCTGAAAAAATGCCCAGCAAAGCAGGCTTGGCTGCCCCGTCGTAGAACTCTCGGAGAGCTTTAAAATGGTATGATGTGGGCTGCGTAACTCCCTACGGATCGAAAGTTATGGGCTCTGGAGCGACGGAGACTTGGTCCCAAGCCCCACGCCCTCGGTTTGCGGGCCCAGCCTCTACGTGAAGCAAAGTTGTCTCACCCAAGGTGCCGTGGACTCAGTAACAAAAATGTGATAGATTAGGTTATCGTCCTTTACGCAGCTCACAACGAACGATCTGGGATGGAAAAACAGCGCACAAACAGAAAAGTGTCCCGAAACTGATGAAAACGTTCGATTTTGGTCTCCGAAAAAAGGCCCAACGAAGTGGGCTTTGATGCACCGTCGTGGAGCTCTCTGAGAGCTTTCCAACGGTATGCTGTGGGCCGCGTAACTCCCTACGGATCAAAAGTTATGGGCTCCGGAGCGACGGAGACTTGGTCCCAAGCCCCACGCCCTCGGTTTGCGGTCCCAGCCTCTACGTGAAACGAAGTTGTCTTGCCCAAGGTGCCGTAGGATTCAGTAACAGAAATGTGTTGAATTAGGTTGTTGTCCTTTACGCAGCTCACGATGCACGATCCGGAATGGGAAAAAAGCGCAAAAACAGAAAAGTGTCCCGAAACTGATGAAAACGTTCAATTTTGAGCTCCGAAAAAAGGCTCAGCAAAGCGAGCTTAGCTGCCCCATGGTAGACCTCTGTGAGAGCTTTCCAACGGTATGCTATGGGTAGCTTAACTCCCTATGGATCAAAAGTTATGGGCTCCGGAGCGACGGAGACTTGGTCCGAAGCCCCACGCCCTCGGTTTGCGGGCCCAGCCTCTATGTGAAGCAAAGTTGTCTCGCCCAAGGTGTCGTGGGATTCAGTAACACAAATGTGAAGGATTAGGTTGTCGTCCTTTACGTAGCTCACGATGTACGATCCGGGACAGAAAAACAGCGCAAAAATAGAAAAGTGTCCTGAAACTAATGAAAACGTTGGATTTTGGGCTCTGAAAAAAGACCCAGCAAAGCGGGCTTAGCTGCCCCGTCGTAGAGCTCTTGGAGAGCTTTCAAACGGTACGCTGTGGGCCGCGTAACTTCGTACGGATCAAAAGTTATGGGCTCCGGAGCGACGGAGATTTGGTCCCAAGCCCCACGACCTCGGTTTGCGGGCCCAGCCTCTACGTGAAGCAAACTTGTCTTGCCCAAGGTGCCGTGGGATTCAGTAACAAAAATGTGATAGATTAGGTTGTCGTCCTTTACGCAGCTCACGACGAACGATCCGGGATGGAAAAACAGCGCAAAAACAGAAAAGTGTCCCGAAACTGATGAAAACGTTAGATTTTGGGCTCCGAAAAAAGGCCCAGCAAAGCGGGCTTTGATGCACTGTCGTAGAGCTCTCTGAGAGCTTTCCAACGGTATGCTGTGGGCCGCGTAACTCCCTACGGATCAATAGTTATGGGCTCCGGAGCGACGGATAAATGGTCCCAAGCCCCACGCACTCGGCTTGCGAGCCCAACCTCTACGGGAAGTGAAGTTGTCTCGCTCGAGGGACCGTGGGATGCAGTAACACAAATGTGATGTATTAGGTTGTCGTCCTTTACGCAGCTCACGATGTACGATCCGGGATGGAAAAACTGGGCAAAACCAGAATAGTATCCCGAAACTAATGAAAACGTTCAATTTTGGGCTCCGAAAAAAGGCCCAGCGACGCGGGCTTAACTGTCCCGTCGTAGAGCTATCGGAGAGCTTTCCAACGGTATGTTGTGGGCCGCGTAACTCCCTACGGATCAAATGTTATAGGCTCCGAAGCGACGGAGACTTTGTCCCAAGCCCCACGCCCTCGGTTTGCGGTCCCAGCCTCTACGTGAAACGAAGTTGTCTCGCCCAAGGTGCAGTGGGATTCAGTAACAAAAATGTGATGGCTTAGGTTGTCGTTCTTTACGCAGCTCACGATGTACGATCCGGCATGGAAAAACAGCGAAAATACAGAAAAGTGTCCCGAAACTGATGAAAACGTTCGATTTTGAGCTCTGAAAAAAGGCCCAGCATAGCGGGCTTAGTTGCCCCGTGGTAGAGCTCTCTGAGAGTTTTCCAACGGTATGTTGTGGGCCATGTAACTCCCTACGGATCAAAAGTTATGGGCTCTGGAGCGACGGAGACTTGGTCCCAAGCCCCACGCCCTCGGTTTGCGGTCCCAGCCTCTACCTGAAATGAAGTTGTCTCGCCCAAGGTGCCGTGGGATTCAGTAACAGAAATGTGATGGATTAGGTTGTCGTTCTTTACGCAGCTCACGATGTACGATCCAGGATGGAAAAACAGCACTAAAACAGAAAAGTGTCCCGAAACTGATGAAAACGATCGATTTTCGGCTTCGAAAAAAGGCCCAGCAAAGCGGGCTTAGTTGCCCCGTTGTAGAGTTGTTGGAGAGTTTTCCAAGGGTATGCTGTGGGCTGCGTAACTCCATACGGATCAAAAGTTATGGGCTCCGGAGCGACAGAGACTTGGTCCCAAGCCCCACGCCCTCGGTTTGCAGGCCCAGCCTCTACGTGAAGCAAAGTTGTCTCGCCCAAGGTGCCGTGGGATTCAGCAACAGAAATGTGATGGATTAGGTTGTCATCCTTTACGCAGCTCACGATATACGATCCGGGATGGGAAAACAATGCCAAAACAGAAAAGTGTCCCGAAACTGATGAAAACGTTCGTTTTTGGGCTCCGAAAAAAGGCCCAGCAAAGCAGGCTTAGCTGCCCCATCTTTGAGCTCTCGTAGAGTTTTCCAACAGTATGCTGTGGGCCGCGTAACTCCCTACGGATCAAAAGTTATGGGCTCCGGAGCGACAGAGACTTGGTCCCAAGCCCCACGCCCTCGGTTTGCGGTCCCAGCCTCTACGTGAAATGAAGTTGTCTCGCCTAAGGTGCCGTGGGATTCAGTAACAGAAATGTGATGGATTAGGTTGTCGTCCTTTACGCAGCTCATGATATACGATCCGGGATGGAAAAACAATACAAAAATAGAAAAGTGTCCTGAAACTGATGAAAACGTTCTACTTTGAGCTCCGAAAAAAGGCCCAGCGAAGCGAGCTTAGCTGCCCCGTCGTAGAGCTCTCGGAGAGCCTTCTAACGGTATGTTGTGGTCCGCGTAACTCCCTACGCATTAAAAGTTATGGGCTCCGGAGCGACAGAGACTTGGTCCCAAGCCCCACGCCCTCGGTTTGGGGGCCCAGCGTCTACGTGAAATGAAGTTGTCTCGCCTAAGGTAACGTGGGATTCAGTAACAGAAATGTGATGGATTTGGTTGTCGTCCTTTACGCAGCTCATGATATACGATCCGGGATGGAAAAACAATGCAAAAATAGAAAAGTGTCCTGAAACTGATGAAAACGTTCGATTTTGGGCTCCGAAAAAAAGGCCCAGCAAAGCGAGCTTAGCTGCCCCGTCGTAGAGCTCTCGGAGAGCTTTCCAACGGAATTCTGTGGGCCGCGTAACTCCCTACGGATCAAAAGCTATGGGCTCCGGAGCGACGGAGACATGGTCCCAAGCCCTACGCCCTCGGTTTGCAGGCCCAGTGTATACGTGAAGCAAAGTTGTCTCGCCTAAGGTGCCATGGGATTCAGTAACAGAAATGTGATGGATTAGGTTGTCGTCCTTTTCGCAGCGCACGACGTACGATCCGGGATGGAAAAACAGCGCAAAAACATAAAAGTGTCCCAAAACTGGTGAAAACCTTCGATTTTGGGCTCTGATAAAAGGCCCAGCGAAGCGGGCTTAGGTTCCCATTCGTAGAACTCTCGGAGAGCTTTCCAACGGTATGTTGTGGGCTGCGTAACTCCCTACGGATCAAAAGTTATGGGCTCCGGCGCGACCGAGCCGTGCTCAGAAGCCCCACGCCCTCGGTGTGCAGGCCCCACCTCTACGTGAAACGAATTTGTCTCACCCTAGGTGCCGTGGGATTCAGTAACAAAAATGTGATGGATTAGGTTGTCGTCCTTTGCGCAGCTCACGATATACGATCCGGGATGGAAAAACAATGCAAAAATAGAAAAGTGTCCCGAACATGATGAAAACGGTCAATATTGGATCCGAAAAAAGGCCCAGCAAAGAGGGCTTAGTTGCCCAGTCGTAGAGCTCTCGGAGAGCTTTCCAACGGTATGCTGTAGGCCGCGTAACTCCATACGGATCAAAAGTTATGGGCTCCGGAGCGACAGAGACATGGTCCCTTGCCCCACGACCTCGGTTTGCGGGCCTAGCCTCTACAAGAAGCAAAGTTGTCTCGCCCATGGTGTCGTGGGATTCGGTAACAGAAATGTGATGGATTAAGTTGTCGTCCTTTACGCAGCTCACGATGTACGATCCGGGATGGAAAAACAGCGCAAAAATAGAAAACTGTCCCGAAACTGATGAAGACGTTCGATTTTGGGCTCCAAAAAAAGGCCCAGCAAAGCGGGCTTGGCTGCCCCGTCGTAGAGCTCTTGGAGAGCTTTCTAACGGTATGCTGTGGGCCGCGTAACTCCCTACGGATCAAAAGTTATGGGCTCCGGAGCGACGGAGACTTGGTCCCAAGCTCCACGCCCTCGGTTTGCGGGCCCAACCTCTACGTGAAACGAAGTTGTCTAGCCTAAGGTACCGTGGGATTCTGTAACAAAAATGTGAACGATTAGATTGTCGTCCTTTGCGCAGCTCACGACGTACGATCCGGGATGGAAAAACAGCGCAAAAATAGAAAAGTGCCCCGAAACGGATGAAAACGTTCGATTTTGGGCTCCGAAAAAAGGCCCTAGGAAGCGGGCTTTGATGCACCGTCGTAGAGCTCTCGGAGAGCTTTCCAACGGTATTCTGTGGGCCGCGTAACTCCCTACGGATCAAAAGTTATGGGCTCCGGAGCGACGGAGACTTGGTCCCAATCCCCACGCCCTCGGTTTGCGGGCCCAGCCTCTACGTGAAACGAAGTTGTCTCGCCCTAGTTGCCGTGGGATTCAGTAACAAAAATGTGATGGATTAGGTTGTCGTCCTTTGCGCAGCTCACGATATACGATCCGGGATGGAAAAACAATGCAAAAATAGAAAAGTGTCCCGAACATGATGAAAACGTTCGATTTTGGGCTCAGAAAAAATGCGCAGCAAAGCGGGCTTAGCTGCCCAGTCGTAGAGCTCTCGGAGAGCTTTCAAACGGTATGTTGTGGGCTGCGTAACTCCCTACGGATCAAAAGTTATGGGCTCTGTAGCGACGGTGACTTGGTCCCGAGCCCCACGCCCTCGGTTTGCGGGCCCAGCTTCTACGCGAAGCAAAGTCGTCTCGCCCAAGGTGTCGTGGGATTCAATAACACAATTGTGATGGATTAGGTTGTCATCCTTTACGCAGCTCACGATGTACGATCCGGGATGGAATAACAGTGCAAAAATAGAAAAGTGTCCCGAAACTGATGAAAACGTTCGATTTTGAGCTCCGAAAAAAGGCCCAGCAAAGCGGGCTTAGTTGCCCCGTGGTAGATCTCTTTGAGAGCTTTCCAACAGTATGTTGTGGGCCGCGTAACTCCCTACAGATCAAAAGTTATGGGCTCCGGAGTGACGGAGACTTGGTCCCAAGCCCCACGCCCTCGGTTTGCGGTCCCAGCCTCTAAGTGAAACGAAGTTGTCTTGCCCAAGGTGCCATGGGATTCAGTAACAAAAATGTGAGAGATTAGGTTGTCGTCCTTTACGCAGCTCACGACGAACGATCCGGGATGGAAAAACAGCGCAAAAATAGAAAAGTGTCCCGAAACTGATGAAAACGTTCGATTTTTAGCTCCGAAAAAGGCCCAGCAAAGCGGGCTTAGTTGCCCCGTGGTAGAGCTCTCTGAGAGCTTTCCAACGTTATGCTGTGGGCCGCGTAACTCCCTACGGATCAAAAGTTATGGGCTCCGGAGCGACGGTGACTTGGTCCCGAGCCCCACGCACTCGGTTTGCGGGCCCAGCTTCTACGTGAAGCAAAGTTGTCTCGCCCAAGGTGTCGTGGGATTCAGTAACACGAATGTGATGGATTAGGTTGCCATCCTTTACGCAGCTCACGATGTACGATCCGGGATGGAAAAACAGCGCAAAAAAAGAAAAGTGTCCCAAAACTGATGAAAACATTCTATTTTGGGCTCCGAAAAAAGGCCAAGAGAAGCGCGATTTGATGCACCGTCGTAGAGCTCGCAGAGAGCTTTCCAACGATATGCTGTGCGCCGCGTAACTCCGTACGAATCAAAAGTTATGGGCACCGAAGCAAATGAGACTTGGTCCCAAGCCCCACGCCCTCGGTTTGCGGGCCCAGTCTCTCCGTGAAATGAAGTTGTCTCGCCCAAGGTGCCGTGGGATTCAGTAACAGAAATGTGTTGGATTAGGTTGTAGTCCTTTACGCAGCTCACGATGTACGATCAGTGATGGAAAAACAGCGCAAAAATAAAAAAGTGTCCCGAAACTGATGAAAACGTTCGATTTTGAGCTCCGAAAAAAGGCCCAGTGAAGCGAGCTTAGTTGCCCCGTGGTAGAGCTCTTTGAAAGCTTTCCAACGGTATGCTGTGGGCCGCGTAACTCCCTACGGATGAAAAGTTATGGGCTCCGGAGCGACGGAGACTTGGTCCCGAGCCCCACACCCTGGGTTTGCGGGCCCAGCCTCTACGTGAAGCAACGTTGTCTCGCCTAAGGTGTCGTGGGATTCTGTAACACAAATGTGATGGATTAGGTTGTCGTCATTTACGCAGCTTACGATGTACGATATGGGATGGAAAAACATTGCAAAAACATAAAAGTGTCCCAAAACTGATGAAAACGTTCGATTTTGGGCTTCAAAAAAAGTCCCAATGAAGCGGGCTTAGTTGCCCCTTCGTAGAGCTCTCGGAGATCTTTCCAACGGTATGCTGTGGGCTGCGTAACTCCCTACGGATCAAAAGTTATGGGCTCCGGAGCGACGGACACTTGGTCCCAAGCCCCACACCCTCGGTTTGCGGGCCCAGCCTCTACGTGAAACGAAGTTGTCTCGCCCAAGGTGGCGTGGGATTCAGTAACAGAAATGTGAAGGATTAGGTTGTCGTCCTTTGCGCAGCTCACGACCTACGATCCGTGATGGAAAAACAATGCAAAAATAGAAAAGTGTCCCGAAACTGATGAAAATGTTCGATTTTGGGCTACGGAAAAAGGCTCCGAAAAAAGGCCCAGCAAAGCGGGATTAGCTGTTCCGTCGTAGAGCTCTCTGAGAGCTTTCCAACGGTATGCTGTGGGCCGCGTAACTCCCTACGGATCAAAAGTTATGGGCTCCGGAGCGACGGTAACTTGGTCCCGAGCCCCACTCCCTCGCGTTGCGGCCCCAGCCTCTACGTGAAGGAAAGTTGTCTCGCCCAAGGTGTCGTGGGATTCAGTAACACAAATGTGATGGATTAGGTTGTCGTCCTTTACGCAGCTCACGATGTACGATCCGGGATGGAAAAACAGCGCAAAAACAGAAATATATCCCGAAACTGATGAAAACGTTCAATTTTGAGCTCCAAAAAAAGGCCCAACAAAGCGGGCTTCGTTGCCCCGTCGTAGAGCTCTCGGAGAGCTTTCCAACGATATGCTGTGCGCCACGTAACTCCTTACGGATCAAAAGTTATGGGCACCGGAGCGACAGAGACTTGGTCCCAAGCCCCACGGCCTCGGTTTGCGGTCCCAGCCTCTACGTGAAACGAAGTTGTCTTGCCCAAGGTGCCATGGTATTCGATAATAGAAATGTGATGGAATAGGTTGTCGTCATTTTCGCAGATCACGACGTACGATCCGGGACGGAAAAACAGTGCAAAAGCAGAAAAGTGTCCCAAAACTGATGAAAACGTTCGATTTTGAGATCCGAAAAAAGGCCCAGCAAAGCAGGCTTAGTTGCCCCGTGGTAGAGCTCTCTGAGAGCTTTCCAACGGTATGCTTTGGGCCGCGTAACTCCCTACGGATCAAAAGTTATGGGCTCCGGAGCGACGGTGACTTGGTCCCGAGCCCCACGCCCTCGGTTTGCGGGCCCAGCTTCTACGTAAAGCAAAGTTGTCTCGCCCGAGGTGTCGTGGGATTCAGTAACACAAATGTGATGGATTAGGTTGTCGTCCTTTACGCAGCTCACGATGTACGATCCGGGATGGAAAAATAGCACAAAAATAGAAAAGTGTCCCGAAACTGATGAAAACGTTCGATTTTGGGCTCCAAAAAAAGGCCCAACAAAGCGGGCTTAGTTGCCCCGTGGTAGAGCTCTCGGAGAGCTTTCTAACGGTATGCTGTGGGCAGCGTAACTCCCTACGGATCAAAAGTTATAGGCTCCGGAGCGACGGAGATTTGGTCCCAAGCCCCACGCCCTCGGTTTGCGGTCCCAGCCTCTACGTGAAACGAAGTTGTCTCACCCAAGGTGCCATGGAATTCAGTAACAGAAATGTGTTGGATTAGGTTGTAGTCCTTTACGCAGCTCATGATGTACGATCCGGGATGGAAAAACAGCGCAAAAACAGAAAAGTATCCCGAAATAGATGATAACGTTCAATTTTGGGCTTCGAAAAAAGGCCCAGTAAAGCTGGATTAGCTGCCCCGTCGTAGAGCTCTCTGGGAGCTTTCCAACGGTATGCTGTGGGCCGCGTAACTCCCTACGGATCCAATGTTATGGGCTCCGGAGCGACGGAGACTTGGTCTCGAGCCCCACGCCCTCGGTTTGCGGACCCAGCCTCTACGTGAAGCAAAGTTGTCTCACCCAAGGTGTCGTGGGATTCAGTAACACAAATGTGATGGATTAGGTTGTCGTCCTTTACGCAGCTCACGATATACGATCCGGGATTGAAAAACAATGCAAAAACAGAAAAGTGTCCCGAACTGATGAAAACGTTCGAATTTTGGCTCCGAAAAAAGGCCCAACGAAGCGGGCTTAGTTGCCCCTTCGTAGAGCTCTCGTAGAGCTTTCCAACGGTATGCTGTGGGCTGCGTAACTCCTTACGGATCAAAAGTTATGGGCTCCGGAGCGATGGAGACTTGGTCCCAAGCCCCACGCCCTCGTTTTGCGTGCCCATCCTCTACGTGAAACAAAGTTGTCTCGCCCAAGGTGCCGTGGGATTCAGCAACAGAAATGTGATGGATTAGGTTGTCGTCCTTTGCGCAGCTCAAGATATACGATCCGGGATGGAAAAACAATGCAAAAACAGAAAAGTGTCCCGAAACTGATGAAAACGTTCGATTTTGGGCTCCCGAAAAAGGCCCATCAAAGCGGGCTTAGCTGCCCCGTCGTAGAGCTCTTGGACCGCTTTCCAACGGTATGCTGTGGGCCGCGTAACTCCCTACGGATTAAAAGTTATGGGCTTCGGAGCGACGGAGACTTGGTCCCAAGCTCCACGCCCTCGGTTTGCGGGCCCAGCCTCTACGTGAAACGAAGTTGTCTCGCCTAAGGTGTCGTGGGATTCTGTAACAAAAATGTGATGGATTAGGTTGTCGTCCTTTGCGCAGCTCACGACGTACGATCCGGGATGGAAAAACAGTGCAAAAATAGAAAAGTGCCCGGAAATGGATGAAAACGTTCGATTTTGGGCTCCGAAAAAAGGCCCAGCCAAGCAGGCTTTGATGCACCGTCGTAGAGCTCTCGGAGAGCTTTCCAACGGTATTCTGTGGGCCGCGTAACTCCCTACGGATCAAAAGTTATGGGCTCCGGAGCGACGGAGACTTGGTCCCAAGCCCCACGCCCTCGGTTTGTGGTCCCAGCCTCTACGAGAAACGAAGTTGTCTCGCCCAAGGTGCCGTGGGATTCAGTAACAGAAATGTGATGGATTAGGTTGTCGTCCTTTACGCAGCTCACGATGTACGATCCGGGATGGAAAAACAGCGCAAAAATAGAAAAGTATCCTGAAACCGATGAAAACGTTCGATTTTGGGCTCCGACAAAAGGCCCAGCAAAGCGGGCTTAGCTGCCCTGTCGTATAGCTCTCGGAGAGCATTCCAACGGTATGCTGTGGGCCGCGTAACTCCCTACGGATCAAAAGTTATGGGCTCCGGAGAGACGGAGACTTGGTCTCAAGCCCCACGCCCTCGGTTTGCGGGCCCAGCTTCTACGTGAAGCAAAGTTGTCTCGCCCAAGGCGTCTTGGGATTCAGTAACACAAATGTGATGGATTAGGTTGTCGTCCTTTACGCAGCTCACGATGTACGATCCGGGATGGAAAAACAGCGTAAAAACGAAGTTGTCTCGCCTAAGGTGTCGTGGGATTCTGTAACAAAAATGTGATGGATTAGGTTGTCGTCCTTTGCGCAGCTCACGACGAACGATCCGGGATGGAAAAACAGCGCAAAAACAGAAAAGTGCCACAAAACTGATGAAAACATTCGATTTTGGAATCCGAAAAAAGGCCCAGCTTAGCGGAATTTGATGCACCGTCGTAGAGCTCTCGGAGAGCTTTCCAACGGTATGCTGTGGGCCGCGTAACTCCCAACGGATCAAAAGTTATGGGCTTCGGAGCGACGGAGACTTGGTCCCAAGCCCTACGTCCTCGGTTTGCGGGCTCAGCCTCTACGTGAGGCAAAGTTGTCTTGCCCAAGATGCCATGGGATTCGGTAATAGAAATGTGATGGATTAGGTTGTCGTCCTTTTCGCAGCTCACGACGAACGATCCGAGATGGAAAAATAGCGCAAAAATAGAAAAGTGTCCCGATACTGATGAAAATGTTCAATTTTGGGCTCTGAAAACAGGCGCAGCAAAGCGGGCTTAGTTGCCCCGTGGTAGAGCTCTCTGAGAGCTTTCCAACGGTATGCTGTGGGCCGCGTAACTCCCTACGGATCAAAAATTATGGGCTCCGGAGCGACGGAGATTTGGTCCCAAGCCCCACGCCCTCGGTTTGCGGGCCCCGCCACCACGTGAAACGAAGGTGTCTCGCCTAAGGTGCCGTGGGATTCAGTAACAAAAATGTAATGGATTAGGTTGTCGTCCTTTGCGCAGCTCACGACGTACGATCCGAGATGGAAAAACAGCGCAAAAATAGAAAAGTGCCCCAAAACTGATGAAAACGTTTGATTTTGGGCTCCGAAAAAAGGCCCAACGAAGCGGGCTTTGCTGTCCCGTCGTAGAGCTCTCTGAGAGCTTTCCAACGGTATGCTGTGGGCCGCGTAACTCCCTACGGATCAAAAGTTATGGGCTCCGGAGAGACGAAGGGTTGGTCCCAAGCCCCACGCCCTCGGTTTTCGGTCCCAGCCTCTACGTGAAACGAGGTTGTCTCGCCCAAGGTGCCGTGGGATTCAATAACAGAAATGTGTTGGATTAGGTTGTAGTCCTTTACGCAGCTCACGGTGTCCGACCCGGGATGGAAAACCAGGGCAGAAACAAAAAAGTGTCCCAAAAATGATGAATACGTTCGATTTTGGGCTGCGAAAAAAGGCCCAGAGAAGCGAACTTAGTAGCCTCGTGGTAGAGCTCTCTGAAAGCTTTCCAACGGTATGCTGTGGGCCGCGTAACTCCCTACGGATCGAAAGTTATGGGCTCCGGAGCGACGGAGACTTGGTCCCGAGCCCCACACCCTCGGTTTGCGGGCCCAGCCTCGACGTGAAGCAAAGTTGTCTCGCCCAAGGTGTCGTGGGATTCAGTAACACAAATGTGATGGATTAGGTTGTCGTCCTTTACACAGCTCACGATGTACGATCCGGGATGGAAAAACAGCGCAAAAACATAAAAGTGTTCCAAAACTGATGAAAACGTTCGATTTTGGGCTCCGAAAAAAGGCCCAACGATGCGGGCTTAGCTGCCCCGTCGTAGAGCTCCCGGAGAGCTTTCCAACGGTATGCTGTGGGCCGTGTAACTCCCTACGGATCAAAAGTTATGGGCTCCGGTGCGACAGAGACTTGGTCCCAAGCCCCACGCCCTCGGTTTGCGGTCCCAGCCTCTACGTGAAACGAAGTTGTCTCGCCTAAGGTACCGTGGGATTCAGTAACAGAATTGTGATGGATTAGGTTGTCGTCCTTTACGCAGCTCACGATATACGATCTGGGATGAAAAAATAATGCAAAAATAGAAAAGTGTCCCGAAACTGATGAAAACGTTCAATTTTGGGCTCCAAAAAAAGGCCTAGCAGAGCAGGCTTAGTTGCCCCGTCGTTGAGCTCTCGGACAGCTTTCCAACGGTATGATGTGGGCCACGTAACTCCCTAAGGATCAAAAGTTATGGGCTCCGGAGAGACGGAGACTTGGTCCCAAGCCCCACGCCCTCGGTTTGCGGGCCTAGCCTCTACGTGAAGCAAAGTTGTCTCGCCTAAGGTGTCGTGGGATTCAGTAATACAAATGTGATGGATTAGGTTGTCGTCCTTTACGCAGCTCACGATGTACGATCCGGGATGGAAAAACAGCGCAAAAATAGAAAAGTGTCACGAAACAGATGAAAACGTTCAATTTTGGGCTCAGAAAAAACGCCCAGCAAAGTGGGCTTAGCTGCCCCGTCGTAGAGCTCTCGAAGAGCTTTCAAACGGTATGATGTGGGCTGCGTAACTCCCTACGGATCAAAAGTTATGGGCTCCGGAGCGACGGAGACTTGGTCCTAAGCCCCATGCCCTCGGTTTGCGGGCCCAGCCTCTACGTGAAGCAAAGTTGTCTCACCCAAGGTGCCGTGGGATTCAGTAACAGAAATGTGTTGAATTAGGTTGTTGTCCTTTACGCAGCTCACGATGTACGATCCGGGATGGAAAAACAGCGCAAAAACAGAAGTGTCCCGAAACTAATGAAAACGTTCGATTTTGAGCTCCGAAAAAAGGCCTAGCAAAGCGAGCTTAGCTGCGCCGTGGTAGAGCTCTCTGAGAGCTTTCCAACGGTATGCTGTGGGCCGCGTAACTCCCTACGGATCAAAAGTTATGGGCTCCGGAGCGACGGAGACTTGGTCCTAAGCCCCATGCCCTAAGTTTGTGGGACCAGCCTCTACGTGAAGCAAAGTTGTCTCGCCCAAGTTGTCGTGGGATTTAGTAACACAAATGTGAGGGATTAGGTTGTCGTCCTTTACGCAGCTCACGATGTACGATCCGGGATGGAAAAATAGCGCAAAAACAGAAAAGTGTCTCGAAACTGATGAAAACGTTAGATTTTGGGCTCTGAAAAAAGGCCCAGCAACGCGGGCTTAGCTGCCCTGTCGTAGAGCTCTCGGAGAGCTTTCCAGCGGTGTGCTGTGGGCCGCGTAACTCCCTACGGATCAAAAGTTATGGGCTCCGGAGCGACGGAGACTTGGTCCCAAGCCCCACGCCCTCGGTTTGCAGTCCCAGCCTCTACGTGAAGCAAAGTTGTCTCGCCCAAGGTGCCGTGGGATTCAGTAACAAAAATGTGATAGATTAGGTTGTCGTCCTTTACGCAGCTCACGACGAACGATCCGGGATGGAAAAACAACGCAAAAACAGAAAACTGTCCCGAAACTGATGAAAACGTTAGATTTTCGGCTCCGAAAAGAGGCCCAGTGAAGCGGGCTTTGATGCACCGTCGTAGAGCTCCTGGAGAGATTTCCAACGGTACCAAAAGATATGGGATCCGGAGCGACGGAGACCTGGTGCCAAGCCCCACGCCCTCGGTTTGCGGGCCCAGCCTCTACGCGAAGCGAAGCTGTCTCGCCCAATGTGCCGCGGGATTTGATAACAGAAATGCGACGGATTGGGTTGTCGCCCTTTTCGCGGCGCACGACGTACGATCCGGGTCCGAAAAACAACACAAAAGAAGAAAAGTGTCCCGAAACTGATGAAAACGTTCGATTTTGGGCTCCGAAAAAAGGCCCAGCGAAGCGATGCTTAGCTGTCTCGTCGTAGAGCTCTCGAAGAGCTTTCCAACGGTATACTGTGGGCCGCGTAACTCTTTACAGATCAAAAGTTATGGGCTCCGGAGTGACGGAGACCTGGTCCCAAGCCCCACGCCCTCGGTTTGCGGGCCCAGCCTCTACTTGAAGGGAATTTGTCTCGCCCAAGGTGCCGCGGGATTTGGTAACAGAAATGGGACAGATTGGGTTGTCGCCCTTTTCACGGCGCGCGACGTACGATCCGAGACGGAAAAATAGCAAAATAGAAGAAAAGTGTCCCGTAACTGATGAAAACATTCGATTTTGGGCTCCGAAAAGATGCCCAGCAAAGCGTGCTTTTCTGTCCCGTCATAGAGCTCTCGCAGAGCTTTCCAACGGTATGCTGTGGGTTGCGTAACTCCTTACGGATCAAAAGTTATGGGCTCCGGAGCGACGGAGACCTGGTCCCAAGCCCCACGGCCTCGGTTTGCGGGCCCAGACTCTACACGAAGTGAAGCTGTCTCGTCCAAGGTACCGCGGGATTCGGTAACAAAAATGGGATGGATTGGGTTGTCGCCCTTTTCTCGGCGCACGACGTACGATCTGGGACAGAAAAATAGCGCAAAAGAAGAAAAGTGTCCCGAAACTGATGAAAACATTCGAATTTGGGCTCCGAAAAAAGGCTCAGGGAAGCGAAGCTTTGCTGTCCCGTCGTAGAGCTCTCGGAGAACTTTCCAACGGTATGCTGTGGGCCGCGTAACTCTATACGGATCAAAAGTTATGGGCTCCGGAGCGACGGAGACCTGGTTCCAAGCCCCACGCCCCCCGGTTGGGGGCCCAGGCTCTACGCGAAGCAAAGCTGTCTCGCCCAAGGTGCGGTGGGATTCGATAACAGAAATGGGGCGGATTGTGTTGTCGCCCTTTTCGCGACGCACGACGCACCATCCGGGACCGAAAAAATAGCGCAAAAGAAGAAAATTGTCCCGAAACTGATGAAAACGTTCGATTTTGGGCTCTGAAAAAAGGACAAGCGAAGCAAAGCTTAGCTGTCCCGTCGTAGAGCTCTCGGAGAGCTTTTCAACGGTATGCTGAGGGCCGCGTAACTCTTTACGGATCAAAAGTTATGGGCTCCGGAGCGACGGAGACCGGGTTCCAAGCCCCACGCCCTCGGTTTGCGGGCCCAGCCTCTACGCGAAGCAAAGCTGTCTCGCCCAACGTGCCGAGGGATTCGATAACAAAAATGGGACGGATTGGGTTGTCGCCCTTTTCGCGGCGCACGACGTACGATCCGGGACGGAAAAATAGCGCAAAAGAAGTAAAGTGTACCGAAACTGATGAAAACGTTCGATTTAGGCCACCGAAAAAAGGCCCAGGGAAGCGAAGCCTGCCTGCCCCGTCGTAGAGCTCCCGGAGAGCTTTACAACGGTATGCTGTGGGCCGCGTAACTCCTTACGGATCAAAAGTCATGGGCTCCGGAGCGACGGAGATCTGGTTCTAGGCCCCACGCCCTCGGTTTGCGAGCCCAGCCTCTACGCGAAGCGAAGCTATCTTGCCCAAGGTACCGCGGGATTCGGTAACAAAAATGGGACGGATTGGGTTGTCGCCCTTTTCGCGGTGCACGACGTACGATCCGGGACTGAAAAACAGCGCAAAAGAAGAAAAGTGTCCCGAAATTGATGAAAACGTTCGATTTTGGGCTCCGAAAAACGGCCCAGCGAAGCGAAGCGAAGCGAAGCTTAGCTGTCCCGTCGTAGAGCTCTCGGAGAGCTTTCCAACGGTATGCTGTGGGCCGCATAACTCTTTACGGATCAAAAGTTATGGGATCCGGAGCGACGGAGACCTGGTTCCAAGCCCCACGCCCTCGGTTTGCGGGCCCAGCCTCTACGCGAAGTGAAGCTATCTCGTCCAAGGTGCCGCGGGATTCGATAACAAAAATGGGACGGATTGGGTTGTCGCCCTTTTCGCGGCGCACGACGTACGATCCGGGATGGAAAAATAGCGCAAAAGAAGAAAAGTGTCCCGAAACTGATGAAAACGTTCGATTTTGGGCTCCGAAAAAAGGGCCAAGGAAGCAAAGCTTAGCTAGCCCGTCGTAGAGCTCTCGGAGAGCTTTCCAACGGTAAGCTGTGGGCAGCGTAACTCTTTACGGATCAAAAGTTATGGGCTCCGGAGCGATAGAGACCTGGTTCCAAGCCCCACGCCCTCGGTTTGTGGGCCCAGCCTCTACGCGAAGCGAAGCTGTCTCGCCCAAGGTGCCGCGGGATTCGGTAACAAAAATGAGATGGATTGGGTTGTCGCCCTTTTCGCGGCGCACGACGGGCGACCCGCGACGGGAAAATAGCACAAAAGACGAAAACTGTCCCGAAACTGATGAAAACGTTCGATTTTGGGCTCCGAAAAAAGGGCCAGCGAAGCGAAGCTTGGCTGTCCCGTAGTAGGTCTCTCGGAGAGCTTTCCAACGGTATGCTGTGGCCGCGTACCTGCTTACGGATCAAAAGTTATGGGCTCCGGAGCGACAGAGACCTGGTCCCAAGCCCCACGCCCTCGCTTTGCGGGCCCAGCCTCTACGTGAAGCGCAGCTGTCTCGCCCAAGGTGCCGCGGGATTCGGTA
This sequence comes from Ehretia macrophylla, assembly GCA_037974665.1. Lineage (NCBI taxonomy): Eukaryota > Viridiplantae > Streptophyta > Magnoliopsida > Boraginales > Ehretiaceae > Ehretia > Ehretia macrophylla. The sequence continues at coordinate 25,787,639 of CM075773.1, read as the reverse complement.
ACAGAAATGGGACGGATTGGGATGTCGCCCATTTCGCGGCGCGCGACGTACGATCCGGGACGGAAAAACAGCGCAAAAGTAGAAAAGTGTCCCGAAACTGATGAAAACGTTCGATTTTGGGCTCCAAAAAATGGCCCAGGGAAGCAAGCTTAGCTGCCCCATCGTAGAGCTCTCGGAGAGCTTTCCAACGGTATGCTGTGGGCCGCGTAACTCTTTGCGGATCAAAAGTTATGGGCTCCGGAGCGACGGAGACTTGGTTCAAAGCCCCACGCCCTCGGTTTGCGGGCCCAGCCTCTACGCGAAGCGAAGCTATCTTGCCCAAGGTACCGCGGGATTCGGTAACTAAAATGGGACGGATTGTGTTGTCGCCCTTCTCGCGACGCACGACGCACGATCCGGGACCGAAAAATATCTTAAAAGCAGAAAAGTGCCTCGAAACTAATGAAAACGTTCGATTTTGGGCTCCGAAAAAAGGCCCCGCGAAGCGAAGCAAAGCGAAGCTTAGCTGTCCCGTCGTAGAGCTCTCGGAGAGCTTTCCAACGGTATGCTGTGGGCCGCATAACTCTTTACGGATCAAAAGTTATGTGCTCCGGAGCGACGGAGACCTGGTTCCAAGCCCCACGCCCTCGGTTTGCGGGCCCAGCCTCTACGCGAAGCGAAGCTGTCTCGCCCAAGGTGCCGCGGGATTCGGTAACAAAAATGGGACGAATTGGGTTGTCGCCCTTTTCGCGGCGTACGAAGTACGATCCGGGACGGAAAAACAGCGCAAAAGAAGAAAAGTGTCCCGAAACTGATGATAACGTTCGATTTTGGGCTCCAAAAAAAGGCCCACCGAAGCGTAGCGAAGCGAAGCTCAGATATCCCGTCGTAGAGCTCTCGGAGAGCTTTCCAACGGTATGCTGTGGGCCGCGTAACTCTTTACGGATCAAAAGTTATGGGCTCCGGAGCGACGGAGACCGGGTTCCAAGCCCCACGCCCTCGGTTTGCGGGCCCAGCCTCTACGCGAAGCGAAGCTGTCCTGCCCAACGTGCCGAGGGATTCGGTAACAAAAATGGGACGGTTTGGGTTGTCGCCCTTTTCGCGGCGCACGACGTACGATCCGGGATTGAAAAACAGCGCAAAAGAAGAAAAGTGTCCCGAAACTGATGAAAACGTTCAATTTTGGACTCCGAAAAAAGGCCCATGGAAGCGAAGCTTAGCTGTCCCGTCGTAGAGCTCTCGAAGAGCTTTCCAACGGTATGCTGTGGGCCGCGTAACACTTTACGGATCAAAAGCTATGGGCTCCGGAGCGACGGAGACCTGGTCCCAAGCCCCACTCCCTCGGTTTATGGGCCCACCCTCTACGTGAAGCGAAGTTGTCTTGCCCAAGGTGCCGTGCGATTCGATAACAGAAATGTGATGGATTAGGTTGTCGTCCTTTTCGCGGCACACGACCTACGATCCAGAACGGAAAAACAGCGCAAAAGAAGAAAAGTGTCCCAAAACTGATGAAAACATTCAATTAGGCTCCAAAAACAGGTCCAGCGAAGCAAGATTGGCTATCCCGTCGTAGAGCTCTTGGAGTGCTTTCCAACGGTATGCTGTGAGCCGCGTAACTCCTTACGGATTAAAAGTTATGGGCTCCGGAGCGACGGAGACTTGGTCCCAAGCCCCACGCCCTCAGTTTGCGGGACCAGCCTCTACACGAAGTGAAGCTGTCTCGTCCAAGGTGCCGCGGTATTCGATAACAAAAATGGGATGGATTAGGTTGTCCTCCTTTTCGCGCCTCACGACGTACGATCTGGGACGGAAAAATAGCGCAAAAGAAGAAAAGTGTCCTAAAACTGATGAAAACGTTCGATTTTGGGCTCCGAAAAAAGGCTCAGGGAAGGAAAGCTTAACTGTCCTGTCGTAGAGCACTCGGAGAGCTTTCCAATGGTATGCTATGGCCTCATGACTCTTTACGGATCAAAAGTTATAAGCACTGGAGCAACGGAGACCTGGTTCCAGGCCCCACGCCCTTGGTTTGCAGGCCCATCCTCTACGCGAAGCGAAGCTGTCTCGCCCAAGGTACCGCGAGATTCGGTAACAAAAATGGGACGGATTGGATTATCGCCCTTTTCGCGGCGCACGACGTACGATCCGGGACGGAAAAAGAGCGCAAAACAAGAAAAGTGTCCCGAAACTGATGAAAACGTTCGATTTTGGGCTCCGAAAAGAGGCCCAGCGAAACGAAGCTTGGCTGTCCCGTAGTAGAGCTCTCGGAGAGCTTTCCAACAGTATGCTGTGGGCCACGTAACTCTTTACGGATCAAAAGTTATGGGCTCCGGGGCGACGGAGACCTGGTTCCATGCCCCACGCCCTCGGTTTGCGGGCCCAGCCTCTACGCGAAGCGAAGCTGTCTCGCCGAAGGTGCCGCGGGATTCGGTAACAAAAATGGGACGGATTGGGTTGTCGCCCTTTTCGCGGCGTACGAAGTACGATCCGGGACGGAAATACAGCGCAAAAGAAGAATAGTGTCCAGAAATTGATGAAAACGTTCGATTTTTGGCTCCAGAAAAAGGCCCAGCTAAGCAAGCTTAGCTGTCCCATCGTAGAGCTCTCGGAGAGCTTTCCAACGGTATGCTGTGGGCCGCGTAACTCCTTGCGGATCAAAATTTATGGGCTCCGGAGCGACGGAGACCTGGTTCCAAGCCCCACGCCCTCGGTTTGCGGGCCCAGCCTCTACGCGAAGCGAAGTTGTCTCGCCGAAGGTGCCGCGGGATTCGGTAACAAAAATGGGACGGATTGGGTTGTCGCCCTTTTCGCGGCGTACGAAGTACGATCCGGGACGGAAAAACAGCGCAAAAGAAGAAAAGTGTCCCGAAACTGATGATAACGTTCGATTTTGGGCTCCAAAAAAAGGCCCAGCGAAGCGAAGCGAAGCGAAGCTTAGCTGTCCCGTCGTAGAGCTCTCGGAGAGCTTTCCAACGGTATGCTGTGGGCCGCGTAACTCTTTACGGATCAAAAGTTCTGGGCTCCGGAGCGAAGGAGAGCGGGTTCCAAGCCCCACGCCCTCGATTTGCGGGCCCAGCCTCTACGCGAAGCGAAGCTGTCCTGCCCAACGTGCCGAGGGATTCGGTAACAAAAATGGGACGGATTGGGTTGTCGCCCTTTTCGCGGCGCACGACGGACGATCCGGGACGGAAAAATAGCGCAAAAGAAGAAAAGTGTCCCGAAACTGATGAAAACGTTCGATTTTGGGCTCCGAAAAAAGGTCCAGCGAAGCGAAGCTTGCTGTCCGGTCGTAGAGCTCTCGGAGAGCTTTCCAACAGTATGCTGTAGGCCGCGTAACTCTTTACGGATCAAAAGTTATGGGCTCCGGAGCGACGGAGACCTGGTTCCAAGCCCCACGCCCTCGGTTTGCGAGCCCAGCCTCTACGCGAAGGGATGCTATCTTGCCCAAGGTACCGCGGGATTCGGTAACAAAAATGGGACGGATTGGGTTGTCGCCCTTTTCGCGGCGCACGACGTACGATCCGGGATTGAAAAACAGCGCAAAAGAAGAAAAGTGTCCCGAAACTGATCAAAACGTTCGATTTTGGGCTCCGAAAAAAGGCCCAGCGAAGCGAAGCGAAGCTTAGCTGTCCCGTCGTAGAGCTCTCGGAGAGCTTTCCAACGGTAAGCTGTGGGCCGCATAACTCTTTACGGATCAAAAGTTATGGGCTTCGGAGCGACGGAGACCTGGTTCCAAGCCCCACGCCCTCGGTTTGCGGGCCCAGCCTCTACGCGAAGCGAAGCTGTCTTGCCCAAGGTGCCGCGAGATTCAGTAACAAAAATGGGACGGATTGGGTTGTCGCCCTTTTCGCGGCGCACGACGTACGATCCGAGACGGAAAAATAACGCAAAAGAAGAAAAGTGTCCCGAAAGTGATGAAAACTTTCGATTTTGGGCTCCGAAAAAAGGCCCAAGGAAGCGAAGCTTAGCTGTCCCGTCGTAGAGCTCTCGGAGAGCTTTCCAACGGTATGCTGTGGGCCGCGTAACTCTTTACGGATCAAAAGTTATGGGCTCCGGAGCGACGGAGACTTGGTTCCAAGCCCCACGCCCTCGGTTTGCGGGCCCAGCCTCCATGCGAAGCGAAGCTGTCTCGCCAAAGGTGCCGCGGGATTCGGTAACAGAAACGGGACGGATTGGGCTGTCGCCCTATTCGCGGCGCGCGACGTACGATCCGGGACGGAAAAACAGCGCAAAAGCAAAAAAGTGTCCCGAAACTGATGAAAACGTTCGATTTTGGGCTCCGAAAAAAGGCCCAGCGAAGCGAAGCTTGGCTGCCCCATCGTAGAGCTCACGGAGAGCTTTCCAACGGTATGCTGTGGGCCGCGTAACTCCTTACGGATCAAAAGTTATGGGCTCCGGAGCGACGTAGACCTGGTCCCAAGCCCCAAGCCCTCGGCATGCGGGCCCAGCCTCCACGCGAAGCGACGCTGTCTCGCCCAAGGTGCCGCGGGATTCGATAACAGAAATGGGGCGGATTGTGTTGTCGCCCTTTTCGCGACGCACGACGCACGATCCGGGACCGAAAAACATCTTAAAAGCAGAAAAGTGCCTCGAAACTGATGAAAACGTTCGATTTTGGGCTCCGAAAAAAGGCCCAGGGAAGCGAAGCTTAGCTGTCCCGTCGTAGAGCTCTCAGAGAGCTTTCCAACGGTATGCTGTGGGCCGCGTAACTCTTTACGGATCAAAAGTTATGGGCTCCGGAGCGACGGAGACCGGGTTCCAAGCCCCACGCCCTCGGTTTGAGGGCCCAGCCTCTACGCGAAGCGAAGCTGTCTTGCCCAACGTGCCGAGGGATTCGGTAACAAAAATGGGACGGATTGGGTTGTCGCCCTTTTCGCGGCGCACGACGTACGATCCGGGACGGAAAAATAGCGCAAAAGAAGAAAAGTGTCCCAAAACTGATGAAAACGTTCGATTTTGGTCTCCGAAAAAAGGCCCAGGGAAGCGAAGCTTAGCTGTCCCGTCGTAGAGCTCTCGGAGAGCTTTCCAACAGTATGCTGTGGGCCGCGTAACTCTTTACGGATCAAAAGTTATGGGCTCCGGAGCGACGGAGACCTGGTTCCGAGCCCCACGCCCTCGGTTTGCGAGCCCAGCCTCTACGCGAAGCGAAGCTATCTTGCCCAAGGTACCGCGGGATTCGGTAACAGAAATGGGACGGATCGGGTTGTCGCCCTTTTCGCAGCACACGACGTACTTTCCGGGACTGAAAAACAGCGCAAAAGAAGAAAAGTGTCCCGAAACTGATGAAAACGTTCGAGTTTGGGCTCCGAAAAAAGGCCCAGCGGAGCAAAGCGAAGCGAAGCTTAGTTGTCCCGGCGTAGAGCTCTCGGAGAGCTTTCCAACGGTAAGCTGTGGGCCGCATAACTCTTTACGGATCAAAAGTTATGGGCTTCGGAGCGACGGAGACCTAGTTCCAAGCCCCACGCCCTCGGTTTGCGGGCACAGCGTCTTCGCGAAGCGAAGCTGTCGCGTCCAAGGTGCCGTGAGATTCGGTAACAGAAATGGGACGGATTGGGTTGTCGCCCTTTTCGCGGCGCACGACGGACGATCCGGGACGGAAAAACAGCACAAAAGAAGAAAAGTGTCCCGAAACTGATGAAAACGTTCGATTTTGGGCTCCGAAAAAAGGTCCAGCGAAGCGAAGCTTAGCTGCCCCGTCGTAGAGCTCTCGGAGAGCTTTCCAACGGTATGCTGTAGGCCGCGTAACTCCTTACGGATCAAAAGTTATAGGCTCCGGAGCGACGGAGACCTGGTCCCAAGCCCCACGCCCTCGTTTTGCGGGCCCAGCCTCTACGCGAAGCGAAGCTGTCTTGTCCAACGTGCCGAGGATTCGGTAACAAAAATGGGACGGATTGGGTTGTCGCCGTTTTCGCGGCGCACGACGTACGATCCGGGACGGAAAAATAGCGCAAAAGAAGAAAAATGTCCAAAAACTGATGAAAACGTTCGATTTTGGTCTCCGAAAAAAGGCCCAGGGAAGCGAAGCTTAGCTGTCCCGTCGTAGAGCTCTCGGAGAGCTTTCCAACGGTATGCTGTAGGCCGCGTAACTCCTTACGGATCAAAAGTTATGGGCTCCGGGGGGACGGAGGCCTGGTTCCATGCCCCACGCCCTCGGTTTGCGGGCCTAGCCTCTACGCGAAGCGAAGCTGTCTCGCCCAAGGTGCCACGGGATTCAGTAACAAAAATGGGACGGATTGGGTTGTCGCCCTTTTCGCGGCGCACGACGTATGATCCGGCACGGAAAAACAGCGCAAAAGAAGAAAAGTGTCCCGAAACTGATGAAAACGTTCGATTTTGGGCTCCGAAAAAAGGTCCAGCGATGCGAAGCTTGGCTATCCCGTCGTAGAGCTCTCGGAGAGCTTTCCAACGGTATGCTGTAGGCCGCGTAACTCCTTACGGATCAAAAGTTATGGGCTCCGGAGCGACGGAGACCAGGTCCCAAGCCCCACGTCCTCGGTTTGCGAGCCCAGCCTCAACGCGAAGCGAAGCAATCTATCCCAAGGTACCGCGGGATTCGGTAACAAAAATGGGACGGATTGGGTTATCGCCCTTTTCGCGGCGCACGACGTACGATCCGTAACGAAAAAACAGCGCAAAAGAAGAAAAGTGTCCCGAAACTGATGAAAACGTTCAATTTTGGGCTCCGAAAATAGGCCTAATGAAGCGAGCTTGGCTGCTCCCGTCGTAGAGCTCTCGGAGAGATTTCCAACGGTATACTGTGCGCCGCGTAACTCCTTAGGATCAAAAGTTATGTGGTCCGAAGCGACGGAGACCTGGTCCCAAGCCCCATGCCCTCGGTTTGCGAGCCCAGCCTCTACGTGAAGCGAAGTTGTCTTGTCCAAGGTGCCACGGGATTCGATAACAAAAATGGGACGGATTGGGTTGTCGTCCTTTTCGCGGCGCACGACGTACGATCCGGGACGGAAAAATAGAGCAAAAGAAGAAAAGTGTCCCGAAACTGATGAAAACGTTCGATTTTGGGCTCCGAAAAAAGGCCCAGGGAAGCGAAGCTTAGCTATCCCGTCGTAGAGCTCTCGGAGAGCTTTCCAACGGTATGCTGTGGGCCGCGTAACTCTTTACAGATCAAAAGTTATGGGCTCCGGAGCGACGGAGACCTGGTTCCAAGCCCCACGCCCTCGGTTTGCGGGCCCAGCCTCTACGCGAAGCGAAGCTGTCTCGCCCAAGGTACCGCGGGATTCGGTAACAAAAATGGGACAAATTGGGTTGTCGCCCTTTTCGCGGCGCACGACGTACGATCCGGGACGGAAAAACAGCGCAAAAGACGAAAAGTGTCCGAAACTGATGAAAACGTTCGATTTTGGGCTCCGAAAAAAGGCCCAGCGAAATGAAGATCGGCTGTCCCGTAGTAGAGCTCTCGGAGAGCTTTCCAACAATATGCAGTGGGCCACGTAACTCTTTACGGATCAAAAGTTATGGGCTCCGGGACGACGGAGACCTGGTTCCATGCCCCACGCCCTCGGTTTGCGGGCCCAGCCTCTACGTGAAGCGAATTTGTCTCACCCAAGGTACCGCGGGATTCGGTAACAGAAATGGGACAGATTGGGTTGTTGCCCTTTTCGCGGAGCGCGACGTACGATCTGCGACGAAAAAACATCGCAAAATAAGAAAAGTGTCCCGAAACTGATGAAAACGTTTGATTTTGGGCTACAAAAAAAGGGCCAGCAAAGCGAGCTTAGCTGCCCCGTCGTAGAACTCTCTGAGAGCTTTCCAACGGTATGCTGTGGGCCGCGTAACTCCTTACGGATCAAAAGTAATGGGCTCCGGAGCGACGGAGACCTGGTTCCAAGCCCCACGCCCTCGGTTTGCGGACCCAGCCTCTACGCGAAGCGAAGCTGTCTCGCCCAAGGTGCCGCGGGATTCGGTAACAAAAATGGGACGGATTGGGTTGTCGCCCTTTTTGCGGCGCACGACTTACGATCCGGGACGGAAAAATAGCGCAAAAGATGAAAAGTGTCCCGAAACTGATGAAAACGTTCGATTTTGGGCTCCAAAAAGAGGCCCAGCCCACAAGGCTTAGCTGCCCCGTCGTAGGGCTCTCGAAGAGCTTTCCAACGGTATGCTGGGGGCCGCGTAACTACTTGCGGATCAAAAGTTATGGGCTCCGGAGCGACGGAGACCTGGTCCCAAGCCCCACGTCCTCGGTTTGCGGGCCCAGCCTCTACGTGAAGCGAATTTGTCTCGCCCAAGGTGCCGCGGGATTCGGTAACATAAATGGGACGGATCGGGTTGTCGCCTTTTTTGCGGCGCACGACGTACGATCCGGGACGTAAAAACAGCGCAAAAGTAGAAAAGTGTCCCGAAACTGATGAAAACGTTCGAGCTTGAGCTCCGAAAAAAGGCCCAGGGAAGCGAAGCTTACCTGCCCCGTCGTAGAGCTCTCGGAGAGCTTTCCAACGGTATGCTGTGGGCCGCGTAACTCTTTACGGATCAAAAGTTATGGGCTCCGGAGCGACGGAGACCTGGTTCAAAGCCCCACGCCCTCGGTTTGTGGGCCCAGCCTCTACGCGAAGCGAAGCTGTGTCGCCAAAGGTGCCGCGGGATTCGGTAACAAAAATGGGACGGATTGGGTTGTCGCCCTTTTCGCGGCGCACGACGTACGATCCTGGACGAAAAAACAGCGCAAAAGACGAAAAGTGTCCCGAAACTGATGAAAACGTTCGATTTTGGGCTCCAAAAAAAGGCCCAGCAAAGTGAAGCATAGCGAGGCTTAGCTGTCCCGTCGTAGAGCTCTCGGAGAGCTTTCCAACGGTATGCTGTGGGCCGCGTAACTCTTTACAGATCAAAAGTTATGGGCTCCGGAGCGACGGAGACCTGGTTCCAAGCCCCACGCCCTCGGTTTCTGGGCCCAGCCTCTACGCGAAGCGAAGCTGTGTCGCCAAAGGTGCCGTGGGATTCGGTAACAGAAATGTGACGGATTAGGTTGTCGTCCTTTTCGCAGCGCACGACCCGCGATCCGGGACGAAAAAACAGCGCAAAAGAAAAATAGTGTCTAGAAACTGATGAAAACGCTCGATTTTGGGCTCTGAAAAAAGGCCCAGGGAAGCAAAGGTTCGTTTTCCCGTCGTAGAGCTCTCGGAGAGCTTTCCAACGGTATGCTGTGGACCGCGTAACTCCTTGCAGATCAAAAGTTATGGGCGCCGGAGTGACGGAGACCTTGTTAGAAGCCCCACGCCCTCGGTTTGCGGGCCCAGCCTCTAAGTGAAGCGAAATTGTCTTGCCCAAGGTGCTAAGGGATTCGGTAACAGAAATAGGACGGATCGGGTCGTCGCCCTTTTCGCGGCGCACGACGTACGATCCGTGACGGAAAAACAGCACAAAGGAAGAAAAGTGTCCCGAAACTGATGAAAACATTCAATTTTGGGCTGTGAAAAAAGGCCCGGCGAAGCGAAGCGAAGCGAAGCTTAGCTGTCCCGTCGTAGAGCTCTCGGAGAGCTTTCCAACGGTATGCTGTGGGCCGCATAACTCTTTACGGATCAAAAGTTAGGGGCTCCGGAGCGACGGAGACCTGGTTCCAAGCCCAGCGCCCTCGGCTTGCGGGCCCAGCCTCCACGCGAAGCGAAGCTGTCTCGCCCAAGGTGCCGCGGGATTCGATAACAGAAATGGGACGGAAAGGGTTGTCTTCCTTTTTGCGGCTAACGACGTATGATCCGGGATGAAAAAACAGCACAAAAGAAGAAAAGTGTCCCGAAACTGATGAAAACGTTTGATTTTGGGCTCCGAAAAAAGTCCCAGTGAAGCGAAACTTGGCTGTCCCGTCGTAGAGCTCTCGGAGAGCTTTCCAATGGTATCCTGTGGACCGCGTATCCCTTTACGGAACAAAAGTTATGGGCTCCGGAGCGACGGAGACCTGGTTCCAACCCCCATGCCCTCGGTTTGCGGGCCCAGCCTCTACGCGAAGCGAAGCTGTCTCGCCCAAGGTGCCGCTGGATTCGGTAACAAAAATGGGACGTATTGGGTTGTCGCCCTTTTCGCGGCGCACGACGTACGATCCGGGACAAAAAAACAGTGCAAAAGAAGAGAAGTGCCCCGAAACTAATGAAAACGTTCGATTTTGGGCTCCGAGAAAAGGCCCAACATAGCAAAGCTTAGCTGCCCCGTCGTAGAGCTCTCGGACAGCTTTCTAACGGTATGCTGTGGGCTGCATAACTTCTTGCGGATCAAAAGTTATGGGCTCCGGAGCGACGGAGACCTGGTCCCAAGCCCCGCGCCCTCGGTTTGCGGGCCCAGCCTCTACATGAAGCGAAGCTGTCTCGCCCAAGGTGCCGTAGGATTCGGTAACAAAAATGGGACGGATTGGGTTGTCGCCCTTTTTGCGGCGCACGACGTACGATCCGGGACGAAAAAATAGCGCAAAAGAAGAAAAGTGCCCCGAAACTGATGAAAATGTTCAATTTTGGGCTCCAAAAAAAGGCCCAGCGAAGCAAAGCGAAGCGAAGCTTAGCTGTCCCGTCGTAGAGCTCTCGGAGAGCTTTCCAACGGTATGCTGTGGGCCACGTAACTCTTTACGGATCAAAAGTTATGGGCTCCGGAGCGACGGAGACCTGGTCCCAATCCCCACGCCCTCGGTTTGCGGGCCCAGCCTCTACGCGAAGCGAAGCTGTCTCGCCCAAGGTGCCGAAGGATTCGGTAACAAAAATGGGATGGATTGGGTCCTCACCCTTTTCGCGGCGCACGACGTACGATCCGGGACAGAAAAATAGCACAAAATAAGAAAAGTGTCCTGAAACTGATGATAACGTTCGATTTTGGGCTCCAAAAAAAGGCCCAACGAAGCGTAGCGAAGCGAAGCTCAGATATCCCGTCGTAGAGCTCTCGGAGAGCTTTCCAACGGTATGCTGTGGGCCGCGTAACTCTTTACGGATCAAAAGTTATGGGCTCCGGAGCGACGGAGACCGGGTTCCAAGCCCCACGCCCTCGGTTTGCGGGCCCAGCCTCTACGCGAAGCGAAGCTGTCCTGCCCAACGTGCCGAGGGATTCGGTAACAGAAATGGGACGGATCGGGTTGTCGCCCTTTTCGCGGCGCACGACGTACGATCCGGGACTGAAAAACAGCGCAAAAGAAGAAAAGTGTCCCGAAACTGATGAAAACGTTCAATTTTGGGCTCCGAAAAAAGGCCCAGTGAAGCAAAGCTTGGCTGCCCCATCGTAGAGCTCTCGGAGAGCTTTCCAACGGTATGCTGTCGGCCGCGTAACTCCTTACGGATCAAAAGTTATGGGCTCCGGAGCGACGGAGACCTGGTCCAAAGCCCCACGCCCTCGGTTTGCGAGCCCAGCCTCTACGCGAAGCGAAGCTATCTTGGCCAAGGTACCGCGGGATTCGGTAACAAAAATGGGACGGATTGGGTTGTCGCCCTTTTTGAGGCGCACGACGTACGATCCGGGACAGAAAAACAGCGCAAAAGAAGAAAAGGGTCCCGAAACTGATGAAAACGTTCGATTTTGGGCTCCGAAAAAAGGCCCAGCGAAGCGAAGCTTAGCTGTCCCTTCGTAGAGCTCTCGGTGAGCTTTCCAACGGTATGCTGTGGGCCGCTTAACTCCTCACGGATCAAAAGTTATGGGCTCCGGAGCGACGGAGACCTGGTCCCAAGCGCCGCGACCTCGGTTTGCGGGCCCAGCCTCTACACGAAGTGAAGCTGTCTCGTCCAAGGTACCGCGGGATTCGATAACATAAATGGGACGGATCGGGTTGTCGCCCTTTTCGCGGCGCACGACGTACGATCCGGGACGGAAAAATAGCGCAAAAGAAGAAAAGTGTCCCGAAACTGATGAAAACGTTCGATTTTGGCCTCCGAATAAAGGCCCAGGGAAGCAAAGCTTAACTGCCCCGTCGTAGAGCTCTCGGAGAGCTTTCCAACGGTATGCTGTGGGCCGCGTAACTCTTTACGGATCAAAAGTTATGGGCTCCGGAGCGACGGAGACCTGGTCCCAAGCCCCACGCCTTCGGTTTGCGAGCCCAGCCTCTACGCGAAGCGAAAATGTCTCGCCCAAGGTACCGCGAGATTCGGTAACAAAAATGGGACGGATTGGATTATCGCCCTTTTCGCGGCGCACGACGTACTATCCGGGACGGAAAAAGAGCGCAAAACAAGAAAAGTGTCCCGAAACTGATGAAAACGTTCGATTTTGGGCTCCGAAAAGAGGCCCAACGAAACGAAGCTTGGCTGTCCCGTAGTAGAGCTCTCGGAGAGCTTTCCAACAGTATGCTGTGGGCCACGTAACTCTTTACGGATCAAAAGTTATGGGCTCCGGGGCGACGGAGACCTGGTTCCATGCCCCACGCCCTCGGTTTGCGGGCCCAGCCTCTAAGTGAAACGAAGCTGTCTCGCCCAAGGTGCCGCGGGATTCGGTAACAGAAATGGGACGGATTGGGTTGTCGCCCTTTTCGCGGCGCACGACGGACGATCCGGGACGGAAAAACAGCACAAAAGAAGAAAAGTGTCCCGAAACTGATGAAAACGTTCGATTTTGGGCTCCGAAAAAAGGTCCAGCGAAGCAAAGCTTGGCTGCCACGTCGTAGAGCTCTCGGAGAGCTTTCCAACGGTATGCTGTAGGCCGCGTAACTCCTTACGGATCAAAAGTTATGGGCTCCGGAGCGACGGAGACCTGGTCCGAAGCCCCACGCCCTCGGTTTGCGGGCCCAGCCTCTAAGTGAAGCGAAGCTGTCTCGCCGAAGGTGCCGCGGGATTCGGTAACAAAAATGGGACGGATTGGGTTGTCGCCTTTTTCGCGGCGTACGAAGTACGATCCGGGACGGAAAAACAGCGCAAAAGAATAAAAGTGTCCCGAAACTGATGATAACGTTCGATTTTGGGCTCCAAAAAAAGGCCCAGCAAAGCAAGGCTTAGCTGTCCCGCCGTAGAGCTCTCGGAGAGCTTTCCAACGGTATGCTGTGGGCCGCGTAACTCTTTACGGATCAAAAGTTATGGGCTCCGGAGCGACGGAGACCGGGTTCCAAGCCCCACGCCCTCGGTTTGCGGGCCGAGCCTCTACACGAAGCGAAGCTGTCTCGCCCAAGGTGCCGCGGGATTCGGTTACAGAAATGGGACACATTGGGGTGTGGCCCTTTTCGCGGCGCCCGACGGACGATCCGGGACGGAAAAACAGCCCAAAAGAATAAAAGTGTCCCGAAACTGATGAAAACGTTCAATTTTGGGCTCCGAAAAAAATCCCAGCGAAGCGAAGCGAAGCGAAGCTTAGCTGTCCCGTCGTAGAGCTCTCGGAGAGCTTTCGAACGGTATGCTGTGCGCCGCAAAACTCTTTACGGATCAAAATTTATGGGCACCGGAGCCACGGAGACCGGGTTCCAAGCCCCACACCCTCGGTTTGCGGGCCCAGCCTCTAAGTGAATCGAAATTGTCTTGCCTAAGGTGCCGCGGGATTCGGTAACATAAATGGGACGGATCGGGTTGTCGCCCTTTTCGCGGCGCACGACGTACGATCCGGGACGGAAAAATAGCGCAAAAGAAGAAAAGTGTCCCGAAACTGATGAAAATGTTCGATTTTGGGCTCCGAAAAAAGGCCCAGCGAAGCAAATCTTGGCTGTCCCATCGTAGAGCTCTCGGAGAGCTTTCCAACGGTATGCTGTGGGCCACGTAACTCCTTACGGATCATAAGTTATTGGCTCCAGAGCGACGAAGACCTGGTCCCAAGCCCCACGCCCTCAGTTTGCGGGCCCAGCCTCTACGTGAAGCAAAGCTGTCTTGCCCAAGGTGCCACGGGATACGGTAACAGAAATAGGACGGATTGGGTTGTCGCCCTTTTGGCGGCGCGCGACGTACGATCCGGGACTGAAAAACAGCGCAAAAGAAGAAAAGTGTCCCGAAACTGATGAAAACGTTCAATTTTGGGCTGCGAAAAAAGGCCCAGCGAAATGAAGCTTGGCTGTCCCGTAGTAGAGCTCTCAGAGAGCTTTCCAACAGTATGCTGTGGGCCACGTAACTCTTTACGGATCAAAAGTTATGGGCTCCGGGGCGACGGAGACCTGGTTCCATGCCCCACGCCCTCGGTTTGCGGGCCCAGCCTCCACGCGAAGCGAAGCTGCCTCGCCCAAGGTGCCGCGGGATTCGGTAACAAAAATGGGACGGATTGGGTTGTCGCCCTTTTCGCGGCGCACGACTTACGATCCGGGACGAAAAAACAGCGCAAAAGACGAAAAGTGTCCCGAAACTAAAGAAAACGTTCGATTTTGGGCTCCGAAAAAAGGCCCAGCAGACCTAATCTTAGCTGTCCAGTTGTAGAGCTGTCGGAGGGCTTTCCAACGGTATGCTGTGGGCCGGTGAACTCTTTACGGATCAAAAGTTATGGGCTCCGGAGCGACGGAGACCAGGTCCCAAGCCCCACGCCCCCGGTTTGCGGGCCCAGCCTCTACGCGAAGCGAAGCTGTCTCGCCCATTGTGCCGCGGGATTCGGTAACAAAAATGGGACGGATTGGATTGTCGCCCTTTTCGCGGCGCACGACGTACGATCCGGGACGGAAAAACAGCGCAGAAAAAGAAAAGTGTCCCGAACCTGATGAAAATGTTCGATTTTGGGCACCGAAAAAAGGCCTAGCGAAATGAAGCTTGGCTGCCCCGTCGTAGAGCTCTCGGATAGCTTTCCAACGGTATGCTGTTGGCCGCGTAACTCTTTACGGATCAAAAGTTATGGGCTCCGGAACGACGGAGACCTGGTCCCAAGCCCCACGCCCCCGGTTTGCGGGCCCAGCCTCTACGCGAAGCGAAGCTGTCTCGCCCAAGGTGCCGCGGGATTCGGTAACAAAAATAGGATGGATTGGGTCGTCACCCTTTTCGTGGCGCACGACGTACGATCCGGGACAGAAAAACAGCGCAAAAAAAGAAAAGTGTCCTGAAACTGATGAAAACGTTCGATTTTGGGCTCCGAAAAAAGGCCCAGTGAAGCGAAGTTTAGCTGTCCCGTCGTAGAGCTCTCGGAGAGCTTTCCAACGGTATGCTGTAGGCCGCGTAACTCCTTACGGATCAAAAGTTATGGGCTCCGGAGCGACGGAGACCAGGTCCCAAGCCCCACGCCCTCGGTTTGCGGGCCCAGCCTCTACACGAATCGATGCTGTCTCGCCCAAGGTACCGCGGGATTCGGTAACAAAAATGGGTCAGATTGGGTTGTCGCCCTTTTCGCGGCGCACGACGGACGATCCGGGACGGAAAAACAGCGCAAAAGAAGAAAAGTGTCCCGAAACTGATGAAAACGTTCGATTTTGGGCTCCGAAAAAAGGTCCAGCGAAGCGAAGCTTTTCTGCCCCGTCGTAGAGCTCTCGGAGAGCTTTCCAACGGTATGCTGTAGGCCGCGTAACTCCTTACGGATCAAAAGTTATGGGCTCCGGAGCGACGGAGACCTGGTCCCAAGCCCCACGCCCTCGGTTTGCGGACCCAGCCTCTACGCGAAGCGAAGCTGTCTCGCCCAAGGTGCCGCGGGATTCGGTAACAAAAATGGGACGGATTGGGTTGTCGCCCTTTTCGCGGCGCACGACGTACGATCCGGGACGGAAAAACAGCGCAAAAGAAGAAAAGTGTACCGAAACTGATGAAAACGTTCGATTTTCGGCTCCGAAAATAGGCCCAGCGAAATGAAGCTTGGCTGTCCCGTAGTAGAGCTCTCGGAGAGCTTTCCAACAGTATGCTGTGGGCCACGTAACTCTTTACGGATCAAAAGTTATGTGCTCCGGGGCGACGGAGACCTGGTTCCATGCCCCACGCCCTCGGTTTGCGGGCCCAGCCTCTACGCGAAGCGAAGCTGTCTCGCCCAAGGTGCCGCAAGATTCGATAACAAAAATGGGACGGATTGGGTTGTCGCCCTTTTCGCGGCGCATGACGTACGATCCGGGACGGAAAAACAGCGCAAAAGAAGAAAAGTGTCCCGAAACTGATGAAAACGTTCGATTTTGGGCTGCGAAAAAGGCCCAGCGAAATGAAGCTTGGCTGTCCCGTAGTAGAGCTCTCGGAGAGCTTTCCAACAGTATGCTGTGGGCCACGTAACTCTTTACGGATCAAAAGTTATGGGCTCCGGGGCGACGGAGACCTGGTAACACGCCCCACGCACTCGGTTTGCGGGCCCAGCCTCTAGGTGAAGCGAATTTGTCTCGCCCAAGGTGCCAAGGGATTCGGTAACAGAAATGGGACGGATCGGGTTGTCGCCCTTTTCGCGGCGCACGACGTACGATCCGGGACGGAAAAACAGCGCAAAAGAAGAAAAGTGTCTCGAAACTGATGAAAACGTTCGATTTTGGGCTCCGAAAAAAGGCCCAGCGAAGCTTAGCTTAGCTGCCCCATCGTAGAGCTCTCGGAGAGCTTTCCAACGGTATGCTGTCGGCCGCTTAACTCCTTACGGATCAAAAGTTATGGGCTTCGGAGCGACGGAGACCTGGTGCCAAGCCCCACGCACTCGGTTTGCGGGCCCAGCCTCTACGCGAAGCGACGCTGTCTCGCCCAAGGTGCCGTGGGATTCGGTAACAAAAATGGGACGGATTGGGTTGTCGCCCTTTTCGCGGCACACGACGTACGATCCGGGACTGAAAAACAGCGCAAAAGAAGAAAAGTGTCCCGAAACTGATGAAAACGTTCGATTTTGGGTTCCGAAAAAAGGCCCAGCGAATCGAAGCGAAGCGAAGCTTAGCTGTCCCGGCGTAGAGCTCTCAGAGAGCTTTCCAACGGTAAGCTGTGGGCCGCATAACTCTTTACGGATCAAAAGTTATGGGCTTCGGAGCGACGGAGACCTAGTTCCAAGCCCCACGCCCTCGGTTTGCGGGCCCAGCGTCTTCGCGAAGCGAAGCTGTCTCGCCCAAGGTGCCACGGGATTCGGTAACAGAAATGGGACGGATTGGGTTGTCGCCCTTTTCGCGGCGCACGACGGACGATCCGGGACGGAAAAACAGCACAAAAGAAGAAAAGTGTCCCGAAACTGATGAAAACGTTCGATTTTGGGCTCCGAAAAAAGGTCCAGCAAAGCTGAGCTTAGCTGCCCCGTCGTAGAGCTCTCGGAGAGCTTTCCAACGGTATGCTGTAGGCCGCGTAACTCCTTACGGATCAAAAGTTATGGGCTCCGGAGCGACGGAGACCTGGTCCCAAGCCCCACGCCCTCGGTTTGCGGGCCCAGCCTCTACGTGAAGCGAAGTTGCCTTGGCCAAGGTGCCGTGGGATTCGGTAACAGAAATGTGACGGATTAGGTTGTCGTCCTTTTCGCGGCACATGACGCGCTATCCGGGATGGAAAAATATCACAAAAGAAGAAAATGTCCGAAAATTGATGAAAACGTTCAATTTTGGTCTCCGAAAAAAGGCCCAGCAAAGCGGACTTAGCTGCCCCGTCGTAGAGCTCTCGGAGAGCTTTCCAACGGTATGCTGTGGGCCAAGTAACTCCTTGCGGATCAAAAGTTATGGGCTCCGGAGCGACGGAGACTTGGTCCCAAGCCCCATGCCCTTGGTTTGCGGGCCCAGCCTCTACGTGAAGCGAATTTGTCTCGCCCAAGGTTCCGCGGGATTCGGTAACATAAATGGGACGGATCGGGTTGTCGCCCTTTTCGCGGCGCACGACGTACGATCCGGCACGGAAAAATAGCGCAAAAGAAGAAAAGTGTCCCGAAATTGATGAAAACGTTCAATTTTGGGCTCCCAAAAAAGGCCCAGCGAAGCAAAGCTTAGCTGTCCCGTCGTAGAGCTCTCGGAGAGCTTTCCAACGGTATGCTGTGGGCCGTGCAACTCCTTACGGATCAAAAGTTATGGGCTCCGGAGCGACGGAGACCTGGTCCCAAGCGCCACGACCTCGGTTTGCGGGCCCAGCCTCCACGCTAAGCGAAGCTATCTTGCCCAAGGTACCGCGGCATTCGGTAACAAAAATGGGTTGGATTGGGTTGTCTCCCTTTTCGTGACGCGCGACGTACTATCCGGGACGGAAAAACAGCGCAAAAGTAGAAAAGTTTCCCGAATCTGATGAAAAGGTTCGGTTTTGGGCTCGGAAAAAAGGTCCAGGGAAGCGAAGCTTGGTTGCCACGTCGTAGAGCTCTCGGAGAGCTTTCCAACGGTATGCTGTAGGCCGCGTAACTCCTTACGGATCAAAAGTTATGGGCTCCGGAGCGACGGAGACCAGGTCCCAAGCCGCACGCCCTCGGTTTGCGAGGCCAGCCTCTACGCGAAGCGAAGCTATCTAGCCCAAGGTACCACGGGATTCGGTAACAAAAATGGGACGGATTGGGTTGTCGCCCTTTTCGCGGCGCACGACGTACGATCCGGGACTGAAAAACAGCGCAAAAGAAGAAAAGTGTCCCGAAACTGATGAAAACGTGCGATTTTGGGCTGCGAAAAAAGGCCCAGCGAAGCGAGGCGATGCGAAGCTTAGCTGTCCCGGCGTAGAGCTCTCGGAGAGCTTTCCAACGGTATGCTGTGGGCCGCGTAACTCTTTACGGATCAAAAGTTATGGGCTCCGGAGCGACGGAGACCTGGTTCCAAGCCCCACGCCCTCGGTTTGCAAGCCCAGCCTCTACGCGAAGCGAAGCTATCTTGCCCAAGGTACCACGGGATTCGGTAACAAAAATGGGACGAATTGGGTTGTCGCCCTTTTCGCGGCGCACGACGTACGATCCGGGACTGAAAAACAGCGCAAAAGAAGAAAAGTGTCCCGAAACTGATGAAAACGTTCGATTTTGGGCTGCGAAAAAAGGCCCAGCGAAGCGAGGCGATGCGAAGCTTAGCTGTCCCGGCGTAGAGCTCTCGGAGAGCTTTCCAACGGTAAGCTGTGGGCCGCATAACTCTTTACGGATCAAAAGTTATGGGCTTCGGAGCGACGGAGACCTGGTTCCAAGCCCCACGCCCTCGGTTTGCGGGCCCAGCCTCTTCGCGAAGCGAAGCTGTCTCGCCCAAGGTGCCGCGATATTCGATAACAAAAATGGGAGGGATTGGGTTGTCGCCCTTTTCGCGGCGTACGACGGACGATCCGGGACGGAAAAACAGCGCAAAAGAAGAAAAGTGTCCCGAAACTGATGAAAACGTTCGATTTTGGGCTCTGAAAAAAGGTCCAGCGAAGCGATGCTTTTCTGCCCCGTCGTAGAGCTCTCGGAGAGCTTTCCAACGGTATGCTGTAGGCCGCGTAACTCCTTACGGATCAAAAGTTATGGGCTTCGGAGCGACGGAGACCTGGTTCCAAGCCCCACGCCCTCGGTTTGCGGGCCCAGCCTCTTCGCGAAGCGAAGCTGTCTCGCCCAAGGTGCCGCGAGATTCGGTAACAGAAATGGGACGGATTGGGTTGTCGCCCTTTTCGCGGCGCACGACGGACGATCCGGGACGGAAAAATAGCGCAAAAGAAGAAAAGTGTCCCGAAACTGATGAAAACGTTCGATTTTGGTCTCCGAAAAAAGGCCCAGGGAAACGAAGCTTAGCTGTCCCGTCGTAGAGCTCTTGGAGAGCTTTCCAACGGTATGCTGTGGGCCGCGTAACTCCTTACGGATCAAAAGGTATGGGCTCCGGAGCGACGGAGACCTGGTCCTAAGCCCCACGCCCTCGGTTTGCGGGCCCAGCCTCTACGTGAAGCGAAGCTGTGTCGCCCAAGGTGCCACGAGATTCTATAACAAAAATGGGACGGATTGGGTTGTCGCACTTTTGGCGGCGCGCGACGTACGATCCGAGATGAAAAAACATCGCAAAAGAATAAAAATGTCCCGAAATTGATGAAAACGTTCGATTTTGGGCTCCGAAAAAAGGCCCAGGGAAGCGAAGCTTAGCTGCCCCGTCGTAGAGCTCTTGGAGACCTTTCCAACGGTATGCTGTGGGCCGCGTAACTCTTTACGGATCAAAAGTTATGGGCTCCGGAGCGACGGAGACCTGGTTCCAAGCCCCACGCCCTCGGTTTGCGAGCCCATCCTCTACGCGAAGCGAAGCTATCTTGCCCAAGGTACCGCGGGATTCGGTAACAAAAATGGGACGGACTGGGTTATCG
Source organism: Ehretia macrophylla (assembly GCA_037974665.1). Taxonomy (NCBI): domain Eukaryota; kingdom Viridiplantae; phylum Streptophyta; class Magnoliopsida; order Boraginales; family Ehretiaceae; genus Ehretia; species Ehretia macrophylla. The sequence goes on along the minus strand of CM075773.1, from coordinate 25,767,666 downwards.
CCCTTTTCGCGGCGCACGACGTACGATCCGGGACTGAAAAACAGCGCAAAAGAAGAAAAGTGTCCCGAAACTGATGAAAACGTTCGATATTGCGCTCCGAAAAAAGGCCCAGTGAAGCGAGGCGAAGCGAAGCTTAGCTGCCCCGTCGTAGAGCTCACTGAGAGCTTTCCAACGGTATGCTGTGGGCCGCGTAACTCCTTACGGATCAAAAGTTATAGGCTTCGGAGTGACGGAGACCTGGTAACAAGCCCCACGCCCTCGGTTTGCGGGCCCAGCCTCTACGTGAAGCGAAGCTGTCGCGTCCAAGGTGCCGTGAGATTCGGTAACAAAAATGGGACGGATTGGGTTGTCGCCATTTTCGCGACGCGCGACGTACGATCCGGGACGGAAAAACAGCGCGAAAAGAGAAAAGTGTCCCGAAACTGATGAAAATGTTTGATTTTGGGCACCGAAAAAAGGCCTAGCGAAATGAAGCTTGGCTGCCCCGTCGTAGAGCTCTCGGATAGCTTTCCAACGGTATGCTGTTGGCCGCGTAACTCTTTACGGATCAAAAGTTATGGGCTCCGGGGCGACGGAGACCTGGTTCCATGCCCCACGCCCTCGGTTTGCGGGCCTAGCCTCTACGCGAAGCGAAGCTGTCTCGCCCAAGGTGCCGCGGGATTCGGTAACAAAAATGGGAAGGATTGGGTTGTCGCCCTTTTCGCGGCGCACGACGTACGATCCGGGACGAAAAAACAGCGCAAAAGAAGAAAAGTGTCCCGAAACTGATGAAAACTTTCGATTTTGGGCTCCGAAAAAAAGCCCAGGGAAGCGAAGCTTAGATGTCCCGTCGTAGAGCTCTCGGAGAGCTTTCCAACGGTATGCTGTGGGCCGCGTAACTCTTTACGGATCAAAAGTTATGGGCTCCGGAGCGACGGAGACCTGGTTCCAAGCCCCACGCCCTCGGTTTGCGAGCCCAGCCTCTTCGCGAAGCGAAGCTATCTTGCCCAAGGTACCGCGGGATTCGGTAACAAAAATGGGACGAATTGGGTTATCGCCCTTTTCGCGGCGCACGACGTACGATCCGGGACTGAAAAACAGTGCAAAAGAAGAAAAGTGACCCGAAACTAATTAAAACGTTCGATTCTGCGCTCCGAAAAAAGGCCCAGCGAGGCGAAGCAAAGCGAAGCTTAGCTGTCCCGTCGTAGAGCTCTCGGAGAGCTTTCCAACGGTATGTTGTGGGCCGCATAACTCTTTACGGATCAAAAGTTATGGGCTTTGGAGCGACGGAGACCTGGTTCCAAGCCCCACGCCCTCGGTTTGCGGGCCCAGCCTCTACGCGAAGTGAAGCTGTCTCGCCCAAGGTGCCGCGGGATTCGGTAACAGAAATGGGACGGATTGGGTTGTCGCCCTTTTCGCGGCGTACGACGGACGATCCGGGACGGAAAAACAGCGCAAAAGAAGAAAAGTGTCCCGAAACTGATGAAAATGTTCGATTTTGGGCTCCGAAAAAAGGTCCAGCGAAGCGAAGCTTTTCTGCCCCGTCGTAGAGCTCTCGGAGAGCTTTCCAACGGTATGCTGTAGGCCGCGTAACTCCTTACGGATCAAAAGTTATGGGCTCCGGAGCGACGGAGACCTGGTTCCAAGCGCCACGCCCTCGGTTTGCGGGCCTAGCCTCTACGCGAAGCGAAGCTGTCTCGCCCAAGGTCCGGCGGGATTCGGTAACAGAAATGGGACGGATTGGGTTGTCCCCCTTTTCGCGGCGCACGACGGACGATCCGGCACGGAAAAACAGCGCAAAAGAAGAAAAGCGTCCCGAAACTGATGAAAACGTTCGATTTTGGGCTCCGAAAAAAGGCCCAGGGAAGAGAAGCTTAGCTGTCCCGTCGTAGAGCTCTCGGAGAGCTTTCCAACGGTATGCTGTGGGCCGCGTAACTCTTTACGAATCAAAAGTTATGGGCTCCGGAGCGACGGAGACCTGGTTCCAAGCCCCACGCCCTCGGTTTGCGAGCCCAGCCTCTACGCGAAGCGAAGCTATCTTGCCCAAGGTACCGCGGGATTCGGTAACAGAAATATGACGGATTAGGTTGTCATCCTTTTCGCGGCGCACGACGCACGATCCGGGATGGAAAAACAGCGCAAAAGAATAAAAGTGTCCGAAAACTGTTGAAAACGTTCAATTTTGGGCTCCGAAAAAAGGCCCAGCGAAGCAATCTTAGCTGCCCCGTAGTAGAGCTCTCGGAGAACTTTCCAACGGTATGCTGTGGGCCGCGTAACTCCTTGCGGATCAAAAGTTATGGGCTCCGGAGCGACGGAGACCTAGTCCCAAGCCCCACGCCCTCGGTTTGCGGGCCCAGCCTCTACGCGAAGCGAAGTTGTCTCGTCCAAGGTGCCGCGGGATTCGATAACAAAAATGGGACGGATTGGGTTGTCGCCCTTTTCGCGGCGCACGACGTACGATCCGGGACGGAAAAATAGCGCAAAAGAAGAAAATTGTCCCGAAACTGATGAAAACTTTCGATTTTGGGCTCCGAAAAAAGGCCCAGGGAAGCAAAGCTTAACTGTCCCGTCGTAGAGCTCTCAAAGAGCTTTCCAACGGTATGCTGTGGGCCGCGTAACTCTTTACGGATCAAAAGTTATGGGCTCCGGAGCGACGGAGACCTGGTTCCAAGCCCCACGCCCTCGGTTTGCGGGCCCAGCCTCTACGCGAAGCGAAGCTGTCTCGCCCAAGGTGCCGCGGGATTCGGTAACAAAAATGGGACGGATTGGGTTGTCGCCCTTTTCGCGGCGCACGACGTACGATCCGGGACGAAAAAACAGCGCAAAGGAAGAAAAGTGTCCCGAAACTGATGAAAACGTTCAATTTTGGGCTCTGAAAAAAGGCCCGGCGAAGCGAAGCGAAGCGAAGCTTAGCTGACCCGTCGTAGAGCTCTCGGAGAGCTTTCCAACGGTATGCTGTGGGCCGCATAAGTCTTTACGGATCAAAAGTTATGGGCTCCGGAACGACGGAGACCTGGTTCCAAGCCCCACGCCCTCGGTTTGCGGGCCCAGCCTCTACGCGAAGCGAAGCTGTCTCGCCCAAGGTGTCGCGGGATTCCATAAAAAAAAATGGGATGGATTGGGTTGTCGCCCTTTTCGCGGCGCACGACGTACGATCCGGGACGAAAAAATAGCGCAAAAGAAGAAAAGTGTCCCGAAACTGATGAAAACGTTCGATTTTGGGCTCCTAAAAAAGGCCAAGCAAAGCGAAGCGAAGGGAAGCTTAGCTGTCCCGTCGTAGAGCTCTCGGAGAGCTTTCCAACGGTATGCTGTGGGCCGCGTAACTCTTTACGGATCAAAAGTTATGGGCTCCGGAGCGACGGAGACCTGGTCCCAAGCCCAGCGCCCTCGGCTTGCGGGACCAGCCTCCACGCGAAGCGAAGCTGTCTCGCCCAAGGTGCAGCGGGATTCGATAACAGAAATGGGACGGAATGGGTTGTCGCCCTTTTTACAGCGCACGATGTACGATCCGGGACGAAAAAACAGCACAAAAGAAGAAAAGTGTCACGAAACTGATGAAAACGTTTGATTTTGGGCTCCGAAAAAAGTCCCAGCGAAGCGAAGCTTGGCTGCCCCGTCGTAGAGCTCTCGGAGAGCTTTCCAATGGTATGTTGTGCGCCACGTAACTCCTTACGGATCAAAAGTTATGGGCTCCGGAGCGACGGAGACCTGGTCCCAAGCCCCACGCACTCGGTTTGCGGGCCCAGCCTCTACACGAAGCGAAATTGTCTTGCCCAAGGTGCCGAGGGATTCAGTAACAGAAATGGGACGGATCGGGTTGTCGCCCTTTTCGCGGCGCACGACGTACGATCCGGGACGGAAAAACAGCACAAAAGAAGAAAAGTGTCTCAAAACTGATGAAAACGTTCGATTTTGGGCTCCGAAAAATTCCCAGCGAAGCGAAACTTGGCTGTCCCGTCGTAGAGCTCTCGGAGAGAATTCCAACGGTATGCTGTGGGCCGCGTAACTCTTTACGGATCAAAAGTTATGGGCTCCGGAGCGACGGAGACCTGGTTCCAAGCCCCACGCCCTCGGTTTGTGGGCCCAGCCTCTACGCGAAGCGAAGCTGTCTCGCCCAAGGTGCCGCGGGATTCGGTAACAAAAATGGGACGGATTGGGTTGTTGCCCTTTTCGCGGCGCACGACGTACGATCCGGGACGGAAAAACAGCGCAAAAGAAGAAAAGTGTCTCGAAACTGATGAAAACGTTCGATTTTGGGCTCCGAAAAGAGGCTCAACAAAGCAAAGCTTAGTTGTCCCGTCGTAGAGCTCTCGGAGAGCTTTCCAACGGTATGCTGTGGGCCGCATAACTCTTTACGGATCAAAAGTTATGGGCTCCGGAGCGACGGAGACCTGGTTCCAAGCCCCACGCCCTCGGTTTGCGGGTCCAGCCTCTACGCAAAGCGAAGCTGTCTCGCCCAAGGTGCCGCGGGATTCGGTAACAAAAATGGGACGGATTGGGTTGTCGCCCTTTTTGCGGCGCACGACGTACGATCCGGGACGGAAAAACAGCGCAAAAGAAGAAAAGTATCCCGAAACTGATGAAAACGTTCGATTTTGGGTTCCAAAAAAAGGCCCAGCGAAGCAAAGCGAAGCGAAGCTTAGCTGTCCCGTCGTAGAGCTCTCGGAGAGCTTTCCAACGGTATGCTGTGGGCCGCATAACTCTTTACGGATCAAAAGTTATGGGCTCCGGAGCGACAGAGACCTGGTTCCAAGCCCCACCCCCTCGGTTTGCGGGCCCAGCCTCTAGGTGAAGCGAATATGTCTTGCCCAAGGTGCCAAGAGATTCGGTAACAGAAATGGGATGGATCGGGTTGTCGCCCTTTTCGCGGCGCACGACGTACGATCCGGGACGGAAAAACAGCGCAAAAGAAGAAAAGTGTCCCGAAACTGATGAAAACGTTCGATTTTGGGCTCCGAAAAAAGCCCCAGCGAAGCAAAGCTTCGCTGCCCCATCGTAGAGCTCTCGGAGAGCTTTCCAACGGTATGCTGTCGGCTGCTTAACTCCTTACGGATCAAAAGTTATGGGCTCCGGAGCGACGGAGACCTGGTCCCAAGCCCCATGCACTCGGTTTGCGGGCCCAGCCTCTACGCGAAGCGAAGCTGTATCGCCCAAGGTGCCAAGGGATTCGGTAACATAAATGGGATGGATCGGGTTGTCGCCCTTTTCGCGGCGCACGACGTACGATCCGGGACGGAAAAATAGCGCAAAAGAAGAAAAGTGTCCTGAAACTGATGAAAACGTTCAATTTTGGGCTCCGAAAAAAGGTACAGCGAAGCAAAGCTTGGCTGTCCCGTCATAGAGCTATCGGAGAGCTTTCCAACGGTATGCTGTGGGCCGCGTAACTCTTTACTGATCAAAAGTTATGGGCTCCGGAGCGACGGAGACCTGGTACCAAGCCCCACGCCCTCGGTTTGTGGGCCCAGCCTCTACGCGAAGCGAAGCTGTCTTGCCCAAGGTGCCGCGGGATTCGATAACAAAAATGGGACGGATTGGGTTGTCGCCCTTTTCGAGGCGCACGACGTACGATCCGGGACGGAAAAACAGCGCAAAAGAAGAAAAGTGTCCCGAAACTGATGAAAACGTTCGATTTTGGGCTCCGAAAAAAGGCCCAGCGAAGCGAAGCTTGGCTGTCCCGTCGTAGAGCTCTCGGAGAGCTTTCCAACGGTATGCTGTGGGCCGCGTAACTCTTTACGGATCAAAAGTTATGGGCTCCGGAGCGACGGAGACCTGGTTCCAAGCCCCACGCCCTCGGTTTGTGGGCCCAGCCTCTACGCGAAGCGAAGCTGTGTCGCCAAAGGTGCCGCGGGATTCGGTAACAAAAATGGGACGGATTGGGTTGTCGCCCTTTTCGCGGCGCACGACGTACGATCCGGGATGAAAAAACAGCGCAAAAGAAGAAAATTGTCCCGAAACTGATGAAAACGTTTGATTTTGGGCTCCGAAAAAAGGCCCAGGGATGCAAAGCTTAGCTGTCCCGTCGTAGAGCTCTCGGAGAGCTTTCCAACGGTATGCTGTTGGCCGCGTAACTCTTTACGGATCAAAAGTTATGGGCTCCGGAACGACGGAGACCTGGTCCCAAGCCCCACGCCCTCGGTTTGCGGGCCCAGCCTCTACGCGAAGCGAAGCTGTCTCGCCCAAGGTGCCGCGGGATTCGGTAACAAAAATGGGACGGATTGGATTGCCGCCCTTTTTGCGGCGCACGACGTACGATCCGGGACGGAAAAAGAGCGCAAAAAAAGAAAAGTGTCCCGAAACTGATGAAAATTTTCGATTTTGGGCACCAAAATAATGCCCAGCGAAGCAAAGCGAAGCGAAGCTTAGCTGTCCCGTCGTAGAGCTCTCGGAGAGCTTTCCAACGGTATGCTGTGGGCCGCATAACTCTTTACGGATCAAAAGTTATGGGCTCCGGAGCGACAGAGACCTGGTCCCAATCCCCACGCCCTCAGTTTGCGGGCCCAGCCTCTATGCGAAGCGAAGCTGTCTCGCCCAAGGTGCCGCGGGATTCGGTGACAAAAATGGGACGGATTGGGTTGTCGCCCTTTTCGCGGCGCACGACGTACCATCCGGGACGGAAAAACAGCGCAATAGAAGAAAAGTGTCCCGAAACTGATGAAAACGTTCGATTTTGGGCTCCGAAAAAAGTCCCAGCGAAACAAAGCTTCGCTGTCCCGTCGTAGAGCTCTCGGAGAGCTTTCCAACGGTATGCTGTGGGCCGCATAACTCTTTACGGATCAAAAGTTATGGGCTCCGGAGCGACGGAGACCTGGTTCCAAGCCGCACGCCCTCGGTTTGCGGGCCCAGCCTCTACGCGAAGCGAAGCTGTATCGCCCAAGGTGCCGTGGCATTCGGTAACAGAAATGTGACGGATTAGGTTGCCGTCCTTTTCGAGGCGCACTACGCGCGATCCTGGACGGAAAAATAGCGCAAAAAAAGAAAAGTGTCCAAAAACTGATGAAAATGTTCAATTTTGGGCTCCGGAAAAAGGCCCAGCGAAGCGGTGTTAGCTGCCCCGTCGTAGAGCTCTCGGAGAGCTTTCCAACGGTATGCTGTGGGCCGCGTAACTCCTTGCAAATCAAAAGTTATGGGCTCCGGAGCGGCGGAGACCTGTTCCCAAGCCCCGCGACCTCGGTTTGCTGGCCCAGCCACCACGCGAAGCGAAGCTGTCTCGCCCAAGGTGCCGCGGGATTCGATAACAGAAATGGGGCGGATTGTGTTGTCGCCCTTTTCGCGACGCACGACGTATGATCCGGGACGAAAAAATAGCGCAAAGGAAGAAAAGTGTCCCGAAACTGATGAAAACGTTCGATTTTGGGCTCCGAAAAAAGGCCCAGCGAAGCTTTGCTTAGCTGTCCCGTCGTAGAGCTCTCGGAGAGCTTTCCAACGGTATACTGTGGGCCGCGTAACTCCTTACGGATCAAAAGTTATGGGCTCCGGAGCGACGGAGACCTGGTCCCAAGCCCCACGCCCTCGGTTTGCTGGCCCAGCCTCTATGTGATGCGAAGCTGTGTCGCCCAAGGTGCCGCGGGATTCGGTAACATAAATAGGACGGATCGGGTTGTCGCCCTTTTCGCGACGCACGACGTACGATCCGGGATGAAAAAACAGCGCAAAAGAAGAAAAGTGTCCCGAAACTGATGAAAATGTTCGATTTTGGGCTCTGAAAAAGGCCCAGGGATGCAAAGCTTAGCTGTCCCGTCGTAGAGCTCTTGGAGGGCTTTCCACCGGTATGCTGTGGGCCGCGTAACGCCTTACGGATCAAAAGTTAAGGGCTCCGGAGCGACGGAGACCACGTCCCAAGCCCAACGCCCTCGGTTTGCGGGCCCAGCCTCTACGTGAAGCGAATTTGTCTCGCCCAAGGTGCTGCGGGATTCGGTAACAAAAATGGGACGGATTGGGTTGTCGTCCTTTTCGCGGAGCGCGACGTACGATCCGGGACGAAAAAACAGCGCAAAAGAAGAAAAGTGTCCGAAAACTGATGAAAACGTTCAATGTGGGGCTCTGAAAAAAGGCCCGGCGAAGCGAAGCTTAGCTGTCCTGTCGTAGAGCTCTCGGAGAGCTTTCCAACGGTATGCTGTGGGCCGCATAACTCTTTACGGATCAAAAGTTATGGGCTCCGGAGCGACGGAGACCTGGTTCCAAGCCCCACGCCCTCGGTTTGCAGGCCCAGCCTCTAGGTGAAGCGAATATGTCTCGCCCAAGGTGCCAAGAGATTCCGTAACAGAAATGGGACGGATCGGGTTGTCGGCCTTTTCCCGGCGCACGACGTACGATCCGGGACGGAAAAACAGCGCAAAAGAAGAAAAGTATCCCGAAACTGATGAAAACGTTCGATTTTGGGCTCCGAAAAAAGGCCCAACAAAGCAAATCTTAGCTGTCCCGTCGTAGAGCTCTCGGAGAGCTTTCCAACGGTATGCTGTGGGCCGCATAACTCTTTACGGATCAAAAGTTATAGGCTCCGGAGCGACGAGACCTGGTTCCAAGCCCCACGCCCTCGGTTTGCGGGCCCAGCCTCTACACGAAGCGAATTTGTCTCGCCCAAGGTGCCAAGGGATTCGGTAACAGAAATGGGACGGATCGGGTTGTCGCCCTTTTCGCGGCGCACGACGTACGATCCGGGACGGAAAAACAGCACAAAAGAAGAAAAGTGTCTCAAAACTGATGAAAACGTTTGATTTTTGGGCAACGAAAAAAGGCCCAGCGAAGCGAAACTTGGCTGTCCCGTCATAGAGCTCTCGGAGAGCTTTCCAACGGTATGCTGTGGGCTGCATAACTCTTTACGGATCAAAAGTTATGGGCTCCGGAGCGACGGAGACCTGGTTCTAAGCCCCACGCCCTCGGTTTGTGGGCCCAGCCTCTACGCGAAGCGAAGCTGTGTCGCCAAAGGTGCCGCGGGATTCGGTAACATAAATGGGACGGATTGGGTTGTCGCCCTTTTCGCGGCTCACGACGTACGATCCGGGACGAAAAAATAGCACAAAAGAAGAAAAGTGTCCCCAAACTGACGAAATTTTTTGATTTTGGGATCTGAAAAAAGGCCCAGGGAAGCGAAGCTTAGCTGTCCCGTCGTAGAGCTCTCGGAGAGCTTTCCAACGGTATGCTTTGGGCCGCATAACTCTTTACGGATCAAAAGTTATGGGCTCCGGAGCGACGGAGACCTGGTTCCAAGCCCCACGCCCTCGGTTTGCGGGCCCAGCCTCTACGCGAAGCGAAGCTGTGTCGCCAAAGGTGCCGTGGGATTCGGTAATAAAAATGTGATGGATAAGGTTGTCGTCCTTTTCGCGGCTCACGATGTACGATCCGGGACAAAAAAATAGCACAAAAGAATAAAAGTGTCCCAAAACTGATGAAAATGTTCGATTTTGGGCTCTGAAAAAAGGCCCAGGGAAGCGAAGCTTAGCTGCACCATCGTAGAGCTCTCGGAGAGCTTTCCAACGGTATGCTGTCGGCCGCTTAACTCCTTACGGATCAAAAGTTATGGGCTCCGGAGCGACGGAGACCTGGTCCCAAGCCCCATGCACTCGGTTTGCGGGCCCAGCCTCTACGTGAACCGAATTTGTCTCGCCCAATGTGCTAAGGGATTCGGTAACAGAAATGGGACGGATCGGGTTGTCGCCCTTTTCGCGGCGCACGACGTACGATCCGGGACGGAAAAACAGCGTAAACGAAAAAAAGTGCTCCGAAACTGATGAAAACGTTCGATTTTGGGCTCTGAAAAAAGGCCCAGGGAAGCAAAGCTTCTTGACCCGTCGTAGAGCTCTCGGAGAGCTTTCCAACGGTATGCTGTGGGCCGCGTAACTCACTACGGATCAAAAGTTATGGGCTCCGGAGCGACGGAGACCTGGTCCAAAGCCCTACGCCCTCGCTTTGCGGGCCCAGTGACTACGTGCAGCGAAGTTGTCTCGCCCAAGGTGCTGCAGGATTCGGTAACAGAAATGGGACGGATCGGGTTGTCGCCCTTTTCGCGGCGCACGACGTACGATCCGGGACGGAAAAACAGCGCAAAAGGAGAAAAGTGTTCCGAAACTGATGAAAACGTTCGATTTTGGGCTCCGTAAAAAGGCCCAGCGAAGCGAAGCGTAGCGAAGCTTAGCTGTCCCGTTGTAGAGCTCTCGGAGAGCTTTCCAACGGTATGCTGTGGGCCGCATAACTCTTTACGGATCAAAAGTTATGGGCTCCGGAACGACGGAGACCTGGTTCCAAGCCCCACGCCCTCGGTTTGTGGGCCCAGCCTCTACGCGAATCGAAGCTGTCTCGCCCAAGGTGCCGCGGGATTCCATAACAAAAATGGGATGGATTGGGTTGTCGCCCTTTTCGCGGCGCACGACGTACGATCCGGGACGGAAAAACAGCGCAAATGAAGAAAAGTGTCCCGAAACTGATGAAAAAGTTTCGATTTTGGGCTCCTAAAAAAGGCCCAGCCAAGCAAAGCTTAGCTATCCCGTCGTAGAGCTCTCGGAGAGCTTTCCAACGGTATGCTGTGGGCCGCGTAACTCTTTACGGATCAAAAGTTATGGGCTCCGGAGCGACGGAGACCTGGTTCCAAGCCCTGCGCCCTCGGTTTGCGGGCCCTGCCTCCACGCGAAGCGAAGCTGTCTCGCCCAAGGTGCCACGGGATTCGGTAACAGAAATGGGACGGATTGGATTGTCGCCCTTTTCGAGGCGCACGACGGACGATCCGGGACAGAAAAACAGCACAAAAGCAGAAAAGGGTCCCAAAACTGATGAAAACGTTCAATTTTGGGCTCCAAAAAAAGGCCCAGCGAAGCAAAGCTTAGCTATCCCGTCGTAGAGCTCTCGGAGAGCTTTCCAACGGTATGCTGTGGGCCGCATAACTCTTTACGGATCAAAAGTTATGGGCTCCGGAACGACGGAGACCTGGTTCCAAGCCCCACGCCCTCGGTTTGTTGGTCCAGCCTCTAAGCGAAGCGAAGCTGTCTCGCCCAAGGTGCCGCAGGATTCGATAACAGAAATGGGACGGATTGGATTGTCGCCTTTTTCGCGGCGCACGACGGACGATCCGGGACGAAAAAACAGCACAAAAGCAGAAAATTGTCCCGAAACTGATGAAAACGTTCGATTTTGGGCTCCAAAAAATGGCTAAGCGAAGCGAAGCGAAGCGGAGCTTAGCTATCCCGTCGTTGAGCTCTCGGAGAGCTTTCCAACGGTATGCTGTGGGCCGCGTAACTCTTTACGGATCAAAAGTTATGGGCTCCGGAGCGACAGAGACCTGGTTCCAAGCCCCACGCCCTCGGTTTGCGGGCCCAGCCTCTATGCGAAGCGAAGCTGTCTCGCCCAAGGTGCCGCGGGATTCGGTGACAAAAATGGGACGGATTGGGTTGTCGACCTTTTCGCGGTGCACGACGTACGATCCGGGACGGAAAAATAGCGCAATAGAAGAAAAATGTCCCGAAACTGATGAAAACGTTCGATTTTGGGCTCCGAAAAAAGTCCCAGCGAAGCATTGCTTCGCTGTCCCGTCGTAGAGCTCTCGGAGAGCTTTCCAACGGTATGCTGTCGGCCGCTTAACTCCTTACGGATCAAAAGTTATGGGCTTCGGAGCGACGGAGACCTGGTCCCAAGCCCCACGCACTCGGTTTGCGGGCCCAGCCTCTACTCGAAGCGAAGCTGTATCGCCCTAGGTGCCACGCGATTCGGTAACAGAAATGGGACGGATCGGGTTGTCGCCCTTTTCGCGTCGCACGACGTACGATCCGGGACGGGAAAACAGCGCAAAAGAAGAAATGTGGCCCGAAACTGATGAAAACGTTTGATTTTGGGCTCCAAAAGAAGGCCCAGCGAAGCAAAGCGAAGCGAAGCTTTGCTTTCCCGTTGTAGAGCTCTCAGAGAGCTTTCCAACGGTATGCTGTGGGCCACATAACTCTTTACGGATCAAATGTTATGGGCTCCGGAGCGACGGAGACCTGGTTGCAAGCCCCACGCCCTCGGTTTGCGGGCCCAGCCTCTACGCGAAGCGAAGCTGTCTCGCCCAAGGTGCCGCGGGATTCGGTAATAAAAATGGGACGGATTGGGTTGTCGCCTTTTTCGCGGCGCACGACGCACGATCCGGGACGGAAAAATAGCGCAAAAGAAGAAAAGTGTCCCGAAACTGATGAAAACGTTCGATTTTGGGCTCCGAAAAAAGGCCCAGCAAAGCGAAGCTTGGCTGCCCCGTCGTAGAGCTCTCGGAGAGCTTTCCAACGGTATGCTGTGGGCCGCGTAACTCCTTACGAATCAAATTTTATGGGCTCCGGAGCGACGAAGACCTGGTCCAAAGCCCCACGCCCTCGGTTTGCGGGCCCAGCCTCTACGCGAAGCGAAGCTGTCTCGCCCAAGGTGCCGCGGGATTCGGTAACAGAAATGGGACAGATTGGGTTGTCGCCCTTTTCGCGGCGCACGACGTACGATCCGGGACGGAAAAACAGCGCAAAAGAAGAAAAGTGTCCCGAAACTGATAAAAACGTTCGATTTTGGGCTCCGAAAAAAGTCCCAGCAAAGTGGAACTTGGCTGTCCCGTCGTAGAGCTCTCGGAGAGCTTTCCAACAGTATGCTGTGCCCCGCGTAACTCATTACGGATCAAAAGTTATGGGCATCGGAGCGACGGAGACCTGGTTCCAAGCCCCACGCCCTCGGTTTGCTGGCCCAGTCTCTACGCGAAGCGCAGCTGTCTCGCCCAAGGTGCCGCGAGATTCGGTAACAAAAATGGGACGGATTGGGTTGTTGCCCTTTTCGCGGCGCACGACTTACGATCCGGGACGGAAAAACATTGCAAAAGAAGAAAAGTGTCCCGAAACTGATGAAAACGTTCGATTTTGGGCTCCGAAAAAAGGCCCAGCGAAGCGTAGCTTGGCTGTCACGTCGTAGAGCTTTCGGAGAGCTTTCCAAGGGTATGCTGTGGGCCCCATAACTCTTTACGGATCAAAAGTTATTGGCACCGGAGCGACGGAGACTTGGTTCCAAGCCCTACGCCCTCGGTTTGCGTGCCCAGCCTCTACGTGAAGCGAATTTGTCTCGCCCAGGGTGCCGTTGGATTCGGTAACACAAATGGGACGGATTGGGTTGTCGCCCTTTTCGCGCCGCGCGACGTACATTCCGGGACGAAAAAACAGCGCAAAAGAAGAAAAGTATCCCGAAACTGATGAAAACGTTCGATTTTGGGCTCCAAAAAAAGGCCCATCGAAGCGGGCTTAGCTGTCCCGTCGTAGAGCTATCGGAGAGCTTTCCAACGGTATGCTGTGGGCCGCGTAACTCCTTGCGGATTAAAAGTTATGGGCTCCGGAACGACGGAGACCTGGTCCCAAGCCCCACGGCCTCAGTTTGCGGGCCCAGCCTCTACGTGAAGCGAAGCTTTCTCGCCCAAGGTGCCACGGGATTCGGTAACAGAAATGGGACGGATTGGGTTGTCGCCCTTTTCGCGGCGCGCGACGTATGATCCGAGACGGAAAAACAGCGCAAAAGAAGAAAAGTATCCCAAAACTGATGAAAACGTTCAATTTTGGGCTCCGAAAAAAGGCCCAGCGAAGCGAAACGAAGCGAAGCTTAGTTGTCCCGTCGTAGAGCTCTCGGAGAGCTTTCCAACGGTATGCTGTGGGCCGCATAACTCTTTCCGGATCAAAAGTTATGGGCTCCGGAGCGACGGAGACCTGGTTCCAAGCCCCACGCCCTCGGTTTGCGGGCCCAGCCTCTACGCGAAGCGAAGCTGTCTCGCCCAAGGTGCCGCGGGATTCGAAAACAAAAATGGGACGGATCGGGTTGTCGCCCTTTTCGCGGCGCACGACGTACGATACGGGACGGAAAAACAGCGCAAAAGAAGAAAAGTGTCTCGAAACTGATGAAAACGTTCGATTTTGGGCTCCAAAAAAAGTCCCAGCGAAGCAAAGCTTAGCTGCCCCATCGTAGAGCTCTCGGAGAGCTTTCCAACGGTATGCTGTCGGCCCCGTAACTCCTTACGGATCAAAAGTTATGGGCTCCGGAGCGACGGAGACCTGGTCCCAAGCCCCACGCACTCGGTTTGCGGGCCCAGCCTCTACGCGAAGCGAAGCTGTCTCGCCCAAGGTGCCGCGGGATTCAGTAACAAAAATGGGACGGATTGGGTTTTCGCCCTTTTCGCGGCGCACGACGTACGATCCGGGACGGAAAAACAGTGCAAAAGAAGAAAAGTGTCCCGAAACTGATGAAAACGTTCGATTTTGGGCTCCGAAAAAAGGCCCAGCGAATCTTAGCTTGGCTGACCCGTCGGAGAGCTCTCGGAGAGCTTTCCAACGGTATGCTGTGGGCCGCGGAACTCCATCCGGATCAAAAGGTATGTGCTCCGGAGCGACGGAGGCCTGGTTCCAAGCCCTACGCCCTCGGTTTGCGTGCCCAGCCTCTACGTGAAGCGAATTTGTCTCGCCCAGGGTGCCGTTGGATTCGGTAACAGAAATGGGACGGATTGGGTTGTCGCCCTTTTCGCGGCGCGCGACGTACGATCCGGGACGGAAAAACAGCGCTAAAGAAGAAAAGTGTCCCGAAACTGATGAAAACGTTCGATTTTGGGCTCCGAAAAAAGTCCCAGCAAAGCGAGCTTAGCTGTCCTGTCGTAGAACTCTCGGAGAGCTTTCCAACGGTATGCTGTGGGCCGCGTAACTCTTTACGGATCAAAAGTTATGGGCTACGAAGCGACGGAGACCTGGTCCCAAGCCCCACGCCCTCGGTTTGCGGGCCCAGCCTCTATGTGAAGCGAAGCTGTCTTGCCCAAGGTGCCACGGGATTCGGTAACAGAAATGGGACGGATTGGATTGTCGCCTTTTTCGCGGCGCACGACGGACGATCCGGGACGAAAAAACAGCACAAAAGCAGAAAATTGTCCCGAAACTGATGAAAACGTTCAATTTTGGATTCCAAAAAAAGGCCCAGCAAAGCGAAGCTTGGCTGCCCCGTCGTAGAGCTCTCGGAGAGCTTTCCAACGGTATGCTGTGGGCCGCGTAACTCCTTACGGATCAAAATTTATGGGCTCCGGAGCGACGGAGACCTGGTCCCAAGCGCCACGACCTCGGTTTGCGGGCCCAGCCTCCACGGGAAACAAAGCTGTCTCGCCCAAGGTGCCACGGGATTCGGTAACAGAAATGGGACGGATTGGATTGTCGCCCTTTTCGAGGCGCACGACGTACGATCCGGGACGGAAATACAGCGCAAAAGAAGAAAAGTGTCCCGAAACTGATGAAAACGTTCGATTTTGGGCTCCGAAAAAAGTCCTAGCAAAGCGGAACTTGGCTGTCCAGTCGTAGAGCTCTCGGAGAGCTTTCCAACAGTATGGTGTGGGCCGCGTAACTCTTTACGGATCAAAAGTTATGGGCTCCGGAACGACGGAGACCTGGTCCCAAGCCCCACGCCCTCGGTTTGCGGTCCCAGCCTCTACGCGAAGCGAAGCTGTCTCGCCCAAGGTTCCGCGAGATTCGGTAACAAAAATGGGACGGATTGGATTGTCGCCCTTTTCGCGGCGCACGACGTACGATCCGGGACGGAAAAACAGCGCAAAAGAAGAAAAGTATCCCGAAACTGATGAAAACGTTCGATTTTGGGTTCCAAAAAAAGGCCCAGGGAAGCGAAGCTTAGCTGTCCCATCGTAGAGCCCTCGGAGACCTTTCCAACGGTATGCTGTGGCCCGCGTACCTCTTTACGCATCACAAGTTATGGGCTCCGGAGTCACGGAGCCCTGGTCGCAAGCCCCACGGCCTCAGTTTGCGGGCCCAGCCTCTACGCAAAGCGAAGCTGTCTCGCCCAAGGTGCTGCGGGATTCGGTAACAAAAATGGGACGAATTGGGTTGTCGCCCTTTTTAGGGCACACGACGTACGGTCCGGGACGAAAAAACTGCGCAAAAGGAGAAAAGTGTCCCGAAACTGATGAAAACGTTCAATTTTGGGCTCCAAAAAAAGGCCCAGCGAAGCGAAGCAAAGCGAAACTTAGCCGTCCCGTCGTAGAGCTCTCAGAGAGCTTTCCAACGGTATGCTGTAGGCCGCATAACTCTTTACGGATCAAAAGTTATGGGCTCCGGAGCGACGGAGACTTGGTTGCAAGCCCCACGCCCCCGGTTTGCCGGCCCAGCCTCTACGCGAAGCGAAGCTGTCTCGCCCAAGGTGCCGCGGGATTCGGTAACAAAAATGGGACGGATTGGATTGTCGCCCTTTTCGCGGTGCACGACGTACGATCCGGGATGGAAAAACAGCGCGAAAAAAGAAAAGTGTCCCGAAACTGATGAAAACGTTCGGTTTTGGGCTCCAAAAATAGGTCCAGCGAAGCGAAGCTTGGCTGCCCCGTCGTAGAGCTCTCGGAGAGCTTTCCAACGGTATGCTGTAGGCCGCGTAACTCCTTACGGATCAAAAGTTATGGGCTCCGGAGCGACGGAGACCTGGTCCCAAGCCCCACGCCCTCGGTTTGCGGGCCCAGCCTCTAGGTGAAGCGAAGCTGTCTCGCCCAAGGTGCCGCGGGATTCGGTAACAGAAATGGGACGGATTGGGTTGTCGCCCTTTTCGCGGCGCACGACGGACGATCCGGGACGGAAAAACAGCACAAAAGAAGAAAAGTGTCCCGAAACTGATGAAAACGTTCGATTTTGGGCTCCGAAAAAAGGTCCAGCGAAGCGGAACTTGGCTGCCCCGTCGTAGAGCTCTCGGAGAGCTTTCCAACGGTATGCTGTAGGCCGCGTAACTCCTTACGGATCAAAAGTTATGGGCTCCGGAGCGACGGAGACCTGGTCCCAAGCCCCACGCCCTCGGTTTGCGGACCCAGCCTCTATGCGAAGGGAAGCTGTCTCGCCCAAGGTGCCGCGGGATTTGGTAACAAAAATGGGACGGATTTGGTTGTCGCACTTTTCGCGGAGCACGACGTATGATCCGGGACGGAAAAACAGTGCAAAAGAAGAAAAGTATCCCAAAACTGATGAAAACGTTCGATTTTGGGCTCTGAAAAAGGCCCAACGAAGCGTAGCTTAGCTATCCCATCGTAGAGCTCTCGGAGAGCTTTCCAACGGTATGCTGTGGGCCGCGTAACTCCTTACGGATCAAAATTTAGGGGCTCCGGGGCGACGGAGGCCTGGTTCCAAGCCCCACGGCCTCGGTTTGCGGGCCCAGCCTCCACGCGAAGCGAAGCTGTCTCGCCCAAGGTGCCATGGGATTCGGAAACAGAAATGTGACGGATTAGGTAATCGTCCTTTTCGCGGCTCAACACGCGCGATCTGGGACGAAAAAACAGCGTAAAAAAAGAAAAGTGTCCCGAAACTGATGAAAACATTCGATTTTGGGCTACGAAAAAAGGCCCAGCGAAGAAAACTTCGCTGTCCTGCCGTAGAGCTCTTGGAGAGCTTTTCAACGGTATGCTGTGGGCCGCATAACTCCTTGCGGATCAAAAGTTATGGGCACTGGAGCGGCGGAGACCTGGTTCCAAGCCCTACGCCCTCGGTTTGTGGGCCCAGCCTCTACGCGAAGCGAAGCTGTCTCGCCCAAGGTACCGCGGGATTCGATAACAAAATGGGACGGATTGGGTTGTCGCCCTTTTCGCGGCGCACGACGGACGATCCGGGACGGAAAAATAGCACAAAAGAAGAAAAGTGTCCCGAAACTGATGAAAACGTTCGATTTTGGGCTCCAAAAAAAGGTCCAGCGAAGCGAAGCGGAGCGAAGCGAAGTGAAGCGAAGCTTAGCTGTCCCATCGTAGAGCTCTCGGAGAGCTTTCCAACGGTATGCTGTGGGCCGCATAACTCTTTACGGATCAAAAGTGATGGGCTCCGGAGCGACGGAGACCTGGTCCCAAGCCCAGCGCCCTCGGCTTGCGGGACCAGCCTCCACGCGAAGCGAAGCTGTCTCGCCCAAGGTGCCGCGGGATTCGATAGCAGAAATGGGGTGGATTGTGTTGTCGCCCTTTTCGCGACGCACGACGCACGATCCGGGACCGAAAAACAGCGCAAAAGAAGAAAAGTGTACCGAAACTGATGAAAACGTTCGATTTTGAGCTCCGAAAAAAGGCCCAGCGAAGCGAAGCAAAGCGAAACTTAGCCGTCCCGTCGTAGAGCTCTCGGAGAGCTTTCCAACGGTATGCTGTGGGCCGCATAACTCTTTACGGATCAAAAGTTATGGGCTCCGGAGCGACGGAGACCTGGTTTCAAGCCCCACGCCCTCGGTTTGCGGGCCCAGCCTCTACGTAAAGCGAAGCCGTCTCGCCCTAGGTACCGCGGGATTCGGTAACAGAAATGGGACGGAGTGGGTTGTCGCCATTTTCGCGGCGCGCGACGTACTATCGGGATGGAAAAACAGCGCAAAAGAAGAAACGTGTCCCAAAACTGATGAAAACGTTCGATTTTGGGCTCCAAAAAAAGGCCCAGCAAAGCAAAGCGCAGCGTAGCTTAGCTGTCCCGTCGTAGAGCTCTCGGAGAGCTTTCCAACGGTATGCTGTGGGGCGCATAACTCTTTACGGATCAAAAGTTATGGGCTCCGGAGCGACGGAGACTTGGTCCCAACCCCCACGCCCTCGGTTTGCGGCCCCAGCCTCTATGTGAAGCAAAGCTGTCTCGCTCAAGGTGCCGCGGGATTCGGTAACATAAATGGGACGGATTGGGTTGTCGCCCTTTTCGCGGCACACGACGTACCATCCGGGAGCGAAAAACAGGGGAAAAGAAGAAAAGTGTCCCGAAACTGATGAAAACGTTCGATTTTGGGCTCCGAAAAAAGGCCCAGCGAAGCAAAGCGAAGCGAAGCTTAGCTGTCCCGTCGTAGAGCTCTCGGAGAGCTTTCCAACGGTATGCTGTGGGCCGCGTAAATCTTTACGGATCAAAAGTTATGGGCTCCGGAGCGGCAGAGACCTGGTTCCAAGCCCCACGCCCTCGGTTTGCGGGCCCAGCCTCTACGCGAAGCGAAGCTGTCTCGCCCAAGGTGCCGCGGGATTCGGTGACAAAAATGGGGCGGATCGGGTTGTCGCCCTTTTCGCGGCGCACGACGTACGATCCGGGACGGAAAAATAGCGCAAAAGAAGAAAAGTGTCCGGAAACTGATGAAAACGTTCGATTTTGGGCTCCGAAAAAATTCCCAGCGAAGCGAAGCATAGCGAAGCTTTGCTGTCCCGTCGTAGAGCTCTCGGAGAGCTTTCCAACGGTATGCTGTGGGCCGCATAACTCTTTACGGATCAAAAGTTATGGGTTCCGGAGCGACGGAGACCTGGTTCCAAGCCCCACGCCCTCGGTTTGCGGGTCCAACCTCTACGCGAAGCGAAGCTGTATCGCCCAAGGTGCCAAGGGATTCGGTAACAGAAATGGGACGGATCGGGTTGTCGCCCTTTTCGCGGCGCACGACGTACGATCCGGGACGGAAAAACAGCGCAAAAGAAGAAAAGTGTCTCGAAACTGATGAAAACGTTCGATTTTGGGCTCCAAAAAATGGCCCAGCGAAGCAAAGCGAAGCGAATCTTTCCTGTCCCGTCGTAGAGCTCTCAGAGAGCTTTCCAACGGTATGCTGTGGGCCGCGTAACTCTTTACGGATCAAAAGTTATGGGCTCCGTAGCGACGGAGACCTGGTTGCAAGCCCCGCGCCCTCGGTTTGCGGGCCCAGCCTCTATGCGAAGCAAAGCTGTCTCGCCCAAGGTGCCGTGGGATTCGGTAACAAAAATGGGACGGATTTTGTTGTCGCCCTTTTCGCAGCGCACGACGTACGATCCGGGACGGAAAAACAGCGCAAAAAAAGAAAAGTGTTCCGAAACTGATGAAAACGTTCGATTTTGGGCTCCGAAAAAAGGCCCTGCGAAGCGAAGCTTGGCTGTCCCGTCGTAGAGATCTCGGAGAGCTTTCCAACGGTATGCTGTGGGCCGCGTAACTCTTTACGGATCAAAAGTTATGGGCTCTGGAGCGACGGAGACCTGGTTCCGAGCCCCACGCCCTCGGTTTGCGGGCCCAGCCTCTACGTGAAGCGAAGCTATCTCGCCCAAGGTGCCGCGGGATTCGGTAACAGAAATTCGACGGATTGGGTTGTCGCCCTTTTCGCGGCGCACGACGTACGATCCGGGACTGAAAAAGATCTCAAAAGGAGAAAAGTGTCCCGAAACTGATGAAAACGTTCGATTTTGAGCTCCGAAAAAAGTCCCAGCGAAGCGAAGCGTAGCGAAGCTTAGCCGTCCCGTCGTAGAGCGCTCGAAGAGCTTTCCAACGGTATGCTGTGGGCCGCGTAACTCTTTACGGATCAAAAGTTATGGGCTCTGGAGCGACGGAGACCTGGTTCCAAGCCCCACGCCCTCGGTTTGCGGGCCCAGCCTCTACGCGAAGCGAAGCTGTCTCGCCCAAGGTGCCGCGGGATTCGGTAACAGAAATGGGACGGATCGGGTTGGCGCCCTTTTCGCGGCGCACGACGTACGATCCGGGACGGAAAAACAGCCCAAAAGGAGAAAAGTGTCCCCAAACTGATGAAAACGTTCGATTTTGGGCTCTGAAAAAAGTCCCAGCGAAGCGAAGCCTAGCGAAGCTTAGCCTTCCCGTCGTAGAGCTCTCGGAGAGCTTTCCAACGGTATGCTGTGGGCCGCATAACTCTTTACGGATCAAAAGATATGGGCTCCGGAGCGACGGAGACCTGGTTCCAAGCCCCACGCCCTCGGTTTGTTGGCCCAGCCTCTACGCGAAGCGAAGCTGTCTCGCCCAAGGTTCCGCGGGATTCGATAACACAAATGGGATGGATTGGGTTGTCGCCCTTTTCGCGGCGCAAGACGTACGATCCGGGACGAAAAAACAGCACAAAAGAAGAAAAGTGTCCCGAAACTGATGAAAACGTTCAATTTTGGGCTCCAAAAAAAGGCCCAGCGAAGCGAAGCTTAGCTGTCCCGTCGTAGAGCTCTCGGAGAGCTTTCCAACGGTATGCTGTGGGCCGCGCAACTCCTTACGGATCAAAAGTTATGGGCTCCGGAGCGACGGAGACCTGGTCCCAAGCCCCACGCCCTCGGAATGCGGGCCCAGCCTCTACGCAAAGCGAAGCTGTCTCGCCCAAGGTGCCGCGGGATTCGGTGACAAAAATGGGACGGATTGGGTTGTCGCCCTTTTCGCGGCGCACGACGTACGATCCGGGACGGAAAAACAGCGCAAAAGGAGAAAAGTGTCCCGAAACTGATGAAAACGTTCGATTTTGGGCTCTGAAAAAAGTCGCAACGAAGCAAAGCTTAGCCGTCCCGTCGTAGAGCTCTCGAAGAGCTTTCCAACGGTATGCTGTGGGCTGCGTAACTCTTTACGGATCAAAAGTTATGGGCTCTGGAGCGACGGAGACCTGGTTCCAAGCACCACGCCCTCGGTTTGCGGGCCCAGCCTCTACGCGAAGCGAAGCTGTCTCGCCCAAGGTACCGCGGGATTCGGTAACAAAAATGGGACGGAGTGGGTTGTCGCCCTTTTCGCGGCGCACGACGTACGATCCGGGACTGAAAAACAGCGCAAAAGGAGAAAAGTGTCCCGAAACTGATGAAAACGTTCGATTTTGGGCACTGAAAAAAGTCGCAGCGAAGCAAAGCTTAGCCGTCCCGTCGTAGAGCTCTCGAAGAGCTTTCCAACGGTATGCTGTGGGCCGCGTAACTCTTTACGGATCAAAAGTTATGGGCTCTGGAGCGACGGAGACCTGGTTCCAAGCCCCACGCCCTCGGTTTGCGGGCCCAGCCTCTACGGAAAGCGAAGCTGTCTCGTCCAAGGTGCCGTGGGATTCGGTAACAAAAATGGGACGGATTGGGTTGTCGCCCTTTTCGCGGCGCACGACGTACGATCCGGGACGGAAAAACAGCGCAAAAGTAGAAAAGTGTCCCGAAACTGATGAAAACGTTCGATTTTGGGCTCCGAAAAAAGTCCCAGCGAAGCGAAGCGCAGCGAAGCTTATCCGTCCCGTCGTAGAGCTCTCGGAGAGCTTTCCAACGGTATGCTGTGGGCCGCATAACTCTTTACGGATCAAAAGATATGGGCTCCGAAGCGACGGAGACCTGGTTCCAAGCCCCACGCCCTCGGTTTGTTGGCCCAGCCTCCACGCGAAGTGAAGCTGTCTCGCCCAAGGTACCGCGGGATTCGATAACAGAAATGGGGCGGATTGTGTTGTCGCCCATCTCGCGACGCACGACGCACGATCCGGGACTGAAAAACATCTTAAAAGCAGAAAAGTGCCTCGAAACTAATGAAAACGTTCGATTTTGGGCTCCAAAAAAAGGCCCAGCGAAGCGAAGCGAAGCAAAGCTTAGCTGTCCCGTCGTAGAGCTCTCGGAGAGCTTTCCAACGGTATGCTGTGGGCCGCGTAACTCTTTACGGATCAAAAGTTTTGGGCTCCGGAGCGACAGAGACCTGGTTCCAAGCCCCACGCCCTCGGTTTGCGGGCCCAGCCTCTAGGTGAAGCGAATATGTCTCGCCCAAGGTGCCGCGGGATTCAATAACAGAAATGGGACGGATTGGGTTGTCGCCCATTTCGAGGCGCGCGACGTACGATCCGGGACGGAGAAACAGCGCAAAAGAAGAAAAGTGTCCCGAAACTGATGAAAACGTTCAATTTTGGGCTCTGAAAAAAGTCCCAGCGAAGCGAAGCGTAGCGAAGCTTAGCTGTCCCGTCGTAGAGCTCTCGGAGAGCTTTCCAACGGTATGCTGTGGGCCGCATAACTCTTTACGGATCAAAAGTTATGGGCTCCGGAGCGACGGAGACCTGGTCCCAAGCCCCACGCCCTCGGTTTGCGGGCCCAGCCTCTACGTGAAGCAAAGCTGTCTCGCCCAAGGTGCCGCGGGATTCAGTAAAAAAAATCGGACGGATTTGGTTGTCGCCCTTTTCATGGCGCACGACGTACGATCCGGGACGGAAAAACAGCGCGAAAGAAGAAAAGTGTCCCGAAACTGAAGAAAATGTTCGATTTTGGGCTCCGAAAAAAGGTCTAGCGAAGCGAAGCTTGGCTGTCCCGTCGTAGAGCTCTGGGAGAGCTTTCCAACGGTATGCTGTAGGCCGCGTAACTCCTTACGGATCAAAAGTTATGGGCTCCGGAGCGACGGAGACCTAGTTCCAAGCCCCATGCACTCGGTTTGCGGGCCCAGCCTCTACGCGAAGCGAAGTTGTCTCGCCCAAGGTGCCGCGGGATTCGGTAACAAAAATGGGATGGATTGGGTTGTCACCCTTTTCGCGGCGCACGACGTACGATCCGGGACAGAAAAACAGCACAAAAGGAGAAAAGTGTCCCGAAACTGATGAAAACGTTCGATTTTGGGCTCTGAAAAAAGTCCCAGCGAAGTGAAGCGTAGCGAAGCTTAGCCGTCCCGTCGTAGAGCTCTCGAAGAGCTTTCCAACGGTATGCTGTGGGCCGCGTAACTCTTTACGGATCAAAAGTTATGGGCTCTGGAGCGACGGAGACCTGGTTCCAAGCCCCTGCGCCCTCGGTTTGCGGGCCCAGCCTCCACGCGAAGCGAAGCTGTCTCGCCCAAGGTGCCGCGGGATTCGGTAACAGAAACGGGACAGATTGGGCTGTCGCCCTGTTCGCGGCGCGCGACGTACGATCCGGGACGGAAAAACAACGCAAAAGAAGAAAAGTGTCCCGAAACTGATGAAAACGTTCGATTTTGGGCTCCGAAAAAAGGCCCAGCGAAGCGAAGCGCAGCGAAGCTTATCCATCCCGTCGTAGAGCTCTCGGAGAGCTTTCCAACGGTATGCTGTGGGCCGCATAACTCTTTACGGATCAAAAGATATGGGCTCCGGAGCGACGGAGACCTGGTTCTAAGCCCCACGCCCTCGGTTTGTTGGCCCAGCCTCTACGCGAAGCGAAGCTGTCTCGCCCAAGGTTCCGCGGGATTCGATAACAAAAATGGGATGGATTGGGTTGTCGCCCTTTTCGCGGCGCACGACGTACGATCCGAGACGAAAAAACAATACAAAATAAGAAAAGTGGCCCAAAACTAATGAAAACGTTCGATTTTGGGCTCCAAAAAGAGGCCCAGCGAAGCGAAGCGAAGCGAAGCTTAGCTGTCCTGTCGTAGAGGTCTCGGAGAGCTTTCCAACGGTATGCTGTGCGACGCATAACTCTTTACGGATCAAAAGTTATGGGCACCGGAGCGACGGAGACCTGGTTCCAAGCCCTACGCCCTCGGTTTGCGAGCCTAGCCTCAACGTGAAGCGAAGCTGTCTCGCCCAAGGTACCGCGGGATTCGATAACAAAAATGGGATGGATTGGGTTGTCGCCCTTTTCGCGGCGCACGACGTACGATCTGGGACTGAAAAACAGCGCAAAAGAAGAAAAGTGTACCGAAACTGATGAAAACGTTCGATTTTGAGCTCCAAAAAAAGGCCCAGCGAAGCAAAGCGGAGCGAAGCGAAGGGAAGCGAAGCTTAGCTGTCCCATCGTAGAGCTCTCAGAGAGCTTTCCAACGGTATGCTGTGGGCCGCATAACTCTTTACGGATCAAAAGTTAAGGGCTCCGGAGCGACGGAGACCTGGTTCCAAGCCCCACGCCCTCGGTTTGCGGGCCCAGCCTCTACGCAAAGCGAAGCTATCTCGCCCAAGGTGCTGCGGGATTCGGTAACAAAAATGGGACGAATTGGGTTGTCGCCCTTTTCACGGCGCACGACGTACGATCCGGGACGGAAAAACAGCGCAAAAGCAGAAAAGTATCCCCAAACTGATGAAAACTTTCAATTTTGGGCTCCGAAAAAAGGCCCAGCGAAGCGAAGCTTTGCTGCCCCGTCGTAGAGCTCTCGGAGAGCTTTCCAACGGTATGCTGTCGGCCGCGTAACTCCTTACGGATCAAAAGTTATGGGCTCCGGAGCGACGGAGACCTGGTCCAAAGCCCCACGCACTCGGTTTGCGGGCCCAGCCTCTAGGTGAAGCGAATTTGTCTCGCCCAAGGTGCCGCGGGATTTGGTAACAGAAATGGGACGGATCGGGTTGTCGCCCTTTTCGCGTCGCACGACGTACGATCCGGGACGGAAAAACAGCGCAAAAGAAGAAAAGTGTCCCGAAACTGATGAAAACGTTCGATTTTGGGCTCCGAAAAAAGGCCCAGCGAAGCAAAGCGAAGCGAAGCTTTGCTGTCCCGTCGTAGAGCTCTCAGAGAGCTTTCCAACGGTATGCTGTGGGCCGCATAACTCTTTACGGATCAAAAGTTATGGGCGCCGGAGCGACGGAGACCTGGTTGCAAGCCCCACGCCCTCGGTTTGCGGGCCCAGCCTCCACGCGAAGCGAAGCTGTCTCGCCCAAGGTGCCGCGGGATTCGGTAACAAAAATGGGACGGATTGGATTGTCGCCCTTTTCGCGGTGCACGACGTACGATCCGGGACGGAAAAACAGCGCAAAAGAAGAAAAGTGTCCCAAAACTGATGAAAACGTTCGATTTTGGGCTCCAAAAAAAGGCCCAGCGAAGCGAAGTTTGGCTCTCCCGTCGTAGAGCTATCGGAGAGCTTTCCAACGGTATGCTGTGGGCCGCGTAACTCTTTACGGATCAAAAGTTATGGGCTCTGGAGCGACGGAGACCTAGTTCCAAGCCCCACGCCCTCGGTTTGCGGGCCCAGCCTCTACGCGAAGCGAAGCTGTCTCGCCCAAGGTGCCGCGGGATTCGGTAACAAAAATGGGACGGATTGGGTTGTCGCCCTTTTCGCGGCGCACGACGTACGATCCGGGACGGAAAAACAGCGCAAAAGGAGAAAAGTGTCCCGAAACTGATGAAAACGTTCGATTTTGGGCTCTGAAAAAAGTCCCAGCGAAGTGAAGCGTAGCGAAGCTTAGCCGTCCCGTCGTAGAGCTCTCGAAGAGCTTTCCAACGGTATGCTGTGGGCCGCGTAACTCTTTACGGATCAAAAGTTATGGGCTCTGGAGCGACGGAGACCTGGTTCCAAGCCCCTCGCCCTCGGTTTGCGGGCCCAGCCTCTACGCAAAGCGAAGCTGTCTCGCCCAAGGTGCCGTGGGATTCGGTAACAAAAATGGGACGGATTGGGTTGTCGCCCTTTTCGCGGCGCACGACGTACGATCCGGGACGGAAAAACAACGCAAAAGGAGAAAAGTGTCCCGAAACTGATGAAAACGTTCGATTTTGGGCTCCGAAAAAAGTCCCAGCGAAGCGAAGCGCAGCGAAGCTTATCCGTCCCGTCGTAGAGCTCTCGGAGAGCTTTCCAACGGTATGCTGTGGGCCGCATAACTCTTTACGGATCAAAAGATATGGGCTCCGGAGCGACGGAGACCTGGTTCTAAGCCCCACGCCCTCGGTTTGTTGGCCCAGCCTCTACGCGAAGCGAAGCTGTCTCGCCCAAGGTTCCGCGGGATTCGATAACAAAAATGGGATGGATTGGGTTGTCGCCCTTTTCGCGGCGCACGACGTACGATCCGGGACGAAAAAACAGCACAAAAGAAGAAAAGTGTCCCGAAACTAATGAAAACGTTCGATTTTGGGCTCCAAAAAAAGGCCCAGCGAAGCGAAGCGAAGCGAAGCTTAGCTGTCCTGTCGTAGAGCTTTCGGAGAGCTTTCCAACGGTATGCTGTGGGCCACATAACTCTTTACGGATCAAAAGTTATGGGCTCCGGAGCGACGGATACCTGGTTCCAAGCCCTACGCCCTCGGTTTGTGGGCCCAGCCTCTACGCGAAGCGAAGCTGTCTCGCCCAAGGTACCGCGGGATTCGATAACAAAAATGGGATGGATTGGGTTGTCGCCCTTTTCGCGGCGCACGACGTACGATCTGGGACTGAAAAACAGCGCAAAAGAAGAAAAGTGTACCGAAACTGATGAAAACGTTCGATTTTGAGCTCCAAAAAAAGGCCCAGCGAAGCAAAGCGGAGCGAAGCGAAGGGAAGCGAAGCTTAGCTGTCCCATCGTATAGCTCTCGGAGAGCTTTCCAACGGTATGCTGTCGGCCGCGTAACTCCTTACGGTGCAAAAGTTATGGGCTCCGGAGCGACGGAGACCTGGTTCCAAGCCCCACGCACCCTGTCTGCGGGCCCAGCCTCTACGCAAAGCGAAGCTATCTCGCCCAAGGTGCCGCGGGATTCGGTAACAGAAATGGGACGGATCGGGTTGTCGCCCTTTTCGCGTCGCACGACGTACGATCCGGGACGGAAAAACAGCGCAAAAGAAGAAAAGTGTCCCGAAACTGATGAAAACGTTCGATTTTGGGCTCCGAAAAAAGGCCCAGCGAAGCAAAGCTTGGCTGCCCCATCGTAGAGCTCTCGGAGAGCTTTCCAACGGTATGCTGTCGGCCGCTTAACTCCTTACGGATCAAAAGTTATGGGCTCCGGAGCGACGGAGACCTGGTCCAAAGCCCCACGCACTCGGTTTGCGGGCCCAGCCTCTAGGTGAAGCGAATTTGTCTCGCCCAAGGTGCCGCGGGATTCGGTAACAGAAATGGGACGGATCGGGTTGTCGCCCTTTTCGCGTCGCACGACGTACGATCCGGGACGGAAAAATAGCGCAAAAGAAGAAAAGTGTCCCGAAACTGATGAAAACGTTCGATTTTGGGCTCCGAAAATAGGCGCAACGGTATGCTGTCCCCGTCGTAGAGCTCTTGAGAGCTTTCCAACGGTATGCTGTGCACCGCATAACTCTTTACGGATCAAAAGTTATGGACGCTGGAGCAACGGAGACCTGGTTCCAAGCCCCACGCCCTCGGTTTGCGGGCCCAGCCTCTAGGTGAAGCGAATTTGTCTCGCCCAAGGTGCCGCGGGATTCGGTAACAGAAATGGGACGGATCGGGTTGTCGCCCTTTTCGCGTCGCACGACGTACGATCCGGGACGAAAAAATAGCGCAAAAGAAGAAAAGTGTCCCAAAACTAATGAAAACGTTCGATTTTGGGCTCCAAAAAAAGGCCCAGCGAAGCGAAGTTTGGCTCTCCCGTCGTAGAGCTCTCGGAGAGCTTTCCAACGGTATGCTATGGGCCGCGTAACTCTTTACAGATCAAAAGTTATGGGCTACGGAGCGACGGAGACCTGGTTCCAAGCCCCACGCCCTCGGTTTGCGGGCCCAGCCTCTACGCGAAGCGAAGCTGTCTCGCCCAAGGTGCCGCGGGATTCGGTAACAAAAATGGGACGGATTGGGTTGTCGCCCTTTTCGCGGCGCACGACGTACGATCCGGGACGGAAAAACAGCGCAAAAGAAGAAAAGTGTCCTGAAACTGATGAAAACGTTCGATTTTGGGCTCCGAAAAAAGTCCCAGCAAAGCGGAACTTGGCTGTCCCGTCGTAGAGCTCTCGAAGAGCTTTCCAACAGTATGCTGTGGGCCGCGTAACTCTTTACAGATCAAAAGTTATGGGCTACGGAGCGACGGAGACCTGGTCCCAAGCCCCACGACCTCGGTTTGCGGCCCCAGCCTCTACGTGAAGCGAAGCTGTCTCGCCCAAGGTGCCGTGGGATTCGGCAACAGAAATGGGACGAATTGGGTTGTCGCCCTTTTCGCGGCGCACGACGTACGATCCGGGACGGAAAAACAGCGCAAAAGAAGAAAAGTGTCCCAAAACTGATGAAAACGTTCGATTTTGGGCTCCGAAAAAAGGACCAACGAAGCGTAGCTTGGCTGTCCCGTCGTAGAGCTCTCGGAGAGCTTTCCAACGGTATGCTGTGGGCCGTATAACTCTTTACGGATCAAAAGTTATGGGCTCCGGAGCGACGGAGACCTGGTCCCAAGCCCCATGCACTCGGTTTGCGGGCCCAGCCTCTACGTGAACCGAATTTGTCTCGCCCAAGGTGCCAAGGGATTCGGTAACAGAAATGGGACGGATCGGGTTGTCGCCCTTTTCGCGTCGCACGACGTACGATCCGGGACGAAAAAATAGCGCAAAAGAAGAAAAGTGTACGGAAACTGATGAAAACGTTCGATTTTGGGCTCCGAAAAAAGGCCCAGCGAAGCAAAGCGAAGCGAAGCTTTGCTGTCCCGTCGTAGAGCTCTCAGAGAGCTTTCCAACGGTATGCTGTGGGCCGCATAACTCTTTACGGATCAAAAGTTATGGGCGCCGGAGCGACGGAGACCTGGTTGCAAGCCCCACGCCCTCGGTTTGCGGGCCCAGCCTCTACGCGAAGCGAAGCTGTCTCGTCCAAGGTGCCACGGGATTCGGTAACAGAAATGGGACGGATGGGATTGTCGCCCTTTTCGAGGCGCACGACGGACGATCCGGGACAGAAAAATAGCACAAAAGCAGAAAAGGTTCCCAAAACTGATGAAAACGTTCAATTTTGGGCTCCAAAAAAAGGCCCAGCGAAGCAAAGCTTAGCTATCCCGTCGTAGAGCTCTCGGAGAGCTTTCCAACGGTATGCTGTGGGCCGCGTAACTCTTTACAGATCAAAAGTTATGGGCTACGGAGCGACGGAGACCTGGTCCCAAGCCCTACCCCCTCGGTTTGCGGGCCCAGCCTCTACGCGAAGCGAAGCTGTCTCGCCCAAGGTGCCGCGGGATTCGGTAACAAAAATGGGACGGATTGGGTTGGCGCCCTTTTCGCGTCGCACGACGTACGATCCGGGACGGAAAAACAGCGCAAAAGAAGAAAAGTGTCCTGAAACTGATGAAAACGTTCGATTTTGGGCTCCGAAAAAAGTCCCAGCAAAGCGGAACTTGGCTGTCCCGTCGTAGAGCTCTCGGAGATCTTTCCAACGGTATGCTGTGCCCCGCGTAACTCTTTACGGATCAAAAGTTATGGGCTCCGGAGCGACGGAGACCTGGTTCCAACCCCCATGCCCTCGGTTTGCGGGCCCAGCCTCTACGCGAAGCGAAGCTGTCTCGCCCAAGGTGCCGCTGGATTCGGTAACAAAAATGGGACGAATTGGGTTGTCGCCCTTTTCGCGGCGCACGACGTACGATCCGGGACGGAAAAACAGTGCAAAAGAAGAAAAGTGTCCCAAAACTGATGAAAACGTTCGATTTTGAGCTCCGAAAAAAGGACCAACGAAGCGTAGCTTGCCTGTCCCGTCGTAGAGCTCTCGGAGAGCTTTCCAACGGTATGCTGTGGGCCGCGTAACTCCTTACGGATCAAAAGTTATGGGCTCCGGAGCGACGGAGACCTGGTCCCAAGCCCTGCGCCCTCGGTTTGCGGGCCCAGCCTCCACGCGAAGCGAAGCTGTCTCGCCCAAGGTGCCGCGGGATTCGGGAACAGAAACGGGACGGATTGGGCTGTCGCCCTATTCGCGGCGCGCGACGTACGATCCGGGACGGAAAAACAGCGCAAAAGAAGAAAAGTGTCCCGAAACTGATGAAAACGTTCGATTTTGGGCTCCGAAAAAAGGCCCAGCGAAGCAAAGCTTAGCTGCCCCGTCGTAGAGCTCTCGGAGAGCTTTCCAACGGTATGCTGTGGGCCGCGTAACTCCTTACGGATCAAAAGTTATGGGCTCCGGAGCGACGGAGACCTGGTCCAAAACCCCACAGCATCGGTTTGCGTGCCCAACCTCTACGTGAAGCGAATTTGTCTCGCCCAAGGTGCCGTGGGATTCGGTAACAAAAATGGGACGGATAGGGTTGTCACCCATTTCGCGGCGCGCGACGTTCGATCCGTGATGGAAAAACAGCGCAAAAGAAGAAAAGTGTCCCGAAACTGATGAAAACGTTCAATTTTGGGCTACGAAAAAAGGCCCAGCGAAACAAAGCGAAGCGAAGCTTAGCTTTCCCGTCGTAGAGCTCTCGGAGAGCTTTCCAACGGTATGCTGTGGGCCGCATAACTCTTTACGGATCAAAAGTTATGGGCTCCGGAGCGACGGAGACCTGGTTCCAAGCCCTACGCCCTCGATTTGTGGGCCCAGCCTCCACGCGAAGCGAAGCTGTCTCGCACAAGGTAACCCGGGATTCGATA
Organism: Ehretia macrophylla; assembly: GCA_037974665.1. Taxonomy (NCBI): domain Eukaryota; kingdom Viridiplantae; phylum Streptophyta; class Magnoliopsida; order Boraginales; family Ehretiaceae; genus Ehretia; species Ehretia macrophylla. Next base: position 25,736,896 of record CM075773.1, on the reverse strand, counting down.
ACAGAAATGGGGCGGATTGTGTTGTCGCCCTTTTCGCGGCGCATGACGTACGATCCGGGATGGAAAAACAGCACAAAAGAAGAAAAGTGTCACGAAACTGATGAAAACGTTCGATTTTGGGCTTCAAAAAAAGGCCCAGCGAAGCGAAGCGGAGCGAAGCGAAGGGAAGCGAAGCTTAGCTGTCCCATCGTAGAGCTCTCAGAGAGCTTTCCAACGGTATGCTGTGGGCCGCATAACTCTTTACGGATCAAAAGTTATGGGCTCCGGAGCGACGGAGACCTGGTTCCAAGCCCCACGCCCTCGGTTTGTGGGCCCAGCCTCTACGCGAAGCGAAGCTGTCTCGCCCAAGGTGCCGCGGGATTCGATAACAAAAATGGGATGGATTGGGTTGTCGCCCTTTTCGCAGCGCACGACGTACGATCTGTGACTGAAAAACAGCGCAAAAGAAGAAAAGTGTACCGAAACTGATGAAAACGTTCGATTTTGGGCTCCGAAAAAAGGCCCAGCGAAGCGAAGCAAAGCAAAGCTTAGCCGTCCCGTCGTAGATCTCTCGGAGAGCTTTCCAACGGTATGCTGTGGGCCGCATAACTCTTTACGGATCAAAAGTTATGGGCTCCGGAACGAGGGAGACCTGGTCCCAAGCCCCACGCCCTCGGTTTGCGGGCCCAGCCTCTACGCAAAGCGAAGCTGTCTCGCCCAAGGTGCCGCGGGATTCGGTAACAAAAATGGGACGGATTGGATTGTCGTCCTTTTTGCGGCGCACGACGTACGATCCCGGACGGAAAAACAGCGCAAAAGAAGAAAAGTGTCCCAAAACTGATGAAAACGTTCAATTTTGGGCTCCAAAAAAAGGCCCAGCAAAGCAAAGCGCAGCGTAGCTTAGCTGTCCCGTCGTAGAGCTCTCGGAGAGCTTTCCAACGGTATGCTGTGGGGCGCATAACTCTTTACGGATCAAAAGTTATGGGCTCCGGAGCGACGGAGACCTGGTTCCAAGCCACACGCACTCGGTTTGCGGGCCCAGCCTCTAGGTGAAGTGAATTTGTCTCGCCCAACGTGCCGCGGGATTCGGTAACAGAAATGGGACGGATCGGGTTGTCGCCCTTTTCGCGGCGCACGACGTACTTTCCGGGACGGAAAAACAGCGCAAAAGAAGAAAAGTGTCCCGAAACTGATGAAAACGTTCGATTTTTGGCTCTGAAAAAAGGCCCAGCGAAGCAAAGCGAAGCGAAGCTTAGCTGTCCCGTCGTAGAGCTCTCGGAGAGCTTTCCAACGGTATGCTGTGGGCCGCGTAACTCTTTACGGATCCAAAGTTATGGGCTACGGAGCTACGGAGACCTGGTTCCAAGCCCCACGCCCTCGATTTGCGGGCCCACCCTCCACGCGAAGCGAAGCTGTCTCGCCCAAGGTGCCGCGGGATTCGGTAACAGAAACGGGACAGATTGGGCTGTCGCCCTGTTCGCGGCGCGCGACGTACGATCCGGGACGGAAAAACAGCGCAAAAGAAGAAAAGTGTCCCGAAACTGATGAAAACGTTCGATTTTGGGCTCCGAAAAAAGGCCCAGCGAAGTGAAGCTTAGCTGCCCCGTCGTAGAGCTCTCGGAGAGCTTTCCAACGGTATGCTGTCGGCCGCGTAAATCTTTACGGATCAAAAGTTATGGGCTCCGGAGCGACGGAGACCTGGTCCCAAGCCCCACGCCCTCGTTTTGCGGGCCCAGCCTCTACGCAAAGCGAAGCTGTCTCGCCCAAGGTGCCGCAGGATTCGGTAACAAAAATGAGATGGATTGGGTCCTCACCCTTTTCGCGGCGCACGACGTACGATCCGGGACGGAAAAACAGCACAAAAGAAGAAAAGTGTCCCGAAACTGATGAAAACGTTCGATTTTGGGCTCCGAAAAAAGGCCCAGCAAGGCTTTGCTTAGTTGACCTGTCGTAGAGGTCATGGGGAGCTTTCGAACGGGAGGCTGTGGGGCGCGTAACTCTTTACGGATCAAAAGTTATGGGCTCCGGAGCGACGGAGACCTGGTTCCAAGCCCCACGGCCTCGGTTTGTGGGCCCAGCCTCCACGCGAAGCGAAGCTGTCTCGCCCAAGGTGCCACGGGATTCGGTAACAGAAATGGGGCGGATTGTGTTGTCGCCCTTTTCGCGACGCACGACGCACGATCCGGGACCGAAAAACATCTTAAAAGCAGAAAAGTGCCTCGAAACTGATGAAAACGTTCGATTTTGGGCTCTGAAAAAAGGCCCAGCGAAGCTTTGCTTTTCTGCCCCGTCGTAGAGCTCTCGGAGAGCTTTCCAACGGTATGCTGTGGGCCGCGTAACTCCATCCGGATCAAAAGTTATGGGCTCCGGAGCGACGGAGACCTGGTCCCAAGCCCAGCGCCCTCGGCTTGCGGGCCCAGCCTCTACGTGAAGCGAATTTGTCTCGCCCAAGGTGCCGCGGGATTCTGTAACAGAAATGGGACGGATCGGGTTGTCGCCTTTTTCGCGGCGCACGACGTACGATCCGGGACGGAAAAACAGCGCAAAAGAAGAAAAGTTTCTCGAAACTGATGAAAATGTTCGACTTTGGGCTCCGAAAAAAGTCACAGCGAAGCGAAGCGTAGCGAAGCTTAGCCGTCCCGTCGTAGAGCTCTCGAAGAGCTTTCCAACGGTATGCTGTGGGCCGCGTAACTCTTTACGGATCAAAAGTTATGGGCTCTGGAGCGACGGAGACCTGGTTCCAAACCCCACGCCCTCGGTTTGCGGGCCCAGCCTCTACGCGAAGCGAAGCTGTCTCGCCCAAGGTGCCGCGGGATTCGGTAACAAAAATGGGACGAATTGGGTTGTCGCCCTTTTCGCGGCGCACTACGTACGATCCGGGACGGAAAAACAGCGCAAAAGGAGAAAAGTGTCCCGAAACTGATGAAAACGTTCGATTTTGGGCTCCGAAAAAAGTCCCAGCGAAGCGTAGCGTAGCGAAGCTTAGCCGTCCCGTCTTAGAGCTATCGAAGAGCTTTCCAACGGTATGCTGTGGGCCGCGTAACTCTTTACGGATCAAAAGTTATGGTCTCTGGAGCGACGGAAACCTGGTCCCAAGCCCCACGGCGACAGTTTGCGGGCCCAGCCTCTGCGTGAAGCGAAGCTGTCTCGTCCAAGGTGCCTCGGGATTCGGTAACAGAAATGGGGCGGATTGGGTTGTCGCCCATTTCGCGGCACGCGACGTACGTTCTGGGACGGAAAAACAGCGCAAAAGTAGAAAAGTGTCCCGAAACTAATGAAAACATTCGATTTTGGACTCCGAAAAAAGTCCCAGCGAAGCGAAGCGTAGCGAAGCTTAGCCGTCCCGTCGTAGAGCTCTCGGAGAGCTTTCCAACGGTATGCTGTGGGCCGCATAACTCTTTACGGATCAAAAGATATGGGCTCCGGAGCGACGGAGACCTGGTTCCAAGCCCCACGCCCTCGGTTTGTTGGCCCAGCCTCTACGCGAAGCGAAGCTGTGTTGCCCAAGGTTCCGCGGGATTCGATAACAAAAGTGGGACGGATTGGGTTGTCGCCCTTTTCGCGGCGCACGACGTCCGATCCGGGATGGAAAACCAGCATGAAAGAAGAAAAGTGTGCCGAAACTAAAGAAAAGGTTCGATTTTGGGCTCCAAAAAAAGGCCCAGTGAAGCGAAGCTTGTTGTCCCGTCGTAGAGCTCTCGGAGAGCTTTCCAACGGTATGCTGTGGGCCGCGTAACTCCTTACGGATCAAAAGTTATGGGGTCCGGAGCGACAGAGACCTGGTTCCAAGCCACACGCCCTCGATTTGCGGGCCCAGCCTCTACGCGAAGCGAAGCTGTCTCGCCCAAGGTGCCGCGGGATTCGGTGACAAAAATGGGACGGATTGGGTTGTCGCCCTTTTCGCGGCGCACGACATACGATCCGGGACGGAAAAACAGCGCAAATGAAGAAAAGTGTCCCGAAACTGATGAAAACGTTCGATTTTGGGCTCCAAAAAAAGTCCCAGCCAAGCGAAGCGTAGCGAAGCTTAGCTGTCCCGTCGTAGAGCTCTTGGAGAGCTTTCCAACGGTATGCTGTGGGCCGCATAACTCTTTACTGATCAAAAGTTATGGGCTCCGGAGCGACGGAGACCTGGTTCCAAGCCCCACGCCCTCGGTTTACGGGCCTAGCCTCTAGGTGAAGCGAATTTGTCTCGCCCAAGGTGCCGCGGGATTCGGTAACAGAAATGGGACGGATCGGGTTGTCGCCCTTTTCGCGTCGCACGACGTACGATCCGGGACGAAAAAACAGCGCAAAAGAAGAAAAGTGTCCCGAAACTGATGAAAACGTTCGATTTTGGGCTCCGAAAAAAGGCCCAGCGAAGGAAAGCAAAGCGAAGCTCTGCTGTCCCGCCGTAGAGCTCTCAGAGAGCTTTCCAACGGTATGCTGTGGGCCGCATAACTCTTTACGGATCAAAAGTTATGGGCTCCGGAGCGACGGAGACTTGGTCGCAAGCCCCACGCCCTCGGTTTGCGGGCCCAGCCTCTAGGTGAAACGAAGCTGTCTCGCCCAAGGTGCCGCGGGATTCGGTAACAGAAATGGGACGGATTGGGTTGTCGCCCTTTTCGCGGCGCACGACGGACGATCCGGGACGGAAAAACAGCGCAAAAGAAGAAAAGTGTCCCGAAACTGATGAAAACGTTCGATTTTGGGCTCCGAAAAAAGGTCCAGCGAAGCGAAGCTTGGCTGTCCCGTCGTAGAGCTCTCGGAGAGCTTTCCAACGGTATGCTGTAGGCCGCGTAACTCCTTACGGATCAAAAGTTATGGGCTCCGGAGCGACGGAGACCAGGTCCCAAGCCCCACGCCCTCGGTTTGCGGGCCCAGCCTCTAGGTGAAACGAAGCTGTCTCGCCCAAGGTGCCGCGGGATTCGGTAACAGAAATGGGACGGATTGGGTTGTCGCCCTTTTCGCGGCGCACGACGGACGATCCGGGACGGAAAAACAGCACAAAAGAAGAAAAGTGTCCCGAAACTGATGAAAACGTTCGATTTTGGGCTCCGAAAAAAGTCCAAGCGAAGCGAAGCTTAGCGAAGCTTAGCCGTCCCGTCGTTGAGCTCTCGAAGAGCTTTCCAACGGTATGCTGTGGGCCGCGTAACTCTTTACGGATCAAAAGTTATGGGCTCTGGAGCGACGGAGACCTGGTTCCAAGCCCCACGCCCTCGGTTTGCGGGCCCAGCCTCTACGCGAAGCGAAGCTGTCTCGCCGAAGGTGCCGCGTGATTCGGTAACAGGAATGGGACGGATCGGGTTGTCGCCCTTTTCGCGGCGCACGACGTACGATACGGGACGGAAAAACAGCGCAAAAGAAGAAAAGTGTCTCGAAACTGATGAAAACGTTCGATTTTGGGCTCCAAAAAAAGTCCCAGCGAAGCGAAGCGTAGCGAAGCTTAGCTGCCCCGTTGTAGATCTCTTGGAGAGCTTTCCAACGGTATGCTGTGGGCCGCATAACTCTTTACAGATCAAAAGTTATGGGCTCCGAAGCGACGGAGACCTGGTCACATGCCCTACGACCTCGGTTTACGGGCCCAGCCACTACGTGAAGAGAATTTGTCTCGCCCAAGGTGCCGCGGGATTCGGTAACAGAAATGGGACGGATCGGGTTGTCGCCCTTTTCGCGTCGCACGACGTACGATCCGGGACGGAAAAACAGCGCAAAAGAAAAAAGTGTCCCGAAATTGATGAAAACGTTCGATTTTGGGCTCCAAAAAAAGGCCCAGCGAAGCAGAGCAAAGCGAAGCTTTGCTGTCCCGTCGTAGAGCTCTCAGAGAGCTTTCCAACGGTATGCTGTGGGCCGCATAACTCTTTACGGATCAAAAGTTATGGGCTCCGGAGCGACGGAGACCTGGTTGCAAGCCCCACGCCCTCGGTTTGCGGGCCCAGCCTCTACTCGAAGCAAAGCTGTTTCGCCCAAGGTGCCGCGGGATTCGGTAACATAAATTGGACGGATTGGGTTGTCGCCCTTTTCGCGGCGCACGACGGACGATCCGGGACGGAAAAACAGCGCAAAAGAAGAAAAGTGTCCCGAAACTGATGAAAACGTTCGATTTTGGGCTCCGTAAAAAGGTCCAGCGAAGCGAAGCTTGGCTGTCCCGTCGTAGAGCTCTCGGAGAGCTTTCCAACGGTATGCTGTAGGCCGCGTAACTCCTTACGGATCAAAAGTTATGGGCTCCGGAGCGACGGAGACCTGGTCCCAAGCCCCACGCCCTCGGTTTGCGGGCCCAGCCTCTAGGTGAAACGAAGCTGTCTCGCCCAAGGTGCCGCGGGATTCGGTAACAGAAATGGGACGGATTGGGTTACCGCCCTTTTCGCGGCGCACGACGTACGATCCGGGACGGAAAAATAGCGCAAAAGGAGAAAAGTGTCCCGAAACTGATGAAAACGTTCGATTGTGGGCTCCGAAAAAAGTCCAAGCGAAGCGAAGCTTAGCGAAGCTTAGCCGTCCCGTCGTAGAGCTCTCGGAGAGCTTTCCAACGGTATGCTGTTGGCCGTGTAACTCTTTACGGATCAAAAGTTATGGGCTCGGGAACGACGGAGACCTGGTCCCAAGCCCCACGCCTTCGGTTTGCGAGCCCAGCCTCTACGCGAAGCGAAGCTGTCTCGCCGAAGGGGGCGCGGCAGTCGGTAACAAAAATGGGACGGATCGGGTTGTCGCCCTTTTCGCGGCGCACGACGTACGATACGGGACGGAAAAACAGCGCAAAAGAAGAAAAGTGTCTCGAAACTGATGAAAACGTTCGATTTTGGGCTCCAAAAAAAGTCCCAGCGAAGCAAAGCTTAGCGAAGCTTAGCTGTCCCGTCGTAGAGCTCTTGGAGAGCTTTCCAACGGTATGCTGTGGGCCGCATAACTCTTTACTGATCAAAAGTTATGGGCTCCGGAGCGACGGAGACCTGGTTCCAAGCCCCACGCCCTCGGTTTACGGGCCCAGCTTCTACGCGAAGTGAAGCTGTATCGCCCAAGGTGCCGCGGGATTCGGTAACAGAAATGGGACGGATCGGGTTGTCGCCCTTTTCGCGTCGCACGACGTACGATCCGGGACGAAAAAACAGCGCAAAAGAAGAAAAGTGTCCCGAAACTGATGAAAACGTTCGATTTTGGGCTCCAAAAAAAGGCCCAGCGAAGCAGAGCAAAGCGAGGCTTTGCTGTCCCGTCGTAGAGCTCTCAGAGAGCTTTCCAACGGTATGCTGTGGGCCGCATAACTCTTTACGGATCAAAAGTTATGGGCTCCGGAGCGACGGAGACCTGGTTGCAAGCCCCACGCCCTCGGTTTGCGGGCCCAGCCTCTACGTGAACCGAATTTGTCTCGCCCAAGGTGCCAAGGGATCCGGTAACAGAAATGGGACGGATCGGGTCGTCGCACTTTTCGCGTCGCACGACGTCCGATCCGGGACGGAAAAACAGCGCAAAAGAAGAAAAGTGTCCTGAAACTGATGAAAACGTTCGATTTTGGGCTCCGAAAAAAGGCCCAGCGAAGCGAAGCTTGGCTGTCCCGTCGTAGAGCTCTCGGAGAGCTTTCCAACGGTATGCTGTAGGCCGCGTAACTCCTTACGGATCAAAAGTTATGGGCTCCGGAGCGACGGAGGCCTGGTCCCAACCCCCACGCCCTCGGTTTGCGGCCCCACCCTGTCCGGGAAGCGAAGCTGTCTCGCCCAAGGTGCCACGCGATTCAGTAATAAAAATGGGACGGATTGAGTTGTCGCCCTTTTCGCGACGCACGACGTACGATCCGGGACGGAAAAATAGCGCAAAAGGATAAAAGTGTCCCGAAACTGATGAAAACGTTCGATTTTGGGCTCCGAAAAAAGTCCAAGCGAAGCGAAGCTTAGCGAAGCTTAGCCGTCCCGTCGTTGAGCTCTCGAAGAGCTTTCCAACGGTATGCTGTGGGCCGCGTAACTCTTTACGGATCAAAAGTTATGGGCTCTGGAGCGACGGAGACCTGGTTCCAAGCCCCACGCCCTCGGTTTGCGGGCCCAGCCTCTACGCGAAGCGAAGCTGTCTCGCCGAAGGTGCCGCGGGATTCGGTAACAAAAATGGGACGGATTGGGTTGTCGCCCTTTTCGCGGCGCACGACGTACGATCCGGGACGAAAAAAGTTGCGCAGAAGGAGAAAAGTGTCCCGATACTTATGAAAACGTGCAATTTTGGGCTCCAAAAAAAGTCCCAGCGAAGCGAAGCTTAGCGAAGCTTAGCCGTCGCGTCGTAGAGCTCTCGGAAAGCTTTCCAACCTTATGCTGTGGGCCGCATAACTCTTTACGGATCAAAAGATATGGGCTCCGGAGCGACGGAGACCTGGTTCCAAGCCCCACGCCCTCGGTTTGTTGGCCCACCCTCTACGCGAAGCGAAGCTGTCTCGCCCAAGGTTCCGCGGGATTCGATAACAAAAATGGGATGGATTGGGTTGTCGCCCTTTTCGCGGCGCACGACGGACGATCCGGGACGAAAAAACAGGACAAAAGAAGAAAAGTGTCCCGAAACTAATGAAAACGTTCGATTTTGGGCTCCAAAAAAAGTCCCAGCGAAGCGAAGCAAAGCTGCCCCGTCGTAGAGCTCTCTGAGAGCTTTCCAACGGTATACTGTGGGCCGCGTAACTCTTTACGGATCAAAAGTTATGGGCTCCGGAGCGACGGAGACCTGGTACCAAGCCCCACGCCCTCGGTTTGCGGGCCCAGCCTCTACTTGAAGCGAATTTGTCTCACCCAAGGTGCCGCGGGATTCGGTAACAGAAATGGGACGGATTGGGTTGTCGCACTTTTCACGGCGCACGACGTATGATCCGGGACGAAAAAATAGCGCAAAAGAAGAAAAGTGTCCCGAAACTGATGAAAATGTTCGATTTTGGGCTCTGAAAAAAGTCCCAGTGAAGCGAAGCGTAGCGAAGCTTAGCTGTCCCGTCGTAGAGCTCTCGGAGAGCTTTCCAACGGTATGCTGTGGGCCGCATAACTCTTTACGGATCAAAAGTTATGGGTTCCGGAGCGACGGAGACCTGGTTCCAAGCCCTACGCCCTCGGTTTGCGGGTCCAACCTCTACGCGAAGCGAAGCTGTATCGCCCAAGGTGCCTCGGGATTCGGTAACAAAAATGGGACGGATTGGGTTGTCGCCCTTTTCGCGTCTCACGCCGTAGGATCGGGGACGGAAAAACAGCGCAGAACAAGAAAATTGTCTCGAAACTGAAGAAAATGTTCGATTTTGGGCTCCAAAAAAAGGACCAGCGAAGCAAAGCGAAGCGAAGCTTTGCTGTCCCGTCGTAGAGCTCTCAGAGAGCTTTCCAACGGTATGCTGTGGGCCGCATAACTCTTTACGGATCAAAAGTTATGGGCTCCGTAGCGACGGAGACCTGGTTGCAAGCCCCGCGCCCTCGGTTTGCGGGCCCAGCCTCTACGCGAAGCAAAGCTGTCTCGCCCAAGGTGCCGCGGGATTCGGTAACAAAAATGGGACGGATTGGGTTGTCGCCCTTTTTGCGGCGCACGACGTACGATCCGGGACGGAAAAACAGCGCAAAAGAAGAAAAGTGTCCCGAAACTGATGAAAACGTTCGATTTTGGGCTCCGAAAAAAGGCCCAGCAAAGCTAAGCTTGGCTGTCCCGTCGTAGAGCTCTCGGAGAGCTTTCCAACGGTATGCTGTGGGCCGCGTAACTCTTTACGGATCAAAAGTTATGGGCTCTGGAGCGACGGAGACCTGGTCCCAAGCCCCACGCCCTCGGTTTGCGGGCCCAGCCTCTACGCGAAGCGAAGCTGTCTCGCCCAAGGTGCCGCGGGATTCGGTAACAAAAATGGGACGGATTGGGTTGTCGCCCTTTTCGCGGCGCACGACGTACGATCCGTGACGGAAAAACAGCGCAAAAGAAGAAAAATGTCCCGAAACTGATGAAAACGTTCGATTTTGGGCTCCGAAAAAAGGCCCTGAGAAGCGAATCTTGGCTGTCCCGTCGTAGAGCTCTCGGAGAGCTTTCCAACGGTATGCTGTGGGCCGCGTAACTCTTTACGGATCAAAAGTTATGGGCTCTGGAGCGACGGAGACCTGGTTCCGAGCCCCACGCCCTTGGTTTGCGGGCCCAGCCTCTACGCGAAGCGAAGCTGTCTCGCCCAAGGTGCCGCGGGATTCGGTAACAAAAATGGGACGGATTGGGTTGTCGCCCTTTTCGCGGCGCACGACGTACGATCCAGGACGGAAAAACAGCGCAAAAGGAGAAAAGTGTCCCGAAACTGATGAAAATGTTCGATTTTGAGCTCCGAAAAAAGTCCCAGCGAAGCGAAGCGTAGCGAAGCTTAGCCGTCCCGTCGTAGAGCGCTCGAAGAGCTTTCCAACGGTATGCTGTGGGCCGCGTAACTCTTTACGGATCAAAAGTTATGGGCTCTGGAGCGACGGAGACCTGGTTCCAAGCCCCACGCCCTCGGTTTGAGGGCCCAGCCTCTACGCGAAGCGAAGCTGTCTCGCCCAAGGTGCCGCGGGATTCGGTAACAAAAATGGGACGGATTGGGTTGTCGCCCTTTTCGCGGCGCACGACGTACGATCCGGGACGGAAAAATAGCGCAAAAGGAGAAAAGTGTCCCGAAACTGATGAAAACGTTCAATTTTGGGCTCCGAAAAAAGTCCCAGCGAAGCGAAGCCTAGCGAAGCTTAGCCTTCCCGTCATAGAGCTCTCGGAGAGCTTTCCAACGGTATGCTGTGGGCCGCATAACTCTTTACGGATCAAAAGATATGGGCTCCGGAGCGACGGAGACCTGGTTCCAAGCCCCACGCCCTCGGTTTGTTGGCCCAGCCTCTACGCGAAGAGATGCTGTCTCGCCCAAGGTTCCGCGGGATTCGATAACACAAATGGGATGGATTGGGTTGTCGCCCTTTTCGCGGCGCACGACGTACGATCCGGGACGAAAAAATAGCACAAAAGAAGAAAAGTGTCCTGAAACTAATGAAAATGTTTGATTTTGGGCTCCAAAAAAAGGCCCAGCGAATCGAAGCGAAGCGAAGCTTAGCTGTCCCGTCGTAGAGCTCTCGGAGAGCTTTCCAACGGTATGCTGTGGGCCGCGTAACTCTTTACGGATCAAAAGTTATGGGCTCCGGAGCGACAGAGACCTGGTTCCAAGCCCCACGCCCTCGGTTTGCGAGCCCAGCCTCTACGCGAAGCGAAGCTGTCTCGCCCAAGGTGCCGGGGGATTCGGTGACAAAAATGGGACGGATTGGTTGTCGCCGTTTTCGCGGGGCACGACGTACGATCCGGGACGGAAAAACAGCGCAAAAGAAGAAAAGTGTCCCGAAACTGATGAAAACGTTCAATTTTGGGCTCCGAAAAAAGACCCAGCGAAGCGAAGCGTAGCGAAGCTTAGCTGTCCCGTCGTAGAGCTCTCGGAGAGCTTTCCAACGGTATGCTGTGGGCCGCATAAATCTTTACGGATCAAAAGTTATGGGCTCCGGAGCGACGGAGACCTGGTTCTAAGCCCCACGCCCTCGGTTTGCGGGCCCAGCCTTTACGCGAAGCAAAGCTGTCTCGCCCAAGGTGCCGCGGGATTCGGTAACAAAAATGGGACGGATTGGGTTGTCGCCCTTTTCGCGGCGCACGACGTACGATCCGGGACGGAAAAACAGCGCAAGAGATGAAAGGTGTCCCGAAACTGATGAAAACGTTCGATTTTGGGCTCCGAAAAAAGGCCCAGCGTAGCGAAGCTTGGCTGCCCCGGCGTAGAGCTCTCGGAGAGCTTTCCACCGGTATACTGTGGGCCGCGTAACTCCTTACGGATCAAAAGTTATGGGCTCCGGAGCGACGGAGACCTGGTCCCAATCCCCACGCCCTCGGTTTGCGGGCCCAGCCTCTACGCGAAGCGAAGCTGTCTCTTCCAAGGTACCGCGGGATTCGGTAACAGAAATGGGACATATTGGGTTGTCGCCCTTTTCGCGGCGCACGACGTACGATCCGGGACCTAAAAACAGCGCAAAAGGAAAAAAGTGTCCCGAAACTGATGAAAACGTTCGATTTTGGGCTCTGAAAAAAGTCCCAGCGAAGCGAAGCGTAGCGAAGCTTAGCCGTCCCGTCGTAGAGCTCTCGAAGAGCTTTACAACGGTATGCTGTGGGCCGCGTAACTCTTTACGGATCAAAAGTTATGGGCTCTGGAGCGACGGAGACCTGGTTCCAAGCCCCAGGCCCCCGGTTTGCGGGTCCAGCCTCTACGCGAAGCGAAGCTGCCTCGCCCAAGGTGCCGCGGGATTCGGTAACAGAAATGGGACAGATTGGGTTGTCGCCCTTTTCGCGGCGCACGACGTACGATCCGGGAAGGAAAAACAGCGCGAAAAAAGAAAAGTGTCTCGAAACTGATGAAAATGTTCGATTTTTGGCACCGAAAAAAGGCCCAGCGAAGTGAAGCTTGGCTGCCCCGTCGTAGAACTCTCGGATAGCTTTCCAACGGTATGCTGTGGGCCGCGTAACTCTTTACGGATCAAAAGTTATGGGCTCCGGAGCGACGGAGACCTGGTCCCAAGCCCCACGCCCTTGGTTTGCGGGCCCAGCCTCTACGCGAAGCGAAGCTGTCTCGCCCATGGTGCCGCGGGATTCGGTAACAAAAATGGGACGGATGGATTGTCGCCCTTTTCGCGGCGCACGACGTACGATCCAGGACGGAAAAACAGCGCGAAAAAGAAAAGTGTCTCGAAACTGATGAAAATGTTCGATTTTGAGCTCCGAAAAAAGTCCCAGCGAAGCGAAGCGTAGCGAAGCTTAGCCGTCCCGTCGTAGAGCGCTCGAAGAGCTTTCCAACGGTATGCTGTGGGCCGCGTAACTCTTTACGGATCAAAAGTTATGGGCTCTGGAGCGACGGAGACCTGGTTCCAAGCCCCACGCCCTCGGTTTGAGGGCCCAGCCTCTACGTGAAGCGAATTTGTCTCGCCCAAGGTGCTGCGGGATTCGGTAACATAAATGGGATGGATCGGGTTGTCGCCCTTTTCGCGGCGCACGACGTACGATCCGGGACGGAAAAATTGCGCAAAAGAAGAAAAGTGTCCCGAAACTGATGAAAACGTTCAATTTTGGGCTCCGAAAAAAGCCCCAGCGAAGCGAAGCCTAGCGAAGCTTAGCCTTCCCGTCATAGAGCTCTCGGAGAGCTTTCCAACGGTATGCTGTGGGCCGCATAACTCTTTACGGATCAAAAGATATGGGCTCCGGAGCGACGGAGACCTGGTTCCAAGCCCCACGCCCTCGGTTTGTTGGCCCAGCCTCTACGCGAAGCGATGCTGTCTCGCCCAAGGTTCCGCGGGATTCGATAACACAAATGGGATGGATTGGGTTGTCGCCCTTTTCGCGGCGCACGACGTACGATCCGGGACGAAAAAATAGCACAAAAGAAGAAAAGTGTCCCGAAACTAATGAAAACGTTTGATTTTGGGCTCCAAAAAAAGGCCCAGCGAATCGAAGCGAAGCGAAGCTTAGCTGCCCCGTCGTAGAGCTCTCGGAGAGCTTTCCAACGGTATGCTGTGGGCCGCGTAACTCCATCCGGATCAAAAGTTATGGGATCCGGAGCGACGGAGACCTGGTCCCAAGCCCAGCGCCCTCGGCTTGCGGGCCCAGTCTCCACGCGAAGCGAAGCTGTCTCGCCCAAGGTGCCGCGGGATTCGATAACAGAAATGGGGCGGATTGTGTTGTCGCCCTTTTCGCGACGCACGACGCACGATCCGGGACCGAAAAACATCTTAAAAGCAGAAAAGTGCCTCGAAACTGATGAAAACGTTCGATTTTGGGCTCTGAAAAAAGGCCCAGCGAAGCGAAGCTTAGCCGTCCCGTCGTAGAGCTCTCGAAGAGCTTTACAACGGTATGCTGTGGGCCGCGTAACTCTTTACGGATCAAAAGTTATGGGCTCTGGAGCGCCGGAGCCCTGGTCCCAAGCCCCCCGCCCTCGGTTTGCGGGCCCAGCCTCTACGCGAATCGAAGCTATCTCGCCCAAGGTGCCGTGGGATTCGGTAACAAAAATGGGATGGATTGGGTTGTCGCCCTTTTCGCGGCGCACGACGTACGATCCGGGACGGAAAAACAGCGTAAAAGGAGAAAAGTGTCCCGAAATTGATGAAATCGTTCGATTTTGGGCTCCGAAAAAAGTCCCAGCGAAGCGAAGCGCAGCGAAGCTTATCGGTCCCGTCGTAGAGCTCTCGGAGAGCTTTCCAACGGTATGCTGTGGGCCGCATAACTCTTTACGGATCAAAAGATATGGGCTCCGGAGCGACGGAGACCTGGTTCCAAGCCCCACGCCCTCGGTTTGTTGGCCCAGCCTCTACACGAAGCGAAGCTGTCTCGCCCAAGGTTCCGCGGGATTCGATAACAAAAATAGGATGGATTGGATTGTCGCCTTTTTCGCGGCGCACGACGGACGATCCGGGACAGAAAAACAGCACAAAAGCAGAAAAGTGTCCCGAAACTGATGAAAACGTTCAATTTTGGGCTCCAAAAAAAGGCCCAGCGAAGCAAAGCTTAGCTGTCCCGTCGTAGAGCTCTCGGAGAGCTTTCCAACGGTATGCTGTGGGCCGCGCAACTCCTTACGGATCAAAAGTTATGGGCTCCGGAGCTACAGAGACCTGGTTCCAAGCCCCACGCCCTCGGTTCGCGGGCCCAGCCTCTACGCGAAGCGAAGCTGTCTCGCCCAAGGTGCTGCGGGATTCGGTGACAAAAATGGGACGGATTGGGTTGTCGCCCTTTTCACGGCGCACGACGTACGATCCGGGACGGAAAAACAGCGCAAAAGAAGAAAAGTGTCCCGAAACTGATGAAAACGTTCGATTTTGGGCTCCGAAAAAAGTCCCAGCGAAGCGAAGCGTAGCGAAGCTTAGCTGTCCCGTCGTAGAGCTCTCGAAGAGCTTTCCAACGGTATGCTGTCGGCCGCGTAACTCCTTACGGATCAAAAGTTATGGGCTCTGGAGCGACGGAGACCTGGTCCAAAGCCCCACGCACTCGGTTTGCGGGCCCAGCCTCTAGGTGAAGCGAATTTGCCTCGCCCAAGGTGCCAAGGGATTCGGTAACAGAAATGGGACGGATCGGGTTGTCGCCCTTTTCGCGTCGCACGACGTACGATCCGGGACGGAAAAACAGCGCAAAAGAAGAAAAGTGTCCCGAAACTGATGAAAACGTTCGATTTTGTTCTCCGAGAAAAGGCCCAGCGAAGCAAAGCGAAGCGAAGCTTTGCTGTCCCGTCGTAGAGCCCTCAGAGAGCTTTCCAACGGTATGCTGTGGGCCGCGTAACTCCATCCGGATCAAAAGTTATGGGCTCCGGAGCGACAGAGACCTGGTCCCAAGCCCAGCGCCCTCGGCTTGCGGGCCCAGCCTCCACGCGAAGCGAAGCTGTCTCGCCCAAGGTGCCGCGGGATTCGATAACAGAAATGGGGCGGATTGTGTTGTCGCCCTTCTCGCGACGCACGACGCACGATCCGGGACCGAAAAACATCTTAAAAGCAGAAAAGTGCCTCGAAACTAATGAAAACGTTCGATTTTGGGCTCCGAAAAAAGGCCCAGCGAAGCTTTGCTTTTCTGCCCCGTCGTAGAGCTCTCGGAGAGCTTTCCAACGGTATGCTGTGGGCCGCGTAACTCCATCCGGATCAAAAGTTATGGGCTCCGGAGCGACGGAGACCTGGTCCCAAGCCCCGCGCCCTCGGCTTGCGGGCCCAGCCTCCACGCGAAGCGAAGCTGTCTCGCCCAAGGTGCCGTGGGATTCGATAACAGAAATGGGGCGGATTGTGTTGTCGCCCTTTTCGCGACGCACGACGCACGATCCGGGACCGAAAAACATCTTAAAAGTAGAAAAGTGCCTCGAAACTGATGAAAACGTTCGATTTTGTGCTCCGAAAAAAGTCCCAGCGAAGCGAAGCGTAGCGAAGCGTAGCGAAGCTTAGCCGTCCCGTCGTAGAGCTCTCGAAGAGCTTTCCAACGGTATGCAGTGGGCCGCGTAACTCTTTACGGATCAAAAGTTATGGGCTCTGGAGCGACGGAGACCTGGTTCCAAGCCCCACGCCCTCGGTTTGCGGGCACAGCCTCTACGCGAAGCGAAGCTGTCTCGCCCAAGGTGCCGCGGGATTCGGTATCAAAAATGGGACGGATTGGGTTGTCGCCCTTTTCGCGGCGCACGACGTACGATCCGGGACGGAAAAACAGCGCAAAAGGAGAAAAGTGTCCCGAAACTGATGAAAACGTTCGATTTTGTGCTCCGAAAAAAGTCCCAGCGAAGCGAAGCGTTGCGAAGCTTAGCCGTCCCGTCGTAGAGCTCTCGAAGAGCTTTCCAATGGTATGTAGTGGGCCGCGTAACTCTTTACGGATCAAAAGTTATGGGCTCTGGAGCGACGGAGACCTGGTTCCAAGCCCCACGCCCTCGGTTTGCGGGCACAGCCTCTACGCGAAGCGAAGCTGTCTCGCCTAAGGTGCCGCGGGATTCGGTATCAAAAATGGGACGGATTGGGTTGTCGCCCTTTTCGCGGCGCACGACGTACGATCCGGGACGGAAAAACAGCGCAAAAGGAGAAAAGTGTCCCGAAACTGATGAAAACGTTCGATTTTGGGCTCCGAAAAAAGTCCCAGCGAAGCAAAGCGTAGCGAAGCTTAGCCATCCCGTCGTAGAGCTCTCGGAGAGCTTTCCAACGGTATGCTGTGGGCCGCATAACTCTTTACGGATCAAAAGATATGGGCTCCGGAGCGACGGAGACCTGGTTCCAAGCCCCACGCCCTCGGTTTGTTGGCCCAGCCTCTACGCGAAGCGAAGCTGTCTCGCCCAAGGTTCCGCGGGATTCGATAACAAAAATGGGAGGGATTGGTTTGTCGCCTTTTTCGCGGCGCCGGACGGACGATCCGGGAGGAAAAAACAGCACAAAAGCAGAAAATTGTCCCGAAACTGATCAAAACGTTCAATTTTGGGCTCCAAAAAAAGGCCCAGCGAAGCAAAGCTTAGCTGTCCCGTCGTAGAGCTCTCGGAGAGCTTTGCAACGGGATGCTGTGGGCCACGCAACTCTTTACGGATCAAAAGTTATGGGCTCCGGAGCGACAGAGACCTGGTTCCAAGCCCCACGCCCTCGGTTTGCGGGCCCAGCCTCTACGCGAAGCGAAGCTGTCTCGCCCAAGGTGCCGCGGGATTCGGTGACGAAAATTGGACGGATTGGGTTGTCGCCCTTTTCGCGGGGCACGACGTACGATCCGGGACGGAAAAACAGCGCAAAAGAAGAAAAGTGTCCCGAAACTGATGAAAACGTTTGATTTTGGGCTCCGAAAAAAGTCCCAGCGAAGCGAAGCGTAGAGAAGCTTAGCGGTCCCGTCGTAGAGCTCTCGGAGAGCTTTCCAACGGTATGCTGTGGGCCGCATAACTCTTTACGGATCAAAAGTTATGGGCTCCGGAGCGACGGAGACCTGGTTCCAAGCCCCACGCCCTCGGTTTGCAGGCCCAGCCTCTACGCGAAGCGAAGCTGTATCGCCCAAGGTGCCGCGGGATTCGGTAACAAAAATGGGACGGATTGGGTTGTCGCCCTTTTCGCGTCGCACGACGTACGATCCGGGACGGAAAAACAGCATGAAAGAAGAAAAGTGTCCCGAAACTAAAGAAAACGTTCGATTTTGGCCTCCAAAAAAAGGCCCAGTGAAGCAAAGCGAAGCGAAGCTTTGCTGTCCCGTCGTAGAGCTCTCAGAGAGCTTTCGAACGGTATGCTGTGGGCAGCATAACTCTTTACGGATCAAAAGTTATGGGCTCCGGAGCGACGGAGACCTGGTTGCAAGCCCCACGCCCTCGGTTTGCGGGCCCAGCCTCTACGCGAAGCAAAGCTGTCTCGCCTAAGGTGCCGCGGGATTCGGTAACAAAAATGGGACGGATTGGGTTGTCGCCCTTTTCGCGGCGCACGACGTACGATCCGGGACGGAAAAACAGCGCGAAAGAAGAAAAGTGTCCCGAAACTGATGAAAAGGTTCGATTTTGGGCACCGAAAAAAGGCCCAGCGAAGCGAAGCTTGGCTGCCCCGTCGTAGAGCTCTCGGAGAGCTTTCCAACGGTATGCTGTAGGCCGCGTAACTCTTTACTGATCAAAAGTTATGGGCTCTGGAGCGACGGAGACCTGGTTCCAAGCCCCACGCCCTCGGTTTGCGGGCCCAGCCTCTACGCGAAGCGAAGCTGTCTCGCCCAAGGTGCCGCGGGATTCGGTAACAGAAATGGTATGGATTGGGTCGTCGCCCTTTTCGCGGCGCACGACGTACGATCCGGGACGGAAAAACAGCGCAAAAGGAGAAAAGTGTCCCGAAACTGATGAAAACGTTCGATTTTGGGCTCCGAAAAAAGTCCCAGCGAAGCGAAGCGTAGCGAAGCTTAGCCGTCCCGTCGTAGAGCACTCGGAGAGCTTTCCAACGGTATGCTGTGGGCCGCATAACTTTTTACGGATCAAAAGATATGGGCTCCGGAGCGACGGAGACCTGGTTCCAAGCCCCACGCCCTCGGTTTGTTGGCCCAGCCTCTACGCGAAGCGAAGCTGTCTCGCCCAAGGTTCCGCGGGATTCGATAACAAAAATGGGATGGATTGGGTTGTCGCCCTTTTTGCGGCGCACGACGTACGATCCGGGACGAAAAAACAGCCCAAAAGAAGAAAAGTGTCCCGAAACTAATGAAAACGTTCGATTTTGGGCTCCAAAAAAAGGCCCAACGAAGCGAAGCGAAGCGAAGCTTAGCTGTCCCGTCGTAGAGCTATCGGAGAGCTTTCCAACGGTATGCTGTGGGCCGCGTAACTCTTTACGGATCAAAAGTTATGGGCTCCGGAGCGACAGAGACCAGGTGCCAACCCCCACGACCTCGGTTTGCGGGCCCAGCCTCTACGCGAAGCGAAGCTGTCTCGCCCAAGGTGCCGCGGGATTCGGTGACAAAAATGGGACCGATTGGGTTGTCGCCCTTTTCGCGGCGCACGACGTACGATCCGGGACGGAAAAACAGCGCAAAAGAAGAAAAGTGTCCCGAAACTGATGAAAACGTTCGATTTTGGGCTCCGAAAAAAGTCCTAGCGAAGTGAAGCGTAGCGAAGCTTAGCTGTCCCGTCGTAGAGCTCTCGGAGAGCTTTCCAACGGTATGCTGTGGGCCGCATAACTCCTTACGGATCAAAAGTTATGGGCTCCGGAGCGCCGGAGACCTGGTGCCAAGCCCCACGCCCTCGGTTTGCGGGCCCAGCCTCTATGTGAAGCGAAGTTGTCT
Organism: Ehretia macrophylla; assembly: GCA_037974665.1. NCBI lineage: Eukaryota > Viridiplantae > Streptophyta > Magnoliopsida > Boraginales > Ehretiaceae > Ehretia > Ehretia macrophylla. Next base: position 25,717,711 of record CM075773.1, on the reverse strand, counting down.
CGCCCAAGGTGCCGTGGGATTCGGTAACATAAATGGGACGGATTGGGTTGTTGAACTTTTCGCGGCGCGCGACGTACGATCCGAGACGGAAAAATAGCGCAAAAGAAGAAAATTGTCCCGAAACTGATGAAAACGTTCCATTTTGGGCTCTGAAAAAAGGCCCAGCGAAGCTAAGCTTGGATGACCCGTCGTAGAGCTCTCAGAGAGCTTTCCAACGGTATGCTGTACGCCGCGTAACTCCTTACGGATCAAAAGTTATGGGCACCAGAGCGACGGAGACTAGGTCCCAAGCCCCACGCCATCGGTTTGCGGGCCCAGCCTCTACGTGAAGCGAATTTGTCTCGCCCAAGGTGCCGCGGGATTCGGTAACATAAATGGGACGGATCGGGTTGTCGCCCTTTTCGCGGCGCACGACGTACGATCCGGGACGGAAAAATAGCGCAAAAGAAGAAAAGTGTCCCGAAACTGATGAAAACGTTCGATTTTGGGCTCCGAAAAAAGGCCCAGCGAAGCAAATCTTGGTTGCCCCATCGTAGAGCTCTCGGAGAGCTTTCCAACGGTATGCTGTCGGCCGCTTAACTCCTTACGGATCAAAAGTTATGGGCTCCGGAGCGACGGAGACCTGGTCCCAAGCCCCATGCACTCGGTTTGCGGGCCCAGCCTCTACGTGAAGCGAAGCTGTCTCGCCGAAGGTGCCGCGAGATTAGGTAACAAAAATGGGACGGATTGGCTTGTCCCTCTTTTCGCGGCGCACGACGTACGATCCGGGACGGAAAAACAGCGCAAAAGAAGAAAAGTGTCCCGAAACTGATGAAAACGTTCGATTTTGGGCTCCGAAAAAAGGCCCAGGGAAGCGAAGCTTAGCTGTTCCGTCGTAGAGATCTTGGAGAGCTTTCCAACGGTATGCTGTGGGCCACGTAACTCTTTACGGATCAAAAGTTATGGGCTCCGGAGCGACGCAGCCCTGGCCCCAAGCCCCACGCCCTCGGTTTGCGGGCCCAGCCTCTACGCAAAGCGAAGCTGTCTCGCCCAAGGTGCCACGGGATTCGGTAACAAAAATGAGACGGATCGGGTTGTCGTCCTTTTCGCAGCGCACGACGCACGATCCGGGACAAAACAACAGCGCATAAGAGGAAAAGTGTCCCGAAACTGATGAAAATGTTCAATTTTGGGCTCCGAAAAAAGGCCCAGCGAAGCAAAGCGAAGCAAAGCTTAGCTGTCCCGTCGTAGAGCTCTCGGAGAGCTTTCCAACGGTATGCTGTGGGCCGCATAACTCTTTACGGATCAAAAGTTATGGGCTCCGGAGCGACGGAGACCTGGTTCCAAGCCCTGCGCCCTCGGTTTGCGGGCCCAGCCTCCACGCGAAGCGAAGCTGTCTCGCCCAAGGTACCGCGGGATTCGATAACAAAAATGGGATGGATTGGGTTGTCGCCCTTTTCGCTGCGCACGACGTACGATCCGGGACGGAAAAACAGCACAAAAGAAGAAAAGTGTCCCGAAACTGATGAAAACGTTCGATTTTGGGCTCCAAAAAAAGGCGAAGCGAAGCGAAGCGAAGGGAAGCGAAGCTTAGCTGTCCCATCGTAGAGCTCTCGGAGAGCTTTCCAACGGTATGCTGTGGGCCGCATAACTCTTTACGTACCAAAAGTTATGCGCTCCGGAGCGACGGAGACCTGGTCCCAAGCCCCATGCACTCGGTTTGCGGGCCCAGCCTCTACGTGAAGCGAATTTGTCTCGCCCAAGGTGCCGCGGGATTCGGTAACATAAATGGGACGGATCGGGTTGTCGCCCTTTTCGCGGCGCACGACGTACGATCCGGGACGGAAAAATAGCGCAAAAGAAGAAAAGTGTCCCGAAACTGATGAAAACGTTCGATTTTGGGGTTCAAAAAAAGGCACGGCGAAGCGAAGCGAAGCTTAGTTGTCCCATCGTAGAGCTCTCGGAGTGCTTTCCAACGGTATGCTGTGGGCCGCATAACTCTTTACGGACCAAAAGTTATGGGCTCCGGAGAGACGGAGTCCTGGTCCCAAGCCCCACGCCCTCGGTCTGCGGGCCCAGCCTCTAGGTGAACCGAACCTGTCTCGCCCACGGTGCCGCGGGATTCGGTAACAGAAATGGGACGGATTGGGTTGTCGCCCTTTTCGCGGCGCACGACGTACGATCCGGGAAGAAAAACAGCGCTAAAGAAGAAAAGTGCCCCGAAACTGATGAAAACGTTTGATTTTGGGCTCCAAAAAAAGGCGTAGCGAAGCTAAGATTCGCGGTCCGGTCGTAGAGCTCTCGGAGAGCTTTCCAACGGTATGCTGTGGGCTGTGTAACTACCTACGGATCAAAAGTTATTGGCTCTGGAGCGACGGAAACCTGCTTCCAAGCCCCACGTCCTCGGTTTGTGGGCCCAGCCTCAACGCGAAGCGAAGCTGTCTCGCCCAAGGTGCCGCGGGATTCGGTAACAGAAATGGGACGGATTGGGTTGTCGCCCTTTTCGCGGCGCACGACGTACGATCCGGGAAGAAAAACAGCGCTAAAGAAGAAAAGTGCCCCGAAACTGATGAAAACGTTTGATTTTGGGCTCCAAAAAAAGGCGTAGCGAAGCTAAGCTTCGTTGTCCGGTCGTAGAGCTCTCGGAGAGCTTTCCAATGGTATGCTGTGGGCTGTGTAACTACCTACGGATCAAAAGTTATTGGCTCTGGAGCGACGGAGACCTGGTCCCAAGCCCCGCGCCCTCGGTTTGCGGGCCCAGCCTCTACATGAAGCGAAGTTGCCCTGCCCAAGGTGCCGCGGGATTCGGTAACAGAAATGGGACGGATTGGGTTGTCGCCCTTTTCGCGGGGCACGACGTACGATCCGGAACGGAAAAATAGCGCAAAAGAAGAAAAGTGTCCCGAAACTGATGAAAACGTTTGATTTTGGGCTCCAAAAAAAGGCCTAGGGAAGCGAAGATTAGCTGTCCGGTCGTAGAGCTCTCGGAGAGCTTTCCAAAGGTATGCTGTGCGACGCGTAACTCTTTACGGATCAAAAGTTATGGGCACCGGAGTGACGGAGACCTGGTTCCAAGCCCTACGGCCTCGGTTTTCGGGCCCAGCCTCTACGCGAAGCGAAGCTGTCTAGCCCAAGGTGCCGCGGGATTCGTTAACAAGAATGGGACGGATTGGGTTGTCGCCCTTTTCGCGGGGCACGACGTACGATCCGGGACGGAAAAATAGCGCAAAAGAAGAAAAGTGTCCCAAAACTGATGAAAACGTTTGATTTTGGGCTCCAGAAAAAGGCCTAGGGAAGCGAAGCTTAGCTGTCCGGTCGTAGAGCTCTCGGAGAGCTTTCCAACGGTATGCTGTGGGCCGCGTAACTCTTTACGGATCAAAAGTTATGGGCTCCGGAGCGACGGAGACCTGCTTCCAAGCCCCACGCCCTCGGTTTGTGGGCCCAGCCTCAACGCGAAGCGAAGCTGTCTCGCCCAAGGTACCGCGGGATTCGATAACAAAAATGGGATGGATTGGGTTGTCGCCCTTTTCGCGCCGCACGACGTACGATCCGGGACGTAAAAACAGCACAAAAGAAGAAAAGTGTCCCGAAACTGATGAAAATGTTCGATTTTGGGCTCCGAAAAAAGGCCTAGGGAAGCGAAGCTTAGCTATCCCGTCGTAGAGCTCTCGAAGAGCTTTCCAACGGTATGCTGTGGGCCGCGTAACTCTTTACGGATCAAAAGTTATGGGCTCCGGAGCGACGGAGACCTGCTTCCAAGCCCCACGCCCTCGGTTTGTGGGCCCAGCCTCTCTGCAAAGCGAAGTTGTCTCGCCCAAGGTGCCGCGGGATTCGGTAACAAAAATGGGACGGATTGGGTTGTCGCCCTTTTCGCGGCACACGACGTACGATTCGGGACGGAAAAACAGCGCAAAAGAAGAAAAGTGTCACGAAACTGATGAAAATGTTCGATTTTGGGCTCCAGAAAAAGGCCCAGCTAAGCAAGCTTGGTTGACCCGTCGTAGAGCTCTCGGAGAGCTTTCCAACGGTATGCTGTGGGCCGCATAACTCTTTACGGATCAAAAGTTATGGGCTCCGGAACGACGGAGACCTGGTCCCAAGCCCCACGCCTTCGGTTTGCGAGCCCAGCCTCTACGCGAAGCGAAGTTGTCTCGCCCAAGGTGCCGCGGGATTCAGTAACAAAAATGGGAGGGATTGGGTTGTCGTCCTTTTCGCGGCGCACGACGTACGATCCGGGACGGAAAAACAGCACGAAAGAAGAAAAGTGTCCCAAAACTGAAGAAAACGTTCGATTTTGGGCTCCGAAAAAAGGCCCAGCAGAGCTAATCTTAGCTGTCCAGTCGTAGAACTCTCGGAGAGCTTTCCAACGGTATGCTGTGGGCCACGTAACTCTTTACGGATCAAAAGTTATGGGGTCCGGAGCGACGGAGACCTGGTTCCAAGGCCCACGCCCTCGGTTTGTGGGCCCAGCATCTACGCGAAGCGAAGCTGTCTCGCCCAAGGTGCCGCGGGATTCGATAACAAAAATGGGATGGATTGGGTTGTCGCCCTTTTCGCGGCGCACGACGTACGATCCGGGATGAAAAAACAGCACAAAAGAAGAAAAGTGTCCAGAAACTGATGAAAACGTTCGATTTTGGGCTCTGAAAAGAGGCCCAGGGAAGCAAAGCTTAGATGTCGCGTCGTAGAGCTCTCGGAGAGCTTTCCAACAGTATGCTGTGGGCCGCGTAACTCTTTACGGATCAAAAGTTATGGGCTCCGGAGCGACGGAGACCTGGTTCCAAGCCCCACGCCCTCGGTTTGCGGGCCCAGCCTCTACGCGAAGGGAAGCTGTCTCGCCCAAGGTGCTCCGGGATTCGGTAACAAAAATGGGACGGATTGGGTTGTCGCCCTTTCCGCAGCCCACGACGTACGACCCGGGACGGAAAAATAGCACAAAAGGAGAAAAGTGTCCCGAAACTGATGAAAACGTTCGATTTTGGGCTCCGAAAAAAGTCCCAGCGAAGCGAAGCGTAGCGAAGCTTAGCCGTCCCGTCGTAGAGCTCTCGGAGAGCTTTCCAACGGTATGCTGTGGGCCGCATAACTCTTTACGGATCAAAAGTTATGGGCTCCGGAGTGACGGAGACCTGGTTCCAAGCCCCACGCCCTCGGTTTGCGGGCCTAGCCTCTACGCGAAGCGAAGCTGTCTCGCCCAAGGTGCAGCGGGATTCGGAAACAAAAATGGGACGGATTGAGTTGTCGCCCTTTCCGCGGCGCACGACGTACGATCCGAGACGGAAAAACAGCGCAAAAGAAGAAAAGTGTTCCGAAACTGATGAAAACGTTCAATTTTGGGCTCCGAAATAAGTCCCAGCAAGGCGGAACTTGGCTGTCCCGTCGTAGAGCTCTTGGAGAGCTTTCCAACGGTATGCTGTGGGCCGCGTAACTCTTTACGGATCAAAAGTTATGGGCTCCGGAGCGACGGAGACCTGGTTCCAAGCCCCACGCCCTCGGTTTGTGGGCCCAACCTCTACGCGAAGCGAAGCTGTCTCGCCCAAGGTGCCACGGGATTCGGTAACAAAAATGGGACGGATTGGGTTGTCGCCCTTTTCGCGGCGCACGACGTACGATCCGAGACGAAAAAACAGCGCAAAAGAAGAAAAGTGTCCCGAAATTGATGAAAACGTTCGATTTGGGCTCCGAAAAAAGGCCCAGCAAAGCAAATCTTAGCTGCCCCGTCGTAGAGCTCTCGGAGATCTTTCCAACGGTATGCTGTGGACCGCGTAACTCTTTACGGATCAAAAGTTATGGGCTCCGGAGCGACGGAGACCTGGTTCCAATCCCCACGCCCTCGGTTTGCGGGCCCAGCCTCTAGGTGAAGCGAATTTGTCTCGCCCAAGGTGCCAAGGGATTCGGTAACAGAAATGGGACGGATCGGGGTGTCGCCCTTTTCGCGGCGCACGACGTACGATCCGGGACGGAAAAACAGCGCAAAAGGAGAAAAGTGTGTCGAAACTGATGAAAACGTTCAATTTTGGGCTCCGAATAAAAAGGCCCAGCAGAAGCAAAGCGAAGCGAAGCTTAGCTGTCCCGTCGTAGAGCTCTCGGAGAGCTTTCCAACGGTATGCTGTGGGCCGCATAACTCTTTACGGATCAAAAGTTATGGGCTCCGGAGCGACGGAGACCTGGTTCCAAGCCCTACGCCCTCGGTTTGTGGGCCCAGCCTCTACGCGAAGCGAAGCTGTCTCGCCCAAGGTACCGCGGGATTCGATAACAAAAATGGGATGGATTGGGTTCGCCCTTTTCGCGGCGCACGACGTACGATCCGAGACGGAAAAACAGCACAAATGAAGAAAAGTGTCCCGAAACTGATGAAAACGTTCGATTTTGGGCTCCAAAAAGAGGCCCAGCGAAGCGAAGCGAAGGGAAGCGAAGCTTAGCTGTCCCATCGTAGAGCTCTCGGAGAGCTTTCCAACGGTATGCTGTGGGCCGCATAACTCTTTACGGATCAAAAGTTATGGGCTCCGGAGCGACGGAGACCTGGTTCCAAGCCCCACGTCCTCGGTTTGTGGGCCCAGCCTCTACGCGAAGCGAAGCTGTCTCGCCCAAGGTGCCGCGGGATTCGATAACAGAAATGGGGCGGATTGTGTTGTGGCCCTTCTCGCGACGCACGACGTACGATCTGGGACTGAAAAACAGCGCAAAAAAAGAAAAGTGTACCGAAACTGATGAAAACGTACGATTTTGGGCTCCGAAAAAAGGCCCAGCGAAGCGAAGCAGAGCGAAGCTTAGCCGTCCCGTTGTAGAGCTCTCGGAGAGCTTTCCAACGGTATGCTGTGGGCCGCATAACTCTTTACGGATCAAAAGTAATGGGCTCCGGAGCGACGGAGACCTGGTTCCAAGCCCCACGCCCTCGGTTTGCGGGCCCAGCCTCTACGCAAAGCGAAGCTGTCTCGCCCAAGGTGCGGCGGGATTTGGTAACAAAAATGGGACGGATTAGGTTGTCGCCCTTTTTGCGGCGCGCGACGTACGATCCGGGACGAAAAAATAGCGCAAAAGAAGAAAAGTGTCCCAAAACTGATGAAAACGTTCGATTTTGGGCTCCAAAAAAAGGCCCAGCGAAGCAAAACGAAGCGAAGCTTAGCTGTCCCGTCGTAGAGCTCACGGAGAGCTTTCCAACGTTATGCTGTGTGCCGCGTAACTCCTTACGGATCAAAAGTTACGGTCACCGGAGCTACGGAGACCAGGTCCCAAGCCCCACGCCCTCGGTTTGCTGGCCCAGCCTCTAGGTGAAAGGGAGCTGTCTCGACCAAGGTGCCGCGGGGGTCGGTAACAGAAAGGGGACGGATTGGGTTGTCGCCCTTTTCGCGGCGCACGACGGACGATCCGGGACGGAAAAACAACGCAAAAGAAGAAAAGTGTCCCGAAACTGATGAAAACGTTCGATTTTGGGCTCCGAAAAAAGGCCCAGCGAAGCAAAGCTTAGCTGCCCCGTCGTAGAGCTCTCGGAGAGCTTTCCAACGGTATGCTGTGGGCCGCGTAACTCCTTACGGATCAAAAGTTATGGGCTCCGGAGCGACGGAGACCTGGTCCCAAGCCACACTGCCTCGGTTTGCGGGCCCAGCCTCCACGCGAAGCGAAGCTGTCTCGCCCAAGGTGCCGCGGGATTCGGTAACAGAAACGGGACAGATTGGGCTGTCGCCCTGTTCGCGGCGCGCGACGTACGATCCGGGACGGAAAAACAGCGCAAAAGAAGAAAAGTGTCCCGAAACTGATGAAAACGTTCGATTTTGGGCTCCGAAAAAAGGCCCAGCGAAGCGAAGCTTGGCTGCCCCGTCGTAGAGCTCTCGGAGAGCTTTCCAACGGTATGCTGTGGGCCGCGTAACTCCTTACGGATCCAAAGTTCTGGGCTCCGGAGCGACGGAGACCTGGTCCCAAGCCCTGCGCCCTCGGTTTGCGGGCCCAGCCTCCACGCGAAGCGAAGCTGTCTCGCCCAAGGTGCCGCGGGATTCGGTAACAGAAACGGGACAGATTGGGCTGTCGCCCTGTTCGCGGCGCGCGACGTACGATCCGGGACGGAAAAACAGCGCAAAAGAAGAAAAGTGTCCGGAAACTGATGAAAACGTTCGATTTTGGGCTCCGAAAAAAGGCCCAGCGAAGCGAAGCGAAGCGAAGCTTAGCTGTCCCGTCGTAGAGCTCTCGGAGAGCTTTCCAACGGTATGCTGTGGGCCGCGTAACTCTTTACGGATTCAAAGTTATGGGCTCTGGAGCGACGGAGACCTGGTTCCAATCCCCACGCCCTCGGTTTGCGGGCCCAGCCTCTACGCGAAGCGAAGCTGTCTCGACCAAGGTGCCGCGGGATTCGGTATCAAAAATGGGACGGATTGGGTTGTCTCCCTTTTCGCGGCGCACGACGTACGATCCTGGACGGAAAAACAGCGCAAAAGGAGAAAAGTGTCCCGAAACTGATGAAAACGTTCGATTTTGGGCTCCGAAAAAAGTCCTAGCGAAGCGAAGCGTAGCGAAGCTTAGCCGTCCAGTCGTAGAGCTCTCGGAGAGCTTTCCAACGGTATGCTGTGGGCCGCGTAACTCTTTACGGATCCAAAGTTATGGGCTCTGGAGCGACGGAGACCTGGTTCCAATCCCCACGCCCTCGGTTTGCGGGCCCAGCCTCTAGGTGAAGCGAATTTGTCTCGCCCAAGGTGCCAAGGGATTCGGTAACAGAAATGGGAAGGATCGGGTTGTCGACCTTTTCGCGGCGCACGACGTACGATACAGGATGGAAAAATAGCGCAAAAGAAGAAAAGTGTCTCGAAACTGATGAAAACGTTCGATTTTGGGCTCCGAAAAAAGGCCCAGCGAAGCAAAGCTTAGCTGCCACATCGTAGAGCTCTCGGAGAGCTTTCCAACGGTATGCTGTCGGCCGCTTAACTCCTTACGGATCAAAAGTTATGGGCTTCGGAGCGACGGAGACCTGGTGCCAAGCCCCACGCACTCGGTTTGCGGGCCCAGCCTCTAGGTGAATCGAATTTGTCTCGCCCAAGGTGCCGCGGGATTCGGTAACAAAAATGGGACGGATCGGGTTGTCCCCCTGTTCGCGGCGCACGCCGTCCGATCCGGGACGGAAAAACAGCGCAAAAGAAGAAAAGTGTGTCGAAACTGATGAAGACGTTGGATTTTGGGCTCCAAAAAATGGCCCAACGAAGCGAAGCTTAGCTGTCCCATCGTAGAGCTCTCGGAGAGCTTTCCAACGTTATGCTGTGGGCCGCGTAACTCTTTACGGATCAAAAGTTATGGGCTCCGGAGCGAAGGAGACCTGGTTCCAAGCCCCACGCCCTCGGTTTGCGGGCCCAGCCTCTACGCAAAGCGAAGCTGTCTCGCCCAAGGTGTCGTGGGATTTGGTAACAAAAATGGGACGGATTGGGTCGTCGCCCTTTTCGCGGTGCACGACGTACGATCCGGGACGGAAAAACAGCGCAAAAGAAGAAAAGTATCCCGAAACTGATGAAAACGGGCGATTTTGGGCTCCGAAAAGAGGCCCGGCAACGCACAGCTTAGCTGCCCCGTCGTTGAGCTCTCGGAGAGCTTTCCAACGGTATGGTGTGGGGCGCGTAACTCTTTACGGAGCAAAAGTTATGGGCTCCGGAGCGACGGAGACCTGGTTTCAAGCCCCACGCCCTAGGTTTGCGGGCCCAGCCTCTACGCGAAGCGAAGCTGTCTCGCCCAAGGTGCCGCGGGATTCGGTAACAAAAATGGGACGGGTAGGGTTGACGCCCTTTTCGCGGCGCACGACGTACGATGCGTGACGGAAAATCAGCGCAAAAGAAGAAAAGTGTCTCGAAACTGATGAAAACGTTCGATTTTGGGCTCTGAAAAAAGGTCCAGCGAAGCGAAGCAAAGCGAAGCTTAGCTGTCCCGTCGTAGAGCTCTCGGAGAGCTTTCCAACGGTATGCTGTGGGCCGCGTAACTCTTTACGGATCCAAAGTAATGGGCTCCGGAGCGACGGAGACCTGGTCCCAAGCCCCACGCCCTCGGTTTGCGGGCCCAGCCTCTACGCGAAGCGAAGCTGTCTCGCCCAAGGTGCCGCGGGATTCGGTAACATAAATGGGATGGATCGGGTTGTCGCCCTTTTCGCGGCGCACGACGTACGATCCGAGACGGAAAAACAGCGTAAAAGAAGAAAAGTGTCCCGAAACTGAAGAAAACGTTCGATTTTGGGCTCCGAAAAAAGGCCCAGCGAAGCGAAGCGAAGCGAAGCTTAGCTGTCCCATCGTAGAGCTCTCGGAGAGCTTTCCAACGTTATGCTGTGGGCCGCGTAACTCTTTACGGATCAAAAGTTATGGGCTCCGGAGCGACGGAGACCTGGTTCCAGGCCCCACGCCCTCGGTTTGCGGGCCCAGCCTCTACGCGAAGCGAAGCTGTCTCGCCCAAGGTGCCACGGGATTCGGTAACAAAAATGGGACGGATTGGGTTGTCGCCCTTTTCGCGGCGCATGACATACGATCCGGGACGGAAAAACAGCGCAAAAGAAGAAAAATGTCACGAAACTGATGAAAACGTTCGATTTTGGGCTCCGAAAAAAGGCACAGCGAAGCATAGCTTGGCTGTCCCGTCGTAGAGCTCTCGGAGAGCTTTCCAACGGTATGCTGTGGGCCGCGTAACTCTTTACGGATCAAAAGTATTGGGCTCCGGAGCGACGGAGACTTGGTCCCAAGCCCCACGCCCTCGGTTTGTGGGCCCAGCCTCTACGCGAAGCGAAGCTGTCTCGCCCAAGGTGCCGCGGGATTCGGTAACAAAAATGGGACGGATTGGGTTGTCGCCCTTTTCGCGAAGCACGACGTACGATCCGGGATGGAAAAATAGCACAAAACAAGAAAAGTGTCCCGAAACTGATGAAACCGTTCGATTTTGGGCTCCGAAAAAAGGTCCAGCAAAGCGAAGCTTGGCTGTCCTGTCGTAGAGCTCTCGGAGAGCTTTCCAACGGTATGCTGTAGGCCGCGTAACTCCTTACGGATCAAAAGTTATGGGCTCCGGAGCGACGGAGCCAAGGGCCCAAGCCCCACGCCCTCGGTTTGTGGGCCAAGCCTCTACGCGAAGCGAAGCTGTCTCGCCCAAGGTGCCGCGGTATTCGGTAACAAAAATGGGACGGATTGGGTTGTCGCCCTTTTCGCGGCGCATGACGTACGATCCGGGACGGAAAAACATCGCAAAAGAAGAAAAATGTCACGAAACTGATGAAAACGTTCGATTTTGGGCTCCGAAAAAAGGTCCAGCGAAGCGAAGCTTGGCTGTCCCGTCGTAGAGCTCTCGGAGAGCTTTCCAACGGTATACTGTGGGCCGCGTAACTCTTTACGGATCAAAAGTTATGGGCTCTAGAGCGACGGTGACCTGGTCCCAAGCCCTGCGCCCTCGGTTTGCGGCCGCAGCCTCCACGCGAAGCGAAACTGTCTCGCCCAAGGTGCCGCGGGATTCGGTAACAGAAATGGGACGGATTGGGTTGTCGCCCTTTTCGCGGCGCACGACGGACGATCCGGGACGGAAAAACAGCACAAAAGAAGAAAAGTGTCCAGAAACTGATGAAAACGTTCGATTTTGGGCTCCTAAAAAAGGTCCAGCGAAGCGAAGCTTGGCTGCCACGTCGTAGAGCTCTCGGAGAGCTTTCCAACGGTATGCTGTAGGCCGCGTAACTCCTTACGGATCAAAAGTTATGGGCTCCGGAGCGACGGAGACCAGGTCCCAAGCCCCACGCCCTCAGTTTGCGGGCCCAGCCTCTATGCGAAGCGAAGTTGTCTCGTCCAAGGTGCCGCGGTATTCGGTAACAAAAATTGGACGGATTGGGTAGTCGCCCTTTTCGCGGCGCATGACGTACGATCCGGGACGGAAAACCAGCACAAAAAAAGAAAAGCGTCACGAAACTGATGAAAACGTTCGATTTTGGGCTCCGAAAAAAGGTCCAGCGAAGCAAAGCTTGGCTGTCCCGTCGTAGAGCTCTCGGAGAGCTTTCCAACGGTATGCTGTAGGCCGCGTAACTCCTTACGGATCAAAAGTTATGGGCTCTGGAGCGACGGAGACCTGGTCCCAAGCCCCACGCTCTCGGTTTGCGGGCCCAGCCTCTACGCGAAGCGAAGCTGTCTCGCCCAAGGTGCCGCGGGATTCGGTAACAAAAATGGGACGGATTGGGTTGTCGCCCTTTTCGCGGCGCACGACTTACGATCCGGGACGGAAAAATAGCACAAAAGAAGAAAAGTGTCCTGAAACTGATGAAATCGTTCGATTTTGTTCTCCGAAAAAAGGCACAGCGAAGCGAAGCTTGGCTGTCCCGTCGTAGAGCTCTCGGAGAGCTTTCCAACGGTATACTGTGGGCCGCGTAACTCTTTACGGATCAAAAGTTATGGGCTCTGGAGCGACGGAGACCTGGTCCCAAGCCCCACGCCCTCGGTTTGCGGGCCCGGCCTCCACGCGAAGCGAAGCTGTCACGCCCAAGGTGCCACGGGATTCGGTAACAAAAATGGGACGGATTGGGTTGTCGCCCTTTTCGCGGCGCATGACGTACGATCCGGGGCGGAAAAACAGCGCAAAAGAAGAAAAATGTCCCGAAACTAATGAAAACGTTCGAGTTTGGGCTCCGAAAAAAGGCACAGCGAAGCGAAGCTGGGCTGTCCCGTCATAGAGCTATCGGAGGGGTTTCCGACGGGATACTGTGGGCCGCGTAACTCTTTACGGATCAAAAGTTATGGGCTCTGGAGCGACGGAGACCTGGACCCAAGCCCCACGCCCTGGGTTTGCGGGCCCAGCCTCTACGCGAAGCGAAGCTGTCTCGCCCAAGGTGCCGCGGGATTCGGTAACAAAAATGGGACGGATTGGGTTGTCGCCCTTTTCGCGGCGCACGACTTACGATCCGTGACGGAAAAACAGCACAAAAGAAGAAAAGTGTCCCGAAACTGATGAAAACGTTCGATTTTGGGCTACGAAAAAAGGCACAGCGAAGCAAAGCTTGGCTGTCCCGTCGTAGAGCTCTCGGAGAGCTTTCCAACGGTATACTGTGGGCCGCGTAACTCTTTACCGATCAAAAGTTATGGGCTCCGAAGCGACGGAGACCTGGTCCCAAGCCCCACGCCCTCGGTTTGCGGGCCCAGCCTCTATGTGAAGCAAAGCTGTCTCGCTCAAGGTGCCGCGGGATTCGGTAACATAAATGGGACGGATTGGGTTGTCGCCCTTTTCGCTGCGCGCGACATACGATCCGGGACGGAAAAACAGCGCAAAAGAAGAAAAGTGTCCCGAAACGGATGAAAACGTTCGATTTTGGGCTCCGAGAAAAGGCACTGCGAAGCCTAGCTTGGATGTCCGGTGGTAGAGCTCTCTGAGAGCTTTCCAACGGTATTCTGTGGGCCGCGTAACTCCTTACGGATCAAAAGTTATAGGCTCCGGAGCGACGGAGACCTGGTCCAAAGCCCCACGGCCTCGGTTTGCGGGCCCGGCCTCTACGTGAAGCAAAGCTGTCTCGCCCAAGGTGCCGCGGGATACGGTAATATAAATGGGACGGATTGGGTTGTCGCCCTTTTCGCGGCGCACGACGTACGATCCGGGACGGAAAAACAGCACAAAAGAAGAAAAGTGTCCTGAAACTGATGAAATCGTTCGATTTTGGGATCCGAAAAAAGGTACAGCGAAGCAAAGCTTTGGTGTCCCGTCGTAGAGCTCTCTGAGAGCTTTCCAACGGTATACTGTGGGCCGCGTAACTCTTTACGGATCAAAAGTTATGGGCTCCGGAGCGACGGAGACTTGGTCCCAAGGCCCACGCCCTCGGTTTGCGGGCCCAGCCTCTACGCGAAGCGAAGCTATCTCGCCCAAGGTGCCGCGGGATTTGGTAACAAAAATGGGACGGATTGGGTTGTCGCCCTTTTCGCGGCGCACGACGTACGATCCGGGACGGAAAAACAGCGCAAAAGAAGAAAAGTGTCCCGAAACTGATGAAAACGTTCGATTTTGGGCTCCGAAAAAAGGCCCAGTGAAGCAAAGCTTAGCTGTCCCGTCGTAGAGCTCTCGGAGAGCTTTCCAACGGTTTGCTGTGGGCCGCGTAACTCTTTACGGATCAAAAGTTATTGGCTCCGGAGCGACGGAGACTTGGTCCCAAGCCCCACGCCCTCGGTTCGCGGGCCCAATCTCTACGCGAAGCGAAGCTATCTCGCCCAAGGTGCCGCGGGATTTGGTAACAAAAATGGGACGGATTGGGTTGTCGCCCTTTTCGCGGCGCACGACGTACGATCCGGGACGGAAAAACAGCGCAAAAGAAGAAAAGTGTCCCGAAACTGATGAAAACGTTCGATTTTGGGCTCCGAAAAAAGGCCCAGCGAAGCGAAGCTTGGCTGTCTCGTCGTAGAGCTCTCGGAGAACTTTCCAACGGTATGCTGTGGGCCGCGTAACTCTTTACGGATCAAAAGTTATGGGCTCTAGAGCGACGGAGACCTGGTCCCAAGCCCCACTCCCTCGGTTTGCGGGCCCAGCCTCCACGCGAAGCGAAACTGTCTCGCCCAAGGTGCCGCGGGATTCGGTAACAAAAATGGGACGGATTGGGTTGTCGCCCTTTTCGCGGCGCACGACTTACGATCCGGGACGGAAAAATAGCACAAAAGAAGAAAAGTGTCCTGAAACTGATGAAATCGTTCGATTTTGGGCTCCGAAAAAAGGCACAGCGAAGCGAAGCTTGGCTGTCCCGCCGTAGAGCTCTCGGAGAGCTTTCCAACGGTATAATGTGGGCCGCGTAACTCTTTACGGATCAAAAGTTATGGGCTCTGGAGCGACGGAGACCTGGTCCCAAGCCCCACGCCCTCGGTTTGCGGGCCCAGCCTCTACGCGAAGCGAAGCTGTCTCGCCCAAGGTGCCGCGGGATTCGGTAACAAAAATGGGACGGATTGGGTTGTCGCCCTTTTCGCGGCGCACGACGTACGATCTGGGACGGAAAAACAGCGCAAAAGAAGAAAAGTGTCCCGAAACTGATGAAAACGTTCGATTTTGGGCTCCGAAAAAAGGTCCAGCGAAGCAAAGCTTGCCTGCCCCGTCCTAGAGCTCTCCGAGAGCTCTCCAACGGCATGCTGTGGGCCGCGTAACTCCTTACGGATCAAAAGTTATGGGCTCTGGAGCGACGGAGACCTGGTCCCAAGCCCCACGCCCTCGGTTTGCGAGCCCAACCTCTACGCGAAGCGAAGCTGTCTCGACCAAGGTGCCGCGGGATTCGGTAACAAAAATGGGACGGATTGGGTTGTCGCCCTTTTCGCGGCGCACGACCTACGATCCGAGACGGAAAAATAGCACAAAAGAAGAAAAGTATCCTAAAACTGATGAAATCGTTCGATTTTGGGCTCCGAAAAAAGGCACAGCGAAGCGTAGCTTGGCTGTCCCGTCGTAGAGCTTTCGGAGAGCTTTCCAACGGTATACTGTGGGCCGCGTAACTCTTTACGGATCAAAAGTTATGGGCTCTGGAGCGACGGAGATCTGGTCCCAAGCCCCACGCCCTCGGTTTGCGGGCCCAGCCTCTACGCGAAGCGAAGCTGTCTCGCCCAAGGTGCCGCGGGATTCGGTAACAAAAATGGGACGGATTGGGTTGTCGCCCTTTTCGCAGCGCACGACTTACGATCCGGGACGGAAAAATAGCACAAAAGAAGAAAAGTGTCCTAAAACTGATGAAATCGTTCGATTTTGGGCTCCGAAAAAAGGCACAGCGAAGCGAAGCTTGGCTGTCGCGTCGTAGAGCTCTCGGAGAGCTTTCCAACGGTATGCTGTGGGACGCGTAACTCTTTACGGATCAAAAGTTATGGGCTCCGGAGCGACGGAGACCTGGTCCCAAGCCCCACGCCCTCGGTTTGCGGGCCCAGCCTCTACGCGAATCGAAGCTGTCTCGCCCAAGGTGCCGCGAGATTCGGTAACAAAAATGGGACGGATTGGGTTGTCGTCCTTTTCGCGGCGCACGACGTACGATCTGGGACGGAAAAACAGCGCAAAAGAAGAAAAGTGTCCCGAAACTGATGAAAATGTTCGATTTTGGGATCCGAAAAAAGGCACAGCGAAGCATAGCTTGGCTGTCCAGTCGTAGAGCTCTCGGAGAGCTTTCCAACGGTATGCTGTGGGCCGCGTAACTCTTTACGGATCAAAAGTTATGGGCTCCGGAGCGACGGAGACTTGGTCCCAAGCCCCACGCCCTCGGTTTGTGGGCCCAGCCTCTATGCGAAGCGAAGCCGTCTCGCCCAAGGTGCCGCGGGATTCGGTAACAAAAATGGGAGGGATTGGGTCGTCGCCATTTTCGCGGCGCGCGCCGTACGATCCGGGACGGAAAAACAGCGCAAAAGAAGAAAAGTATCCCGAAACTGATGAAAACGTTCGATTTTGGGCTCCGAAAAAAGGCCCAGCGAAGCAAAGCTTGCCTGCCCCGTCGTAGAGCTCTCGGAGAGCTTTCCAACGGTATGCTGTGGGCCGCGTAACTCCTTACGGATCAAAAGTTATGGGCTCCGGAGCGACGGAGACCTGGTCCCAAGCCCTGCGCCCTCGGTTTGCGGGCCCAGCCTCCACACGAAGCGAAGCTGTCTCGCCCAAGGTGCCGCGGGATTCGGTAACAGAAACGGGACGGATTGGGTTGTCGCCCTTTTCGCGGCGTACGACTTACGATCCGGGACGGAAAAATAGCACAAAAGAAGAAAAGTGTCCTGAAACTGATGAAATCGTTCGATTTTGGTCTCCGAAAAAAGGCACAGCGAAGCGAAGCTTGGCTGTCCCGTAGTAGAGCTCTCGGAGAGCTTTCCAACGGTATACTGTGGGCCGCGTAACTCTTTACGGATCAAAAGTTATGGGCTCCGGAACGACGAAGACCTGGTCCCAAGCCCCACGCCCCCGGTTTGCGGACCCAGCCTCTACGCGAAGCGAAGCTGTGTTGCCCAAGGTGCCGCGGGATTCGGTAACAAAAATGGGACGGATTGGATTGTCGCCATTTTCGCGGCGCACGACGTACGATCCGGGGCGGAAAAATAGCACAAAAGAAGAAAAGTGTCCCGAAACCGATGAAAATGTTCAATTTTGGGCACCAAAAAAAGGCCCAGCGAAGTGAAGCTTGGTTTCCCCGTCGTAGAGCTCTCGGAGAGCTTTCCAACGGTATACTGTGGGCCGCGTAACTCTTTACGTATCAAAAGTTATGGGCTCCGGAGCGACGGAGACCAGGTCCAAAGCACCACGCCCTCGGTTTGCGGGCCCAGCCTCTAGGTGAAACGAAGCTGTCTCGCCCAAGGTACCGCGGGATTCGGTAACAGAAATGGGACGGATTGGGTTGTCGCCCTTTTCGCGGCGCACGACGGACGATCCGGGACGGAAAAACAGCATAAAAGAAGAAAAGTGTCCCGAAATTGATGAAAACGTTCGATTTTGGGCTCCGAAAAAAGGTCCAGCGAAGCTAAGCTTAGCTGCCCCGTCGTAGAGCTCTCGGAGAGCTATCCAACGGTATGCTGTAGGCCGCGTAACTCCTTACGGATAAAAAGTTATGGGCTCCGGAGCGACGGAGACCTGGTCCCAAGCCCCACGCCCTCGGTTTGGGGGCCCAGCCTCTAGGTGAAACGAAGCTGTCTCACCCAAGGTGCCGCGGGATTCGGTAACAAAAATAGGACGGATTGGGATGTCGCACTTTTCACGGCGCACGACGTACGATCCGGGACGGAAAAACAGCGCGAAAGAAGAAAAGTATCCCGAAACTGAAGAAAACGGTCGATGTTGGGCTCAGAAAAAAGGCACAGCGAAGCAAAGCTTGGCTGTCCCGTCGTAGAGCTCTCGGAGAGCTTTCCAACGGTATGCTGTGGGCCGCGTAACTCTTTACGGATCAAAAGTTATGGGCTCCGGAGCGACGGAGACCTGGTCCCAAGCCCCACGCCCTCGGTTTGTGGGCCCAGCCTCTACGCCAAGCGAAGCTGTCTCGCCCAAGGTGCCGCGGGATTCGGTAACAAAAATGGGACGGATTGGGTTGTCGCCCTTTTCGCGGCGCACGACGTACGATCCGGTACGGAAAAACAGCGCAAAAGAAGAAAAGTGTCCCGAAACTGATGAAAACGTTCGATTTTGGGCTCCGAAAAAAGGCCCAGCAAAGCTTAGCTTGGCTGTCCCGTCGTAGAGCTCTCGGAGAGCTTTCCAACGGTATGCTGTGGGCCGCGTAACTCTTTACGGATCAAAAGTTATTGGCTCCGGAGTGACGGAGACTTGGTCCCAAGCCCCACGCCCTCGGTTTGCGGGCCCAGCCTCTACGCGAATCGAAGCTGTCTCGCCCAAGGTACGGCGGGATTCGGTAACAAAAATCGGACGGATTGTGTTGTCGCCCTTTTCGCGGCGCACGACGTACGATCCGGGACGGAAAAACAGCGCAAAAGAAGAAAAGTGTCCCGAAACTGATGAAAACGTTCGATTTTGTGCTCCGAAAAGAGGCCCAGCGAAGTGAAGCTTAGCTGCCCCGTCGTAGAGCTCTCGGAGAGCTTTCCAACGGTATGCTGTGCGCCGCGTAACTCTTTACGGATCAAAAGTTATGGGCTCTAGAGCGACGGAGATCTGGTCCCAAGCCCCACGCCCTCGGTTTGCGGGCCCAGCCTCTACGCGAAGCGAAGCTGTCTCGCCCAAGGTGCCGCGGGATTCGGTAACAAAAATGGGACGGATTGGGTTGTCGCCCTTTTTGCGGCGCACGACTTACGATCCGGGACGGAAAAATAGCACAAAAGAAGAAAAGTGTCCTGAAACTGATGAAATCGTTCGATTTTGGGCTCCGAAAAAAGGCACAGCGAAGCGAAGCTTGGCTGTCGCGTCGTAGAGCTCTCGGAGAGCTTTCCAACGGTATGCTGTGGGACGCGTAACTCTTTACGGATCAAAAGTTATGGGCTCCGGAGCGACGGAGACCTGGTCCCAAGCCCCACGCCCTCGGTTTGCGGGCCCAGCCTCTACGCGAAGCGAATCTGTCTCGCCCAAGATGCCACGGGATTCGGTAACAAAAATGGGACGGATTGGGTTGTCGCCCTTTTCGCGGCGCACGACGTACGATCCGGGACGGAAAAATAGCACAAAAGAAGAAAAGTATCCCGAAACTGATGAAAACGTTCGATTTTGGGCTCCGAAAAAAGGCACAGCGAAGCGAAGCTTGGCTGTCCCGTCGTAGAGCTCTCAGAGAGCTTTCCAACGGTATGCTGTAGGCCGCGTAACTCCTTACGGATCAAAAGTTATGGGCTCCGGAGCGACGGAGACCTGGTCCCAAGCCCCACGCCCTCGGTTTGCGGGCCCATCCTCTACGTGAATTGAATTTGTCTCGCCGAAGGTGCCGTGGGATTCGGTAACAGAAATGGGACGGATTGGGTTGTCGCGCTTTTCGCGGCGCACGACGGACGATCCGGGACGGAAAAACAGCGCAAAAGAAGAAAAGTGTCCCGAAACTGATGAAAACGTTCGATTTTGGGCTCCGAAAAAAGGCACAGCAAAGCTAAGCTTGGTTGTCCAGTCGTAGAGCTCTCAGAGAGCTTTCGAACGGTATACTGTGGGCCGCGTAACTTTTACGGATCAAAAGTTATGGGCTCCGGAGCGACGGAGACCTGGTCCCAAGCCCCACACCCTCGGTTGGTGGGCCCAGCCTCTATGCGAAGCGAAGCTGTCTCGCCCAAGGTGCCGCGGGATTCGGTAACAAAAATGGGACGGATTGGGTTGTCGCCCTTTTTGCGGCGCACGACGTACGATCCGGGACGGAAAAACAGCGCAAAAGAAGAAAAGTGTCCTAAAACTGATGAAATCTTTCGATTTTGGGATCCGAAAAAAGGCACAGCGAAGCGAAGCTTGGCTGTCCCGTCGTAGAGCTCTCAGAGAGCTTTCGAACGGTATACTGTGGGCCGCGTAACTCCTTACGGATCAAAAGTTATGGGCTCCGGAGCGACGG
Organism: Ehretia macrophylla; assembly: GCA_037974665.1. Taxonomy (NCBI): domain Eukaryota; kingdom Viridiplantae; phylum Streptophyta; class Magnoliopsida; order Boraginales; family Ehretiaceae; genus Ehretia; species Ehretia macrophylla. The sequence continues at coordinate 25,697,820 of CM075773.1, read as the reverse complement.
AGACCAGGTCCCAAGCCCCACGCCCTCGGTTTGCGGGCCCAGCCTCTAGGTGAAACGAAGCTGTCTCACCCAAGGTGCCGCGGGATTCGGTAACAAAAATGGGACGGATTGGGTTGTCGCCCTTTTCGCGGCGCACGACGTACGATCCGGGACGGAAAAACAGCGCAAAAGAAGAAAAGTGTCCCGAAATTGATGAAAACGTTCAATTTTGGGCTCTGAAAAAAGGCCCAGCGAAGCAAAGCTTGGCTGTCCCATCGTAGAGCTCTCGGAGAGCTTTCCAACGGTATGCTGTGGGCCGCGTAACTCTTTACGGATCAAAAGTTATGGGCTCCGGAGCGACGGAGACCTGGTACCAAGCCCCATGCCCTCGGTTTGTGGGCCCAGCCTCTACGCCAAGCGAAGCTATCTCGCCTAAGGTGCCGCGGGATTCGGTAACAAAAATGGGACGGATAGGGTTGTCGCCCTTTTGGCGGCGCACGACGGACGATCCGGGACGGAAAAACTGCGCACAAGAAGAAAAGTGTCCCGAAACTGATGAAAACGTTCGATTTTGGGCTCCGAAAAAAGGCCCAGCGCAGCAAAGCGTAGCTGTCCCGTTGTATAGCTCTCGGAGCGCTTTCCAACGGTATGCTGTGGGCCGCGTAACTCTTTACGGATCAAAAGTTATGGGCTCCGGAGCCACGGAGACCTGGTACCAAGCCCCACGCCCTCGGTTTGTGGGCCCAGCCTCTACGCGAAGCGAAGCTGTCTCGCCCAAGGTGCCGCGGTATTCGGTAACAAAAATGGGACGGATTGGGTTGTCGCCCTTTTCGCGGCGCACGACGTACGATCCGGGACGGAAAAAACAGCGCGAAAGAAGAAAAATGTCACGAAACTGATGAAAACGTTCGATTTTTGGCTCCGAAAAAAGGGACAGCGAAGCATAGCTAGGCTGTCCCGTCGTAGAGCTCTCGGAGAGCTTTCCAACGGTATGCTGTGGGCCGCGTAACTCTTTACGGATCAAAAGTTATGGGCTCTGGAGCGACGGAGACCTGGTCCCAAGCCCCACGGCCTCGGTTTGCGGGCCCAGCCTCTACGCGAAGCGAAGCTGTCTCGCCCAAGGTGCCACGGGATTCAGTAACAAAAATGGGACGGATTGGGATGTCGCCCTTTTCGCGGCGCACGACTTACGATCCGGGACGGAAAAATAGCACAAAAGAAGAAAAGTGTCCTGAAACTGATGAAATCGTTCGATTTTGGGCTCTGAAAAAAGGCACAGCGAAGCGAAGCTTGGCTGTCCCGACGTAGAGCTCTCGGAGAGCTTTCCAACGGTATACTGTGGGCCGCGTAACTCTTTACGGATCAAAAGTTATGGGCTCCGGAGCACCGGAGACTTGGTCGCAAGCCCCCCGCCCTCGGTTTGTGGGCCCAGCCTCTACGCGAAGCGAAGCTGTCTCGCCCAAGGTGCCGCGGGATTCGGTAACAAAAATGGGACGGATTGGGTTGTCGCCCTTTTCGCGGCGCACGACGTACGATCCGGGACGGAAAAACAGCGCAAAAGAAGAAAAGTGTCCCGAAACTGATGAAAACGTTCAATTTTGGGCTCCGAAAAAAGGCCCAGCGAAGCACAGCTTGGTTGTCCCGTCGTAGAGCTCTCGGAGAGCTTTCCAACGGTATGCTGTGGGCCGTGTAACTCTTTACGGATCAAAAGTTATGGGCTCCGGAGCGACGGAGACCTGGTACCAAGCCCCACGCCCTCGGTTTGTTGGCCCAGCTTCTACGCGAAGCCAAGCTGTCTCGCCCAAGGTGCCGCGGTATTCGGTAACAAAAATGGGACGGATTGGGTTGTCGCCCTTTTCGCGGCGCATGACGGACGATCCGGTACGGAAAAACAGCGCAAAAGAAGAAAAGTGTCCCGAAACTGATGAAAACGTTCGATTTTGGGCTCCGAAAAAAGGTCCAGCGAAGCAAAGCTTGGCTGCCCCGTCGTAGAGCTCTCGGAGAGCTTTCCAACGGTATATTGTGGGCCGCGTAACTCTTTATGGATCAAAAGTTATGGGCCCGGGAGCGACGGAGACCAGGTCCCAAGCCCCACGCCCTCGGTTTGCGGGCCCAGCCTCTACGCGAAGCGAAGCTGTCTCGCCCAAGGTGCCGCGGGATTCGGTAACAAAAATGGGACGGATTGGGTGGTGGCCCTTTTCGCGGCGCACGACGTACGATCCGGGACGGAAATATAGCGCAAAAGAAGAAAAGTGTCCCGAAACTGATGAAAACGTTCGATTTTGGGCTCTGAAAAAAGGCACAGCGAAGCATAGCATGGCTGTACCGTCGTAGAACTCTCGGAGAGCTTTCCAACAGTATGCTGTGGGCCACGTAACTCTTTACGGATAAAAAGTTATGGGCTCTGGAGCGACGGAGACCTGGTCCCAAGCCCACCCCCTCGGCTTGCGGGCCCAGCCTCCACGCGAAGCGAAGCTGTCTAGCCCAAGGTGCCGCGGGATTCGATAACAGAAATGGGGCGGATTGTGTTGTCGCCCTTTTCGCGACGCACGACGCACGATCCGGGACCGAAAAACATCTTCAAAGCAGAAAAGTGCCTCGAAACTGATGAAAACGTTCGATTTTGGGCTCCGAAAAAAGGCCCAGCGAAGCTTAGCTTGGCTGTCCTTTCGTAGAGCTCTCTGAGAGCTTTCCAACGGTATGCTGTGGGCCGCGTAACTCTTTACGGATCAAAAGTTATGGGCTCTGGAGCGACGGAGACCTGGTCCCAAGCCCCACACCCTCGGTTTGCGGGCCCAGCCTCTACGCGAAGCGAAGCTGTCTCGCCCAAGGTGCCGCGGGATTCGGTAATAAAAATGGGACGGATTGGGTTGTCGCCCTTTTCGCGGCGCACGACTTACGATCCGGGACGGAAAAATAGCACAAAAGAAGAAAAGTGTCCTGAAACTGATGAAATCGTTCGATTTTGGGCTCCGAAAAAAGGCACAGCGAAGCAAAGCTTGGCTGTCCCGTAGTAGAGCTCTCGGAGAGCTTTCCAACGGTATACTGTGGGCCGCGTAACTCTTTACGGATCAAAAGTTATGGGCTCTGGAGCGACGGAGACTTGGCCGCAAGCCCCACGCCCTCGGTTTGCGGGCCCAGCCTCTACGCAAATCGAAGATGTCTCGCCCAAGGTGCTGCGGGATTCGGTAACAAAAATGGGACGGATTGGGTTGTCGCCCTTTTCGCGGCGCACGACGTACGATCTGGGACGGAAAAACAGCGCGAAAGAAGAAAAGTATCCCGAAACTGATGAAAACGTTCGATTTTGGGCTCCGAAAAAAGGACCAGCGAAGCACAGCTATGCTGCCCCGTCGTAGAGCTCTCGGAGAGCTTTCCAACGGTATGCTGTGGGCCGCGTAACTCTTTACGGATCAAAAGTTATGGGCTCCGGAGCGACGGGGACCTGGTACCAAGCCCCATGCCCTCGGTTTGTGGGCCCAGCCTCTACGCGAAGCGAAGCTATCTCGCCTAAGGTGCCGCGGGATTCGGTAACAAAAATGGGACGGATTGGGTTGTCGCCCTATTCGCGGCGCGCGACGTACGATCCGGGACGGAAAAACAGCGCAAAAGCAGAAAAGTGTCCCGAAACTGATGAAAACGTTCGATTTTGGGCTCCAAAAAAAGGCCCAGCGAAGCAAAGCTTAGCTGCCCCGTCGTATAGCTCTCGGAGCGCTTTCCAACGGTATGCTGTGGGCCGCGTAACTCTTTACGGATCAAAAGTTATGGGCTCCGGAGCCACGGAGACCTGGTACCAAGCCCCACGCCCTCGGTTTGTGGGCCCAGCCTCAGCGTGAAGCAAAGCTGTCTCGCCCAAGGTGCCGCGGGATTTGGTAACAGAAATGGGACGGATTGGGTTGTCGCCATTTTCGTGGCGCGCAACGTACGATCCAGGACGGAAAAACAGCACAAAAGAAGAAAAATGTCCCGAAAATGATGAAAACGTTCGATTTTGGGCTACGAAAAAAGGCCCAGCGAAGCGAAGCTTGGCTGTCCAGTTGTACAGCTCTCGGAGAGCTTTCCAACGGTATACTGTGGGCCGCGTAACTCTTTACGGATCAAAAGTTATGGGCTCTGGAGCGACGGAGACCTGGTCCCAAGCCCCACGTCCTCGGTTTGCGGGCCCAGCCTCTACGCGAAGCGAAGCTGTCTCGCCCAAGGTGCCGCGGGATTCGGTAACAAAAATGGGACGGATTGGGTTGTCGCCCTTTTCGCGGCGTACGACTTACGATCCGGGACGGAAAAATAGCACAAAAGAAGAAAAGTGTCCTGAAACTGATGAAATCGTTCGATTTTGGCCTCCGAAAAAAGGCACAGCGAAGCAAAGCTTGGCTGTCCCGTCGTAGAGCTCTCGGAGAGCTTTCCAACGGTATACTGTGGGCCGCGTAACTCTTTACGGATCAAAAGTTCTGGGCTCCGGAGCGACGGAGACTTGGTCCCTAGCCCCTCGCCCTCCGTTTGTGGGCCCAGCCTCCACGCGAAGCGAAGCTGTCTCGCCCAAGGCGCCGCGGGATTCGGTAACAAAAATGGGACGGATTGGGTTGTCGCCCTTTTCGCGGCGCACGACGTACGATCCGGGACGGAAAAATAGCACAAAAGAAAAAAAGTGTCTTGAAACTGATGAAATCATTCGATTTTGGGCTCCGAAAAAAGGCACAGCGAAGCGAAGCTTGGCTGTCCCGTCGTAGAGCTCTCGGAGAGCTTTCCAACGGTATACTGTGGGCCGCGTAACTCTTTACGGATCAAAAGTTATGGGCTCCGGAGCGACGGGGACCTGGTCCCTAGCCCCACGCCCTCAGTTTGCGGGCCCAGCCTCTACGCGAATCGAAGCTGTCTCACCCAAGGTGCCGCGGGATTGGGTACCAAAAATGGGATGGATTGGGTTGTCGCCCTTTTCGCGGCGCACGACGTACGATCCGGGACGGAAAAACAGCGCAAAAGAAGAAAAGTGTCCCGAAACTGATGAAAACGTTCGATTTTGGGCTCCGAAAAAAGGCCCAGGGAAGCGAAGCTTGGCTGCCCCGTCGTTGAGCTCTCGGAGAGCTTTCCAACGGTATACTGTGAGCCGCGTAACTCTATCCGGATCAAAAGTTATGGGCTCCGGAGCGACGGAGACCTGGTCCCAAGCCCCGCGCCCTCGGTTTGCGGGCCCAGCCTCTACGCGAATTGAAGCTGTCTCGCCCAAGGTGCCGCGGGATCCGGTAACAAAAATGGGATGGATTGGGTTGTCGCCCGTTTCGCGGCGCACGACGTACGATCCGGGACGGAAAAACAGCGCGAAAGAAGAAAAATGTCCCGAAACTGATGAAAACGTTCGATTTTGGGCTCCGAAAAAAGGCCCAGCGAAGCAAAGCCTGCTGCCCCGTCGTAGAGCTCTCGGAGAGCTTTCCAACGGTATGCTGTAGGCCGCGTAACTCCTTACGGATCAAAATTTATGGGCTCCGGAGCGACGGAGACCTGGTACCAAGCCCCACGCCCTCAGTTTGTGGGCCCAGCCTCTACGCGAAGCGAAGCTGTCTCGCCCAAGGTGCCGCGGGATTCGGTAACAAAAATCGGACGGATTGGGTTGTCGCCCTTTTTGCGGCGCATGACGTACGATCCGGGACGGAAAAACAGCGCAAAAGAAGAAAAATGTCCCGAAACTGATGAAAACGTTCGATTTTGGGCTCCAAAAAAAGGCCCAGCGAAGCAAAGCGTAGCTGTCCCGTCGTATAGCTCTCGGAGCGCTTTCCAACGGTATGCTGTGGGCCGCGTAACTCTTTACGGATCAAAAGTTATGGGCTCCGGAGCCACGGAGACCTGGTACCAAGCCCCACGCCCTCGGTTTGTGGGCCCAGCCTCTACGCGAAGCGAAGCTGTCTCGCCCAAGGTGCCGCGGGATTCGGTAACAAAAATGGGACGGATTGGGTTGTCGCCCTTTTCGCGGCGCACGACGTACGATCCGGGACGGAAAAACAGCGCACAAGAAGAAAAGTGTCCCGAAACTGATGAAAACGATCGATTTTGGGCTCCTAAAAAAGGCACAGCGAAGCATAGCTTGGCTGTCCCTTCGTAGAGCTCTCGGATAGCTTTCCAACGGTATGCTGTGGGACGCGTAACTCTTTACGGATCAAAAGTTATGGGCTCCGGAGCGACGGAGACCTGGTCCCAAGCCCCACGCCCTCGGTTTGCGGGCCCAGCCTCTACGCGAATCGAAGCTGGCTCGCCCAAGGTGCCGCGAGAGCTTCGGTAACAAAAATGGGACGGATTGGGTTGTCGCCCTTTTCGCGGCGCACGACTTACGATCCGAGACGGAAAAATAGCACAAAAGAAGAAAAGTGTCCTGAAACTGATGAAATCGTTCAATTTTGGGCTCCGAAAAAAGGCACAGCGAAGCGAAGCTTGGCTGTCCCGTAGTAGAGCTCTCGGAGAGCTTTCCAACGGTATACTGTGGGCCGCGTAACTCTTTACGGATCAAAAGTTATGGGCTCCGGAGCGACGGAGACTTGGCCGCAAGCCCCACGCCCTCGGTTTGCTGGCCCAGCCTCTACGCGAATCGAAGCTGCCTCACCCAAGGTGCCGCGGGATTCGGTAACAAAAATGGGACGGATTGGGTTGTCGGCCTTTTCGCGGCCCACGACGTACGATCCGGGACGGAAAAACAGCGCGAAAGAAGAAAAATGTCCCGAAACTGATGAAAACGTTCGATTTTGGGCTCCGAAAAAAGGCCCAGCGAAGCAAAGCTCGGCTTTCCCGTCGTAGAGCTCTCGGAGAGCTTTCCAACGGTATGCTGTGGGCCGCGTAACTCTTTACGGATCAAAAGTTATGGGCTCCGGAGCAACGGAGACCTGGTACCAAGCCCCACGCCCTCGGTTTGTGGGCCCAGCCTCTACGCGAAGCGAAGCTGTCTCGCCCAAGGTGCCGCGGGATTCGGTAACAAAAATGGGATGGATTGGTTTGTCGCCCTTTTTGCGGCGCACGACGTACGATCCGGGACGGAAAAACAGCGCGAAAGAAGAAAAATATCCCGAAACTGATGAAAACGTTCGATTTTGGGATCCGAAAAAAGGCCCAGCAAAGTAAAGCTTGCTGACCCGTCGTAGAGCTCTCGGAGAGCTTTCCAACGGTATGCTGTGGGCCGCGTAACTCTTTACGGATCAAAAGTTATGGGCTCCGGAGCGACGGAGACCTGGTACCAAGCCCCACGCCCTCGGTTTGTGGGCCCAGCCTCTACGCGAAGCGAAGCTGTCTCGCCCAAGGTGCCGCGGGATTCGGTAACAAAAATGGGACGGATTGGGTTGTCGCCCTTTTCGCGGCGCACGACGTACGATCCGGGACGGAAAAACAGCGCAAAAGAAGAAAAATGTCCCGAAACTGATGAAAACGTTCGATTTTGGGCTCCGAAAAAAGGCCCAGCGAAGCGATGCTTGCTGTCTCGTCGTAGAGCTCTCGGAGAGCTTTCCAACGGTATGCTGTGTGCCGCGTAACACTTTACGGATCAAAAGTTATGGGCTCTAGAGCGACGGAGACCTGGTCCCAAGCCCCACGCCCTCGGTTTGCGTGCCCAGCCTCTACGCGAAGCGAAGCTGTCTCGCCTAAGCTGCCGCGGGATTCGGTAACAAAAATGGGACGGATTGGGTTGTCGCCCTTTTCGCGGCGCACGACGTACGATCCGGGACGGAAAAACAGCGCGAAAGATTAAAAATGTCCCGAAACTGATGAAAACGTTCGATTTTGGGCTCCGAAAAAAGGCCCAGTGAAGCAAAGCCTGCTGTCCCGTCGTAGAGCTCTCGGAGAGCTTTCCAACGGTATTCTGTGGGCCGCGTAACTCTTTACGGATCAAAAGTTATGGGCTCCGGAGCGACGGAGACCTGGTACCAAGCCCCACGCCCTCAGTTTGTGGGCCCAGCCTCTACGCGAAGCGAAGCTGTCTCGCCCAAGGTGACGCGGGATTCGGTAACAAAAATCGGACGGATTGGGTTGTCGCCCTTTTCGCGGCGCACGACGTACGATCCGGGACGGAAAAACAGCACAAAAGAAGAAAAGTGTCCCGAAACTGATGAAAACGTTCGATTTTGGGCTCCGAAAAAAGGCCCAGCAAAGCAAAGCTTGGATGCCCCGTCGTAGAGCTCTCGGAGAGCTTTCCAACGGTATGCTGTGGGCCGCGTAACTCCTTACGGATCAAAAGTTATGGGCTCCGGAGCGACAGAGACCTGGTCCCAAGCCCCACGCCCTCGGTTTGCGGGCCCAGCCTCTACGCGAAGCGAAACTGTCTCGCCCAAGGTGCCGCGGTATTCGGTAACAAAAATGGGACGGATTGGGTTGTCGACCTTTTTGCGGGGCATGACGTACGATCCGGGACGGAAAAACAGCGCAAAAGAAGAAAAATGTCCCGAAACTGATGAAAATGTTCGAATTTGGGCTCTGAAAAAAGGCCCAGCTAAGCAAACCTTGGCTGTCCCGTCGTAGAGCTCTCGGAGAGCTTTCCAACGGTATACTGTGGGCCGCGTAACTCTTTACGGATCAAAAGTTATGGGCTCTGGAGCGACGGATAGCTGGTCCCAAACCCCACGCCCTCGGCTTGCGGGCCCAGCCTCCACGCGAAGCGAAGCTGTCTCGCCCAAGGTGCTGCGGGATTCGATAACAGAAATGGGGCGGATTGTGTTGTCGCCCTTTTCGCGACGCACGACGCACGATCCGGGACCGAAAAACATCTACAAAGCAGAAAAGTGCCTCGAAACTGATGAAAACGTTCGATTTTGTGCTCCGGAAAAAGGCCCAGCGAAGCTTTGCTTAACTGTACCGTCGTAGAACTCTCAGAGAGCTTTCCAACGGTATGCTGTGGGCCACGTAACTCTTTACGGATCAAAAGTTATGGGCTCTGGAGCGACGGAGACCTGGTCACAAACCCCACGCCCTCGGTTTGCGGGCCCAACCTCTACGCGAAGCGAAGCTGTCTCGCCCAAGGTGCCGCGGGATTCGGTAACAAAAATGGGACGGATTGGGTTGTCGCCCTTTTCGCGGCGCACGACGTACGATCCAGGACGGAAAAACAGCGCACAAAAGAAAAGTGTCCCGAAACTGATGAAAACGTTCGATTTTGGGCTCCGAAAAAAGGCGCAGCGAAGCATAACTTGGCTGTCCCGTCGTAGAACTCTCGGAGAGCTTTCCAACGGTATGCTGTGGGCCGCGTAACTCTTTACGGACCAAAAGTTATGGGCTCTGGAGCGACGGAGACCTGGTCCCAAGCCCCACGGCCTCGGTTTGCGGGCCCAGCCTCTACGCGAAGCGAAGCTGTCTCGCCCAAGGTGCCACGGGATTCAGTAACAAAAATGGGACGGATTGGGATGTCGCCCTTTTCGCGGCGCACGACTTACGATCCGGGACGGAAAAACAGCTCAAAAGAAGAAAAATGTCCCAAAACTTATGAAAATGTTCGATTTTGGGCACCGAAAAAAGGCCTAGCGAAGTGAAGCTTGGCTGCCCCGTCGTAGAGCTCTCGGAGAGCTTTCCAACGGTATGCTGTGGGCCGCGTAACTCTTTACGGATCAAAAGTTATGGGCTCCGGAGCGACGGAGACCTGGTCCCAAGCCCCACGCCCCCGGTTTGCGGGCCCAGCCTCTACGCGAAGCTAAGCTGTCTCGCCCAAGGTGCCGCGGGATTCGGTAACAAAAATTGGACGGATTGGGTTGTCGCCCTTTTCGTGGCGCACGACGTACGATCCGGAACGGAAAAACAGCGCGAAAGAAGAAAAGTGTCCCGAAATTGATGAAAAAGTTCAATTTTGGGCTTCGAAAAAAGGCCCAGCGAAGCAAAGCTTGGCTGTCCCGTCGTAGAGCTCTCGGAGAGCTTTCCAACGGTATACTGTGGGCCGCGTAACTCTTTACGGATCAAAAGTTATGGGCTCTGGAGCGACGGATACCTGGTCCCAAGCCCCACGCCCTCGGTTTGCGGGCCCAGCCTCTACGCGAAGCGAAGCTGTCTCGCCCAAGGTGCCGCGGGATTCGGTAACAGAAATGGGACAGATTGGGTTGTCGCCCTTTTCGCGGCGCACGACGTACGATCCGGGACGGAAAAACAACGCAAAAGAAGAAAATTGTACCGAAACTGATGAAAACGTTCGATTTTGGGCTCCGAAAAAAGGCACAGCGAAGCATAGCTTGGCTGTTCCGTCGTAGAGCTCTCGGAGAGCTTTCCAACGGTACGCTGTGGGCCGCGTAACTCTTTACGGATCAAAAGTTATGGGCTCCGGAGCGACGGAGACTTGGTCGCAAGCCCCACGCCCTCGTTTTGCGGGCCCAGCCTCTACGCGAATCGAAGCTGTCTCGCCCAAGGTGCCGCGGGATTCGGTAACAAAAATGGGACGGATTGGGTTGTCGCCCTTTTCGCGGCGCACGACGTACGATCCGGGACGGAAAAATAGCGCAAAAGAAGAAAAGTGTACCGAAACTGATGAAAACGTTCGATTTTGGGCTCCGAAAAAAGGCACAGTGAAGCATAGCTTGGCTGTCCCGTCGTAGAGCTCTCGGAGAGCTTTCCAACGGTATGCTGTGGGCCGCGTAACTCTTTACGGATCAAAAGTTATGGGCTCCGGAGCGACGGAGACTTGGTCGCAAGCCCCAAGCCCTCGGTTTGCTGGCCCAGCCTCTACGCGAAGCGAAGCTGTCTCGCCCAAGGTGCCGCGGGATTCGGTAACAAAAATGGGACGGATTGGGTTGTCGCCCTTTTCGCAGCACACGACGTACGATCCGGGACCGAAAAATAGCGCAAAAGAAGAAAATTGTCCCGAAACTGATGAAAACGTTCGATTTTGGGCTCCGAAAAAAGGCACAGCGAAGCATAACTTGGCTGTCCCGTCGTAGAGCTCTCGGAGAGCTTTCCAACGGTATGCTGTGGGCCGCGTAACTCTTTGCGGATCAAAAGTTATGGGCTCCGGAGCGACCGAGACTTGGCCGCAAGCCCCACGCCCTCGGTCTGCGGGCCCAGCCTCTAGGCGAATCGAAGCTGTCTTGCCCAAGGTGCCGCGGGATTCGGTAACAAAAATGGGACGGATTGGGTTGTCGCCCTTTTCGCGGCGCACGACGTACGATCCGGGACGGAAAAACAGCGCAAAAGAAGAAAAGTGTCCCGAAACTGATGAAAACGTTCGATTTTGGGCTCCGAAAAAAGGCCCAGCGAAGCAAAGCTTGGCTGTCCCGTCGTAGAGCTCTCGGAGAGCTTTCCAACGGTATGCTGTGGGCCGCGTAACTCTTTACGGATCAAAAGTTATGGGCTCCGGAGCGACGGAGACCTGGTCCCAAGCCCCACGCCCTCGGTTTGTGGGCCCAGCCTCTACGCGATGCGAAGCTGTCTCGCCCAAGGTGCCGCGGGATTCGGTAACAAAAATGGGACGGATTGGGTTGTCGCCCTTTTCGCGGCGCACGACGTACGATCCGGGACGGAAAAACAGCGCAAAAGAAGAAAAATGTCCTGAAACTGATGAAAACGTTCAATTTTGGGCTCCGAAAAAAGGCCCAGCGAAGGAAAGCGTAGCTGTCCCGTCGTAGAGCTCTCGGAGAGCTTTCCAACGGTATGCTGTGGGCCGCGTAACTCTTTACGGATCAAAAGTTATGGGCTCCGGAGCGACGGAGACTTGGTCTCAAGCCCCACGCCCTCGGTTTGTGGGCCCAGCCAATACGTGAAGCGAAGCTATCTCGGCCAAGGTGCCGCGGGATTCGGTAACATAAATGGGACGGATTGGGTTGTCGCCCTTTTCGCGGCGCACAACGTACGATCCGGGACGGAAAAACAGCGCGAAAGAAGAAAAATGTCCCGAAACTAATGAAAACGTTCGATTTTGGGCTCCGAAAAAAGGTCCAGCGAAGCAAACCTTAGCTGACCCGTCGTAGAGCTCTCGGAGAGCTTTTCAACGGTATGCTGTAGGCCGCGTAACTCCTTACGGATCAAAAGTTATGGGCTCCGGAACGACGGAGACTTGGTCCCAAGCCCCTCGCCCTCGGTTTGTGGGCCCAGCCTCTACACGAAGCGAAGCTGTCTCGACCAAGGTGCCGCGGGATTCGGTAACAAAAATGGGACGGATTGGATTGTCGCATTTTTCGCGGCGCACGACGTACGATTCGGGACGGAAAAACAGCGCAAAAGAAGAAAAGTGTCCCGAAATTGATGAAATCGTTCGATTTTGGGCTCCGAAAAAAGGTCCAGCGAAGCGAAGCTTGGCTGTCCCGTCGTAGAGCTCTCGGAGAGCTTTCCAACGGTATACTGTGGGCCGCGTAACTCTTTACGGATCAAAAGTTATGGGCTGTGGAGCGACGGAGACCTGGTCCCAAGCCCCACGCCCTCGGTTTGTGGGCCCAGCCTCTACGCGAAGCGAAGCTGTCTCGCCCAAGGTGCCGCGGGATTCGGTAACAAAAATGGGACGGATTGGGTTGTCGCCCTTTTCGCGGCGCACGACTTACGATCCGGGACGGAAAAATAGCAAAAAAGAAGAAAAGTGTCCTGAAACTGATGAAATCGTTCGATTTTGGGCTCCGAAAAAAGGCACAGCGAAGCGAAGCTTGGCTGCCCCGTCGTAGAGCACTCGGAGAGCTTTCCAACGGTATACAGTGGGCCGCGTAACTCCTTACGGATCAAAAGTTATGGGCTCCGGAGCGACAGAGACCTTGTCCCAAGCCCCACGCCCTCGGTTTGCGGGCCCAGCCTCTACGCGAAGCAAAGCTGTCTTGCCCTAGGTGCCACGGGATTCGGTAACAAAAATCGGACGGATTGGGTTGTCGCCCTTTTCGTGGCGCACGACGTACGATCCAGGACAGAAAAACAGCGCGAAAGAAAAAAAGTGTCCCGAAACCGAAGAAAACGTTCAATTTTGGTCTCCGAAAAAGGGCCCAGGGAAGCAAAGCTTGGCTGTCCAGTCGTAGAGCTCTCGGAGAGCTTTCCAATGGTATGCTGTGGGCCGCGTAACTCTTTACGGATCAAAAGTTATGGGCTCCGGAACGACGGAGACCTGGTCCCAAGCCCCACGCCCCCGGTTTGCGGGCCCAGCCTCTACGCGAAGCGAAGCTGTCTCGCCCAAGGTGCCGCGGGATTCGGTAACAAAAATAGGACGGATTGGATTGTCGCCCTTTTCGCGGCGCACGACGTACGATCCGGGAGAGAAAAATAGCGCGAAAAAAGAAAAGTGTCTCGAAACTGATGAAAATGTTCAATTTTGGGCACCAAAAAAAGGCCCAGCGAAGTGAAGCTTGGTTTCCCCGTCGTAGAGCTCTCGGAGAGCTTTCCAACGGTATACTGTGGGCCGCGTAACTCTTTACGGATCAAAAGTTATGGGCTCCGGAGCGACGGAGACCTGGTCCCAAGCCCCACGCCATCGGTTTGCGAGCCCAGCCTCTAGGTGAAGCGAATTTGTCTCGCCCAAGGTGCCACGGGATTCGGTAACAAAAATGGGACGGATTGGGTTGTCGCCCTTTTCGTGGCGCACGACGTACGATCCGGGACGGAAAAACAGTGCAAAAGAAGAAAAATGTCCTGAAACTGATGAAAACGTTCGATTTTGGGCTCCGAAAAAAGTCCTAGCAAAGCAAAGCTTAGCTGTCCCGTCGTAGAGCTCTCGGAGAGCTTTCCAACGGTATGCTGTGGGCCGCGTAACTCTTTACGGATCAAAAGTTATGGGCTCCGGAGCGACGGAGACTTGGTACCAAGCCCCACGCCCTCGGTTTGTGGGCCCAGCCTCTACGCGAATCGAAGCTGTCTCTCCCAAGGTGCCGCGGGATTCGGTAACAGAAATGGGACGGATTGGGTTGTCGCCCTTTTCGCGGCGCACGACGTTAGATGCGGGAGGGAAAAATAGAGCAAAAGAAGAAAAGTGTAACGAAACTGAAGAAAACGTTCGATTTTGGGCTCCGAGAAAAGGCACAGCGAAGCATAGCTTGTCAGTCCCGTCGTAGAGCTCTCGGAGAGTTTTCCAACGGCATGCTGTGTGGCGCGTACCTCTTTACGGATCAAAAGTTATGGACTCCGGAGCGACGGAGACCTGGTACCAAGCCCCACGCCCTCGGTTTGTGGGCCCAGCCTCTACGTGAAGCGAATTTGTCTCGCCCAAGGTGCCGGGCGATTTGGTAACAGAAATGGGACGGATTGGGTTGTCGTCCATTTCGCGGCGCGCGACGTACCATCCGGGATGAAAAAACAGCGCAAAAGAAGATAAGTGTCCCGAAACTAATGAAAACGTTCGATTTTGGGCTTCGAAAAAAGGCACAGCCAAGCATAGCGTAGCTGTCCCGTTGTAGAGCTCTCGGAGAGCTTTCCAACGGTATGCTGTGGGCCGCGTAACTCTTTACGGATCAAAAGTTATGGGCTACGAAGCGACGGAGACCTGGTCCCAAGCCCCACGCCCTCGGTTTGCGGGCCCAGCCTCTATGTGAAGCGAAGCTGTCTTGCCCAAGGTGCCGCGGGATTCGTTAACATAAATGGGATGGATTGGGTTGTCGCACTTTTCGCGCCGCGCGACGTACGATCCGGGACGGAAACACAGCGTAAAAGAAGAAAAGTGTCCAGAAACTGATGAAAACATTCGATTTTGGGTTCCGAAAAAAGGCACAACGAAGCATAGCTTGGCTGTCCCGTCGTAGAGCTCTCGGAGAGCTTTCCAACGGTATGCTGTGGGCCGCGTAACTCTTTACGGATCAAAAGTTATGGGCTCCGGAGCGACGGAGACCTGGTCCCAAGCCCAGCGCCCTCGGCTTGCGGGCCCAGCCTCCACGCGAAGCGAAGCTGTCTCGCCCAAGGTGCCGCGGGATTCGATAACAGAAATGGGGCGGATTGTGTTGTCGTCCTTTTCGAGGCTCATGACGTATGATCCGGGACGGAAAAACAGTGCAAAAGAAGAAAATTGTTCTGAAACTGATGAAAACGTTCGATTTTGGGCTCCGAAAAAAGGCACAGCCAAGCATAGCGTAGCTGTCCCGTTGTAGAGCTCTCGGAGAGCTTTCCAACGGTATGCTGTGGGCCGCGTAACTCTTTACGGATCAAAAGTTATGGGCTACGGAGCGACGGAGACTTGGTCGCAAGCCCCACGCCCTCGGTTTGCGGGCCCAGCCTCTACGCGAAGCGAAGCTGTCTCGCCCAAGGTGCCGCGGGATTCGGTAACAGAAATGGGACGGATTGGGTTGTCGCCCTTTTCGCGGCGCACGACGTACGATCCGGGACGGAAAAACAGCGCAAAAGAAGAAATGTGTCCCGAAACTGATGAAAACGTTCGATTTTGGGCTCCGAAAAAAGGCCCAGCGAAGCACAGCTTGGCTGCCCCGTCGTAGAGCTCTCGGAGAGCTTTCCAACGGTATGCTGTGGGCCGCGTAACTCTTTACGGATCAAAAGTTATGGGCTCCGGAGCGACGGAGACTTGGTCCCAAGCCCCACGCCCTCGGTTTGCGGGCCCAGCCTCTACGCGAAGCGAGGCTGTCTCGCCCAAGGTGCCGCGGGATTCGGTAACAAAAATGGGACGGATTGGGTTGTCGCCCTTTTCGCGGCGCACGACGTACGATTCGGGACGGAAAAACAGCGCAACAGAAGAAAAGTGTCCCGAAACTGATGAAAATGTTCGATTTTGGGCTCCGAAAAAAGGCACGGCGAAGCAAAGCTTGGCCGCCCCGTCGTAGACCTCTCGGAGCGCTTCCCAACGATGTGCTGTGGGCCGCGTAACTCTTTACGGATCAAAAGTTATGGGCTCCGGAGCGACGGAGACCTGGTACCAAGCCCCACGCCCTCGGTTTGCAGGCCCAGCCTCTACGTGAACCGAAGCTGTCTCGCCCAAGGTGCCGCGGGATTCGGTAACAGAAATGGGGCGGATTGGGTTGTCGCCCTTTTCGCGACGCGCGACGTACGATCCGGGACGAAATAACACCGCAAAAGAAGAAAAGTGTCCCGAAACTGATGAAAACGTTCGATTTTGGGCTCCGAAAAAAGGCCCAGCGAAGCATAGCTTGGCTGTCCCGTCGTAGAGCTCTCGGAGAGCTTTCCAACGGTATGCTGGGGGCCGCGTAACTCTTTACGGATCAAAAGTTATGGGCTCCGGAGCGACGGAGACCTGGTACCAAGCCCCACGCCCTCAGTTTGTGGGCCCAGCCTCTACGCGAAGCGAAGCTGTCTCGCCCAAGGTGCCGCGGGATTCGGTAACAAAAATGAGATGGATTGGGTTGTCGCCCTTTTCGCGACGCACGACGTACGATCCGGCACGGAAAAACACCGCAAAACAAGAAAAGTCTCCCCAAACTGATGAAAACCTTCCATTTTGGCCTCCGAAAAAAGGCATAGTGAAGCACAGCTTCGCTGCCCCGTCCTAGAGCTCACGGAGAGCTTTCCAACGGTATGCTGTGGGCCGCGTAACTCTTTACGGATCAAAAGTTATGGGCTCCGGAGCGACGGAGACCTGGTACCAAGCCCCACGCCCTCGGTTTGTGGGCCCAGCCTCTACGCGAAGCGAAGCTGTCTCGCCCAAGGTGCCGCGGGATTCGGTAACAAAAATGGGACAGATTGGGTTGTCGCCCTTTTAGCGGCGCACGACGTACGATCCGGGACGGAAAAACAGCGCAAAAGAAGAAAAGTGTCCCGAAACTGATGAAAACGTTCGATTTTGGGCTCCGAAAAAAGTCCCAGCGAAGCAAAGCTTCGCTGTTCCGTCGTAGAGCTCTCGGAGAGCTTTCCAACGGTATGCTGTGGGCCGCGTAACTCTTTACGGATCAAAAGTTATGGGATCCGGAGCGACGGAGACCTGGTACCAAGCCCCACGCCCTCAGTTTGTGGGCCCAGCCTCTACGCGAAGCGAAGCTGTCTCGCCCAAGGTGCCGCGGGATTCGGTAACAAAAATGGGACGGATTGGGTTGTCGCCCTTTTCGCGGCGCACGACGTACGATCCGGGACGGAAAAACAGCGCAAAAGCAGAAAAGTGTCCCGAAACTGATGAAAACGTTCGATTTTGGGCTCCGAAAAAAGGCCCAGCGAAGCACAGCTTGGCTGCCCCGTCGTAGAGCTCTCGGAGAGCTTTCCAACGGTATGCTGTGGGCCGCGTAACTCTTTACAGATCAAAAGTTATGGGCTCCGGAGCGACGGAGACCTGGTCCCAAGCCCCATGCACTCGGTTTGCGGGACCAGCCTCTACGCGAAGCGAAGCTGTCTCGCCCAAGGTGCCGCGGGATTCGGTAACAAAAATGGGACGGATTGGGTTGTCGCCCTTTTCGCGGGGCACGACGTACGATCCGGGACGGAAAAACAGCGCAAAAGAAGAAAAGTGTCCCGAAACTGATGAAAACATTCGATTTTGGGCTCCGAAAAAAGGCACAGCAAAGCATAGCTTGGCTGTCCCGTCGTAGAACTCTCGGAAAGCTTTCCAACGGTATGCTGTAGGCCGCGTAACTCTTTACGGATCAAAAGTTATGGGCTCCGGAGCGACGGAGACCTGGTCCCAAGCCCCACGCCCTCGGTTTGTGGGCCCAGCCTCTACGCGAAGCGAAGCTGTCTCGCCCAAGGTGCCGCGGGATTCGGTAACAAAAATGGGACGGATTGGGTTGTCGCCCTTTTCGCGGCGCACGACGTACGAGCCGGGACGGAAAAACAGCGCAAAAGAAGAAAAGTGTCCTAAAACTGATGAAATCTTTCGATTTTGGGCTCCGAAAAAAGGCATAGCGAAGCGTAGCTTGGCTGTCCCGTCGTAGAGCTCTCAGAGAGCTTTCGACCGGTATACTGTGGGCCGCGTAACTCTTTACGGACCAAAAGTTATGGGCTCCGGATCGACGGAGACTTGGTCGCAAGCCCCCCGCCCACGTTTGCGGGCCCAGCCTCTACGCGAATCGAAGCTGTCTCGCGCAAGGTGCCGCGGGATTCGGTAACAAAAATGGGACGGATTGGGTTGTCGCCCTTTTCGCGGCGCACGACGTACGATCCGGGACGGAAAAACAGCGCAAAAGAAGAAAAGTGTTCCAAAACTGATGAAAACGTTCGATTTTGGGCTCCGAAAAAAGGCACAGCGAAGCATAGCTTGGCTGTCCCGTCGTAGAGCTCTCGGAGAGCTTTCCAACGGTATGTTGTGGGCCGCGTAACTCTTTACGGATCAAAAGTTATGGGCTCCGGAGCGACGGAGACTTGGTCGCAAGCCCCACGCCCTCGGTTTGTGGGCCCAGCCTCTACGCGAATCGAAGCTGTCTTGCCCAAGGTGCCGCAGGATTCGGTAACAAAAATGGGACCGATTGGGTTGTCGCCCTTTTCGCGGCGCACGACTTACGATCCGGGACGGAAAAACAGCGCAAAAGAAGAAAAGTGTCTCGAAACTGATGAAAACGTTCGATTTTGGGCTCCGAAAAAAGGCCCAGCGAAGCACAGCTTAGCTGCCCCATCGTAGAGCTCTCGGAGAGCTTTCCAACGGTATGCTGTCGGCCGCGTAACTCCTTACGGATCAAAAGTTATGGGCTCCGGAGCGACGGAGACCTGGTACCAAGCCCCACGCCCTCGGTTTGCGGGCCCAGCCTCTACGCGAAGCGAAGCTGTCTCGCCCATGGTGCCGCGGGATTCGGTAACAAAAATGGGACGGATTGGGTTGTCGCCCTTTTCGAGGCGCACGACGTACGATCCGGGACGGAAAAACAGCGCAAAAGAAGAAAAGTGTCCCGAAACTGATGAAAACATTCGATTTTGGGCTCCGAAAAAGGGCACAGCGAAGCATAGCTTGGCTGTCCCGTCGTAGAGCTCTCGGAGAGCTTTCCAACGGTATGCTGTGGGCCGCGTAACTCTTTCCGGATCAAAAGTTATTGGCTCCGGAGCGACGGAGACCTGGTCCCAAGCCCCACGCCCTCGGTTTGCGGGCCCAGCCTCTACACGAATCGAAGCTGTCTCGCCCAAGGTGCCGCAGGATTCGGTAACAAAAATGGGACGGATTGGGTTGTCGCCCTTTTCGCGGCGCACGACGTACGATCCGGAACGGAAAAACAGCGCAAACGAAGAAAAGTGTCCTGAAACTGATGAAATCGTTCGATTTTGGGCTCCGAAAAAAGGCACAACGAAGCGTAGCTTGGCTGTCGCGTCGTAGAGCTCTCGGAGAGCTTTCCAACGGTATGCTGTGGGACGCGTAACTCTTTACTGATCAAAAGTTATGGGCTCCGGAGCGACGGAGACCTGGTACCAAGCCCCACGCCCTCGGTTTGTGGGTCCAGCCTCTACGCGAAGCGAAGCTGTCTCGCCCAAGGTGCCGCGGGATTCGGTAACAAAAATGGGACGGATTGGGTTGTCGCCCTTTTCGCGGGGCACGACGTACGATCCGGGACGGAAAAACAGCGCAAAAGAAGAAAAGTGTCCCGAAACTGATGAAAACATTCGATTTTGGGCTCCGAAAAAAGGCACAGCGAAGCATAGCTTGGCTGTCCCGTCGTAGAGCTCTCGGAGAGCTTTCCAACGGTATGCTGTGGGCCGCGTAACTCTTTACGGATCAAAAGTTAGTGGCTCCGGAGCGACGGAGACCTGGTACCAAGCCCCACGCCCTCGGTTTGTGGGCCCAGCTGTACGCGAAGCGAAGCTGTCTCGCCCAAGGTGCCGCGGGATTCGGTAACAAAAATGGGACGGATTGGGTTGTCGCCCTTTTTGCGGCGCACGACGTACGATCCGGGACGGAAAAACAGCGCAAAAGAAGAAAAGTGTCCCGAAACTGATGAAAACTTTCGATTTTTGGCTCCGAAAAAAGGCACAGCGAAGCATAGCTTGGCTGTCCCGTCGTAGAGCTCTCGGAGAGCTTTCCAACGGTATGCTGTGGGCCGCGTAACTCTTTACGGATCAAAAGTTATGGGCTCCGGACCCACGGAGACTTGGTCGCAAGCCCCACGCCCTCGGTTTGCGGGCCCAGCCTCTACCCGAAGCGAAGCTGTCTCGCCCAAGGTGCCACGGGATTCGGTAACAAAAATGGGACGGATTGGGTTGTCGCCCTTTTCGCGGCGCATGACGTACTATCCGGGACGGAAAAACAGCGCAAAAGAAGAAAAGTGTCCCGAAACTGATGAAAACGTTCGATTTTGGGCTCCAAAAAAAGGCACAGCGAAGCATAGCTTGGCTGTCCTGTCGTAGAGCTCTCGGAGAGCTTTCCAACGGTATGCTGTGGGCCGCGTAACTCTTTACGGATCAAAAGTTATGGGCTCCGGAGCGACGGAGACTTGGTCCCAAGCCCCACGCCCTCGGTTTGTGGGCCTAGCCTCTGCGCGAAGCGAAGCTGTCTCGCCCAAGGTACCGCGGGATTCGGTAACAAAAAGGGGACGGATTGGGTTGTCGCCCTTTTCGCGGCGCACGACGTACTATTCGGGACGGAAAAACAGCGCAAAAGAAGAAAAGTGTCCCGAAACTAATGAAAACGTTCGATTTTGGGCTCCGAAAAAAGGCTCAGCGAAGCACAGCTTGGCTGCCGCGGCGTAGGGCTCTCGGAGTGGTTTCCAACGGTATGTTGTGGGCCACGTAACTCCTTACGGCTCAAAAGTTATGGGCTCCGGAGCGACCGAGACCTGGTCCCAAGCCCTGCGCCCTCGGTTTGTGGGCCCAACCTCCACGCGAAGCGAAGCTGTCTCGCCCAAGGTACCGCGGGATTCGGTAACAGAAACGGGACGGATTGTGTTGTCGCCCTTTTCGCGGCGCACGACGTACGATCCGGGACGGAAAAACAGCGCAAAAGAAGAAAAGTGTCCCGAAACTAATGAAAACGTTCGATTTTGGGCTCCGAAAAAAGGCACAGCGAAGCACAGCTTGGCTGCCCCGTCGTAGAGCTCTCGGAGAGCTTTCCAACGGTATGCTGTGGGCCACGTAACTCTTTACGGATCAAAAGTTATGGGCTCCGGAGCGACGGAGACCTGGTACCAAGCCCCACGCCTTCGGTTTGTTGGCCCAGCCTCTACGCGAATCGAAGTTGTCTCGCCCAAGGTGCCGCGGGATTCGGTAACAAAAATGGGACGGATTGGGTTGTCGCCCTTTTCGCGGCGCATGACTTACGATCCGGGACGGAAAAACAGCGCAAAAGAAGAAAAGTGTCCCGAAACTGATGAAAACTTTCGATTTTTGGCTCCGAAAAAAGGCACAGCGAAGCATAGCTTGGCTGTCCCGTCGTAGAGCTCTCGGAGAGCTTTCCAACGGTATGCTGTGGGCCGCGTAACTCTTTACGGATCAAAAGTTATGGGCTCCGGAGCGACGGAGACTTGGTCGCAAGCCCCACGCCCTCGGTTTGCGGGCCCAGCCTCTACCCGAATCGAAGCTGTCTCGCCCAAGGTGCCGCAGGATTCGGTAACAAAAATGGGACCGATTGGGTTGTCGCCCTTTTCGCGGCGCACGACGTACGATCCGGGACGGAAAAACAGCGCGAAAGAAGAAAAATGTCCCGAAACTGATGAAAACGTTCGAATTTGGGCTCCGAAAAAAGGCCCAACGAAGCAAAGCTTGGCTGTCCCGTCGTAGAGCTCTCGGAGAGCTTTCCAACGGTATGCTGTGGGCCGCGTAACTATTTACGGATCAAAAGTTATGGGCTCCGGAGCGACGGAGACCTGGTACCAAGCCCCACGCCCTCGGTTTGCGGGCCCAGCCTCTACGCGAATCGAAGCTGTCTCGCCCAAGGTGCCGCGGGATTCGGTAACAAAAATGGGACGGATTAGGTTGTCGCCCTTTTCGCGGGGCACGACGTACGATCCGGGACGGAAAAACAGCGCAAACGAAGAAAAGTGTCCCGAAACTGATGAAAATGTTCGATTTTGGGCTCCGAAAAAAGGCACAACGAAGCATAGCTTGGCTGTCCCGTCGTAGAGCTCTCGGAGAGCTTTCCAACGTTATGCTGTGGGCCGCGTAACTCTTTACAAATCAAAAGTTATGGGCTCCGGAGCGACGGAGACTTGGTCCCAAGCCCCTCGCCCTCCGGTTCTGGGGCCAGCCTCTAGCCGAAGCGTAGCTTTCTCGCCCAAGGTGCCGCGGGATTCGGTAACAAAAATGGGACGGATTGGGTTGTCGCGCTTTTCGCGGCGCACGACTTACGATGCGGGACGGAAAAACAGCGCAAAAGAAGAAAAGTGTCCCGAAACTAATGAAAACGTTCAATTTTGGGCTCCGAAAAAAGGCCCAGCGAAGCACAGCTTGGCTGCCTCGTCGTAGAGCTCTCGGAGAGCTTTCCAACGGTATGCTGTGGGCCGCGTAACTCTTTACGGATCAAAAGTTATGGGCTCCGGAGCGACGGAGACCTGGTCCCAAGCCCCACGCCCTCGGTTTGTGGGCCCAGCTCTACGCGAAGCGAAGCTGTCTCGCCCAAGGTGCCGCGGGATTCGGTAACAGAAACGGGACAGATTGGGCTGTCGCCCTATTCGCGGCGCGCGCCGTACGATCCGGGACGGAAAAACAGCGCAAAAGAAGAAAAGTGTCCCGAAACTGATGAAAACGTTCGATTTTGGGCTCCGAAAAATGGCCCAGCGAAGCACAGCTTGGCTGTCCCATCGTAGAGCTCTCGGAGAGCTTTCCAACGGTATGCTGTGGGCCGCGTAACTCTTTACAGATCAAAAGTTATGGGCTCCGGAGCGACGGAGACTTGTTCCCAAGCCCCACGCCCTCAGTTTGTGGGACCAGCCTCTACGCGAAGCGAAGCTATCTCGCCCAAGGTGCCGCGGGATTCGGTAACAAAAATGGGACGGATTGGGTTGTCGCCCTTTTCGCGGCGCACGACTTACGATCCGGGACGGAAAAACAGCGCAAAAGAAGAAAAGTATCCCGAAACTGATGAAAACGTTCGATTTTGGGCTCCGAAAAAAGGCCCAGCGAAGCACAGCTTGGCTGCCCCGTCGTAGAGCTCTCGGAGAGCTTTCCAACGGTATGCTGTGGGCCGCGTAACTCTTTACGGATCAAAAGTTATGGGCTCCGGAGCGACAGAGACCTGGTACCAAGCCCCACGCCCTCGGTTTGTGGGCCCAGCATCTACGCGAAGCGAAGCTGTCTCGCCCAAGGGGCCGCGGGAGTCGGTAACAAAAATGGGACGGATTGGTTTGTCGCCCTTTTCGCGGCGCACGACGTACGATCCGGGACGGAAAAACAGCGCAAAAGAAGAAAAGTGTCCCGAAACTGATGAAAACATTCGATTTTGGGCTCCGAAAAAAGGCACAGCGAAGCATAGCTTGGCTGTCCCGTCGTAGAGCTCTCGGAGAGCTTTCCAACGGTATGCTGTGGGCCGCGTAACTCTTTACGGATCAAAAGTTATTGGCTCCGGAGCGACGGAGACCTGGTCCCAAGCCCCACGCCCTCGGTTTGCGGGCCCAGCCTCTACGCGAATCGAAGCTGTCTCGCCCAAGGTGCCGCGGGATTCGGTACCAAAAATGGGACGGATTGGGTTGTCACACTTTTCGCGGCGCACGACGTACGATCCGGGACGGAAAAACAGCGCAAAAGAAGAAAAGTGTCCCAAAATTGATGAAATCGTTCGATTTTGGGCTCCGAAAAAAGGCACAGCGAAGCAAAGCTTGGCTGTCACGTCGTAGAGCTCTCGGAGAGCTTTCCAACGGTATACTGTGGGCCGCGTAACTCTTTACGGATCAAAAGTTATGGGCTCCGGAGCGACGGAGACTTGGTCGCAATCCCCTCGACCTCGGTTTGTGGGCCCAGCCTCTACGCGAAGCGAAGCTGTCTCGCCCAAGGTGCCGCGGGATTCGGTAACAGTAATGGGACGGATTGGGTTGTCGCCCTCTTCGCGGCGCGCGCCTTACGATCCGGGACGGAAAAACAGCGCAAAAGAAGAAAAGTGCCTCGAAACTGATGAAAACTTTCGATTTTGGGCTCCGAAAAAAGGCCCAGCGAAGCTTTGCTTGGCTGTCCCATCGTAGAGCTCTCGGAGAGCTTTCCAACGGTATGCTGTCGGCCGCGTAACTCCATCCGGATCAAAAGTTATGGGCTCCGGAGCGACGGAGACCTGGTCCCAAGCCCAGCGCCCTCGGCTTGCGGGCCCAGCCTCCACGCGAAGCGAAGCTGTCTCACCCAAGGTTCCGCGGGATTCGGTAACAAAAATGGGACGGATTGGGTTGTCGCCCTTTTCGCGGCGCACGACATACGATCCGGGACGGAAAAACAGCGCAACAGAAGAAAAGTGTCCCGAAACTAATGAAAATGTTCGATTTTGGGCTCCGAAAAAAGGCACAGCGAAGCAAAGCTTGGCTGTCCCGTCGTAGAGCTCTCGGAGAGCTTTCCAACGGTATGCTGTGGGCCGCGTAACTCTTTACGGATCAAAAATTATGGGCTCCGGAGCGACGGAGACTTGGTCGCAAGCCCCACGCCCTCGGTTTGCGGGCCCAGCCTCTACGCGAATCGAAGCTGTCTCGCCCAAGGTGCCGCAGGATTCGGTAACAAAAATGGGACGGATTGGGTTGTCGCCCTTTTCGCGGCGCACGACGTACGATCCGGAACGGAAAAACAGCGCAAACGAAGAAAAGTGTCCCGAAACTGATGAAAATGTTCGATTTTGGGCTCCGAAAAAAGGCACAACAAAGCATAGCTTGGCTGTCCCGTCGTAGAGCTCTCGGAGAGCTTTCCAACGGTATGCTGTGGGCCGCGTAACTCTTTACAGATCAAAAGTTATGGGCTCCGGAGCGACGGAGACTTGGTCGCAAGCCCCTCGCCCTCGGTTTGTGGGCCCAGCCTCTACGCGAAGCGAAGCTGTCTCGCCCAAGGTGCCGCGGGATTCGGTAACAAAAATGGGACGGATTGGGTTGTCGCCCTTTTCGCGGCGCACGACTTACGATCCGTGACGGAAAAACAGCACAAAAGAAGAAAAGTGTCCCGAAACTGATGAAAACGTTCGATTTTGGGCTCCGAAAAAAGGCCCAGCGAAGCAATGCTTGGTTGTCTCGTCGTAGAGCTCTCGGAGAGCTTTGTAACGGTATGCTGTGGGCCGCGTAACTCTTTACGGATCAAAAGTTATGGGCTCCGGAGCGACGGAGACCTGGTACCAAGCCCCACGCCCTCGGTTTGTGGGCCCAGCTCTACGCGAAGCGAAGCTGTCTCGCCCAAGGTGCCGCGGGATTCGGTAACAAAAATGGGACGGATTGGGTTGTCGCCCTTTTTGCGGCGCACGACGTACGATCCGGGACGGAAAAACAGCGCAAAAGAAGAAAAGTGTCCCGAAACTGATGAAAACTTTCGATTTTTGGCTCCGAAAAAAGGCACAGCGAAGCATAGCTTGGCTGTCCCGTCGTAGAGCTCTCGGAGAGCTTTCCAACGGTATGTTGTGGGCCACGTAACTCTTTACGGATCAAAAGTTATGGGCTCCGGAGCGACAGAGACTTGGTCCCAAGCCCCACGCCCTCGGTTTGTGGGCCTAGCCTCTACGCGAAGCGAAGGTGTCTCGCCCAAGGTACCGCGTGGTTCGGTAACAGAAAGGGGACGGATTGGGCTGTCGCCCTGTTCGCGGCGCGCGACGTACGATCCGGGACGGAAAAACAGCGCAAAAGAAGAAAAGTGTCCCGAAACTGATGAAAACGCTCGATTTTGGGCTCCGAAAAAAGGCCCAGCGAAGCATAGCTTGGCTGTCCCGTCGTAGAGCTCTCGGAGAGCTTTCCAACGGTATGTTGTGGGCCGCGTAACTCTTTACGGATCAAAAGTTATGGGCTCCGGAGCGACGGAGACTTGGTCGCAAGCCCCACGCCCTCGGTTTGCGGGCCCAGCCTCTACGCGAATCGAAGCTGTCTCGCCCAAGGTGCCGCAGGATTCGGTAACAAAAATGAGACGGATTGGGTTGTCGCCCTTTTCGCGGCGCACGACGTACGATCCGGAACGGAAAAACAGCGCAAACGAAGAAAAGTGTCCCGAAACTGATGAAAATGTTCGATTTTGGGCTCCGAAAAAAGGCACAACAAAGCATAGCTTGGCTGTCCCGTCGTAGAGCTCTCGGAGAGCTTTCCAACGGTATGCTGTGGGCCGCGTAACTCTTTACAGATCAAAAGTTATGGGCTCCGGAGCGACGGAGACTTGTTCCCAAGCCCCACGCCCTCGGTTTGTGGGACCAGCCTCTACGCGAAGCGAAGCTATCTCGCCCAAGGTGCCGCGGGATTCGGTAACAAAAATGGGACGGATTGGGTTGTCGCCCTTTTCGCGGCGCACGACTTACGATCCGGGACGGAAAAACAGCGCAAAAGAAGAAAAGTGTCCCGAAACTGATGAAAACGTTCGATTTTGGGCTCCGAAAAAATGCACAGCGAAGCATAGCTTGGCTGTCCCGTCGTAGAGCTCTCGGAGAGCTTTGTAACGGTATGCTGTGGGCCGCGTAACTCTTTACGGATCAAAAGTTATGGGCTCCGGAGCGACGGAGACCTGGTACCAAGCCCCACGCCCTCGGTTTGTGGGCCCAGCTCTACGCGAAGCGAAGCTGTCTCGCCCAAGGTGCCGCGGGATTCGGTAACAAAAATGGGACGGATTGGGTTGTCGCCCTTTTTGCGGCGCACGACGTACGATCCGGGACGGAAAAACAGCGCAAAAGAAGAAAAGTGTCCCGAAACTGATGAAAACTTTCGATTTTTGGCTCCGAAAAAAGGCACAGCGAAGCATAGCTTGGCTGTCCCGTCGTAGAGCTCTCGGAGAGCTTTCCAACGGTATGCTGTGGGCCGCGTAACTCTTTATGGATCAAAAGTTATGGGCTCCGGAGCGACGGAGACTTGGTCGCAAGCCCCACGCCCTCGGTTTGCGGGCCCAGCCTCTACCCGAATCGAAACTGGCTCGCCCAAGGTGCCGCGGGATTCGGTAACAAAAATGGGACGGATTGGGTTGTCGCCCTTTTCGCGGCGCATGACGTACTATCCGGGACGGAAAAACAGCGCAAAAGAAGAAAAGTGTCCCGAAACTGATCAAAACGTTCGATTTTGGGCTGCAAAAAAAGGCACCGCGAAGCAAAGCTTGGCTGTCCCGTCGTAGAGCTCTCGGAGAGCTTTCCAACGCTACGCTGTGGGCCGCGTAACTCTTTACGGATCAAAAGTTATGGGCTCCGGAGCGACGGAGACTTGGTCCCAAGCCCCACGCCCTCGTTTTGTGGGCCTAGCCTCTACGCGAAGCGAAGCTGTCTCGCCCAAGGTACTGCGGGATTCGGTAACAAAAAGGGGACGGATTGGGTTGTCGCCCTTTTCGCGGCGCACGACGTACTATCCGGGACGGAAAAACATCGCAAAACAAGAAAAGTGTCCCGTAACTAATGAAAACGTTCGATTTTGGGCTCCGAAAAAAGGCACAGCCAAGCATAGCTTGGCTGTCCCGTCGTAGAGCTCTCGGAGAGCTTTCCAACGGTATGTTGTGGGCCACGTAACTCTTTACGAATCAAAAGTTATGGGCTCCGGAGCGACAGAGACTTGGTCCCAAGCCCCACGCCCTCGGTTTGCGGGCCCAGCCTCCACGCGAAGCGAAGCTGTCTCGCCCAAGGTACCGCGGGATTCGGTAACAGAAACGGGACGGATTGGGCTGTCGCCCTATTCGCGGCGCGCGACGTACGATCCGGGACGGAAAAACAGCGCAAAAGCAGAAAAGTGTCCCGAAACTGATGAAAACGTTCGATTTTGGGCTCCGAAAAAAGGCCCAGCGAAGCACAGCTTGGCTGCCCCGTCGTAGAGCTCTCGGAGAGCTTTCCAACGGTATGCTGTGGGCCGCGTAACTCCTTACGGATCAAAAGTTATGGGCTCCGGAGCGACGGAGACCTGGTCGCAAGCCCCACGCCCTCGGTTTGCGGGCCCAGCCTCTACGCAAATCGAAACTGTCTCGCCCAAGGTGCCGCGGGATTCGGTAACAAAAATGGGGCGGATTGGGTTGTCGCCCTTTTCGCAGCGCATGACGTACTATCCGGGACGGAAAAACAGCGCAAAAGAAGAAAAGTGTCCCGAAACTGATGAAAACGTTCGATTTTGGGCTCCGAAAAAAGGCACAGCGAAGCATAGCTTGGCTGTCCTGTCGTAGAGCTCTCGGAGAGCTTTCCAACGGTATGCTGTGGGCCACGTAACTCTTTACGGATCAAAAGTTATGCGCTCCGGAGCGACGGAGACCTGGTACCAAGCCCCACGCCTTCGGTTTGTGGGCCCAGCCTCTACGCGAAGCGAAGCTGTCTCGCCCAAGGTGCCGCGGGATTCGGTAACAAAAATGGGACGGATTGGGATGTCGCACTTTTCGCGGCGCACGACGGACGATCCGGGACGGAAAAACAGCGCAAAAGAAGAAAAGTGTCCCGAAACTGATGAAAACGTTCGATTTTGGGCTCCAAAAAAAGGCACAGCGAAGCAAAGCTTGGCTGTCCAGTCGTAGAGCTCTCGGAGAGCTTTCCAACGGTATGCTGTGGGCCGCGTAACTCTTTACGGATCAAAAGTTATGGGCTCCGGAGCGACGGAGACTTGGTCCCAAGCCCCAGGCCCTCGGTTTGTGGGCCTAGCCTCTACGCGAATCGAAGCTGTCTCGCCCAAGGTGCCGCGGGATTCGGTAACAAAAATGGGACGGATTGGGTTGTCGCCCTTTTCGCGGCGCACGAAGTACGATCCGGGACGGAAAAACAGCGCAAAAGAAGAAAAGTGTCCCGAAACTGATGAAAACGTTCGATTTTGGGCTCCAAAAAAAGGCACAGCGAAGCATAGCTTGGCTGTCCTGTCGTAGAGCTCTCGGAGAGCTTTCCAACGGTATGCTGTGGGCCGCGTAACTCTTTACGGATCAAAAGTTATGGGCTCCGGAGCGACGGAGACTTGGTCCCAAGCCCCACGCCCTCGGTTTGTGGGCCTAGCCTCTACGCGAAGCGAAGCTATCTCGCCCAAGGTGCCGCGGGATTCGGTAACAAAAATGGGACGGATTGGGCTGTCGCCCTATTCGCGGCGCGCGCCTTACGATCCGGGACGGAAAAACAGCGCAAAAGAAGAAAAGTGGCCCGAAACTGATGAAAACGGTCGATTTTGGGCTCCGAAAAAAGGCCCAGCGAAGCACAGCTTGGCTGCCCCATCGTAGCGCTCTCGGAGAGCTTTCCAACGGTATGCTGTGGGCCACGTAACTCTTTACGGATCAAAAGTTATGGGCTCCGGAGCGACGGAGACTTGGTCCCAAGCCCCACGCCCTCGGTTTGTGGGCCTAGCCTCTACGCGAAGCGAAGCTGTCTCGCCCACGGTACCGCGGGATTCGGTAACAAAAAGGGGACGGATTGGGTTGTCGCCCTTTTCGCGGCGCATGACGTACTATCCGGGACGGAAAAACAGCGCAAAAGAAGAAAAGTGTCCCGAAACTGATGAAAACGTTCGATTTTGGGCTCCAAAAAAAGGCACAGCGAAGCATAGCTTGGCTGTCCTGTCGTAGAGCTCTCGGAGAGCTTTCCAACGGTATGCTGTGGGCCGCGTAACTCTTTACGGATCAAAAGTTATGGGCTCCGGAGCGACGGAGACTTGGTCCCAAGCCCCACGCCCTCGGTTTGTGGGCCTAGCCTCTACGCGAAGCGAAGCTGTCTCGCCCAAGGTACTGCGGGATTCGGTAACAAAAAGGGGACGGATTGGGTTGTCGCCCTTTTCGCGGCGCACGACGTACGATCCGGGACGGAAAAACAGCGCAAAAGAAGAAAAGTGTCCCGAAACTAATGAAAACGTTCGATTTTGGGCTCCGAAAAAAGGCACAGCGAAGCATAGCTTGGCTGTCCTGTCGTAGAGCTCTCGGAGAGCTTTCCAACGGTATGCTGTGGGCCACGTAACTCTTTACGGATCAAAAGTTATGCGCTCCGGAGCGACGGAGACCTGGTACCAAGCCCCACGCCTTCGGTTTGTGGGCCCAGCCTCTACGCGAATCGAAGCTGTCTCGCCCAAGGTGCCGCGGGATTCGGTAACAAAAATGGGACGGATTGGGTTGTCGCCCTTTTCGCGGCGCACGAAGTACGATCCGGGACGGAAAAACAGCGCAAAAGAAGAAAAGTGTCCCGAAACTGATGAAAACGTTCGATTTTGGGCTCCGAAAAAAGGTACAGCGAAGCATAGCTTGGCTGTCCCGTCGTAGAGCTCTCGGAGAGCTTTCCAACGGTATGCTGTGGGCCACGTAACTCTTTACGGATCAAAAGTTATGGGCTCCGGAGCGACGGAGACTTGGTCCCAAGCCCCACGCCCTCGGTTTGTGGGCCTAGCCTCTACGCGAAGCGAAGCTGTCTCGCCCAAGGTACCGCGGGATTCGGTAACAAAAAGGGGACGGATTGGGTTGTCGCCCTTTTCGCGGCGCATGACGTACTATCCGGGACGGAAAAACAGCGCAAAAGAAGAAAAGTGTCCCGAAACTGATGAAAACGTTCGATTTTGGGCTCCAAAAAAAGGCACAGCGAAGCATAGCTTGGCTGTCCTGTCGTAGAGCTCTCGGAGAGCTTTCCAACGGTATGCTGTGGGCCGCGTAACTCTTTACGGATCAAAAGTTATGGGCTCCGGAGCGACGGAGACTTGGTCCCAAGCCCCACGCCCTCGGTTTGTGGGCCTAGCCTCTACGCGAAGCGAAGCTGTCTCGCCCAAGGTACTGCGGGATTCGGTAACAAAAAGGGGACGGATTAGGTTGTCGTCCTTTTCGCGGCTCACGATGTACGATCCGGAACGGAAAAACAGCGCAGAAGAAGAAAAGTGTCCCGAAACTAATGAAAACGTTCGATTTTGGGCTACGAAAAAAGGCACAGCGAAGCATAGCTTGGCTGTCCTGTCGTAGAGCTCTCGGAGAGCTTTCCAACGGTATGCTGTGGGCCGCGTAACTCTTTACGGATCAAAAGTTATGGGCTCCGGAGCGACGGAGACTTGGTCCCAAGCCCCACGCCCTCGGTTTGTGGGCCTAGACTCTACGCGAAGCGAAGCTGTCTCGCCCAAGGTACCGCGGGATTCGGTAACAAAAATGGGACGGATTGGGTTGTCGCCCTTTTCGCGGCGCACGTCGTACGATCCGGGACGGAAAAACAGCGCAAAAGAAGAAAAGTGTCCCGAAACTGATGAAAACGTTCGATTTTGGGCTCCGAAAAAAGGCCCAGGGAAGCGATGCTTGGCTGTCCCGTCGTAGAGCTCACGGAGAGCTTTCCAACGGTATGCTGTGGGCCGCGTAACTCTTTACGGATCAAAAGTTATGGGCTCCGGAGCGACGGAGACCTGGTCCCAAGCCCCACGCCTTCGGTTTGCGAGCCCAGCCTCTACGCGAAGCGAAGCTGTCTCGCCTAAGGTGCCGCGGGATTCGGTAACAAAAATGGGATGGATTGGGTTGTCGCCCTTTTCGCGGCGCACGACTTACGATCCGGGACGGAAAAACAGCGCGAAAGAAGAAAAATGTCCCGAAACTGATGAAAACGTTCGATTTTGGGCTCCGAAAAAAGGCCCAGCGAAGCAAAGCCTGCTGTCCCGTCGTAGAGCTCTCAGAGAGCTTTCCAACGGTATGCTGTGAGCCGCGTAACTCCTTACGGATCAAAAGTTATGGGCTCCGGAGCGACGGAGACCTGGTCCCAAGCCCCACGGCCTCAGTTTATGGGCCCAGCCTCTTCGTGAAGCGAAGCTGTGTCGCCCAAGGTACCGCGGGATTCGGTAACAGAAATGGGACGGATTGGGTTGTCGCCCATTTCGCGGCACGCGACGTACGATCCGGGACGGAAAAATAGCGAAAAAGAAGAAAAATGTCCCGAAACTGATGAAAACGTTCGATTTTGGGCTCCAAAAAAAGGCCTAGCCAAGCTTGCTTGGCTGCACTGTCGTAGAGCTCTCGAAGAGCTTTCCAACAGTATGCTGTGGGCCGCGTAACTCCTTACGGATCAAAAGATATGGGCTCTGGAGCGACGGAGACCTGGTCCCAAGCCCCACGGCCTCAGTTTGCGGGGCCAGCCTCTACGTGAAGCGAAGCTGTCTCGCCCAAGCTGCCGCTGGATTCGGTAACAGAAATGGGATGGAGTGGGTTGTCGCCCATTTCGCGGCGCACGACGTACGATCCGGGACGGAAAAACAGCGCAAAAGAAGAAAAGTGTCCCGAAACTGATGAAAACGATCGATTTTGGGCTCCTAAAAAAGGCACAGCGAAGCGTAGCTTGGCTGTCCCTTCGTAGAGCTCTCAGAGAGCTTTCCAACGGTATGCTGTGGGCCGCGTAACTCTTTACGGATCAAAAGTTATGGGCTCTGGAGCGATGGAGACCTGGTCCCACCCCCCACGCCCTCGGTTTGCGGGCCCAACCTCTACGCGAAGCGAAGCTGTCTCGCCCAAGGTGCCACGCGATTCAGTAATAAAAATGGGACGGATTGGGTTGTCGCCCTTTTCGCGTCGCACGACGTACGATCCAGGCAGGAAAAATAGCACAAAAGAAGAAAAGTGTCCTGAAACTGATGAAATCGTTCGATTTTGGGCTCCAAAAAAAGGCACAGCGAAGCGAAGCTTGGCTGTCCCGTAGTAGAGCTCTCAGAGAGCTTTCCAACGGTATACTGTGGGCCGCGTAACTCTTTACGGATCAAAAGTTATGGGCTCCGGAGCGACGGAGACTTGGCCGCAAGCCCCCCGCCCTCGGTTTGCGGGCCCAGCCTCTACGCGAAGCGAAGCTGTCTCGCCCAAAATGCCGCGGGATTCGGTAGCAAAAATGGGACGGATTGGATTGCCGCCCTTGTCGCGGCGCACGACGTACGATCCGGGACGGAAAAACAGCGCGAAAAAAGAAAATTGTCCCGAAACTGATGAAAATGTTCGATTTTGGGCACCAAAAAAATGCCCAGCGAAGTGAAGCTTGGTTGCCCCGTCGTAGAGCTCTCGGAGAGCTTTCCAACGGTATGCTGTGGGCCGCGTAACTCTTTACGGATCAAAAGTTATGGGCTCCGGAACGACGGAGACCTGGTACGAAGCCCCACGTCCTCGGTTTGTGGGCCCAGCCTCTACGCGAAGCGAAACTGTCTCGCCCAAGGTGCCGCGGTATTCGGTAACAAAAATGGGACGGATTGGGTTGTCGCCCTTTTTGCGGCGCATGACGTACGATCCGGGACGGAAAAACAGCGCAAAAGAAGAAAAATGTCCCGAAACTGATGAAAATGTTCGATTTTGGGCTCCGAAAAAAGGCCCAGCGAAGCAAACCTTGGCTGTCCCGTCGTAGAGCTCTCGGAGAGCTTTCCAACGGTATACTGTGGGCCGCGTAACTCTTTACGGATCAAAAGTTATGGGCTCTGGAGCGACGGATAGCTGGTCCCAAGCCCCGCGCCCTCGGTTTGCGGGCCCAGCCTCCACGCGAAGCGAAGCTGTCTCGCCCAAGGTGCTGCGGGATTCGATAACAGAAATGGGGCGGATTGTGTTGTCGCCCTTTTCGCGACGCACGACGTACGATCCGGGACGGAAAAACAGCGCGAAAGAAGAAAAGTGTCCCGAAACTGATGAAAACGTTCGATTTTGGGCTCCGAAAAAAGGCACAGCGAAGCATAGCTTGGCTGTCCCTTCGTAGAGCTCTCAGAGAGCTTTCCAACGGTATGCTGTGGGCCGCGTAACTCCTTACGGATCAAAAGTTATGGGCTCGGGAGCGACGGAGACCTGGTCCCAAGCCCTACGCCCTCGGTTTGCGGGCCCAGCCTCCACGCGAAGCGAAGCTGTCTCGCCCTAGGTACTGCGGGATTCGGTAACAAAAACGGGATGGATTGGGGTGTCGCCCTTTTCGCGGCGCACGACGTACGATCCGGGACGGAAAAACAGCGCGAAAGAAGAAAAGTGTCCCGAAACTGATGAAAACGTTCGATTTTGGGCTCCGAAAAAAGGCACAGCGAAGCATAACTTGGCTGTCCCGTCGTAGAGCTCTCAGAGAGCTTTGCAACGGTATGCTGTGGGCCGCGTAACTCTTTACGGATCAAAAGGTAGGGGCTCTGGAGCGACGGAGACCTGGTCCCAAGCCCAGCGCCCTCGGCTTGCGGGCCCAGCCTCTACGCGAAGCGAAGCTGTCTCGCCCAAGGTGCCGCGGGATTCGATAACAAAAATGGGGCGGATTGTGTTGTCGCCCTTTTCGCAGCGCATGACGTACTATCCGGGACGGAAAAACAGCGCAAAAGAAGAAAAGTGTCCCGAAACTGATGAAAACGTTCGATTTTGGGCTCCGAAAAAAGGCACAGCGAAGCATAGCTTGGCTGTCCTGTCGTAGAGCTCTCGGAGAGATTTCCAACGGTATGCTGTGGGCCACGTAACTCTTTACGGATCAAAAGTTATGCGCTCCGGAGCGACGGAGACCTGGTACCAAGCCCCACGCCTTCGGTTTGTGGGCCCAGCCTCTACGCGAATCGAAGCTGTCTCGCCCAAGGTGCCGTGGGATTCGATAACAGAAATGGGGCGGATTGTGTTGTCGCCCTTTTCGCGGCGCACGAAGCACGATCCGGGACCGAAAAACATCTTAAAAGTAGAAAAGGGCCTCGAAACTAATGAAAACGTTCGATTTTGGGCTCCAAAAAAAGGCACAGCGAAGCATAGCTTGGCTGTCCTGTCGTAGAGCTCTCGGAGAGCTTTCCAACGGTATGCTGTGGGCCGCGTAACTCTTTACGGATCAAAAGTTATGGGCTCCGGAGCGACGGAGACTTGGTCCCAAGCCCCACGCCCTCGGTTTGTGGGCCTAGCCTCTACGCGAATCGAAGCTGTCTCGCCCAAGGTGCCGCGGGATTCGGTAACAAAAATGGGACGGATTGGGTTGTCGCCCTTTTCGCGGCGCACGAAGTACGATCCGGGACGGAAAAACAGCGCAAAAGAAGAAAAGTGTCCCGAAACTGATGAAAACGTTCGATTTTGGGCTCCAAAAAAAGGCACAGCGAAGCATAGCTTGGCTGTCCTGTCGTAGAGCTCTCGGAGAGCTTTCCAACGGTATGCTGTGGGCCGCGTAACTCTTTACGGATCAAAAGTTATGGGCTCCGGAGCGACGGAGACTTGGTCCCAAGCCCCACGCCCTCGGTTTGTGGGCCTAGCCTCTACGCGAAGCGAAGCTATCTCGCCCAAGGTGCCGCGGGATTCGGTAACAAAAATGGGACGGATTGGGTTGTCGCCCTTTTCGCGGCGCACGATTTACGATCCGGGACGGAAAAACAGCGCAAAAGAAGAAAAGTGTCCCGAAACTGATGAAAACGTTCGATTTTGGGCTCCGAAAAAAGGTACAGCGAAGCATAGCTTGGCTGTCCCGTCGTAGAGCTCTCGGAGAGCTTTCCAACGGTATGCTGTGGGCCACGTAACTCTTTACGGATCAAAAGTTATGGGCTCCGGAGCGACGGAGACTTGGTCCCAAGCCCCACGCCCTCGGTTTGTGGGCCTAGCCTCTACGCGAAGCGAAGCTGTCTCGCCCAAGGTACCGCGGGATTCGGTAACAAAAAGGGGACGGATTGGGTTGTCGCCCTTTTCGCGGCGCATGACGTACTATCCGGGACGGAAAAACAGCGCAAAAGAAGAAAAGTGTCCCGAAACTGATTAAAACGTTCGATTTTGGGCTCCAAAAAATTGCCCAGCAAAGTAGGCTTGGCTGCCCTATCGTAGAGCTCTCGGAGAGCTTTCCAACGGTATGCTGTGGGCCGCGTAACTCTATACGGATCAAAAGTTATGGGCTCCGGAGCGACGGAGACTTGGTCCCAAGCCCCACGGCCTCAGTTTGTGGGCCTAGCCTCTACGCGAAGCGAAGCTGTCTCGCCCAAGGTACTGCGGGATTCGGTAACAAAAAGGGGACGGATTGGGTTGTCGCCCTTTTCGCGGCGCACGACGTACGATCCGGGACGGAAAAACAGCGCAAAAGAAGAAAAGTGTCCCGAAACTAATGAAAACGTTCGATTTTGGGCTCCGAAAAAAGGCACAGCGAAGCATAGCTTGGCTGTCCTGTCGTAGAGCTCTCGGAGAGCTTTCCAACGGTATGCTGTGGGCCACGTAACTCTTTACGGATCAAAAGTTATGCGCTCCGGAGCGACGGAGACCTGGTACCAAGCCCCACGCCTTCGGTTTGTGGGCCCAGCCTCTACGCGAATCGAAGCTGTCTCGCCCAAGGTGCCGCGGGATTCGGTAACAAAAATGGGACGGATTGGGTTGTCGCCCTTTTCGCGGCGCACGAAGTACGATCCGGGACGGAAAAACAGCGCAAAAGAAGAAAAGTGTCCCGAAACTGATGAAAACGTTCGATTTTGGGCTCCGAAAAAAGGTACAGCGAAGCATAGCTTGGCTGTCCCGTCGTAGAGCTCTCGGAGAGCTTTCCAACGGTATGCTGTGGGCCACGTAACTCTTTACGGATCAAAAGTTATGGGCTCCGGAGCGACGGAGACTTGGTCCCAAGCCCCACGCCCTCGGTTTGTGGGCCTAGCCTCTACGCGAAGCGAAGCTGTCTCGCCCAAGGTACCGCGGGATTCGGTAACAAAAAGGGGACGGATTGGGTTGTCGCCCTTTTCGCGGCTCATGACGTACTATCCGGGACGGAAAAACAGCGCAAAAGAAGAAAAGTGTCCAGAAGCTAATGAAAACGTTCGATTTGGGGCTCCAAAAAAAGGCACAGCGAAGCATAGCTTGGCTGTCCTGTCGTAGAGCTCTCGGAGAGCTTTCCAACGGTATGCTGTGGACCGCGTAACTCTTTACGGATCAAACGTTATGGGCTCCGGAGCGACGGAGACTTGGTCCCAAGCCCCACGCCCTCGGTTTGTGGGCCTAGCCTCTACGCGAAGCGAAGCTGTCTCGCCCAAGGTACTGCGGGATTCGGTAACAAAAAGGGGACGGATTGGGTTGTCGCCCTTTTCGCGGCGCACGACGTACGATCCGGGACGGAAAAACAGCGCAAAAGAAGAAAAGTGTCCCGAAACTGATGAAAACGTTCGATTTTTGACTCCGAAAAAAGGCACAGCGAAGCATAGCTTGGCTGTCCTGTCGTAGAGCTCTCGGAGAGCTTTCCAACGGTATGCTGTGGGCCGCGTAACTCTTTACGGATCAAAAGTTATGGGCTCTGGAGCGACGGAGACCTGGTCCCAAGCCCCACGCCCTCGGTTTGTGGGCCTAGCCTCTACGCGAAGCGAAGCTGTGTCGCCCAAGGTACCGCGGGATTCGGTAACAGAAATGGGACGGATTGGGTTGTCGCCCTTTTCGCGGCGCACGACGTACGATCCGGGACGGAAAAACAGCGCGAAAGAAGAAAAATGTCCCGAAACTGATGAAAATGTTCGATTTTGGGCTCCGAAAAAAGGCCCAGGGAAGCGATGCTTGGCTGTCCCGTCGTAGAGCTCTCGGAGAGCTTTCCAACGGTATACTGTGGGCCGCGTAACTCTTTACGGATCAAAAGTTATGGGCTCTGGAGCGACGGAGACCTGGTCCCAAGCCCCACGCCTTCGGTTTGCGAGCCCAGCCTCTACGCGAAGCGAAGCTGTCTGGCCTAAGGTGCCGCGGGATTCGGTAACAAAAATGGGATGGATTGGGTTGTCGCCCTTTTCGCGGCGCACGACTTACGATCCGGGACGGAAAAACAGCGCGAAAAAAGAAAACTGTCCCGAAACTGATGAAAACGTTCGATTTTGGGCTCCGAAAAAAGGCCCAGCGAAGCAAAGCCTGCTGTCCCGTCGTAGAGCTCTCGAAGAGCTTTCCAACGGTATGCTGTGGGCCGCGTAACTCTTTACGGATCAAAATTTATGGGCTCCGGAGCGACGGAGACCTGGTACCAAGCCCCACGCCCTCAGTTTGTGGGCCCAGCCTCTACGCGAAGCGAAGCTGTCTCGCCCAAGGTACCGCGGGATTCGGTAACAAAAATCGGACGGATTGGGTTGTCGCCCTTTTTGCGGCGCATGACGTACGATCCGGGACGGAAAAAAAGCGCGAAAGAATAAAAGTGTCCCGAAACTGAAGAAAACGTTCGATTTTGGGCTCCAAAAATAGGTCAAGCGAAGGAAAGCTTAGCTGTCCAGTCGTAGAGCTCTCGGAGAGCTTTCCAACGGTATTCTGTGGGACGCGTAACTCTTTACGGATCAAAAGTTATGGGCTCTGGAGCGACGGATACCTGGTCCCAAGCCCCACGCCCTCGGTTTGCGGGCCCAGCCTCTACGTGAAGCGAAGCTGTCTCGCCCAAGGTGCTGCGGGATTCGGTAACAGAAATGGGACGGATTGGGTTGTCGCCCTTTTCGCGGCGCACGACGTACGATCCGGGACGGAAAAACAGCGCACAAGAAGAAAAGTGTCCCGAAACTGATGAAAACGTTCGATTTTGGGCTCCTAAAAAAGGCACAGCGAAGCGTAGCTTGGCTGTCCCGTCGTAGAGCTCTCAGAGAGCTTTCCAACGGTATGCTGTGGGCCGCGTAACTCTTTACGGATCAAAAGTTATGGGCTCTGGAGCGATGGAGACCTGGTCCCAACCCCCACGCCCTCGGTTTGCGGGCCCAACCTCTACGCGAAGCGAAGCTGTCTCGCCCAAGGTGCCACGCGATTCAGTAATAAAAATGGGACGGATTGGGTTGTCGCCCTTTTCGCGGCGCACGACGTACGATCCGGGACGGAAAAATAGCACAAAAGAAGAAAAGTGTCCTGAAACTGATGAAATCGTTCGATTTTGGGCTCCAAAAAAAGGCACAGCGAAGCGAAGCTTGGCTGTCCCGTAGTAGAGCTCTCAGAGAGCTTTCCAACGGTATACTGTGGGCCGCGTAACTCTTTACGGATCAAAAGTTATGGGCTCCGGAGCGACGGAGACTTGGCCGCAAGCCCCACGCCCTCGGTTTGCGGGCCCAGCCTCTACGCGAATCGAAACTGTCTCGCCCAAGGTGCCGCGGGATTCGGTAACAAAAATGGGACGGATTGGGTTGTCGGCCTTTTCGCGTCGCACGACGTACGATCCGGGACGGAAAAACAGCGCAAAAGAAGAAAAGTGTCCCGAAACTGATGAAAACGTTCGATTTTGGGCTCCGAAAAAAGGCCCAGCGAAGCGAAGCTTGGCTGCCCCGTCGTAGAGCTCTCGGAGAGCTTTCCAACGGTATGCTGTGGGCCGCGTAACTCCTTACGGATCAAAAGTTATGGGCTCCGGAGCGACGGAGACCTGGTCCCAAGCCCCACATCCTCGGTTTGAGGGCCCAGCCTCTACGTGAACCGAATTTGTCTCGCCCAAGGTGCCGCGGGATTCGGTAACAGAAATGGGACGGATCGGGTTGTCGCCCTTTTCGCGTCGCACGACGTACGATCCGGGACGGAAAAACAGCGCAAAAGAAGAAAAGTTTCCCGAAACTGATTAAAACGTTCGATTTTGGGCTCCAAAAAAAGGCCCAGCGAAGCAAACCTTGGATGCCCCATCGTAGAGCTCTCGGAGAGCTTTCCAACGGTATGCTGTCGGCCGCTTAACTCCTTACGGATCAAAAGTTATGGGCTCCGGAGCGACGGAGACCTGGTCCCAAGCCCCATGCACTCGGTTTGCGGGCCCAGCCTCTACGCGAAGCGAAGCTGTCTCGCCCAAGGTGCCGCGGGATTCGTTAACAAAAATGGGACGGATTGGGTTGTCGCCCTTTTCGCGGCGCACGACGTACGATCCGGGACGGAAAAACAGCGCGAAAGAAGATAAGTGTCCCGAAACTGATGAAAACATTCGATTTTGGGCTCCGAGAAAAGGCCCACGAAGCAAAGCTTATCTGTACCGTCGTAGAACTCTCGGAGAGCTTTCCAACGGTATGCTGTGGGCCACGTAACTCTTTACGGATCAAAAGTTATGGGCTCTGGAGCGACGGAGACCTGGTCACAAACCCCACGCCCTCGGTTTGCGGGCCCAGCCCCTACGCGAGGCGAAGCTGTCTTGCCTAAGGTGCCGCGGGATTCGGTAACAAAAATGGGACGGATTGGGTTGTTGCCCTTCTCGCGGCGCACGACGTACGATCCGGGACGGAAAAACAGCGCACAAAAGAAAAGTGTCCCGAAACTGATGAAAACGATCGATTTTGGGCTCCGAAAAAAGGAACAGCGAAGCGTAACTTGGCTGTCCCTTCGTAGAGCTCTCGGAGAGCTTTCCAACGGTATGCTGTGGGCCGCGTAACTCTTTACGGATCAAAAGTTATGGGCTCTGGAGCGACGGAGACCTGGTCCCAAGACCCACGCCCTCGGTTTGCGGGCCCAGCCTCTACGCGAAGCGAAGCTGTCTCGCCCAAGGTGCCGCGGGATTCGGTAACAAAAATGGGACGGATTGGGTTGTCGCCCTTTTCGCGGCGCACGACTTACGATCCGGGACGGAAAAATAGCACAAAAGAAGAAAAGTGTCCTGAAACTGATGAAATCGTTTGAGTTTGGGCTCCGAAAAAAGGCACAGCGAAGCAAAGCTTGGCTGTCCCGTAGTAGAGCTCTCGGAGAGCTTTCCACCGGTCTCCTGTGGGCCGCGTAACTCTTTACGGATCAAAAGTTATGGGCTCCGGAGCGACGGAGACTTGGTCGCAAGCCCCACGCCCTCGGTTTGCAGGCCCAGCCTCTACGCGAATCGAAGCTGTCTCGCCCAAGGTACCGCGGGATTCGGTAACATAAATGGGACGGATCGGGTTGTCGCCCTTTTCGCGGCGCACGACGTACGATCCGGGACGGAAAAATAGCGCAAAAGAAGAAAAGTGTCCCGAAACTGATGAAAACGTTCGATTTTGGGCTCCGAAAAAAGGCCCAGCGAAGCAAATCTTGGCTGCCCCATCGTAGAGCTCTCGGAGAGCTTTCCAACGGTATGCTGTCGGCCGCTTAACTCCTTACGGATCAAAAGTTATGGGCTCCGGAGCGACGGAGACCTGGTCCCAAGCCCCATGCACTCGGTTTGCGGGCCCAGCCTCTAGGTGAAGCGAATTTGTCTCGCCCAGGTGCCAAGGGATTCGGTAACAGAAATGGGACGGATCGGGTTGTCGCCCTTTTCGCGGCGCACGACGTACGATCCGGGATGGAAAAACAGCGCAAAAGAAGAAAAGTGTCCCGAAACTGATGAAAACGTTCGATTTTGGGCTCCGAAAAAAGGTACAGCGAAGCATAGCTTGGCTGTCCCGTCGTAGAGCTCTCGGAGAGCTTTCCAACGGTATACTGTGGGCCGCGTAACTCTTTACGGATCAAAAGTTATGGGCTTCGGAGCGACGGAGACTTGGTCGCAAGCCCCACGCCCTCGGTTTGCGGGCCCAGCCTCTACGCGAATCGAAGCTGTCTCGCCCAAGGTGCCGCGGGATTCGGTAACAAAAATGGGACGGATTGGGTTGTCGCCCTTTTCGCGGCACACGACGTACGATCCGGGACGGAAAAACAGCGCAAAAGAAGAAAAGTGTCCCGAAACTGATGAAAACGTTCGATTTTGGGCTCCGAAAAAGGGCACAGCGAAGCATAGCTTGGCTGTCCCGTCGTAGAACTCTCGGAGAGCTTTCCAACGGTATGCTGTGGGCCGCGTAACTCTTTACGGATCAAAAGTTATGGGCTCTGGAGCGACGGAGACCTGGTCCCAAGCCCCACGCCCTCGGTTTGCGGGTCCAGCCTCTACGTGAAGCGAATTTGTCTCGCCCAAGGTGCCGCGGGATTGGGTAACAGAAATGGGACGGATTGGGTTGTCGGAATTTTCGCGGCGCGCGACGTACGATTCGGGACAGAAAAACAGCGCAAAAGAAGAAAAGTGTCCCGAAACTGATGAAAACGTTCGATTTTGGGCTCCAAAAAAAGGCCCAGCGAAGCACAGCTTGGCTGCGCCGTCGTAGAGCTCTCGGAGAGCTTTCCAACGGTATGCTGTGGGCCGCGTAACTCCTTACGGATCAAAAGTTATGGGCTCCGGAGCGACGGAGACCTGGCCGCAAGCCCCACGCCCTCGGTTTGCGGGCCCAGCCTCTACGCGAATCGAAGCTGTCTCGCCGAAGGTGGTGAGGGATTCGGTAACAAAAATGGGACGGATTGGGTTGTCGCCATTTTCGTGGCGCGCGACGTACGATCTGGGACGGAAAAACAATGCAAAAGAATAAAAATGTCCCGAAACTGATGAAAACGTTTGATTTTGGGCGCCGAAACACGGCCCAGCGAAGCACAGCTTGGTTGCCCCGTCGTAGAGCTCTCGGAGAGCTTTCCAACGGTATGCTGTGGGCCGCGTAACTCTTTACGGATCAAAAGTTATGGGCTCCGGAGCGACGGAGACCTGGTCCCAAGCCCCACGCCTTCGGTTTGCGCGCCCAGCCTCTACGCGAAGCGAAGCTGTCTCGCCCAAGATGCCGCGGGATTCGGTAACAAAAATGGGACGGATTGGGTTGTCGCACTTTTCGCGGCTCACGAAGTACGATCCGAGACGGAAAAACAGCGCGAAAGAAGAAAAATGTCCCGAAACTGATGAAAACGTTCGATTTTGGGCTCCGAAAAAAGGCCCAACGAAGCAAAGCTTAGCTGTCTCTTCGTAGAGCTCTCGGAGAGCTTTCCAACGGTATGCTGTGGGCCGCGTAACTCTTTACGGATCAAAAGTTATTGGCTCCGGAGCGACGGAGACTTGGTACCAAGCCCCACGCCCTCGGTTTGTGGGCCCAACCTCTACGCGAAGCGAAGCTGTCTCGCCCAAGGTGCCGCGGGATTCGGTAACAAAAATGGGACGGATTGGGTTGTCGCCCTTTTCGCGGCGCACGACGTACGATCCGGGACGGAAAAACAGCGCAAAAGAAGAAAAGTATCCCGAAACTGATGAAAACGTTCGATTTTGGGCTCCGAAAAAAGGCACAGCGAAGCGTAGCTTGGTTGTCCCGTCGTAGAGCTCTCGGAGAGCTTTCCAACGGTATGCTGTGGACCGCGTAACTCTTTACGGATCAAAAGTTATGGGCTCCGGAGCGACGGAGACCTGGTACCAAGCCCCCCGCCCTCGGTTTGTGGGCCCAGCCTCTACGCGAAGCGAAGCTGTCTCGCCCAAGGTGCCGCGGGATTCGATAACAGAAATGGGACGGATTGGGTTGTCGCCCTTTTCGCGGCGCACGACGTACGATCCGGGACCGAAAAACAGCGCAAAAGAAGAAAAGTGTCCCGAAACTGATGAAAACGTTCCATTTTGGGCTCCGAAAAAAGGCCCAGCGAAGCGCAGCTTGGCTGCCCCGTGGTAGAGCTCTCGGAGATCTTTCCAACGGTATGCTGTGGGCCGCGTAACTCTTTACGGATCAAAAGTTATGGGCTCCGGAGCGACGGAGACCTGGTCCCAAGCCCCACGCCCTCAGTTTGTGGGCCCAGCCTCTACGCGAAGCGAAGCTGTCTCGCCCAAGGTGCCGCGGGATTCGGTAACAAAAATGGGACGGATTGGGTTGTCGCCCTTTTCGCGGCGCGCGACGTACGATCCGGGACGGAAAAACAGCGCAAAAAAAGAAAAGTGTCCCGAAACTGATGAAAACGTTCGATTTTGGGCTTCGAAAAAAGGTACAGCGAAGCATTGCTTGGCTGTCCCGTCATAGAGCTCTCGGAGAGCTTTCCAACGGTATGCTGTGGGCCGCGTAACTCTTTACGGATCAATAGTTATGGGCTCCGGAGCGACGGAGACTTGGTCGCAAGCCCCACGCCCTCGGTTTGCGGGCCCAGCCTCTACGCGAATCGAAGCTGTCTCGCCCAAGGTGCCGCAGGATTCGGTAACGAAAATGGGACGGATTGGGTTGTCGCCCTTTTCGCGGCGCACGACGTACGATCCGGGACGGAAAAACAGCGCA
Source organism: Ehretia macrophylla (assembly GCA_037974665.1). NCBI lineage: Eukaryota > Viridiplantae > Streptophyta > Magnoliopsida > Boraginales > Ehretiaceae > Ehretia > Ehretia macrophylla. Next base: position 25,654,234 of record CM075773.1, on the reverse strand, counting down.
AACGAAGAAAAGTGTCCTGAAACTGATGAAATCGTTCGATTTTGGGCTCTGAAAAAAGGCACAGCGAAGCAAAGCTTGGCTATCTCGTCGTAGAGCTCTCGGAGAGCTTTCCAACGGTATGCTGTGGGCCGCGTAACTCTTTACAGATCAAAAGTTATGGGCTCCGGGGCGACGGAGACTTGGTCCCAAGCCCCACGCCCTCAATTTGTGGGCCCAGCCTCTACGCGAAGCGAAGCTGTCTCGCCCAAGGTGCCGCGGGATTCGGTAACAAAAATGGGACGGATTGGGTTGTCGCCCTTTTCGCGGCGCACGACTTACGATCCGGGACGGAAAAACAGCGCAAAAGAAGAAAAGTTTCCCGAAACTGATGAAAACGTTCAATTTTGGGCTCCGAAAAAAGGCACAGAAAAGCATAGCTTGCTGTCCCGTCGTAGAGCTCTCGGAGAGCTTTCCAACGGTATGCTGTGGGCCGCGTAACTCTTTACGGATCAAAAGTTATGGGCTCCGGAGCGACGGAGACTTGGTCGCAAGCCCCACGCCCTCGGTTTGCGGGCCCAGTCTCTACGCGAATCGAAGCTGTCTCGCCCAAGGTGCCGTGGGATTCGGTAACAAAAATGGGACGGATTGGGTTGTCGCCCTTTTCGCGGCGCACGACGTACGATCCGGGACGGAAAAACGGCACAAAAGAAGAAAAGTGTTCCGAAACTGATGAAAACGTTCGATTTTGGGCTCCGAAAAAAGGCACAGCGAAGGTTAGCTTGGCTGTCCCGTCGTAGAACTCTCGGAGAGCTTTCCAACGGTATGCTGTGGGCCGCGTAACTCTTTACGGATCAAAAGTTATGGGCTCTAGAGCGACGGAGATCTGGTCCCAAGCCCCACGCCCTCGGTTTGCGGGCCCAGCCTCTACGCGAAGCGAAGCTGTCTCGCCCAAGGTGCCGCAGGATTCGGTAACAAAAATGGGATGGATTGGGTTGTCGCCCTTTTCGCGGCGCACGACGTACGATCCGGGACGGAAAAACAGCGCAAACGAAGAAAAGTGTCCCGAAACTGATGAAAATGTTCGATTTTGGGCTCCGAAAAAAGGCACAGCGAAGCATAGCTTGGCTGTCCCGTCGTAGAGCTCTCGGAGAGCTTTCCAACGGTATGCTGTGGACCGCGTAACTCTTTACAGATCAAAAGTTATGGGCTCCGGAGCGACGGAGACTTGTTCCCAAGCCCCACGCCCTCGGTTTGTGGGACCAGCCTCTACGCGAAGCGAAGCTATCTCGCCCAAGGTGCCGCGGGATTCGGTAACAAAAATGGGACGGATTGGGTTGTCGCCCTTTTCGCGGCGCGCGCCTTACGATCCGGGACGGAAAAACAGCGCAAAAGAAGAAAAGTGTCCCGAAACTGATGAAAACGTTCGATTTTGGGCTCCGAAAAAAGGCCCAGCGAAGCACAGCTTGGCTGCCCCGTCGTAGAGCTCTCGGAGAGCTTTCCAACGGTATGCTGTGGGCCGCGTAACTCCTTACGGATCAAAAGTTATGGGCTCCGGAGCGACGGAGACCTGGTACCAAGCCCCACGCCCTCGGTTTGTGGGCCCAGCCTCTACGCGAAGCGAAGCTGTCTCGCCCAAGGTGCCGCGGGATTCGGTAACAAAAATGGGACGGATTGGGTTGTCGCCCTTTTTGCGCCGCACGACGTACGATTCGGGACGGAAAAACAGCGCAAAAGAAGAAAAGTGTCCCGAAACTGATGAAAACGTTCGATTTTGGGCTCCGAAAAAAGGCACAGCGAAGCAAAGCTTGGCTGTCCCGTCGTAGAGCTCTCGGAGAGCTTTCCAACGGTATGCTGTGGGCCGCGTAACTCTTTACGGATCAAAAGTTATTGGCTCCGGAGCGACGGAGACTTGGTCGCAAGCCCCACGCCCTCGGTTTGCGGGCCCAGCCTCAACGCGAATCGAAGCTGTCTCGCCCACGGTGCCACGGGATTCGGTAACAAAAATGGGACGGATTGGGTTGTCGCCCTTTTCGCGGCGCACGACGTACGATCCGGGACGGAAAAACAGCGCAAAAGAAGAAAAGTGTTCCAAAACTGATGAAAACGATCGATTTTGGGCTTCGAAAAAAGGCACAGCAAAGCAAGCTTGGCTGCCCCGTCGAAGAGCTGTCGAAGAGCTTTCCAACGGTATGTTGTGGGCCGCGTAACTCTTTACGGATCAAAAGTTATGGGCTCCGGAGCGACGGAGACTTGGTCGCAAGCCCCACGCCCTCGGTTTGCGGGCCCAGCCTCTACGCGAATCGAAGCTGTCTCGCCCAAGGTGCCGTAGGATTCGGTAACAAAAATGGGACGGATTGGGTTGTCGCCCTTTTCGCGGCGCACGACGTACGATCCGGGACGGAAAAACAGCGCAAAAGAAGAAAAGTGTCTCGAAACTGATGAAAACGTTCGATTTTGGGCTCCGAAAAAAGGCCCAGCGAAGCTTAGCTTAGCTGCCCCATCGTAGAGCTCTCGGAGAGCTTTCCAACGGTATGCTGTCGGCCCCGTAACTCCTTACGGATCAAAAGCTATGGCCTCCGGAGCGACGGAGACCCGGACCCAAGCCCCACGCCCTCGGTTTGCGGGCCCAGCCTCTAGGTGAAGCGAATTTGTCTCGCCCAAGGTGCCAAGGGATTCGGTAACAGAAATGGGACGGATCGGGTTGTCGCCCTTTTCGCGGCGCACGACGTACGATCCGGGACGGAAAAACAGCGCAAAAGAAGAAAAGTGTCTCGAAACTGATGAAAACGTTCGATTTTGGGCTCCGAAAAATGGCACAGCGAAGCATAGCTTGGCTGTCTCGTTGTAGAGCTCTCGGAGAGCTTTCCAACGGTATGCTGTGGGCCGCGTAACTCTTTACGGATCAAAAGTTATGGGCTCCGGAGCGACGGAGACTTGGTCGCAAGCCCCACGCCCTCGGTTTGCGGGACCAGCCTCTACGCGAATCGAAGCTGTCTCGCCCAAGGTGCCGCAGGATTCGGTAACAAAAATGGGACGGATTGGGTTGTCGCCCTTTTCGCGGCGCACGACGTACGATCCGGAACGGAAAAACAGCGCAAACGAAGAAAAGTGTCCCGAAACTGATGAAAATGTTCGATTTTGGGCTCCGAAAAAAGGCACAGCGAAGCATAGCTAGGCTGTCCCGTCGTAGAGCTCTCGGAGAGCTTTCCAACGGTATGCTGTGGGCCGCGTAACTCTTTACAGATCAAAAGTTATGGGCTCCGGAGCGACGGAGACTTGTTCCCAAGCCCCACGCCCTCGGTTTGTGGGACCAGCCTCTACGCGAAGCGAAGCTATCTCGCCCAAGGTGCCGCGGGATTCGGTAACAAAAATGGGACGGATTGGGTTGTCGCCCTTTTCGCGGCGCACGACTTACGATCCTGGACGGAAAAACAGCGCAAAAGAAGAAAAGTGTCCCGAAACTGATGAAAACGTTCGATTTTGGGCTCCGAAAAAAGGCACAGCGAAGCATAGCTTGGCTGTCCCGTCGTAGAGCTCTCGGAGAGCTTTCCAACGGTATGCTGTGGACCGCGTAACTCTTTACAGATCAAAAGTTATGGGCTCCGGAGCGACGGAGACTTGTTCCCAAGCCCCACGCCCTCGGTTTGTGGGACCAGCCTCTACGCGAAGCGAAGCTATCTCGCCCAAGGTGCCGCGGGATTCGGTAACAAAAATGGGACGGATTGGGTTGTCGCCCTTTTCGCGGCGCACGACTTACGATCCGGGACGGAAAAACAGCGCAAAAGAAGAAAAGTGTCCCGAAACTGATGAAAACGTTCGATTTTGGGCTCCGAAAAAAGGCACAGCGAAGCAAAGCTTGGCTGTCCCGTCGTAGAGCTCTCGGAGAGCTTTCCAACGATATGTTGTGGGCCGCGTAACTCTTTACGGATCAAAAGTTATGGGCTCCGGAGCGACGGAGACCTGGTACCAAGCCCCACGCCCTCGGTTTGTGGGCCTAGCCTCTACGCGAAGCGAAACTGTCTCGCCCAAGGTGCCGCGGGATTCGGTAACAAAAATGGGACGGATTGGGTTGTCGCCCTTTTCGCGGCGCACGACGTACGATCCGGGACGGAAAAACAGCGCAAAAGAAGAAAAGTGTCCCGAAACTGATGAAAACGTTCAATTTTGGGCTCCAAAAAAAGGCACAGCGAAGCAAGGCTTGGTTGTCCCGTCGTAGAGCTCTCGGAGAACTTTCCAACGGTATGCTGTGGGCCGCGTAACTCTTTACGGATCAAAAGTTATGGGCTCCGGAGCGACGGAGACTTGGGCGCAGCCCCCGCGCCCTCGCTTTGCGGTCCCCGCCCCTACGCGAACCGAAGCTGCCTCGCCCAAGGCCCCGCGGGATTCGGTAACAAAAATGGGACGGATTGGGTTGTCGCCCTTTTCGCGGCGCCCGACGTACGATCCGGGACGGAAAAACAGCGCAAAAGAAGAAAAGTGTTGCAAAACTGATGAAAACGTTCGATTTTGGGCTCCGAAAAAAGGCACAGCGAAGGATAGCTTGGCTGTCCCGTCGTAGAGCTCTCGGAGAGCTTTCCAACGGTATGTTGTGGGCCGCGTAACTCTTTACGGATCAAAAGTTATGGGCTCCGGAGCGACGGAGACTTGGTCGCAAGCCCCACGCCCTCGGTTTGCGGGCCCAGCCTCTACGCGAATCGAAGCTGTCTCGCCCAAGGTGCCGTAGGATTCGGTAACAAAAATGGGACGGATTGGGTTGTCGCCCTTTTCGCGGCGCACGACTTACGATCCGGGACGGAAAAACAGCGCAAAAGAAGAAAAGTGTCTCGAAACTGATGAAAACGTTCGATTTTGGGCTCCGAAAAAAGGCCCAGCGAAGCAAAGCTTAGCTGCCCCATCGTAGAGCTCTCGGAGAGCTTTCCAACGGTATGCTGTCGGCCCCGTAACTCGTTACGGATCAAAAGTTATGGGCTTCGGAGCGACGGAGACCTGGTCCCAAGCCCCACGCACTCGGTTTGCGGGCCCAGCCTCTAGGTGAAGCGAATTTGTCTCGCCCAAGGTGCCAAGGGATTCGGTAACAGAAATGGGACGGATCGGGTTGTCGCCCTTTTCGCGGCGCACGACGTACGATCCGGGACGGAAAAACAGCGCAAAAGAAGAAAAGTGTCCCGAAACTTATGAAAACTTTCGATTTTGGGCTCCGAAAAAAGGCACAGCGAAGCATAGCTTGGCTGTCTCGTTGTAGAGCTCTCGGAGAGCTTTCCAACGGTATGCTGTGGGCCGCGTAACTCTTTACGGATCAAAAGTTATGGGCTCCGGAGCGACGGAGACTTGGTCGCAAGCCCCACGCCCTCGGTTTGCGGGCCCAGCCTCTACGCGAATCGAAGCTGTCTCGCCCAAGGTGCCGCAGGATTCGGTAACAAAAATGGGACGGATTGGGTTGTCGCCCTTTTCGCGGCGCACGACGTACGATCCGGAACGGAAAAACAGCGCAAACGAAGAAAAGTGTCCCGAAACTGATGAAAATGTTCGATTTTGGGCTCCAAAAAAAGGCACAGCGAAGCATAGCTAGGCTGTCCCGTCGTAGAGCTCTCGGAGAGCTTTCCAACGGTATGCTGTGGGCCGCGTAACTCTTTACAGATCAAAAGTTATGGGCTCCGGAGCGACGGAGACTTGTTCCCAAGCCCCACGCCCTCGGTTTGTGGGACCAGCCTCTACGCGAAGCGAAGCTATCTCGCCCAAGGTGCCGCGGGATTCGGTAACAAAAATGGGACGGATTGGGTTGTCGCCCTTTTCGCGGCGCACGACTTACGATCCTGGACGGAAAAACAGCGCAAAAGAAGAAAAGTGTCCCGAAACTGATGAACACGTTCGATTTTGGGCCCCGAAAAAAGGCACAGCGAAGCAAAGCTTGGCTGTCCCGTCGTAGAGCTCTCGGAGAGCTTTCCAACGGTATGCTGTGGGCCGTGTAACTCTTTACGGATCAAAAGTTATGGGCTCCGGAGCGACGGAGTCCTGGTGCCAAGCCCCACGCCCTCGGTTTGTGGGCCCAGCTCTACGCGAAGCGAAGCTGTCTCGCCCAAGGTGCCGCGGGATTCGGTAACAAAAATGGGACGGATTGGGTTGTCGCCCTTTTTGCGGCGCACGACGTACGATCCGGGACGGAAAAACAGCGCAAAAGAAGAAAAGTGTCCTAAAACTGATGAAATCTTTCGATTTTGGGATGCGAAAAAAGGCACAGCGAAGCGAAGCTTGGCTGTCCCGTCGTAGAGCTCTCAGAGAGCTTTCGAACGGTATACTGTGGGCCGCGTAACTCTTTACGGATCAAAAGTTATGGGCTCCGGATCGACGGAGACTTGGTCGCAAGCCCCACGCCCACGTTTGCGGGCCCAGCCTCTACGCGAATCGAAGCTGTCTCGCCCAAGGTACCACGGGATTCTGTAACAAAAATGGGACGGATTGGGTTGTCGCCCTTTTCACGGCGCATGACGTACTATCCGGGACGGAAAAACAGCGCAAAAGAAGAAAAGTGTCCTGAAACTGATGAAATCGTTCGATTTTGGGCTCTGAAAAAAGGTACAGCGAAGCAAAGCTTGGCTGTCCTGTCGTAGAGCTCTCGGAGAGCTTTCCAACGGTATGCTGTGGGCCGCGTAACTCTTTACGGACCAAAAGTTATGGCCTCTGGAGCGCCGGAGCCCTGGTCCCAAGCCCCACGCCCTCGGTTTGTGGGCCTAGCCTCTACGCGAAGCGAAGCTGTGTCGCCCAAGGTACCGCGGGATTCGGTAACAAAAAGGGGACGGATTGGGTTGTCGCCCTTTTCGCGGCGCACGACGTACGATCCGGGACGGAAAAACAATGCAAAAGAAGAAAAGTGTCCCGAAACTAATGAAAACGTTCGATTTTGGGCTCTGAAAAAAGGCACAGCGAAGCATAGCTTGGCTGTCCTGTCGTAGAGCTCTCGGAGAGCTTTCCAACGGTATGCTGTGGGCCACGTAACTCTTTACGGATCAAAAGTTATGGGCTCCGGAGCGACGGAGACTTGGTCCCAAGCCCCACGCCCTCGGTTTGTGGGCCTAGCCTCTACGCGAAGCGAAACTGTCTCGCCCAAGGTACCGCGGGATTCGGTAACAAAAAGGGGACGGATTGGGTTGTCGCCCTTTTCGCGGCGCACGACGTACGATCCGGGACGGAAAAATAGCGCAAAAGAAGAAAAGTGTCCCGAAACTAATGAAAACGTTCGATTTTGGGCTCCAAAAAAAGGCACAGCGAAGCATAGCTTGGCTGTCCCGTCGTAGAGCTCTCGGAGAGCTTTCCAACGGTATGCTGTGGGCCACGTAACTCTTTACGGATCAAAAGTTATGGGCTCCGGAGCGACGGAGACCTTGTACCAAGCCCCACGCCTTCGGTTTGCGGGCCCAGCCTCTCCGTGAAGTGAAGCTGTCTCGCCCAAGGTGCCGCGGGATTCGGTAACAGAAATGGGACGGATTGGGTTGTCGCCCTTTTCGCGGCGCGCGACGTACGATCTGGGATGGAAAAACAGCGCAAAAGAAGAAAAGTGTCCCGAAACTGATGAAAACGTTCGATTTTGGGCTCCGAAAAAATGCACAGCGAAGCATAGCTTGGCTGTCCCATCGTAGAGCTCTCGGAGAGCTTTCCAACGGTATGCTCTGGGCCGCGTAACTCTTTACGGATCAAAAGTTATGGGCTCCGGAGCGACGGAGACTTGGTCGCAAGCCCCACGCCCTCGGTTTGCGGGCCCAGCCACTACGCAAATCGAAGCTGTCTCGCCCAAGGTGCCGCGGGATTCGGTAACAAAAAGGGGACGGATTGGGTTGTCGCCCTTTTCGCGGCGCATGACGTACTATCCGGGACGGAAAAACAGCACAAAAGAATAAAAGTGTCCCGAAACTGATGACAACGTTCGATTTTGGGATCCGAAAAAATGCCCAGCAAAGCAGGCTTGGCTGTCCCGTCGTAGAGCTCTCGGAGAGCTTTCCAACGGTATGCTGTGGGCCGCGTAACTCCTTACGGATCAAAAGTTATAGGCTCCGGAGCAACGGAGACCTAGTCCCAAGCCCCACGGCCTCGGTTTACGGGCCCAGCGTCTACGTGAAGCGAATTTGTCTTGCCCAAGGTGCTATGGGATTCGGTAACAGAAATGGGACGGATTGGGTTGTCGACCATTTCGCGGCGCGCGACGTACGATCTGGGACGGAAAAACAACGCAAAAGAAGAAAAGTGTCCCGAAACTGATGAAAACGTTCGATTTTGGGGTACGAAAAAAGGCCCAGCGAAGCGCACTCAGCTATCCCGTCGTAGAGCTCTCGGAGAGCTCTCCAACGGTATGCTCTGGGCCGCGTACCCCTTTCCGGATCAAAAGTTATGGGCTCCGGAGCGACGGAGACTTGGTCGCAAGCCCCACGCCCTCGGTTTGCGGGCCCAGCCTCTACGCAAATCGAAACTGTCTCGCCCAAGGTGCCGCGGGATTCGGTAACAAAAATGGGGCGGATTGGGTTGTCGCCCTTTTCGCGGCGCATGACGTACTATCCGGGACGGAAAAACAGCGCAAAAGAAGAAAAGTGTCCCGAAACTGATGAAAACGTTCGATTTTGGGCTCCGAAAAAAGGCACAGCGAAGCATAGCTTGGCTGTCCTGTCGTAGAGCTCTCGGAGAGCTTTCCAACGGTATGCTGTGGGCCACGTAACTCTTTACGGATCAAAAGTTATGCGCTCCGGAGCGACGGAGACCTGGTACCAAGCCCCACGCCTTCGGTTTGTGGGCCCAGCCTCTACGCGAATCGAAGCTGTCTTGCCCAAGGTGCCGCGGGATTCGGTAACAGAAATGGGACGGATTGGGTTGTCGCCCTTTTCGCGGCGCACGACGGACGATCCGGGACGGAAAAACAGCGCAAAAGAAGAAAAGTGTCCCGAAACTGATGAAAACGTTCGATTTTGGGCTCCGAAAAAAGGTCCAGCGAAGCAAAGCTTGGCTGACCCGTCGTAGAGCTCTCGGAGAGCTTTCCAACGGTATGCTGTAGGCCGCGTAACTCCTTACGGATCAAAAGTTATGGGCTCCGGAGCGACGGAGACCAGGTCCCAAGCCCCACGCCCACGGTTTGTGGGCCTAGCCTCTACGCGAAGCGAAGCTGTCTCGCCCAAGGTACCGCGGGATTCGGTAACAAAAAGGGGACGGATTGGGTTGTCGCCCTTTTCGCGGCGCATGACGTACTATCCGGGACGGAAAAACAGCGCAAAAGAAGAAAAGTGTCCCGAAACTGATGAAAACGTTCGATTTTGGGCTCCAAAAAAAAGGCACAGCGAAGCATAGCTTGGCTGTCCTGTCGTAGAGCTCTCGGAGAGCTTTCCAACGGTATGCTGTGGGCCGCGTAACTCTTTACGGATCAAAAGTTATGGGCTCCGGAGCGACGGAGACTTGGTCCCAAGCCCCACGCCCTCGGTTTGTGGGCCTAGCCTCTACGCGAAGCGAAGCTGTCTCGCCCAAGGTACCGCGGGATTCGGTAACAAAAAGGGGACGGATTGGGTTGTCGCCCTTTTCGCGGCGCACGACGTACGATCCGGGACGGAAAAACAGCGCAAAAGAAGAAAAGTGTCCCGAAACTAATGAAAACGTTCGATTTTGGGCTCCGAAAAAAGGCACATCGAAGCATAGCTTGGCTGTCCCGTCGTAGAGCTCTCGGAGAGCTTTCCAACGGTATGCTGTGGGCCACGTAACTCTTTACGGATCAAAAGTTATGGGCTCCGGAGCGACGGAGACCTGGTCCCAAGCCCCATGCCCTCGGTTTGCGGGCCCAGCCTCTACGTGAAGCGAAGCTGTCTCGTCCAAGGTGCCGCGGGATTCGGTAACAGAAATGGGACGGATTGGGTTGTCGCCATTTTCACGGCGCGCGACGTACTATCCGGGACGGAAAAACAGCGCAAAAGAAGAAAAGTGTCCCGAAACTAATGAAAACGTTCAATTTTGGGCTCTGAAAAAATGCCCAGCTAATCAAGCTTGGCTACCCCTTCGTAGAGCTCTCGGAGAGCTTTCCAACGGTATGTTGTGGGCCGCGTAACTCCTTACGGATCAAAAGTTATGGGCTCCAGAACGACGGAGACCTGGTCCCAAGCCCCACGGCCTCAGTTTGCCGGCCCAGCCTCTACGTGAAGCGAAGCTGTCTCGCCCAAGGTACCGCGGGATTCGGTAACAGAAATGGGACGGATTGGGTTGTCGCCCTTTTCGCGGCGCACGAAGTACGATCCGGGACGGAAAAACAGCGCAAAAGAAGAAAAGTGTCCCGAAACTGATGAAAACGTTTGATTTTGGGCTCTGAAAAGAGGTACAGCGAAGCATAGCTTGGCTGTCCCGTCGTAGAGCTCTCGCAGAGCTTTCCAACGGTATGCTGTGGGCCGCGTAACTCCTTACGGATCAAAAGTTGTGGGCTCCGGAGCGACGGAGACCTGGTCCCAAGCCCCACGGCCTCAGTTTGCTGGCCCAGCCTCTACGTGAAGCGAATTTGTCTCGCCCAAGGTACCGCGGGAGTCGGTAACAGAAATGGGACGGATTGCGTTCTCGCCCTTTTCACGTCGCGCGACGTACGATCCGCGACGGAAAAATAGCGCAAAAGAAGAAAAGTGTCCCGAAACTGATGAAAACGTTCGATTTTGCGGTGCAAAAAAAGGCCCAGCGAAGCGTGCTTAGCTATCCCGTCGTAGAGCTCTCGGAGAGCTTTCCAACGGTAAGCTGTGGGCCGCGTAACTCCTTACGGATCAAAAGTTATGGGCTCCGGAGCGACGGAGACTTGGTCGCAAGCCCCACGCCCTCGGTTTGCGGGCCCAGCCTCTACGCGAATCGAAGCTGTCTCGCCCAAGGTGCCGCGGGATTCGGTAACAAAAATGGGACGGATTGGGTTGTCGCAGTTTTCGCGGCTCACGACGTACGATCCGGGACGGAAAAACAGCGCGAAAAAAGAAAAGAGTCCCGAAATAGATTAAAATGTTCGATTTGGGGCTCCGAAAAAAGGCACAGCAAAGCTTAGCCTGGCTGTCCCGTCGTAGAGCTCTCGGAGAGCTTTCCAACGGTATGCTGTGGGCCGCGTAACTCTTTACGGATCAAAAGTTATGGGCTCCGGAGCGACGGAGACCTGGTACCAAGCCCCACGCCCTCGGTTTCTGGGCCCAGCCTCTACGCGAATCGATGCTGTCTCGCCCAAGGTGCCACGGGATTCGGTAACAGAAATGGGACGGATCGGGTTGTCGCCCTTTTCGCGGCGCACGACGTACGATCCGGGACGGAAAAACAGCGCAAAAGAAGAAAAGTATCCCGAAACTGATAAAAACGTTCGATTTTGGGCTCCGAAAAAAGGTCCAGCGAAGCGTAGCTTGGCTGTCCCGTCGTAGAGCTCTCGGAGAGCTTTCCAACGGTATGCTGTGGGCCGCGTAACTCTTTACGGATCAAAAGTTATGGGCCCCGGAGCGGCGGAGGCTTGGTCGCAAGCCCCACGCCCTCGGTTCGCGGGCCCAGCCTCTCCGCGAATCGAAGCTGTCTCGCCCAAGGTGCCGCGGGATTCGGTAACAAAAATGGGACGGATTGGGGTGGCGCGTTTTTCGCGGCGCACGACGCACGATCCGGGACGGAAAAACAGCGCAAAAGAAGAAAAGAGTCCCGAAAATGAAGAAAACGTTCGATTTTGGGCTCCGAAAAAAGGCCCAGCAAAGCATAGCTTGGCTGTCCCGTGGTAGAGCTCTCGGAGAGCTTTCCAACGGTATGCTGTGGGCAGCGTAACTCTTTACGGATCAAAAGTTATTGGCTCTGGAGCGACGGAGACTTGGTCCCAAGCCCCACGCCCTCGGTTTGCGGGCCCAGCCTCCACGCGAAGCGAAGCTGTCTCGCCCAAGGTGCCGCGGGATTCGGTAACAGAAACGGGACAGATTGGGCTGTCGCCCTGTTCGCGGCGCGCGACGTACGATCCGGGACGGAAAAACAACGCAAAAGAAGAAAAGTGTCCCGAAACTGATGAAAACGTTCGATTTTGGGCTCCGAAAAAAGGCCCAGCGAAGCACAGCTTGGTTGCCCCGTCGTAGAGCTCTCGGAGAGCTTTCCAACGGTATGCTGTGGGCCGCGTAACTCCTTACGGATCAAAAGTTATGGGCTCCGGAGCGACGGAGACTTGGTCGCAAGCCCCACGCCCTCGGTTTGTGGGCCCAGCCTCTACGCGAAGCGAAGCTGTCTCGCCCAAGGTGGCGCGGGATTCGGTACCAGAACTGGAACGGATTGGGCTGTCGCCCTGTTCGCGGCGCGCGACGTACGATCCGGGACGGAAAAACAGCGCAAAAGAAGAAAAGTGGCCCGAAACTGATGAAAACGTTCGATTTTGGGCTCCGAAAAAAGGCCCAGCGAAGCATAGCTTGGTTGTCCCGTCGTAGAGCTCTCGGAGAGCTTTCCAACGGTATGCTGTGGGCCGCGTAACTCTTTACGGATCAAAAGTTATGGGCTCCGGAGCGACGGAGACCTGGTACCAAGACCCACGCCCTCGGTTTCTGGGCCCAGCCTCTACGCGAATCGAAGCTGTCTCGCCCAAGGTGCCGCGGGATTCGGTAACAAAAATGGGACGGATTGGGGTGTGGCCCTTTTCGCGGTGCACGACGTACGATCCGGGACGGAAAAACAGCGCAAAAGAAGAAAAGTGTTCCGAAAATGATGAAAGCGTTCGATTTTGGGCTCCGAAAAAAGGCACAGCGAAGCATAGCTTGGCTATCCCGTCGTAGAGCTCTCGGAGAGCTTTCCAACGGTATGCTGTAGGCCGCGTAACTCTTTACGGATCAAAAGTTATGGGCTCCGGAGCGACGGAGACCTGGTACCAAGCCCCACGCCCTCGGTTTGAGGGCCCAGCCTCTACGCGAAGCGAAGCTGTCTCGCCCAAGGTGCCGCGGGATTCGGTAACAAAAATGGGACGGATTGGGTTGTCGCCCTTTTCGCGGTGCACGACGTATGATCCGGGACGGAAAAACAGCGCAAAAGAAGAAAAGTGTTCCGAAAATGATGAAAGCGTTCGATTTTGGGCTCCGAAAAAAGGCACAGCGAAGCATAGCTTGGCTGTCCCGTCGTAGAGCTCTCGGAGAGCTTTCCAACGGTATGCTGTAGGCCGCGTAACTCCTTACGGATCAAAAGTTATGGGGTCCGGAGCGAGGGGGGCAAGGGCCCAAGCCCCACGCCCTCGGTGTGCGGGCCCAGCCTCTACGCGAATCGAAGCTGTCTCGCCCAAGGTGCCGCGGGATTCGGTAACAAAAATGGGACGGATTGGCTTGTCGCCCTTTTCGCGGCGCACGACGTACGATCCGGGAGGGAAAAACAGCGCAAAAGGAGAAAAGTGTCCCGAAACTGATGAAAGCGTTCGATTTTGGGCTCTGAAAAAAGGCACAGCGAAGCATAGCTTGGCTGTCCCGTCGTAGAGCTCCCGGAGCGCCTTCCAACGGTATACTGTGGGCCGCGTAACTCTTTACGGAACAAAAGTCATGGGCTCCGGAGCGACGAAGACTTGGTCGCAAGCCCCACGCCCTCGGTTTGCGGGCCCAGCCTCTACGCGAATCGAATTTGTCTCGCCCAAGGTGCCGCGTGATTCGGTAATAGAAATGGGACGGATTGGGTTGACGCCATTATCGCGTCGCGCGACGTACGATCCGGGACCAAAAAACAGCGCAAAAGAAGAAAAGTGTCCCGAAACTGACGAAAACGTTCGATTTTGGGCTACAAAAAAAGGCCCAGCAAAGCATAGCTTGGCTGTCCCGTCGTAGAGCTCTCGGAGAGCTTTCCAACGGTATGCTGTGGGCCGCGTAACTCTTTACGAATCAAAAGTTATGGGCTCCGGTGCGACGGAGACTTGGTCGCAAGCCCCAAGCCCTCGGTTTGCGGGCCCAGCCTCTAGGTGAAGCGAATATGTCTCGCCCAAGGTGCCAAGAGATTCGGTAACAGAAATGGGACGGATCGGGTTGTCGCCCTTTTCGCGGCGCACGACGTACGATCCGTGACGGAAAAACAGCGCAAAAGAAGAAAAGTGTCTCGAAACTGATGAAAACGTTCGATTTTGGGCTCCAAAAAATGGCCCAGCTAAGCATAGCTTAGCTGCCCCATCGGAGTGCTCTCCGAGAGGTCTCCAACGGTATGCTGTGGGCTGCGTAACTCTTTACGGATCAAAAGTTATGGGCTCCGGAGCGACGGAGACCTGGTACCAAGCCCCACGTCCTCGGTTTGCGGGCCTAGCCTCTAGGTGAAGCGAATTTGTCTCGCCCAAGGTGCCAAGGGATTCGGTAACAGAAATGGGACGGATCGGGTTGTCGCCCTTTTCGCGGCGCACGACGTACGATCCGGGACGGAAAAACAGCACAAAAGAAGAAAAGTGTCCCGAAACTGATGAAAACGTTCGATTTTGGGCTCCAAAAAATGGCACAGCTAAGCAAAGCTTAGCTGCACCATCGTAGAGCTCTCGGAGAGCTTTCCAACGGTATGCTGTGGGCTGCGTAACTCTTTACGGATCAAAAGTTATGGGCTCCGGAGTGACGGAGACCTGGTACCAAGCCCCACGTCCTCGGTTTGTGGGCCCAGCCTCTACGCGAAGCGAAGCTGTCTCGCCCAAGGTGCCGCGGTATTCGGTAACAAAAATGGGACGGATTGGGTTGTCGCCCTTTTCGCGGCGCACGACGTACGATCCGGGACGGAAAAACAGCGCAAAAGAAGAAAAGTGTCCCGAAAAACGTTCGATTTTGGGCACCAAAAGAAGGCCCAGCGAAGCAAAGCTTGGCTGCCCCGTCGTAGAGCTCTCGGAGAGCTTTCCAACGGTATGCTGTGGGCCGCGTATCTCTTTACGGATCAAAAGTTATGGGCTCCGGAACGACGGAGACCTGGTCCCAAGCCCCACGCCCTCGGTTTACGGGCCCAGCCTCTACGCGAAGCGAAGCTGTCTCGCCCAAGGTGCCGCGGGATTCGGTAACAAAAATGGGACGGATTGGGTTGTTGCCCTTTTCGCAGCGCACGACGTACGATCCGGGACGAAAAAACAGCGCAAAAAAAGAAAAGTGTCTCGAAACTGATGAAAACGTTTAATTTTGGGCTCCGAAAAACCACAAAGCTTAGCTGACTCGTCGTAAAGCTCCCGGAGAGCTTTCCAACGATATGCTGTGGGCCGCGTAACTCCTTACGGATCAAAAGTTATGGGCTCCGGAGCGACGGAGACCTGGTCCCAAGCCCCACGGCATCGGTTTGCGGGCCCATCCTCTACGTGAAGCGAAGCTGTCTCGCCCAAGGTGCCAAGGGATTCGGTACAGAAATCGGACGGATTCGGTTGTCGCCCATTTCACGGCGCGCGACGTACGATCCGGGATGGAAAAACAGCGCAAAAGAAGAAAATTGTCCCGAAACTAATGAAAACGTTTGATTTTGGCTCCGAAAAAAGGCACAGCGAAGCGTAGCAAGGCTGTCCCGTCGTAGAGCTCTCGGATAGCTTTCCAACGGTATGCTGTGGGCCGCGTAACTCATTACGGATCAAAAGTTATGGGCTCCGGAGCGACAGAGACTTGGTCGCAAGCCCTACGCCCTCGGTTTGCGGGACCAGCCTCTACGCGAATCGAAGCTGTCTCGCCCAAGGTGCCGCGGGATTCGGTAACAAAAATGGGACGGATTGGGTTGTCGCCCTTTTCGCGGCGCACGACGTACGATCCGGGACGGAAAAACAGTGCAAAAGAAGAAAAGTGTCCCGAAACTGATGAAAACGTTCGATTATGGGCTCCGAAAAAAGGCACAGCGAAGCATAGCTTGGCTGTCCTGTCGTAGAGCTCTTGGAGAGCTTTCCAACGGTATGCTGTGGGCTGCGTAACTCTTTACGGATCAAAAGTTATGGGCTCCGGAGCGACGGAGACCTGGTACCAAGCCCTACATCCTCGGTTTGTGGGCCCAGCCTCTACGCGAAGCGAAGCTTTCTCGCCCAAGGTGCCGCGGTATTCGGTAACAAAAATGGGACGGATTGGGTTGTCGCCCTTTTCGCGGCGCACGACGTACGATCCGGGACGAAAAAACAGCGCAAAAGAAGAAAAGTGTCCCGAAAAACGTTCGATTTTGGGCTTCGAAAAAAGGCCCAACGAAGCGTAGCTTGGCTGTCCTGTCGTAGAGCTCTCGGAGAGCTTTCCAACGGTATACTGTGGGCCGCGTAACTCTTTACGGATCAAAAGTTATGGGCTCTGGAGCGACGGAGACCTGGTCCCAAGCCCCACGCCCTCGGTTTGCGGGCCTAGCCTCTACGCAAAGCGAAGCTGTCTCGCCCAAGGTGCCGCGGGATTCGGTAACAGAAATGGACCGGATTGGGTTGTCGCCCTTTTCGCGGCGCACGACGTACGATCCGGGACGGAAAAACAGCGCAAAAGAAGAAAAGTGTCCTGAAATTGATGAAATCGTTCGATTTTGGGCTCCGAAAAAAGGCACAGCAAAGCAAAGCTTGGCTGTCCCGTCGTAGAGCTCTTGGAGAGCTTTCCAACGGTATACTGTGGGCCGCGTAACTCTTTACGGATCAAAAGTTATTGGCTCCGGAGCGACGGAGACCTGGTCCCAAGTCCCACGCCCTCGGTTTGCGGGCCCAACCTCTACGCAAAGCGAAGCTGTCTCGCCCAAGGTGCCACGGGATTCGGTAACAAAAATGAGAGGGATTGGGTTGTCGCACTTTTTGCGGCGCACGACGTACGATCCGGGACGGAAAAACAGCGCGAAAGAAGAAAAATGTCCCGAAATTAATGAAAACGTTCGATTTTGGGCTCCCGAAAAAGGCCCAGCAAAGCGGGCTTAGCAGTCCCGTCGTAGAGCTCTCGGAGAGCTTTCCAACGATTTGTTGTGGGCCGCGTAACTCTTTGCGGATCAAAAGTTATGGGCTCCAGTGCGGCGGAGACCTGGTACTAAGCCCCACGCTCTCGGTTTGCGGGCCCAACCTCTACGTGAAGCGAATTTGTCTAGCCCAAGGTGCCGCGGGATTCGGTAACAGAAATGGGATGGATTGGGTTGTCGCCCATTTCGCGGCGCGCGACGTACGATCCAGGACGGAAAAACAGCGCAAAAGAAGAAAAGTGTCCGAAACTGATGAAAACGTTCGATTTTGGGCTCCGATAAGATGCCCAACAAAGTAGGCTTGGCTGCCCTGTCGTAGAGCTCTCGGAGAGCTTTCCAACGGAATGCTGTGGGACGCGTAACTCCTTACGGATCAAAAGTTATGGGCACCGGAGCGACGGAGACCTGGTCCCAAGCCCCACGCCCTCGGTTTGTGGGCCCAGCCTCTACGCGAAGCGAAGCTGTCTCGCCAAAGGTGCCGCGGGATTCGGTAACAAAAATGGGACGGATTGGGTTGTCGCCCTTTTCGCGGCGCACGACGTACGATTCGGGACGGAAAAACAGCGCAACAGAAGAAAAGTGTCCCGAAACTGATGAAAATGTTCGATTTTGGGCTCCGAAAAAAGGCACAGCGAAGCAAAGCTTGGCTGTCCCGTCGTAGAGCTCTCGGAGAGCTTTCCAACGATATGTTGTGGGCCGCGTAACTCTTTACGGATCAAAAGTTATGGGCTCCGGAGCGACGGAGACCTGGTACCAAGCCCCACGCCCTCGGTTTGCGGGCCCAGCCTCTACGCGAAGAGAAGCTGTCTCGCCCCAGGTGCCGCGGGATTCGGTAACAAAAATGGGACATATTGGGTTGTCGCCCTTTTCGTGGCGCACGACGTACGATCCGGGACGTAAAAACAGCGCAAAAGTAAAAAAGTGTCCCGAAACTGATGAAAATGTTCGATTTTGGACTCCGAAGAAAGGCCCAGCGAAGCACAGCTATGCTGCCCCGTCGTAGAGCTCTCGGAGAGCTTTCCAACGGTATGCTGTGGGCCGCGTATCTCTTTACGGATCAAAAGTTATGGGCTCCGGAGCGACGGAGACTTGGTCCCAAGCCCCATGTCCTCGGTTTGCGGGCCCAGCCTCTACGCGAATCGAAGCTGTCTCGCCCTAGGGGCCGCGGGAGTCGGGAACAAAAATGGGACGGATTGGGTTGTCGCCCTTTTCGCGGCGCACGACGTACGATCCGGGACAGAAAAACAGCGCAAAAGAAGAAAGGTGTCCCGAAATTGATGAAAACGTTCGATTTTTGGCTCCGAAAAAGGGCACAGTGAAACAAAGCTTGGCTGTCCCGTCGTAGAGCTCTCGGAGAGCTTTCCAACGGTATGCTGTGGGCTGCGTAACTCTTTACGGATCAAAAGTTATGGGCTCCGGAGCGACGGAGACCTGGTACCAAGCCCCACGCTCTCGGTTTGTGGGCCCAGCCTCTACGCGAAGCGAAGCTGTCTCGCCCAAGGTGCCGCTGGATTCGGTAATAAAAATGGGACGGATTGCGTTGTCGCCCTTTTTGCGGCGCACGACGTATGAACCAGGACGGAAAAACAATGCAAAAGAAGAAAAGTGTCCCGAAACTGATGAAAACATTCGATTTTGGGCTCCGAAAAAAGGCACAGCAAAGCATAGCTTGGCTGTCCCGTCGTAGAACTCTCGGAAAGCTTTCCAACGGTATGCTGTAGGCCGCGTAACTCTTTACGGATCAAAAGGTATGGGCTCCGGAGCGACGGAGACTTGGTCCCAAGCCCCACGCCCTCGGTTTGTGGGCCCAGCCTCTACGCGAAGCGAAGCTGTCTCGCCCAAGGTGCCGCGGGATTCGGTAACAAAAATGGGACGGATTGGGTTGTCGCCCTTTTCGCGGCGCACGACTTACGATCCGGGACGGAGAAACAGCGCAAAAGAATAAAAGTGTCCCGAAACTGATGAAAACGTTCGATTTTGGGCTCCGAAAAAAGGCACAGCGAAGCATAGCTTGGCTGTCCCGTCGTAGAGCTCTCGGAGAGCTTTCCAACGGTATGCTATGGGCCGCGTAACTCTTTACGGATCAAAAGTTATGGGCTCCGGAGCGACGGAGACCTGGTCCCAAGCCCCACGCCCTCGGTTTGTGGGCCCAGCCTCTACGCGAAGCGAAGCTGTCTCCCCCAAGGTGCCGCGGGATTTGGTAACAAAAATGGGACGGATTGGGTTGTCGCCCTTTTCGCGGCGCACGACGTACGATCCGGGACGGAAAAACAGCGCAAAAGAAGAAAAGTGTCTCGAAACTGATGAAAACATTCGATTTTGGGCTCCGAAAAAAAGGCACAGCGAAGCGAAGCTTGGCTGTCCCGTCGTAGAGCTCTCGGAGAGCTTTCCCACTGTATGCTGTGGGCCGCGTAACTCTTTACGGATCAAAAGTTATGGGCTCCGGAGCGACGGAGACTTGGTCGCAAGCCCCACGCCCTCGGTTTGCGGGCCCAGCCTCTACGCGAATCGAAGCTGTCTCGCCCAAGGTGCCGCGGGATTTGGTAACAAAAATGGGACGGATTGGGTTGTCGCCCTTTTTGCGGCGCACGACGTACGATCCGGGACGGAAAAACAGCGCAAAAGAAGAAAAGTGTCATGAAACTGATGAAAACGTTCAATTTTGGGCTCCGAAAAAAGGCACAGCGAAGAATAGCTTGGTTGTCCCGTCGTAGAGCTCTCGGAGAGCTTTCCAACGGTATGCTGTGGGCCGCGTAACTCTTTACGGATCAAAAGTTATGGGCTCCGTAGCGACGGAGACTTGGTCGCAATCCCCACGCCCTCGGTTTGCGGGCCCAGCCTCTACGCGAATCGAAGCTATCTCGCCCAAGGTGCCGCGGGATTCGGTAACAAAAATGGGACGGATTGGGTTGTCGCCCTTTTCACGGCGCACGACGTACGATCTGGGACGGAAAAACAGCGCAAAAGAAGAAAAGTGTCCCGAAACTGATGAAAACGTTCGATTTTGGGCTCCGAAAAAAGGCACAGCGAAGCATAGCTTGGCTGTCCCGTCGTAGAGCTCTCGGAGAGCTTTCCAGCGTCTTCCTGTGGGCCCCCTAACTCTTTACGGATCAAAAGTTATGGGCTCCGGAGCGACGTAGACCTGGTCCCAAGCCCCACGCCCTCGGTTTGCGGGCCCAGCCTCTACACGAAGCAAAGCTGTCTCGCCCAAGGTGCCGCGGGATTAGGTAACAGCAATGGGACGGATTAGTTTGTCGCCCTTTTCACGCGCGAGCGACGTACGATTCGGGACGAAAAAACAGCGCAAAAGAAGAAAAGTGTCCCGAAACTGATGAATACGTTCGATTTTGGGCTACAAAAAAAGGCCCAGCGAGGCGAAGCTTGGCTGTCCCGTCGTAGAGCTCTCGGAGAGCTTTCCAACGGTATGCTGTGGGCCGCGTAACTCTTTACGGTTCAAAAGTTATGGGCTCCGGAGCGACGGAGACTTGGTCGCAAGCCCCACGCCCTCGGTTTGCAGGCCCAGCCTCTACGCGAATTGAAGCTGTCTCGCCCAAGGTGCCGTGGGATTCGGTAACAAAAATGGGACGGATTGGGTTGTCGCCCTTTTCGCGGCGCACGACGTACGATCCGGGACGGAAAAACAGCGCAAAAGAAGAAAAGTGTCCCAAAACTGATGAAAACGTTCTATTTTGGGCTCCGAAAAAAGGCACAGCGAAGCATAGCTTGCCTGTCCCGTCGTAGAGCTCTCGGAGAGCTTACCAACGGTATGCTGTGGGCCGCGTAACTCTTTACGGATCAAAAGTTATGGGCTCCGGAGCGACGGAGACTTGGTCGCAAGCCCCACGCCCTCGGTTTGCTGGACCAGCCTCTACGCGAATCGAAGCTGTCTCGCCCAAGGTGCCGCGGGATTCGGTAACATAAATGGGACGGATCTGGTTGTCGCCCTTTTCGCGTCGCACGACGTACGATCCGGGACGGAAAAACAGCGCAAAAGAAGAAAAGTGTCCCGAAACTGATGAAAACGTTCGATTTTGGGCTCCGAAAAAAGGCACAGCGAAGCATAGCTTGGCTGTCCTGTCGTAGAGCTCTCGGAGAGCTTTCCAACGGTATGCTGTGGACTGCGTAACTCTTTACGGATCAAAAGTTATGGGCACCGGAGCGACGGAGACCTGGTACCAAGCCCCACGTCCTCGGTTTGTGGGCCCAGCCTCTACGCGAAGCGAAGCTGTCTCGCCCAAGGTGCCGCGGTATTCGGTAACAAAAATGGGACGGATTGGGTTGTCGCCCTTTTTGCGGCCCACGACGTACGATCCGGGACGGAAAAACAGCGCAAAAGAAGAAAAGTGTCCCGAAAAACGTTCGATTTTGGGCTCCGAAAAAAGGCCCAGCGAAGCGAAGCTTGGCTGTCCCGTCGTAGAGCTCACGGAGAGCTTTCCAACGGTATACTGTGGGCCGCGTAACTCTTTACGGATCAAAAGTTATGGGCTCTGGAGCGACGGAGACCTGGTCCCAAGCCCCACGCCCTCGGTTTGCGGGCCCAGCCTCTACGCGAAGCGAAGCTGTCTCGCCCAAGGTGCCGCGGGATTCGGTAACAAAAATGGGACGGATTGGGTTGTCGCCCTTTTCGCGGCGCACGACTTACGATCCGGGACGAAAAAATAGCACAAAAGAAGAAAAGTGTCCTGAAACTGATGAAATCGTTCGATTTTGGGCTCCGAAAAAAGGCACAGCAAAGCCAAGCATTTCTGTCCCGTCGTAGAGCTCTCGGAGAGCTTTCCAACGGTATACTGTGGGCCGCGTAACCCTTTACGGATCAAAAGTTATGGGCTCCGGAGCGACGAAGACCTGGTCCCTAGCCCCACGCCCTCGGTTTGCGGGCCCAGCCTCTACGCGAAGCCAAGCTGTCTCGCCCAAGGTGCGACGGGATTCGGTAACAAAAATGGGACGGATTGGGTTGTCGCCCTTTTTGCGGCGCACGACGTACGATCCGGGACGGAAAAACAGCGCGAAAGAAGAAAAATGTCCCGAAATTGATGAAAACGTTCAATTTTCGGCTCCGAAAAAAGGCCCAGCAAAGCAAAGCTTAGCTGTCCCGTCGTAGAGCTCTCGGAGAGCTTTCCAACGGTATGCTGTGGGCCGCGTAACTCTTTACGGATCAAAAGTTATGGGCTCCGGAGCGACGGAGACCTGGTACCAAGCCCCACGCCCTCGGTTTGTGGGCCCAGCCTCTACGCGAAGCGAAGCTGTCTCGCCCAAGGTGCCGCGGGATTCGGTAACAAAAATGGGACGGATTGGGTTGTCGCCCTTTTCGCGGCGCACGACGTACGATCCGGGACGGAAAAACAGCGCAAAAGAAGAAAAGTGTCCCGAAACTGATGAAAACGTTCGATTTTGGGCTCCGAAAAAAGGCCCAGCGAAGCACAGCTTGGCTGCCCCGTCGTAGAGCTCTCGGAGAGCTTTCCAACGGTATGCTGTGGGCCGCGTAACTCCTTACGGATCAAAAGTTATGGGCTCCGGATCGACGGAGACTTGGTCGCAAGCCCCACGCCCTCGGTTTGCGGGCCCAGCCTCTACGCGAATCGAAGCTGTCTCGCCCAAGGTGCCGCGGGATTCGGTAACAGAAACGGGACGGATTGGGCTGTCGCCCTATTCGCGGCGCGCGCCGTACGATCCGGGACGGAAAAACAGCGCAAAAGAAGAAAAGTGTCCCGAAACTGATGAAAACGTTCGATTTTGGGCTCCAAAAAATGGCCCAGCTAAGCCTAGCTTAGCTGCCCCATTGTAGAGCTCTCGGAGAGCTTTCCAACGGTATGCTGTCGGCCCCTTAACTCTTTACGGATCAAAAGTTATGGGCTCCGGAGCGACGGAGACCTGGTACCAAGCCCCACGCTCTCGGTTTGTGGGCCCAGCCTCTAGGTGAAGCGAATATGTCTCGCCCAAGGTGCCAAGAGATTCGGTAACATAAATGGGACGGATCGGGTTGTCGCCCTTTTCGCGGCGCACGACGTACGATCCGGGACGGAAAAACAGCGCAAAAGAAGAAAAGTGTCCCGAAGCTGATGAAAACGTTCGATTTTGGGCTCCGAAAAAAGGCATAGCAAAGCATAGCTTGGCTGTCCCGTCGTAGAGCTCTCGGAGAGCTTTCCAACGGTATGCTGTGGGCCGCGTAACTCTTTACGGATCAAAAGTTATGGGCTCTGGAGCGACGGAGACCTGGTACCAAGCCCCACGCTCTCGGTTTGTGGGCCCAGCCTCTACGCGAAGCGAAGCTGTCTCGCCCAAGGTGCCGCTGGATTCGGTAATAAAAATGGGACGGATTGCGTTGTCGCCCTTTTCGCGGCGCACGACGTACGATCCGGGACGGAAAAACAGCGCAAAAGAATAAAAGTGTCCCGAAACTGATGAAAACGTTCGATTTTGGGCTCCGAAAAAAGGCACAGCGAAGCATAGCTTGGCTGTCCCGGCGTAGAGCTCTCGGGGAGCTTTCCAACGGTGTGCTCTGGGCCGCGTAACTCTTTACGGATCAAAAGTTATGGGCTCCGGAGCGACGGCGACCTGGTCCCAAGCCCCACGCCCTCGGTTTGTGGGCCCAACCTCTACGCGAAGCGAAGCTGTCTCGCCCAAGGTGCCGCGGGATTCGGTAACAAAAATGGGACGGATTGGGTTGTCGCCCTTTTCGCGGCGCGCGACGTCCGATCCGGGACGGAAAAACAGCGCAAAAGAAGAAAAATGTCCCGAAACTGATGAACACGTTCGATTTTGGGCTCCGAAAAAAGGCACAGCGAAGCATAGCTTGGCTGTCCCGTCGTAGAGCTCTCAGAGAGCTTTCCAACGGTATGCTATGGGCCGCGTAACTCTTTACGGATCAAAAGTTATGGGCTCCGGAGCGACGGAGACTTGGTCCCAAGCCCCACGCCCTCGGTTTGTGGGCCCAGCCTCTACGCGAAGCGAAGCTGTCTCGCCCAAGGTGCCGCGGGATTCGGTAACAAAAATGGGACGGATTGTGTTGTCGCCCTTTTCGCGGCGCACGACGTACGATCCGGGACGGAAAAACAGCGCAAAAGAAGAAAAGTGTCCCGAAACTGATAAAAACGTTCGATTTTGGGCTCCGAAAAAAGGCCCAGCTAAGCAAAGCTTGGCTGTCCCGTCGTAGAGCTCTCGGAGAGCTTTCCAACGGTATGCTGTGGGCCGCGTAACTCTATACGGATCAAAAGTTATGGGCTCCGGAGCGACGGAGACTTGGTCCCAAGCCCCACGGCCTCAGTTTGCTGGCCCAGCCTCTACGTGAAGCGAAGCTGTCTCGCCCAAGGTGCCGCGGGATTCGATAACAGAAATGGGACGGATTGCGTTGTCGCCCATTTCGCGGCGCGCGACGTACGATTCGGGACGGAAAAACAGCGTAACAGAAGAAAAGTGTCCCGAAACTGATGAAAATGTTCAATTTTGGGCTCCGAAAGAAGGCCCAGCAAAGCTGAGCTTGGGTGTCCCGTCGTAGAGCTCTCGGAGAGCTTTCCAACGGTATACTGTGGGCCGCGTAACTCCTTACGGATCAAAAGTTATGGGCTCCAGAGCGACGGAGACTTGGTCCCAAGCCCCGCGCCCTCGGTTTGCGGGCCCAGCCTCTACGCGAAGCGAAGCTGTCTCGCCCAAGGTGCCGCTGGATTCGGTAATAAAAATGGGATGGATTGCGTTGTCGCCCTTTTCGCGGCGCACGACGTACGATCCGGGACGGAAAAACAGCGCAAAAGAATAAAAGTGTCCCAAAACTGATGAAAACGTTCGATTTTGGGCTCCGAAAAAAGGCACAGCGAAGCATATCTTGGCTGTCCCGTCGTAGAGCTCTCGGAGAGCTTTCCAACGGTATGCTGTGGGCCGCGTAACTCTTTACGGATCAAAAGTTATGGGCTCCGGAGCGACGGAGACTTGGTCCCAAGCCCCTCGCCCTCGGTTTGTGGGCCCAGCCTCTACGCGAAGCGAAGCTGTCTCGCCCAAGGTGCCGCGGGATTCGGTAACAAAAATGGGACGGATTGGGTTGTCGCCCTTTTCGCGGCGCACGACGTACGATCCGGGACGGAAAAACAGCGCAAAAGAAGAAAAGTGTCCCGAAACTGATGAAAACGTTCGATTTTGGGCTCCGAAAAAAGGCACAGCGAAGCAAAGCTTGGCTGTCCCGTCGTAGAGCTCTCGGAGAGCTTTCCAACGGTATGCTGTGGGCCGCGTAACTCTTTACGGATCAAAAGTTATGGGCTCCGGAGCGACGGAGACCTGGTACCAAGACCCACGCCCTCGGTTTGCGGGCCCAGGCTCTACGCGAATCGAAGCTGTCTCGCCCAAGGTGCCGCGGGATTCGGTAACAGAAATGGGACGGATCGGGTTGTCGCCCTTTTTGCGGCGCACGACGGACGATCCGGGACGGAAAAACAGCGCAGAAGAAGAAAAGTGTCCCGAAACTGATGAAAACGTTCGATTTTGGGCTCCGAAAAAAGGTCCAGCGAAGCGTAGCTTGGCTGTCCCGTCGTAGAGCTCTCGGAGAGCTTTCCAACGGTATGCTGTAGGCCGCGTAACTCCTTACGGATCAAAAGTTATGGGCTCCGGAGCGACGGAGACCAGGTCCCAAGCCCCACGCCCTCGGTTTGCGGGCCCAGCCTCTACGCGAAGCGAAGCTGTCCCCCCCAAGGTACAGCGGGATTCGGTAACAGAAGTGGGAGGGATTGGGGTGTCGCCCTCTCCGCGGCGCACGACGGGCGAACCGGGGCGGAAAAACAGCACAAAAGAAGAAAAGTGTCCCGAAACTGATGAAAACGTTCGATTTTGGGCTCCGAAAAAAGGCACAGCGAAGCAAAGCTTGGCTGTCCCGTCGTAGAGCTCTCGGAGAGCTTTCCAACGGTATACTGTGGGCCGCGTAACTCTTTACGGATCAAAAGTTATGGGCTCCGGAGCGACAGAGACCTGGTCCCAAGCCCCACTTCCTCGGTTTGCAGGCCCAGCCTCTACGTGAAGCGATGCTGTCTCGCCCAAGGTACCGCGGGATTCTTTAACGAAAAGGGGACGGATTAGGTTGTCGCCCTTTTCGTGGCGCGCGACGTACGATCCGGGACGGAAAAACAGCGCGAAAGAAGAAAAGAGTCCCGAAATTGATGAAAACGTTCGATTTTGGGCCCCGAAAAAAGGCCCAGCAAAGCAAAGCTTAGTTGTCCCGTCGTAGAGCTCTCTGAGAGCTTTCCAACGGTATGCTGTGGGCCGCGTAACTCTTTACGGATCAAAAGTTATGGGCTCCGGAGCGACGGAGACCTGGTACCAAGCCCCACGCTCTCGGTTTGTGGGCCCAGCCTCTACGCGAAGCGAAGCCGTCTCGCCGAAGGTGCCGTGGGAATCGGTAACAAAAATGGGACGGATTGGGT
Organism: Ehretia macrophylla; assembly: GCA_037974665.1. NCBI lineage: Eukaryota > Viridiplantae > Streptophyta > Magnoliopsida > Boraginales > Ehretiaceae > Ehretia > Ehretia macrophylla. Next base: position 25,627,997 of record CM075773.1, on the reverse strand, counting down.
TGTCGCCCTTTTCGCGGCGCACGACGTACGATCCGGGACGGAAAAACGGCACAAAAGAAGAAAAGTGTTCCGAAACTGATGAAAACGTTCGATTTTGGGCTCCGAAAAAAGGCACAGCGAAGGTTAGCTTGGCTGTCCCGTCGTAGAACTCTCGGAGAGCTTTCCAACGGTATGCTGTGGGCCGCGTAACTCTTTACGGATCCAAAGTTATGGGCTTCGGAGCGACGGAAACTTGGTCCCAAGCCCCACGCCCTCGGTTTGTGGGCCCAGCCTCTACGCGATGCGAAGCTGTCTCGCCCAAGGTGCCGCGGGATTCGGTAACAAAAATGGGACGGATTGGGTTGTCGCCCTTTTCGCGGCGCACGATGTACGATCCGGGACGGAAAAACAGCGCAAAAGAATAAAAGTGTCCCGAAACTGATGAAAACGTTCGATTTTGGGCTCTGAAAAAAGGCACAGCGAAGCATAGCTTGGCTGTCCCGTCGTAGAGCTCTCGGAGCGCTTTCCAACGGTATGCTGTGGGCTGCGTAACTCTTTACGGATCAAAAGTTATGGGCTCCGGAGCGACGGAGACTTGGTCGCAAGCCCCACGCCCTCGGTTTGCGGGCCTAGCCTCTAGGTGTAACGAACCTGTCTTGCCCAAGGTGCCGCGGGTGTGGGTAACAGAAATGGGAGGGATTGGGTTGTCGCCCTTGTCGCGGCGCACGACGAACGATGCGGGACGAAAAAACAGCACAAAAGAAGAAAAGTGTCCCGAAACTGATGAAAACGTTCGATTTTGGGCTCCGAAAAAAGGTCCAGCGAAGCAAAGCTTGGCTGCCCCGTCGTAGAGCTCTCGGAGAGCTTTCCAACGGTATGCGGTACGCCGCGTAACTCTTTACGGATCAAAAGTTATGGGCTCCGGTGCGACGGAGACTTGGTCGCAAGCCCCACGCCCTCGGTATGCGGGCCGAGCCTCTACGCGAAGCGAAGCTGTCTCGCCCAAGGTGCCGCGGGATTCGGTAACAAAAATGGGACGGATTGGATTGTCGCCCTTTTCGCGGCGCACGACGTACGATCCACGACGAAAAAACAGCGCGAAAAAAGAAAAGTGTCCCGAAATTGATGAAAATGTTCGATTTTGGGCACCGAAAAAATGCCCAGCGAAGTGAAGCTTGGTTGCCCTGTCGTAGAGCTCTCGGAGAGCTTTCCAACGGTATGCTGTGGGCTGCGTAACTCTTTACGGATCAAAAGTTATGGGCTCCGGAGCGACGGAGACCTGGTCCCATGCCCCACGCCATCGGTTTGCGAGCCCAGCCTCTACGCGAAGCGAAGCTATCTCGCCCAAGGTGCCGCGGGATTCGGTAACAAAAATGGGACGGATTGGGTTGTCGCCCTTTTCGCGGCGCACAACGTACGATCCAGGACGAAAAAACAGCGCAAAAGAAGAAAAGTGTCCCGAAACTGATGAAAACGTTCGATTTTGGGCTCCAAAAAAAGGCACAGCGAAGCATAGCTTGGCTGTCCTCTCGTAGAGCTCTCGGAGAGCTTTCCAACGGTATGCTGTGGGCTGCGTAACTCTTTACGGATCAAAAGTTATGGGCTCCGGAGCGACGGAGACCTGGTACCAAGCCCCACGTCCTCGGTTTGTGGGCCCAGCCTCTACGCGAAGCGAAGCTGTCTCGCCCAAGGTGCCGCGGTATTCGGTAACAAAAATGGGACGGATTGGGTTGTCGCCCTTTTCGCGGCGCACGACGTACGATCCGGGACGGAAAAACAGCGCAAAAGAAGAAAAGTGTCCCGAAAAACGTTCGATTTTGGGCTCCGAAAAAAGGCCCAGCGAAGCGAAGCTTGGCTGTCCCGTCGTAGAGCTCTCGGAGAGCTTTCCAACGGTATACTATGGGCCGCGTAACTCTTTACGGATCAAAAGTTATGGTCTCTGGAGCGACGGAGACCTGGTCCCAAGCCCCACGTCCTCGGTTTGCTGGCCCAGCCTCTACGCGAAGCGAAGCTGTCTCGCCCAAGGTGCCATGGGATTCGGTAACAGAAATGTGACGGATTAGGTAGTCGTCCTTTTCGCTGCCCACGACGCTCGATCCGGGACGGAAAAACAGCGCAAAAGAAGAAAAATGTCCGAAAACAGATGAAAACGTTCGATTTTGAGCTCCGGAAAAAGGCCCAGCAACGCATGCTTAGCTGGCCTATCGTAGAGCTCTCGGAGAGCTTTCCAACGGTATGTTGTGCGCCGCGTAACTCTTTAGGGATCGAAAGTTATGGGCGCCGGAGCGACGGAGACCTGGTCCCAAGCCCCACATCCTCGGTTTGCGGGCCAAGCCTCTACGTGAAGCGAAGCTGTCTCGCCCAAGGTGCCGCGGGATTCGGTAACAAAAATGGGACGGATTGGGTTGTCGCCCTTTTCGCAGCGCACGACGTACGATTCGGGACGGAAAAACAGCGCAAAAGAATAAAAGTGTCCCGAAACTGATGAAAAAGTTCGATTTTGGGCTCCGAAAAAAGGCACAGCGAAGCACAGCTTGGCTGTCCCGTCGTAGAGCTCTCGGAGAGCTTTCCAACGGTATGCTGTGGGCCGCGTAACTCTTTACGGATCAAAAGTTATGGGCTCCGGAGCGAGGGAGACTTGGTCGCAAGCCCCACGCCCTCGGGTTGCGGGCCCAGCCTCTTCGCGAATCGAAGCTGTCTCGCCCAAGGGGCCGCGGGAGTCGGTAACAAAAATGGGACGGATTGGGTTGTCGCCCTTTTCGCGGCGCACGACGTACGATCCGGGACAGAAAAACAGAGCAAAAGAAGAAAAGTGTCCCGAAACTGATGAAAACGTTCGATTTTGGGCTCCGAAAAAAGGCCCAGCGAAGCGAAGCTTGGCTGTCCCGTCGTAGAGCTATCGGAGAGCTTTCCAACGGTATGCTGTGGGCCGCGTAACTCCTTACGGATCAAAAGTTATGGGCTCCGGAGCGACGGAGACCTGGTACCAAGCCCCACGCTCTCGGTTTGTGGGCCCAGCCTCTACGCGAAGCGAAGCTGTCTCGCCCAAGGTGCCGCTGGATTCGGTAATAAAAATGGGACGGATTGCGTTGTCGCCCTTTTCGCGGCGCACGACGTACGATCCGGGACGGAAAAACAGCGCAAAAGAATAAAAGTGTCCCGAAACTGATGAAAACGTTCGATTTTGGGCTCCGAAAAAAGGCACAGCGAAGCATAGCTTGGCTGTCCCGTCGTAGAGCTCTCGGAGAGCTTTCCAACGGTATGCTGTGGGCCGCGTAACTCTTTACGGATCACAAGTTATGGGCTCCGGAGCGACGGAGACATGGTCCCAAGCCCCACGCCCTCGGTTTGTGGGCCCAGCCTCTACGCGAAGCGAAGCTGTCTCGCCCAAGGTGCCGCGGGATTCGGTAACAAAAATGGGACGGATTGGGTTGTCGCCCTTTTCGTGGCGCACGACGCATGATCCGGGACAAAAAAACAGCGCAAAAGAAGAAAAGTGTCCGGAAATAGATGAAAATGTTCAATTTTGGGCTCCGAACAAAAGGCCCAACTAAGCGGCCTTAGCTGTACCCGACGTAGAGCTCTCGGAGAGCTTTCCAACGGCAAGCTGTGCGCCACGTAACTCTTTACGGATCAAAAGTTATGGGCTCCGGAGCGACGAAGACTTGGTCCCAAGCCCCACGCCCTCGGTTTATGGGCCCAGCCTCTACGTGAAGCGAAGTTGTCTTGCCCAAGGTGCAGTGCGATTCGGTAAGAGAAACGGGACGGATTGGGCTGTCGCCCTTTTCGCGGCGCACGACGTACGATCCGGGACGGAAAAACAGCGCAAAAGAAGAAAAGTGTCCCGAAACTGATGAAAACGTTCGATTTTGGGCTCCGAAAAAAGGCCCAGCGAAGCACAGCTTGGCTGCCCCGTCGTAGAGCTCTCGGAGAGCTTTCCAACGGTATGCTGTGGGCCGCGTAACTCTTTACGGATCAAAAGTTATGGGCTCCGGAGCGACGGAGACTTGGTCGCAAGCCCCACGCCCTTGGTTTGCGGGCCCAGCCTCTACGCGAATCGAAGCTGTCTCGCCCAAGGTGGCGCGGGATTCGGTAACAAAAATGGGACGGATTGGGTTGTCGCCCTTTTCGCGGGACACGACGTACGACCCGGGACGGAAAAACAGCGCAAAAGAAGAAAAGTGTCCCGAAACTGATGAAAACGTTCGATTTTGGGCTCCGAAAAAAGGCCCAGCGAAGCATAGCTTGGCTGCCCCGTCGTAGAGCTCTCGGAGAGCTTTCCAACGGTATGCTGTGGGCCGCGTAACTCCTTACGGATCAAAAGTTATGGGCTCCGTAGCGACGGAGACTTGGTCGCAATCCCCACGCCCTCGGTTTGCGGGCCCAGCCTCTACGCTAATCGAAGCTGTCTCGCCCAAGGTGCCGCGGGATTCGGTAACAGAAACGGGACGGATTGGGCTGTCGCCCTATTCGCGGCGCGCGCCGTACGATCCGGGACGGAAAAACAGCGCAAAAGAAGAAAAGTGTCCCGAAACTGATGAAAACGTTCGATTTTGGGCTCCGAAAAAAGGCCCAGCAAAGCACAGCTTGGCTGCCCCGTCGTAGAGCTCTTGGAGAGCTTTCCAACGGTATGCTGTGGGCCGCGTAACTCCTTACGGATCAAAAGTTATGGGCTCCGGAGCGACGGAGACCTGGTCCCAAGCCCTGCGCCCTCGGCTTGCGGGCCCAGCCTCCACGCGAAGCGAAGCTGTCTCGCCCAAGGTACCGCGGGATTCGGTAACAGAAACGGGACGGATTGGGCTGTCGCCCTATTCGCGGCGCGCGACGTACGATCCGGGACGGAAAAACAGCGCAAAAGCAGAAAAGTGTCCCGAAACTGATGAAAACGTTCGATTTTGGGCTCCGAAAAAAGGCCCAGCGAAGCACAGCTTGGCTGCCCCGTCGTAGAGCTCTCGGAGAGCTTTCCAACGGTATGCTGTGGGCCGCGTAACTCCTTACGGATCAAAAGTTATGGGCTCCGGAGCGACGGAGACTTGGTCGCAAGCCCCACGCCCTCGGTTTGCGGGCCCAGCCACTACGCGAATCGAAGCTGTCTCGCCCAAGGTGCCGCGGGATTCGGTAACAAAAACGGGACGGATTGGGTTGTCGCCCTTTTCGCGGAGCACGACGAACGATCCGGGACGGAAAAACAGCACAAAAGAAGAAAGGTGTCCCGAAACTGATGAAAACGTTCGATTTTGGGCTCCGAAAAAAGGCCCAGCGAAGCACAGCTTGGTTGCTCCGTCGTAGAGCTCTCGGAGAGCTTTCCAACGGTATGCTGTGGGCCGCATAACTCTTTACGGATCAAAAGTTATGGGCTCCGGAGCGACGGAGACTTGGTCGCAAGCCCCACGCCCTCGGTTTGCGGGACCAGCCTCTACGCGAATCGAAGCTGTCTCGCCCAAGGTGCCGCGGGATTCGGTAACAGAAACGGGACGGATTGGGCTGTCGCCCTGTTCGCGGCGCGCGACGTACGATCCGGGACGGAAAAACAGCGCAAAAGAAGAAAAGTGTCCCGAAACTGATGAAAACGTTCGATTTTGGGCTCCGAAAAAAGGCGCAGCGAAGCATAGCTTGGCTGTCCTGTCGTAGAGATCTCGGAGAGCTTTCCAACGGTATGCTGTGGGCTGCGTAACTCCTTACGGATCAAAAGTTATGGGCTCCGGAGCGACGGAGACCTGGTACCAAGCCCCACGTCCTCGGTTTGTGGGCCCAGCCTCTACGCGAAGCGAAGCTGTCTCGCCCAAGGTGCCGCGGTATTCGGTAACAAAAATTGGACGGATTGGGTTGTCGCCCTTTTTGCGGCACACGACGTACGATCCGGGACGGAAAAACAGCGCAAAAGAAGAAAAGTGTCCCGAAAAACGTTCAATTTTGGGCTCCGAAAAAAGGCCCAGCGAAGCTAAGCTTGGCTGTCCCGTCGTAGAGCTCTCGGAGAGCTTTCCAACGGTATACTGTGGGCCGCGTAACTCTTTACGGACCAAAAGTTATGGGCTCCGGAGCGACGGAGACCTGGTCCCAAGCCCCACGCCCTCGGTTTGTGGGCCCAGCCTCTACGCCAAGCGAAGCTGTCTCGCCCAAGGTGCCGCGGGATTCGGTAACAAAAATGGGACGGATTGGGTTGTCGCCCTTTTCGCGGCGCACGACGTACGATCCGGGACGGAAAAATAGCACAAGAGAAGAAAAGTGTCCTGAAACTGATGAAATCGTTCGATTTTGGGTGCCGAAAAAAAGCACAGCGAAGCCAAGCATTTCTGTCCCGTCGTAGAGCTCTCGGAGAGCTTTCCAACGGTATACTGTGGGCCGCGTAACCCTTTACGGATCAAAAGTTATGGGCTCCGGAGCGACGGAGACCTGGTCCCTAGCCCCACGCCCTCGGTTTGCGGGCCCAGCCTCTACGCGAAGCGAAGCTGTCTCGCCCAAGGTGCCACGGGATTCGGTAACAAAAATGGGACGGATTGGGTTGTCGCCCTTTTTGCGGCGCACGACGTACGATCCGGGACAGAAAAACAGCGCAAAAGAAGAAAAGTGTCTCGAAATTGATGAAAACGTTCAATTTTGGGCTCCGAAAAAAGGCCCAGCGAAGCAAAGCTTAGCTGCCCCATCGTAGAGCTCTCGGAGAGCTTTCCAACGGTATGCTGTCGGCCCCGTAACTCCTTACGGATCAAAAGTTATGGGCTCCGGAGCGACGGAGACCTGGTCCCAAGCCCCACGCACTCGGTTTGCGGGCCCAGCCTCTACGCGAAGCGAAGCTGTCTCGCCCAAGGTGCCAAGGGATTCGGTAACAGAAATGGGACGGATCGGGTTGTCGCCCTTTTCGCGGCGCACGACGTACGATCCGGGACGGAAAAACAGCGCAAAAGAAGAAAAGTGTCTCGAAACTGATGAAAACGTTCGATTTTGGGCTCCGAAAAAAGGCCCAGCGAAGCTTAGCTTGGCTGTCCCGTCGTAGAGCTCTCGGAGAGCTTTCCAACGGTATGCTGTGGGCCGCGTAACTCCTTACGGATCAAAAGTTATGGGCTCCGGAGCGACGGAGACTTGGTCGCAAGCCCCACGCCCTCGGTTTGCGGGCCCAGCCTCTAGGTGAATCGAAGCTGTCTCGCCCAAGGTGCCGCGGGATTCGGTAACAAAAATGGGACGGATTGGGTTGTCGCCCTTTTCGCGGCGCACGACGTACGATCCGGGACGGAAAAACAGCGCAAAAGAAGAAAAGTGTTCCGAAACTGATGAAAACGTTCGATTTTGGGCTCCGAAAAAAGGCACAGCCACGCCTAGCCTGGATGTCCCGTCGTAGAGCTCTCGGAGAGCTTTCCTACGGTATACTGTGGGCCGCGTAACTCTTTACGGATCAAAAGTTATGGGCTCCGGAGCGACGGAGACCTGGTCCCAAGCCCCACGCCCTCGGTTTGTGGGCCCAGCCTCTACGCCAAGCGAAGCTGTCTCGCCCAAGGTGCCGCGGGATTCGGTAACAAAAATGGGACGGATTGGGTTGTCGCCCTTTTCGCGGCGCACGACGTACGATCCGGTACGGAAAAACAGCGCAAAAGAAGAAAAGTGTCCCGAAACTGATGAAAACGTTCGATTTTGGGCTCTGAAAAAAGGCCCAGCGAAGCATAGCTTGGCTGTCCCGTCGTAGAGCTCTCGGAGAGCTTTCCAACGGTATACTGTGGGCCGCGTAACTCTTTACGAATCAAAAGTTATGGGCTCCGAAGCGACGGAGACTTGGTCCCAAGCCCCACGCCCTCGGTTTGTGGGCCCAGCCTCTACGCGAAGCGAAGCTGTCTCGCCCAAGGTGCCGCGGGATTCGGTAACAAAAATGGGACGGATTGTGTTGTCGCCCTTTTCGCGGCGCACGACGTACGATCCGGGACGGAAAAACAGCGCAAAAGAAGAAAAGTGTCCCGAAACTGAAGAAAACAAGCGATTTTGGGCTCCGATAAAAGGTACAGCGAAGCATAGCTTGCTGTCCCGTCGTAAAGCTCTCGGAGAGCTTTCTAACTTTAAACTGTGGGCCGCGTAACTCCCTACGGATCAAAATTTATGGGTTCCGGAGCGACGGAGACTTGGTCCCAAGCCCCACGCCCTCATTTTGCAGGCCCAGCATCTACGTGAAGCGAAGCTGTCTCGCCCAAGGTGCCGCGGGATTCGGTAACAGAAATGGGACGGATTGGGTTGTTGCCCTTTTCGCGGCGCACGACGGACGATCCGGGACGGAAAAACAGCGCAAAAGAAGAAAAGTGTCCCGAAACTGATCAAAACGTTCGATTTTGGGCCCCGAAAAAAGGTCCAGCGAAGCATAACTCGGGTGTCCCGTCGTAGAGCTCTCGGAGAACTTTCCAACGGTATGCTGTGGGCCGCGTAACTCTTTACGGATCAAAAGTTATGGGCTCCGGAGCGACGGAGACTTGGTCGCAAGCCCCACGCCCTCGGTTTGCGGGCCCAGCCTCTACTCGAATCGAAGCTGTCTCGCCCAAGGTGCCACGGGATTCGGTAACAAAAATGAGATGGATTGGGTCGTCACCCTTTTCGCGGCGCACGACGTACGATCCGGGACAGAAAAACAGCACAAAAGAAGAAAAGTGTCCTGAAACTGATGAAAACGTTCGATTTTGGGCTCCGAAAAAAGGCCCAGCGAAGCAAAGCTTGGCTGTCCCGTCGTAGAGCTCTCGGAGAGCTTTCCAACGGTATGCTGTGGGCCGCGGAACTCTTTAGGGGACAAAGGTTAAGGGCTCCGTAGCGACGGAGACTTGGTCGCAAGCCCCAGGCCCTCGGTTTGCGGGCCCAACCTCTACGCGAAGCGAAGCTGTCTCGCCCAAGGTGCCACGCGATTCAGTAATAAAAATGGGACGGATTGGGTTGTCGCCCTTTTCGCGTCGCACGACGTACGATCCAGGCAGGAAAAACAGCGCGAAAGAAGAAAAGTGTCCCGAAACTGATGAAAACGTTCGATTTTGGGCTCCGAAAAAAGGCACAGCGAAGCGTAGCTTGGCTGTCCCGTCCTAGAGCTCTCGGAGTGCTTTCCAACGGTATGCTGTGGACCGCATAACTCTTTACGGATCAAACGTTATGGGCTCCGGAGCGACGGAGACTTGGTCCCAAGCCCCATGCCCTCGGTTTGTGGGCCCAGCCTCTACGCGAAGCGAAGCTGTGTCGCCCAAGGTGCCGCGGGATTCGGTAACAGAAATGGGACGGATTGGGTTGTCGCCCGTTTCGCGGCGCACGACGTACGATCCGGGACGGAAAAACAGCGCGAAAGAAGAAAAATGTCCCGAAACTGATGAAAACGTTCGAATTTGGGCTCCGAAAAAAGGACCAGCGAAGCACAGCTTGGCTGCCCCGTCGTAGAGCTCTCGGAGAGCTTTCCAACGGTATGCTGTGGGCCGCGTAACTCTTTACGGATCAAAAGTTATGGGCTCCGGAGCGACGGAGACTTGGTCCCAAGCCCCACGCCCTCGGTTTGTGGGCCCAGCCTCTACGCGAAGCGAAGCTGTCTCGCACAAGGTGCCGCGGGATTCGGTAACAAAATTGGGACGGATTAGGTTGTCGTCCTTTTCGCGGCTCACGATGTACGATCCGGGATGGAAAAACAGCACAAAAGAAGAAAAGTGTCCTGAAACTGATGAAATCGTTCGATTTTGGGCTCCGAAAAAAGGCACAGCGAAGCAAAGCTTGGCTGTCCCGTCGTAGAGCTCTCGGAGAGCTTTCCAACGGTATGCTATGGGCCGCGTAACTCTTTACGGATCAAAAGTTATTGGCTCCGGAGTGACGGAGACCTGGTCCCAAGCCCCACGCCCTCGGTTTGCGGGCCCAGCCTCTATGCGAAGCGAAGCTGTCTCGCCCAAGGTGCTGCGGGATTCGGTAACAGAAATGGTACGGATTGGGTTGTCGCCCTTTTCGCGGCGCACGACGTACGATCCGGGACGGAAAAATAGCGCAAAAGAAGAAAAATGTCCCGAAACTGATGAAAACGTTCGATTAGGGCTCCGAAAAAAGGCCCAGCGAAGCGTAGCTTGACTGTCCCGTCGTAGAGCTCTCGAAGAGCTTTCCAACGGTATGCTGTGGGCCGCGTAACTCCTTCCGGATCAAAGGTTCTGGCCCCGGGAGCGACGGAGACCTGGTCCCAAGCCCTGCGCCCTCGGTTTGCGGGCCCAGCCTCCACGCGAAGCGAAGCTGTCTCGCACAAGGTGCCGCGGGATTCGGTAACAAAAATGGGACGGATTAGGTTGTCGCCCTTTTCGCGGCGCACGACGTACGATCCGGGACGGAAAAATAGCGCAAAAGAAGAAAAGTGTCCCGAAACTGATGAAAACGTTCGATTTTGGGCTCCGAAAAAAGGCACAGCAAAGCATAGCTTGGTTGTCCCGTCGTAGAGCTCTCGGAGAGCTTTCCAACGGTATGCTGTGGGCCGCGTAACTCTTTACGGATCAAAAGTTATGGGCTCCGGAGCGACGGAGACTTGGTCGCAAGCCCCACGCCCTCGGTTTGCGGGCCCAGCCTCTACGCGAATCGAAGCTGTCTCGCCCAAGGTGCCGCGGGATTCGGTAATAAAAATGGGACGGATTGGGTTGTCGCCCTTTTCGCGGCGCACGACGTACGATCCGGGACGGAAAAACAGCGCAAAAGAAGAAAAGTGTCCCAAAACTGATGAAAACGTTCGATTTTGTGCTCCGAAAAAAGGCCCAGCGAAGCACAGCTTGGCGGCCCCGTCGTAGGGCTCACGGAGAGCTTTCCAACGGTATGCTGTGGGCCGCGTAACTCCTTACGGATCAAAAGGTATGGGCTCGGGAGCGACGGAGACTTGGTCGCAAGCCCCACGCCCTCGGTTTGCGGGACCAGCCTCTACGCGAATCGAAGCTGTCTCGCCCAAGGTGCCGCGGGATTCGGTACCAGAAACGGGACGGATTGGGTTGTCCCCCTTTTCGCGGCGCACGACGTACGATCCGGGACGGAAAAACAGCGCAAAAGTAGAAAAGTGTCCCGAAACTGATGAAAACGTTCGATTTTGGGCTCCGAAAAAAGGTCCAGCGAAGCGTAGCTTGGCTGTCCTGCCGTAGAGCTCTCGGATAGCTTTCCAACGGTATGCTGTGGGCTGCGTAACTCTTTACGGATCAAAAGTTATGGGCTCCGGAGCGAGGGAGACCTGGTCCCAAGCCCCACGCCCTCTGTTTGCGGGCCCAGCCTCTACACGAAGCAACTTGTCTCGCCCAAGGTGCCGCGGGATTCGGTAACAAAAATGGGACGGATTGGGCTGTCACCCTTTTCGCGGCGCACGACGTACGATCCGGGACGAAAAACTGCGCGAAAGAAGAAAAGTGACCCGAAACTTATGAAAACCTTCGATTTTGGGCTCTGAAAAAAGGCCCAGCGGAGCTAATCTTAGCTGTCCAGTCGTAGAGCTCTCGGAGAGCTTTCTAACGGTAAGCTGTGGGCCGCGTAACTCTTTACGGATCAAAAGTTATGGGCTCCGGAGCGACGGAGACCTGGTCCCAAGGCCCACGCCTTCGGTTTGCGAGCCCAGCCTCTACGCGAAGCGAAGCTGTCTCGCCCAAGGTGCCGCGGGATTCGGTAACAAAAATGGGACGGCTTGGGTTGTCGCCCTTTTCGCGGCGCACGACGTACGATCCGGGACGGAAAAATAGCACAAAAGAAGAAAAGTGTCCTGAAACTGATGAAATCGTTCCATTGTGGGCTCCGAAAAAAGGCACAGCAAAGCGTAGCTTTTCTGTCCCGTCGTAGAGCTCTCGGAGAGCTTTCCAACGGTATACTGTGGGCCGCGTAACTCTTTACGGATCAAAAGTTATGGGCTCCAGAGCGACGGAGACCTGGTCCCTAGCCCCACGCCCTCGGTTTGCGGGCCCAGCCTCTACGCGAAGCGAAGCTGTCTCGCCCAAGGTGCCGCGGGATTCGGTAACAAAAATGGGACGGATTGGGTTGTCGCCCTTTTTGCGGCGCACGACGTACGATCCGGGACGGAAAAACAGCGCGAAAGAAGAAAAATGTCCCGAAATTGATGAAAACGTTCGATTTTGGTCTCCGAAAAAAGGCCCAGCAGAGATAATCTTAGCTGTCCCGTCGTAGAGCTCTCGGAGAGCTTTCCAACGGTATGCTGTAGGCCGCGTAACTCCTTACGGATCAAAAGTTATGGGCTCCGGAGCGACGGAGACCTGGTCCCAAGCCCCTAGTCCTCGGTTTGCGGGCCCCGCCTCTATGCGAAGCGAAGCTGTCTCGCCCAAGGTGCCGCGGGAGTCGGTAACAGAAATGGGACGGATTGGGTTGTCGCCCTTTCCGCGGCGCGCGACGTACGATCCGGGACGGAAAAACAGCGCAAAAGCAGAAAAGTGTCCCGAAACTGATGAAAACGTTCGATTTTGGGCTCCGAAAAAAGGCCCAGCGAAGCACAGCTTGGCTTCCCCGTCGTAGAGCTCTCGGAGAGCTTTCCAACGGTATGCTGTGGGCCGCGTAACTCCTTACGGATCAAAAGTTATGGGCTCCGGAGCGACGGAGACCTGGTCCCAAGCCCTGCGCCCTCGGTTTGCGGGCCCAGCCTCCACGCGAAGCGAAGCTGTCTCGCCCAAGGGGCCGCGGGATTCGGTAACAGAAACGGGACGGAGTGGGCTGTCGCCCTAGTCGCGGCGCGCGACGTACGATCCGGGACGGAAAAACAGCGCAAAAGCAGAAAAGTGTCCCGAAACTGATGAAAACGTTCGATTTTGGGCTCCGAAAAAAGGCCCAGCGAAGCATAGCTTGGCTGCCCCGTCGTAGAGCTCTCGGAGAGCTTTCCAACGGTATGCTGTGGGCCGCGTAACTCCTTACGGATCAAAAGTTATGGGCTCCGGAGCGACGGAGACCTGGTACCAAGCCCCACGCTCTCGGTTTGTGGGCCCAGCCTCTACGCGAAGCGAAGCTGTCTCGCCCAAGGTGCCGTTGGATTCGGTAATAAAAATGGGACGGATTGCGTTGTCGCCCTTTTCGCGGCGCACGACGTACGATCCGGGACGGAAAAACAGCGCAAAAGAAGAAAAGTGTCCCGAAACTGATGAAAACGTTCGATTTTGGGCTCCGAAAAAAGGCCCAGCGAAGCACAGCTTGGCTGCCCCGTCGTAGAGCTCTCGGAGAGCTTTCCAACGGGATGCTGTGGGCCGCGTAACTCTTTACTGATCAAAAGGTATGGGCTGCGGAGCGACTGAGACCTGGTACCAAGCCCCACGCTCTCGGTTTGTGGGCCCAGCCTCTACGCGAAGCGAAGCTGTCTCGCCCAAGGTGCCGTTGGATTCGGTAATAAAAATGGGACGGATTGCGTTGTCGCCCTTTTCGCGGCGCGGGCCGTCGGCTCCGGGACGGAAAAACAGCGCAAAAGCAGAAAAGTGTCCCGAAACTGATGAAAACGTTCGATTTTGGGCTCCGAAAAAAGGCCCAGCGAAGCACAGCTTGGCTGCCCCGTCGTAGAGCTCTCGGAGAGCTTTCCAACGGTATGCTGTGGGCCGCGTAACTCCTTACGGATCAAAAGGTATGGGCTCCGGAGCGACGGAGACCTGGTCCCAAGCCCCACGCCCTGCGCCCTCGGTTTGCGGGCCCAGCCTCCACGCGAAGCGAAGCTGTCTCGCCCAAGGTACCGCGGGATTCGGTAACAGAAACGGGACGGATTGGGCTGTCGCCCTATTCGCGGCGCGCGACGTACGATCCGGGACGGAAAAACAGCGCAAAAGAAGAAAAGTGTCCCGAAACTGATGAAAACGTTCGATTTTGGGCTCCGAAAAAGGGCACAGCGAAGCATAGCTTGGCTGTCCCGTCGTAGAACTCTCGGAGAGCTTTCCAACGGTATGCTGTGGGCCGCGTAACTCTTTACGGATCAAAAGTTATGGGCTCTGGAGCGACGGAGACCTGGTCCCAAGCCCCACGCCCTCGGTTTGCGGGCCCAGCCTCTACGCGAAGCGAAGCTGTCTCGACCAAGGTGCCGCGGGATTCGGTAACAAAAATGGGACGGATTGGGTTGTCGCCCTTTTCGCGGCGCACGACCTACGATCCGGGACGGAAAAACAGCGCAAAAGAAGAAAAGTGTCCCGAAACTGATGAAAACGTTCGATTTTGGGCTCCGAAAAAAGGCACAGCGAAGCATAGCTTGGCTGTCATGTCGTAGAGCTCTCGGAGAGCTTTCCAACGGTATGCTGTGGGCCGCGTACCTCTTTACGGATCCAAAGTTATGGGCCCCGGAGCGACGGAGACCTGGTACCAAGCCCCACGCCATCGGTTTGTGGGCCCAGCCTCTACGCGAAGCGAAGCTGTCTCGCCCAAGGTGCCGCGGGATTCGGTAAAAAAAATGGGACGGATTGGGTTGTCGCCCTTTTCGCGGCGCACGACGTACGATCCGGGACGGAAAAACAGCGCAAAAGAAGAAAAGTGTCCCGAAACTAATGAAAATGTTCGATTTTGGGCTCTGAAAAAAGGCCCAGCGAAGCGAAGCTTGGCTGTCCCATCGTAGAGCTCTCGGAGAGCTTTCCAACGGTATGCTGTGGGCCGCGTAACTCTTTACGGATCAAAAGTTATGGGCTCCGGAGCGACGGAGACTTGGTCGCAAGCCCCACGCCCTCGGTTTGCGGGCCCAGCCTCTACGCGAATCGAAGCTGTCTTGCCCAAGGTGCCGCGGGATTCGGTAACAAAAATGGGACGGATTGGGTTGTCGCCCTTTTCGTGGCGCACGACGTACGATCCGGGACGGAAAAACAGCGCAAAAGAAGAAAAGTGTCCCGAAACTGATGAAAACGTTCGATTTTGGGCTCCGAGAAAAGGCACAGCGAAGCGTAGCAAGGCTGTCCCGTCGTAGAGCTCTCGGAGAGCTTTCCAACGGTATACTGTGGGCCGCGTAACTCTTTACGGATCAAAAGTTATGGGCTCCGGAGCGACGGAGACTTGGTCGCAAGCCCCACGCCCTCGGTTTGCGGGCCCAGCCTCTACGCGAATCGAATCTGTCTCGCCCAAGGTGCCGCGGGATTCGGTAACAAAAATGGGACGGATTGGGTTGTCGCCCTTTTCGCGGCGCACGACGTACGATCCGGGACAGAAAAACAGCGCAAAAGAAGAAAAGTGTCCCGAAACTGATGAAAACGTCCGATTTTGGGCTCCGAAAAAAGGACCAGCGAAGCACAGCCTGGCTGCCCCGTCGTAGGGCTCTCCGAGAGCTTTCCAACGATATGCTCTGGGGCGCGGAAGTCTTTACCGATCACAAGCTATGGGCGCCGCAGCGACGGAGACCTGGTACCAAGCCCCACGCTCTCGGTTTGTGGGCCCAGTCTCTACGCGAATCGAAGTTGTCTCGCCCAAGGTGCCAAGAGATTCGGTAACAGAAATGGGACGGATCGGGTTGTCGCCCTTTTCGCGGCGCACGACGTACGATCCGGGACGGAAAAACAGCGCAAAAGAAGAAAAGTGTCTCGAAACTGATGAAAACGTTCGATTTTGGGCTCCGAAAAAAGGCCCAGCGAAGCAAAGCTTGGCTGTCCCGTCGTAGAGCTCTCGGAGAGCTTTCCAACGGTATGCTGTGGGCCGCGTAACTCTTTACGGATCAAAAGTTATGGGCTCCGGAGCGACGGAGATTTGGTTGCAAGCCCCACGCCCTCGGTTTGCGGGCCCAGCCTCTACGCAAATCGAAGCTGTCTCGCCCAAGGTACCGCGGGATTCGGTAACAGAAATGGGACGGATTGCGTTGTCGCCCTTTTCGCGGCGCACGACGTACGATCAGGGACGGAAAAACAGCGCATAAGAAGAAAAGTGTCCCGAAACTGATGAAAACGTTCGATTTTGGGCTCCGAAAAAAAGCACAGCAAAGCATAGCTTGGCTGTCCCGTCGTAGAGCTCTCGGAGAGCTTTCCAACGGTATGCTGTGGGCCGCGTAACTCTTTACTGATCAAAAGTTATGGGCTCCGGAGCGACGGAGACTTGGTCCCAAGCCCCACGCCCCACGCCCTCGGTTTGTGGGCCCAGCCTCTACGCGAAGCGAAGCTGTCTCGCCCAAGGTGCCGCGGGATTCGGTAACAAAAATGGGACGGATTGGGTTGTCGCCCTTTTCGCCACGCACGACGTACGATCCGGGACGGAAAAACACCGCGAAAGAAGAAAAATGTCCCGAAATTGATCAAAACATTCAATTTTGGGCTCCGAAAAAAGGCCCAGCGAAGCAAAGCTTGCCTGCCCCGTCGTAGAGCACTCGGAGAGCTTTCCAACGGTATGCTGTGGGCCGCGTAACTCCTTACGGATCAAAATTTATGGCCTCCGGAGCGACGGAGACCTGGTCCCAAGCCCCACGCTCTCGGTTTGTGGGCCCAGTCTCTACGCGAAGCGAAGCTGTCTCGCCCAAGGTGCCGCGAGATTCGGTAACAGAAATGGGACGGATTGGGTTGTCGCCCTTTTCGCGTCGCACGACGTACGATCCGGGACGGAAAAACAGCGCAAAAGAAGAAAAGTGTCCCGAAACTGATGAAAACGTTCGATTTTGGGGTCCGAAAAAAGGCCCAGCGAAGCAACGCTTGGCTGGCCCATCGTAGAGCTCTCGGAGAGCTTTCCAACGGTATGCTGTCGGCCGCGTAACTCCTTACGGATCAAAAGTTATGGGCTTCGGAGCGACGGAGACCTGGTCCAAAACCCCACGCACTCGGTTTGTGGGCCCAGGCTCTACGCGGAGCGAAGCTGTCTCGCCCAAGGTGCCGCGGGATTCGGTAACAAAAATGGGACGGATTGGGATGTCGCACTTTTCGCGGCGCACGACGTACGATCCGGGACGGAAAAACAGCGCAAAAGAAGAAAAGTGTCCCGAAACTGATGAAAACGTTCGATTTTGGGCTCCGAAAGAAGGCACAGCGTAGCAGAGCTTGGCTGTCCCGTCGTAGAGCTCTCGGAGAGCTTTCCAACGGTATGCTGTGGGCCGCGTAACTCTTTACGGATCAAAAGTTATGGGCTCCGGAGCGACGGAGACTTGGTCGCAAGCCCCACGCCCTCGGTTTGCGGGCCCAGCCTCTACACGAATCGAAGCTGTCTCGCCCAAGGTGCCGCGGGATTCGGTAACAAAAATGGGACGGATTGGGTTGTCGCCCTTTTCGCGGCGCACGACTTACGATCCGGGACGGAAAAATAGCACAAAAGAAGAAAAGTGTCCTGAAACTGATGAAATCGTACGATTTTGGGCTCCGAAAAAAGGCACAGCTAAGTGAAGCTTGGCTGTCCAGTCGTAGAGCTCCCGGAGAGCTTTCCAACGGTATGCTGTGGGCCGCGTAACTCTTTACGGATCAAAAGTTATGGGCTCCGGAACAACGGAGACCTGGTCCCAAGCCCCACGCCTTCGGTTTGCGGGCCCAGCCTCTACGCGAAGCGAAGCTGTCTCGCCCAAGGTGCCACGGGATTCGGTAACAAAAATGGGACGGATTGGGTTGTCGCCCTTTTCCCGGCGCACGACGTACGATCCGGGACGAAAAAATAGTGCAAAAGAAGAAAACTGTCCCGAAACTGATGAAAACCTACGATTTTGGGCTCCGAAAAAAGGCCCAGCGAAGCGAGCTTAACTGTCCAGTCGTAGAGCTCTCGGAGAGCTTTCCAACGGTATGTTGTGGGCCGCGTAACTCCTTACGGATCAAAAGTTATGGGCTCTGGAGCGACAGAGACCTGGTCCCAAGCCCCACGCCCTCGGTTTGCGGGCCCAGCCTCTACGCGAATCGAAGCTGTCTCACCCAAGGTGGCGCGGGATTGGGTAACAAACATAGGACGGATTGGGTTGTCGCCCTTTTCGTGACGCACGACGTACGATCCGGGACGGAAAAACAGCGCAAAAAAAGAAAAGTGTCCCGAAACTGATGAAAATGTTCGATTTTGAGCTCCGAAAACAAGCACAGCAAAGCATAGCTTGGCTGTCCCGTCGTAGAGCTCTCGGAGAGCTTTCCAACGGTATGCTGTGGGCCGCGTAACTCTTTACGGATCAAAAGTTATGGGCTCCGGAGCGACGGAGATTGGTCGCAAGCCCCACGCCCTCGGTTTGCGGGCCCAGCCTCTACGCGAATCGAAGCTGTCTCGCCCAAGTTGCCGCGGGATTCGGTAACAAAAATGGGACGGATGGGGTTGTCGCCCTTTTCGTGGCGCACGACGTACGATCCGGGACGGAAAAACAGCGCAAAAGAAGAAGAGTGTCCCGAAACTGATGAAAACGTTCGATTTTGGGCTCCGAAAAAAGGCACAGCGAATCATAGCTTGGTTGTCCCGTCGTAGAGCTCTCGAAGAGCTTTCCAACGGTATGCTGTGGGCCGCGTAACTCTTTACTGATCAAAAGTTATGGGCTCCGGAGCGACGGAGACTTGGTCCCAAGCCCCACGCCCCACGCCCTCGGTTTGTGGGCCCAGCCTCTACGCGAAGCGAAGCTGTCTCGCCCAAGGTGCCGCGGGATTCGGTAACAAAAATGGGACTGATTGGGTTGTCGCCCTTTTCGCCACGCACGACGTACGATCCGGGACGGAAAAACACCGCGAAAGAAGAAAAATGTCCCGAAATTGATGAAAACGTTCAATTTTGGGGTCCGAAAAAAGGCCCAGCGAAGCAAAGCTTGGCTGTCCCGTCGTAGAGCTCTCGGAGAGCTTTCCAACGGTATACTGTGGGCCGCGTAACTCTTTACGGATCAAAAGTTATGGGCTCGGGAGCGACGGAGACCTGGTCCCAAGCCCCACGCCCTCTTTTTGCGGGCCCAGCCTCTACGCGAAGCGAAGCTGTCTCGCCCAAGGTGCCACGGGATTCGGTAACAAAAATGGAACGGATTGGGTTGTCGCCCTTTTCGCGGCGCACGACTTACGATCCGGGACGGAAAAATAGCACAAAAGAAGAAAAGTGTCCTGAAACTGAATAAATCGTTCGATTTTGGGCTCCGAAAAAAGGCACAGCGAAGAGAAGCTTGGCTGTCCCGTCGTAGAGCTCTCGGAGAGCTTTCCAACGGTATACTGGGGGCCGCGTAACTCTTTACGGATCAAAAGTTATGGGCTCCGTAGCGACGGAGACCTGGTCCCAAGCCCTGCGCCCTCGGTTTGCGGGCCCAGCCTCCACACGAAGCGAAGCTGTCTCGCCCAAGGTGCCACGGGATTCGGTAACAAAAATGGGACGGATTGGGTTGTCGCCCTTTTCGCAGCGCACGACGTACGATCCGGGACGGAAAAACAGCGTAAAAAAAGAAAAATGTCCCGAAACTGATGAAAACGTTCGATTTTGGGCTCCGAAATAAGGCCCAGTGAAGCGAAGCTTGCTGTCCCATCGTAGAGCTCTCGGAGAGCTTTCCAACGATATATTGTGCGCCGCCTAACTCTTCACGGATCAAAAGTTATGGTCATTGGAGCGATGGAGACCAGGTCCCAAGCTCCACGTCCTCGGCTTGCGGGCCCAGCCTCCATGCGAAGCGAAGCTGTCTCGCCCAAGGTGCCGCGGGATTCGGTAACAAAAATGGGACAGATTGGGTTGTCGCCCTTTTCGCGGCGCACGACGTACGATCCGGGACGAAAAAATAGCACAGAAGAAGAAAAGTGTCCAGAAACTGAGGAAAACGTTCGATTTTGGGCTCCGAAAAAAAGCACAGCAAAGCATAGCTTGGCTGTCCCGTCGTAGAGCTCTCGGAGAGCTTTCCAACGGTATGTTGTGGGCCGCGTAACTCCTTACTGATCAAAAGTTATGGGCTCCGGAGCGACGGAGACATGGTCCCAAGCCCCACGCCTCGTTTTACGGGCCCAACCTCTACGTGAAGCGAAGCTGTCTCGCCCAAGATGCCGTGGGATTTGGTAACAAAAATGGGACTGATTGGGTTGTCGCCCATTTCGCGGCGCGCGACGTACGATCCGGGACGGAAAAACAGCGCAAAAGAAGAAAAGTGTCCCGAAACTGATGAAAACGTTCGATTTTGGGCTCTGAAAAATGGCACAGCGAAGCATAGCTTGGCTGTCCCGTCGTAGAGCTCTCGGAGAGCTTTCCAACGGTATGCTGTGGGCCGCGTAACTCTTTACGGATCAAAAGTTAAGGGCTCCGGAGCGACGGAGACTTGGTCGCAAGCCCCACGCCCTCGGTTTGCGGGCCCAGCATCTACGCGAATCGAAGCTATCTCGTCCAAGGTGCCGCCGGATTCGGTAACAAAAATAGGACGGATTGGGTTGTCGCCCTTTTCGCGGCGCACGACGGACGATCCGGGACGGAAAAACAGCGCAAAAGAAGAAAAGTGTCCCGAAACTGATGAAAACGTTCGATTTTGGGCTCCGAAAAAAGGTCCAGCGAAGCAAAGCTTGGCTGTCCCGTCGTAGAGCTCTCGGAGAGCTTTCCAACGGTATGCTGTAGGCCGCGTAACTCCTTACGGATCAAAAGTTATGGGCTCCGGAGCGACGGAGACCTGGTCCCAAGCCCCACGCCCTCGGTTTGCGGGCCCAGCCTCTACGCGAATCGAAGTTGTCTCGCCCAAGGTGCCGAGGGATTCGGTAACAGAAATGGGACGGATCGGGTTGTCGCCCTTTTCGCGGCGCACGACGTACGATCCGGGACGAAAATACAGCGCAGAAGAAGAAAAGTGTCTCGAAACTGATGAAAACGTTCGATTTTGGACTCCGAAAAAAGGCACAGCGAAGCATAGCCTGGCTGTTCCGTCATAGAGCTCTCGGAGAGCTTTCCAACGGTATGCTGTGGGCCGCGTAACTCTTTACGGATCAAAAGTTATGGGCTCCGGAGCGACGGAGACCTGGTACCAAGCCCCACGCTCTCGGTTTGTGGGCCCAGCCTCTACGCGAAGCGAAGCTGTCTCGCCCAAGGTGCCGCGGGATTCTGCAACAAAAATGGGACGGATTGGGTTGTCGCCCTTTTCGCTGCGCACGACGTACGATCCGGGACGGAAAAACAGCGCAAAACAAGAAAAGTGTCCCGAAATTGATGAAATCGTTCGATTTTGGGCTCCGAAAAAAGGCCCAGCAAAGCATAGCTTAGCTATCCCGTCGTAGAGCTCTTGGAGAGCTTTCCAACGGTATGCTGTGGGCCGCGTAACTCTTTACGGATCAAAAGTTATGGGCTCCGGAGCGACGGAGACTTGGTCGCAAGCCCCACGCCCTCGGTTTGCGGGCCCAGCCTCTACGCGAATCGAAGCTGTCTCGCCCAAGGTGCCGCGGGATTCGGTAACAAAAATGGGACGGATTGGGTTGTCGTCCTTTTCGCGGCGCACGACGTACGATCCGGGACGGAAAAACAGCGCGAAAGAAGAAAAATGTCCCGAAAATGATGAAAATGTTCAATTTTGGGCTCCGAAAAAAGGCCCAGCGAAGCAAAGCTTGGCTGTCCCGTCGTAGAGCTCTCGGAGAGCTTTCCAATGGTATGCTGTGGGCCGCGTAACTTCTAACGGATCAAAACGTATGGGCTCCGGAGCGACGGAGACCTGGTCCCAAGCCCCACGCCCTCGGTTTGCGGGTCCTGCCTCTACGTGAAGCGAAGCTGTCTCGACCAAGGTGCTGTGGGATTGGGTAACAGAAATGGGATGGATTGGGTTGTCGCCCTTTTGGCGGCGCGCGACGTACGATCCGGGACGGAAAAATAGCACAAAAGAAGAAAAGTGTCCTGAAACTGATGAAATAGTTCGATTTTGGGCTCCGAAAAAAGGCACAGCGAAGCGGAACTTGGCTGTCCCATCGTAGAGCTCTCGGAGAGCTTTCCAACGGTATACTGTGGGCCGCGTAACTCTTTACGGATCAAAAGTTATGGGCTCCGGAGCGACGGAGACCTGGTCCCAAGCCTTACGCCCTCGGTTTGCGGGCCCAGCCTCTACGCGAAGCTAAGCTGTCTCGCCCAAGGTGCCACGGGATTTGGTAACAAAAATGGGACGGATTGGTTTGTCGCCCTTTTCGCGGCGCACGACCTACGATCCTGGACGGAAAAACAGCGCTAAAGAAGAAAAATGTCCCGAAACTGATGAAAACGTTCGATTTTGGGCTCCGAAAAAAGGCCCAGCGAAGCAAAGCTTGGCTGTCCCGTCGTAGAACTCTCGGAGAGCTTTCCAACGGTATACTGTGGGCTGCGTAACTCTTTACGGACCAAAAGTTATGGGCTCTGGAGCGACGGAGACCTGGTCCCAAGACCCACGCCCTCGGTTTGCGGGCCCAACCTCTACGCGAAGCGAAGCTGTCTCGCCCAAGGTGCCGCGGGATTCGGTAACAAAAATGGGACGGATTGGGTTGTCGCCCATTTCGCGGCGCACGACGTTCGATCCGGGACGGAAAAACAGCGCAAAAGAAGAAAAGTGTCCCGAAACTGATGAAAACGTTCGATTTTGGGCTCCGAAAAAAAGCACAGCGAAGCATAGCTTGGCTGTCCCATCGTAGAGCTCTCGGACAGCTTTCCAACGGTATGCTGTGGGCCGCGTAACTCTTTACGGATCAAAAGTTATGGGCTCCGGAGCGACGGAGACTTGGTCGCAAGCCCCACGCCCTCGGTTTGCTGGCCCAGCCTCTAGGTGAAGCGAATATGTCTCGCCCAAGGTGCCGCGGGATTCGGTAAGAGAAATGGGACGGATCGGGTTGTCGCCCTTTTCGCGGGGCAGGACGTACGATCCGGGACGGAAAAACAGCGCAAAAGAAGAAAAGTGTCTCGAAACTGATGAAAACGTTGGATTTTGGGCTCCGAAAAAAGGCCCAGCGAAGCATAGCCTGCCTGTCCCGTCGTAGAGCTCTCGGAGAGCTCACCAACGGTATGCTGTGGGCCGCGTAACTCTTTACGGATCAAAAGTTATGGGCTCCGGAGCGACGGAGACTTGGTCGCAAGCCCCACGCCCTCGGTTTGCGTGCCCAGCCTCTACCAGAATCGAAGCTTACTCGCCCAAGGTGCCGCGGGATTCGGTAACAAAAATGGGACGGATTGGGTTGTCGCCCTTTTCGCGGCGCACGACGTACGATCCGGGACGGAAAAACAGCGCAAAAGAAGAAAAGTGTCCCGAAACTGATGAAAACGGTCGATTTTGGGCTCCGAAAAAAGGCATAGCTAAGCATAGCCTGGCTATCCCGTCGTAGAGCTCTCGGAGAGCTTTCCAACGGTATGCTGTGGGCCGCGTAACTCTTTACGGATCAAAAGTTATGGGCTCCGGAGCGACGGAGACCTGGTACCAAGCCCCACGCTCTCGGTTTGTGGGCCCAGCCTCTACGCGAAGCGAAGCTGTCTCGCCCAAGGTGCCGCGTGATTCGGTACCAGAAATGGGACAGATCGGGTTGTCGCCCTTTTCGCGGTGCACGACGTACGATCCGGGACGGAAAAACAGCGCAAAAGAAGAAAAGTGTCCCGAAACTGATGAAAACGTTCGATTTTGGGCTCCGGAAAAAGGTCCAGCGAAGCATAGATTGGCTGTCCCGTCGTAGAGCTCTCGGAGAGCTTTCCAACGGTATGCTGTGGGCCGCGTAACTCTTTACGGATCAAAAGTTATGGGCTCCGGAGCGACGGAGACTTGGTCCCAAGCCCCTCGCCCTCGGTTTGTGGGCCCAGCCTCTACGCGAAGCGAAGCTGTCTCGCCCAAGGTGCCGCGGGATTCGGTAACAAAAATGGGACGGATTGGGTTGTCGCCCTTTTCGCGGCGCACGACGTACGATCCGGGACGGAAAAACAGCGCAAAAGAAGAAAAGTGTCCCGAAACTGATGAAAACGTTCGATTTTGGGCTCCGAAAAAAGGCAAAGGGAAGCATTGCTTGGCTGTCCCGTCGTAGAGCTCTCGGAGAGCTTTCCAACGGTATGCTGTGGGCCGCGTAACTCTTTACGAATCAAAAGTTATGGGCTCCGGAGCGACGGAGACTTGGTCGCAAGCCCCACGCCCTCGGTTTGCGGGCCCAACCTGTACGGGGAGCGAAGCTGTCTCGCCCAAGGTGCCACGCGATTCAGTAATAAAAATGGGACGGATTGAGGTGTGGCCCTTTTCGCGACGCACGACGTACGATCCGGGACGGAAAAACAGAGCAAAAGTAGAAAAGTGTCCCGAAACTGATGAAAACGTTCGATTTTGGGCCCCGAAAAAAGGTCCAGCGAAGCATAGCTTGGCTGCCCCGTCGTAGAGCTCTCGGAGAGCTTTCCAACGGTATGCTGTGGGCCGCGTAACTCTTTACGGATCAAAAGTTATGGGCCCCGGAGCGACGGAGACTTGGTCGCAAGCCCCAAGCCCTCGGTTTGCGGACCCAGCCTCTACGCGAAGCGAAGCTGTCTCGCCCAAGGTGCCGCGGGATTCGGTAACAAAAATGGGACGGATTGGGTTGTGGTCCTTTTCGCCCCGCACGACGTACGATCCGGGACGGAAAAAACAGCGCAAAAGAAGAAAAGTGTCCCGAAACTGATGAAAACGTTTAATTTTGGGCTCCGAAAAAAGGCACAGGGAAGCATAGCTTGGCTGTCCCGTCGTAGAGCTCTCGGAGAGCTTTCCAACGGTATGCTGTGGGCCGTGCAACTCTTTACGGATCAAAAGTTATGGGCTCTGGAGCGACGGAGACTTGGTCCCAAGCGCCACGCCCTCGGTTTGCGGGCCCAGCCTCCACGTGAAACGAAGCTGTCTCGCCCAAGGTGCCACGGGATTCGGTAACAGAAATGGGACGGATTGGATTGTCGCCTTTTTCGCGGCGCACGACGGACGATCCGGGACGAAAAAATAGCACAAAAGCATAAAATTGTCCCGAAACTGATGAAAACTTTCAATTTTGGGCTCCGAAAAAAGGCCAAGCGAAGCGAAGCTTGGCTGCCCCGTCGTAGAGCTCTCGGAGAGCTTTCCAACGGTATGCTGTGGGCCGCGTAACTCCTTACGGATCAAAAGTTATGGGCTCCGGAGCGACGGAGACCTTGTCCCAAGCGCCACGACCTCGGTTTGCGGGCCCAGCCTCCACGTGAAACGAAGCTGTCTCGCCCAAGGTGCCACGGGATTCGGTAACAGAAATGGGACGGATTGGGTCCTCACCCTTTTCGCGGCGCACGACGTACGATCCGGGACAGAAAAATAGCACAAAATAAGAAAAGTGTCCTGAAACTGATGAAAACGTTCGATTTTGGGCTCCGAAAAAAGGCCCAGCAAAGCAGAGCTTAGCTGTCCCGTCGTAGAGCTCTTGGAGAGCTTTCCAACGGTATACTGTGGGCCGCGTAACTCTTTACGGATCAAAAGTTATGGGCTCCGGAGCGACGTAGACCTGGTCCCTAGCCCCACGCCCTCGGTTTGCGGGCCCAGCCTCTACACGAAGCGAAGCTGTCTCGCCCAAGGTGCCGCGGGATTCGGTAACAAAAATGGGACGGATTGGGTTGTCGCCCTTTTCGCGGCGCACGACGTACGATCCGGGACGGAAAAACAGCGCAAAAGAAGAAAAATGTCCCGAAACTGATGAAAACGTTCGATTTTGGGCTCCGAAAAAAGGCCTAGCGAAGCACAGCTTGGCTGCCCCGTCGTAGAGCTCTCGGAGAGCTTTCCAACGGTATACTATGGGCCGTGTAACTCTTTATGGATCAAAAGGTATGCGGTCCGGAACGACGGAGACCTGGTCCCAAGCCCCACGACCTCGGTTTGCGGGCCCAGCCTCTACGTGAAGCGAAGCTGTCTCGCCCAAGGTGCCGCGGGATTCGGTAACAAAAATGGGATGGATTGGGTCGTCACCCTTTTCGCGGCGCACGACGTACGATCCGGGACGGAAAAACAGTGCAAATGAAGAAAAGTGTCACGAAACTGATGAAAATGTTCAATTTTGGGCTCCGAAAAAAGGCACAGGGGAGCAAAGCTTGGTTGCCCCATCGTAGAGCTCTCGGAGACGTTTCCAACGGTATGCTGTGGGCCGCGTAACTGTTTACGGATCAAAAGTTATTGGCTCCGGAGCGACGGAGACTTGGTCGCAAGCCCCACGCCCTCGGTTTGCGGGCCCAGCCTCTACGCGAATCGAAGATGTCTCGCCCAAGGTGCCGCGGGATTCGGTAACAAAAATGGGAAGGATTGGGTTGTCGCCCTTTTCGCGGCGCACGACGTACGATCCGGGACGGAAAAACAGCGCAAAAGAAGAAAAGTGTCCCGAAATTGATGAAATCGTTCAATTTTGGGCTCCAAAAAAAAGCACAGCGAAGCGTAGCTTGGCTGTCCCGTCGTAGAGCTCTCGGAGAGCTTTCCAACGGTATGCTGTGGGCCGCGTAACTCTTTACGGATCAAAAGTTATGGGCTCCGGAGCGACGGAGACTTGGTCGCAAGCCCTACGCCCTCGGTTTGCGGGCCCAGCCTCTACGCGAATCGAAGCTGTCTCGCCCAAGGTGCAACGGGATTCGATAACAAAAATGTTACGGATTGGGTTGTCGCCCTTTTCGCGTCGCACGACGTACGATCCGGGACGGAAAAATAGCACAAAAGAAGAAAAGTGTCCTGAAACTGATGAAATCGTTCGATTTTGTGCTCCGAAAAAAGGCACAGAGAAGCAAAGCTTGGCTGTCCCGTCGTAGAGCTCTCGGAGAGCTTTCCAACGGTATACTGTGGGCCGCGTAACTCTTTACGGATCAAAAGTTATGGGCTCTGGAGCAACGGAGACCTGGTCCCAAGCCCCACGCCTTCGGTTTGCGGGCCCAGCCTCTACGCGAAGCGAAGCTGTCTCGCCCAAGGTGCCGCGGGATTCGGTAACAAAAATGGGACGGATTGGGTTGTCGCCCTTTTCGCGGCGCACGACGTACGATCCGGGACGGAAAAATAGCGTAAAAGAAGAAAAGTGTCCCGAAACTGAAGAAAACGTTCGATTTTGGGCTCCAAAAAAAGGCCCAGCGAAGCATAGCTTGCCTGTACCGTCGTAGAACTCTCGGAGAGCTTTCCAACGGTATGCTGTGGGCCACGTAACTCTTTACGGATCAAAAGTTATGGGCTCCGGAGCGACGGAGACCTAGTCCCAAACCCCACGCCCTCGGTTTGCGGGCCCAGCCTCTACGCGAAGCGAAGCTGTCTCGCCCAAGGTTCCGGAGGATTCGGTAACAGAAATGGGACGGATTGGGTTGTCGCCCTTTTCGCGGCGCACGACGGACGATCCGGGACGGAAAAACAGCGCACAAGAAGAAAAGTGTCCCGAAACTGATGAAAACGTTCGATTTTGGGCTCCGAAAAAAGGTCCAGCGAAGCGAAGCTTGGCTGTCCCGTCGTAGAGCTCTCGGAGAGCTTTCCAACGGTATGCTGTAGGCCGCGTAACTCCTTACGGATCAAAAGTTATGGGCTCCGGAGCGACGGAGACCTGGTCCCAAGCCCCACGCCCTCGGTTTGCGGGCCCAGCCTCTACTTGAAGCGAATTTGTCTCGCCCTAGGTGCCGCAGGATTCGGTAATAGAAATGGGCGGGATTGGGTTGTCGCACTTTTCGCGGCGAACGACTTACGATCCGGGATGGAAAAATAGCACAAAGGAAGAAAAGTGTCCTGAAACTGATGAAATCGTTCGATTTTGGGCTCTGAAAAAAGGCACAGCGAATCGAAGCTTGGCTGTCCTGCCGTAGAGCTCTCGGAGAGCTTTCCAACGGTATACTGTGGGCCGCGTAACTCTTTTCGGATCAAAAGTTATGGGCTCTGGAGCGACGGAGACTTGGTCGCAAGACCCACGCCCTCAGTTTGCTGGCCCAGCCTCTACGCGAATCGAAGCTGTCTCGCCCAAGGTGCCGCGGGATTCGGTAACAAAAATGGGACGGATTGGGGTGTCGCCCTTTTCGCGGCGCACGACTTACTATCCGGGACGGAAAAACAGCGCAAAAGAAGAAAAATGTCCCGAAACTGATGAAAACGTTCGAATTTGGGCTCCGAAAAAAGGCCCAACTAAGCATCGCTTAGCTTTCCCGTCGTAGAGCTCTCGGAGAGCTTTCCAACGGTATGCTGTGGGCCGCATAACTCTTTACGGATCAAAAGTTATGGGCTCCGGAGCGACGGAGACCTGGTACCAAGCCCCACGCCCTCGGTTTGTGGGCCCAACCTCTACGCGAAGCGAAGCTGTCTTGCCCAAGGTGCCGCGGGATTCGGTAACAAAAATGGGACGGATTGGGTTGTCGCCGTTTTCGCGGCTCAGGACGTACGGTCCGGGACGGAAAAACAGCGCAAAAGAAGAAAAGTGTCCCGAAACTGATGAAAACGTTCAATTTTGGGCTCCGAAAAAAGGCACAGCGAAGCATAGCTTGGCTGTCCCGTCGTAGAGTTCTCGGCGAGCTTTCCAACGGTATGCTGTGGGCCGCGTAACTCTTTACGGATCAAAAGTTATGGGCTCCGGAGCGACGGAGACTTGGTCGCAAGCCCCACGCCCTCGGTTTGCGGGCCCAGCCTCTACGCGAATCGAAGCTATCTCGCCCAAGGTGCCGCGGGATTCGGTAACAAAAATGGGACGGATTGGGTTGTCGACCTTTTCGCGGCGCACGACGTACGATCCGGGACGGAAAAACAGCGCAAAAGTAGAAAAGTGTCCCGAAACTGATGAAAACGTTCGATTTTGGGCTCCAAAAAAAGGCACAGCGAAGCATAGCTTGGCTGTCACGTCGTAGAGCTCTCGGATAGCTTTCCAACGTTATGCTGTGGGCCGCGTAACTCTTTACGGATCAAAAGTTATGGGCTCCGGAGCGACGGAGACCTGGTCCCAAGCCCCACGCCCTCGGTTTGTGGGCCCAGCCTCTCCCCGAAGCAAACCTGCCTCGCCCAAGGTGCCGCGGGATTCGGTAACAAAAATCAGACGGATTGGTTGTCGCCCTTTTCGTGGCGCACGACGTACGATCTGGGACGGAAAAACAGCGCTAAAGAAGAAAAGTGTCCTGAAACTGATGAAATCGTTCGATTTTGGGCTCCGAAAAAAGGCACAGCGAAGCAAAGCTTGGCTGTCCCGTAGTAGAGCTCTCGGAGAGCTTCCCAACGGTATAATGTGGGCCGCGTAACTCTTTACGGATCAAAAGTTATGGGCTCCGGAGCGACGGAGACTTGGTCGCAAGCCCCACGCCCTCGGTTTGCAGGCCCAGCCTCTACGCGAATCGATGCTGTCTCGCCCAAGGTGCCGCGGGATTCGGTAACAAAAATGGGACGGATTGGGTTGTCGCCCTTTTCACGGCGCATGACGTACTATCCGGGACGGAAAAACAGCGCAAAAGAAGAAAAGTGTCCTGAAACTGATGAAATCGTTCGATTTTGGGCTCTGAAAAAAGGTACAGCGAAGCAAAGCTTGGCTGTCCCGTCGTAGAGCTCTCGGAGAGCTTTCGAACGGTATACTGTGGGCCGCGTAACTTTTACGGATCAAAAGTTATGGGCTCCGGAGCGACGGAGACCTGGTCCCAAGCCCCACACCCTCGGTTGGTGGGCCCAGCCTCTATGCGAAGCGAAGCTGTCTCGCCCAAGGTGCCGCGGGATTCGGTAACAAAAATGGGACGGATTGGGTTGTCGCCCTTTTTGCGGCGCACGACGTACGATCCGGGACGGAAAAACAGCGCAAAAGAAGAAAAATGTCCCGAAACTGATGAAAACGTTCAATTTTGGGCTCCGAAAGAAGGCACAGCTAAGCTCAGCTTGGCTGTCCCGTCGTGGAGCTCTCGGAGAGCTTTCCAACGGTATGCTGTGGGCCGCATAACTCTTTACGGATCAAAAGTTATTTGCTCCGGAGCGACGGAGACTTGGTCCCAAGTCCCACGCCCTCGGTTTGCGGGCCCAGCCTCTACGCGAATTGAAGCTATCTCGCCCAAGGTGCCACGGGATTCGGTAACAAAAATGGGACGGATTGGGTTGTCGCTCTTTTCGCGGCGCACGACGTACGATCCGGGACGGAAAAACAGCGCAAAGGAAGAAAAGTATCCCGAAACTGATGAAAACGTTCGATTTTGGGCTCCGAAAAGAGGCACAGTGAAGCGAAGCTTGGCTGTCCCGTCGTAGAGCTCTCGGAGAGCTTTCCAACGGTATACTGTGGGCCGCGTAACTCTTTACGGATCAAAAGTTATGGGCTCTGGAGCGACGGAGACCTGGTCCCAAGCCCCACGCCCTCGGTTTGCGGGCCCAGCCTCTACGCTAAGCGAAGCTGTCTCGCCCAAGGTGCCGCGGAATTCGGTAACAAAAATGGGACGGATTGGGTTGTCGCCCTTTTCGCCGCGCACGACTTACGATCCGGGACGGAAAAATAGCACAAAAGAAGAAAAGTGTCCTGAAACTGATGAAATCGTTCGATTTTGGGCTCTGAAAAAAGGCACAGCGAAGCGATGCTTGGCTGTCCCGTCGTAGAGGTCTCGGAGAGCTTTCCAACGGTATACTGTGGGCCGCGTAACTCTTTACGGATCAAAAGTTATGGGCTCGGGAACGACGGAGACCTGGTCCCAAGCCCCACGCCCCCAGTTTACGGGCCCAGCCTCTACGCGAAGCGAAGCTGTCTCGCCCAAGGTGCCGCGGAATTCGGTAACAAAAATGGGACGGATTGGATTGTCGCCCTTTTCGCGGCGCACGACGTACGATCTGGGACGGAAAAACAGCGCAAAAGAAGAAAAGTGTCCCGAAACTGATGAAAACGTTCGATTTTGGGCTCCGAAAAAAGGCCCAGCGAAGCACAGCTTGGCTGCCCCGTCGTAGAGCTCTCGGAGAGCTTTCGAACGGTATGCTGTGGGCCGCGTAACTCGTTCCGGATCAAAAGTTATTGGCTTCGGAACGACGGAGACCTGGCCCCAAGCCCCATGCCCTCGGTTAGCGGGCCCAGCCACTACGTGAAGCGAAGCTGTCTCGTCCAAGGTGCCGCGGGATTCGGTAACAGAAATGGGACGGATTGGGTTGTCGCCCTTTTCGCGGCGCACGACGTACGATCCGGGACGAAAAAATAGCACAAAAGAAGAAAAGTGTCCTGAAACTGATGAAATCGTTCGATTTTGCGCTCCGAAAAAAGGCACAGCGAAGCGAAGCTTGGCTGTCCCGTCGTAGAGCTCTCGGAGAGCTTTCCAACGGTATACTGTGGGCCGCATCACTCTTTACGGATCAAAAGTTATGGGCTCCGGAGCGACGGAGACCTGGTCCCAAGCCCCACGCCCTCGGTTTGTGGGCCCAGCCTCTACGCGAAGCGAAGCTGTCTCGCCCAAGGTGCCGCGGGATTCGGTAACAAAAATGGGACGGATTGGGTTGTCGCCCTTTTCGCGGCGCACGACTTACGATCCGGGACGGAAAAATAGCACAAAAGAAGAAAAGTGTCCTGAAACTGATGAAATCGTTCGATTTTGGGCTCCGAAAAAAGGCACAGCGAAGCGAAGCTTGGCTGTCCCGCCGTAGAGCTCTCGGAGAGCTTTCCAACGGTATAATGTGGGCCGCGTAACTCTTTACGGATCAAAAGTTATGGGCTCTGGAGCGACGGAGACCTGGTCCCAAGCCCCACGCCCTCGGTTTGCGGGCCCAGCCTCTACGCGAAGCGAAGCTGTCTCGCCCAAGGTGCCAAGGGATTCGGTAACAAAAATGGGACGGATTGGGTCGTCACCCTTTTCGCGGCGCATGACGTACGATCCGGGACGGAAAAACAGCGCAAAAGAAGAAAAGTGTCACGAAACTGATGAAAACGTTCGATTTTGGGCTCCGAAAAAAGGCCCAGCGAAGCACAGCTTGGCTGCCCCGTCGTAGAGCTCTCGGGGAGCTTTCCAACGGTATGCTGGGGGCCGCGTAACTCGTTACGGTGCAAAAGTTAGGGGCTCCGGAGCGACGGAGACCTAGTCCCTAGCCCCACGCCCTCGATTTGCGGGCCCAGCCTCTACGCGAATCGAAGCTGTCTCGCCCAAGGTGTCGCGAGATTCGGTAACAAAAATGGGACGGATTGGGTTGTCGCCCTTTTCGCGGCGCACGACTTACGATCCGAGACGGAAAAATAGCACAAAAGAAGAAAAGTGTCCTGAAGCTGATGAAATCGTTCGATTTTGGGATACGCACAAAGGCACAGCGAAGCGAAGCTTGGCTGTCCCGTCGTAGAGCTCTCGGAGAGCCTTCGAACGGTATACTGTGGGCCGCGTACCTCTTTACGGATCAAAAGTTATGGGCTCCGGAGCGACGGAGACCTGGTCCCTAGCCCCACGGCCTCGGTTTGCGGGCCCAGCCTCTAGGTGAAACGAAGCTGTCTCACCCAAGGTGCCGCGGGATTCGGTAACAAAAATGGGACAGATTGGGTTGTCGCCCTTTTCGCGGCGCACGACGTACGATCCGGGACGGAAAAACAGCGCAAAAGAAGAAAAGTGTCCCGAAACGGATGAAAACGTTCGATTTTGGGCTCCGAAAAAAGGCACTGCGAAGCATAGCTTGGATGTCCCGTCGTAGAGCTCTCTGAGAGCTTTCCAACGGTATGCTGTGGGCCGCGTAACTCTTTACGGATCAAAAGTTATTGGCTCCGGAGCGACGGAGACTTGGTCCCAAGCCCCTCGCCCTCGGTTTGTGGGCCCAGCCTCTACGCGAAGCGAAGCTGTCTCGCCCAAGGTGCCGCGGAATTCGGTAACAAAAATGGGACGGATTGGGTTGTCGCCCTTTTCGCGGCGCACGACGTACGATCCGGGACGGAAAAACAGCGCAAAAGAAGAAAAGTGTCCCGAAACTGATGAAAACGTTCAATTTTGGGCTCCGAAAAAAGGCCCAGCGAAGCAAAGCTTGGTTGTCCCGTCGTAGAGCTCTCGGAGAGCTTTCCAACGGTATGCTGTGGGCCGCGTAACTCTTTACGGATCAAAAGTTATGGGCTCCGGAGCGACGGAGACCTGGTCCCAAGCCCCACGCCCTCGGTTTGTGGGCCCAGCCTCTACGCGAAGCGAAGCTGTCTCGCCCATGGTGCCGCGGGATTCGGTAACAAAAATGGGACGGATTGGATTGTCGCCCTTTTCGCGGCGCACGACTTACGATCCGAGACGGAAAAACAGCACAAAAGAAGAAAAGTGTCCTGAAACTGATGAAATCGTTCGATTTTGGGCTCCGAAAAAAGGCACTGCGAAGCGAAGCTTGGCTGTCCCGTCGTAGAGCTCTCGGAGAGCTTTCCAACGGTATGCTGTGGGCCGCGTAACTCTTTACGGATCAAAAGTTATGGGCTCCGGAGCGACGGAGACCTGGTACCAAGCCCCACGCCCTCTGTTTGTGGGCCCAGCCTCTACGCGAAGCGAAGCTGTCTCGCCCAAGGTGCCGCGGGATTCGGTAACAAAAATGGGACGGATTGGGTTGTCGCCCTTTTCGCTGCGCACGACGTACGATCCGGGACGGAAAAACAGCGCAAAAGAAGAAAAATATCCCGAAACTGATGAAAACGTTCGATTTTGGGCTCCGAAAAAAGGCCCAGCGAAGCATAGCTTGGCTGTCCAGTCGTAGAGCTCTCGGAGAGCTTTCCAACGGTATGCTGTGGGCCGCGTAACTCCTTACGGATCAAAAGTTATGGGCTCCAGAGCGACGGAGACCTGGTCCTAAGCCCCACGGCCTCAGTTTGCAGGCCCAGCCTCTACGTGAAGCGAATTTGTCTCGCCCAACGTGCCGCGGAATTCGGTATCCGAAATGGGACGGATTGGGTTGTCGCCATTTTCGCGGCGCTCTACGTACGATCTGGGACGGAAAAACAGCGCAAAAGAAGAAAACTATCTCGAAATTGATGAAAACGTTCGATTTTGGGCACGGAAAAAAGGCCCAGCGAAGCAAAGCTTGCCTGCGCCATCGTAGAGCTCTTGGAGAGCTTTCCAACGGTATGCTGTCGGCCGCGTAACTCCTTACAGATCAAAAGTTATTGGCTCCGGAGCGACGAAGACCTGGTCCAAAGCCCCACGCCCTCGGTTTGCAGGCCCAGCCTCTACGCGAAGCGAAGCTGTCTCGCCCAAGGTGCCGCGGGATTCGGTAACAAAAATGGGACGGATTGGGTTGTCGCCCTTTTCGCGGCGTACGACTTACGATCCGGGACGGAAAAATAGCACAAAAGAAGAAAAGTGTCCTGAAACTGATGAAATCGTTCGATTTTGGTCTCCGAAAAAAGGCACAGCGAAGCAAAGCTTGGCTGTCCAGTCGTAGAGCTCTCGGAGAGCTTTCCAACGGTATACTGTGGGCCGCGTAACTCTTTACGGATCAAAAGTTATGGGCTCCGGAGCGACGGAGACCTAGTCCCTAGCCCCACCCCCTCGGTTTGCAGGCCCAGCCTCTACGCGAAGCGAAGCTGTCTCGCCCAAGGTGCCGCGGGATTCGGTAACAAAAATGGGACGGAATGGGTTGTCGCCCTTTTCGCGGCGCACGACGTACGATCCGGGACGGAAAAATAGCACAAAAGAAGAAAAGTGTCCTGAAACTGATGAAATCATTCGATTTTGGGCTCCAAAAAGAGGCACAGTGAAGCGAAGCTTGGCTGTCCCGTCGTAGAGCTCTCGGAGAGCTTTCCAACGGTATACTGTGGGCCGCGTAACTCTTTACGGATCAAAAGTTATGGGCTCCGGAGCGACGGGGACTTGGTGCCTAGCCCCACGCCCTCGGTTTGCGGGCCCAGCCTCTAGGTGAACCGAACCTGTCTCGCCCAAGCTCCCGCTGGATTCGGTAACAGAAATGGGCCGGATTGGGTTGCCCCCCTTTTCGCGGTGCACGACGGACGATCCGGGACGGAAAAACAGCACAAAAGAAGAAAAGTGTCCCGAAATTGATGAAAACGTTCGATTTTGGGCTCCGAAAAAAGGCACAGCGAAGCATAGCTTGGCTGTCCCGTCGTAGAGCTCCCGGAGAGCTTTCCAACGGTATGCTGTGGGCCGCGTAACTCTTTACGGATCAAAAGTTATGGGCTCCGGAGCGACGGAGACTTGGTCGCAAGCCCCACGCCCTCGGTTTGCGGGCCCAGCCTCTTCGCGAATCGAAGCTGTCTCGCCCAAGGTGCTGCGGGATTCGGTAACAAAAATGGGACGGATTGGGTTGTCGCCCTTTTCGCGGCGCACGACGTACGATCCGGGACGGAAAAACAGCGCGAAAGAAGAAAAGTATCCCAAAACTGATGAAAACGTTCGATTTTGGGCTCAGAAAAAAGGCACAGCGAAGCATAGCTTGGCTGTCCCGTCGTAGAGCTCTCGGAGAGCTTTCCAACGGTATGCTGTGGGCCGCGTAACTCTTTACGGATCAAAAGTTATGGGCTCCGCAGCGACGGAGACTTGGTCG
Organism: Ehretia macrophylla; assembly: GCA_037974665.1. Taxonomy (NCBI): domain Eukaryota; kingdom Viridiplantae; phylum Streptophyta; class Magnoliopsida; order Boraginales; family Ehretiaceae; genus Ehretia; species Ehretia macrophylla. Next base: position 25,592,878 of record CM075773.1, on the reverse strand, counting down.
CAAGCCCCACGCCCTCGGTTTGCGGGCCCAGCCTCTACGCGAAGCGAAGCTGTCTCGCCCAAGGTGCCGCGGGATTCGGTAACAAAAATGGGACGGATTGGGTTGTCGCGCGTTTAGCGGCGCACGACGTACGATCCGTTACGAAAAAACAGCGCAAAAGAAGAAAAGTGTCCCGAAACTGATGAAAACGTTCGATTTTGGGCTCCGAAAAAAGGCACAGCGAAGCATGGCTTGGCTGTCCCGTCGTAGAGCTCTCGGAGAGCTTTCCAACGGTATGTTGTGGGCCGCGTAACTCTTTACGGATCAAAAGTTATGGGCTCCGGAGCGACGGAGACTTGGTCCCAAGCCCCACGCCCTCGGTTTGTGGGCCCAGCCTCTACGCGAAGCGAAGCTGTCTCGCCCAAGGTGCCGCGGGATTCGGTAACAAAAATGGGACAGATTGGCCTCTCGCCCTGTTCGCGGCGCGCGACGTACGATCCGGGACGGAAAAACAGCGCAAAAGAAGAAAAGTGTCCCGAAACTGATGAAAACGTTCGATTTTGGGCTCCGAAAAAAGGCCTAGCGAAGTGAAGCTTGGCTGCCCCGTCGTAGAGCTCTCCGAGAGCTTTCCAACGGTATGCTGTGGGCCGCGTAACTCTTTACGGATCAAAAGTTAGGGGGTCTAGAGCGACGGAGATCTGGTCCCAAGCCCCACGCCCTCGGTTTGCGGGCCCAGCCTCTACGCGAAGCGAAACTGTCCCGCCCAAGGTGCCGCGGGATTCGGTAACAAAAATGGGACGGATTGGGTTGTCGCCCTTTTTGCGGCGCCCGACTTACGATCCGGGACGGAAAAATAGCACAAAAGAAGAAAAGTGTCCTGAAACTGATGAAATCGTTCGATTTTGGGCTCCGAAAAAAGGCACAGCGAAGCGAAGCTTGGCTGTCCCGTCGTAGAGCTCTCGGAGAGCTTTCCAACGGTATACTGTGGGCTGCGTAACTCTTTACGGATCAAAAGTTATGGGCTCCGGAGCGACGGAGACCTGGTCCCTAGCCCCACGCCCTCGGTTTGCGGGCCCAGCCTCTACGCGAAGCGAATCTGTCTCGCCCAAGATGCCACGGGATTCGGTAACAAAAATGGGACGGATTGGGTTGTCGCCCTTTTCGCGGCGCACGACGTACGATCCGGGACGGAAAAATAGCTCAAAAGAAGAAAAGTGTCCCGAAACTGATGAAAACGTTCGATTTTGTGATCCGAAAAAAGGTCCAGCGAACCGAAGCTTGGCTGTCCCGTCGTAGAGCTCTCACATAGCTTGCCAACGGTATACTGTGGGCCGCGTAACTCATTACGGATCAAAAGTAATGGGCTCGGGAGAGACGGAGAGGAGGTCCCAAGCCCCACGCCCTCGGTTTGCGGGCCCAGCCTCTAGGTGAAACGAAGCTGTCTCGCCCAAGGTGCCGCGGGATTCGGTAACAGAAATGGGACGGATTGGGTTGTCGCCCTTTTCGCGGCGCACGACGTACGATCCGGGACACAAAAACAGCGCAAAAGAAGAAAAGTGTCCCGAAACTGATGAAAACGTTCGATTTTGGGCTCCGAAAAAAGGCACAGCGAAGCATAGCTTGGCTGTCCAGTCGTAGAGCTCTCAGAGAGCTTTCCAACGGTATGCTGTGGGCCGCGTAACTCTTTACGGATCAAAAGTTATGGGCTCCGGAGCGACGGAGACTTGGTCCCAAGCCCCACGCCCTCGGTTTGTGGGCCCAGCCTCTATGCGATGCGAAGCTGTCTCGCCCAAGGTGACGCGGGATTCGGTAACAGAAATGGGACGGATTGGGTGGTCGCCCATTTCGCTGCGCGCGACGTACGATCTGGGACGAAAAAACAGAGCAAAAGAAGAAAATTATCCCGAAACTGATGAAAACGTTCGATTTTGGGTTCTGAAAAAATGCCCAGCGAAGGGAGCTTGGCTGCCTCGTCGTAGAGCTCTCGGAGAGCTTTCCAACGGTATGCTGTGGGCCGCGTAACTCCTTACGGATCAAAAGTTATGGGCTCCGGAGCGACGGAGACCTGGTACCAAGCCCCATGCCCTCGGTTTGTGGGCCCAGCCTCTACGCGAAGCGAAGCTATCTCGCCTAAGGTGCCGCGGGATTCGGTAACAAAAATGGGACGGATTGGGTTGTCGCCCTTTTCGCGGCGCACGACGTACGATCCGGGACGAAAAAACAGCACAAAAGAAGAAAAGTGTCCTGAAATTGATGAAATCATTCGATTTTGGGCTCCGAAAAAAGGCACAGCGAAGCAAAGCTTGGCTGTCCCGTCGTAGAGCTCTCGGAGAGCTTTCCAACGGTATACTGTGGGCCGCGTAACTCTTTACGGATCAAAAGTTATGGGCTCCGGAGCGACGGAGACTTGGTCGCAAGCCCCACGCCCTCGGTTTGCAGGCCCAGCCTCTACGCGAATCGAAGCTGTCTCGCCCAAGGTGCTGCGGGATTCGGTAACAAAAATGGGACGGATTGGGTTGTCGCCCTTTTCGCGGCGCACGACGTACGATCCGGGACTGAAAAATAGCGCAAAAGAAGAAAAGTGTCCCGAAACTGATGAAAACGTTCGATTTTGGGCTCCGAAAAAAGGCACAGCAAAGCATGGCTTGGCTGTCCCGTCGTAGAACTCTCGGAGAGCTTTCCAACGGTATGCTGTGGGCCGCGTAACTCTTTACGGACCAAAAGTTATGGGCTCGGGAGCGACGGAGACTTGGTCGCAAGCCCCACGCCCTCGGTTTGCGGGCCCAGCCTCTACGCGAATCGAAGCTGTCTCGCCCAAGGTGCTGCGGGATTCGGTAACAAAAATGGGACGGATTGGGTTGTCGCCCTTTTCGCGGCGCACGACATACGATCCGGGACGGAAAAACAGCGCGAAAGAAGAAAAGTATCCCGAAACTGATGAAAACGTTCGATTTTGGGCTCCGAAAAAAGGCACAGCGAAGCATAGCTTGGCTGTCCCGTCGTAGAGCTCTCGGAGAGCTTTCCAACGGTATGCTGTGGGCCGCGTAACTCTTTACGGATCAAAAGTTATGGGCTCCGGAGCGACGGAGACCTGGTACCAAGCCCCATGCCCTCGGTTTGTGGGCCCAGCCTCTACGCCAAGCGAAGCTATCTCGCCTAAGGTGCCGCGGGATTCGGTAACAAAAATGGGACGGATTGGGTTGTCGCCCTTTTCGCGGCGCACAACGTACGATCCGGGACGGAAAAACAGCGCAAAAGAAGAAAAGTGTCCCGAAACTGATGAAAACGTTCGATTTTGGGCTCCAAAAAAAGGCACAGCAAAGCATGGCTTGGCTGTCCCGTCGTAGAGCTCTCGGAGAGCTTTCCAACGGTATGCTGTGGGCCGCGTAACTCTTTACGGATCAAAAGTTATGGGCAACGGAGCGACGGAGACTTGGTCCCAAGCCCCACGCCCTCGGTTTGTTGGCCCAGCCTCTACGCTAAGCGAAGCTGTCTCGGCCAAGGTGCCGCGGGATTCGGTAACAAAAATTGGACGGATTGGGTTGTCGCCCTTTTCGCGGCGCACGACGTACGATCCGGGACGGAAAAACATCGCGAAAGAAGAAAAATGTCCCGAAACTGATGAAAACGTTCGATTTTGGGCTCCGAAAAAAGGCCCAGCAAAGCAGAGCTTGGCTGTCCCGTCGTAGAGCTCTCGGAGAGCTTTCCAACGGTATGCTGTGGGCCGCGTAACTCTTTACGGATCAAAAGTTATGGGCTCCGGAGCGACGGAGACCTGGTCCCAAGCCCCACGCCTTCGGTTTGCGAGCCCAGCCTCTGCGCGAAGCGAAGCTGTCTCGCCCATGGTGCCACGGGATTCGGTAACAAAAATTGGACGGATTCGGTTGTCGCCCTTTTCGCGGCGCACGACTTACGATCCGGGACTGAAAAATAGCACAAAAGAAGAAAAGTGTCCTGAAACTGATGAAATCGTTCGATTTTGGGCTCCGAAAAAAGGCACAGCAGAGCGAAGCTTGGCTGTCCCGTAGTAGAGCTCTCGGAGAGTTTTCCAACGGTATGCTGTGGGCCGCGTAACTCTTTACGGATCAAAAGTTATGGGCTCCGGAGCGACGGAGACCTGGTACCAAGCCCCACGCCCTCGGTTTGTGGGCCCAGCCTCTACGCGAAGCGAAGCTGTCTCGCCCAAGGTGCCGCGGGATTCGATAACAAAAATGGGACGGATTGGGTTGTCGCCCTTTTCGCGGCGCACGACGTACGATCAGGGACGGAAAAACAGCGCAAAAGAAGAAAAGTGTCCCGAAACTGATGAAAACGTTCGATTTTGGGCTCCGAAAAAAGGCACAGCGAAGCATAGCTTGGCTGTCCCGTCGTAGAGCTCTCGGAGAGCTTTCCAATGGTATGCTGTGGGCCGCGTAACTCTTTACGGATCAAAAGTTATGGGCTCCGGAGCGACGGAGACCTGGTACCAAGCCCCACGCCCTCGGTTTGTGGGCCCAGCTTCTACGCGAAGCCAAGCTGTCTCGCCCAAGGTGCCGCGGTATTCGGTAACAAAAATGGGACGGATTGGGTTGTCGCCCTTTTCACGGCGCGCGCCGTACGATCCGGGACGGAAAAATTGCGCAAAAGAAGAAAAGTATCCCGAAACTGATGAAAACATTCGATTTTGGGCTCCGAAAAAAGGCCCAGCAAAGCAAAGCTTGGCTGCCCATCGTAGAGCTCTCGGAGAGCTTTCCAACGGTTTACTGTGGGTCGCGTAATTCTTTAGGGACCAAAAGCTATGGGCTCGGGAGCGACGGAGACCTGGTCCCAAGCCCCACGCCCTCGTTTTGCGGGCCCAGCCTCTACGCGAAGCGAAGCTGTCTCGCCCAAGGTGCCGCAGGATTCGGTAACAAAAATGAGATGGATTGGGTCCTCACCCTTTTCGCGGCGCACGACGTACGATCCGGGACAGAAATATAGCGCAAAAGAAGAAAAGTGTCCCGAAACTGATGAAAACGTTCGATTTTGGGCTCTGAAAAAAGGCACATTGAAGCATAGCTTGGCTGTACCGTCGTAGAACTCTCGGAGAGCTTTCCAACGGTATGCTGTGGGCCACGTAACTCTTTACGGATCAAAAGTTATGGGCTCTGGAGCGACGGAGACGTGGTCCCAAGCCCACGCCCTCGGCTTGCGGGCCCAGCCTCCACGCGAAGCGAAGCTGTCTAGCCCAAGGTGCCGCGGGATTCGATAACAGAAATGGGGCGGATTGTGTTGTCGCCCTTTTCGCGACGCACGACGCACGATCCGGGACCGGAAAACAGCGCAAAAGAAGAAAAGTGTCCCGAAACTGATGAAAACGATCGATTTTGGGCTCCGAAAAAAGGCACAGCGAAGCGTAGCTTGCCTGTCCCTTCGTAGAGCTCTCTGAGAGCTTTCCAACGGTATGCTGTGGGCCGCGTAACTCTTTACGGATCAAAAGTTATGGGCTCTGGAGCGACGGAGACCTGGTCCCAAGCCCCACACCCTCGGTTTGCGGGCCCAGCCTCTACGCGAAGCGAAGCTGTCTCGCCCAAGGTGCCGCGGGATTCGGTAATAAAAATGGGACGGATTGGGTTGTCGCCCTTTTCGCGGCGCACGACTTACGATCCGGGACGGAAAAATAGCACAAAAGAAGAAAAGTGTCCTGAAACTGATGAAATCGTTCGATTTTGGGCTCCGAAAAAAGGCACAGCGAAGCGAAGCTTGGCTGTCCCGTAGTAGAGCTCTCGGAGAGCTTTCCAACGGTATACTGTGGGCCGCGTAACTCTTTACGGATCAAAAGTTATGGGCTCCGGAGCGACGGAGACTTGGCCGCAAGCCCCACGCCCTCGGTTTGCGGGCCCAGCCTCTACGCGAAGCGAAGCTGTCTCACCCAAGGTGCCGCGGGATTCGGTAACAAAAATGGGACGGATTGGGTTGTCGCCCTTTTCGCGGCTCACGACGTACGATCCGGGACGGAAAAACAGCGCGAAAGAAGAAAAGTATCCCGAAACTGAAGAAAACGTTCGATTTTTGGCTCTGAAAAAAGGCCCAGTGAAGCACAGCTTGGCTGTCTCGTCGTAGAGCTCTCGGAGAGCTTTCCAACGGTATGCTGTGGGCCGCGTAACTCTTTACGGATCAAAAGTTATGGGCTCCGGAGCGACGGAGACCTGGTACCAAGCTCCACGCCCTCGGTTTGTGGGCCCAGCCTCTACGCGAAGCGAAGCTGTCTCGCCCAAGGTGCCGCGGGATTCGGTAACAAAAATGGGACGGATTGGGTTGTCGCCCTTTTCGCGGCGCACGACGTACGATCCGGGACGGAAAAACAGCGCAAAAGAAGAAAAGTGTCCCAAAATTGATGAAAACGTTCGATTTTGGGCTCCAAAAAAAGGCCCAGCGAAGCACAGCTTGGCTTCCCATTCGTAGAGCTCTCGGAGAGCTTTCCAACGGTATGCTGTGGGCCGCGTAACTCCTTACGGATCAAAAGTTATGGGCTCCGGAGCGACGGAGGCGTGGTCCCTAGGCCTACGCCCTCGGGTTGCGGGCCCAGCCTCTACGCGAAGCGAAGCTGTCTCGCCCAAGGTGCCGCGGGATTCGGTAACCGAAACGGGACGGATTGGGCTGTCGCCCTGTTCGCGGCGCGCGACGTACGATCCGGGACGGAAAAACAGCGCAAAAGAAGAAAAGTGTCCCGAAACTGATGAAAACGTTCGATTTTGGGCTCCGAAAAAAGGCCCAGCGAAGCAAAGCTTAGCTGCCCCGTCGTATAGCTCTCGGAGAGCTTTCCAACGGTATGCTGTGGGCCGCGTAACTCTTTACGGATCAAAAGTTATGGGCTCCGGAGCCACGGAGACCTGGTACCAAGCCCCACGCCCTCGGTTTGTGGGCCCAGCCTCTACGCGAAGCGAAGCTGTCTCGCCCAAGGTGCCGCGGTATTCGGTAACAAAAATGGGACGGATTGGGTTGTCGCCCTTTTCGCGGCGCATGACGTACGATCCGGGATGGAAAAACAGCACAAAAGAAGAAAAATGTCCCGAAACTGATGAAAACGTTCGATTTTGGGCTCCGAAAAAAGGCACAGCGAAGCGAAGCTTCGCTGCCCCGTCGTAGAGCTCTCTGAGAGATTTCCAACGGTATTCTGTGGGCCGCGTAACTCTTTACGGATCAAAAGTTATGGGCTCCGGAGCGACGGAGACCTGGTCCCGAGCCCCACGCCCTCGGTTTGCGGGCCCAGCCTCTACGTGAATCGAAGCTGTCTCGCCCAAGGTGCCGCGGGATTCGGTAACAAAAATGGGACGGATTGGGTTGTCGCCCTTTTCGCGGCGCGCGACGTACGATCCGGCACGGAAAAACAGCGCAAAAGAAGAAAAGTGTCTCGAAACTGATGAAAACGTTCGATTTTGGGCTCCGAAAAAAGGCCCAGCGAAGCAAAGCGTAGCTGCCCCATCGTAGAGCTCTCGGAGGGCTTTCCAACGGTATGCTGTGGGCCGCGTAACTCTTTACGGATCAAAAGTTATGGGCTCCGGAGCCACGGAGACCTGGTACCAAGCCCCACGCCCTCGGTTTGTGGGCCCAGCCTCTACGCGAAGCGAAGCTGTCTCGCCCAAGGTGCCGCGGGATTCGGTAACAAAAATGGGACGGATTGGGTTGTCGCCCTTTTCGCGGCGCACGACTTACGATCCGGGACGGAAAAATAGCACAAAAGAAGAAAAGTGTCCTGAAACTGATGAAATCGTTCGATTTTGGGCTCCGAAAAAAGGCACAGCGAAGCGAAGCTTGGCTGTCGCGTCGTAGAGCTCTCGGAGAGCTTTCCAACGGTATGCTGTGGGACGCGTAACTCTTTACGGATCAAAAGTTATGGGCCCCGGAGCGACGGAGACCTGGTCCCAAGCCCCACGCCCTCGGTTTGCGGGCCCAGCCTCTACGCGAATCGAAGCTGTCTCGCCCAAGGTGCCGCGAGATTCGGTAACAAAAATGGGACGGATTGGGTTGTCGCCCTTTTCGCGGCGCACGACGTACGATCCGGGACGGAAAAACAGCGCAAAAGAAGAAAAGTGTCCCGAAACTGATGAAAACGTTCGAATTTGGGCTTCGAAAAAAGGCACAGCGAAGCATAGCTAGGCTGTCCAGTCGTAGAGCTCTCGAAGAGCTTTCCAACGGTATGCTGTGGGCCGCGTAACTCTTTACGGATCAAAAGTTATGGGCCCCGGAGCGACGGAGACTTGGTCGCAAGCCCCACGCCCTCGGTTTGTGGGCCCAGCCTCTATGCGAACCGAAGCTATCTCGCCCAAGGTGCCGCGGGATTCGGTAACAAAAATGGGACGGATTGGGTTGTCGCCCTTTTCGCGGCGCACGACAGACGATCCTGGACGGAAACACATCGCAAAAGAAGAAAAGTGTCCCGAAACTGATGAAAACGTTCGATTTTGGGCTCCGAAAAAAGGTCCAGCGAAGCAAAGCTTGCCTGCCCCGTCGTAGAGCTCTCGGAGAGCTTTCCAACGGTATGCTGTGGGCCGCGTAACTCTTTACGGATCAAAAGTTATGGGCTCTGGAGCGACGGAGACTTGGTCCCAAGCCCCACGCCCTCGGTTTGCGGGCCCAGCCTCTACGCGAAGCGAAGCTATCTCGCCCAAGGTGCCACGGGATTCGGTAACAAAAATGGGACGGATTGGGGTGTCGCCCTTTTCGCGGCGCACGACTTACGATCCGGGACGGAAAAATAGCACAAAAGAAGAAAAGTATCCCGAAACTGATGAAAACGTTCGATTTTGGGCTCCGAAAAGAGGCACAGTGAAGCGAAGCTTGGCTGTCCCGTCGTAGAGCTCTCGGAGAGCTTTCCAACGGTATACTGTGGGCCGCGTAACTCTTTACGGATCAAAAGTTATGGGCTCCGGAGCAACGGAGACCTAGTCCCTAGCCCCACGCCCTCGATTTGCGGGCCCAGCCTCTACGCGAAGCGAAGCTGTCTCGCCCAAGGTGCCACGGGATTCGGTAACAAAAATGGGACGGATTGGGTAGTCGCCCTTTTCGCGGCGCACGACGTACGATCCGGGACGGAAAAATAGAACAAAAGAAGAAAAGTGTCCTGAAACTGATGAAATCATTCGATTTTGGGCTCCAAAAAAAGGCACAGCGAAGCGAAGCTTGGCTGTCCCGTCGTAGAGCTCTCGGAGAGCTTTCCAACGGTATACTGTGGGCCGCGTAACTCTTTACGGATCAAAAGTTATGGGCTCCGGATCGACGGAGACCTGGTCCCTAGCCCCACGCCCTCGGTTTGCGGGCCCAGCCTCTACGCGAATCGAAGCTGTCTCGCCCAAGGTGCCGCGGGATTCGGTAACAAAAATGGGACGGATTGGGTAGTCGCCCTTTTCGCGGCGCACGACGTACGATCCGGGACGGAAAAATAGCACAAAAGAAGAAAAGTGTCCTGAATCTGATGAAACCATTCGATTTTGGGCTCCGAAAAAAGGCACAGCGAAGCATAGCTTGGCTGTCCAGTCTTAGAGCTCTCTGAGAGCTTTCAAACGGCATACTGTGGGCCGCGTAACTCGTTACGGATCAAAAGTTATGGGCTCCGGAGCGTCGGAGACTTGGTCCCAAGCCCAACGCAATCGGTTTGCGGGCCCAACATCTACGTGAAGCGAAGCTGTCTCGCCCTAGGTACTGCGGGATTCGGTAACAAAAACGGGATGGATTGGGCTGTCGCCCTATTCGCGGCGCGCGACGTACGATCCGGGACGGAAAAACAGCGCAAAAGCATAAAAGTGTCCCGAAACTGATGAAAACGTTCGATTTTGGGCTCCGAAAAAAGGCCCAGCGAAGCACAGCTTGGCTGCCCCGTCGTAGAGCTCTCGGAGAGCTTTCCAACGGTATGCTGTGGGCCGCGTAACTCCTTACGGATCAAAAGTTATGGGCTCCGGAGCGACGGAGACCTGGTACCAAGCCCCATGCCCTCGGTTTGTGGGCCCAGCCTCTACGCGAAGCGAAGCTATCTCGCCTAAGGTGCCGCGGGATTCGGTAACAGAACTGGGACGGATTGGGCTGTCGCCCATTTCGCGGCGCGCGACGTACGATCCGGGACGGAAAAACAGCGCAAAAGAAGAAAAGTGTCCCGAAACTGATGAAAATGTTCGATTTTGGGCTCCGAAAAAAGGCCCAGCGATGCAAAACGTAGCTGTCCCGTCGTATAGCTCTCGGAGCGCTTTCCAACGGTATGCTGTGGGCCGCGTAACTCTTTACGGATCAAAAGTTATGGGCTCCGGAGCCACGGAGACCTGGTACCAAGCCCCACGCCCTCGGTTTGTGGGCCCAGCCTCTACGCGAAGCGAAGCTGTCTCGCCCAAGGTGCCGCGGTATTCGGTAACAAAAATGGGACGGATTGGGTTGTCGCCCTTTTCGCGGCGCATGACGTACGATCCGGGACGGAAAAACAGCGCAAAAGAAGAAAAATGTCCAGAAACTGATGAAAACGTTCGATTTTGTTCTCCGAAAAAAGGACCAGCAAAGCAGAGCTTGGCTGTCCCGTCGTAGAGCTCTCGGAGAGCTTTCCAACGGTATGCTGTGGGCCGCGTAACTCTTTACGGATCAAAAGTTATGGGCTCCGGAGCGACGGAGACCTGGTACCAAGCCCCACGCCCTCGGTTTGTGGGCCCAGCCTCTACGCGAAGCCTAGCTGTCTCGCCCAAGGCGCCGCGGTATTCGGTAACAAAAATGGGACGGATTGGGTTGTCGCCCTTTTCGCGGCGCATGACGTACGATCCGGGACGGAAAAACAGCGCAAAAGAAGAAAAATGTCCCGAACCTGATGAAAACGTTCGATTTTGGGCTCCGAAAAAAGGCCCAGCAAAGCGAAGCTTGGCTGTACCTTCGTAGAGCTCTCGGAGAGCTTTCCAACGGTATACTGTGGGCCGCGTAACTCTTTATGGATCAAAAGTTATGGGCTTTGGAGCGACGGAGACCTGGTCCTAAGCCCCACGCCATCGGTTTGCGGCCCCAGCCTCTTCGCGAAGCAAAGCTGTCTCGCCCAAGGTGCAGCGGGATTCGGTAACAAAAATGGGACGGATTGGGTTGTCGCCCTTTTCGCGGCGCACGACGTACGATCCGGGACGGAAAAACAGCGCAAAAGAAGAAAAATGTCCCGAAACTGATGAAAACGTTCGTTTTTGGGCTCCGAAAAAAGGCACAGCGAAGCGAAGCTTGGCTGTCCCGTCGTAGAGCTCTCGGAGAGCTTTCCAACGGTATACTGTGGGCCGCGTAACTCTTTACGGATCAAAAGTTATGGGCTCCGGAGCGACGGAGACTTGGTCGCAAGCCCCACGCCCTCGGTTTGGGGGCCCAGCCTCTACGCCAAGCGAAGCTGTCCCGCCCAGGGTGCCGCGGGATTCGGTAACAAAAATGGGACGGATTGGGTTGTCGCCCTTTTCGCGGCGCACGACGTACGATCCGGGACGGAAAAACAGCGCAAAAGAAGAAAAGTGTCCCGAAACTGATGAAAACGTTCGATTTTGGGCTCCGAAAAAAGGCACAGCGAAGCGTAGCTTGGTTGTCCCGTCGTAGAGCTCTCAGAGAGCTTTCCAACGGTATGCTGTGGGCCGCGTAACTCTTTACGGATCAAAAGTTATGGGCTCCGGAGCGACGGAGACCTGGTACCAAGCCCCACGCCCTCGGTTTGTGGGCCCAGCCTCTACGCGAAGCCAAGCTGTCTCGCCCAAGGTGCTGCGGTATTCGGTAACAAAAATGGGACGGATTGGGTTGTCGCCTTTTTCGCGGCGCACGACGGACGATCCGGGACGGAAAAATAGCGCAAAAGAAGAAAAATGTCCCGAAACTGATGAAAACGTTCGATTTTGGGCTCTGAAAAAAGGTCCAGCGAAGCGAAGCTTGACTGTCCCTTCGTAGAGCTGTCGGAGAGCTTTCCAACGGTATACTGTGGGCCGCGTAACTCTTTATGGATCAAAAGTTATGGGCTCTGGAGCGACGGAGACCTGGTCCCAAGCCCCACGCCCTCGGTTTGCGGGCCCAGCCTCTACGCGAAGCGAAGCTGTCTCGCCCAAGGTGCCGCGGGATTCGTTAACAAAAATGGGATGGATTGGGTTGTCGCCCTTTTCGCGGCGCATGACTTACGATCCGGGACGGAAAAATAGCACAAAAGAAGAAAAGTGTCCTGAAACTGATGAAATCGTTCGATTTTGGGCTCCGAAAAAAGGAACAGCGAAGCGAAGCTTGGCAGTCCCGTCGTAGAGCTCTCGGAGAGCTTTCCAACGGTATACTGTGGGCCGCGTAACTCTTTACGGATCAAAAGTTATGGGCTCCGGAGCGACGGAGACCTGGTACCAAGCCCCACGCCCTCGGTTTGTGGGCCCAGCCTCTACGCGAAGCCAAGCTGTCTCGCCCAAGGTGCCGCGGTATTCGGTAACAGAAATGGGACGGATCGGGTTGTCGCCCTTTTCGCGGCGCACGACGTACGATCCGGGACGGAAAAACAGCGCAAAAGAAGAAAAGTGTCCCGAAACTGATGAAAACGTTCGATTTTGGGCTCCGAAAAAAGGCCCAGCGAAGCAAAGCTTGGCTGCCCCATCGTAGAGCTCTCGGAGAGCTTTCCAACGGTATGCTGTCGGCCGCGTAACTCCTTACGGATCAAAAGTTATGGGCTCCGGAGCGACGGAGACCTGGTCCAAAGCCCCACGCACTCGGTTTGCGGGCCCAGCCTCTAGGTGAAGCGAATTTGTCTCGGCCAAGGTGCCACGGGATTCGGTAACAAAAATGGGACGGATCGGGTTGTCGCCCTTTTCGCGGCTCGCGACGTAAGATCCGGGACGGAAAAACTGCGCAAAAGAAGAAAAGTGTCCCGAATTTGATGAAAACGTACGATTTTGGGCTCCGAAAAAAGGCCCAGCGAAGCGAAGCTTGGCTGTCCAGTAGTAGAGCTCTCGGAGAGCTTTCCAACGGTATACTGTGGGCCGCGTAACTCTTTACGGATCAAAAGTTATGGGCTCCGGAGCGACGGAGACTTGGTCCCAAGCCCCACGCCCTCGGTTTGTGGGCCCAGCCTCTACGCGAAGCGAAGCTGTCTCGCCCAAGGTGCCGCGGGATTCGGTAACAAAAATGGGACGGATTGGGTTGTCGCCCTTTTCGCAGCGCACGACGTACGATCCGGGACGGAAAAACAGCGCGAAAGAAGAAAAATGTCCCGAAACTGATGAAAACGTTCAATTTTGGGCTCTGAAAAAAGGCCCAGCGAAGCAGAGCTTAGCTGTCCCGTCGTAGAGCTCTTGGAGAGCTTTCCAACGGTATGCTGTGGGCCGCGTAACTCTTTACGGATCAAAAGGTATGGGCTCTGGAGCGATGGAGACCTGGTGCCAACCCCCACGCCCTCGGTTTGTGGGCCCAGCCTCTACGCGAAGCTAAGCTGTCTCGCCCAAGGTGCCGCGGGATTCGGTAACAAAAATGGGACGGATTGGGTTGTCGCATTTTTCGCGGCGCACGACGTACGATCCGGGACGGAAAAACAGCGCAAAAGAAGAAAAGTGTCCCGAAACTGATGAAAACGTTCGATTTTGGGCTCCGAAAAAAGGCACAGCGAAGCATAGCTTGGCTGTCCCGTCGTAGAGCTCTCGGAGAGCTTTCCAACGGTATGCTGTGGGCCGCGTAACTCTTTACGGATCAAAAGTTATGGGCTCCGGAGCGACGGAGACTTGGTCGCAAGCCCTACGCCCTCGGTTTGCGGGCCCAGCCTCTACGCGAAGCGAAGCTGTCTCGCCCAAGGTGCCGCGGGATTCGGTAACAAAAATGGGATGGATTGGATTGTCGCCCTTTTTGCGGCGCACGACGTACGATCCGGGACGGAAAAACAGCGTGAAAGAAGAAAAATATCCCGAAACTGATGAAAACGTTCGATTTTGGGATCCGAAAAAAGGCCCAGCAAAGTAAAGCTTGCTTTCCCGTCGTAGAGCTCTCGGAGAGCTTTCCAACGGTATGCTGAGGGCCGCGTACCTCTTTACGGACCAAAAGTTATGGGCTCCGGAGCGACGGAGACCTGGTACCAAGCCCCACGCCCTCGGTTTGTGGGCCCAGCCTCTACGCGAAGCGAAGCTGTCTCGCCCAAGGTGCCGCGGGATTCGGTAACAAAAATGGGACGGATTGGGTTGTCGCCCTTTTCGCGGCGCACGACTTACGATCCAGCACGGAAAAATAGCACAGAAGAAGAAAAGTGTCCTGAAACTGATGAAATCGTTCGATTTTGGGCTCCGAAAAAAGGCACAGCGAAGCGAAGCTTGGCTGTCCAGTAGTAGAGCTCTCGGAGAGCTTTCCAACGGTATACTGTGGGCCGCGTAACTCTTTACGGATCAAAAGTTATGGGCTCTGGAGCGACGGAGAACTGGTCCCAAGCCCCACGCCTTCGGTTTGCGAGCCCAGCCTCTACGCGAAGCGAAGCTGTCTCGTCTAAGGTGCCGCGGGATTCGGTAACAAAAATGGGACGGATTGGGTTGTCGCCCTTTTCGCGGCGCACGACGTACGATCCGGGACGGAAAAACAGCGCGAAAGAAGAAAAGTGTCCCGAAACTGATGAAAACGTTCGATTTTGGGCTCCGAAAAAAGGTCCAGCGAAGCAAAGCTTGCTGCCCCGTCGTAGAGCACTCGAAGAGCTTTCCAACGGTATCCTGTGGGCTGCGAAACTCTTTACGGATCAAAAGTTATGGGCCCCGGAGCGACGGAGACCTAGTACCAAGCCCCACGCCCTCAGTTTGTGGGCCCGGCCTCTACGCGAAGCGAAGCTGTCTCGCCCAAGGTGCCGCGGGATTCGGTAACAAAAATCGGATTGATTGGGTTGTCGCCCTTTTCGCGGCGCACGACGTACGATCCGGGACGGAAAAACAGCTCAAAAGAAGAAAAATGTCCCGAAACTGATGAAAACGTTCGATTTTGGGCTCCGAAACAAGGCCCAGCGAGGCAACGTTTGGCTGCCCTGTCGTAGAGCGCTCGGAGAGCTTTCCAACGGTATGCTGTGGGCCGCGTAACTCTTTACGGATCAAAAGTTATGGGCTCCGGAGCGACGGAGACCTGGTACCAAGCCCCACGCCCTCGGTTTGTGGGCCCAGCCTCTACGCGAAGCGAAGCTGTCTCGCCCAAGGTGCCGCGGTATTCGATAACAGAAATGGGGCGGATTGTGTTGTCGCCCTTTTCGCGGCGCACGACGTACGATCCGGGACGGAAAAACAGCGCAAAAGAAGAAAAGTGTCTCGAAACTGATGAAAACGTTCGATTTTGGGCTCCGAAAAAAGGCCCAGCGAAGCAAAGCTTAGCTGCCCCATCGTAGAGCTCTCGGAGAGCTTTCCAACGGTCTACTGTGGGTCGCGTAACTCTTTACGGAACAAAAGTTATGGCCCCTGGAGCGACGGAGACCTGGTCCCAAGCCCCACGCACTCGGTTTGCGGGCCCAGCCTCTAGGTGAAGCGAATTTGTCTCGCCCAAGGTGCCAAGGGATTCGGTAACAGAAATGGGACGGATCGGGTTGTCGCCCTTTTCGCGGCGCACGACGTACGATCCGGGACGGAAAAACAGCGCACAAGAAGAAAAGTGTCCCGAAACTGATGAAAACGATCGATTTTGGGCTCCTAAAAAAGGCACAGCGAAGCGTAGCTTGTCTGTCCCGTCGTAGAGCTCTCGGAGAGCTTTCCAACGGTATGCTGTGGGCCGCGTAACTCTTTACGGATCAAAAGTTATGGGCTCTGGAGCGATGGAGACCTGGTCCCAAGCCCCACGCCCTCGGTTTGCGGGCCCAGCCTCTACGCGAAGCGAAGCTGTCTCGCCCAAGGTGCCACGCGATTCAGTAATAAAAATGGGACGGATTGGGTTGTCGCCCTTTTCGCGTCGCACGACTTACGATCCGGGACGGAAAAATAGCACAAAAGAAGAAAAGTGTCCTGAAACTGATGAAATCGTTCAATTTTGGGCTCCAAAAAAAGGCACAGCGAAGCAAAGCTTGGCTGTCCCGTAGTAGAGCTCTCGGAGAGCTTTCCAACGGTATACTGTGGGCCGCGTAACTCTTTACGGATCAAAAGTTATGGGCTCCAGAGCGACGGAGACTTGGCCGCAAGCCCCACGCCCTCGGTTTGCGGGCCCAGCCTCTACGCGAATCGAAGCTGTCTCGCCCAAGGTGCCGCGGGATTCGGTAACAAAAATGGGACGGATTGGGTTGTTGGCCTTTTCGCGGCCCACGACGTACGATCCGGGACGGAAAAACAGCATGAAAGAAGAAAAATGTCCCGAAACTGATGAAAACGTTCGATTCTGGGCCCCGACAAAAGGCCCAGCGAAGCACAGCTTGGCTTCCCCGTCGTAGAGCTCTCGGAGAGCTTTCCAACGGTATGCTGTGGGCCGCGTAACTCTTTACGGATCAAAAGTTATGGGCTCCGGAGCAACGGAGACCTGGTACCAAGCCCCACGCCCTCGATTTGTGGGCCCAGCCTCTACGCGAAGCGAAGCTGTCTCGCCCAAGGTGCCGCGGGATTCGGTAACAAAAATGGGATGGATTGGTTTGTCGCCCTTTTTGCGGCGCACGACGTACGATCCGGGACGGAAAAACAGCGCGAAAGAAGAAAAATATCCCGAAACTGATGAAAACGTTCGATTTTGGGATCCGAAAAAAGGCCCAGTGAAGCAAAGCCTGCTGTCCCGTCGTAGAGCTCTCGGAGAGCTTTCCAACGGTATTCTGTGGGCCGCGTAACTCTTTACGGATCAAAAGTTATGGGCTCCGGAGCGACGGAGACCTGGTACCAAGCCCCACGCCCTCAGTTTGTGGGCCCAGCCTCTACGCGAAGCGAAGCTGTCTCGCCCAAGGTGACGCGGGATTCGGTAACAAAAATCGGACGGATTGGGTTGTCGCCCTTTTCGCGGCGCACGACGGACGATCCGGGATGGAAAAACAGCACAAAAGAAGAAAAATGTCCCGAAACTGATGAAAACGTACGATTTTGGTCTCCAAAAAAAGGTCCAGCGAAGCGAAGCTTGGCTGCCCCGTCACTAGAGCTCTCGGAGAGCTTTCCAACGGTATGCTGTGGGCCGCGTAACTCTTTACGGATCAAAAGTTATGGGCTCCGGAGCGACGGAGACCTGGTACCAAGCCCCACGTCCTCAGTTTGTGGGCCCAGCCTCTACGCGAAGCGAAGCTGTCTCGCCCAAGGTGCCGCCGGATTCGATAACAGAAATGGGGCGGATTGTGTTGTCGCCCTTTTCGCGACGCACGACGCACGATCCGGGACCGAAAAACATCTTAAAAGCAGAAAAGTGCCTCGAAACTGATGAAAACGTTCGATTTTGGGCTCCGAAAAAAGGCCCAGGGAAGCTCTCCTTTTCTGCCCCGTCGTAGAGCTCTCGGAGAGCTTTCCAACGGTATACTGTGAGCCGCGTAACTCTATCCGGATCAAAAGTTATGGGCTCCGGAGCGACGGAGACCTGGTCCCAAGCCCCGCGCCCTCGGCTTGCGGGCCCTGCCTCCACGCGAAGCGAAGCTGTCTCGCCCAAGGTGCTGCGGGATTCGATAACAGAAATGGGGCGGATTGTGTTGTCGCCCTTTTCGCGACGAACGACGCACGATCCGGGATGAAAAAACAGCGCGAAAGAAGAAAAGTGTCCCGAAACTGAAGAAAATGTTCGATTTTGTTCTCCGAAAAAAGGCACAGCAAAGCATAGCTTAGCTGTACCGTCGTAGAACTCTCGGAGAGCTTTCCAACGGTATGCTGTGGGCCACGTAACTCTTTACGGATCAAAAGTTATGGGCTCTGGAGCGACGGACACCTGGTCACAAACCCCA
This sequence comes from Ehretia macrophylla, assembly GCA_037974665.1. NCBI lineage: Eukaryota > Viridiplantae > Streptophyta > Magnoliopsida > Boraginales > Ehretiaceae > Ehretia > Ehretia macrophylla. The sequence goes on along the minus strand of CM075773.1, from coordinate 25,575,090 downwards.
CGCCCTCGGTTTGCGGGCCCAGCCTCTACACGAAGCAAAGCTGTCTCGCCCAAGGTGCCGCGGGATTCGGTAACAAAAATCGGACGGATTGGGTTGTCGCCCTTTTCGCGGCGCACGACGTACGATCCGGGACGGAAAAACAGCGCAAAAGAAGAAAAGTGTCACGAAACTGATGAAAAGGTTCGATTTTGGGCTTCGAAAAAAGACACAACGAAGCGTAGCTTGGCTGTCCTGTCGTAGAGCTCTCGGAGAGCTTTCCAACGGTATGTTGTGGGCCGCGTAACTCTTTACGGATCTAAAGTTATGGGCTCTGGAGCGACGGAGACCTGGTCCCAAGCCCCACGCCCTCGGTTTGCGGGCCCAGCCTCTACGCGAAGCGAAGCTGTCTCGCCCAAGGTGCCGCGGGATTCGGTAACAAAAATGGGACGGATTGGGTTGTCGCCCTTTTCGCGGCGCACGACTTACGATCCGAGACGGAAAAATAGCACAAAAGAAGAAAAGTGTCCTGAAACTGATGAAATCGTTCGATTTTGGGCTCCGAAAAAAGGCACAGCGAAGCAAAGCTTGGCTGTCGCGTCGTAGAGCTCTCGGAGAGCTTTCCAACGGTATACTGTGGGCCGCGTAACTCTTTACGGATCAAAAGTTATGGGCTCCGGAGCGACGGAGACCTGGTCGCAAGCCCCACGCCCTCGGTTTGCGGGCCCAGCCTCTACGCGAATCGAAGCTGTCTCGCCCAAGGTGCCGCGGGATTCGGTAACAAAAATGGGACAGATTGGGTTGTCGGCTTTTTCGCGGCCCACGACGTACGATCCGGGACGGAAAAACAGCGCGAAAGAAGAAAAATATCCCGAAACTGATGAAAACGTTCGATTTTGGGCTCCGAAAAAAGGCCCAGCGAAGCAAAGCTTGGCTTTCCCGTCGTAGAGCTCTCGAAGAGCTTTCCAACGGTATGCTGTGGGCCGCGTAACTCTATACGGATCAAAAGTTATGGGCTCCGGAGCGACGGAGACCTGGGTCCAAGCCCCACGCCCCCCGCTTGGGGGCCCAGCCTCTACGCGAGGCAAAGTTGGCTCGGCCAACGTGCCGCTGGACTCGGTAACAAAAATGGGATGGATTAAGTTGTCGCCCTTTTCGCGGCGCACGACGTACGGTCCGGGACGGAAAAACAGCACACAAGAAGAAAAGTCTCCCGAACCTGATGAAAACGTTCGATCTTGGGCTCCGAAAAAAGGTCCAGCGAAGAGTAGCTTGGCTGCCCCGTCGTAGAGCTCTCGGAGAGCTTTCCAACGGTATGCTGTAGGCCGCGTAACTCCTTTCGGATCAAAAGTTATGGGCTCCGGAGCGACGGAGACTTGGTCGCAAGCCCCACGCCCTGGGTTTGCGGGCCCAGCCTCTAGGTGAAATGAAGCTGTCTCGCCCAAGGTGCCGCGGGATTCGGTAACAGAAATGGGACGGATTGGGTTGTCGCCCTTTTCGCGGCGCACGACGAACGATCCGGGAAGGAAAAACAGCGCAAAAGAATAAAAGTGTCCCGAAACTGATGAAAACGTTCGATTTTGGGCTCCGAAAAAAGGCACAGCAAAGCATGGCTTGGCTGTCCCGTCGTAGAGCTCTCGGAGAGCTTTCCAACGGTATGCTGTGGGCCGCGTAACTCTTTACGGATCAAAAGTTATGGGCTCTGGAGCGATGGAGACCTGGTCCCAACCCCCACGCCCTCGGTTTGCGGGCCCAACCTCTACGCGAAGCGAAGCTGTCTCGCCCAAGGTGCCACGCGATTCAGTAATAAAAATGGGACGGATTGGGTTGTCGCCCTTTTCGCGTCGCACGACGTACGATCCAGGCAGGAAAAACAGCGCGAAAGAAGAAAAGTGTCCCGAAACTGATGAAAAGGTTCGATTTTGGGCACCGAAAAAAGGCCCAGCGAAGCGAAGCTTGGCTGCCCCGTCGTAGAGCTCTCGGAGATCTTTCCAACGGTATGCTGTGGACCGCGTAACTCTTTACGGATCAAAAGTTATGGGCTCCGGAGCGACGGAGACCTGGTCCCAATCCCCACGCCCTCGGTTTGTGGGCCCAGCCTCTACGCGAAGCGAAGCTGTCTCGCCCAAGGTGCCGCGGTATTCGGTAACAAATATGGGACGGATTGGGTTGTCGCCCTTTTTGCGGCGCATGACGTACGATCCGGGACGGAAAAACAGCGCAAAAGAAGAAAAATGTCCCGAAACTGATGAAAACGTTCGATTTTGGGCTCCGAAAAAAGGCCCAGCGAAGCAAAGCTTGGCTGCCCCGTCGTAGAGCTCTCGGAGAGCTTTCCAACGGTATACTGTGGGCCGCGTAACTCTTTACGGATCAAAAGTTATGGGCTCTGGAGCGACGGATACCTGGTCCAAAGCCCCACGCCCTCGGTTTGCGGGCCCAGCCTCTACGCGAAGTGAAGCTGTCTCGCCCAAGGTGCCGCGGGATTCGGTAACAGAAATGGGACAGATTGGGTTGTCGCCCTTTTCGCGCCCCACGACGTACGATCCGGGACGGAAAAACACAGCAAAAGAAGAAAAGTGTCCCGAAACTGATGATAACGTTCAATTTTGGGCTCCGAAAAAAGGCACAGCGAAGCATAGCTTGGTTGTCCCGTCGTAGAGCTCTCGGAGAGCTTTCCAACGGTATGCTGTGGGCCGCGTAACTCTTTACGGATCAAAAGTTATGGGCTCCAGAGCGACGGAGACAAGGTCCCAAGCCCCACGCCCTCGGTTTGCGGGCCCAGCCTCTAGGTGAAACGAAGCTGTCTCGCCCAATGTGCCGCGGGATTCGGTAACAGAAATGGGACGGATTGGGTTGTCGCCCTTTTCGCGGCGCACGACGGACGATCCGGGACGGAAAAACAGCGCAAAAGAAGAAAAGTGTCCCGAAACTGATGAAAACGTTCGATTTTGGGCTCCGAAAAAAGGTCCAGCGAAGCAAAGCTTGGCTGCCCCGTCGTAGAGCTCTCGGAGAGCTTTCCAAAGGTATGCTGTAGGCCGCGTAACTCCTTACGGATCAAAAGTTATGGGCTCCGGAGCGACGGAGACCAGGTCCCAAGCCCCACGCCCTCGGTTTGCGGGCCCAGCCTCTAGGTGAAACGAAGCTGTCTCGCCCAAGGTGCCGCGGGATTCGGTAACAGAAATGGGACGGATTGGGCTGTCGCCCTATTCGCGGCGCGCGACGTACGATCCGGGACGAAAAAACAGCGCAAAAGCAGAAAAGTGTCCCGAAACTGATGAAAACGTTCGATTTTGGGCTCCGAAAAAAGGCCCAGCGAAGCACGGCTTGGCTGCCCCGTCGTAGAGCTCTCGGAGAGCTTTCCAACGGTATGCTGTGGGCCGCGTAACTCCTTACGGATCAAAAGTTATGGGCTCCGGAGCGACGGAGACCTGGTCCCAAGCCCTGCGCCCTCGGTTTGCGGGCCCAGCCTCCACGCGAAGCGAAGCTGTCTCGCCCAATGTGCCGCGGGATTCGGTAACATAAATGGGATGGATCGGGTTGTCGCCCTTTTCGCGGCGCACGACGTACTATCCGGGACGGAAAAACAGCGTGAAAGAAGAAAAATGTCCCGAAACTGATGAAAACGTTCGATTTTGGGCTCCGAAAAAAGGATGAGCGAAGCGATGCTTGGCTGTCCCGTCGTAGAGCTCTCGGAGAGCTTTCCAACGGTATACTGTGGGCCGCGTAACTCTTTACGGATCAAAAGTTATGGGCTCTGGAGCGACGGAGACCTGGTCCCAAGCCCCACTCCCTCGGTTTGCGTGCCCAGCCTCTACGCGAAGCGAAGCTGTCTCGCCCAAGGTGCCGCGGGATTCGGTAACAAAAATGGGATGGATTGGGTTGTCGCCCATTTCTCGGCGCACGACGTACGATCCGGGACGGAAAAACAGCGCGAAAGAAAAAAAATGTCCCGAAACTGATGAAAACGTTCGATTTTGGGCTCCGAAAAAAGGCACAGCGAAGCATTGCTTGGCTGTCCAGTCGTAGAGCTCTCGGAGAGCTTTCCAACGGTATGCTGTGGGCCGCGTAACTCTTTACGGATCAAAACATATGGGCTCCGGAGCGACGGAGACCTGGTCCCAAGCCCCACGCCTTCGGTTTGCGAGCCCAGCCTCTACGCGAAGCGAAGCTGTCTCACCCAAGGTGCCGCGGGATTCGGTAACAAAAATGGGACGGATTGGGTTGTCGCACTTTTCGCGGCGCACGACGTACGATCCGGGACGGAAAAATAGCGCGAAAGAAGAAAAGTGTCCCGAAACTGATGAAAACGTTCGATTTTGGGCTCCGAAAAAAGGCCCAGCGAAGGAAAGCTTTGCTGTCCCATCGTATAGCTCTCGGAGAGCTTTCCAACGGTATGCTGTCGGCCGCGTAACTCCTTACGGATCAAAAGTTATGGGCTCCGGAGCGACGGAGACCTGGTCCGAAGCCCCACGCACTCGGTTTGCGGGCCCAGCCTCTACGCTAAGCGAAGCTGTCTCGCCCAAGGTGCCGCGGGATTCGGTAACAAAAATGGGACGGATTGGGTTGTCGCCCTTTTCGCGGCGCACGACGGACGATCCGGGACGGAAAAATAGCGCAAAAGAAGAAAAGTGTCCCGAAACTGATGAAAACGTTCGATTTTGGGCTCCGAAAAAAGGTCCAGCGAAGCGAAGCTTGGCTGTCCCGTCGTAGAGCTCTCGGAGAGCTTTCCAACGGTATGCTGTGGGCCGCGTAACTCTTTACGGATCAAAAGTTATGGGCTCTAGAGCGACGGAGACCTGGGCCCAAGCCCCACGCCCTCGGGTTGCGGGCCCAGCCTCTACGCGAAGCGATGCTGTCTCGCCCAAGGTGCCGCGAGTGTCGGTAACAAAAATGGGACGGATTGGGTTGTCGCCCTTTTCACGGCGCACGACTTACGATCCGGGACGAAAAAATAGCACAAAAGAAGAAAAGTGTCCTGAAACTGATGAAATCGTTCGATTTTGGGCTCCGAAAAAAGGCCCAGCAAAGCAAAGCTTGGCTGTCCCGTCGTAGAGCTCTCGGAGAGCTTTACAACGGTATACTGTGGGCCGCGTAACTCTTTACGGATCAAAAGTTATGGGCTCTGGAGCGACGGAGACCTGGTCCCAAGCCCCACGCCCTCGGTTTGCGGGCCCAGCCTCTACGCAAAGCGAAGCTGTCTCTCCCAAGGTGCCGCGGGATTCGGTAACAAAAATGGGACGGATTGGGTTGTCGCCCTTTTCGCGGCGCACGACTTACGATCCGGGATAGAAAAATAGCACAAAGGAAGAAAAGTGTCCTGAAACTGATGAAATCGTTCAATTTTGGGCTCCGAAAAAAGGCACAGCGAAGCGAAGCTTGGCTGTCCCGCCGTAGAGCTCTCGGAGAGCTTTCCAACGGTATACTGTGGGTCGCGTAACTCTTTACGGATCAAAAGTTATGGGCTCCGGAGCGACGGAGACTTGGTCGCAAGCCCCACGCCCTCGGTTTGCGGGCCCAGCCGCTACGCGAAGCGAAGCTGTCTCGCCCAAGGTGCCGCGAAATTCGGTAAGAAAAATAGGACGGATTCGATTGTCGCCCTTTTCGCGGCGCACGACGTACGATCCGGGACGGAAAAACAGCGCGAAAAAGAAAAGTGTCCCGAAACTGAAGAAAACGTTCAATTTTGGGCTCCGAAAAAGGGCCCAGTGAAGCAAAGCGTCGCTGTCCTGTCGTAGAGGTCTCGGAGATCTTTCCAACGGTATGCTGTGGGCCGCGTAACTCTTTACGGATCAAAAGTTATGGGCTCCAGAGCGACGGAGACTTGGTCCCAAGCCCCACGCCCTCGGTTTGTGGGCCCAGCCTCTACGCGAAGCGAAGCTGTCTCGCCCAAGGTGCCGCGGGATTCGGTAACAAAAATGGGACGGATTGGGTTGTCTCCCTTTTTGCGGCGCACGACGTACTATCCGGGATGGAAAAACAGCGCGAAAAAAGAAAAGTGTCCCGAAACTGATGAAAATGTTCAATTTTGCGCACCGAAAAAATGCCCAGCGAAGCAAAGCGTAGCTGTCCCGTCATATAGCTCTCGGATAGCTTTCCAACGGGATGCTGTGGGCCGCGTAACTCTTTACGGATCAAAAGTTATGGGCTCCGGAGCCACGGAGACCTGGTCCCAAGCCCCACGCCCCCGGCTTGGGGCCCAGCCGCTTCGCGATCCGAAGCTGTCTCGCCCATGGTGCCGCGGGATTCGGTAACAAAAATGGGACGGATGGATTGTCGCCCTTTTCGCGGCGCACGACGTACGATCCGGGACAGAAAAACAGCACAAAAGCAGAAAAGTGTCCCGAAACTGATGAAAACGTTCAATTTTGGGCTCCCAAAAAAGGCCCAGCGAAGCAAAGCTTATCTGTCCCGTCGTAGAGCTCTCGGATTGCTTTCCAACGGTATGCTGTGGGCCGTGCAACTCCTTACGGATCAAAAGTTATGGGCTCCGGAGCGACGGGGACCTGGTACCAAGCCCCACGCCCTCGGTTTGCGGGCCCAGCCTCCACGCGAAGCGAAGCTGTCTCGCCCAAGGTGCCGCGGGATTCGGTAACAGAAACGGGACAGATTGGGCTGTCGCCCTGTTCGCGGCGCGCGACGTACGATCCGGGACGGAAAAACAGCGCAAAAGAAGAAAAGTGTCCCGAAACTGATGAAAACGTTCGATTTTGGTCTCCGAAAAAAGGCCCAGCGAAGCGAAGCTTTGCTGCCCCGTCGTAGAGCTCTCGGAGAGCTTTCCAACGGTATGCTGTGGGCCGCGTAACTCCTTACGGATCAAAAGTTATGGGCCCAGGACCGACAGCGACCTGGTCCCAAGCCCCGCGCCCTCGGTTTGCGGGCCCACCCTCCACGCGAAGCGAAGCTGTCTCGCCCAAGGTTCCGCGGGATTCGGTAACAAAAATGGGACGGATTGGGTTGTCGCCCTTTTCGCTGCGCACGACATACGATCCGGGATGAAAAAATAGCACAAAAGAAGAAAAGTGTCCTGAAACTGATGAAAACGTTCGATTTTGGGCTCCGAAAAGAGGCACAGTGAAGCGAAGCTTGGCTGTCCCGTCGTAGAGCTCTCGGAGAGCTTTCCAACGGTATACTGTGGGCCGCGTAACTCTTTACGGATCAAAAGTTATGGGCTCTGGAGCGACGGAGACCTGGTCCCAAGCCCCACGCCCTCGGTTTGCGGGCCCAGCCTCTACGCGAATCGAAGCTGTCTCGCCCAAGGTGCTGCGGGATTCGGTAACAAAAATGGGACGGATTGGGTTGTCGCCCTTTTCGCGGCGCACGACGTACGATCCGGGACGGAAAAACAGCGCAAAAGAAGAAAAGTGTCCCGAAACTGATGAAAACGTTCGATTTTGGGCTCCGAAAAAGGGCACAGCGAAGCATAGCTTGGCTGTCCCGTCGTAGAACTCTTGGAGAGCTTTCCAACGGTATGCTGTGGGCCTCGTAACTCTTTACGGATCAAAAGTTATGGGCTCTGGAGCGACGGAGACTTGGTCCCAAGCCCCACGCCCTCGGTTTGTGGGCCCAGCCTCTACGCGAAGCGAAGCTGTCTCGCTAAAGGTGCCGCGGGATTCGGTAACAAAAATGGGTCGGATTGGGTTGTCGTCCTTTTCGCGGCGCACGACGTACGATCCGGGACGGAAAACAAGCGCAAAAGAAGAAAAGTGTCCCGAAACTGATTAAAACGTTCGATTTTGGGCTCCGAAAAAAGGCCCAGCGAAGCAAAGCTTGGTTGTCCCGTCGTAGAGCTCTCGGAGAGCTTTCCAACGGTATGCTGTGGGCCGCGTAACTCTTTACGGATCAAAAGTTATGGGCTCCGGAGCGACGGAGACCTGGTACCAAGCCCCACGCCCTCGGTTTGTGGGCCCAGCCTCTACGCGAAGCCAAGCTGTCTCGCCCAAGGTACCGCGGTATTCGGTAACAAAAATAGGACGGATTGGGTTGTCGCCCTTTTCGCGGCTTATGACGTACGATCCGGGACGAAAAAACAGCGCAAAAGAAGAAAAATGTACCGAAATTGATGAAAACGTTCAATTTTGGGCTCCGAAAAAAGGCCCTGCGAAGCGAAGCTTGGCTGTCCTGTCGTAGAGCTCTCGGAGAGCTTTCCAACGGTATGCTGTGGGCCGCGTAACTCTTTACGGATCAAAAGTTATGGGCTCTGGAGCGACGGAGATCTGGTCCAAAGCCCCACGCCCTCGGTTTGCGGGCCCAGCCTCTACGCGAAGCGAAGCTGTCTCGCCCAAGGTGCCGCGGGATTCGGTAACAAAAATGGAATGGATTGGGTTGTCGCCCTTTTCGCGGCGCACGACTTACGATCCGGGACGGAAAAATAGCACAAAAGAAGAAAAGTGTCCTGAAACTGAATAAATCGTTCGATTTTGGGCTCCGAAAAAAGGCACAACGAAGAGAAGCTTGGCTGTCCCGTCGTAGAGCTCTCGGAGAGCTTTCCAACGGTATACTGTGGGCCGCGTAACTCTTTACGGATCAAAAGTTATGGGCTCCGGAGCGACGAAGACTTGGTCGCAAGCCCCACGCCCTCGATTTGCGGGCCCAGCCTCTACGCGAAGCGAAGCTGTCTCGCCCAAGGTGCCGCGGGATTAGGTAACAAAAATGGGACGGATTGGGTTGTCGCCCTTTTCGCGGCGCACGACGTACGATCCGGGACGGAAAAACAGCGCGAAAGAAGAAAAATGTCCCGAAACTGATGAAAACGTTCAATTTTGGGCTCCGAAAAAAGGCCCAGCTAAGCAGAGCTTAGGTGTCCCGTCGTAGAGCTCTCGGAGAGCTTTCCAACGGTATGCTGTGGGCCGCGTAACTCTTTACGGATCAAAAGTTCTGGGCTCAGGAGCGACGGAGACCTGGTCCCAAGCCCCGCGCCCTCGGCTTGCGGGCCCAGCCTCCACGCGAAGCGAAGCTGTCTCGCCCAAGGTGCCGCGGGATTCGATAACAGAAATGGGGCTGATTGTGTAGTCGCCCTTTTCGCGACGCACGACGCACGATCGGGGACGGAAAAACAGCGCAAAAGAAGAAAAGTGTGCCGAAACTGATGAAACCGTTCGATTTTGGGTCCCGAAAAAAGGCCCAGCGAAGCACCGCTTGGCTGCCCCGTCGTAGAGCTCTCGGAGAGCTTTCCAACGGTATGCTGTGGGCCGCGTAACTCTTTACGGATCAAAAGTTATGGGCTCTAGAGCGACGGAGACCTGGTCCCAAGCCCCACGCCCTCGGTTTGCGGGCCCAGCCTCTACGCGAAGCGAAGGTGTCTCGCCCAAGGTGCCGCGGGATTCGGTAACAAAAATGGGACGGATTGGGTGGTCGCCCTTTTCGCGGCACACGACGTACGATCCGGGACGGAAATATAGCACAAAAGAAGAAAAGTGTCCCGAAACTGATGAAAACGTTCGATTTTGGGCTCTGAAAAAAGTCCCAGCAAAGCAAAGCTTAGCTTTCCCGTCGTAGAGCTCTCGGAGAGCTTTCCAACGGTATGCTGTGGGCCGCGTAACTCTTTACGGATCAAAAGTTATGGGCTCCGGAGCGACGGAGACATGGTACCAAGCCCCACGCCCTCGATTTGTGGGCCCAGCCTCTACGCGAAGCCAAGCTGTCTCGCCCAAGGTGCCGCGGGATTTGGTAACAGAAATGGGACGGATCGGGTTGTCGTCCTTTTCGCGGCTCACGACGTACGATCTGGGATAAAAAAATAGCGCAAAAGTAGAAAAGTGTGCGAAAACTGATGAAAACATTCAATTTTGGGCTCCGAAAAAAGGCCCAGCAAAGCATGGCTTGGCTGCCCCTTCGTAGAGCTCTCGGAGAGCTTTCCAACGGTATGCTGTGGGCTGCGTAACTCCTTGCGGATCAAAAGTTATGGGCTCCGGAGCGACGGAGACCTGGTCTAAAGCCCCACGCACTCGGTTTGCGGGCCCAGCCTCTAGGTGAAGCGAATTTGTCTCGCCCAAGGTGCCGCAGGATTCGGTAACAGAAATGGGACGGATCGGGTTGTCGACCTTTTCGCGGCGCACGACGTACGATCCGGGATGAAAAAACAGCGCAAAAGAAGAAAAGTGTCCCGAAACTGATGAAAACGTTCGATTTTGCGCTCCGAAAAAAGGCACAGCGAAGCATAACTTGGCTGTCCCGTCGTAGAGCTCTCGGAGAGCTTTCCAACGGTATACTGTGGGCCGCGTAACTCTTTACGGATCAAAAGTTATGGGCTCCGGAGCGACGGAGACTTGGTTGCAAGCCCCACGCACTCGGTTTGCGCGCCCAGCCTCTACGCGAATCGAAGCTGTCTCGCCCAAGGTGCCGCAGGATCCGGTAACAAAAATGGGATGGATTGGGTTGTCGCCCTTTTCGCGGCGCACGACGTACGATCCGGGACGGAAAAACAGCGCGAAAGAAGAAAAATGTCCCGAAACTGATGAAAACGTTCGATTTTGGGCTCCGAAAAAAGGCACAGCGAAGCAAAGCTTGGTTGTCCCGTCGTAGAGCTCTCGGAGAGCTTTCCAACGGTATGCTGTGGGCCGCGTAACTCTTTACGGATGAAAAGTTATGGGCTCCGGAGCGACGGAGATTTCGTTCCAAGCCCCACGCCCTCGGTTTGCGGGCCCAGCCTCTACGAAAATCGAAGCTGTCTCGCCCAAGGTGCCGCGGGATTCGGTAACAGAAATGGGACGGATTGCGTTGTCGCCCTTTTCGCGGCGCACGACGTACGATCCGAGACGGAAAAACAGCGCAAAAGAAGAAAAGTGTCCCGAAACTGATGAAAACGTTCCATTTTGGGCTCTGAAAAAAGGCACAGCGAAGCATAGCTTGGCTGTCCGGTCGTAGAGCTCTCGGAGATCTTTCCAACGATATGCTGTGGGCCGCGTAACTCTTTACGGATCAAAAGTTATGGGCTCCGGAGCGACGGAGACCTGGTACCAAGCCCCACGCCCTCAGTTTGTGGGCCCAGCCTCTACGCGAAGCGAAGCTGTCTCGCCCAAGGTGCCGCGGGATTCGGTAACAAAAATGGGATGGATTGGGTTGTCGCCCTTTTCGCGGCGCACGACGTACGATCCGGGACGGAAAAACAGCGCAAACGAAGAAAAGTGTCCCGAAACTGATGAAAACGTTCGATTTTGGCCTCCGAAAAAAGGCACAGCGAAGCATATCTTGGCTATCCCGTCGTAGAGCTCTGGGAGAGCTTTCCAACGGTATGCTGTGGGCCGCGTAACTCTTTACGGATCAAAAGTTATGGGCTCCGGAGCGACGGAGACTTGGTCGCAAGCCCCACGCCCTCGGTTTGCGGGCCCAGCCTCCACACGAATCGAAGCTGTCTCGCCCAAGGTGCCGCGGGAGTCGGTAACAGAAACGGGACGGATTGGGTTGTCGTCCTAGTCGCGGCGCGCGCCGTACGATCCGGGACGGAACAACAACGCAAAAGAAGAAAATTGTCCCAAAACTGATGAAAACGTTGGATTTTGGGATCCGAAAAAAGGCCCAGCGAAGCACAGCTTGCCTGCCCCGTCGTAGAGCTCTCGGAGAGCTTTCCAACGGTATGCTGTGGGCCGCGTAACTCCTTACGGATCAAAAGTTATGGGCTCCGGAGCGACGGAGATTTGGTCCCAAGCACCACGCCCTCGGTTTGTGGGCCCAGCCTCTACGCGAAGCGAAGCTGTCTCGCCCAAGGTGCCGCGGGATTCGGTAACAAAAATGGGACGGATTGGGTTGTCGCCCTTTTCGCGGCGCACGACGTACGATCCGGGAACGAAAAACAGCGCAAAAGAAGAAAAGTGTCCCGAAACTGATGAAAACGTTCCATTTTGGGCTCTGAAAAAAGGCACAGCGAAGCATAGCTTGGCTGTCCCGTCGTAGAGCTCTCGGAGAGCTTTCCAACGGTATGCTGTGGGCCGCGTAACTCTTTACGGATCAAAAGTTATGGGCTCGGGAGCGACGGAGACCTGGTCCCAAGCCCCACGCCCTCTTTTTGCGGGCCCAGCCTCTACGCGAAGCGAAGCTGTCTCGCCCAAGGTGCCACGGGATTCGGTAACAAAAATGGAATGGATTGGGTTGTCGCCCTTTTCGCGGCGCACGACTTACGATCCGGGACGGAAAAATAGCACAAAAGAAGAAAAGTGTCCTGAAACTGATGAAAACGTTCGATTTTGGGCTCCGAAAAAAGGCACAGCTAGGCATAGCTTGGCTGTCCCGTCGTAGAGCTCTCGGAGAGCTTTCCAACGGTATACTGGGGGCCGCGTAACTCTTTACGGATCAAAAGTTATGGGCTCCGGAGCGACGGAGACTTGGTCGCAAGCCCCACGCCCTCGATTTGCGGGCCCAGCCTCTACGCGAATCGAAGCTGTCTCGCCCAAGGTGCCGCGGGATTCGGTAACAAAAATGGGACGGATTGGCTTGTCGCCCTTTTCGCGGCGCACGACGTACGATCCGGGACGGAAAAACAGCGCAAAAGAAGAAAAGTGTCCCGAAACTGATGAAAACGTTCGATTTTGGGCTCCGAAAAAAGGCATAGCAAAGCATAGCCTGGCTGTCCCATCGTAGAGCTCTTGGAGAGCTTTCCAGCGGTATGGTGTGGGCCGCGTAACTCTTTACGGTTCAAAAGTTATGGGCTCCGGAGCGACGGAGACCTGGTCCCAAGCCCCACGCCCTCAGTTTGCGGGCCCAGCCTCTACGCGAAGCGAAGCTGTCTCGCCCAAGGTGCCGCGGGATTCGGTAACAAAAATGGGACGGATTGGGTTGTCGCCCTTTTCTCGGCGCACGACGTACGATCCGGGACGGAAAAACAGCGCAAAAGAAGAAAAGTGTCCCGAAACTGATGAAAACTTCGATTTTGGGCTCCGAAAAAAGGTCCAGCGAAGCAAAGCTTGGCTGTCCCGTCGTAGAGCTCTCGGATAGCTTTCCAACTGTATGTTGTGGGCCGCGTAACTCTTTACAGATCAAAAGTTATGGGCTCCGGAGCGACGGAGACTTGGTCCCAAGCACCACGCCCTCGGTTTGTGGGACCAGCCTCTACGCGAATTGAAGCTATCTCGCCCAAGGTGCCACGGGATTCGGTAACAAAAATGGGACGGATTGGGTTGTCGCTCTTTTCGCGGCGCACGACGTACGATCCGGGACGGAAAAACAGCGCAAAGGAAGAAAAGTATCCCGAAACTGATGAAAACGTTCGATTTTGGGCTCCAGAAAAAGGCACAGCTAGGCATAGCTTGGCTGCCCCGTCATAGAGCTATCGGAGAGCTTTCCAACGGTATGCTGTGGGCCGCGTAACTCTTTACTGATCAAAAGTTATGGGCCCCGGAGCGACGGAGACCTGGTACCAAGCCCCACGCCCTCGGTTTGTGGGCCCAGCCTCTACGCGAAGCGAAGCTGTCTCGCCCAAGGTGCCGCGGGATTCGGTAACAAAAATGGGACGGATTGGGTTGTCTCCCTTTTCGCGGCGCACGACGTACGATCCGGGACGGAAAAACAGCGCAAAAGAAGAAGAGTGTCCCGAAATTGATGAAAACTTTCGATTTTGGGCTCCGAAAAAAGGCCCAGCGAAGCAATGCTTTGCTGTCTCGTTGTAGAGCTCTCGGAGAGCTTTCCAACGGTATGCTGTGGGCCGCGTAACTCTTTACGGATCAAAAGTTATTGGCTCCGGAGCGACGGAGACTTGGTCTCAAGCCCCACGCCCTCGGTTTGCGGGCCCAGCCTCTACGCGAATCGAAGCTGTCTCGCCCAAGGTACCGCAGGATTCGGTAACAAAAATGGGATGGATTGGGTTGTCGCCCTTTTCGCGGCGCACGACGTACGATCCGGGACGGAAAAATAGCGCAAAAGAAGAAAAGTGTCCCGAAATTGATGAAATCGTTCGATTTTGGGCTCCGAAAAAAGGCCCATCGAAGCATAGCTTGGCTGTCCCGTCGTAGAGCTCTCGGATAGCTTTCCAACTGTATGTTGTGGGCCGCGTAACTTTTTACAGATCAAAAGTTATGGGCTCCGGAGCGACGGAGACTTGGTCCCAAGCCCCACGCCCTCGGTTTGTGGGACCAGCCTCTACGCGAATCGAAGCTATCTCGCCCAAGGTGCCACGGGATTCGGTAACAAAAATGGGACGGATTGGGTTGTCGCCCTTTTCGCGGCGCACGACTTACGATCCGGGACGGAAAAACAGCGCAAAGGAAGAAAAGTGTCCCGAAACTGATGAAAACGTTCGATTTTGGGCTCCGAAAAAAGGCACAGCTAGGCATAGCTTGGCTGTCCCGTCGTAGAGCTCTCGGAGAGCTTTCCAACGGTATGCTGTGGGCCGCGTAACTCTTTACGGATCAAAAGTTATGGGCTCCGGAGCGACGGAGACCTGGTACCAAGCCCCACGCCCTCGGTTTGTGGGCCCAGCCTCTACGCGAAGCGAAGCTGTCTCGCCCAAGGTGCCGCGGGATTCGGTAACAAAAATGGGACGGATTGGGTTGTCGCCCTTTTCGCAGCGCACGACGTACGATCCGGGACGGAAAAACATCGCAAAAGAAGAAAAGTGTCCCGAAACTGATGAAAACTTTCGATTTTGGGCTCCGAAAAAAGGCACAGCGAAGCATAGCTTGGCTGTCCCGTCGTAGAGCTCTCGGAGAGCTTTCCAACGGTATGCTGTGGGCCACGTAACTCTTTACGGATCAAAAGTTATGGGCTCCGGAGCGACGGAGACTTGGTCGCAAGCCCCACGCCCTCGGTTTGCGGGCCCAGCCTCTACCCGAATCGAAGCTGTCTCGCCAAAGGTGCCGCGGGATTCGGTAACAAAAATGGGACGGATTGGGTTGTCGCCCTTTTCGCGGCGCATGACGTACTATCCGGGACGGAAAAACAGCGCAAAAGAAGAAAAGTGTCCCGAAACTGATGAAAACGTTCGATTTTTGGCTCCAAAAAAAGGCACAGCGAAGCATAGCTTGGCTGTCCTGTCGTAGAGCTCTCGGAGAGCTTTCCAACGGTATGCTGTGGGCCGCGTAATTCTTTACGGATCAAAAGTTATGGGCTCCGGAGCGACGGAGACTTGGTCCCAAGCACCACGCCCTCGGTTTGTGGGCCTAGCCTCTACGCGTAGCGAAGCTGTCTCGCCCAAGGTACCGCGGGATTCGGTAACAAAAAGGGGACGGATTGGGTTGTCGCCCTTTTCGCGGCGCACGACGTACGATCCGGGACGGAAAAACAGCGCAAAAGAAGAAAAGTGTCCCGAAACTAATGAAAACGTTCGATTTTGGGCTCCGAAAAAAGGCACAGCGAAGCATAGCTTGGCTGTCCCGTCGTAGAGCTCTCGGAGAGCTTTCCAACGGTATGCTGTGGGCCACGTAACCCTTTACGGATCAAAAGTTATGGGCTCCGGAGCGACGGAGACCTGGTACCAAGCCCCACGCCTTCGGTTTGTGGGCCCAGCCTCTACGCGAATCGAAGTTGTCTCGCCCAAGGTGCCGCGGGATTTGGTAACAGAAATGGGACGGATTGGGTTGTCGCCCTTTTCGCGGCGCGCGACGTACGATCCGAGACGGAAAAACAGCGCAAAAGAAGAAAAGTGTCCCGAAACTGATGAAAACGTTTGATTTTGGGCTCCGAAAAAAGGTACAGCGAAGCTTAGCTTGGTTGTCCCGTCGTAGAGCTCTCGGAGAGCTTTCCAACGGTATGCTGTGGGCCGCGTAACTCCTTACGGATCAAAAGTTATGGGCTCCGGAGCGACGGAGACCTGGTCCCAAGCCCCACGCCCTCGGTTTGCGGGCCCACCCCCCCCGCGCAGCGAAGCTGCCTCGCCCAAGGTGCCGCGGGATTCGGTAACAGACACGGGACGGATTGGGCTGTCGCCCTGTTCGCGGCGCGCGACGTACGATCCGGGACGGAAAAACAGCGCAAAAGAAGAAAAGTGTCCCGAAACTGATGAAAACGTTCGATTTTGGGCTCCGAAAAAAGGCCCAGCGAAGCACAGCTTGGCTGCCCCGTCGTAGAGCTCTCGGAGAGCTTTCCAACGGTATGCTGTGGGCCGCGTAACTCCTTACGGATCAAAAGTTATGGGCTCCGGAGCGACGGAGACTTGGTCGCAAGCCCCACGCCCTCGGTTTGCGGGCCCAGCCTCTACGCGAATCGAAGCTGTCTCGCCCAAGGTGCCGCGGGATTCGGTAACAAAAATGGGACGGATTGGGTTGTCGCCCTTTTCGCGGCGCACGACGTACGATCCGGGACGGAAAAACAGCGCAAAAGAAGAAAAGTGTCACGAAACTGATGAAAAGGTTCGATTTTGGGCTTCGAAAAAAGGCACAGCGAAGCGTAGCTTGGCTGTCCTGTCGTAGAGCTCTCGGAGAGCTTTCCAACGGTATGCTGTGGGCCGCGTAACTCCTTACGGATCAAAAGTTATGGGCTCCGGAGCGACGTAGACCTGGTACCAAGCCCTGCGCCCTCGGTTTGCGGGCCCAGCCTCCACACGAAGCGAAGCTGTCTCGCCCAAGGTGCCGCGGGATTCGGTAACAGAAACGGGACGGAGTGGGCTGTCGCCCTATTCGCGGCGCGCGACGTACGATCCGGGACGGAAAAACAGCGCAAAAGCAGAAAAGTGTCCCGAAACTGATGAAAACGTTCGATTTTGGGCTCCGAAAAAAGGCCCAGCGAAGCACAGCTTGGCTGCCCCGTCGTAGAGCTCTCGGAGAGCTTTCCAACGGTATGCTGTGGGCCGCGTAACTCCTTACGGATCAAAAGTTATGGGCTCCGGAGCGACGGAGACCTGGTACCAAGCCCTGCGCCCTCGGTTTGTGGGCCCAGCCTCTACGCGAAGCGAAGCTGTCTCGCCCAAGGTGCCGCGGGATTCGGTAACAAAAATGGGACGGATTGGGCTGTCGCCCTTTTCGCGGCGCACGACGTACGATCCGGGACGGAAAAACAGCGCAAAAGAAGAAAAGTGTCCCGAAACTGATGAAAACGTTCGATTTTGGGCTCCGAAAAAAGGCACAGCGAAGCATTGCTTGGCTGTCACGTCGTACAGCTCTCGGAGAGCTTCCCAACGGTATGCTGTGGGCCGCGTACCTCCTTACGGATCAAAAGTTATGGGCTCCGGAGCGACGGAGACCTGGTCCCAAGCCCCACGCCCTCGGTTTGCGGGCCCAGCCTCTACGTGAAGGGAAGCTGTCTCGCCCAAGGTGCCGCGGGATTTGGTAACAGAAATGGGACGAATTGGGTTGTCCCCCTATTCGCGGCGTACGACGGACGATCCGGGACGGAAAAACAGCGCAAAAGAAGAAAAGTGTCCCGAAACTGATGAAAACGTTCGATTTTGTGCTCCGAAAAAAGGTCCAGCGGAGCGAAGCTTGTCTGTCCAGTCGTAGAGCTCTCGGAGAACTTTCCAACGGTATGCTGTGGGCCGCGTAACTCTTTACGGATCAAAAGTTATGGGCTCCGGAGCGACGGAGACTTGGTCCCAAGCCCCACGCCCTCGGTTTGTGGGCCCAGCCTCTACGCGAAGCGAAGCTGTCTCGCCCAAGGTGCCGCGGGATTCGGTAAAAAATATGGGACGGATTGGGTTGTCGCCCTTTTCGCGGCGCACGACGTACGATCCGGGACGAAAAAACAGCGCAAAAGAAGAAAAGTATCCCGAAACTGATGAAAACGTTCGATTTTGGGCTCCGAAAAAAGGCCCAGCAAAGCCAAGCTTGGCTGTCCTGTCGTAGAGCTCTCGGAGAGCTTTCCAACGGTATGCTGTGGGACGCGTAACTCTTTACGGATCAAAAGTTATGGGCTCCGGAGCGACGGAGACCTGGTACCAAGCCCCACGCCCTCGGTTTGTGGGCGCAGCCTCTACGCGAAGCGAAGCTATCTCGCTCAAGGTGCCGCGGGATTCGGTAACAAAAATGGGACGGATTGGGTTGTCGCCCTTTTCGCGGCGCACGACGTACGATCCGGGACGGAAAAACAGCGCAAAAGAAGAAAAGTATCCCGAAACTGATGAAAACGTTCGATTTTGTTCTCCGAAAAAAGTCCCAGCGAAGCAAAGCTTGGCTGTCCCGTCGTAGAGCTCTCGGAGAGCTTTCCAACGGTATGCTGTGGGCCGCGTAACTCTTTACGGATCAAAAGTTATGGGCTCCGGAGCGACAGAGACCTGGTACCAAGCCCTACGCCCTCGGTTTGTGGGCCCAGCCTCTACGCGAAGTGAAGCTGTCTCGCCCAAGGTACCGCGGGATTCGGTAACAAAAATGGGACGGATTGGGTTGTCGCCCTTTTCGCGGCGCACGACGTACGATCCGGGACGGAAAAACAGCGCAAAAGAAGAAAAGTGTCCCGAAATTGATGAAATCGTTCGATTTTGGGCTCCGAAAAAAGGCCCAGCGAAGCATTGCTTGGCTGTCACGTCGTAGAGCTCTCGGAGTGCTTTCCAACGGTATGCTGTGGGCCGCGTAACTCTTTACGGATCAAAAGTTATGGGCTCCGGAGCGACGGAGACCTGGTACCAAGCCCCACGCCCTCGGTTTGTGGGCCCAGCCTCTACGCGAAGCGAAGCTGTCTCGCCCAAGGTGCCGGGGGTTTCGGTAACAGAAATGGGCGGGATTGGGTTGTCGCCCTTTTCGCGGCGTACGCCGGACGATCCGGGACGGAAAAACAGCGCAAAAGAAGAAAAGTGTCCCGAAACTGATGAAAACGTTCGATTTTGGGCTCCGAAAAAAGGCAAAGCGAAGCATTGCTTGGCTGTCCCGTCGTAGAGCTCTCGGAGAGCTTTCCAACGGTATGCTGTGGGCCGCGTAACTCTTTACGAATCAAAAGTTATGGGCTCCGGAGCGATGGAGACTTGATCCCAAGCCCCACGCCCTCCGTTTGTGGGCCCAGCCTCTACGCGAAGCGAAGCTGTCTCGCCCAAGGTGCCGCGGGATTCGGTAACAGAAATGGGACGGATTGGGTTGTCGCCCTTTTCGCGGCGCACGACGTACGATCCGGGACGGAAAAACAGCGCAAAATAAGAAAAGTGTCCCGAAACTGATGAAAACGTTCGATTTTGGGCTCCGAAAAAAGGCACAGCGAAGCGTAGCTTGGCTGTCCAGTCGTAGAGCTCTCGGAGAGCTTTCCAACGGTATGCTGTGGGCCGCTTAACTCTTTACGGATCAAAAGTTATGGGCTCCGGAGCGACGGAGACTTGGTCCCAAGCCCCACGCCCTCGGTTTGTGGGACCAGCCTCTAAGCGAAGCGAAGCTGTCTCGCCCAAGGTACCGCGGGATTCGGTAACAAAAATGGGACGGATTGGGTTGTCGCCCTTTTCGCGGTGCACGACTTACGATCCGGGACGGAAAAACAGCGCAAAAGAAGAAAAGTGTCCCGAAACTGATGAAAACGTTCGGTTTTGGGCTCCGAAAAAATTCTCAGCGAAGCATAGCTTGGCTATCCTGTCGTAGAGCTCTCGGAGAGCTTTCCAACGGTATGCTGTGGGCCGCGTAACTCTTTACGGATCAAAAGTTATGGGCTCCGGAGCGACGGAGACCTGGTACCAAGCCCCACGCCCTCGGTTTGTGGGCCCAGCCTCTACGTGAAGCGAAGCTATCTCGCCCAAGGTGCCGCGGTATTCGGTAACAAAAATGGGACGGATTGGGTTGTCGCCCTTTTCGCGGCTAATGACGTACGATCCGGGACGGAAAAATAGCGCAAAAGAAGAAAAGTGTCCCGAAACTGATGAAAACGTTCGATTTTGGGCTCCGAAAAAAGGCCCAGCGAAGCAAATCTTGGCTGCCCCATCGTAGAGCTCTCGGAGAGCTTTCCAACGGTATGCTGTCGGCCGCTTAACTCCTTACGGATCAAAAGTTATGGGCTCCGGAGCGACGGAGACCTGGTCCCAAGCCCCATGCACTCGGTTTGCGGGCCCAGCCTCTACGTGAACCGAATTTGTCTCGCCCAAGGTGCCAAGGGATTCGGTAACAGAAATGGGACGGATCGGGTTGTCGCCCTTTTCGCGGCGCACGACGTACGATCCGGGACGGAAAAACAGCGCAAAAGAAGAAAAGTGTCCCGAAACTGATGAAAACGTTCGATTTTGGGCTCCGAAAAAAGGCCCAGCGAAGCAAAGCTTGGCTGCCCCATCGTAGAGCTCTCGGAGAGCTTTCCAACGGTATGCTGTCGGCCGCGTAACTCCTTACGGATCAAAAGTTATGGGCTCCGGAGCAACGGAGATCTGGTCCAAAGCCTCTACGCGAAGCGAAGCCGTCTCGCCCAAGGTGCCGCGGGATTCGGTAACAAAAATGGGACGGATTGGGTTGTCGCCCTTTTCGCGGCGCACGACGTACGATCCGGGACGGAAAAACAGCGCAAAAGAAGAAATGTGTCCCCCGAAACTGATGAAAACGTTCGATTTTGGGCTCCGAAAAAAGGCACAGCGAAGCATAGCTTGGCTGTCGCGTCGTAGAGCTCTCGGAGAGCTTACCAACGGTATGCTGTGGGCCGCGTAACTCTTTACGGATCAAAAGTTATGGGCTCCGGAGCGACGGAGACCTGGTACCAAGCCCCACGCCCTCGGTTTGTGGGCCCAGCCTCTACGTGAAGCGAAGCTGTCTCGCCCAAGGAGCCGCGGGATTCGGTAACAAAAATGGGACGGATTGGGTTGTCGCCCTTTTCGCGGCGCACGACGTACGATCCGGGATGGAAAAACAACGTAAAAGAAGAAAAGTTTCCCCCGAAACTGATGAAAACGTTCGATTTTGGGCTTCGAAAAAAGGCACAGCGAAGCATAGCTTGGCTGTCCCGTCGTAGAGCTCTCGGAGAGCTTTCCAACGGTATGCTGTGGGCCGCGTAACTCTTTACGGATCAAAATTTATGGGCTCCGGAGCCACGGAGACCTGGTACCAAGCCTCTACGCGATGCGACGCTGTCTCGCCCAAGGTGCCGCGGGCTTCGGTAACAAAAATGGGCGGGATTGGGTTGTCGTCCTTTCCGCCGCGCACGACGTACGATCCGGGACGGAAAAACAGCGCAAAAGAAGAAAAGTGTCCCGAAACTGATAAAAATGTTCGATTTTGGGCTCCGAAAAAAGGCACAGCGAAGCATAGCTTGGCTGTCCCGACGTAGAGCTGTCGGAGAGCTTTCCAACGGTATGCTGTGGGCCGCGTAACTCTTTACGGATCAAAAGTTATGGGCTTCGGAGCGACGGAGACTTGGTCGCAAGCCCACGCCCTCGGTTTGCGAGCCCAGCCTCTACGCGAATCGAAGCTGTCTCGCCCAAGGTGCCGCAGGATTCGGTAACAAAAATGAGATGGATTGGGTCCTCACCCTTTTCGCGGCGCACGACGTACGATCCGGGACAGAAAAACAGCACAAAAGAAGAAAAGTGTCCCGAAACTGATGAAAACGTTCGATTTTGGGCTCCGAAAAAAGGTCCAGCGAAGCAAAGCTTGGCTGTCCCGTCGTAGAGCTCTCGGAGAGCTTTCCAACGGTATGCTGTAGGCCGCGTAACTCTTTACGGATCAAAAGTTATGGGCTCCGGAGCGACGGAGACCTGGTACCAAGCCCCACGCCCTCGGTTTGTGGGCCCAGCCTCTACGCGAAGCGAAGCTGTCTCGCCCAAGGTGCCGCGGGATTCGGTAACAAAAATGAGATGGATTGGGTTGTCGCCCTTTTCGCGGCGCACGACGTACGATCCGGGACGGAAAGACAGTACAAAAGAAGAAAAGTGTCCCGAAACTGATGAAAAAATTCGATTTTGGGCTCCGAAAAAAGGCACAGGGAAGCATAGCTTTTCTGTCCCGTCGTAGAGCTCTCGGAGAGCTTTCCAACGGTATGCTGTGGGCCGCGTAACTCTTTACGGATCAAAAGTTATGGGCTCCGGAGCGACGGAGACTTGGTCGCAAGCCCCACGCCCTTGGTTTGCGGGCCCAGCCTCTACGGGAAGCGATGCTGTCTCACCCAAGGTGCCGCTGGATTCGGTAACAAAAATGGGACGGATTGGGTTGTCGCCCTTTTCGCGGCGCACGACGTACGATCCGGGACGGAAAAACAGCGCAAAAGAAGAAAAGTGTCCCAAAACTGATGAAAACGTTCGATTTTGGGCCCCGAAAAAAGGCCCAGCGAAGCCCAACTTGGCTGTCCCTTCGTAGAGCTCTCGGAGAGCTTTCCAACGGTATGCTGTGGGCCGCGTAACTCCTTACGGATCAAAAGTTATGGGCTCCGGAGCGACGGAGACTTGGTTGCAAGCCCCACGCACTCGGTTTGCGCGCCCAGCCTCTACGCGAATCGAAGCTGTCTCGCCCAAGGTGCCGCAGGATCCGGGAACAAAAATGGGAGGGATTGGGGTGTGGCCCTTTCCGCGGCGCGCGACGTACGTTCCGGGACGGAAAAACAGCGCAAACGAAGAAAAGTGTCCCGAAACTGATGAAAACGTTCGATTTTGGCCTCCGAAAAAAGGCACAGCGAAGCATAGCTTGGCTATCCCGTCGTAGAGCTCTCGGAAAGCTTTCCACCGGTATGCTGTGGGCCGCGTAACTCCTTACGGATCAAAAGTTATGGGCTCCGGAGCGACGTAGACCTGGTACCAAGCCCTGCGCCATCGGTTTGCGGGCCCAGCCTCCACACGAAGCGAAGCTGTCTCGCCCAAGGTGCCGCGAGGTTCGGTAACAAAAATGGGACAGATTGGGTTGTCGCCCTTTTAGCGGCGAACGACGTACGATCCTGGACGGAAAAACTGCGCAAAAGAAGAAAAGTGTCCCGAAACTGATGAAAACGTTCGATTTTGGGGTCCGAAAAAAGGCCCAGCGAAGCACAGCTTGGCTGCCCCGTCGTAGAGCTCTCGGAGAGCTTTCCAACGGTATGCTGTGGGCCGCGTAACTCCTTACGGATCAAAAGTTATGGGCTCCGGAGCGACGGAGACCTGGTACCAAGCCCCACGCCGTCAGTTTGCGGGCCCAGCCTCTACGCGAATCGAAGCTGTCTCGCCCAAGGTGCCGCGGGATTCGGTAACAAAAATCGGACGGATTGGGTTGTCGCCCTTTTCGCGGCTCACGACGTACGATCCGGGACGGAAAAACAGCGCAAAAGAAGAAAAGTGTCCCGAAACTGATGAAAACGTTCGATTTTGGGCTCCGAAAAAAGGCCCAGCAAAGCAATGCTTGCTGTCCCGTCGTAGAGCTCTCGGAGAGCTTTCCAACGGTATGCTGTGGGCCGCGTAACTCTTTACGAATCAAAAGTTATTGGCTCCGGAGCGACGGAGACTTGGTCGCAAGCCCCACGCCCTCGGTTTGCGGGCCCAGCCTCAACGCGAATCGAAGCTGTCTCGCCCACGGTGCCACGGGATTGGGTAAGAAAAATGGGACGGATTGGGTTGTCGCCCTTTTCGCGGCTCCCGACGTACGATCTAGGACGGAAAAACAGTGCAAAAGAAGAAAAGTGTCCCAAAACTGAAGAAAACGTTTGATTTTGGGCTTCAAAAAAAGGCACAGCGAAGCATAACTTGGCTGTCCCTTCGTAGAGCTCTCGGAGAGCTTTCCAACGGTATGCTGTGGGCCGCGTAACTCTTTACGGATCAAAAGTTATGGGCTCCGGTGCGACGGAGACTTGGTCGCAAGCCCCACGCCCTCGGTTTGCGGGCCCAGCCTCTACGCGAATCGAAGCTGTCTCGCCCAAGGTGCAGCGGGATTCGGTAACAAAAATGGGACGGATTGGGTTGTCGCCCTTTTCGCAGCGAACGACGTACGATCTGGGACGGAAAAACAGCGCAAAAGAAGAAAAGTGTCCCAAAACTGATGAAAACGTTTGATTTTGGGCTCCGAAAAAAGGCACATCGAAGCATAGCTTGGCTGTCCCGTCGTAGAGCTCTCGGAGAGCTTTCCAACGGTATGCTGTGGGCCGCGTAAGTCTTTACGGATCAAAAGTTATGGGCTCCGGAGCGACGGAGACTTGGTCGCAAGCCCCACGCCCTCGGTTTGCGGGCCCAACCTCTACGCGAATCGAAGCTGTCTCGCCCAAGGTGCCGCAGGATTCTGTAACAAAAATGGGACGGATTGGGTTGTCGCCCTTTTCGCGGCGCACGACTTACGATCCGGGACGGAAAAACAGCGCAAAAGAAGAAAAGTGTCCCGAAACTGATAAAAACGTTCGATTTTGGGCTCCGAAAAAAGGCCCAGCGAAGCACAGCTTGGCTGCCCCGTCGTAGAGCTCTCGGAGAGCTTTCCAACGGTATGCTGTGGGCCGCGTAACTCCTTACGGATCAAAAGTTATGGGCTCCGGAGCGACGGAGACCTGGTCCCAAGCCCTGCGCCCTCGGTTTGCGGGCCCAGCCTCCACGCGAAGCGAAGCTGTCTCGCCCAAGGTGCCGCGGGATTCGGTAACAGAAACGGGACGGATTGGGCTGTCGCCCTATTCGCGGCGCGCGCCTTACGATCCGGGACGGAAAAACAGCGCAAAAGAAGAAAAGTGTCCCGAAACTGATGAAAACGTTCGATTTTGGGCTCCGAAAAAAGGCCCAGCGAAGCACAGCTTGGCTGCCCCGTCGTAGAGCTCTCGGAGAGCTTTCCAACGGTATGCTGTGGGCCGCGTAACTCCTTACGGATCAAAAGTTATGGGCTCCGGAGCGACGGAGACCTGGTCGCAAGCCCCACGCCCTCGGTTTGCGGGCCCAGCCTCTACGCGAATCGAAGCTATCTCGCCCAAGGTGTCGCGGGATTCGGTAACAAAAATGGGACGGATTGGGTTGTCGCCCATTTCGCGGCGCACGACGTACGATCCAGGACGGAAAAACAGCGCAAAAGAAGAAAAGTTTCCCGAAACTGATGAAAACGTTCGATTTTGGGCTCCGAAAAAAGGCACAGCGAAGCATAGCCTGGCTGTCCCGTCGTAGAGCTCTCGGAGAGCTTTCCAACGGTATGCTGTGGGCCGCGTAAGTCTTTACGGATCAAAAATTATGGGCTCCGGAGCGACGGAGACCTTGTACCAAGCCCCACGCCCTCGGTTTCTGGGCCCAGCATCTACGCGAATCGAAGCTGTCTCGCCCATGGTTCCGCGGGATTCGGTAACAAAAATGGGATGGATTGGGTTGTCGCCCTTTTTGCGGCGCACGACGTACGATCCGGGACGGAAAAACAGCGCAAAAGAAGAAAAGTGTCCCGAAACTGATGAAAATGTTCGATTTTGGGCTCCGAAAAAAGGTCCAGCGAAGCAAAGCTTATCTGTCTCGTCGTAGAGATCTCGGAGAGCTTTCCAACGGTATGCTGTGGGCCGCGTAACTCTATACGGATCAAAAGTTATGGGCTCCGGAGCGACGGAGACTTGGTCGCAAGCCCCACGCCCTCGGTTTGCGGGCCCAGCCTCTACGCGAATCGAAGCTGTCTCGCCCAAGGTGCCGCGGGATTCGGTAACAAAAATGGAACGGATTGGGTTGTCGCCCTTTTCGCGGCGCACGACGTACGACCCGGGACGGAAAAACAGCGCAAAAGAAGAAAAGTATCCCGAAAATGATGAAAGCGTTCGATTTTGGGCTCCGACAAGACGCCCAGCGAAGCACAGCTTGGCTGCCCGGCCGTAGACCTCTCGGAGAGCTTTCCAACGGTATGCTGTGGGCCGCGTAACTCTTTACGGATCAAAAGTTATGGGCTGCGGAGCGACGGAGACCTGGTCCCAAGCCCCACGCCCTCGGTTTGTGGGCCCAGCCTCTACGCGAAGCGAAGCTGTCTCGCCCAAGGTGCCGCGGGATTCGGTAACAAAAATGGGACGGATTGGGTTGTCGCCCTTTTCGCGGCGCACGACGTACGATCCGGGACGGAAAAACAGCGCAAAAGAAGAAAAGTGTCCCAAAAATGATGAAAGCGTTCGATTTTGGGCTCCGAAAAAAGGCACAGCGAAGCATAGCTTGGCTGTCCCGTCGTAGAGCTCTCGGAGAGCTTTCCAACGGTATGCTGTGGGCCGCGTAACTCTTTACGGATCAAAAGTTATGGGCTCCGGAGCGACGGAGACCTGGTACCAAGCCCCACGCCCTCTGCTTGCGGGCCCAGCCTCCATGCGAAGCGAAGCTGTCTCGCCCAAGGTGCCGTGGGATTCGATAACAGAAATGGGACGGATCGGGTTGCCGCCCTTTTCGCGTGGCACGACGTACGGTCCGGGACGGAAAAACAGGGCAAAAGAAGAAAAGTGTCGCGAAACTGATTAAAACGTTCGATTTTGGGCTCCGAAAAAAGGCCCAGCTTAGCATAGCTTAGCTGTCCCGTCGTAGAGCTCTCGGAGAGCTTTCCAACGGTATGCTGTGGGCCGCGTAACTCTTTACGGATCAAAAGTTATGGGCTCCGGAGCGACGGAGACTTGGTCGCAAGCCCCACGCCCTCGGTTTGCGGGCCCAGCCTCTACGCGAATCGAAGCTGTCTCGCCCAAGGTGCCGCGGGATTCGGTAACAAAAATGGTACGGATTGGGTTGTCGCCCTTTTCGCGGCGCACGACGTACGATCCGGGACGGAAAAACAGCGCAAAAGAAGAAAAGTGTCCCAAAACTGATGAAAACGTTCGATTTTGGGCTCCAAAAAAAGGCACAGCGAAGCAAAGCTTGGCTGTCCCGTCGTAGAGCTCTCGGAGAGCTTTCCAACGGTATGCTGTGGGCCGCGTAACTCTTTACGGATCAAAAGTTATGGGCTCCGGAGCGACAGAGACCTGGTCCCAAGCCCCACGCCCTCGGTTTGTGGGCCCAGCCTCTACGCGAAGCGAAGCTGTCTCGCCCAAGGTACCGCGGGATTCGGTAACAAAAATGGGACGGATTGGGTTGTCGCCCTTTTCGCGGCGCACGACGTATGATCCGCGACGGAAAAACAGCGCAAAAGAAGAAAAGTATCCCGAAATTGATGAAAACGTTCGATTTTGGGCTCCGAAAAAAGGCCCAGCGAAGCACAGCTTGGCTGCCCCGTCGTAGAGCTCTCGGAGAACTTTCCAACGGTATGCTGTGGGCCGCGTAACTTTTTACGGATCAAAAGTTATGGGCTCCGGAGCGACGGAGACTTGGTCCCAAGCCCCACGCCCTCGGTTTGTGGGCCCAGCCTCTACGCGAAGCGAAGCTGTCTCGCCCAAGGTGCCGCGGGATTCGCTAACAAAAATGGGACGGATTGGGTTGTCGCCCTTTTCGCGGCGCACGACGTACGATCAGGGACGGAAAAACAGCGCAAAAGAAGAAAAATGTCCCGAAAATGATGAAAACGTTCGATTTTGGGCTCCGAAAAAAGGCACAGCGAAGCAAAGCTTGGCTGTCCCGCCGTAGAGCTCTCGGAGAGCTTTCCAACGGTATACTGTGGGTCGCGTAACTCTTTACGGATCAAAAGTTATGGGCTCCGGAGCGACGGAGACTTGGTCGCAAGCCCCACGCCCTCGGTTTGCGGGCCCAATCTCTACGCGAATCGAAGCTGTCTCGCCAATGTGCCGCGGGATTCGGTAAGAAAAATGGGACGGATTGGGTTGTCGCCCTTTTCGCGGCGCACGACGTACGATCCGGGACGGAAAAACGGCACAAAAGAAGAAAAGTGTTCCGAAACTGATGAAAACGTTCGATTTTGGGCTCCGAAAAAAGGCACAGCGAAGGTTAGCTTGGCTGTCCCGTCGTAGAACTCTCGGAGATCTTTCCAACGGTATGCTGTGGGCCGCGTAACTCTTTACGGATCAAAAGTTATGGGCTCTGGAGCGACGGAGATCTGGTCCAAAGCCCCACGCCCTCGGTTTGCGGGCCCAGCCTCTACGCGAAGCGAAGCTGCCTCGCCCAAGGTGCCGCGGGATCCGGTAACAAAAATGGGACGGATTGCGTTGTCGCCCTTTTCGCGGCGCACGACGTACGATCCGGGACGGAAAAACAGCGCAAAAGAATAAAAGTGTCCCGAAACTGATGAAAACGTTCGATTTTGGGATCCGAAAAAAGGCACAGCGAAGCATAGCTTGGCTGTCCCGTCGTAGAGCTCTCGGAGAGCTTTCCAACGGTATACTGTGGGCCGCGTAACTCTTTACGGATCAAAAGTTATGGGCTCCGGAGCGGCGGAGACTTGGTCCCAAGCCCCACGCCCTCGGTTTGTGGGCCCAGCCTCAACGCGAAGCGAAGCTGTCTCGCCCAAGGTGCCGCGGGATTCGGGAACAAAAATGGGACGGATTGGGTTGTCGCCATTTTCGCGGCGCACGACGTACGATCCGGGACAGAAAAACAGCGCAAAAGAATAAAAGTGTCCTGAAACTGATGAAAACGTTCAATTTTCGGCTCCGAAAAAAGGCCCAGCAAAGCATAGCTTGGCTGTCCCGTCGTAGAGCTCTCGGAGAGCTTTCCAACGGTATACTGTGAGCCGCGTAACTCTTTACGGATCAAAAGTTATGGGCTCCGGAGCGACGGAGACTTGGTCCCAAGCCCCACGCCCTCGGTTTGTGGGCCCAGCCTCTACGGGAAGCGAAGCTGTCTCGCCCAAGGTGCCGCGGGATTCGGTAACAAAAATGGGACGGATTGGGTTGTCGCCCTTTTCGCGGCGCACGAAGTACGATCCGGGACGGAAAAACAGCACAACAGTAGAAAAGTGTCCCGAAACTGATGAAAACGTTCGATTTTGGGCTCCGAAAAAAGGCCCAGCGAAGCACAGCTTTGCTGCCCCGTCGTAGAGCTCTCGGAGAGCTTTCCAACGGTATGCTGTGGGCCACGTAACTCTTTACGGATCAAAAGTTATGGGCTCCGGAGCGACGGAGACTTGGTCCCAAGCCCCACGCCCTCGGTTTGTGGGCCCAGCCTCTACGCGAAGCGAAGCTGTCTCGCCCAAGGTGCCGCGGGATTCGGCAACAAAAATGGGACGGATTGGGTTGTCGCCCTTTTCGCGGCGCACGACGTACGATCCGGGACGGAAAAACAGCGCAAAAGAAGAAAAGTGTCCCGAAACTGATGAAAACGTTCGATTTTGGGCTCCGAAAAAAGGCACAGCCAAGCCTAGCCTTGCTGTCCCGTCGTAGAGCTCTCGGAGAGCTTTCCAACGGTATGCTGTGGGCCGCGTAACTCCTTACGGATCAAAAGTTATGGGCTCCGGAGCAACGGAGACCTGGTCCCAAGCCCCATGCACTCGGTTTGCGGGCCCAGCCTCTACGTGAAGCGAATTTGTCTCGCCCAAGGTGCTGCGGGATTCGGTAACATAAATGGGATGGATCGGGTTGTCGCCCTTTTCGCGGCGCACGACGTACGATCCGAGACGGAAAAATAGCGTAAAAGAAGAAAAGTGTCCCGAAACTGAAGAAAACGTTCGATTTTGGGCTCCGAAAAAAGGCCCAGCGAAGCAAAGCTTGGCTGCCCCATCGTAGAGCTCTCGGAGAGCTTTCCAACGGTATGCTGTCGGCCGCTTAACTCCTTACAGATCAAAAGTTATGGGCTCCGGAGCGACGGAGACCTGGTCCCAAGCCCCATGCACTCGGTTTGCGGGCCCAGCCTCTACGTGAAGCGAATTTGTCTCGCCTAAGGTGCCGCTGGATTCGGTAACAAAAATGGGACGGATTGGGTTGTCGCCCTTTTCGCGGCGCACGACGTACGATTCGGGACGGAAAAACAGCGCAAAAGAAGAAAAGTGTCCCGAAATTGATGAAATCGTTCGATTTTGGGCTCCGAAAAAAGGCACAGCGAAGAAAAGCTTGGCTGTCCCGTCGTAGAGCTCTCGGAGAGCTTTCCAACGGTATGCTGTGGGCCGCGTAACTCTTTACGGATCAAAAGTTATTGGCTCCGGAGCGACGGAGACTTGGTTGCAAGCCCCACGCCCTCGGTTTGCGGGCCCAACCTCTACGCGAATCGAAGCTGTCTCGCCCAAGGTGCCGCGGGATTCGGTAACAAAAATGGGACGGATTGGGTTGTCGCCCTTTTCGCGGCGCACGACGTACGATCCGGGACGGAAAAACAGCGCAAAAGAAGAAAAGTGTCCCGAAATTGATGAAATCGTTCGATTTTGGGCTCCGAAAAAAGGCACAACGAAGCATAGCTTGGCTGTCCCGTCGTAGAGCTCTCGGAGAGCTTTCCAACGGTATGCTGTGGGCCGCGTAACTCTTTACGGATCAAAAGTTATGGGCTCCGTAGCGACGGAGAATTGGTCGCAATCCCCACGCCCTCGGTTTGCGGGCCCAGCCTCTACGCGAATCGAAGCTATCTCGCCCAAGGTGCCGCGGGATTCGGTAACAAAAATGGGACGGATTGGGTTGTCGCCCTTTTCGCGGCGCACGACGTACGATCCGGGACGGAAAAACAGCGCAAAAGAAGAAAAGTGTCCCGAAACTGATGAAAACGTTCTATTTTGGGCTCCGAAAAAAGGCCCAGCAAAGCATAGCTTGGCTGTCCCGTCGTAGAGCTCTCGGAGAGCTTTCCAACGGTATGCTGTGGGCCGCGTAACTCTTTACGGATAAAAAGTTATGGGGCTCCGGAGCGACGGAGACCTGGTCCCAAGCCCCACGCACTCGGTTTGTGGGCCCAGCCTCTACCCGAAGAGAAGCTGTCTCGCCCAAGGTGCCGCGGGATTCGGTAACAAAAATGGGCCGGATTGGGTTGTCGCCCTTTTCGCGGCGCACGACGTACGATCCGGGACGGAAAAACAGCGCAAAAGAAGAAAAGTGTCCCGAAACTGATGAAAACGTTCGATTTTGGGCTCCGAAAAAAGGCCCAGCGAAGCAAAGCTTAGCTGCCCCATCGTAGAGCTCTCGGAGAGCTTTCCAACGGTATGCTGTCGGCCGCGTAACTCCTTACGGATCAAAAGTTATGGGCTCCGGAGCGACGGAGACCTGGTCCCAAGCCCCACGCACTCGGTTTGCGGGCCCAGCCTCTAGGTGAAGCGAATTTGTCTCGCCCAAGGTGCCAAGGGATTCGGTAACAGAAATGGGACGGATCGGGTTGTCGCCCTTTTCGCGGCGCACGACGTACGATCCGGGACGGAAAAACAGCGCAAAAGAAGAAAAGTGTCTCGAAACTGATGAAAACGTTCGATTTTGGGCTCTGAAAAAAGGGCCAGCGAAGCATAGCTTGGCTGTCCCGTCGTAGAGCTCTCGGAGAGCTTTCCAACGGTATGCTGTGGGCCGCGTAACACTTTACGGATCAAAAGTTATGGGCTCCGGAGCGACGGAGACTTGGTCGCAAGCCCCACGCCCTCGGTTTGCGGGACCAGCCTCTACGCGAATCGAATTTGTCTCGCCCAAGGTGCCAAGGGATTCGGTAACAGAAATGGGAAGGATCGGGTTGTCGACCTTTTCGCGGCGCACGACGTACGATACAGGATGGAAAAACAGCGCAAAAGAAGAAAAGTGTCTCGAAACTGATGAAAACGTTCGATTTTTGGCTCTAAAAAAAGGCCCAGCGAAGCAAAGCTTGGCTGCCCCGTCCTAGAGCTCTCGGAGATCTTTCCAACGGTATTCTGTGGACTGCGTAAATCTTTACGGATCAAAAGTTATGGCCTCCGGAGCGACGGAGACCTGGTACCAAGCCCCACGTCCTCGGTTTGTGGGCCCAGCCTCTACGCAAAGCGAAGCTGTCTCGCCCAAGGTGCCGCGGTATTCGGTAACAAAAATGGGACGGATTAGGTTGTCGCCCTTTTCGCGGCGCACGACGTACGATCCGGGACGGAAAAACAGCGCAAAAGAAGAAAAGTGTCCCGAAAAACGTTCGATTTTGGGCTCCGAAAAAAGGCCCAGCGAAGCGAAGCTTGGCTGTCCCGTCGTAGAGCTCTCGGAGAGCTTTCCAACGGTATACTGTGGGCCGCGTAACTCTTTACGGATCAAAAGTTATGGGCTCTGGAGTGACGGAGACCTGGTCCCAAGCCCACGTCCTCGGTTTGCGGGCCCAGCCTCTACGCGAAGCGAAGCTGTCTCGCCCAAGGTGCCGCGGGATTCGGTAACAAAAATGGGACGGATTGGGTTGTCGCCCTTTTCGCGGCGCACGACTTACGATCCGGGACGAAAAAATAGCACAAAAGAAGAAAAGTGTCCTGAAACTGATGAAATCGTTCGATTTTGGGCTCCGAAAAAAGGTACAGCAAAGCATAGCTTTTCTGTCCCGTCGTAGAGCTCTCGGAGAGCTTTCCAACGGTATACTGTGGGCCGCGTAACTCTTTACGGATCAAAAGTTATGGGCTCCGGAGCGACGGAGACCTGGTCCCTAGCCCCACGCCCTCGGTTTGCGGGCCCAGCCTCTACGCGAAGCGAAGCTGTCTCGCCCAAGGTGCCACGGGATTCGGTAACAAAAATGGGACGGATTGGGTTGTCGCCCTTTTTGCGGCGCACGACGTACGATCCGGGACGGAAAAACAGCGCGAAAGAAGAAAAATGTCCCGAAATTGATGAAAACGTTCGATTTTGGGCTGCGAAAAAAGGCCCAGTAAAGCGAAGCTTAGCTGTCCCGTCGTAGAGCTCTCGGAGAGCTTTCCAACGGTATGCTGTGGGCCGCGTAACTCTTTACGGATCAAAAGTTATGGGCTCCGGAGCGACGAAGACCTGGTACCAAGCCCCACGCCCTCGGTTTGTGGGCCCAGCCTCTACGCGAAGCGAAGCTGTCTCGCCCAAGGTGCCGCAGGATTCGGTAACAAAAATGGGACGGATTGGGTTGTCGCCCTTTTCGCCGCGCACGACCTACCGTCCGGGACGGATAAACAGCCCCAAAGAAGAAAAGTGTCCCGAAACTGATGAAAACGTTCGATTTTGGGCTCCGAAAAAAGGCACAGCGAAGCATAGCTTGGCTGTCCCGTCGTAGAACTCTCGTAGAGCTTTCCAACGGTATGCTGTGGGCCGCGTAACTCTTTACGGATCAAAAGTTATGGGCTCCGGAGCGACGGAGACTTGGTCGCAAGCCCCACGCCCTCGGTTTGCGGGCCCAGCCTCTACGCGAATCGAAGCTGTCTCGCCCAAGGTGCCGCGGGATTCGGTAATAAAAATGGGACGGATTGGGCTGTCGCCCTTTTCGCGGCGCACGACTTACGATCCGGGACGGAAAAACAGCGCGAAAGAAGAAAAATATCCCAAAACTGATGAAAACGTTCGATTTTGGGCTCCGAAAAAAGGCACAGCCAAGCCTAGCCTAGCTGTCCCGTCGTAGAGCTCTCGGAGAGCTTTCCAACGGTATGCTGTGGGCCGCGTAACTCTTTACGGATCAAAAGTTATGGGCTCCTGAGCGACGGAGACCTGGTACCAAGCCCCACGCTCTCGGTTTGTGGGCCCAGCCTCCACACGAAGCGAAGCTGTCTCGCTCAAGGTGCCGCCGGATTCGGTAACAGAAACGGGACGGATTGGGCTGTCGCCCTATTCGCGGCGCGCGCCGTACGATCCGGGACGGAAAAACAGCGCAAAAGAAGAAAAGTGTCCCGAAACTGATGAAAACGTTCGATTTTGGGCTCCGAAAAAAGGCCCAGCGAAGCAAAGCTTGGCTGCCCCGTCGTAGAGCTCTCGGAGAGCTTTCCAACGGTATGCTGTGGGCCGCGTAACTCCTTACGGATCAAAAGTTATGGGCTCCGGAGCGACGGAGACCTGGTCGCAAGCCCCACGCCCTCGGTTTGCGGGCCCAGCCTCTACGTGAAGCGAAGCTGTCTCGCCCAAGGTGCCGCGGGATTCGGTAACAGAAATGGGACGGATTGGGTTGTCGCCCTTTTCGCGGCGCACGACGTACGATCCGGGACGGAAAAATAGCGCAAAAGAAGAAAAGTGTCCCGAAACTGATGAAAACGTTCGATTTTGGGCTCCGAAAAAAGGTCCAGCGAAGCAAAGCTTGGCTGTCCCGTCGTAGAGCTCTCGGAGAGCTTTCCAACGGTATGCTGTCGGCCGCTTAACTCTTTACGGATCAAAAGTTATGGGCTCCGCAGCGACGGAGACTTGGTCGCAATCCCCACGCCCTCGGTTTGTGGGCCCAGCCTCTACGCGAATCGAAGCTGTCTCGCCCAAGGTGCCGCGGGATTCGGTAACAAAAATCGGACGGATTGGGGTGTCGCCCTTTTCGCGGCGCACGACGTACGATCCGGGACGGAAAAACAGCGGTAAAGAAGAAAAGTGTCCCGAAACTGATGAAAACGTTCGATTTTGGGCTCAGGAAAAAGGCACAGCGAAGCAAAGCTTAGCTGCCCCATCGTAGAGCTCTCGGAGAGCTTTCCAACGGTATGCTGTCGGCCCCCTAACTCCTTACGGATCAAAAGCTATGGCCTCCGGAGGGACGGAGGCCTGGTCCCAAGCCCCACGCACTCGGCTTGCGGGCCCAGCCTCTACGCGAAGCGAAGCTGTCTCGCCCAAGGTGCCGCAGGATTCGGTAACAGAAATGGGAAGGATCGGGTTGTCGACCTTTTCGCGGCGCGCGCCGTACGATCCGGGACGGAAAAACAGCGCAAAAGAAGAAAAGTGTCCCGAAACTGATTTAAACGTTCGATTTTGGGCTCCGAAAAAAGGCCCAGCGAAGCACAGCTTAGCTGTCCCGTCGTAGAGCTCTTGGAGAGCTTTCCAACGGTATGCTGTGGGCCGCGTAACTCTTTACGGATCAAAAGTTATGGGCTCCGGAGCGACGGAGACTTGGTCGCAAGCCCCACGCCCTCGGTTTGCGGGCCCAGCCTCTACACGAATCGAAGCTGTCTCGCCCAAGGTGCCGCGGGATTCGGTAACAAAAATGGGACGGATTGGGTTGTCGCCCTTTTCGCGGCGCACGACGTACTATACGGGACGGAAAAACAGCGCAAAAGAAGAAAAGTATCCCGATACTGATGAAAACGTTCGATTTTGGGCTCCGAAAAAAGGCACAGCGAAGCTAAGCTCGGCTGTCCCGTCGTAGAGCTCTCGGAGAGCTTTCCAACGGTATACTGTGGGCCGCGTAACTCTTTACGGATCAAAAGTTATGGGCTCCGGAGCGACGGAGACTTGGTCGCAATCCCCACGCCCTCGGTTTGCGGGCCCAGCCTCTACGCGAATCGAAGCTGTCTCGCCCAAGGTGCCGCGGGATTCGGTAACAAAAATGGGACGGATTGGGTTGTCGCCCTTTTCGCGGCGCACGACGTACGATCCGGGATGGAAAAACAGCGCAAAAGAAGAAAAGTGTCCCGAAACTGATGAAAACGTTCGATTTTGGGCTCCGAAAAAAGGCACAGCGAAGCATAGCTTGGCTGTCCCGTCGTAGAGCTCTCGGAGAGCTTTCCAACGGTATGTTGTGGGCCGCGTAACTCTTTACGGATCAAAAGTTATGGGCTCTGGAGCGACGGAGACTTGGTCGCAAGCCCCACGCCCTCGGATTGCGGGCCCAGCCTCTACGCGAATCGAAGCTGTCTCGCCAAAGGTGCCGCGGGATTCGGTAACAAAAATGGGACGGATTAGGTTGTCGCCCTTTTCGCGGCGCACGACGTACGATCCGGGACGAAAAAACAGCGCAAAAGAAGAAAAGTGTCCCGAAACTGATGAAAACGTTCGATTTTGGGCTCCGAAAAAGGGCACAGCGAAGCATAGCGTGGCTGTCCCGTAGTAGAGCTCTCGGAGAGCTTTCCAACGGTATGCTGTGGGCCGCGTAACTCTTTACAGATCAAAAGTTATGGGTTCCGGAGCGACGGAGACTTGGTCCAAAGCCCCACGCCCTCTGTTTGTGGGCCCAGCCTCTACGCGAAGCGAAGCTGTCTCGCCCAAGGTGCCGCGGGATTCGGTAACAAAAATGGGACGGATTGGGTTGTCGCCCTTTTCGCGGCTCACGACGTACGATCCGGGACGGAAAAACAGCGAAAAGGCAGAAAAGTGTCCCGAAACTGATGAAAACGTTTGATTTTGGTCTCCGAAAAGAGGCCCAGCCAAGCGAGCTTTGCTGACCCTTCGTAGAGCTCTTGGAAAGCTTTCCAACGGTATGCTGTGGGCCGCGTAACTCTTTACTGATCAAAAGTTATGGGCTCCGGAGCGACGGAGACTTGGTCCCAAGCCCCACGCCCCACGCCCTCGGTTTGTGGGCCCAGCCTCTACGCGAAGCGAAGCTGTCTCGCCCAAAGTGCCGCGGGATTCGGTAACAAAAATGGGACGGATTGGGTTGTCGCCCTTTTCGCGGCGCACGACGTACGATCCGGGACGGAAAAACAGCGCAAAAGAAGAAAAGTGTCCCGAAACTGATGAAAACGTACGATTTTGGGCTCTGAAAAAAGGCCCAGTAAAGAAGGCTTAGCTGTCCCGTCGTAGAGCTCTCGTAGAGCTTTCCAACGGTATGCTGTGGGCTGCGTAACTCTTTACGGATCAAAAGTTATGGGCTCCGGAGCGACGGAGACTTGGTCGCAAGCCCCACGCCCTCGGTTTGCGGGCCCAGCCTCTACGCTAATCGAAGCTGTCTCGCCCAAGGTGCCGCGGGATTCGGTAACAAAAATGGGACGGATTGGGTTGTCGCCCTTTTCGCGGCGCACGACGTACGATCCGGGACGGAAAAACAGCGCAAAAGAAGAAAAGTGTCCCGAAACTGATGAAAAGGTTCGATTTTGGGCTCCGAAAAAAGGCACAGCGAAGCATAGCCTGGCTGTCCCGTCGTAGAGCTCTCGGAGAGCTTTCCAACGGTATCCTGTGGGCCGCGTAACTCTTTATGGATCAAAAGTTATGGGCTCCGGAGCGACGGAGACCTGGTACCAAGCCCCACGCCCTCGGTTTGTGGGCCCATCCTCTACGCGAAGCGAAGCTGTCTCGCCCAAGGTGCCACGGGATTCGGTAACAAAAATGGGACGGATTGGGTTGTCGCCCTTTTCGCGGCGCACGACGTACGATCCGGGACGGAAAAACAGCGCAAAAGAAGAAAAGTGTCCCGAAACTGATGAAAATGTTCGATTTTGGGCTCCGAAAAAAGGCACAGCGAAGCATAGCCTGGCTGTCCTGTCGTAGAGCTCTCGGAGGGCTTTCCAACGGTATGCTGTGGGCCGCGTAACTCATTACGGATCAAAAGTTATGGGCTCCGGAGCGACGGAGACTTGGTCGCAAGCCCCACGCCCTCGGTTTGCGGGCCCAGCCTCTACGCGAATCGAAGTTTTCTCGCCCAAGATGTCGCGGGATTCGGTAACAAAAATGGGACGGATTGGGTTGTCGCCCTTTTCGCGGCGCACGACGTACGATCCGGGACGGAAAAACAGCGCAAAAGAAGAAAAGTGTCCCGAAAATGATGAAAACGTTCGATTTTGGGCTCCGAAAAAAGGCACAGCGAAGCACAGCTTTACTGTCCCGTCGTAGAGCTCTCGGAGAGCTTTCCAACGGTATGCTGTGGGCCGCGTAACTCTTTACGGATCAAAAGTTATGGGCTCCGGAGCGACGGAGACTTGGTCGCAAGCCCCACGCCCTCGGTTTGCGGACCCAGCCTCTCCGCGATTCGAAGCTGTCTCGCCCAAGGTGTCGCGGGATTCGGTAACAAAAATGGGACGGATTGGGTTGTCGCCCTATTCGCGGCAAGCGCCGTACGATCCGGGACGGAAAAACAGCGCAAAAGAAGAAAAGTGTCCCGAAAATGATGAAAACGTTCGATTTTGGGCTCCGAAAAAAGGCCCAGCGAAGCACAGCTTGGCTGCCCCGTCGTAGAGCTCTCAGAGAGCGGTCCAACGGTATGCTGTGGGCCGCATAGCTCCTTACGGATCAAAAGTTGTGGGCTGTGGAGCGACGGAGACTTGGTCGCAAGCCCCACGCCCTCGGATTGCGGGCCCAGCCTCTACGCGAATCGAAGCTGTCTCGCCAAAGGTGCCGCGGGATTCGGTAACAAAAATGGGACGGATTGGGTTGTCGCCCTTTTCGCGGCGCACGACGTACGATCCGGGACGAAAAAACAGCGCAAAAGAAGAAAAGTGTCCCGAAACTGATGAAAACGTTCGATTTTGGGCTCCGAAAAAGGGCACAGCGAAGCATAGCGTGGCTGTCCCGTAGTAGAGCTCTCGGAGAGCTTTCCAACGGTATGCTGTGGGCCGCGTAACTCTTTACAGATCAAAAGTTATGGGTTCCGGAGCGACGGAGACTTGGTCCAAAGCCCCACGCCCTCTGTTTGTGGGCCCAGCCTCCACACGAAGCGAAGCTGTCTCGCCCAAGGTGCCGCGGGATTCGGTAACAAAAATGGGACGGATTGGGTTGTCGCCCTTTTCGCGGCACACGACGTACGATCCGGGACGGAAAAACAGCGCAAAAGAAGAAAAGTGTCCCGAAACTGATGAAAACGTTTGATTTTGGGCTCCGAAAAAAGGCCCAGCGAAGCACAGCTTGGCTGCCCCGTCGTAGAGCTCTCGGAGAGCTTTCCAACGGTATGCTGTGGGCCGCGTAACTCCTTACGGATCAAAAGTTATGGGCTCCGGAGCGACGGAGACCTGGTACCAAGCCCCACGCCCTCAGTTTGTGGGCCCAGCCTCTACGTGAAGCGAAACTGTCTCGCCCAAGGTGCCGCGGTATTCGGTAACAAAAATGGGATGGATTGGGTTGTCGCCCTTTTCGCGGCGCATGACATACGATCCGGGACGGAAAAACAGCGCAAAAGAAGAAAAATGTCCCGAAACTGATGAAAACGTTCGATTTTGGGCTCCAAAAAAACGCCCAGAGAAGCGAAGCTTGGCTGTCCCGTCGTAGAGCTCTCGGAGAGCTTTGCCACGGTATACTGTGGGCCGCGTAACTATTTATGGATCAAAAGTTATGGGCTCGGGAGCGACGGAGACCTGGCCCCAAGCCCCACGCACTCGGTTTGCGGGCCCAGCCTCTAGGTGAAGCGAATTTGTCTCGCCCAAGGTGCCAAGGGATTCGGTAACAGGAATGGGACGGATCGGGTTGTCGCCCTTTTCGCGGCGCACGACGTACGATACGGGACGGAAAAACAGCGCAAAAGAAGATAAATGTCCGGAAACTGATGAAAACGTTCGATTTTGGGCTCCGAAAAAAGGCCCAGCGAAGCAAAGCTTGGCTGCCCCATCGTAGAGCTCTCGGAGAGCTTTCCAACGGTATGCTGTCGGCCGCGTAACTCTTTACGGATCAAAAGTTATGGGCTCCGGAGCGACGGAGACTTGGTCGCAAGCCCCACGCCCTCGGTTTGCGGGCCCAGCCTCTACGCGAATCGAAGCTGTCTCGCCCAAGGTGCCGCGGGATTCGGTAACAAAAATGGGACGGATTGGGTTGTCGCCCTTTTCGCGGCGCACGACGTACGATCCGGGACGGGAAAACAGCGCAAAAGAAGAAAAGTGTCCCGAAACTGATGAAAACGTTCGAGTTTGGTCTCCGAAAAAAGGCACAACAAAGCATAGCTTGGCTGTCCCGTCGTAGAGCTCTCGGAGAGCTTTCCAACGGTATGCTGTGGGCCGCGTAACTCTTTACGGATCAAAAGTTATGGGCTCCGGAGTGACGGAGACTTGGTCGCAAGCCCCACGCCCTCGGTTTGCGGGACCAGCCTCTACGCGAATCGAAGCTGTCTCGCCCAAGGTGCCGCGGGATTCGGTAATAAAAATGGGACGGATTGGGTTGTTGCCCTTTTCGCGGCGCACGACGTACGATCCGGGACGGAAAAACAGCGCAAATGAAGAAAAGTGTCCCGAAACTGATGAAAACGTTTGATTTTGGGCTCCGAAAAAAGGCACAGCGAAGCATAGCTTGGCTGTCCCGTCGTAGAGCTCTCGGAGAGCTTTCCAACGGTATGCTGTGGGCTGCGTAACTCTTTACGGATCAAAAGTTATGGGCTCCGGAGCGACGGAGACCTGGTACCAAGCCCCACGCCCTCGGTTTGTGGGCCCAGCCTCTACGCGAAGCGAAGCTGTCTCGCCCAAGGTGCCGCGGTATTCGGTAACAAAAATGGGACGGATTGGGTTGTCGCCCTTTTCGCGGCGCACGACGTACGATCCGGGACGGAAAAACAGCGCAAAAGAAGAAAAGTGTCACGAAAAACGTTCGATTTTGGGCTCCGAAAAAAGGTCCAGCGAAGCGAAGCTTAGCTGTCCCCTCGGAGAGCTCTCGGAGAGCTTTCCAACGGTTTCCTGTGGGCCGCGTAACTCGTTACGGATCAAAAATTATTGGCTCCGGAGGGACGGAGACCTGGTACCAAGCCCCACGCCCTCGGTTTGTTGGCCCAGCCTCCACACGAAGCGAAGCTATCTCGCCCAAGGTGCCGCGGGATTTGGTAACAAAAATGGGACGGATTGGGTTGTCGCCCTTTTCGCGGCGCACGACGTACGATCCGGGACGGAAAAACAGCGCAAAAGAAGAAAAGTGTCCCGAAACTGATGAAAACGTTCGATTTTGGGCTCCGAAAAAAGGCCCAGCGAAGCACAGCTTGGCTGCCCCGTCGTAGAGCTCTCGGAGAGCTTTCCAACGGTATGCTGTGGGCCGCGTAACTCCTTACGGATCAAAAGTTATGGGCTCCGGAGCGACGGAGACTTTGGCGCAAGCCCCACGCCCTCCGTTTGCGGGCCCAGCCTCTACGCGAATCGAAGCTGTCTTGCCCAAGGTGCAGCGGGATTCGGTAACAAAAATGGGACGGATTGGGTTGTCGCCCTTTTCGCGGCGCACGACGTACGATCCGGGACGGAAAAACAGCGCAAAAGAAGAAAAGTGTCCCGAAACTGATGAAAACGTTCGATTTTGGGCTCCGAAAAAAGGCACAGCTAAGCATAGCCTGGCTGTCCCGTCGTAGAGCTCTCGGAGAGCTTTCCAACGGTATGCTGTGGGCCGAGTAATTCTTTACGGATCAAAAGTTATGGGCTCCGGAGCGACGGAGACCTGGTACCAAGCCCCACGCTCTCGGTTTGTGGGCCCAGCCTCTACGCGAAGCGAAGCTGTCTCGCCCAAGGTGCCGCGGGATTCGGTAACAAAAATGGGACGGATTTGGTTGTCGCCCTTTTCGCGGCGCACGACGTACGATCCGGGACGGAAAAACAGTGCAAAAGAAGAAAAGTGTTCCGAAACTGATGAAAATGTTCGATTTTGGGCTACGAAAAAAGGCACAGCGAAGCATAGCTTGGCTGTCCCGTCGTAGAGCTCTCGGAGAGCTTTCCAACGGTATGCTGTGGGCCGCGTAACTCTTTACAGATCCAAAGTTATGGGCTCCGGAGCGACGGAGACTTGGTCCCAAGCCCCACGCCCTCGGTTGGTGGGCCCAGCCTCTACGCGAAGCGAAGCTGTCTCGCCCAAGGTGCCGCGGGATTCGGTAACAAAAATTGGACGGATTGGGTTGTCGTCCTTTTCGCGGCGCACGTCGAACGATCCGGGACGGAAAAACAGCGCAAAAGAAGAAAAGTGTCTCGAAACTGATGAAAACGTTCGATTTTGGGCTCCAAAAAATGGCCCAGCTAAGCAAAGCTTAGCTGCCCCATCGTAGAGCTCTCGGAGAGCTTTCCAAAGGTATGCTGTCGGCCGCTTAACTCCTTACGGATCAAAAGTTATGGGCTCGGGAGCGACGGAGACTTGGTCGCAATCCCCACGCCCTCGGTTTGCGGGCCCAGCCTCTACGCGAATCGAAGCTGTCTCGCCCAAGGTGCCGCGGGATTCGGTAACATAAATGGGACGGATCGGGTTGTCGCCCTTTTCGCGGCGCACGACGTACGATCCGGGACGGAAAAATAGCGCAAAAGAAGAAAAGTGTCTCGAAACTGATGAAAACGTTCGATTTTGGGCTCCGAAAAAAGGCCCAGCAAAGCTTAGCTTAGCTGCCCCATCGTAGAGCTCTCGGAGAGCTTTCCAACGGTATGCTGTCGGCCCCGTAACTCCTTACGGATCAAAAGTTATGGGCTCCGGAGCGACGGAGACTTGGTCCCAAGCCCCACGCCCCAGGCCCTCGGTTTGTGGTCCCAGCCTCTACGCGAAGCGAAGCTGTCTCGCCCAAGGTGCCACGGGATTCGGTGACAAAAATGGGACGGATTGGGTTGTCGCCCTTTTTGCGGCGCACGACGTACGATCCGGGACGGAAAAAACAGCGCAAAAGAAGAAAAGTGTCCCGAAACTGATGAAAACGTTCGATTTTGGTCTCCGAAAAAAGGCACAGCGAAGCATAGCCTGGCTGTCCCGTCGTAGAGCTCTCGGAGAGCTTTCCAACGGTATGCTGTGGGCCGCGTAACTCTTTACGGATCAAAAGTTATGGGCTCCGGAGCGACGGAGACTTGGTCGCAAGCCCCACGCCCTCGGTTTGCGGGCCCAGCCTCTACGCGAATCGAAGCTGTCTCGCCCAAGGTGCCGCGGGATTCAGTAACAAAAATTGGACGGATTGGGTTGTCGCCCTTTTCGCGGCGCACGACGTACGATCCGGGACGGAAAAACAGCGCAAAAGAAGAAAAGTGTCCCGAAACTGATGAAAACGTTCGATTTTGGGCTCCGAAAAAAGGCACAGCTAAGCATAGCCTGGCTGTCCCGTCGTAGAGCTCTCGGAGAGCTTTCCAACGGTATGCTGTGGGCCGCGTAACTCTTTACGGATCAAAAGTTATGGGCTCCGGAGCGACGGAGACCTGGTCCAAGCCCCACGCACTCGGTTTGCGGGCCCAGCCTCTAGGTAAAGCGAAGCTGTCTCGCCCAAGGTGCCCGGGGATTCGCAAACAAAACTGGGACGGATTGGGTTCTCGCCCTTTTGGCGGCGGACGACGTACGATGCGGGACGGAAAAACAGCGCAAAGGTAGAAAAGTGTCCCGAAACTGATGAAAACGTTCGATTTTGGGCTCCGAAAAAAGGTCCAGCGAAGCGTAGCTTGGCTGTCCCGTCGTAGAGCTCTCGGAGAGCTTTCCAACGGTATGTTGTAGGCCGCGTAACTCCTTACGGATCAAAAGTTATGGGCACCGGAGCGACGAAGATCTAGTCCCAAGCCCTACGCCCTCGGTTTATGGGCCCATCCTCTACGTGAAACGATGTTGTCTTGCCCAAGGTGCCGTGGGATTCGATAATAGAAATGTGATGGATTAGGTTGTCGTCCATTTTGCGGCTTAAGACGTACGATCTGAGACCCAAAAATAGCGCAAAAGAAGAAAAAGTGTCCCGAAACTGATGAAAATGTTCGATTTTGGGCTCCGAATATAGGCACAGCCAAGCAGGCTTGCCGCTCCCGTTGTAGAGCTCTCGGAGAGCTTTCCAACAGTATACTGTGAGCTGCATAACTCCTTACGAATCAAAAGTTATAGGCACCAGAGCGACGGAGACCTGGTACCAAGCCCCACGCTCTCGGTTTCTGGGCCCAGCCTCTACGCGAAGCGAAGCTGTCTCGCCCAAGGTGCCGCGGGATTCGGTAACAGAAATGGGACGGATTGGGTTGTCGCCCTTTACGCGGCGCACGACGTACGATCCGGGACGGAAAAACAGCGCAAAAGAAGAAAATTGTCTCGAAACTGTTGAAAACGTTCGATTTTGGGCTCCGAAAAAAGGCACAGCGAAGCATAGCTTTGCCGTCCCGTCGTAGAGCTCTCGGAGAGCTTTCCAACGGTATGCTGTGGGCCGCGTAACTCTTTACGGATCAAAAGTTATGGGCTCCGGAGCGACGGAGACTTGGTCGCAAGCCCCACGCCCTCGGTTTGCGGGCCCAGCCTCTACGCGAATCGATGCTGTCTCGCCCAAGGTGCCGCGGGATTCGGTAACAAAAATGGGACGGATTGGGTTGTCGCCCTTTTCGCGGCGCACGACGTACGATCCGGGACGAAAAAACAGCGCAAAAGAAGAAAAGTGTCCCGAAACTGATGAAAACGTTCGATTTTGGGCTCCAAAAAAAGGCACAGCGAAGCAAAGCTTGGCTGTCCCGTCGTAGAGCTCTCGGAGAGCTTTCCAACGGTATGCTGTGGGCCGCGTAACTCTTTACGGATCAAAAGTTATTGGCTCCGGAGCGACGGAGACCTGGTCCCAAGCCCCACGCCCTCGGTTTGTGGGCCCAGCCTCTACGCGAAGCGAAGCTGTCTCGCCCAAGGTGCCGCGGGATTCGGTAATAGAAATAGGACGGATTGGGT
Source organism: Ehretia macrophylla (assembly GCA_037974665.1). Classification (NCBI taxonomy): domain Eukaryota; kingdom Viridiplantae; phylum Streptophyta; class Magnoliopsida; order Boraginales; family Ehretiaceae; genus Ehretia; species Ehretia macrophylla. The sequence goes on along the minus strand of CM075773.1, from coordinate 25,531,281 downwards.
TGTCGCCCTTTTCGCGGCGCACGACGTACGATCCGGGACGGAAAAACAGCGTAAAAGAAGAAAAGTGTCCCGAAATTGATGAAAACGTTCGATTTTGGGCTCCTAAAAAAGGCACAGCGAAGCATAGCCTGGCTGTCCCGTCGTAGAGCTCTCGGAGAGCTTTCAAACGGTATGCTGTGGGCCGCGTAACTCTTTACGGATCAAAAGTTATGGGCCCCGGAGCGACGGAGACCTGGTCCCAAGCCCCACGCCCTCGGTTTGTGGGCCCAGCCTCTACGCGAAGCGAAGCTGTCTCGCCCAAGGTGCCGCGGGATTCGGTAACAAAAATGGGACGGATTGGGTTGTCGCCCTTTTCGCGGCGCACGACGTACGATCCGGGACGAAAAAACAGCGCAAAAGAAGAAAAGTATCCCGAAACTGATGAAAACGTTCGATTTTGGGCTCCTAAAATAGGCACAGCGAAGCATAGTTTGGCTGTCCCGTCGTAGAGCTCTCGGAGAGCTTTCCAACGGTATGCTGTAGGCCGCGTAACTCTTTACGGATCAAAAGTTATGGGCTCCGGAGCGACGGAGACTTGGTCGCAAGCCCCACGCCCTCGGTTTGCGGGCCCAGCCTCTACGCGAATTGAAGCTGTCTCGCCCAAGGTGCCGCGGGATTCGGTAACAAAAATGGGACGGATTGGGGTGTGGCCCTTTTCGCGGCGTACGACGTACGATCCGGGACGGAAAAACAGCGCAAAAGAAGAAAAGTTTCCCGAAACTGATGAAAACGTTCGATTTTGGGCTCCGAAAAAAGGTCCAGCGAAGCTAAGCTTGGTTGTCCCGTCGTAGAGCTCTCGGAGAGCTTTCCAACAGTATGCTGTGGGCCGCGTAACTCTATACGGATCAAAAGTTATTGGCTCCGGAGCGACGGAGACTTGGTCCCAAGCCCCACGTCCTCGGTTTGCGGGCCCAGCCTCTACGCGAATCGAGGCTGTCTCGCCAAAGGTGCCGAGGGATTCGGTAACAAAAATGGGACGGATTGGGTTGTCGCCCTTTTCGCGGCGCACGACGTACGATCCGGGACGAAAAAACAGCGCAAAAGAAGAAAAGTATCCCGAAACTGATGAAAACGTTCGATTTTGGGCTCCGAAAAAAGGCCCAGCAAAGCGAAGCTTGGCTGTCCCATCGTAGAGCTCTCGGAGAGCTTTCCAACGGTATGCTCTGGGCCGCGTAACTCTTTACGGATCAAAAGTTATGGGCTCCGGAGCGACGGAGACTTGGTCGCAAGCCCCACGCCCTCGGTTTGCGGGCCCAGCCACTACGCAAATCGAAACTGTCTCGCCCAAGGTGCCGCGGGATTCGGTAACAAAAATGGGACGGATTGGGTTGTCGCACTTTTCGCGGCGCACGACTTACGATCCGGGACGGAAAAACAGCGCAAAAGAAGAAAAGTGTCCCGAAACTGATGAAAACGTTCGATTTTGGGCTCCCAAAAAAGGCCCACCGAAGCACAGCCTGGCTGCCCCGTCGTAGAGCTCTCGGAGAGCTTTCCAACGGTATGCTGTGGGCCGCGTAACTCTTTACGGATCAAAAGTTATGGGCTCCGGAGCGACGGAGACCTGGTACCAAGCCCCACGCTCTCGGTTTGTGGGCCCAGCCTCTACGCGAAGCGAAGCTGTCTCGCCCAAGGTGCCGCGGGATTCGGTAACAAAATTGGGACGGATTGGGTTGTCGCCCTTTTCGCGGCGCACTACGTACGATCCGGGACGGAAAAACAGCGCAAAAGAAGAAAAGTGTCCCGAAACTGATGAAAACGTTCTATTTTGGGCTCCGAAAAAAAGCACAGCAAGCAAAGCTTGGCTGTCCCGTCGTAGAGCTCTCGGAGAGCTTTCCAACGGTATGCTGTGGGCCGCGTAACTCTTTACGGATCAAAAGTTATGGGCTCCGGAGCGACGGAGACTTGGTCGCAAGCCCCACGCACTCGGTTTGCGGGCCCAGCCTCTAGGTGAATCGAATTTGGCTCGCCCAAGGTGCCAAGGGATTCGGTAACAAAAATGGGACGGATCGGGTTGTTGCCCTTTTCGCGGCGCTCGACGTACGGTCCGGGACGGGAAAACAGCGCAAAAGAAGAAAAGTGTCCCGAAACTGAGGAAAAGGTGCGAGTTTGGGCTCCTAAAAAAGGCACAGCAAAGCATAGCCTGGCTGTCCCGTCGTAGAGCTCTCGGAGAGCTTTCCAACGGTATGCTGTGGGCCGCGTAACTCTTTACGGATCAAAAGTTATGGGCTCCGGAGCGACGGAGACTTGGTCGCAAGCCCCACGCCCTCGGTTTGCGGGCCCAGCCTCTACGCGAATCGAAGCTGTCTCGCCCAAGGTGCCGCGGGATTCAGTAACAAAAATTGCACGGATTGGGTTGTCGCCCTCTTCGCTGCGCACGGCGTACGATCCGGGACGGAAAAACAGCGCAAAAGCAGAAAAGTGTCCCGAAACTGATGAAAACGTTCGATTTTGGGCTCCGAAAAAAGGCCCAGCGAAGCACAGCTTGGCTGCCCCGTCGTAGAGCTCTCGGAGAGCTTTCCAACGGTATGCTGTGGGCCGCGTAACTCCTTACGGATCAAAAGTTATGGGCTCCGGAGCGAGGGAGACCTGGTCCCAAGCCCCACGCCCTCGGGTTGCGGGCCCAGCCTCTAGGCGAAGCGAAGCTGTCTCGCCCAAGGTGCCGCGGGATTCAGTAACAAAAATGGGACGGATTGGGTTGTCGCCTTTTTCGCGGCGCACGACGCACGATCCGGGACGAAAAACAACGCAAAAAAAGAAAAATGCCCCGAAACTGATGAAAACGTTCGATTTTGGGCTCTAAAAAAAGGTCCAGCGAAGCGTAACTTTGCTGACCCGACGTAGAGCTCTCGAAGAGCTTTCCAACGGTATGCTGTGGGCCGCGTAACTCCCTACGGATCAAAAGTTATGGGCTCCGGAACGACGGAGACCTGGTCCCAAGCCCTATGCCCTAGGTTTGCGGGCCCATCCTCTACGCGAATCGAAGCTGTCTCGCCCAAGGTGCCGCGGGATTCGGTAACAAAAATGGGACGGATTGGGTTGTCGCCCTTTTTGCGGCGCACGACGTACGATCCGGGATGAAAAAACAGCGCAAAAGAAGAAAAGTGTCCCAAAACTGATGAAAATGTTCGATTTTGGGCTCCGAAAAAAGGCACAGCCAAGCGAGCCTGGCTGTCCCGTCGTAGAGATCTCGGAGAGCTTTCCAACGGTATGCTGTGCGCCGCGTAACTCTTTACGGATCAAAAGTTATGGGCTCCGGAGCGACGGAGACCTGGTACCAAGCCCCACGCTCTCGGTTTCTGGGCCCAGCCTCTACGCGAAGCGAAGCTGTCTCGCCCAAGGTGCCGCGGGATTCGGTAACAAAAATGGGACGGATTGGGTTGTCGCCCTTTTCGCGGCGCACGACGTACGATCCGGGACGGAAAAACAGCGCAAAAGAAGAAAAGTGTCTCGAAACTGATGAAAACGGTCGATTTTGGGCTCCGAAAAAAGGCCGAGCGAAGCTTAGCATAGCTGCCCCATCGTAGAGCTCTCGGAGAGCTTTCCAACGGTATGCTGTCGGCCCCGTAACTCCTTACGGATCAAAAGTTATGGGCTGCGGAGCGAGGGGGGCCTGGACGCAGGCCCCACGCACTCGGTTTGCGGGCCCAGCCTCTACGCGAATCGAAGCTGTCTCGCCCAAGGTGCCAAGGGATTCGGTAACAGAAATGGGACGGATCGGGTTGTCGCCCTTTTCGCGGCGCACGACGTACGATCCGGGACGGAAAAACAGCGTAAAAGAAGAAAAGTGTCTCGAAACTGATGAAAACGTTCGATTTTGGGCTCCGAAAAAAGGCACAGCGAAGCATAGCCTGGCTGTCCCGTCGTAGAGCTCTCGGAGAGCTTTCAAACGGTATGCTGTGGGCCGCGTAACTCTTTACGGATCAAAAGTTATGGGCTCCGGAGCGACGGAGACTTGGTCCCAAGCCCCACGCCCTCGGTTTGTGGGCCCAGCCTCTACGCGAAGCGAAGCTGTCTCGCCCAAGGTGCCGCGGGATTCGGTAACAAAAATGGGACGGATTGGGTTGTCGCCCTTTTCGCGGCGCACGACGTACGATCCGGGACGGAAAAACAGCGCAAAAGCAGAAAAGTGTCCCGAAACTGATGAAAACGTTCGATTTTGGGCTCCGAAAAAAGGCCCAGCGAAGCACAGCTTGGCTGCCCCGTCGTAGAGCTCTCGGAGAGCTTTCCAACGGTATGCTGTGGGCCGCGTAACTCCTTACGGATCAAAAGTTATGGGCTCCGGAGCGACGGAGACCTGGTCCCAAGCCCTGCGCCCTCGGTTTGCGGGCCCAGCCTCCACACGAAGCGAAGCTGTCTCGCCCAAGGTGCCGCGGGATTCGGTAACAGAAACGGGACGGATTGGGCTGTCGCCCTATTCGCGGCAAGCGCCGTACGATCCGGGACGGAAAAACAGCGCAAAAGAAGAAAAGTGTCCCGAAACTGATGAAAACGTTCGATTTTGGGCTCCGAAAAAAGGCCCAGCGAAGCACAGCTTGGCTTTCCCGTCGTAGAGCTCTCGGAGAGCTTTCCAACGGTATGCTGTGGGCCGCGTAACTCTTTACGGATCAAAAGTTATGGGTTCCGGAGCGACGGAGACCTGGTACCAAGCCCCACGCTCTCAGTTTCTGGGCCCAGCCTCTACGCGAAGCGAAGCTGTCTCGCCCAAGGTGCCGCGGGATTCGGTAACAAAAATGGGACGGATTGGTTTGTCGCCCTTTTCGCGGCGCACGACGTACGATCCGGGACGGAAAAACAGGGCAAAAGAAGAAAATTGTCCCGAAACTGATGAAAACGTTCGATTTTGGGCTCCGAAAAAAGGCACAAGGAAGCATAGCTTGGCTGTCCCGTCGTAGAGCTCTCGGAGAGCTTTCCAACGGTATGCTGTAGGCCGCGTAACTCCTTACGGATCAAAAGTTATGGGCTCCGGAGCGACGGAGACCAGGTCCCAAGCCCCACGCCCTCGGTTTGCGGGCCCAGCCTCTAGGTGGAACGAAGCTGTCTCGCCCAAGGTGCCGCGGGATTCGGTAACAAAAATGGGACGGATCGGGTTGTCGCCCTTTTCGCGGCGCACGACGTACGATCCGGGACAGAAAAACACAGTAAAAGAAGAAAAGTGTCCCGAAACTGATGAAAACGTTCGATTTTGGGCTCCGAAAAAAGGCCCAGCGAAGCACAGCTTGGCTGCCCCGTCGTAGAGCTCTCGGAGAGCTTTCCAACGGTATGCTGTGGGCCGCGTAACTCTTTACGGATCAAAAGTTATGGGCTCCGGAGCGACGGAGGCCTGGTCCCAAGCCCCACGCCCTCGGTTTGCGGGCCCAGCCTCAAAGTGAACCGAAGCTGTCTCGCCCAAGGTGCCGCGGGATTCGGTAACAGAAATGGGACGGATTGGGTTGTCGCCCTTTTCGCGGCGCACGACGGACGATCCGGGACGGAAAAACAGCTCAAAAGAAGAAAAGTGTCCCGAAACTGATGAAAACGTTCGATTTTGGGCTCCTAAAAAAGGCACTGCGAAGCGAAACTTGGTTGTCCCGTCGTAGAGCTCTCGGAGAGCTTTCCAACGGTATACTGTGGGCTGCGTAACTCTTTACGGATCAAAAGTTATGGGCTCCGGAGCAACGGAGACTTGGTCGCATGCCCCACTCCCTCGGTTTGCGGGCCCAGCCTCTTCGCGAATCGAAGCTGTCTCGCCCAAGGTGCCGCGGGATTTGGTAACAAAAATGGGACGGATTGGGTTATCGGCCTTTTCGCGGCGCACGACGTACGATCCGGGACGGAAAAACAGCGCAAAAGAAGAAAAGTGTCCCGAAACTGATGAAAACGTTCGATTTTGGGCTCCGAAAAAAGGCACAGCGAAGCATAGCTTGGCTGTCCCGTCGTAGAGCTCTCGGAGAGCTTTCCAACGGTATACTGTGGGCCGCGTAACACTTTACGGATCAAAAGTTATGGGCTCTGGAGCGACGGAGACCTGGTCCCAAGCCCTGCGCCCTCGGTTTGCGGGCCCAGCCTCTACGCGAAGCGAAGCTGTCTCGCCCAAGGTGCCGCGGGATTCGGTAACAGAAATGGGACAGATTGGATTGTCGCCCTTTTCGCGGCGCACGACGGACTATCCGCGACGGAAAAACAGCGCAAAAGAAGAAAAGTGTCCCGAAACTGTTGAAAACGTTCGATTTAGGGCTCCGAAAAAAGGCACAGCGAAGCATAGCTTGGCTGTCCCGTCGTAGAGCTCTCGGAGAGCTTTCCAACGGTATGCTGTGGGCCGCGTAACTCTTTACGGATCAAAAGTTATGGGCTCCGGAGCGACGGAGACTTGGTCGCAAGCCCCACGCCCTCGGTTTGCGGGACCAGCCTCTACGCGAATCGAAGCTGTCTCGCCCAAGGTGCCGCGGGATTCGGTAACAAAAATGGTACAGATTGGGTTGTCGCCCTTTTCGCGGCGCACGACGTACGATCCGGGACGGAAAAACAGGGCAAAAAAAGAAAAGTGTCCCGAAACTGATGAAAATGTTCGATTTTGGGTACCGAAAAAAGGCCCAGCGAAGTGAAGCTTGGCTGCCCCGTCGTAGAACTCTCAGATAGCTTTCCAACGGTATGCTGTTGGCTGCGTAACTCTTTACGGATCAAAAGTTATGGTCTCCGGAACGACGGAGACCTGGTCCCAAGCCCCACGCCCCCGGTTTGCGGGCCCAGCCTCTACGCGAAGCGAAGCTATCTCGCCCAAGGTGCCGCGGGATTCGGTAACAAAAATGGGACGGATTGGATTGTCGACCTTTTCACGGCGCACGACGTACTATCCGGGACGGAAAAACAGCGCAAAAAAAGAAAAGTGTCCCGAAACTGATGAAAATGTTCAATTTAGGGCACCGAAAAAAGCCCCAGCGAAGTGAAACTTGGTTTCCCCGTCGTAGAGCTTTCGGAGTGCTTTCCAACGGTATGCTGTTGGCCGCGTAACTCTTTACGGATCAAAAGTTATGGGGTCCGGAACGACGGAGACCTGGTCCCAAGCCCCACGCCCTCGGTTTGCGGGACCAGCCTCTACGCGAATCGAAGCTGTCTCGCCCAAGGTGCCGCGGGATTCGGTAACAAAAATGAGACGGATTGGGTTGTCGCCCTTTTCGCGGCGCACGACGGACGATCCGGGACGGAAAAACAGCGCAAAAGAAGAAAAGTGTCCCGAAACTGATGAAAACGTTCGAATTTGGGCTCCGAAAAAAGGCACAGCGATGCATAGCTTGGCTGTCCCGTCGTAGAGCTCTCGGAGAGCTTTCCAACGGTATGCTGTGGGCCGCGTAACTCTTTACGGATCAAAAGTTATGGGCTCCGGAGCGACGGAGACTTGGTCGCAAGCCCCACGCCCTCGGTTTGCGGGACCAGCCTCTACGCGAATCGAAGCTGTCTCGCCCAAGGTGCCGCGGGATTCGGTAACAAAAATGGTACAGATTGGGTTGTCGCCCTTTTCGCGGCGCACGACTTACGATCCGGGACGGAAAAATAGCACAAAAGAAGAAAAGTGTCCTGAAACTGATGATATCGTTCGATTTTGGGCTCCGAAAAAAGGCCCAGCGAGGCAGGCTTAGCTGTCCTGTCGTAGAGCTCTCTGAGAGCTTTCCAACGGTATACTGTGGGCCGCGTAACTCCTTACGGATCAAAAGTTATGGGCTCCGGAGGGACGGAGACCTGGTCCCAAGCCCCACGCCCTCGGTTTGTGGGCCCAGCCTCTACGTGAAGCGAAGCTGTCTCGCCCAAGGTGCCGCGGTATTCGGTAATAGAAATGGGACGGATTGGGTTGTCACCCTTTTCGCGGCACGCGACGTACGATCTGGCTCGGAAAAACAGCGCAAAAGAAGAAAAGTGTCCCGAAACTGATGAAAACGTTCGATTTTGGGCTCTAAAAAAATGCCTAGCAAAGCATGCTTTGCTACCCCTTCGTAGAGCTCTCGGAGAGCTTTCCAACGGTATGCTGTGGGCCGCGTAACGCCTTGCGGATCAAAAGTTATGGGCTCGGGAGCGCCGGAGACCTGGTCCGAAGCCCCACGCCCTCGGTTTGCGGGCCCAGCCTCTACGCGAAGCGAAGCTGTCTCGCCCAAGGTGCCGCGGGATTCGGTAACAAAAATGGGACAGATTGGGTTGTCGCCCTTTTCGCGGCGCACGACTTACGATCCGGGACGGAAAAATAGCACAAAAGAAGAAAAGTGTCCTGAAACTGATGAAATCGTTCGATTTTGGGCTCCGAAAAAAGGCACAGCGAAGCGAAGCTTGGCTGTCGCGTCGTAGAGCTCTCGGAGAGCTTTCCAACGGTATGCTGTGGGCCGCGTAACTCTTTACGGATCAAAAGTTATGGGCTCCGGAACGACGGAGACCTGGTCCCAAGCCCCACGCCCTCGTTTGCGCCCCCAGCCTCTACGCGAAGCGAAGCTGCCTCGCCCAAGGTGCCACGGGATTCGGAAACAAAAATGGGACGGATTGGGTTGTCGCACTTTTCGCGGCGCACGACGTACTATCCGGGACGGAAAAACAGCGCGAAAGAAGAAAAGTGTCCCGAAACTGATGAAAACGTTTGATTTTGGGCTCCGAAAAAAGGCCCAGCGAAGCAAAGCTTATCTGTCGTGTCGTAGAGCTCTCGGAGAGCTTTCCAACGGTATGCTGTGGGCCGCGTAACTCTTTACGGATCAAAAGTTATGGGCTCCGGAGCGACGGAGACCTGGTACCAAGCCCCACGCCCTCGGTTTGTGGGCCCAGCCTCTACGTGAAGCGAAGCTGGCTCGCCCAAGGTGGCGCGGTATTCGGTAACAAAAATAGGACGGATTGGGTTGTCGCCCTTTTCGCGGCGCATGACGTACGATCCGGGACGGAAAAACAGCGCAAAAGAAGAAAAATGTCCCGAAACTGATTAAAACGTTCGAATTTGGGCTCCGAAAAAAGGCCCAGCAAAGCAAAGCTTAGCTGTCCCGTCGTAGAGCTCTCGGAGAGATTTCCAACGGTATACTGTGGGCCGCGTAACTCTTTATGGATCAAAAGTTATGGGCTCTGGAGCGACGGAGACCTGGTCCCAAGCCGCACGCCCTCGGTTTGCGGGCCCAGCCTCTACGCGAAGCGAAGCTGTCTCGCCCAAGGTGCCGCGGGATTCGGTAACAAAAATGGGACGGATTGGGTTGTCGCCCTTTTCGCGGCGCACGACGTACGATCCGGGACGGAATAACATCGCAAAAGAAGAAAAGTGTCCCGAAACTGATGAAAACGTTCGATTTTGGGCTCCGAAAAAAGGCACAGCAAAGCATAGCTTGGCTGTCCCGTCGTAGAGCTCTCAAAGAGCTTTCCAACGGTATACTGTGGGCAGCGTAACTCTTTACGGATCAAAAGTTATGGGCTCCGGAGCGACGGAGACCTGGTCCCAAGCCCCACGCCCTCGGTTTGTGGGCCCAGCATCTACGCGAAGCGAATTTGTCTCGCCCAAGGTGCCAAGGGATTCGGTAACAGAAATGGGACGGATCGGGTTGTCGCCCTTTTCACGTCGCACGACGTACGATCCGGGACGGAAAAACAGCGCAAAAGAAGAAAAGTGTCCCGAAACTGATGAAAACGTTCGATTTTGGGCTCCGAAAAAAGGCCCAGCGAAGCATAGCTTGGCTGCCCCATCGTAGAGCTCTCGGAGAGCTTTCCAACGGTATGCTGTCGGCCGCTTAACTCCTTACGGATCAAAAGTTATGGGCTCCGGAGCGACGGAGACCTGGGCCCAAGCCCCACGCCCTCGGTTTGTGGGCCCAGCCTCTACGTGAAGCGAAGCTGTCTCGCCCAAGGTGCCGCGGTATTCGGTAATAGAAATGGGACGGATTGGGTTGTCACCCTTTTCGCGGCACGCGACGTACGATCTGGCTCGGAAAAACAGCGCAAAAGAAGAAAAGTGTCCCGAAACTGATGAAAACGTTCGATTTTGGGCTCCGAAAAAAGGCACAGCGATGCATAGCTTATCTGTCCCGTCGTAGAGCTCTCGGAGAGCTTTCCAACGGTATGCTGTGGGCCGCGTAACTCTTTACGGATCAAAAGTTATTGGCTCCGGAGCGACGGAGACTTGGTTGCAAGCCCCACGCCCTCGGTTTGCGGGCCAAGCCTCTACGCGAATCGAAGCTGTCTCGCCCAAGGTGCCGCGGGATTCGGTAACAAAAATGGGACGGATTGGGTTGTCGCCCTTTTCGCGGCGCACGACGTACGATCCGGGACGGAAAAACAGCGCAAAAGAAGAAAAGTGTCCCGAAATTGATGAAAACGTTCGATTTTGGTCTCCGAAAAAAGGCCCAGCGATGCATAGCTTGGCTGTCCCGTCGTATAGTCCTCGGAGAGCTTTCCACCGGTATGCTATGGGCCGCGTAACTCCTTGCGGATCAAAAGTTATGGGCACCGGAGCGACGGAGACCTGGTCCCAAGCCCCACGCCCTCGGTTTGTGGGCCCAGCCTCTACGTGAAGCGAAGCTGTCTCGCCCAAGGTGCCGCGGTATTCGGTAACAAAAATGGGACGGATTGGGTTGTCGCCCTTTTCGCGGCGCATGACGTACGATCCGGGACGGAAAAACAGCGCAAAAGAAGAAAAATGTCCCGAAACTGATGAAAACGTTCGATTTTGGGCTTTGAAAAAAGGCCCAGAGAAGCGAAGCTTGGCTGTCCCGTCGTAGAGCTCTCGGAGAGCTTTCCAACGGTATACTGTGGGCCGCGTAGCTCTTTCTGGATCAAAAGTTATGGGCACTGGAACGACGGAGACCTGGTCCCAAGCCCCACGCCCTCGGTTTGCGGGCCCAGCCTCTACGCGAAGCGAAGCTGTCTCGCCCAAGGTGCCGCGGGATTCGGTAACAAAAATGGGACGGATTGGGTTGTCGCCCTTTTCGCGGCGCACGACTTACGATCCGGGACGGAAAAATAGCACAAAAGAAGAAAAGTGTCCTGAAACTGATGAAATCGTTTGATTTTGGGCTCTGAAAAAAGGCACAGCGAAGCAAAGCTTGGCTGTCCCGTCGTAGAGCTCTCGGAGAGCTTTCCAACGGTATACTGTGGGCCGCGTAACTCTTTACGGATCAAAAGTTATGGGCTCCGGAGCGACGGAGACCTGGTCCCAAGACCCACGCCCTCGGTTTGTGGGCCCAGCCTCTAAGCGAAGCGAAGCTGTCTCGCCCAAGGTGCCACGGGATTCGGTAACAAAAATGGGACGGATTGGGTTGTCGCACTTTTTGCGGCGCACGACGTACGATCCGGGACGGAAAAATAGCGCAAAAGAAGAAAAATGTCTCGAAACTGATGAAAACGTTCGATTTTGGGCTCCGAAAAAAGGCAAAGCGAAGCAAATCTTGGCTGTCCCGTCGTAGAGCTCTCTGAGAGCTTTCCGACGGTATGCTGTGGGCCGCGTAACTCCTTACGGATCAAAAGTTATAGGCTCCGGAGTGACGGAGACCTGGTCCCAAGCCCCACGGCCTCGATTTACGTGAAGCGAAGCTGTCTCGCCCAAGGTGCCACGGTATTCGGTAACAGAAATGGGACGGATTGGGTTGTCGCCATTTTCGCGGCGCGCGACGTACGATCCGGGACGGAAAAACAGCGCAATAGAAGAAAAATGTCCCAAAACTGATGAAAACGTTCGATTTTGGGCTCCGAAAAAAGGCCCAGCGAAGCAAAGCTTGGCTGTCCCGTCGTAGAGCTGTCTGAGAGCTTTCCAACGGTATACTGTGGGCCGCGTAACTCTTTATGGATCAAAAGTTATGGGCTCTGGAGCGACGGAGACCTGGTCCCAAGCCGCACGCCCTCGGTTTGCGGGCCCAGCCTCTACGCGAAGCGAAGCTGTCTCGCCCAAGGTGCCGCGGGATTCGGTAACAGAAATGGGATGGATTGGGTTGTCGCCGTTTTCGCGGCGCGCGACGTACGATCCGGGAGGGAAAAACAGCGCAAAAGAAGAAAGGTGTGCCAAGACTGATGAAAACGTTCGAATTTGGGCTCCGAAAAAAGGCACAGCGAAGCATAGCTTGGCTGTCCCGTCGTAGAGCTCTCAAAGAGCTTTCCAACGGTATACTGTGGGCCGCGTAACTCTTTACGGATCAAAAGTTATGGGCTCCGGAGCGACGGAGACCTGGTCCCAAGCCCCACGCCCTCGGTTTGTTGGCCCAGCCTCTACGCGAAGCGATCCTGTCTCGCCCAAGGTGCCACGGGATTCGGTAACAAAAATGGGTCGGAGTGGGTTCTCGCCCTTTTCGCGGCGCACGACGTACGATTCGGGACGGAAAAACAGCGCAAAAGAAGAAAAGTGTCCCGAAACTGATGAAAACGTTCGATTTTGGGCTCCAAAAAAAGGCACAGCGAAGCATAGCTTGGGTGCCCCGTCGTAGAGCTCTCGGATAGCTTTCCAACGTTATGCTGTGGGCTGCGTAACTCTTTACGGATCAAAAGTTATGGGCTCCGGAGCGACGGAGACCTGGGCCCAAGCCCCACGCCCTCGGTTTGCGGGCCCAGCCTCTACGGGAAGCGAAGCTGTCTCGCCCAAGGTACCACGGGATTCGGTAACAAAAATGGGACGAATTGGGTTGTCGCCGTTTTCGCGGCGCACGACGTACGATCCGGGACGGAAAAACAGCGCGAAAGAAGAAAAGTGTCCCGAAACTGATGAAAATGTTCGATTTTGGGCACCGAAAAAAGGCCCAGCGGAGCTAATCTTAGCTGTCCAGTCGTAGAGCTCTCGGAGAGCTTTCCAACGATATGCTGTGGGCCACGCAACTAGTTACGGATCAAAAGTTATGGGCACCCGAGCGACGGGGACTTGGTCGCAAGCCCCACGCCCTCGGTTTGCGGGCCCAGCCTCTACCCGAATCGAAGCTGTCTCGCCCATGGTGCCGCGGGATTCGGTAACAAAAATGGGACGGATTGGATTGTCGCCCTTTTCGCGGCGCACGACGTACGATCCGGGAAGGAAAAACAGCGCGAAAAAAGAAAAGTGTCTCGAAACTGATGAAAATGTTCGATTTTTGGCACCGAAAAAAGGCACAGCGGAGCATAGCTTGGCTGTCCCGTCGTAGAGCTCTCGGAGAGCTTTCCAACGGTATGCTGTGGGCCGCGTAACTCTTTACGGATCAAAAGTTATGGGCTCCGGAGCCACGGCGACTTGGTCGCAAGCCCCACGCCCTCGGTTTGCGGGCCCAGCCTCTACGCGAATCGAAGCTGTCTCGCCCAAGGTGCCGCGGGATTCGGTAACAAAAATGGGACAGATTGGGTTGTCGCCCTTTTCGCGGCGCACGACGTACGATCCGGGACGGGAAAACAGCGCAAAAGAGGAAAAGTGTCCCGAAACTGATGAAAATGTTCAATTTAGGGCACCGAAAAAAGGCACAGCGGAGCATAGCTTGGCTGTCCCGTCGTAGAGCTCTCGGAGAGCTTTCCAACGGTATGATGTGGGACGCGTAACTCTTTACGGATCAAAAGTTATGGGCTCCGGAGCGACGGAGACCTGGTACCAAGCCCCACGCCCTCGGTTTGCGGGCCCAGCCGCTACGCGAAGCGAAGCTGTCTCGCCCAAGGTGCCGCGAAATTCGTTAACAAAAATAGGACGGATCGGGTTGTCGCCCTTTTCGCGGCGCATGACGTACGATCCGGGACGGAAAAACAGCGCAAAAGAAGAAAAATGTCCCGAAACTGATGAAAACGTTCGATTTTGGGCTCTGAAAAAAGGCTCAGAGAAGCGAAGCTTGGCTGTCCCGTCGTAGAGCTCTCGGAGAGCTTTCCAACGGTATGCTGTGGGCCGCGTAACTCTTTACAGATCAAAAGTTATGGGCTCCGGAACGACGGAGACCTGGTCCCAAGCCCCACGCCCTCGGTTTACGGGCCCAGCCTCTACACGAAGCGAAGCTGTCTCGCCCAAGGTGCCACGGGATTCGGTAACAAAAATGGGACGGATTGGGTTGTTGCCCTTTTCGCAGCGCACGACGTACGATCCGGGACGGAAAAACAGCGCGAAAGAAGAAAAATGTCCCGAAACTGATGAAAACGTTCGATTTTGGGCTCCGAAAAAAGTCACAGCGAAGCATAGCTTGGCTGTCCCGTCGTAGAGCTCTCGGAGAGCTTTCCAACGGTATGCTGTGGGCCGCGTAACTCTTTACGGATCAAAAGTTATGGGCTCCGGAGCTACGGAGACCTGGTACCAAGCCCCACGCCCTCGGTTTGTGGGCCCAGCCTCTACGTGAAGCGAAGCTGTCTCGCCCAAGGTGCCGCGGTATTCGGTAACAAAAATGGGACGGATTGGGTTGTCGCCCTTTTCGCGGCGCACGACGTACGATCCGGGACGGAAAAACAGCACAAAAGAAGAAAAGTGTCCTGAAACTGATGAAAACGTTCGATTTTTGGCTCCGAAAAAAGGCCCAGCGAAGCAAAGCTTGGCTGCCCCGTCGTAGAGCTCTCGGAGATCTTTCCAACGGTATGCTGTGGACCGCGTAAATCTTTACGGATCAAAAGTTATGGGCTCCGGAGCGACGGAGACCTGGTCCCAAGCCCCACGCCCTCGTTTTGCGGGCCCAGCCTCTACGCGAAGCGAAGCTGTCTCGCCCAAGGTGCCGCAGGATTCGGTAACAAAAATGAGATGGATTGGGTCCTCACCCTTTTCGCGGCGCACGACGTACGATCCGGGACGGAAAAACAGCACAAAAGAAGAAAAGTGTCCCGAAACTGATGAAAACGTTCGATTTTGGGCTCCGAAAAAAGGTCCAGCGAAGCAAAGCTTGGCTGCCCCGTCGTAGAGCTCTCGGAGAGCTTTCCAACGGTATGCTGTAGGCCGCGTAACACTTTACGGATCAAAAGTTATGGGCTCCGGAGCGATTGAGACCTGGTACCAAGCCCCACGCCCTCGGTTTGTGGGCCCAACCTCTACATGAAGCGAAGCTGTTTCGCCCAAGGTGCCGCGGGATTCGGTAACAAAAATGGGACGTATTGGGTTGTCGCCCTTTTCGCGGCGCACGACGTACGATCCGGGACGGAAAAACAGCGCAAAAGAAGAAAAATGTCCCGAAACTGATGAAAACGTTCGATTTTGGGCTCTGAAAAAAGGCCCAGAGAAGCAAAGCTTGGCTGTGCCATCGTAGAGCTCTCGGAGAGCTTTCCAACGGTATGCTGTGGGTCGCGTAACTCTTTACGGATCAAAAGTTATGGGCTCTGGAGCGACGGAGATCTGGTCCAAAGCCCCACGCCCTCGGTTTGCGGGCCCAGCCTCTACGCGAAGCGAAGCTGTCTCGCCCAAGGTGCCGCGGGATTCGGTAACAAAAATGGGACGGATTGGGTTGTCGCCCTTTTCGCGGCGCACGACTTACGATCCGGGACGGAAAAATAGCACAAAAGAAGAAAAGTGTCCTGAAACTGATGAAATCGTTCGATTTTGGGCTCCGAAAAAAGGCACAGCGAAGCGAAGCTTGGCTGTCCCGTCGTAGAGCTCTCGGAGAGCTTTCCAACGGTATACTGTGGGCCGCATAACTCTTTACGGATCAAAAGTTATGGGCTCCGGAGCGACGGAGACCTGGTCCCAAGACCCACGCCCTCGGTTTGTGGGCCCAGCCTCTACGCGAAGCGAAGCTGTCTCGCCCAAGGTGCCGCGGGATTCGGTAACAATAATGGGACGGATTGGGTAGTCGCCCTTTTCACGGCGCACGACGTACGATCCGGGAAGGAAAAATAGCGCGAAAGAAGAAAAATGTCCCGAAACTGATGAAAACGTTCGATTTTGGGCTCCGAAAAAAGGCACAGCGAAGCGTAGCTTGGCTGTCCCGTCCTAGAGCTCTCGGAGTGCTTTCCAACGGTATGCTGTGGACCGCATAACTCTTTACGGATCAAACGTTATGGGCTCCGGAGCTACGGAGACCTGGTACCAAGCCCCACGCCCTCGGTTTGTGGGCCCAGCCTCTACGTGAAGCGAAGCTGTCTCGCCCAAGGTGCCGCGGTATTCGGTAACAAAAATGGGACGGATTGGGTTGTCGCCCTTTTCGCTGCGCATGACGTACGATCCGGGACGGAAAAACAGCGCAAAAGAAGAAAAATATCCCGAAACTGATGAAAACGTTCGATTTTGGGCTCCGAAAAAAGGCCCAGCGAAGCAAAGCTTGGCTGTCCCGCCGTAGAGCTCTCGGAGAGCTTTCCAACGTTATACTGTGGGCCGCGTAACTCTTTACGGATCAAAAGTTATGGGCTCCGGAGCGACGGAGACTTGGTCGCAAGCCCCACGCCCTCGGTTTGCGGGCCCAGTCTCTACGCGAATCGAAGCTGTCTCGCCCAAGGTGCCGTGGGATTCGGTAACAAAAATGGGACGGATTGGGTTGTCGCCCTTTTCGCGGCGCACGACGTACGATCCGGGACGGAAAAACGGCACAAAAGAAGAAAAGTGTTCCGAAACTGATGAAAACGTTCGATTTTGGGCTCGGAAAAAAGGCACAGCGAAGCATAGCCTGGCTGTCCCGTCGTAGAGCTCTCGGAGAGCTTTCCAACGGTATGCTGTGGGCCGCGTACCTCCTTGCAGATCAAAAGTTATGGGCCCCGGAGCGACGGAGACCTGGTCCCAAGCCCCTCGACCTCGGTTTGCGGGCCCAGCCTCCACGCGAAGCGAAGCTGTCTCGCCCAAGGTACCGCGTGATTCGGTAACAGAAACGGGACGGATTGGGCTGTCGCCCTATTCGCGGCGCGCGACGTACGATCCGGGACGGAAAAACAGCGCAAAAGCAAAAAAGTGTCCCGAAACTGATGAAAACGTTCGATTTTGGGCTCCGAAAAAAGGCCCAGCGAAGCACAGCTTCGCTGTCCCGTCGTAGAGCTCTCGGAGAGCTTTCCAACGGTATGCTGTGGGCCGCGTAACTCTTTACGGATCAAAAGTTATGGGCTCCGGAGCGACGGAGACCTGGTCCCAAGCCCAGCGCCCTCGGCTTGCTGGCCCAGCCTCCACGCGAAGCGAAGCTGTCTCGCCCAAGGTGCCGCGGGATTCGATAACAGAAATGGGGCGGATTGTGTTGTCGCCCTTTTCGCGACGCACGACGCACGATCCGGGATCGAAAAACATCTTCAAAGCAGAAAAGTGCCTCGAAACTGATGAAAACGTTCGATTTTGGGCTCCGAAAAAAGGCCCAGCGAAGCTTTGCTTGGCTGCCCCGTCGTAGAGCTCTCGGAGAGCTTTCCAACGGTATGCTGTGGGCCGCGTAACTCTTTACGGATCAAAAGTTATGAGCTCCGGAGCTACGGAGACCTGGTACCAAGCCCCACGCCCTCGGTTTGTGGGCCCAGCCTCTACGTGAAGCGAAGCTGTCTCGCCCAAGGTGCCGCGGGATTCGGTAACAAAAATGGGACGGATTGGGTTGTCGCCCTTTTCGCGGCGCATGATGTACGATCCGGGACGGAAAAACAGCGCAAAAGAAGAAAAATGTCCCGAAACTGATGAAAACGTTCGATTTTGGGCTCCGAAAAAGGGCCCAGCGAAGCAATGCTTACCTGTCCCGTCGTAGAGCTCTCGGAGAGCTTTCCAACGGTATGTTGTAGGCCGGGTAACTCCTTACGGATCAAAAGTTATGGGCTCCGGAGCGACGGAGACCAGGTCCCAAGCCCCACGCCCTCCGTTTGCGGGCCCAGCCTCTAGGGGAAACGAAGCTGGCTCGCCCAAGGTGCCGCGGGATTCGGTATCGAAAATGGGAGGGATTGGGTTGTGGCCCTTTCCGCGGCGCCCGACGGGCGATCCGGGACGGAAAAACAGCGCAAAAGAAGAAATGTGTCCCGAAACTGATGAAAACGTTCGATTTTGGGCTCCGAAAAAAGGCACAGCAAAGCATAGCCTGGCTGCCCCGTCGTAGAGCTCTCGGAGAGCTTTCCAACGGTATGCTGTGGGCCGCGTAACTCTTTACGGATCCAAAGTTATGGGCTCCGGAGCGACGGAGACCTGGTACCAAGCCCCACGCCATCGGTTTGTGGGCCCAGCCTCTACGCGAAGCGAAGCTGTCTCGCCCAAGGTTCGGCGGGATTCGGTAACAAAAATGGGACGGATTGGGTTGTCGCCCTTTTCGCGGCGCACGACATACGATCCGGGACGGAAAAACAACGCAAAAGAAGAAAAGTGTCCCGAAACTGATGAAAACGTTCGATTTTGGGCTCCGAAAAAAGGCCCAGCGAAGCATAGCTTGGCTGCCCCGTCGTAGAGCTCTCGGAGAGCTTTCCAACGCTATGCTGTGGGACGCGTAACTCCTTACGGATCAAAAGTTAAGGGCTCCAGAGCGACGGAGACCTGGTCCCAAGCCCTGCGCCCTCGGTTTGCGGACCCAGCCTCTACGCGAAGCGAAGCTGTCTCGCCCAAGGTGCCGCGGGATTCGGTAACAAAAATGGGACGGATTGGGTTGTCGTCCTTTTCGCCGCGCACGACGTACGATCCGGGACGGAAAAACAGCGCAAAAGAAGAAAAGTGTCCCGAAACTGATGAAAACGTTCGATTTTGGGCTCCGAGAAAAGGCACAGCGAAGCATAGCTTGGCTGTCCCGTCGTAGAGCTCTCGGAGAGCTTCCCAACGGTATCCTGTGGGCCGCGTAACTCCTTACGGATCAAAAGTTATGGGCTTCGGAGCGACGGAGACCTGGTCCCAAGCCCCACGCACTCGGTTTGCGGGCCCAGCCTCTAGGTGAAGCGAATATGTCTCGCCCAAGGTGCCAAGAGATTCGGTAACAAAAATGGGACGGATCGGGTTGTCGCCCTTTTCGCGGCGCACGACGTACGATCCGGGACGGAAAAACAGCGCAAAAGAAGAAAAGTGTCTCGAAACTGATGAAAACGTTCGATTTTGGGCTCCGAAAAAAGGCCCAGCGAAGCTTAGCTTAGCTGCCCCATCGTAGAGCTCTCGGAGAGCTTTCCAACGGTATGTTGTGGGCCGCGTAACTCTTTACGGATCAAAAGTTATGGGTTGCGGAGCGACGGAGACTTGGTCACAAGCACAACGCCCTCAGTTTGCGGGCCCAGGCTCTACGCGAATCGAAGCTGTCTCGCCCAAGGTGCCGCGGGATTCGGTAACAAAAATGGGACGGAATGGGTTGTCGCCCTTTTTACGGCGCACGACGTACGATCCGGGACGGAAAAACAGCGAAAAAGAAGAAAAGTGTCCCGAAACTGATGAAAACGTTCGATTTTGGGCTCCGAAAAAAGGCACAGCAAAGCATAGCCTGCTGTACCATCGTAGAGCTCTCGGAGACCTTTCCAACGGTATGTTGTGGGCCGCGTAACTCTTTACGGATCAAAAGTTATTGGCTCCGGAGCGACGGAGACTTGGTCGCAAGCCCCACGCCCTCGGTTTGCGGGCCCAGCCTCTACGCGAATCGAAGCTGTCTCGCCCAACGTGCCGCGGGATTCGGTAACAAAAATGGGACGGATTGGGATGTCGCCCTTTTCGCGGCGCACGACGTATGATCCGGGACGGAAAAACAGCGCAAAAGAAGAAAAGTGTCCCGTAACTGATGAAAATGTTCGATTTTGGGCACCGAAAAAAGGCACAGCGAAGCATAGCCTGGCTGTCCCGTCGTAGAGCTCTCGGAGAGCTTTCCAACGGTATGCTGTGGGCCGCGTAACTCTTTACGGATCAAAAGTTATGGGCTCCGGAGCGACGGAGACCTGGTACCAAGCCCCACGCTCTCGGTTTGTGGGCCCAGCCTCTACGCGAAGCGAAGCTGTCTCGCCCAAGGTGCCGCGGGATTCGGTAACAGAAATGGGACGGATTGGGTTGTGGCCCTTTTCGCGGCGCACGACGTACGATCCGGGACGGAAAAACAGCGCGAAAGAAGAAAAATTTCCCGCAACTGATGAAAAGGTTCGATTTTGTGCTCCGAAAAAAGGCACAGCGAAGCATAGCTTGGCTGTCCCGTCGTAGAGCTCTCGGAGAGCTTTCCAACGGTATGCTGTGGGCCGCGTAACTCTTTACGGATCAAAAGTTATGGGCTCCGGAGCTACGGAGACCTGGTACCAAGCCCCACGCCCTCGGTTTGTGGGCCCAGCCTCTACGTGAAGCGAAGCTGTCTCGCCCAAGGTGCCGCGGTATTCGGT
The DNA here is from genome assembly GCA_037974665.1 of Ehretia macrophylla. Lineage (NCBI taxonomy): Eukaryota > Viridiplantae > Streptophyta > Magnoliopsida > Boraginales > Ehretiaceae > Ehretia > Ehretia macrophylla. The sequence goes on along the minus strand of CM075773.1, from coordinate 25,511,148 downwards.
AACAAAAATGGGACGGATTGGGTTGTCGCCCTTTTCGCGGTGCACGACGTACGATCCGGGACGGAAAAATAGCGCAAAAGAAGAAAAATGTCCCGAAACTGATGAAAACGTTCGATTTTGGGCTCCGAAAAAAGGCCTAGCAAAGCAACACTTAGCTGTCCCGTCGTGGAGCTCTCGGAGAGCTTTCCAACGGTATGCTGTGGGCCGCGTAACTCTTTACGGATCAAAAGTTATGGGCTCCGGAGCGACGGAGACTTGGTCGCAAGCCCCACGCCCTCGGTTTACGGGCCCAGCCTCTACGCGAATTGAAGCTGTCTCGCCCATGGTGCCGCGGGATTCGGTAACAAAAATGGGACGGATTGGGTTGTCGCCCTTTTCGCGGCGCACGACGTACGATCCGGGACGGAAACACAGCGCAAAAGAAGAAATGTGTCCCGAAACTGATGAAAACGTTCGATTTTGGGCTCATAAAAAAGGCACAGCAAAGCATAGCCTGGCTGTCCCGTCGTAGAGCTCTCGGAGAGCTTTCCAACGGTATGCTGTGGGCCGCGTAACTCTTTACGGATCAAAAGTTATGGGCTCCGGAGCGACGGAGACCTGGTACCAAGCCCCACGCTCTCGGTTTGTGGGCCCAGCCTCTACGCGAATCGAAGCTGTCTCGCCCAAGGTGCCGCGGGATTCGGTAACAAAAATGGGACGGATTGGGTTGTCATCCTTTTCGCGGCGCACGACGTACGATTCGGGACGGAAAAACAGCGCAAAAGAAGAAAAGTGTCCCGAAACTGATGAAAACGTTCGATTTTGGGCTCCGAAAAAAGGCACAGCGAAGCATAGCCTAGCTGTCCCGCCGTAGAGCTCTCGGAGAGCTTTCCAACGGTATGCTGTGGGCCGCGTAACTCTTTACGGATCAAAAGTTATGGGCTCCGGAGCGACAGAGACCTGGTACCAAGCCCCACGCCCTCGGTTTGTGGGCCCAGCATCTACGCGAAGCGAAGCTGTCTCGCCCAAGGTGCCGCGGGATTCGGTAACAAAAATGGGACGGATTGGGTTGTCGCCCTTTTCGCTGCGCACGACGTACGATCCGGGACGGAAAAACAGTGCAAAAGAAGAAAAGTGTCCCGAAATTGATGAAATCGTTCGATTTTGGGCTCCGAAAAAAGGCCCAGCAAAGCATAGCTTAGCTGTCCCGTCGTAGAGCTCTTGGAGAGCTTTCCAACGGTATGCTGTGGGCCGCGTAACTCTTTACGGATCAAAAGTTATGGGCTCCGGAGCGACGGAGACTTGGTCGCAAGCCCCACGCCCTCGGTTTGCGGGCCCAGCCTCTACACGAATCGAAGCTGTCTCGCCCAAGGTGCCGCGGGATTCGGTAACAAAAATGGGACGGATTGGGTTGTCGCCCTTTTCGCGGCGCACGACGTACTATACGGGACGGAAAAACAGCGAAAAATAAGAAAAGTGTCCCGAAACTGATGAAAACGTTCGATTTTGGGCTCCGAAAAAGGCACAGCAAAGCATAGCCTGCTGTCCCATCGTAGAGCTCTCGGAGAGCTTTCCAACGGTATGCTGTGGGCCGCGTAACTCTTTACGGATCAAAAGTTATGGGCTCCGGAGCGACGGAGACTTGGTCGCAAGCCCCACGCCCTCGGTTTACGGGCCCAGCCTCTACGCGAATTGAAGCTGTCTCGCCCATGGTGCCGCGGGATTCGGTAACAAAAATGGGACGGATTGGGTTGTCGCCCTTTTCGCGGCGCACGACGTATGATCCGGGACGGAAAAACAGCGCAAAAGAAGAAAAGTGTCCCGTAACTGATGAAAATGTTCGATTTTGGGCACCGAAAAAAGGCACAGCGAAGCATAGCCTGGCTGTCCCGTCGTAGAGCTCTCGGAGAGCTTTCCAACGGTATGCTGTGGGCCGCGTAACTCTTTACGGATCAAAAGTTATGGGCTCCGGAGCGACGGAGACCTGGTACCAAGCCCCACGCTCTCGGTTTGTGGGCCCAACCTCTACGCGAAGTGAAGCTGTCTCGCCCAAGGTGCCAAGGGATTCGGTAACAAAAATGGGACGGATCGGGTTGTCGCCCTTTTCGCGGCGCACGACGTACGATCCGGGACGGAAAAACAGCGCGAAAGAAGAAAAGTGTCCCGAAACTGATGAAAACGTTCGATTTTGGGCACCGAAAAAAGGCCCAGCAAAGCATAGCCTGCTGTCCCATCGTAGAGCTCTCGGAGAGCTTTCCAACGGTATGCTGTCGGCCGCGTAACTCCTTACGGATCAAAAGTTATGGGCTCCTGAGCGACGGAGACCTGGTCCCAAGCCCCACGCCTTCGGTTTGCGAGCCCAGCCTCTACGCGAAGCGAAAATGTCTCGCCCAAGGTGCCGCGGGATTCGGTAACAAAAATGGGATGGATTGGGTCGTCACCCTTTTCGCGGCGCACGACTTACGATCCGGGACGGAAAAATAGCACAAAGGAAGAAAAGTGTCCTGAAACTGATGAAATCGTTCGATTTTGGGCTCCGAAAAAAGGCACAGCGAAGCAAAGCTTGGCTGTCCCGCCGTAGAGCTCTCGGAGAGCTTTCCAACGTTATACTGTGGGCCGCGGAACTCTTTACGGAGCAAAAGTTCTGCGCTCCGGAGCGACGGAGACCTGGTCCCAAGCCCCACGCCCTCGGTTTGCTGGCCCAGCCTCTACGCGAAGCGAAGCTGTCTCGCCCAAGGTGCCGCGGGATTCGGTAACAAAAATGGGACGGATTGGGTTGTCGTCCTTTTCGCGGCGCACGACGTACGATCCGGGACGGAAAAACAGCGCAAAAGAAGAAAAATGTCCCGAAACTGATGAAAACGTTCGATTTTGGGCTCCGAAAAAAGGCCTAGCGAAGCGAAGCTTGGCTGTCCCGTCGTAGAGCTCTCGGAGAGCTTTCCAACGGTATACTATGGGCCGCTTAACTCCTTACGGATCAAAAGTTATGGGCTCGGGAGCGACGGACACCTGGTCCCAAGCCCTCGGTTTGCGGGCCCAGCCTCTAGGTGAAGCGAATATGTCTCGCCCAAGGTGCCAAGGGATTCGGTAACAGAAATGGGACGGATCGGGTTGTCGCCCTTTTCGCGGCGCACGACGTACGATCCGGGACGGAAAAACAGCGCAAAAGAAGAAAAGTGTCTCGAAACTGATGAAAACGTTCGATTTTGGGCTCCGAAAAAAGGCCCAGCGAAGCAAAGCTTAGCTGCCCCATCGTAGAGCTCTCGGAGAGCTTTCCAACGGTATACTATGGGCCGCGTAACTTTTTACGGATCAAAAGTTATGGGCTCTGGAGCGACGGAGACCTGGTCCCAAGCCCCACACCCTCGGTTTGCGGGCCCAGCCTCTACGCGAAGCGAAGCTGTCTCGCCCAAGGTGCCGCGGGATTCGGTAACAAAAATGGGACGGATTGGGTTGTCGCCCTTTTCGCGGCGCACGACGTACGATCCGGGACGGAAAAACAGCGCAAAAGAAGAAAAGTGTCCTGAAACTGATGAAAACGTTCGATTTTGGTCTCCGAAAAAAAGCACAGCGAAGCATAGCTTGGCTGTCCCGTCGTAGAGCTCTCGGAGAGCTTTCCAACGGTATGCTGTGGGCCGCGTAACTCTTTACGGATCAAAAGTTATGGGCTCCTGAGCGACGGAGACTTGGTCCCAAGCCCCACCCCCTCGGTTTGTGGGCCCAGCCTCTACGCGAAGCGAAGCTGTCTCGCCCAAGGTGCCGCGGGATTCGGTAACAAAAATGGGACGGATTGGGTTGTCGCCCTTTTCGCGGCGCACGACGTACGATCCGGGACGGAAAAACAGCGCAAAAGAAGAAAAGTGTCCTGAAACAGATGAAAACGTTCGATTTTGGGCTCCGAAAAAAAGCACAGCGAAGCATAGCTTGGCTGTCCCATCGTAGAGCTCTCGGAGAGCTTTCCAACGGTATGCTGTGGGCCGCGTAACTCTTTACGGATCAAAAGTGATGGGCTCCGGAGCGACGGAGACTTGGTCGCAAGCCCCACGCCCTCGGTTTGCGGGCCCAACCTCTACGCGAATCGAAGCTGTCTCGCCAAAGGTGCCGCGGGATTCGGTAACAAAAATGGGACGGATTGGGTTGTCGCCCTTTTCGCGGCGCGCGACGTACGATCCGGGACGGAAAAACAGCGCAAAAGAAGAAAAGTGTCCCGAAACTGATGAAAACGTTCGATTTTGGGCTCCCAAAAAAGTCACAGCGAAGCATAGCTTGGCTGTCCCGTCGTAGAGCTCTCGGAGAGCTTTCCAACGGTATGCTGTGGGCCGCGTAACTCTTTACAGATCAAAAGTTATGGGCTCCGGAGCGACGCAGACTTGGTCCCAAGCCCCACGCCCCACGCCCTCGGTTTGTGGGCCCAGCCTCTACGCGAAGCGAAGCTGTCTCGCCCAAGGTGCCAAGGGATTCGGTAACAGAAATGGGACGGATCGGGTTGTCGCCCTTTTCGCGGCGCACGACGTACGATCCGGGACGGAAAAACAGCGCAAAAGAAGAAAACAGTCTCGAAACTGATGAAAACATTCGATCTTGGGCTCCGAAAAAACGCACAACGAAGCATAGGTTGGCTGTCCCGTCGTAGAGCTCTCGGAGAGCTTTCCAACGGTATGCTGTGGGCCGCGTAACTCTTTACGGATCAAAAGTTATGGGCTCCGGAGCGACGGAGACTTGGTCGCAAGCCCCACGCCCTCGGTTTGCTGGCCAAGCCTCTACGCGAATCGAAGCTTTCTCGCCCAAGGTGCCGCGGGATTCGGTGACAAAAATGGGACGGATTGGGTTGTAGCCCTTTTCGCGGCGCACGACGTACGATCCGGGACGGAAAAACAGCGCAAAAGAAGAAAAGAGTCCCGAAACTGATGAAAACGTTCGATTTTGGGCTCCGAAAAAAGTTACAGCGAAGCATAGCTTGGCTGTCCCGTCGTAGAGCTCTCAGAGAGCTTTCCAACGGTATGCTGTGGGCCGCGTAACTCTTTACGGATCAAAAGTTATGGGCTCCGGAGCGATGGAGACTTGGTCGCAAGCCCCACGCCCTCGGTTTGCGGGCCCAACCTCTACGCGAATCGAAGCTGTCTCGCCCAAGGTGCCGCGGGATTCGGTAACAAAAATGGGACAGATTGGGTTGTCGCCCTGTTTGCGGCGCACGCCGTACGATCCAGGACGGAAAAACAGCGCAAAAGAAGAAAAGTGTCCCGAAACTGATGAAGACGTTCGATTTTGGGCTCCGAAAAAAGGTCCAGCGAAGCAAAGCTTGGCTGCCCCGTCGTAGAGCTTTCGGAGAGCTTTCCAACGGTATGCTGTAGGCCGCGTAACTCCTTACGGATCAAAAGTTATGGGCTCCGGAGCGACGGAGACCTGGTACCAAGCCCCACGCTCTCGGTTTGCGGGCCCAGCCTCCACGCGAAGCGAAGCTGTCTCGCCCAAGGTGCCGCGGGATTCGGTAACAGAAACGGGACGGATTGGGCTGTCGCCCTATTCGCGGCGCGCGCCGTACGATCCGGGACGGAAAAACAGCGCAAAAGAAGAAAAGTGTCCCGAAACTGATGAAAACGTTCGATTTTGGGCTCCGAAAAAAGGCCCAGCGAAGCAAAGCTTGGCTGCCCCGTCGTAGAGCTCTCGGAGAGCTTTCCAACGGTATGCTGTGGGCCGCGTAACTCTTTACGGATCAAAAGTTATGGGCTCCGGAGCGACGGAGACCTGGTCCCAAGCCCCACGCCCTCGTTTTGCGGGCCCAGCCTCTACGCGAAGCGAAGCTGTCTCGCCCAAGGTGCCGCAGGATTCGGTAACAGAAATGAGACGGATTGGGTTGTCGCCCATTTCGCAGCGCGCGAAGTACGATCCGGGACGGAAAAACAGCGTAAAAGAAGAAAAGTGTCCCGAAACTGATTAAAACGTTCAATTTTGGAGTGCAAAAAAGGCCCAGCGAAGCATGCTTAGCTATCCCGTCGTAGAGCTCTAGAAGAGCTTTCCAACGGTATGCTGTGGGCCGCATAACTCCTTACGGATCAAAAGTTATGGGCTCCGGAGCGACGGAGACCTGGTCCCAAGCCACACGACCTCGGTTTGTGGGCCCAGCCTCTACGCGAAGCGAAGCTGTCTCGTCCAAGGTGCTGCGGGATTCGGTAACAAAAATGGGACGGATTGGGTTGTCGGCCTTTTCGCGGCGCACGACGTACGATCCGGGACGGAAAAACAGCGCAAAAGAAGAAAAGTGTCCTGAAACTGATGAAAACGTTCGATTTTGGGCTCCGAAAAAAAGCACAGCAAAGCAGAGCTTAGCTGTCCCGTCGTAGAGCTCTTGGAGAGCTTTCCAACGGTATGCTGTGGGCCGCGTAACTCTTTACGGATCAAAAGTTATGGGCTCTGGAGCGATGGAGACCTGGTCCCAACCCCCACGCCCTCGGTTTGCGGGCCCAACCTCTACGCGAATCGAACCTGTCTCGCCAAAGGTGCCGCGGGATTCGGTAACAAAAATGGGAAGGATTGGGTTGTCGGCCTTTTTGCGGCACACGACGTACGATCCGGGACGGAAAAACAGCGCAAAAGAAGAAAAGTGTCCCGAAACTGATGAAAACGTTCGATTTTGGGCTCCGAAAAAAGTCACAGCGAAGCATAGCTTGGCTGTCCCGTCGTAGAGCTCTTGGAGAGCTTTCCAACGTTTTACTGTGTACCACGTAACTCTTGACGGATTAAAAGTTATGGGCACTGGAGCGACGGATACCTGGTCACAAGCCCCACGCCCCACGCCCTCGGTTTGTGGGCCCAGCCTCTACGTGAAGTGAAGTTGTCTTGCCAAAGGTGCCATGGGATTCGGTAACAGAAATGGGACGGATCGGGTTGTCGCCCTTTTCGCGGCGCGCGACGTACGATCCGGGACGGAAAAACAGCGCAAAAGAAGAAAAGAGTCCCGAAACTGATGAAAACGTTCGATTTTGTGCTCCGAAAAAAGTCACAGCGAAGCATAGCTTGGCTGTCCCGTCGTAGAGCTCTGGGAGAGCTTTCCAACGGTATGCTGTGGGCCGCGTAACTCTTTACGGATCAAAAGTTATGGGCTCCGGAGCGACGGAGACTTGGTCGTAAGCCCCACGCCCTCGGTTTGCGGGCCCAGCCTCTACGCGAATCGAAGATGTCTCGCCCAAGGTGCCGCGGGATTCGGTAACAAAAATGGGACGGATTGGGTTGTCGCCCTTTTCTAGGCGCACGACGGACGATCCGGGACGGAAAAACAGCGCAAAAGAAGAAAAGTGTCCCGAAACTGATGAAAACGTTCGATTTTGGGCTCCGAAAAAAGGCCCAGCGAAGCACAGCTTGGCTGCCCCGTCGTAGAGCTCTCGGAGAGCTTTCCAACGGTATGCTGTGGGCCGCGTAACTCCTTACGGATCAAAAGTTATGGGCTCCGGAGCGACGGAGACTTGGTCCCAAGCGCCACGCCCTCGGTTTGCGGGCCCAGCCTCCACGCGAAGCGAAGCTGTCTCGCCCAAGGTGCCGCGGGATTCGGTAACAGAAACGGGACGGATTGGGCTGTCGCCCTATTCGCGGCGCGCGCCGTACGATCCGGGACGGAAAAACAGCGCAAAAGAAGAAAAGTGTCCCGAAACTGATGAAAACGTTCGATTTTGGGCTCCGAAAAAAGGCACAACAAAGCAAAGCTTGGCTGTCCCGTCGTCGAGCTGTCGGAGAGCTTTCCAACGGTATGCTGTGGGCCGCGTAACTCTTTACGGATCAAAAGTTATGGGCTCCGGAGCGACGGAGACTTGGTCCCAAGCCCCACGCCATCGGTTTGTGGGCCCAGCCTCTACGCGAAGAGAAGCTGTCTCGCCCAAGGTGCCGCGGGATTCGGTAACAAAAATGGGACGGATTGGGTTGTCGACCTTTTCGCGGCGCACGACGTACGATCCGGGACGGAAAAACAGCGCGAAAGAAGAAAAATGTAACGAAACTGATGAAAACGTTCCATTTTGGACTCCGAAAAAAGGCCCAGCGAAGCGAAGCTTGGCTGTCCCGTCGTAGAGCTCTCGGAGAGCTTTCCAACGGTTTACTGTGGGCCGCGTAACTCTTTACGGATCAAAAGTTATGGGCTCTGGAGCGACGGAGACCTGGTCCTAAGCCCCACGCCCTCGGTTTGCGGGCCCAGCCTCTACGCGAAGCGAAGCTGTCTCGCCCAAGGTGCCGCGGGATTCGGTAACAAAAATGGGACGGATTGGGTTGTCGCCCTTTTCGCGGCGCACGACTTACGATCCGGGACGGAAAAATTGCACAAAAGAAGAAAAGTGTCCTGAAACTGATGAAAACGTTCGATTTTGGGCTCCGAAAAAAGGCACAGCGAGCAAAGCTTGCTGTCCCGTCGTAGAGCTCTCGGAGAGCTTTCCAACGGTATGCTGTGGGCCGCGTAACTCTTTACGGATCAAAAGTTATGGGCTCCGGAACGACGGAGACTTGGTCGCAAGCCCCACGCCCTCGGTTTGCGGGCCCAGCCTCTACGCGAATCGAAGCTGTCTCGCCCAAGGTGCCGCCGGATTCTGTAACAAAAATGGGACGGATTGGGTTGTCGCCCTTTTCGCGGCGCACGACGTACGATCCGGGACGGAAAAACAGCGCAAAAGAAGAAAAGTATCCTGAAACTGATGAAATCGTTCGATTTTGGGCTCCGAAAAAAGGCACAGCGAAGCAAAGCTTAGCTGTCCTGTCGTAGAGCTCTCGGAGAGCTTTCCAACGGTATACTGTGGGCCGCGTAACTCTTTACGGATCAAAAGTTATGGGCTCCGGAGCGACAGAGACCTGGTCGCAAGCCCCACGCCCTCGGTTTGCGGGCCCAGCCTCTACGCGAAGCGAAGCTGTCTCGCCCAAGGTGCCGCGGGATTCGGTAACAAAAATGGGACAGATTGGGTTGTCGCCCTTTTCGCGTCGCACGACGTATGATCCGGGACGGAAAAACAGCGCAAAAGAAGAAAAGTGTCCCGAAACGGATGAAAACGTTCGATTTTGGGCTCCGAAAAAAGGCCCAGCGAAGCAAAGCTTGGTTGTCCCATCGTAGAGCTCTCGGAGAGCTGTCCAACGGTATGCTGTCGGACGCGTAACTCCTTACGGATCAAAAGTTATGGGCTCCGGGGCGACGGAGACCTGGTACCAAGCCCCACGCCCTCGGTTTGTGGGCCCAGCCTCTACGCGACGCGAAGCTGTCTCGCCCAAGGTGCCGTGGGATTCGGTACCAGAACTGGGACGGATCGGTTGTCGCCTTTTTCGCGGCGCATGACGTACGATCCGGGACGGAAAAACAGCGCAAAAGAAGAAAAATGTCCCGAAAGTGATGAAAACATTCGATTTTGGGCTCCGAAAAAAGGCCCAGCGTAGCGAAGCTTGGCTGTCCCGTCGTAGAGCTCTCGGAGAGCTTTCCAACGTTATACTGTGGGCCGCGTAACTCTTTGCGGATCAAAAGTTATGGGCTCTGGAGCGACGGAGACCTGGTCCCAAGCCCCACGCCCTCGGTTTGCGGGCCCATCCTCTACGCGAAGCGAAGCTGTCTCGCCCAAGGTGCCGCTGGATTTGGTAACAAAAATGGGACGGATTGGGTTGTCGCCCTTTTCGCTGCGCACGACTTACGATCCGGGACGGAAAAATAGCACAAAAGAAGAAAAGTGTCCTGAAACTGATGAAATCGTTCAATTTTGGGCTCCAAAAAAAGGCACAGCGAAGCGAAGCATGGCTGTCCCGTCGTAGAGCTCTCGGAGAGCTTTCCAACGGTATACTGTGGGCCGCGTAACTCTTTACGGATCAAAAGTTATGGGCTCCGGAGCGACGGAGACTTGGTCGCAAGCCCCACGCCCTCGGTTTGCGGGCCCAGCCTCTACGCGAATCGAAGCTGTCTCGCCCAAGGTGCCGCGGGATTCGGTAACAAAAATGGGACGGATTGGGTTGTCGCCCTTTTCGCGGCGCACGACGTACGATCCGGGACGGAAAAACAGCGCAAAAGAAGAAAAGTGTCCCGAAATTGATGAAAACGTTCAATTTTGGCGTCCGAAAAAAGGCACAGCGAAGGTTAGCTTGGCTCTGCCGTCGTAGAACTCTCGGAGAGCTTTCCAACGGTATGCTGTGGGCCGCGTAACTCTTTACGGATCAAAAGTTATGGGCTCTAGAGCGACGGTGACCTGGTCCCAAGCCCCACGCCCTCGGTTTGCGGGCCCAGCCTCTACGCGAAGCGAAGCTGTCTCGCCCAAGGTGCCGCGGGATTCGGTAACAAAAATGGGACGGATTGGGTTGTCGCCCTTTTCGCTGCGCACGACGTACGATCCGGGACGGAAAAACAGCGCAAAAGAAAAAAAGTGTCCTGAAACTGATGAAAATGTTCGATTTTGGGCTCCGAAAAAGGCACAGCAAAGCATAGCTTGGCTGTTCCGTCGTAGAGCTCTTGGAGAGCTTTCCAACGGTATGCTGTGCGCCTCGTAACTCTTTACGGATCGAAAGTTAGGGGCACCAGAGCGATGGAGAGTTGGTCGCAAGCCCCACGGCCTCGGTGTGCGGGGCCAGCCGCTATGCGAATCGAAGCTGTCTCGCCCAAGGTGCCGCGGGATTCGGTAACAAAAATGGGACGGATTGGGTGGTCGCCCTTTTCGCGGCGCACGACGTACGATCCGGGACGGAAAAACGGCACAAAAGAAGAAAAGTGTTCCGAAACTGATGAAAACGTTCGATTTTGGGCTCCGAAAAAAGGCACAGCGAAGCTTAGCTTGGCTGTCCCGTCGTAGAGCTCTCGGAGAGCTTTCCAACGGTATGCTGTGGGCCGCGTAACTCTTTACGGATCAAAAGTTATGGGCTCCAGAGCGATGGATACTTGGTCGCAAGCCCCACGCCCTCGGTTTGTGGGCCCAGCCTCTACGCGAAGCGAAGCTGTCTCGCCCAAGGTACCGCGGGATTCGTTAACAAAAATGGGACGGATTGTGTTGTCGCCCTTTTCGCGGCGCACGACGTACGATCCGGGACGGAAAAACAGCGCAAAAGAAGAAAAGTGTCCCGAAACTAATGAAAACGTTCGATTTTGGGGTCCGAAAAAAGGCACAGCGAAGCGTAGCTTGGCTGTACCGTCGTAGAACTCTCGGAGAGCTTTCCAACGGTATGCTGTGGGCCGCGTAACTCTTTACGGATCAAAAGTTATGGGCTCTGGAGCGACGGAGACCTGGCCCCAAGCCCCACGCCCTCGGTTTGCGGAGCCAGCCTCTACGTGAAGCGAAGCTGACTCGTCCAAGGTGCCGCGGGATTCGGTAACAGAAATTGGACGGATTAGGTTGTCGTCCTTTTCGCAGCGCACGACGTACGATCCGGGACGGAAAAACAGCGCAAAGGAAGAAAAATGTCCCGAAACTGATGAAAACGTTCGATTTTGGGCTCCGAAAAAAGGCACAGCGAAGCGAAGCTTGGCTGTACCGTCGTAGAACTCTCGGAGAGCTTTCCAACGGTATACTGTGGGCCGCGTAACTCTTTACGGATCAAAAGTTATGGGCTCCGGAGCGACGCAGACTTGGTCGCAAGCCCCACGCCCTCGGTTTGCGGGCCCAGCCTCTACGCGAAGCGTAGCTGTCTCGCCCAAGGTGCCACGGTATTCGGTAACAAAAATGGGACGGATTGGGTTGTCGCCCTTTTCGCGGCGCACGACTTACGATCCGGGACGGAAAAATAGCACCAAAGAAGAAAAGTGTCCTGAAACTGATGAAATCGTTCGATTTTGTTCTCCGAAAAAAGGCACAGAGAAGCGAAGCTTGGCTGTCCCGTAGTAGAGCTCTCGGAGAGCTTTCCAACGGTATACTGTGGGCCGCGTAACTCTTTAGGGATCAAAAGTTATGTGCTCCGGAGCGACGGGGGCGTGGTCGCAAGCCCTACGCCCTCGGTTTGCGGGCCCAGCCTCTACGCGAAGCGAAGCTGTCTCGCCCAAGGTGCCGCGGGATTCGGTAACAAAAATGGGACGGATTGGGTTGTCGCCCTTTTCGCGGCGCACGACGTACGATCCGGGACGGAAAAATAGCGCGAAAGAAGAAAAGTGTCCCAAAACTGATTAAAACGTTCAATTTTGGGCTCCGAAAAAAGGCCCAGCAAAGCAGAGCTTAGCTGTTCCGTCGTAGAGCTCTCGGAGAGCTTTCCAACGGTATGCTGTGGGCCGCGTAACTCTTTACGGATCAAAAGTTATGGGCTCTGGAGCGATGGAGACCTGGTCCCAAGCCCCACGCCCTCGGTTTGCGGGCCCAGCCTCTACGCGAAGCGAAGCTGTCTCGCCCAAGGTGCCGCGGGATTCGGTAACAAAAATGGGACGGATTGGGTTGTCGCCCTTTTCGCGGCGCACGACGTACGATCCGGGACAGAAAAATAGCGCAAAAGAAGAAAAGTGTCCCGAAACTGATGAAAACGTTCGATTTTGGGCTCCGAAAAAAGGCACAGCGAAGCATAGCTTGGTTTTCCCGTCGTAGAACTCTCGGAGAGCTTTCCCACGGTATGCTGTGGGCCGCGTAACTCTTTACGGATCAAAAGTTATGGGCTCCGGAGCGACGGAGACCTGGTACCAAGCCCCACGCCCTCGGTTTGTGGGCCCAGCCTCTACGAGAAGCGAAGCTGTCTCGCCCAAGGTGCCACGGGATTCGATAACAAAAATGGGACGGATTGGGTTGTCGCCCTTTTCGCGGCGCACGACGAACGATCCGGGGCGAAAAAACAGCGCGAAAGAAGAAAAGTGTCCCGAAACTGATGAAAACGTTCAATTTTGTTCTCCGAAAAAAGCACAGCGAAGCATAGCTTGGCTGTCCCGTCGTAGAGCTCTCGGAGAGCTTTCCAACGGTATGCTGTGGGCCGCGTAACTCTTTACGGATCAAAAGTTATGGGCTCCGGAGCGACGGAGACTTGGTCCCAAGCCCCACGCCCTCGGTTTGTGGGCCCAGCCTCTACGCGAAGCGAAGCTGTCTCGCCCAAGGTGCCGCGGTATTCGGTAACAAAAATGGGACGGATTGGGTTGTCTCCCTTTTCGCGGCGCATGACGTACGATCCGGGACGGAAAAACAGCGCAAAGGAAGAAAAATGTCCCGAAACTGATGAAAACATTCGATTTTGGGCTCCGAAAAAAGGCCCAGCGTAGCGAAGCTTGGCTGTCCCGTCGTAGAGTTCTCGGAGAGCTTTCCAACGTTATACTGTGGGCCGCGTAACTCTTTACGGATCAAAAGTTATGGGCTCTGGAGCGACACGCCCTCGGTTTGCGGGCCCAGCCTCTACGCGAAGCGAAGCTGTCTCGCCCAAGGTGCCGCGGGATTCGGTAACAAAAATGGGACGGATTGGGTTGTCTCCCTTTTTGCTGCGCACGACTTACGATCCGGGACGGAAAAACAGCCCAAAAGAAGAAAAGTGTCCTGAACCTGATGAAATCGTTCGATTTTGGGCTCCGAAAAAAGGCACAGCGAAGCAAAGCTTGGCTGTCTCGTCGTAGAGCTCTCGGAGAGCTTTCGAACGGTATACTGTGGGCCGCGTAAATCTTTACGGATCAAAAGTTATGGTCTCCGGAGCGACGGAGACTTGGTCGCAAGCCCCACGCCCTCGGTTTGCGGGCCCAGCCTCTACGCGAATCGAAGCTGTCTCGCCCAAGGTGCCGCGGGATTCGGTAACAAAAAAGGGACGGATTGGGTTGTCGCCCTTTTCGCGGCGCACGACGTACGATCCGGGACGGAAAAACAGCGCAAAACAAGAAAAGTGTCCCGAAATTGATGAAAACGTTCGATTTTGGTGTCCGAAAACAGTCACAGCGAAGCGTAGCTTGGCTGTACCGTCGTAGAACTCTCGGAGAGCTTTCCAACGGTATGCTGTGGGCCGCGTAACTCTTTACGGATCAAAAGTTCTGGGCTCTGCAGCGACGGAGACCTGGCCCCAAGCCCCACGCCCTCGGTTTGTGGGCCCAGCCTCTACGCGAAGCGAAGCTGTCTCGCCCAAGGTGCCGCGGGATTCGGTAACAAAAATGTGACGGATTGGGTTGTCGCCCTTTTCGCGGGGCACGACGTACGATCCGGGACGGAAAAACATCGCAAAAGAAGAAAAGTGTCCTGAAACTGATGAAATCGTTCGATTTTGGGCTCCGAAAAAAGGCACAGCGAAGCATAGCTTGGCTGTCCCGTCGTAGAGCTCTCGGAGAGCTTTCCAACGGTATACTGTGGGCCGCGTAACTCTTTACGGACCAAAAGTTGTGGGCTCCGGAGCGCCGGCGCCCTGGTCCCAAGCCCCACGCCCTCGGTTTGCGGGCCCAGCCTCTACGCGAATCGAAGCTGTCTCGCCCAAGGTGCCGCGGGATTCGGTAACAGAAATGGGACGGATTGGGTTGTCGCCCTTTTCGCGGCGCACGACGTACGATCCGGGACGGAAAAACAGCGCAAAATAAGAAAAGTGTCCCGAAACTGATGAAAACGTTCGATTTTGGGCTCCGAAAAAAGGCACAGCGAAGCATTGCATGGCTGTCCCGTCGTAGAGCTCTCGGAGAGCTTTCCAACGGTATGCTGTGGGCCGCGTAACTCTTTACGAATCAAAAGTTATGGGCTCCGGAGGGACAGAGACCTGGCACCAAGCCCCACGCCCTCGGTTTGTGGGCCCAGCATCTACGCGAAGCGAAGCTGTCTCGCCCAAGGTGCCAAGGGATTCGGTAACAAAAATGGGACGGATTGGGTTGTCGCCCTTTTCGCGGCGCACGACGTACGATCCGGGACGAAAAAACAGCGCAAAAGAAGAAAAGTGTCCCGAAACTGATGAAAACGTTCGATTTTGGGCTCCGAAAAAAGGCACACCGTAGCATAGCTTGGCTGTCCTGTCGTAGAGCTCTCGGAGAGCTTTCCAACGGTATGCAGTGGGCCGCGTAACTCTTTACGGATCAAAAGTTATGGGCTCCGGAGCGACGGAGACTTGGTCGCAAGCCCCACGGCCTCGGTTTGCGGGCCCAGCCTCTACATGAAACGAAGTTGCCCCACCTAAGGTGCCGCGGGATTCGGTAACAGAAATGGGACGGAGTTGGTTGTCGCCCATTTCGCGGCGCACGACGTACGATCCGGGACAAAAAACAGCGCAAAAGAAGAAAAGTGTCCTGAAACTGATGAAATCGTTCGATTTTGGGCTCCGAAAAAAGGCACAGCGAAGTGAAGCTTGGCTGTCCCATCGTAGAGCTCTCGGAGAGCTTTCCAACGGTATACTGTGGGCCGCGTAACTCTTTACGGATCAAAAGTTATGGGCTCCGGAGCGACGGAGACTTGGTACCAAGCCCCACGCCCTCGGTTTGCGGGCCCAGCCTCTACGTGAATCGAAGCTGTCTCGCCCAAGGTGCCGTGGGATTCGATAACAGAAATGGGGCGGATTGTGTTGTCGCCCTTTTCGCGACGCGCGACGCACGATCCGGGACCGAAAAACATCTTCAAAGCAGAAAATTGCCTCGAAACTGATGAAAACGTTCGATTTTGGGCTCCGAAAAAAGGCCCAGCGAAGCTTTGCTTGGCTGCCCCGTCGTAGAGCTCTCGGAGAGCTTTCCAACGGTATGCTGTGGGACGCGTAACTCTTTACGGATCAAAAGTTACGGGCTCCGGAGCGACGGAGACTTGGTCGAAAGCCCCACGCCCTCGGTTTGCGGTCCCAGCCTCTACGCGAATCGAAGCTGTCTCGCCCAAGGTGCCGCGGGATTCAGTAACAACAATGGGACGGATTGGGTTGTCGCCCTTTTCGCGGCGCACGAAGTACGATCCGGGACGAAATAACAGCGCAAAAGAAGAAAAGTGTCCCGAAACTGATGAAAACGTTCGATTTTGGGCTCCGAAAAAAGGCACAATGAAGCACAGCTTGGCTGTCCCGTCGTAGAGCTCTCGGAGAGCTTTCCAACGGTATGCTATGGGCCGCATAACTGTTTACGGATCAAAAGTTATGGGCTCCGGAGCGACGGAGACTTAGTCCCAAGCCCCACGCCCTCGGTTTGTGGGCCCTGCCTCTACGCGAAGCGAAGCTGTCTCGCCCAAGGTGCTGCGGGATTCGGTAACAGAAATGGGATGGATCGGGTTGTCGCCCTTTTCGCGTCGCACGACGTATGATCCGGGACGAAAAAACAGCCCAAAAGAAGAAAAGTGTCCCGAAACTAATGAAAACGTTCGATTTTGGGCTCCGAAAAAAGGCCCAGCGAAGCAAAGCTTGGCTGCCCCATCGTAGAGCTCTCGGAGAGCTTTCCAACGGTATGCTGTCGGCCGCTTAACTCCTTACAGATCAAAAGTTATGGGCGCCAGAGCGACGGAGACTTAGTCCCAAGCCCCACGCCCTCGGTTTGGGGGCCCAGCCTCTACGTGAAGCGAATTTGTCTCGCCCTAGGTGCCGCGGGATTCGGTAACATAAATGGGACGGATCGGGTTGTCGCCCTTTTCGCGGCGCACGACGTACTATGCGGGACGGAAAAATAGCGCAAAAGAAGAAAAGTGTCCCGAAACTGATGAAAACGTTCGATTTTGGGCCCCGAAAAAAGGCATAGCAAAGCATAGCTTGGCTGTCCCGTCGTAGAGCTCTCGGAGAGCTTTCCAACGGTATGCTGTGGGCCGCGTAACTCTTTACGGATCAAAAGTTATTGGCTCCGGAGCGACGGAGACTTGGTCGCAAGCCCCACGCCCTCGGTTTGCGGGCCCAGCCTCTACGCGAATTGATGCTGTCTTGCCCAAGGTGCCGCGGGATTCGGTAACAAAAATGGGACGGATTGGGTTGTCGCCCTTTTCGCGGCGCACGACGTACGATCCGGGACGGAAAAACAGCGCAAAAGAAGAAAAGTGTCCCGAAACTGATGAAAACATTCGATTTTGGGTTCCGAAAAAAGGCACATCGAAGCGAAGCTTGGCTGTCCCGTCGTAGAGCTCTCGGAGAGCTTTCCAACGGTATGCTGTGGGCCGCGTAACTCTTTACGGATCAAAAGTTATGGGCTCCGGAGCGACGGAGACTTGGTCGCAAGCCCCAAGCCATCGGTTTCCGGGCCCAGCCTCTACGCTAATTGATGCTGTCTTGCTCAAGGTGCCGCGGGATACGGAAACAAAATTGGGTCGGATTGGGTTCTCCCCCATTTCGCGGCGCACGACGTACGATCCGTGACGGAAAAACAGCGCAAAAGAAGAAAAATGTCCCGAAACTGATGAAAACGTTCGATTTTGGGCTCCGAAAAAAGGCACAGAGAAGCGTAGCTTGGCTGTCCCGTCGTAGAGCTCTCGGAGAGCTTTCCAACGTTATACTGTGGGCCGCGTAACTCTTTACGGATCAAAAGTTATGGGCTTTGGAGCGACGGAGACCTGGTCCCAAGCCCCACGCCCTCGGTTTGCGGGCCCAGCCTCTACGCGAAGCGAAGCTGTCTCGCCCAAGGTGCTGCGGGATTCGGTAACAAAAATGGGACGGATTGGGTTGTCGCCCTTTTCGAGGCGCACGACTTACGATCCGGGACTGAAAAATAGCACAAAAGAAGAAAAGTGTCCTGAAACTGATGAAATCGTTCGATTTTGGGCTCCGAAAAAAGGCACAGCAGAGCGAAGCTTGGCTATACCGTAGTAGAGCTCTCGGAGAGTTTTCCAACGGTATACTGTGGGCCGCGTAACTCTTTACGGATCAAAAGTTATGGGCTCCGGAGCGACGGAGACTTGGTCGCAAGCCGCACGCCCTCGGTTTGCGGGCCCCGCCTCTACGCGAAGCGAAGCTGTCTCGCCCAAGGTGCCACGGTATTCGGTAACAAAAATGGGACGGATTGGGTTGTCGCCCTTTTCGCGGCGCACGACTTACGATCCGGGACGGAAAAATAGCACAAAAGAAGAAAAGTGTCCTGAAACTGATAAAATCGTTCGATTTTGGTCTCCGAAAAAAGGCACAGAGAAGCGAAGCTTGGCTGTCCCGTAGTAGAGCTCTCGGAGAGCTTTCCAACGGTATACTGTGGGCCGCGTAACTCTTTAAGGATCAAAAGTTATGGGCTCCGGAGCGACGGAGACTTGGTCCCAAGCCCCACGCCCTCGGTTTGTGGGCCCAGCCTCTAAGCGAAGCGAAGCTGTCTCGCCCAAGGTACCGAGGGATTCGGTAACAATAATGGGACGGATTGGGTTGTCGCCCTTTTCGCGCCGCACGACGTACGATCCGGGACGAAAAAACAGCGCGAAAGAAGAAAAGTGTCCCGAAACTGATGAAAACATTCGATTTTGGGCTCCGAAAAAGGCCCAGCGAAGCATAGCTTAGCTATCCCATTGTAGAGCTTTCGAAGAGCTTTCCAACGGTATGCTGTGGGCCGCGTAACTCCTTACGGATCAAATTTTATGGGCTCTGGAGCGACGGAGACCTGGTCCCAAGCCCCACGCCCTCGGTTTGCGGGCCCAGCCTCTACGCGAAGCGAAGCTGTCTCGCCCAAGGTGCTGCGGGATTCGGTAACAAAAATGGGACAGATTGGGTTGTCGCCCTTTTCGCGGCGCACGATGTACGATCCGGGACGAAAAAACAGCACAAAAGAAGAAAAGTGTCCTGAAACTGATGAAATCGTTCGATTTTGGGCTCCGAAAAAAGGCACAGCGAAGCGAAGCTTGGCTATACCGTAGTAGAGCTCTCGGAGAGTTTTCCAACGGTATACTGTGGGCCGCGTAACTCTTTACGGATCAAAAGTTATGGGCTCCGGAGCGACGGAGACTTGGTCGAAAGCCCCACGGCCTCGGTTTGCGGGCCCAGCCTCTACACGAATCGAAGCTGTCTCGCCCAAGGTGCCGCGGGATTCGGTAACAAAAATGTGACGGATTGGGTTGTCGCCCTTTTCGCGGCGCACGACGTACGATCCGGGACGGAAAAACAGCGCAAAAGAAGAAAAGTGTCCCGAAATTGATGAAAATGTTCGATTTTGGGCTCCGAAAAAAGGCACAGCGAAGCATAGCTTTGTTGTCCCGTCGTAGAGCTCTCGGAGAGCTTTCCCAAGGTATGCTGTGGGCCACGTAACTCTTTACGGATCAAAAGTTATGGGCTCCGGAGCGACGGAGACCTGGTACCAAGCCCCACGCCCTCGGTTTGTGGGCCCAGCCTCCACGCGAAGCGAAGCTGTCTCGCCCAAGGTGCCGCGGGATTCGATAACAGAAATGGGACGGATTGTGTTGTCGCCCTTTTCGCGGCGCACGACGCACGATCTGGGAAGGAAAAACAGCGCAAAAGAAGAAAAGTGTCCCGAAACTGATGAAAACGTTCGATTTTGGGCTCCGAAAAATGTCCCAGCGAAGCAAAGCTTAGCTGCCCCGTCGTAGAGCTCTCGGAGAGCTTTCCAACGGTATGCTGTGGGCCGCGTAACTCCTTACGGATCAAAAGTTAGGGGCTCCGGAGCGACGGAGACCTGGTCCCAAGCCCTGCGCCCTCGGGTTCCGGGCCCAGCCTCTAGGTGAAGCGAATTTGTCTCACCCAAGGTGCCAAGGGATTCGGTAACAGGAATGGGACGGATCGGGTTGTCGCCCTTTTCGCGGCGCACGACGTACGATACGGGACGGAAAAACAGCGCAAAAGAAGAAAAGTGTCTCGAAACTGATGAAAACGTTCGATTTTGGGCTCCGAAAAATGGCCCAGCGAAGCACAGCTTGGCTTCCCCGTCGTAGAGCTCTCGGAGAGCTTTCCAACGGTATGCTGTGGGCCGCGTAACTCCTTACGGATCAAAAGTTATGGGCTCCGGAGCGACGGAGACCTGGTACCAAGCCCCACGCACTCGGTTTGCGGGCCCAGCCTCTACGCGACGCGAAGCTGTCTCGCCCAAGGTGCCGCGGTATTCGATAACAAAAATGGGACGGATTGGGTTGTCGCCCTTTTCGCGGCGCACGACGTACGATCCGGGATGGAAAAACAGCGCAAAAGAAGAAAAATGTCCCGAAACTGATGAAAACATTCGATTTTGGGCTCCGAAAAAAGGCCCAGCGAAGCGAAGCTTGGCTGTCCCGTCGTAGAGTTCTCGGAGAGCTTTCCAACGTTATACTGTGGGCCGCGTAACTCTTTACGGATCAAAAGTTATGGGCTCTGGAGCGACGGAGACCTGGTCCCATGCCCCACGCCCTCGATTACGGGCCCAGCCTCTACGCGAAGCGAAGCTGTCTCGCCCAAGGTGCCGCGGGATTTGGTAACAAAAATGGGACGGATTGGGTTGTCGCCCTTTTCGCTGCGCACGACTTACGATCCGGGACGGAAAAATAGCACAAAAGAAGAAAAGTGTCCTGAAACTGATGAAATCGTTCGATTTTGGGCTCCAAAAAAAGGCACAGCGAAGCGAAGCTTGGCTGTCCCGTCGTAGAGCTCTCGGAGAGCTTTTCCAACGGTATACTGTGGGCCGCGTAACTCTTTACGGATCAAAAGTTATGGGCTCCGGAGCGACGGAGACTTGGTCGCAAGCCCCACGCCCTCGGTTTGCGGGCCCAGCATCTACGTGAAGCGAATTTGTCTCGCCCAAGGTACCGCGCGATTCGGTAACAGAAATGGGACGGATTGGGTTGTCGCCAATTTCGCGGCGCGCGAAGTACGATCCGGGACGGAAAAACAGCGCAATAGAAGAAAAGTGTCCCGAAATTGATGAAAACTTTCAATTTTGGGGTCCGAAAAAAGGCACAGCGAAGCGTAGCTTGGCTGTACCGTCGTAGAGCTCTCGGAAAGCTTTCCAACTGTATGTTGTGGGCCGCGTAACTCCTTACGGATCAAAAGTTAAGGGCTCTGGAGCGACGGAGACCTGGTCCCAAGCCCCACGCCCTTGGTTTGCGGGCCCAGCATCTATGTGAATCAAAGCTGTCTCTTCCAAGGTACCGCGGGATTCGGTAACATAAATGGGACGGATTGGGTTGTCGCCCTTTTCACGGCGCACGACGCACGATCCGGGACGAAAAATAACATAAAAGAAGAAAAGTGCCACGAAACTGATGAAAATGTTCGATTTTGGGCTCCGAAAAAAGGCCCAGCAAAGCACAGCATGGCGGCCCCGTCGGAGAGCTCTCGGAGAGCTTTCCAACGGTATGCTGTGGGCCGCGTAACTCTTTACGGATCAAAAGTTATTGGCTCCGGAGCGACGGAGACTTGGTCCCAAGCCCCACGCCCTCGGTTTGCGGGCCCAGCCTCTATGCGAATCGAAGCTGTCTCGCCCAAGGTACCGCGGGATTCGGTAACAAAAATGGGTCGGATTGGGTTGTCGCCCTTTTCGCGGCGCACGACGTACTATCCGGGACGAAAAAACAGCGCAAAAGAAGAAAAGTGTCCCGAAACTGATGAAAACGTTCGATTTTGGGCTCCGAAAAAAGGCACAGCGAAGCATAGCTTGGCTATCCCGTCGTAGAGCTCTCGGAGAGCTTTCCAACGGTATGCTGTGGGCCGCGTAACTCTTTACGGATCAAAAGTTATGGGCTCCGGAGCGACGGAGACTTGATCCCAAGCCCCACGCCCTCGGTTTGCCGGCGCAGCCTCTACACGAATCGAAGCTGTCTCGCCCAAGGTGCCGCGGGATTCGGTAACAAAAATGGGACGGATTGGGTTGTCGCCCATTTCGCGGCGCACGACGTACGATCCGGGACAGAAAAACAGCGCAAAAGAAGAAAAGTGTCCTGAAACTGATGAAATCGTTCGATTTTGGGCTCCGAAAAAAGGCACAGCGAAGTGAAGCTTGGCTGTCCCGTCGTAGAGCTCTCGGAGAGCTTTCCAACGGTATACTGTGGGCCGCGTAACTCTTTACGGATCAAAAGTTATGGGCTCCGGAGCGACGGAGACTTGGTCCCAAGCCCCACGCCCTCGGTTTGCGGGCCCAGCCTCTACGCGAATCGAAGCTGTCTCGCCCAAGGTGCCACGGGATTCAGTAACAAAAATGGGACGGATTGGGTTGTCGCCCTTTTCGCGGCTCACGACGTACGATCGGGGACAGAAAAACAGCCCAAAAGAAGAAAAGTGTCCTAAAACTGATGAAATCGTTCGATTTTGGGCTCCGAAAAAAGGCACAGCGAAGCATAGCTTGGCAGTCCCGTCGTAGAGCTCTCGGAGAGCTTTCCAACGGTATGCTGTGGGCCGCGTAACTCCTTACGGATCAAAAGTTATGGGCTCCGGAGGGACGGAGACCAGGTCCCAAGCCCCACGCCCTCGATTTGCGGGCCCAGCCTCTAGGTGAAGCGAAGCTGTCTCGCCCAAGGTGCCGCGGGATTCGATAACAAAAATGGGACGGATTGGGTTGTCGCCCTTTTCGCGGCGCACGACGTACGATCCGGGACGGAAAAACAGCGCAAAAGAAGAAAAGTGTCCCGAAACAGATGAAAACGTTCGATTTTGGGCTCCGAAAAAAGGCACAGCGAAGCATAGGATGGCTGTCCCGGCGGAGAGCTCTCGGAGAGCTTTCCAACGGTATGCTGTGGGCCGCGTAACACCTTACGAATCAAAAGTTATGGGCTCCGGAGCGACGGAGACCTAGTCCCAAGCCCCACGGCCTCAGTTTGCGGGCCCAGCCTCTACGTGAAGCGAAGCTGTCTCACCCAAAATGCAGCGGGATTCGGTAACAGAAATGGTACGGATTGGGTTGTCGCCCTTTTCGCGGCGCGCGACGTACGATCCGGGACGAAAAAACAGCGCAAAAGAAGAAAAGTGTCCCAAAATTGATGAAAACGTTCGATGTTGGGCTCCGAAAAAAGGCACAGCAAAGCATAGGTTGGCTGTCCCGTCGTAGATCACTCTGAGAGCGTTCCAACAGGATGCTGTGGGCCGAGTAACTCTTTACAGATCAAAAGTTATGGGCTCCGGAGCGACGGAGACTTAGTCCCAAGCCCCACGCCCTCGGTTTGTGGGCCCAGCCTCAACGCGAATCGAAGCTGTCTTGCCCAAGGTGCCGCGGGATTCGGTAACAAAAATGGGACGGATTGGGTTGTCGCCCTTTTCGCGGCGCACGACGTACGATCCGGGACGAAAAAACAGCGCAAAAGAAGAAAAGTGTCCCGAAACTGATGAAAACGTTCGATTTTGGGCTCCGAAAAAAGGCCCAGCGAAGCAAAGCTTGGATTTCCCATCGTAGAGCTCTCGGAGAGCTTACCAACGGTATGCTGTGGGCCGCGTAACTCTTTACGGATCAAAAGTTATGGGCTCCGGAGCGACGGAGACTTGGTCGCAAGCCCCACGCCCTCGGTTTGCGGGCCCAGCCTCTACGCGAATCGAAGCTGTCTCGCCCAAGGTGCCGCGGGATTCGGTAACAAAAATGGGACGGATTGGGTTGTCGCCCTTTTCGCGGCGCACGACGTACGATCCGGGACGGAAAAATAGCGCAAAAGAAGAAAAGTGTCCCGAAACTGATGAAAACTTTCGATTTTGGGCTCCGAAAAAAGGCCCAGCAAAGCAAAGCTTGGCTGCCGCATCGTAGAGCTCTCGGAGAGCTTTCCAACGGTATGCTGTCGGCCGCGTAACTCCTTACGGATCAAAAGTTATGGGCTCTGGAGCGACGGAGACTTGGTCCCAAGCCCCACGCCCTCGGTTTGCGGGCCCAGCCTCTACGCGAAGCGAAGCTATCTCGCCCACGGTGCCACGGGATTCGGTAACAAAAATGGGACGGATTGGGTTGTTGCCCTTTTCGCGGTGCACGACGTACGATCCGGGACGGAAAAACAGCGCAAAAGAAGAAAAGTGTCCCGAAACTGATGAAAACGTTCGATTTTGGGCTCCGAAAAAAGGCCCAGCGAAGCACAGCTTGGCTGCCCCGTCGTAGAGCTCTCGGAGAGCTTTCCAACGGTATGCTGTGGGCCGCGTAACTCCTTACAGATCAAAAGTTATGGGCTCCGGAGCGACGGAGACCTGGTCCCAAGCCCTGCGCCCTCGGTTTGCGGGCCCAGCCTCCACGCGAAGCGAAGCTGTCTCGCCCAAGGTACCGCGTGATTCGGTAACAGAAACGGGAAGAATTGGGCTGTCGCCCTAATCGCGGCGCGCGACGTACGATCCGGGACGGAAAAACAGCGCAAAAGCAGAAAAGTGTCCCGAAACTGATGAAAACGTTCGATTTTGGGCTCCGAAAAAAGGCCCAGCGAAGCACAGCTTGGCTGTTCCGTCATAGAGCTCTCGGAGAGCTTTCCAACAGTATGCTGTGGGCCGCGTAACTCTTTACGGATCAAAAGTTATGGGCTCCGGAGCGACGGAGACCTGGTACCAAGCCCCACGCCCTCGGTTTGTGGGCCCAGCCTCTACGCGAAGCGAAGCTGTCTTGCCCAAGGTGCCGCAGGATTCGGTAACAAAAATGGGACGGATTGGGTTGTCTCCCTTTTCGCGGCGCACGATGTACGATCCGGGACGGAAAAACAGCGCAAAAGAAGAAAAGTGTCCCGAAACTGATGAAAACGTTCGATTTTGGGCTCCGAAAAAAGGCCCAGCGAAGCATAGCTTGGCTGTCCCGTCGTAGAGCTCTCGGAGAGCTTTCCAACGGTATGTTGTGGGCCGCGTAACTCTTTACGGATCAAAAGTTATGGGCTCCGGAGCGACGGAGACTTCGTCGCAAGCCCCCCGCCGTCGGTTTGCGGGCCCAGCCTCTACGCGAATCGAAGCTGTCTCGCCCAAGGTGCCGCGGGATTCGGTAACAAAAATGGGACGGATTGGGTTGTCGCCCTTTTCGCGGCGCACGACGTACGATCCGGGACGGAAAAACAGCGCAAAAGAAGAAAAGTGTCCCGAAACTGATGAAAACGTTCGATTTTGGGCTCCGAAAAAAGGCACAGCGAAGCAAAGCTTGGCTGTCCCGTCGTAGAGCTCTCGGAGAGCTTTCCAACGGTATGCTGTGGGCCGTGTAAATCTTTACGGATCAAAAGTTATGGGCTCCGGAGGGACGGAGACCTGGTACCAAGCCCCACGCCCTCGGTTTGTGGGCCCAGCCTCTACGCGAAGCGAAGCTGTCTCGCCCAAGGTGCCGCGGGATTCGGTAACAAAAATGGGACGGATTGGGTTGTCGCCCTTTTCGCGGCGCACGACGTACGATCCGGGACGGAAAAATAGCGCAAAAGAAGAAAAGTGTCCCGAAACTGATGAAAACGTTCGATTTTGGGCTCCGAAAAAAGGCACAGCGAAGCATAGCTTGGCTGTCCCGTCGTAGAGCTCTCGGAGAGCTTTCCAACGGTATGCTGTGGGCCGCGTAACTCTTTACGGATCAAAACTTATTGGCTCCGGAGCGACGGAGACTTGGTCCCAAGCTCCACGCCCTCGGTTTGCGGGCCCAGCCTCTACGCGAATTGATGTTGTCTCGCCCAAGGTTCCGCGGGATTTGGTAACAAAAATGGGACGGATTGGGTTGTCGCCCTTTTTGCGGCGCACGACGTACGATCCGGGACGAAAAAACAGCGCAAAAGAAGAAAAGTGTCCCGAAATTGATGAAATCGTTCGATTTTGGGCTCCGAAAAAAGGCCCTGCGAAGCAATGCTTAGCTGTCTCCTCGTAGAGCTCTCGGAGAGCTTTCCAACGGTATGCTGTGGGCCGCGTAACTCTTTACGGATCAAAAGTTATGGGCTCCGGAGCGACGGAGACCTGGTATCAAGCCCCACGCCCTCGGTTTGTGGGCCCAGCCTCTACGCGAAGCGAAGCTGTCTCGCCCAAGGTGCCGCGGGATTCGGTAACAAAAATGGGACGGATTGGGTTGTCGCCCTTTTCGCGGCGCACGACGTACGATCCGGGACGGAAAAACAGCGCAAAAGAAGAAAAATGTCCCCAAACTGATTAAAACGTTCGATTTTGGGCTCTGAAAATAGGCCCAGCGAAGCGAAGCTTAATTTTTGCGTCGTAGAGCTCTCGGAGAGCTTTCCAACGGTATGCTGCGGGCCGCGTAACTCCTTGCGGATCAAAAGTTATGGGCTCCGAATTGACGGAGACCTGGTCCCAAGCCCCACGCCCTCGGGTTGCGGGCCCAGCCTCTACGCAAAGCGAAGCTGTCTCGCCGAAGGGGCCGCGGGATTCGGTAACAAAAGTGGGTCGGATTGGGTTGTTGCCCTTGTCGCGGCGCACGACCAACGATCCGAGACGGAAAAATAGCACAAAAGAAGAAAAGTGTCCTGAAACTGATGAAATCGTTCGATTTTGGGCTCCGAAAAAAGGCACAGCGAAGCGATGATTGGCTGTCCCGTCGTAGAGCTCTCGGAGAGCTTTCCAACGGTATACTGTGGGCCGCGTAACTCTTTACGGATCAAAAGTTATGGGCTCCGGAGCGACGGAGACTTGGTCGCAAGCCCCACGCCCTCGGTTTGCGGGCCCAGCCTCTGCGCGAATCGAAGCTGTCTCGCCCAAGGTGCCGCGGGATTCGGTAACAAAAATGGGACGGATTGGGTTGTCGCCCTTTTCGCGGCGCACGACGTACGATCCGGGACGGAAAAACAGCGCAAAAGAAGAAAAGTGTCCCGAAACAGATGAAAACGTCCGATTTTGGGCTCCGAAAAAATGCACAGCGAAGCATAGCTTGGCTGTCCCGTCGTAGAGCTCTCGGAGAGCTTTCCAACTGTATGCTATGCGTCGCGTAACACCTTACGGATCAAAAGTTATGGGTACCGGGGCGACGGAGACTTGGTCCCAAGCCCCACGCCCTCGGTTTGTGGGCCCAGCCTCTACGTGAGGCAAAGTTGTCTTGCCCAAGTTGCCGCGGGATTCAGTAAGAAAAATGGGACGAATTGGGTTGTCGCCCTTTTCGCGGCGCACAACGTACGATCCGGGACGGAAAAACAGCGTAAAAGAAGAAAAGAGTCCAGAAACTGATGAAAACGTTCAATTTTAGGCTCCGAAAAAAGGCACAGCGAAGCATAGCTTGGCTGTCCTGTCGTAGAGCTCTCGGAGAGCTTTCCAACGGTATGCTGTGGGCCGCGTAACTCTTTACGGATCAAAAGTTAAGGGCTCCGGAGCGACGGAGACTTGGTCCCAAGCCCCACGCCCTCGGTTTGTGGGCCCAGCCTCTACGCGAAGCGAAGCTGTCTCGCCCAAGGTGCCGCGGGATTCAGTAAGAAAAATGGGACGAATTGGGTTGTCGCCCTTTTCGTGGCGCACGACGTACGATCCGGGACGGAAAAACAGCGCAAAAGAAGAAAAGTGTCCCGAAACTGATGAAAACGTTCAATTTTGGGCTCCGAAAAAAGGCCCAGTGAAGCAAAGCTTGGCTGCCCCATCGTAGAGCTCTCGGAGAGCTTTCCAACTGTATGCTATGCGTCGCGTAACACCTTACGGATCAAAAGTTATGGGTACCGGGGCGACGGAGACTTGGTCCCAAGCCCCACGCCCTCGGTTTGTGGGCCCAGCCTGTACGCGAAGCGAAGCTGTCTCGCCCAAGGTGCCGCGGGATTCGGTAACAAAAATGGGACGGATTGGGTTGTCGCCCTTTTCGCGGCGCACGACGAACGATCCGGGGCGAAAAAACAGCGCGAAAGAAGAAAAGTGTCCCGAAACTGATGAAAACGTTCAATTTTGGGCTCAGAAAAAAGGCCGAGCGAAGCAAAGTTTGGCTGTCCAGTCGTAGAGCTCTCGGAGAGCTTTCCAACGGTATTCTGTGGGCCGCGTAACTCTTTACGGATCAAAAGTTATGAGCTCCGGAACGACGGAGACCTGGTCGCAAGCCCCACGCCCCCGGTTTGCGGGCCCAGCCTCTACGCGAAGCGAAGCTGTCTCGCCCATGGTGCCGCGGGATTCGGTAACAAAAATGGGACGGATTGATTGTGGCCCTTTTCGCGGCGCACGACGTACGATCCGAGACGGAAAAACAGGGCGAAAAAAGAAAAGTGTCCCGAAACTGATGAAAATGTTCGATTTTGGGCTCCGAGAAAAGGCACAACGAAGCATTGCTTGGCTGTCCCGTCGTAGAGCTCTCGGAGAGCTTTCCAACGGTATGCTGTGGGCCGCGTAACTCTTTACGGATCAAAAGTTATGGGCTCCGGAGCGACGGAGACCTGGTACCAAGCCCCACGCCCTCGGTTTGTGGGCCCAGCCTCTACGCGAAGCGAAGCTGTCTCGCCTAAGGTGCCGCGGGATTCGGTAACAAAAATAGGATGGATTGGGTCGTCACCCTTTTCGCGGCGCACGACGTACGATCCGGGACAGAAAAACAGCGCAAAAAAAGAAAAGTGTCCTGAAACTGATGAAAACGTTCGATTTTGGGCTCCGAAAAAAGGCCCAGCGAAGCAAAGCTTGGCTGTCCCGTCGTAGAGCTCTCGGAGAGCTTTCCAACGGTATGCTGTGGGCCGTGTAACTCTTTACGGATCAAAAGTTATGGGCACCGGAGCGACGGAGACTTGGTCCCAAGCCCCACGCCCTCGGTTTGTTGGCCCAGCCTCTAGGTGAAGCGAATATGTCTCGCCCAAGGTGCCAAGGGATTCGGTAACAGAAATGGGACGGATTGGGTTGTCGCCCTTTTCGCGGCGCACGACGTACGATACGGGACGGAAAAACAGCGCAAAAGAAGAAAAGTGTCCCGAAACTAATGAAAACGTTCGATTTTGGGCTCCGAAAAAAGGTCCAGCGAAGCATAGCTTGGCTGTCCTGTCGTAGGGCTCTCGGAGAGCTTTCCAACGGTATGCTGTGGGCCGCGTAACTCTTTACGGATCAAAAGTTATGGGCTCCGGAGCGACGGAGACTTGGTCCCAAGCCCCACGCCCTCGGTTTGTGGGCCCAGCCTCTACGCGAAGCGAAGCTGTCTCGCCCAAGGTACGGCGGGAATCGGTAACAAAAATGGGACGGATTGGGTTGTCGCCCTTTTCGAGGCGCACGACGTACGATCCGGGACGAAAAAACAGCGCGAAAGAAGAAAAATGTCCCAAAACTGATGAAAACGTTCAATTTTGGGCTCCGAAAAAAGGCCCAGCGAAGCAAAGCGTAGCTGTCCCGTCGTATAGCTCTCGGAGAGCTTTCCAACGGTATGCTGTGGGCCGCGTAACTCTTTACGGATCAAAAGTTATGGGCTCCGGAGCCACGGAGACCTGGTACCAAGCCCCACGCCCTCGGTTTGTGGGCCCAGCCTCTACGCGAAGCGAAGCTGTCTCGCCCAAGGTGCCGCGGTATTCGGTAACAAAAATGGGACGGATTGGGTGGTCGTCCTTTTCGCGCCTCACGAAGTACGATCCGGGAAGGAAAAATAGCGAAAAAGATGAAAAATGTCCCGAAACAGATCAAAACGTTCGATTTTGGGCTTCCAAAAAAGGCCCAGCAAAGCGACGCCTGGTGGTCCCCTCGTAGAGCTCTCGGAGATCTTTCGAGCGGTATGCTGTGGGCCGCGTAACTCTTTACGGATCAAAAGTTATGGGCTCCGGAGCGACGGAGACTTGGTCCCAAGCCCCACGCCCTCGGTTTGCGGGCCCAGCCTCTACGCGAATCGAAGCTGTCTTGCCCAAGGTGCCGCGGGATTCGGTAACAAAAATGGGACGGATTGGGTTGTCGCCCTTTTCGCGGCGCACGACGTACGATCCGGGACGGAAAAACAGCGCGAAAGAAGAAAAGTGTCCCGAAACTGATGAAAACGTTCGATTTTGGGCTCTGAAAAAAGGCACAGCGAAGCATAGCTTGGTTGTCCCGTCGTAGAGCTCTCGGAGAGCTTTCCAACGGTATGCTGTGGGCCGCGTAACTCTTTACGGATCAAAAGTTATGGGCTCCGGAGCGACGGAGACCTGGTACCAAGCCCCACGCCCTCGGTTTGTGGGCCCAGCCTCTACGCGAAGCGAA
This sequence comes from Ehretia macrophylla, assembly GCA_037974665.1. Taxonomy (NCBI): domain Eukaryota; kingdom Viridiplantae; phylum Streptophyta; class Magnoliopsida; order Boraginales; family Ehretiaceae; genus Ehretia; species Ehretia macrophylla. The sequence continues at coordinate 25,481,454 of CM075773.1, read as the reverse complement.
GCTGTCTCGCCCAAGGTGCCGCGGGATTCGGTAACAAAAATGGGACGGATTGGGTTGTTGCCCTTTTCGCGGCGCACGACGTACGATCAGGGACGGAAAAACAGCGCGAAAGAAGAAAAGTGTCCCGAAACTGATGAAAACGTTCGATTTTGGGCTCTGAAAAAAGGCCCAGCGAAGCACAGCTTGGCTGCCCCGTCGTAGAGCTCTCGGAGAGCTTTCCAACGGTATACTGTGGGCCGCGTAAGTCTTTACGGATCAAAAGTTATGGGCTCCGGAGCGACGGAGACCTGGTACCAAGCCCCACGCCCTCGGTTTGTGGGCCCAGCCTCTATGCGAAGCGAAGCTGTCTCGCCCAAGGTGCCGCGGGATTCGGTAACAAAAATGGGATGGATTGGGTTGTCGCCATTTTCGCGGCGCACGACATACGATTCGGGACGGAAAAACAACGCAAAAGAAGAAAAGTGTCCCGAAACTGATGAAAACGTTCGATTTTTGGCTCCAAAAAAAGGCACAGCGAAGCATAGCTTGGCTGTCTAGTCGTAGAGCTCTCGGAGAGCTTTCCAACGGTATGCTGTGGGCCGCGTAACTCTTTACGGATCAAAAGTTATGAGCTCTGGAGCGACGGAGACTTGGTCGCAAGCCCCACGCCCTCGGTTTGCGGGCCCAACCTCTACGCGAATCGAAGTTGTCTCGCCCAAGGTGTCGTGGGATTCGGTAACAAAAATGGGACGGATTAGGTTGTCGCCCTTTTCGCGGCGCACGACGTACGATCCGGGACGGAAAAACAGCGCGAAAGAAGAAAAGTGTCCCGAAACTGATGAAAATGTTCGATTTTGGGCTCCGAAAAAAGGCACAACGAAGCATTGGTTGGCTGTTCCGTCGTAGAGCTCTTGGAGAGCTTTCCAACGGTATGCTGTGGGCCGCGTACCTCTTTACGGATCAAAAGTTATGGGCTCCGGAGCGACGGAGACCTGGTACCAAGCCCCACGCCCTCGGTTTGTGGGCCCAGCCTCTACGCGAAGCGAAGCTGTCTCGCCTAAGGTGCCGCGGGATTCGGTAACAAAAATGGGACGGATTGGGTTGTCGCCCTTTTCGCGGCGCACGACGTACGATCCGGGATGGAAAAACAGTGCAAAAGAAGAAAAGTTTCCCGAAACTGATGAAAACGTTCGATTTTGGGCTCCGAAAAACGGCACAGCGAAGCATAGCTTGGCTGTCCCGTCGTAGAGCTCTCGGAGAGCTTTCCAACGGTATGCTGTGGGCCGTGTAACTCTTTACGGATCAAAAGGTGAGGGCACCGGACCGACGGAGACTTGGTCCCAAGCCCCACCCCCTCGGTTTGTTGGCCCAGCCTCTACGCGAAGCGAAGCTGTCTCGCCCAAGGTGCCGAGGGATTCGGTAACAAAAATGGGACGGATTGGGTTGTCGCCCTTTTCGCGGCGCACGACGTACGATCCGGGACGGAAAAACAGCGCAAAAGAAGAAAAGTGTCCCGAAACTAATGAAAACGTTCGATTTTGGGCTCCGAAAAAAGGCACAGCGAAGCATAGCTTGGCTGTCCTGTCGTAGGGCTCTCGGAGAGCTTTCCAACGGTATGCTGTGGGCCGCGTAACTCTTTACGGATCAAAAGTTATGGGCTCCGGAGCGACGGAGACCTGGTACCAAGCCCCACGCCCACGGTTTGTGGGCCCAGCCTCTACGCGAAGCGAAGCTGTCTCGCCCAAGGTGCTGCGGGAATCGGTAACAAAAATGGGACGGATTGGGTTGTCGCCCTTTTCGCGGCGCACGACGTACGATCCGGGACGAAAAAACATCGCAAAAGAAAAAAAATGTCCCAAAACTGATGAAAACGTTCAATTTTGGGCTCCGAAAAAAGGCCCAGCGAAGCGAAGCGTAGCTGTCCCGTCGTATAGCTCTCGGAGAGCTTTCCAACGGTATGCTGTGGGCCGCGTAACTCTTTACGGATCAAAAGTTATGGGCTTCGGAGCCACGGAGACCTGGTACCAAGCCCCACGCCCTCGGTTTGTGGGCCCAGCCTCTACGCGAAGCGAAGCTGTCTCGCCCAAGGTGCCGCGGTATTCGGTAACAAAAATGGGACGGATTGGGTTGTCGCCCTTTTCGCGGCGCATGACGTACGATCCGGGACGGAAAAATAGCGCAAAAGAAGAAAAATGTCTCGAAACTGATGAAAACGTTCGATTTTGGGCTTCCAAAAAAGGCCCAGCGAAGCGACGCCTGGCGGTCCCGTCGTAGAGCTCTCGGAGAGCTTTCCAACGGTATACTGTGGGCCGCGTAACACTTTACGGATCAAAAGTTATGGGCTCTAGAGCGACGGAGACCTGGTCCCAAGCCCCACGCACTCGGTTTGCGGGCCCAGCCTCTACGCGAAGCGAAGCTGTCCCGCCCAAGGTGCCGCGGGATTCGGTAACAAAAATGGGACGGATTGGGTTGTCGCCCTTTTCGCGGCGCACGACTTACGATCCGGGACGGAAAAATAGCACAAAAGAAGAAAAATGTCTTGAAACTGATGAAAACGTTCGATTTTGGGCTCCAAAAAGAGGCACAGTGAAGCGAAGCTTGGCTGCCCCATCGTAGAGCTCTCGGAGAGCTTTCCAACGGTATGCTGTCGGCCCCGTAACTCCTTACGGATCAAAAGTTATGGGCTCCGGAGCGACGGAGACCTGGTCCCAAGCCCCACGCACTCGGTTTGCGGGCCCAGCCTCTAGTTGAAGCGAATTTGTCTCGCCCAAGGTGCCAAGGGATTCGGTAACAGAAATGGGAAGGATCGGGTTGTCGACCTTTTCGCGGCGCACGACGTACGATACAGGATGGAAAAACAGCGCAAAAGAAGAAAAGTGTCTCGAAACTGATGAAAACGTTCGATTTTGGGCTCCGAAAAAAGGCCCAGCGAAGCAAAGCTTAGCTGTTCCGTCGTAGAGCTCTCGGAGAGCTTTCCAACGGTATGCTGTGGGCCGCGTAACTCTTTACGGATCAAAAGTTATGGGCTCTGGAGCGATGGAGACCTGGTCCCAAGCCCCACGCCCTCGGTTTGCGGGCCCAGCCTCTACGCGAAGCGAAGCTGTCTCGCCCAAGGTGCCGCGGGATTCGGTAACAAAAATGGGACGGATTGGGTTGTCGCCCTTTTCGCGGCGCACGACGTACGATCCGGGACGGAAAAACAGCGCAAAAGAAGAAAAGTGTCCTGAAACTGATGAAAACGTTCGATTTTGGGCTCCGAAAAAAGGCACAGCGAAGCATAGCTTGGTTGTCCCGTCGTAGAGCTCTCGGAGAGCTTTCCCAAGGTATGCTGTGGGCCACGTAACTCTTTACGGATCAAAAGTTATGGGCTCCGGAGCGACGGAGACCTGGTACCAAGCCCCACGCCCTCGGTTTGTGGGCCCAGCCTCTACGCGAAGCGAAGCTGTCTCGCCCAAGGTGCCGCGGGATTCGATAACAAAAATGGGACGGATTGGGTTGTCGCCCTTTTCGCGGCGCACGACGTACGATCCGGGACGGAAAAACAGCGCAAAAGAAGAAAAGTGTCCCGAAACAGATGAAAACGTTCGATTTTGGGCTCCGAAAAAAGGCACAGCGAAGCATAGCTTGGTTGTCCCGTCGTAGAGCTCTCGGAGAGCTTTCCCAAGGTATGCTGTGGGCCACGTAACTCTTTACGGATCAAAAGTTATGGGCTCCGGAGCGACGGAGACCTGGTACCAAGCCCCACGCCCTCGGTTTGTGGGCCCAGCCTCTACGCGAAGCGAAGCTGTCTCGCCCAAGGTGCCGCGGGATTCGATAACAGAAATGGGGCGGATTGTGTTGTCGCCCTTTTCGCGACGCACGACGTACGATCCGGGACCGAAAAACAGCGCAAAAGAAGAAAAGTGTCCCGAAACTGATGAAAACGTTCGATTTTAAGCTCCGAAAAAAGGCACAGCGAAGCATAGCTTGGTTGTCCCGTCGTAGAGCTCTCGGAGAGCTTTCCAACGGTATGCTATGGGCCGCGTAACTCTTTACGGATCAATAGTTATGGGCTCCGGAGCGACGGAGACCTGGTACCAAGCCCCACGCCCTCGGTTTGTGGGCCCAGCCTCAACGCGACGCGAAGCTGTCTCGCCCAAGGTGTCGCGGTATTCGGTAACAAAAATGGGACGGATTGGGTTGTCGCCCTTTTCGCGGCGCACGACGTACGTTCCGTGACGGAAAAACAGCGCAAAAGAAGAAAAATGTCCCGAAACTGATGAAAACGTTCGATTTTGGGCTCCGAAAAAAGGCACAGAGAAGCGTAGCTTGGCTGTCCCGTCGTAGAGCTCTCGGAGAGCTTTCCAACGTTATACTGTGGGCCGCGTAACTCTTTACGGATCAAAAGTTATGGGCTCTGGAGCGACGGAGACCTGGTCCCAAGCCCCACGCCCTCGGTTTGCGGGCCCAGCCTCTACGCGAAGAGAAGCTGTCTCACCCAAGGTGCTGCTGGATTCGGTAACAAAAATGGGACGGATTGGGTTGTCGCCCTTTTCGAGGCGCACGACTTACGATCCGGGACTGAAAAATAGCACAAAAGAAGAAAAGTGTCCTGAAACTGATGAAATCGTTCAATTTTGGGCTCCAAAAAAAGGCACAGCGAAGCGAGGCATGGCTGTCCCGCCGTAGAGCTCTCGGAGAGCTTTCCAACGGTATACTGTGGGCCGCGTAAGTCTTTACGGATCAAAAGTTATGGGCTCCGGAGCGACGGAGACTTGGTCGCAAGCCCCACGCCCTCGGTTTGCGGGCCCAACCTCTACGCAAAGCGAAGCTGTCTCGCCCAAGGTGCCGCGGGATTTGGTAACAAAAATGGGACGGATTGGGTTGTCGCCCTTTTCGCTGCGCACGACTTACGATCCGGGACGGAAAAATAGGACAAAAGAAGAAAAGTGTCCTGAAACTGATGAAATCGTTCAATTTTGGGCTCCAAAAAGAGGCACAGCGAAGCGAAGCATGGCTGTCCCGTCGTAGAGCTCTCGGAGAGCTTTCCAACGTTATACTGTGGGCCGCGTAACTCTTTACGGATCAAAAGTTATGGGCTCTGGAGCGACGGAGACCTGGTCCCAAGCCCCACGCCCTCGGTTTGCGGGCCCAGCCTCTACGCGAAGAGAAGCTGTCTCACCCAAGGTGCTGCTGGATTCGGTAACAAAAATGGGACGGATTGGGTTGTCGCCCTTTTCGAGGCGCACGACTTACGATCCGGGACTGAAAAATAGCACAAAAGAAGAAAAGTGTCCTGAAACTGATGAAATCGTTCGATTTTGGGCTCCGAAAAAAGGCACAGCAGAGCGAAGCTTGGTTGTCCCGTAGTAGAGCTCTCGGAGAGTTTTCCAACGGTATGCTGTGGGCCGCGTAACTCTTTACGGATCAAAAGTTATGGGCTCCGGAGCGACGGAGACTTGGTCGCAAGCCCCACGCCCTCGGTTTGTGGGCCCAGCCTCTACACGAATCGAAGCTGTCTCGCCCAAGGTACCGCGGGATTCGGTTACAAAAAAGGGACGGATTGGGTTGTCGCCCTTTTCGCGGCGAACGACGTACGATTCGGGACGGAAAAACAGCGCAAAAGAAGAAAAGTATACCGAAACTGATGAAAACGTTCGATTTTGGGCTCCGAAAAAAGGCACCGCGAAGCAAAGCTTGGCTCTCCCGTCGTAGAGCTCTCGGAGAGCTTTCCAACGGTATGCTGTGGGCAGCGTAACTCTTTACGGAGCAAAAGTTATTGGCCCCGGAGCGACGGAGACCTGGTACCAAGCCACACGACCTCGGTTTGTGGGCCCCGCCTCTACGCGAAGCGAAGCTGTCTCGCCCAAGGTGCCGCGGGATTTGGTGACAAAAATGGGACGGATTGGGTTGTCGGCCTTTTCGCGGCGCACGACGTACGATCCGTGACGGAAAAACAGCGCAAAAGAAGAAAAATGTCCCGAAACTGATGAAAACGTTCGATTTTGGGCTCCGAAAAAAGGCACAGAGAAGCGTAGCTTGGCTGTCCCGTCGTAGAGCTCTCGGAGAGCTTTCCAACGTTATACTGTGGGCCGCGTAACTCTTTACGGATCAAAAGTTATGGGCTCTGGAACGACGGAGACCTGGTCCCAAGCCCCACGCCCTCGGTTTGCGGGCCCAGCCTCTACGCGAAGCGAAGCTGTCTCGCCCAAGGTGCCGCGGGATTCGGTAACAAAAATGGGACGGATTGGGTTGTCGCCCTTTTCGCGGCGCACGACGTACGATCCGGGACGGAAAAATAGCACAAAAGAAGAAAAGTGTCCTGAAACTGATGAAATCGTTCGATTTTGGGCTCCGAAAAAAGGCACAACGAAGCAAAGCTTGGCTGTCCCGTCGTAGAGCTCTCGGAGAGCTTTCCAACGGTATATTGTGGGCCGCGTAACTCTTTACGAATCAAAAGTTATGGGCTCCGGAGCGACGGAGACTTGGTCGCAAGCCCCACGCCCTCGGTTTGCGGGCCCAGCCTCTACGCGAATCGAAGCTGTCTCGCCCAATGTGCCGCGGGATTCGGTAACAAAAATGGGACGGATTGGGTTGTTGCCCTTTTCGCGGCGCACGACGTACAATCCGGAACGGAAAAATAGCGCGAAAGAAGAAAAGTGTCCCGAAACTGATGAAAATGTTCGATTTTGGGCTCCGAAAAAAGGCACAGCGAAGCATAGCTTGGCTATATCGTCGTAGAACTCTCGGAGAGCTTTCCAACGGTATGCTGTGGGCCACGTAACTCTTTACGGATCAAAAGTTATGGGCTCCGGAGCGACGGAGACTTGGCCGCAAGCCCCACGCCCTCGGTTTGCGGGCCCAGCCTCTACGCGAATCGAACCTGTCTCGCCCAAGGTGCCGCGGGATTCGGTAACAAAAAAGGGACGGATTGGGTTGTCGCCCTTTTCGCGGCGCACGACGTACGATCCGGGACGGAAAAACAGCGCAAAAGAAGAAAAGTGTCTCGAAACTGATGAAAACGTTCGATTTTGGGCTCCGAAAAAGGGCCCAGCTAAGCAAGGCTTAGCTGCCCCATCGTAGAGCTCTCGGAGAGCTTTCCAACAGTATGCTGTGGGCCGCGTAACTCTTTACGGATCAAAAGTTATGGGCTCCGGAGCGACGGAGACCTGGTACCAAGCCCCACGCCCTCGGTTTGTGGGCCCAGCCTCTACGCGAAGCGAAGCTGTCTTGCCCAAGGTGCCGCAGGATTCGGTAACAAAAATGGGACGGATTGGGTCGTCGCCCTTTTTGCGGCGCACGACGTACGATCCGGGACGGAAAAACAGCGCGAAAGAAGAAAAATGTCCGGAAACTGATGAAAACGTTCGATTTTGGGCTCCGAAAAAAGGCCCAGCGAAGCAAAGCTTGGCTGCCCCGTCGTAGAGCTCTTGGAGAGCTTTCCAACGGTATGCTGTGGGCCGCATAACTCTTTACGGATCAAAAGTTATGGGCTCCGGAGCGACGGAGACCTGGTACCAAGCCCCACGCCCTCGGTTTGTGGGCCCAGCCTCTACGCGAAGCGAAGCTGTCTCGCCCAACGTGCCGCGGGATTCGCTAACAAAAATGGGATGGATTGGGTTGTCGCCCGTTTCGCGGCGCACGACGTACGATCCGGGACGGAAAAACAGCGCGAAAGAAGAAAAATGTCCCGAAACTGATGAAAACGTTCGATTTTGGGCTCCGAAAAAAGGTACAGCGAAGCACAGCTTGGCTGCCCCGTCGTAGAGCTCTCGGAGAGCTTTCCAACGGTATGCTATGGGCCGCGTAACTCTTTACGGATCAAAAGTTATGGGCTCCGGAGCGACGTAGACCTGGTCGCAAGCCCCACGCCCTCGGTTTGGGGGCCCAACCTCTACGCCAATCGGAGCTGTCTCGCCCAAGGTGCCGCGGGATTCGGTAACAAAAATGGGACGGATTGGGTTGTCGCCCTTTTCGCGGCGCACGACTTACGATCCGCGACGGAAAAACAGCGCAAAAGAAGAAAAGTGTCCCAAAACTGATGAAAACGTCCAATTTTGGGCTCCGGAAAAAGGCCCAGCGAAGCACAGCGGGCTATCCCGTCGTGGAGCTCACGGAGAGCTTTCCAACGGTATGCTGTGGGCCGCGTAACTCTTTACGGATCAAAAGTTATGGGCTCCGGAGCGACGGAGACCTGGTCCCAAGCCCCACGCCTTCGGTTTGCGAGCCCAGCCTCTACGCGAAGCGAAGCTGTCTCGCCTAAGGTGCCGCGGGATTCGGTAACAAAAATGGGATGGATTGGGTTGTCGCCCTTTTCGCGGCGCACGACTTACGATCCGGGACGGAAAAACAGCGCGAAAAAAGAAAAGTGTCCCGAAACTGATGAAAATGTTCGATTTTGGGCACCAAAAAAAGGCCTAGCGTAGTGAAGCTTGGTTGCCCCGTCGTAGAGCTCTCGGAGAGCTTTCCAACGGTATGCTGTTGGCCGTGTAAATCTTTACGGATCAAAAGTTATGGGCTCGGGAACGACGGAGACCTGGTCCCAAGCCCCACGCCTTCGGTTTGCGAGCCCAGCCTCTACGCGAAGCGAAGCTGTCTCGCCGAAGGTGCCGCGGGATTCGGTAACAAAAATGGGACGGATTGGGTTGTCGCCCTTTTCGCTGCGAACGACGTACGATCCGGGACGGAAAAACAGCACGAAAGAAGAAAAGTGTCCCGAAACTGATGAAAACGTTAAAATTTGGGCTCCGAAAAAAGGCCCAGCGAAGCAAAGCTTAGCTTTCCCGTCGTAGAGCTCTCGGAGAGCTTTCCAACGGTATGCTGTGGGCCGCGTAACTCTTTACGGATCAAAAGTTATGGGCTCAGGAGCGACGGAGACTTGGTCGCAAGCCCCACGCCCTCGGTTTGTGGGCCCAGCCTCTACGCGAATCGAAGCTATCTCGCCCAAGGTGCCGCGGGATTCGGTAACAAAAATGGGACGGATTGGGTTGTCGCCCTTTTTTCGGCGCACGACGTACGATCCGGGATGAAAAAACATCGCGAAAGAAGAAAAGTGTCCCGAAACTGATGAAAATGTTTGATTTTGGGCACCGAAAAAAGGCCCAGCGAAGCATAGCTTGGCTGTCCCGTCGTAGAGCTCTCGGAGAGCTTTCCAACGGTATGCTGTGGGCCGCGTAACTCTTTACGGATCAAAAGTTATGGGCTCCAAAGCGACGGAGACTTGGTCCCAAGCCCCACGCCCCCGGTTTGCGGGCCCAGCCTCTACGCGAAGCGAAGCTGTCTCGCCCATTGTGCCGCGGGATTCGGTAACAAAAATGGGACGGATTGGATTGTCGCCCTTTTCGCGGCGCACGACGTACTATCCGGGACGGAAAAACAGCGCGAAAAGAGAAAAGTGTCCCGAAACTGATGAAAATGTTTGATTTTGGGCACCGAAAAAAGGCCTAGCGAAGCATAGCTCGGCTGTCCCGTCGTAGAGCTCTCGGAGAGCTTTCCAACGGTATGCTGTGGGCCGCGTAACTCTTTACGGATCAAAAGTTATGGGCTCCGGAGCGATGGAGACTTGGTCGCAAGCCCCACGCCCTCGGTTTGCGGGCCCAGCCTCTACGCGAATCGAAGCTGTCTCGCCCAAGGTGCCCCGGGATTCGGTAACAAAAATGGGACGGATTGGGTTGTCGCCCTTTTCGCGGCGCACGACGTACGATCCGGGACGGAAAAACAGCGGACAAGAAGAAAAGTGTCCCGAAACTGATGAAAACGATCGATTTTGGGCTCCGAAAAAAGGCACAGCGAAGCGTAACTTGGCTGCCCCATCGTAGAGCTCTCGGAGAGCTTTCCAATGGTATGCTGTGGGCCGCGCAACTCTTTGCAGATCAAAAGTTATGGGCTCTGGAGCGGCGGAGACCTGGTCCCAAGCCCCGCGACCTCGGTTTGCCGGCCCAGCCTCCACGTGAAGCGAAGCTGTCTCGCCCAAGGTGCCGCGGGATTCGGTAATAAAAATGGGACGGATTGGGTTGTCGCCCTTTTCGCAGCGCACGACTTACGATCCGGGACGGAAAAATAGCACAAAAGAAGAAAAGTGTCCTGAAACTGATGAAATCGTTCGATTTTGGGCTCCGAAAAAAGGCACAGCAGAGCGAAGCTTGGCTGTCCCGGAGGAGAGCTCTCGGAGAGATTTCCAACGGTATGCTGTGGGCCGGGTAACTCTTTACGGATCAAAAGTTATGGGTTCCGGAGCGACAGAGACTTGGCCGCAAGCCCCACGCCCTCGGTGTGCGGGCCCAGCCTCTACGCGAATCGAAGCTGTCTCGCCCAAGGTGCTGCGGGATTCGGTAACAAAAATGGGACAGATTGGGTTGTCGCCCTTTTCGCGGCGCACGACGTACGATCCGGGACGGAAAAACAGCGCAAAAGAAGAAAAGTGTCCCGAAACTGATGAAAACGTTCGATTTTGGGCTCTGAAAAAAGGCCCAGCGAAGCATAGCTTGGCTGTCCCGTCGTAGAGCTCTCGGAGAGCTTTCCAACGGTATACTGTGGGCCGCGTAACTCTTTACGAATCAAAAGTTATGGGCTCCGAAGCGACGGAGACTTGGTCCCAAGCCCCACGCCCTCGGTTTGTGGGCCCAGCCTCTACGCGAAGCGAAGCTGTCTCGCCCAAGGTGGCAAGGGATTCGGTAACAGAAATGGGACGGATTGGGTTGTCGCCCTTTTCGCGGCGCACGACGTACGATCCGGGACGGAAAAACAGCGCAAAAGAAGAAAAGTGTCCCGAAACTAATGAAAACGTTCGATTTTGGGCTCCGAAAAAAGGTCCAGCGAAGCAAAGCTTGGCTGTCCTGTCGTAGGGCTCTCGGAGAGCTTTCCAACGGTATGCTGTGGGCCGCGTAACTCTTTACGGATCAAAAGTTATGGGCTCCGGAGCGACGGAGACTTGGTCCCAAGCCCCACGCCCTCGGTTTGTGGGCCCAGCCTCTACGCGAAGCGAAGCTGTCTCGCCCAAGGTGCGGCGGGAATCGGTAACAAAAATGGGACGGATTGGGTTGTCGCCCTTTTCGAGGCGCACGACGTACGATCCGGGACGAAAAAACAGCGCGAAAGAAGAAAAATGTCCCAAAACTGATGAAAAAAGGCCCAGCGAAGCAAAGCGTAGCTGTCCCGTCGTATAGCTCTCGGAGAGCTTTCCAACGGTATGCTGTGGGCCGCGTAACTCTTTACGGATCAAAAGTTATGGGCTCCGGAGCCACGGAGACCTGGTACCAAGCCCCACGCCCTCGGTTTGTGGGCCCAGCCTCTACGCGAAGCGAAGCTGTCTCGCCCAAGGTGCCGCGGTATTCGGTAACAAAAATGGGACGGATTGGGTTGTCGCCCTTTTCGCGGCGCATGACGTACGATCCGGGACGGAAAAATAGCGCAAAAGAAGAAAAATGTCCCGAAACTGATGAAAACGTTCGATTTTGGGCTTCCAAAAAAGGCCCAGCGAAGCGACGCCTGGTGGTCCCGTCGTAGAGCTCTCGGAGAGCTTTCCAACGGTATACTGTGGGCCGCGTAACTCTTTACGGATCAAAAGTTATGGGCTCTAGAGCGACGGAGAACTGGTCCCAAGCCCCACGCCCTCGGTTTGCGGGCCCAGCCTCTACGCGAAGCGAAGCTGTCCCGCCCAAGGTGCCGCGGGATTCGGTAACAAAAATGGGACGGATTGGGTTGTCGCCCTTTTCGCGGCGCACGACTTACGATCCGGGACGGAAAAATAGCACAAAAGAAGAAAAATGACTTGAAACTGATGAAATCGTTCGATTTTGGGCTCCGAAAAAAGGCACAGCGAAGCGAAGCTTGGCTGTCCCGTCGTAGAGCTCTCGGAGAGCTTTCCAACGGTATACTGTGGGCCGCGTAACTCTTTACGGATCAAAAGTTATGGCCTCCGGAGCGCCGGAGACCTGGTCCCAAGCCCCACGCCCTCGGTTTGCGGGCCCAGCCTCTAGGCGAAGCGAAGCTGTCTCGCCCAAGGTGCCACGGGATTCGGTAACAGAAATGGGACGGATTGGGTTGTCGCCCTTTTCGCGGCGCACGACGTACGATCCGGGACGGAAAAACAACGCAAAAGAAGAAAAGTGTCTCGAAACTGATGAAAACATTCGATTTTGGGCTCCGAAAAAAGGCCCAGCGAAGCAAAGCTTAGCTGCCCCGTCGTAGAGCTCTCGGAGAGCTTTCCAACGGTATGCTGTGGGCCGCGTAACTCTTTACGGATCAAAAGTTATGGGCTCCAGAGCGACGGAGACCTGGTCCCAAGCCCCACGCCCTCGGTTTGCGGGCCCAGCCTCTACGCGAAGCGAAGCTGTCCCGCCCAAGGTGCCGCGGGATTCGGTAACAAAAATGGGACGGATTGGGTTGTCGCCCTTTTCGCGGCGCACGACTTAGGATCCGGGACGGAAAAATAGCACAAAAGAAGAAAAATGTCTTGAAACTGATGAAATCGTTCGATTTTGGGCTCCGAAAAAAGGCACAGCGAAGCAAAGCTTGGCTGTCCTGTCGTAGAGCTCTCGGAGAGCTTTCCAACGGTATACTGTGGGCCGCGTAACTCTTTACGGATCAAAATTTATGGGCTCCGGAGCGACAGAGACCTGGTCCCAAGCCCCACGCCCTCGGTTTGCGGGCCCAGCCTCTAGGTGAAGCGAATATATCTCGCCCAAGGTGCCAAGGGATTCGGTAACAGAAATGGGACGGATCGGGTTGTCGCCCTTTTCGCGGCGCACGACGTACGATCCGGGACGGAAAAACAGCGCAAAAGAAGAAAAGTGTCCCGAAACTGATGAAAACATTCAATTTTGGGCTACGAAAAAAGGCCCAGCGAAGGAAGCTTTGCTGTCCCGTCGTAGAGCTCTCGGAGAGCTTTCCAACGGTATGCTGTGGGCCGCGTAACTCTTTACGGATCAAAAGTTATGGGCTCTGGAGCGATGGAGACCTGGTCCCAAGCCCCACGCCCTCGGTTTGCGGGCCCAGCCTCTACGCGAAGCGAAGCTGTCTCGCCCAAGGTGCCGCGGGATTCGGTAACAAAAATGGGACGGATTGGGTTGTCGCCCTTTTCGCGGCGCACGACGTACGATCCGGGACGGAAAAACAGCGCAAAAGAAGAAAAGTGTCCTGAAACTGATGAAAACGTTCGATTTTGGGCTCCGAAAAAAGGCACAGCGAAGCATAGCTTGGTTGTCCCGTCGTAGAGCTCTCGGAGAGCTTTCCCACGGTATGCTGTGGGCCGCGTAATTCTTTACGGATCAAAAGTTATGGGCTCCGGAGCGACGGAGACCTGGTACCAAGCCCCACGCCCTCGGTTTGTGGGCCCAGCCTCTACGCGAAGCGAAGCTGTCTCGCCCAAGGTGCCGCGGGATTCGATAACAAAAATGGGACGGATTGGGTTGTCGCCCTTTTCGCGGCGCACGACGTACGATCCGGGACGGAAAAACAGCGCAAAAGAAGAAAAGTGTCCCAAAACTGATGAAAACGTTCGATTTTGGGCTCCGAAAAAAGGCACAGCAAAGCGTGGCTTGGCTGTTCCGTCGTAGAGCTCTCGGAGAGCTTTCCAACGGTATGCTGTGGGCCGCGTAACTCTTTACGGATCAAAAGTTATGGGCTCCGGAGCGACGGAGACTTGGTCGCAAGCCCCACGCCCTCGGTTTGCGGGCCCAGCCTCTACGCGAATCGAAGCTGTCTCGCCCAAGGTTCCGCGGGATTCGGTAACAAAAATGGGACGGATTGGGTTGTCGCCCTTTTCGCGGCGCACGACGTACGATCCGGGACTTAAAAACAGCGCAAAAGAAGAAAAGTGTCCCGAAACTGATGAAAACGTTTGATTTTGGGCTCCGAAAAAAGGCACAGCGAAGCATAGCTTGGTTGTCCCGTCGTAGAGCTCTCGGAGAGCTTTCCCAAGGTATGCTGTGGGCCACGTAACTCTTTACGGATCAAAAGTTATGGGCTCCGGAGCGACGGAGACCTGGTACCAAGCCCCACGCCCTCGGTTTGTGGGCCCAGCCTCTACGCGAAGCGAAGCTGTCTCGCCCAAGGTGCCGCGGGATTCGATAACAAAAATGGGACGGATTGGGTTGTCGCCCTTTTCGCGGCGCACGACGTACGATCCGGGACGGAAAAACTGCGCGAAAGAAGAAAAGTGTCCCGAAACTGATGAAAACGTTCGATTTTGGGCTCTGAAAAAAGGCACAGCGAAGCATAGCTTGGTTGTCCCGTGGTAGGGCTGTCGGCGAGCTTTCCAACGGTATGCTGTGGGCCGCGTAACTCTTTACGGATCAAAAGTTATGGGCTCCGGAGCGACGGAGACCTGGTACCAAGCCCCACGCCCTCGGTTTGTGGGCCCAGCCTCTATGCGAAGCGAAGCTGTCTCGCCCAAGGTGCCGCGGGATTCGGTAACAAAAATGGGACGGATTGGGTTGTCGCCCTTTTTGCGGCGCACGACGTACGATCCGGGACGGAAAAACAGCGCAAAAGATGAAAAGTGTCCCGAAACTGATGAAAACGTTCGATTTTGGGCTCCAAAAAAAGGCACAGCGAAGCATAGCTTGGCTGTCTAGTCGTAGAGCTCTCGGAGAGCTTTCCAACGGTATGCTGTGGGCCGCGTAACTCTTTACGGATCAAAAGTTATGGGCTCCGGAGCGACGGAGACTTGGTCGCAAGCCCCACGCCCTCGGTTTGCGGGCCCAGCCTCTACGCGAATCGAAGCTGTCTCGCCCAAGGTGTCGTGGGATTCGGTAACAAAAATGGGACGGATTAGGTTGTCGCCCTTTTCGCGGCGCACGACGTACGATCCGGGACGGAAAAACAGCGCGAAAGAAGAAAAGTGTCCCGAAACTGATGAAAATGTTCGATTTTGGCCTCCGAAAAAAGGCACAACGAAGCATTGGTTGGCTGTTCCGTCGTAGAGCTCTTGGAGAGCTTTCCAACGGTATGCTGTGGGCCGCGTAACTCTTTACGGATCAAAAGTTATGGGCTCCGGAGCGACGGAGACCTGGTACCAAGCCCCACGCCCTCGGTTTGTGGGCCCAGCCTCTACGCGAAGCGAAGCTGTCTCGCCTAAGGTGCCGCGGGATTCGGTAACAAAAATGGGACGGATTGGGTTGTCGCCCTTTTCGCGGCGCACGACGTACGATCCGGGACGGAAAAACAGTGCAAATGAAGAAAAGTTTCCCGAAACTGATGAAAACGTTCGATTTTGGGCTCCGAAAAACGGCACAGCGAAGCATAGCTTGGCTGTCCCGTCGTAGAGCTCTCGGAGAGCTTTCCAACGGTATGCTGTGGGCCGTGTAACTCTTTACGGATCAAAAGTTATGGGCACCGGAGCGACGGAGACTTGGTCCCAAGCCCCACCCCCTCGGTTTGTTGGCCCAGCCTCTACGCGAAGCGAAGCTGTCTCGCCCAAGGTGCCGAGGGATTCGGTAACAAAAATGGGACGGATTGGGTTGTCGCCCTTTTCGCGGCGCACGACGTACGATCCGGGACGGAAAAACAGCGCAAAAGAAGAAAAGTGTCCCGAAACTAATGAAAACGTTCGATTTTGGGCTCCGAAAAAAGGCACAGCGAAGCATAGCTTGGCTGTCCTGTCGTAGGGCTCTCGGAGAGCTTTCCAACGGTATGCTGTGGGCCGCGTAACTCTTTACGGATCAAAAGTTATGGGCTCCGGAGCGACGGAGACTTGGTCCCAAGCCCCACGCCCTCGGTTTGTGGGCCCAGCCTCTACGCGAAGCGAAGCTGTCTCGCCCAAGGTGCGGCGGGAATCGGTAACAAAAATGAGATGGAATAGGTTGTCGCCCTTTTCGCGGCTCACGATGTACGATCCGGGACAAAAAAACAGCGCAAAAGAAGAAAAACGTCCCAAGACTGATGAAAACAATCAATTTTGGTCTCCGAAATCAGGTCCAGCGAAGCAAAGCGTATCTGTCCCGTCGTAGAGATCTCGGAGAGCTTTCTAACGGTATGCTGTGGGCCGCGTAAGTCTTTACGGATCAAAAGTTATGGGCTTCGGAGCCACGGAGACCTGGTACCAAGCCCCACGCCCTCGGTTTGTGGGCCCAGCCTCTACGCGAAGCGAAGCTGTCTCGCCCAAGGTGCCGCGGTATTCGGTAACAAAAATGGGACGGATTGGGTTGTCGTCCTTTTCGCGGCTCACGACGTACGATCCGGGACGGAAAAATAGCGTAAAAGAAGAAAAATGTCTCGAATCTGAAGAAAACGTTTGATTTTGGGCTACAAAAAAAGGCCCAGCGAAGCGACGCCTGGCGGTCCCGTCGTAGAGCTCTCGGAGAGCTTTCCAACGGTATACTGTGGGCCGCGTAACACTTTACGGATCAAAAGTTATGGGCTCTAGAGCGACGGAGACCTGGTCCCAAGCCCCACGCCCTCGGTTTGCGGGCCCAGCCTCTACGCGAAGCGAAGCTGTCCCGCCCAAGGTGCCGCGGGATTCGGTAACAAAAATGGGACGGATTGGGTTGTCGCCCTTTTCGCGGCGCACGACTTACGATCCGGGACGGAAAAATAGCACAAAAGAAGAAAAATGTCTTGAAACTGATGAAATCGTTCGATTTTGGGCTCCGAAAAAAGGCATAGCTAAGCGATGCTTGGCAGTCCCGTCGTAGAGCTCTCGGAGAGCTTTCCAACGGTATGCTGTGGGCCGCGTAACTCTTTACGGATCAAAAGTTATGGGCTCCGGAGCGACGGAGACCTGGTCGCAAGCACCACGCCCTCGGTTTGCGGGCCCAGCCTCTACGCGAAGCGAAGCTATCTCGCCCAAGGTGCCACGGGATTCAGTAACAAAAATGGGACGGATTGGGTTGTCGCCCTTTTCGTGGCGCACGACGTACGATCCGGGACGGAAAAACAGCGCAAAAGAAGAAAAGTGTCCCGAAATTGATGAAATCGTTCGATTTTGAGCTCCGAAAAAAGGCCCAGCGAAGCTATGCTTAGCTGTTCCGTCGTAGAGCTCTCGGAGAGCTTTCCAACGGTATGCTGTGGGCCGCGTAACTCTTTACGGATCAAAAGTTATGGGTTCCAGAGCGACGGTGACCTGGTCCCAAGCCCCACGCCCTCGGTTTGCGGGCCCAGCCTCTACGCGAAGCGAAGCTGTCTCGCCCAAGGTGCGGCGGGATTCGGTAACAAAAATGGGACGGATTGGGTTGTCGCCCTTTTCGCGGCGCACGACGTACGATCCGGGACGGAAAAACAGCGCAAAAGAAGAAAAATGTCCCGAAACTGATGAAAACGTTCGATTTTGGGCTCCGAAAAAAGGCACAGCGAAGCATAGCTTGGTTGTCCCGTCGTAGAGCTCTCGGAGAGCTTTCCCAAGGTATGCTGTGGGCCACGTAACTCTTTACGGATCAAAAGTTATGGGCTCCGGAGCGACGGAGACTTGGTCGCAAGCCCCACGCCCTCGGTTTGCGGGCCCAGCCTCTACGCGAAGCGAAGCTGTCTCGTCCAAGGTACCGCGGGATTCGGTAATAAAAATGGGACGGATTGGGTTGTCGCCCTTTTCGCGGCGCACGACTTACGATCCGGGACAGAAAAATAGCATAAAAGAAGAAAAGTGTCCTGAAACTGATGAAATCGTTCGATTTTGGGCTCCGAAAAAAGGCACAGCGAAGCGAAGCTTGGCTGTCCCGCTGTAGAGCTCTCGGAGAGCTTTCCAACGGTATACTGTGGGCCGCGTAACTCTTTACGGATCAAAAGTTATGGGCTCCGGAGCGACGGAGACTTGGCCGCAAGCCCCACGCCCTCGGTTTGCGGGCCCAGCCTCTACGCGAATCGAAGCTGTCTCGCCCAAGGTCCGCGGGATTCGGTAACAAAAATGGGACGGATTGGGTTGTCGCCCTTTTCGCGGCGCACGACGTACGATCCCGGACGGAAAAACAGCGCAAAAGAAGAAAAATGTCCCGAAACTGATGAAAACGTTCGAATTTGGGCTCCGAAAAAAGGCCTAGCTAAGCAAGGCTTAGCTTTCCCGTCGTAGAGCTCTCGGAGAGCTTTCCAACAGTATGCTGTGGGCCGCGTAACTCTTTACGGATCAAAAGTTAGGGGCTCCGGAGCGACGGAGAACTGGTACCAAGCCCCTCGCCCTCCGTTTGTGGGCCGAGCCTCTACGCGAAGCGAAGCTGTCTTGCCCAAGGTGCCGCAGGATTCGGTAACAAAAGTGGGACGGATTGGGTTGTCGCCCTCTTCGCGGCGGACGACGTACGATCCGGGATGGAAAAACAGCGCAAACGAAGAAAAATGTCCCGAAACTGCTGAAAACGTTCGATTTTGGGCTCCGAAAAAACGCCCAGCGAAGCAAAGCTTGGCTTCCCCGTCGTAGAACTCTCGGAGAGCTTTCCAACGGTATGCTGTGGGCCACGTAACTCTTTACGGATCAAAAGTTATGGGCTCTGGAGCGACAAGCCCCACGCCCTCGGTTTGCGGGCCCAGCCTCTACGCGAATCGAAGCTGTCTCGCCCAATGTGCCGCGGGATTCGGTAACAAAAATGGGACGGATTGGGTTGTTGCCCTTTTCGCGGCGCACGACGTACAATCCGGAACGGAAAAATAGCGCGAAAGAAGAAAAGTGTCCCGAAACTGATGAAAACGTTCGATTTTGGGCTCCGAAAAAAGGCACAGCGAAGCATAGCTTGGCTATATCGTCGTAGAACTCTCGGAGAGCTTTCCAACGGTATGCTGTGGGCCACGTAACTCTTTACGGATCAAAAGTTATGGGCTCTGGAGCGACGGAGACCTAGTCACAAACCCCACGCCCTCGGTTTGCGGGCCCAGCCTCTACGCGAAGCGAAGCTGTCTCGCCCAAGGTACCGCGGGATTCGGTAATAAAAATGGGACGGATTGGGTTGTCGCCCTTTTCGCGGCGCACGACTTACGATCCGGGACAGAAAAATAGCACAAAAGAAGAAAAGTGTCCTGAAACTGATGAAATCGTTCGATTTTGGGCTCCGAAAAAAGGCACAGCGAAGCGAAGCTTGGCTGTCCCGTAGTAGAGCTCTCGGAGAGCTTTCCAACGGTATACTGTGGGCCGCGTAACTCCTTACGAATCAAAAGTTATGGGCTCCGGAGCGACGGAGACTTGGGCGCAAGACCCACGCCCTCAGTTTGCTGGCCCAGCCTCTACGCGAATCGAAGCTGTCTCGCCCAAGGTGCCGCGGGATTCGGTAACAAAAATCGGACGGATTGGGTTGTCGCCCTTTTCGCGGCGCACGACGTACGATCCGGGACGGAAAAACAGCGCAAAAGAAGAAAAATGTCCCGAAACTGATGAAAACGTTCGATTTTGGGCTCCGAAAAAAGGCCCAGCGACTCAAAGCTTAGCTATCCCGTCGTAGAGCTCTCGTAGAGCTTTCCAACGGTATGCTGTGGGCCGCGTAACTCTTTACGGATCAAAAGTTATGGGCTCCGGAGCGACGGAGACCTGGTCCCAAGCCCCACGCCCTCGGTTTGTTTGCCCAGCCTCTACGCGAAGCGAAGCTATCTCGCCCAAGGTGCCGCGGGATTCGGTAACAAAAATGGGATGGATTGGGTTGTTGCCCTTTTCGCGGCGCACGACGTACGATCCGGGACGGAAAAACAGCGCGAAAGAAGAAAAATGTCCCGAAACTGATGAAAACGTTCAATTTTGGGCTCCGAAAAAAGGCCGAGCGAAGCGATGCTTGGTTGTCCCGTCGTAGAGCTCTCGGAGAGCTTTCCAACGGTATACTGTGGGCCGCGTAACTCTTTACGGATCAAAAGTTATGCGCTCTGGAGCGACGGAGACCTAGTCCCAAGCCCCACGCCCTCGGTTTGCTGGCCCAGCCTCTACGCGAAGCGAAGCTGTCTCGCCCAAGGTGCCGCGGGATTCGGTAACAAAAATGGGACGGATTGGGTTGTCGCCCTTTTCGCGGCGCACGACGTACAATCCGGGACGGAAAAACAGCGCGAAAGAAAAAAAATGTCCCGAAACTGATGAAAACGTTAGAATTTGGGCTCCGAAAAAAGGCCCAGCGAAGCAAAGCTTAGCTTTCCCGTCGTAGAGCTCTCGGAGAGCTTTCCAACGGTATGCTGTGGGCCGCGTAACTCTTTACGGATCAAAAGTTATGGGCTCCGTAGCGACGGAGACTTGGTCGCAAGCCCCACGCCCTCGGTTTGCGGGCCCAGCCTCTACGCGAATCGAAGCTATCTCGCCCAAGGTACCGCGGGATTCGGTAACAAAAATGGGACGGATTGGGTTGTCGCCCTTTTTGCGGCGCACGACGTACGATCCGGGATGAAAAAACAGCGCAAAAGAAGAAAAGTGTCCCGAAACTGAAGAAAACGTTCGATTTTGGGCTCCGAAAAAAGGTCCAGCGAAGAGTAGCTTAGCTGCCCCGGCATAGAGCTCTCGGAGAGCTTTCCAACGGTATGCTGTAGGTCCCGTAACTCCTTACGGATCAAAAGTTATGGGCTCCAAAGCGACGAAGACCTGGTCCCAAGCCCCACGCACTCGGTTTGCGGGCCCAGCCTCTACGTGAAGCGAATTTGTCTCGCCCAAGGTGCCAAGGGATTCGGTAACAGGAATGGGACGGATCGGGTTGTCGCCCTTTTCGCGGCGCACGACGTACGGTCCCGGGCGGAAAAACAGCACAAAAGCAGAAAAGGGTCCCAAAACTGATGAAAACGTTCAATTTTGGGCTCCAAAAAAAGGCCCAGCGAAGCAAAGCTTAGCTATCCCGTCGTAGAGCTCTCGGAGAGCTTTCCAACGGTATGCTGTGGGCCGCGCAACTCCTTACGGATCAAAAGTTATGGGCTCCGGAGCCACGGAGACCTGGTACCAAGCCCCACGCCCTCGGTTTGTGGGCCCAGCCTCTACGCGAAGCCAAGCTGTCTCGCCCAAGGTGCCGCGGTATTCGGTAACAAAAATGGGACGGATTGGGTTGTCGCCTTTTTCGCGGCGCACGACGTACGATCCGGGACAGAAAAACAGCGCAAAAGAAGAAAAATGTCCCGAAACTGATGAAAACGTTCGATTTTGGGCTCCGAAAAAAGGCCCAGCGAAGCGAAGCTTGGCTGGCCCGTCGTAGAGCTCTCGGAGAGCTTTCCAACGGTATGCTGTGGGCCGCGTAACTCTTTACGGATCAAAAGTTATGGGCTCTGGAGCGACGGAGACCTGGTCCCAAGCCCCACGCCCTCGGTTTGTGGGCCCAGCCTCTACGCGAAGCGAAGCTGTCTCGCCCAAGGTGCCGCGGGATTCGGTAACAAAAATGGGACGTATTGTGTTGTCGCCCTTTTCGCGGCGCACGACTTACGATCCGGGACGGAAAAATAGCACAAAAGAAGAAAAGTGTCCTGAAACTGATGAAATCGTTCGATTTTGGGCTCCGAAAAAAGGCACAGCGAAGCGAAGCTTGGCTGTCCCGTCGTAGAGCTCTCGGAGAGCTTTCCAACGGTATACTGTGGGCCACGTAACTCTTTACGGATCAAAAGTTATGGGCTCCGGAACGACGGAGACCTGGTCCCAAGCCCCACACCTTCGGTTTGCGAGCCCAGCCTCTATGCGAAGCAAAGCTGTCTCGCCCAAGGTGCCGCGGGATTCGGTAACAAAAATGGGACGGATTGGGTTGTCGACCTTTTCGCGGCGCACGACGTACGATCCGGGACGGAAAAACAGCACGAAAGAAGAAAAGTGTCCCGAAACTGATGAAAACGTTCAATTTTGGGCTCCGAAAAAAGGCCCAGTGAAGCTAATCTTAGCTGTCCAGTCGTAGAGCTCTCGGAGAGCTTTCCAACGGTATGCTGTGGGCCGCGTAACTCTTTACGTATCAAAAGTTATGGGCTCCGGAGCGACGGAGACCTGGTCCCAAGCCCCACGCCCTCGGTTTGTGGGCCCAGCCTCTACGCGAAGCGAAGCTGTCTCGCCCAAGGTGCCGCGGGATTCGGTAACAAAAATGGGACGGATTGGGTTGTCGCCCTTTTCGCGGCGCACGACGTACGATCCGGGACGGAAAAATAGCGCGAAAGAAGAAAAGTGTCCCGAAACTGATGAAAATGTTCAATTTTGGGCTCCGAAAAAAGGCCCAGCGAAGCAAAGCGTAGCTGTCCCGTCGTATAGCTCTCGGAGAGCTTTCCAACGGTATGCTGTGGGCCGCGTAACTCTTTACGGATCAAAAGTTATGGGCTCCGGAGCCACGGAGACCTGGTACCAAGCCCCACGCCCTCGGTTTGTGGGCCCAGCCTCTACGCGAAGCGAAGCTGTCTCGCCCAAGGTGCCACGGTATTCGGTAACAAAAATGGGACGGATTGGGTTGTCGCCCTTTTCGCGGCGCATGACGTACGATCCGGGACGGAAAAACAGCGCAAAAGAAGAAAAATGTCCCGAAACTGATGAAAACGTTCGATTTTGGGCTCCGAAAAAAGGCCTAGCGAAGCGAAGCTTGGCTGTCCCATCGTAGAGCTCTCGAAGAGCTTTCCAACGGTATACTGTGGGCCGCGTAACTCTTTACGGATCAAAAGTTATTGGCTCCGGAGCGACGGAGACTTGGTCCCAAGCCCCACACCCTCGGTTTGTGGGCCCAGCCTCTACGCGAAGCGAGGCTGTCTCGCCCAAGGTGCCACGAGATTCAGTAATAAAAATGGGACGGATTGGGTTGTCGCCCTTTTCGCGGCGCACGACGGACGATCCAGGACGGAAAAACAGCACAAAAGAAGAAAAGTATCCCGAAACTGATGAAAACGTTCGATTTTGGGCTCCGAAAAAAGGTCCAGCGAAGCAAAGCTTACTTGTCCCGTCGTAGAGCTCTCGGAGAGCTTTCCAACGGTATGCTGTGGGCCGCGTAACTCCTTACGGATCAAAAGTTATGGGCTCCGGAGCGACGGAGACCTGGTGCCAAGCCCCACGCCCTCGGTTTGTGGGCCCAGCCTCTACGCGAAGCGAAGCCGTCTCGCCCAAGGTACCGCGGGATTCGGTAACAAAAATGGGACGGATTGGGTTGTCGCCCTTTTCGTGGCGCACGACGTACGATCCGGGACGGAAAAACAACGCAAAAGAAGAAAAGTATCCCGAAACTGATGAAAACGTGCGATTTTGGGCTCCGAAAAAAGGCACAGCGAAGCGAAGCTTGGCTGTCCCGTCGTAGAGCTCTCGGAGAGCTTTCCAACGGTATGCTGTGGGCCGCGTAACTCTTTACGGATCAAAAGTTATTGGCTCCGGAGCGACGGAGACCTGGTACCAAGCCCCACGCCCTCGGTTTGCGGGCCCAGCCTCCACGCGAAGCGAAGCTGTCTCGCCCAAGGTGCCTCGGGATTCGATAACAGAAATGGGGCGTATTGTGTTGTCGCCCTTTTCGCGACGCACGACGCACGATCCTGGACCGAAAAACAGCGCAAAAGAAGAAAAGTGCCTAGAAACTGATGAAAACGTCCGATTTTGGGCTCCAAAAAAAGGCCCAGCAAAGCTTTGCTTAGCTGCCCCGTCGTAGAGCTCTCGGAGAGCTTTCCAACGGTATGCTGTGGGCCGCGTAACTCCATCCGGATCAAAAGTTATGGGCTCCGGAGCGACGGAGACTTGGTCGCAAGCCCCACGCAATCGGTTTGCGGGCCCAGCTTCTACGCGAATCGAAGCTGTCTCGCCCAAGGTGCCGCGGGATTCGGTAACAAAAATGGGACGGATTGGGTTGTCGCCCTTTTCGCGGCCCACGACGTACGATCCGGGACGGAAAAATAGCGCAAAAGAAGAAATGTGTTCCGAAACTGATGAAAACGTTCGATTTTGGGCTCCGAAAAAAGGCACAGCGAAGCATAGCTTGGATGTCCCGTCGTAGAGCTCTCGGAGAGTCTTCCAACGGTATGCTGTGCGCCGCGTAACTCTTTATGGATTAAAAGTTATGGGCTCCGGAGCGACGGAGACTTGGTCCCAAGCCCCACGCCCTCGGTTTGTGGGCCCAGCCTCTACGCGAAGCGAAGCTGTCTCGCCCAAGCTGCCGCGGGATTGGGTAACAGAAATGGGACGGATTGGGTTGTCGCCCTTTTCGCGGCGCACGACGGACGATCCGAGACGGAAAAACAGCGCAAAAGAAGAAAAGTGTCCCGAAACTGAGGAAAACGTTCGATTTTGGGCTCCGAAAAATGGCACAGCGAAGCATAGCTTGGCAGTCCCGTCGTAGAGCTCTCGGAGAGCTTTCCAACGGTATGCTGTGGGCCGCGTAACTCCAACCGGATCAAAAGTTATGGGCTCCGGAGCGACGGAGACCTGGTCCCAAGCCCAGCGCCCTCGGCTTGCGGGCCCAGCCTCCACGCGAAGCGAAGCTGTCTCGCCCAAGGTGCCGCGGGATTCGATAACAGAAATGGGGCGGATTGTGTTGTCGCCCTTCTCGCGACGCACGACGTACGATCCGGGACCGAAAAACATCTTAAAAGCAGAAAAGTGCCTCGAAACTAATGAAAACGTTCGATTTTGGGCTCCGAAAAAAGGCCCAGCAAAGCATAGCGTAGCTGTCCCGTTGTAGAGCTCTCGGAGAGCTTTCCAACGGTATGCTGTGGGCCGCGTAACTCTTTACGGATCAAAAGTTATGGGCTCTGGAGCGACGGAGACTTGGTAGCAAGCCCCACGCCCTCGGTTTGCGGGCCCAGCCTCTACGCAAATCGAAGCTGTCTCGCCCAAGGTGCCGCGGGATTCGGTAACAAAAATGGGACGGATTGGGTTGTCGGCCTTTTCGCGGCGCACGACGTACGAACCGGGACGGAAAAACAGCGCAAAAGAAGAAAAGTATCCCGAAACTGATGAAAACGTTCGATTTTGGGCTCCGAAAAAAGGCACAGCGAAGCATAGCTTGGCTGTCCCGTCGTAGAGCTCTCGGAGAGCTTTCCAACGATATGCTGTGGGCCGCGTAACTCCTTACGGATCAAAAGTTATGGGCTCCGGAGCGACGGAGACTTGGTCCCAAGCCCCACGCCCTCGGTTTGTGGGCCCAGCCTCTACACGAAGCGAAGCTGTCTCGCCCAAGGTGCCACGGGATTCGGTAACAAAAATGGGACGGATTGAGTTGTCGCCGTTTTCGCGGCGCACGACGTACGATCCGGGACGGAAAAACAGCGCAAAAGAAGAAAAGTGTCCAGAAACTGATGAAAACGTTCGATTTTGGGCTCCGAAAAAAGGCACAGCGAAGTATAGCTTGGTTGTCCCGTCGTAGAGCTCTCGGAGAGCTTTCCAACGGTATGATGTGGGCCGCGTAACTCTTTACGAATCAAAAGTTATGGGCTCCGGAGCCACGGAGACCTGGTACCAAGCCCCACGCCCTCGGTTTGTGGGCCCAGCCTCTACGCGAAGCGAACCTGTCTCGCCCAAGGTGCCACGGTATTCGGTAACAGAAATGGGACGGATTGGGTTGTCGCCATTTTCGCGGCGCGCGACGTACGATCCGGGACGGAAAAACAGCGCAATAGAAGAAAAGTGTCACGAAACTGATGAAAACATTCGATTTTGGGCTCCGAAAAAAGGCCTAGCGAAGCGAAGCTTGGCTGTCCCATCGTAGAGCTCTCGGAGAGCTTTCCAACGGTATACTGTGGGCCGCGTAACTCTTTACGGATCAAAAGTTATGGGCTCCGGAGCGACGGAGACTTGGTCCCAAGCCCCACGCCCTCGGTTTGTGGGCCCAGCCTCTACGCGAAGCGAAGGTGTCTCGCCCAAGGTGCCAAGGGATTCGGTAACAAAAATGGGACGGATTGGGTTGTCGCCCTTTTCGCGGCGCACGACGGACGATCCAGGACGGAAAAACAGCACAAAAGAAGAAAAGTGTCCAGAAACTGTTGAAAACGTTCAATTTTGGGCTCCAAAAAAAGGCCCAGCGAAGCAAAGCTTACTTGTCCCGTCGTAGAGCTCTCGGAGAGCTTTCCAACGGTATGCTCTGGGCCGCGCAACTCCTTACGGATCAAAAGTTATGGGCTCCGGAGCGACGGAGACCTGGTACCAAGCCCCACGCCCTCGGTTTGTGGGCCCAGCCTCTACGCGAAGCGAAGCCGTCTCGCCCAAGGGACCGCGGGATTCGGTAACAAAAATGGGACGGATTGGGTTGTCGCCCTTTTCGTGGCGCACAACGTACGATCCGGGACGGAAAAACAACGCAAAAGAAGAAAAGTATCCCGAAACTGATGAAAACGTTCGATTTTGGGCTCCGAAAAAAGGCACATCGAAGCATAGCTTGGCTGTTCCGTAGTAGAGCTCTCGGAGAGTTTTCCAACGGTATGCTGTGGGCCGCGTAACTCTTTACGGATCAAAAGTTATGGGCTCCGGAGCGACGGAGACCTGGTACCAAGCCCCAGCGCCCTGGCGTTGCGGCCCCAGCCTCCACGCGAAGCGAAGCTGTCTCGCCCAAGGTGCCGCGGGATTCGATAACAGAAATGGGGCGGATTGTGTTGTCGCCCTTCTCGCGACGCACGACGTACGATCCGGGACCGAAAAACATCTTAAAAGCAGAAAAGTGCCTCGAAACTAATGAAAACGTTCGATTTTGGGCTCCGAAAAAAGGCACAGCCAAGCATAGCGTAGCTGTCCCGTTGTAGAGCTCTCAGAGAGCTTTCCAACGGTATGCTGTGGGCCGCGTACCTCTTTACGGATCAAAAGTTATTGGCTCCGGAGCGACGGAGACTTGGTCTCAAGCCCCACGCCATCGGTTTGCGGGCCCAGCCTCTACGCGAATCGAAGCTGTCTCGCCCAAGGTGCCGCGGGATTCGGTAACAAAAATGGGACGGATTGGGTTGTCGCCCTTTTCGCGGCCCACGACGTACGATCCGGGACGGAAAAATAGCGCAAAAGAAGAAATGTGTCCCGAAACTGATGAAAACGTTCGATTTTGGGCTCCGAAAAAAGGCACAGCGAAGCATAGCTTGGATGTCCCGTCGTAGAGCTCTCGGAGAGCTTTCCAACGGTATGCTGTGGGCCGCGTAACTCTTTATGGATCAAAAGTTATGGGCTCCGGAGCGACGGAGACCTGGTCCCAAGCCCCACGCCCTCGGTTTGCGGGCCCAGCCTCTACGCGAAGTGAAGCTGTCTCGCCCAAGGTGCCGCGGGCTTCGGTACCAGAAATGGGACGGATTGGGTTGTCGCCCTTTTCGCGGCGCACGACGTACGATCCGAGACGTAAAAACAGCGCAAAAGTAAAAAAGTGTCCCGAAACTGATGAAAACGTTCGATTTTGGTCTTCGAAAATAGGCACAGCGAAGCATAGCTTGGCAGTCCCGTCGTAGAGCTCTCGAAGAGCTTTCCAACGGTATGCTGTGGGCCGCGTAACTCTTTACGGATCAAAAGTTATGGGCTCCTGAGCGACGGAGACCTGGTACCAAGCCCCACGCCCTCGGTTTGTGGGCCCAGCCTCTACGCGAAGCGAAGCTGTCTCGCCCAAGGTGCCGCGGGATTCGGTAACAAAAATGGGACGGATTGGGTTGTCGCCCTTTTCGCGGAGCACGACGTACGATCCGGGACGGAAAAACAGCGCAAAAGAAGAAAAGTGTCCCGAAACTGATGAAAACGTTCGATTTTGGGCTCCGTAAAAAGGCACAGCCAAGCATAGCGTAGCTGTCCCGTTGTAGAGCTCTCGGAGAGCTTCCCAACGGTATGCTGTGGGCCGCGTAACTCTTTACGGATCAAAAGTTATGGGCTCTGGAGCGACGGAGACTTGGTAGCAAGCCCCACGCCCTCGGTTTGCGGGCCCAGCCTCTACGCAAATCGAAGCTGTCTCGAACAAGGTGCCGTGGGATTCAGTAACAGAAATGTGACGGATTAGGTTGTCGTCCTTTTCGCAGCGCACGACGCTCGATCCGGGACGGAAAAACAGCGCAAAAGAAGAAAAGTGTCCCGAAACTGATGAAAACGTTCGATTTTGGGCTCCGAAAAAAGGCCCAGCGAAGCACAGCTTGGCTGCCCCGTCGTAGAGCTCTCGGAGAGCTTTCCAACGGTATGCTGTGGGCCGCGTAACTCCTTACGGATCAAAAGTTATGGGCTCCGGAGCGACGGAGACCTGGTCCCAAGCCCTGCGCCCTCGGTTTGCGGGCCCAGCCTCCACACGAAGCGAAGCTGTCTCGCCCAAGGTGCCGCGGGATTCGGTAACAGAAACGGGACGGATTGGGCTGTCGCCCTATTCGCGGCGCGCGCCGTACGATCCGGGACGGAAAAACAGCGCAAAAGAAGAAAAGTGTCCCGAAACTGATGAAAACGTTCGATTTTGGGCTCCGAAAAAAGGCCCAGCGAAGCACAGCTTGGCTGCCCCGTCGTAGAGCTCTCGGAGAGCTTTCCAACGGTATGCTGTGGGCCGCGTAACTCTTTACGGATCAAAAGTTATGGGCTCCGGAGCGACGGAGACCTGGTACCAAGCCCCACGCCCTCGGTTTGTGGGCCCAGCCTCTACGCGAAGCCAAGCTGTCTCGCCCAAGGTGCCGCGGTATTCGGTAACAAAAATAGGACGGATTGGGTTGTCGCCCTTTTCGCGGCGCATGACGTACGATCCGGGACGGAAAAATAGCGCAAAAGAAGAAAAATGTCCCGAAACTGATGAAAACGTTCGATTTTGGGCTCCGAAAAAATGCCCTGCGAAGCGAAGCTTGGCTGTCCTGTCGTAGAGCTCTCGGAGAGCTTTCCAACGGTATGTTGTGGGCCGCGTAACTCTTTACGGATCTAAAGTTATGGGCTCTGGGGCGACGGAGACCTGGTCCCAAGCCCCACGCCCTCGGGTTGCGGGCCCAGCCTCTACGCTAAGCGAAGCTGTCTCGCCCAAGGTGCCGCGGAATTCGGTAACAAAAATGGGACGGATTGGGTTGTCGCCCTTTTCGCCGCGCACGACTTACGATCCGGGACGGAAAAATAGCACAAAAGAAGAAAAGTGACCTGAAACTGATGAAATCGTTCAATTTTGGGCTCCGAAAAAAGGCACAGCGAAGCGATGCTTGGCTGTCCCGTCGTAGAGGTCTCGGAGAGCTTTCCAACGGTATACTGTGGGCCGCGTAACTCTTTACGGATCAAAAGTTATGGGCTCCGTAGCGACGGAGACTTGGTCGCAAGCCCCACGCCCTCGGTTTTGCGGGCCCAGCCTCTACGCGAATCGAAGCTGTCTCGCCCAAGGTGCCCCGAGATTCGGTAACAGAAATGGGACGGATCGGGTTGTCGCCCTTTTTGCGGCGCACGACGTACGATCCGGGACGGAAAAACTGCGCAAAAGAAGAAAAGTGTCCCGAAACTGATGAAAACGTTCGATGTTGGGGTTCGAAAAAAGGCACAGCGAAGCGTAGCTTGGCTGTAACGTCGTAGAACTCTCGGAGAGCTTTCCAACGGTATGCTGTGGGCCATGTAACTCTTTACGGATCAAAAGTTATGGGCTCTGGAGCGACAGAGACCTGGTCCCAAGCCCCACGCCCTCGGTTTGCGGGCCCAGCTTCTACGCGAAGCGAAGCGGTCTCGCCCAAGGTCCCGCAGGATTCGGTAACAAAAATGGGACGGATTGGGTTGTCGCCCTTTTCGCGGCGCACGACGAACGATCCGGGACGGAAAAACAGCGCAAAAGAAGAAAAATGTCCCGAAACTGATGAAAACGTTCGATTTGGGCTCCGAAAAAAGGCACAGCTAAGCTTGGCTTGGCTGTCCCGTCGTAGAACTCTCGGAGAGCTTTCCAACGGTATGCTGTGGGCCGCGTAACTCTTTACGGATCAAAAGTTATGGGCTCTGGAGCGACGGAGACCTGGTCCCAAGCCCCACGCCCTCGGTTTGCGGGCCCAGCCTCTACGCGAAGCGAAGCTGTCTCGACCAAGGTGCCGCGGGATTCGGTAACAAAAATGGGACGGATTGGGTTGTCGCCCTTTTCGCGGCGCACGACCTACGATCCGGGACGGAAAAATAGCACAAAAGAAGAAAAGTGTCCTAAAACTGATGAAATCGTTCGATTTTGGGCTCCGAAAAAAGGCACAGCGAAGCGAAGCTTGGTTGTCCCGTAGTAGAGCTCTCGGAGAGCCTTCCAACGGTATACTGTGGGCCGCGTTACTCTTTACGGATCAAAAGTTATGGGCTCCGGAGCGACGGAGACTTGGTCCCAAGCCCCACGCCCTCGGTTTGTGGGCCCAGCCTCTACGCGAAGCGAAGCTGTCTCGCCCAAGGTGCCGCAGGATTCGGTAACAAAAATGGGACGGATTGGGTTGTCGCCCTTTTCGCGGTGCACGACGTACGATCCGGGACGGAAAAACAGCGCGAAAAAAGAAAAATGTCCCGAAACTGATGAAAACGTTCAATTTTGGGCTCCGAAAAAAGACCCAACTAAGCAGAGCTTAGGTGTCCCGTCGTAGAGCTCTCGGAGAGCTTTCCAACGGTATGCTGTGGGCCGCGTAACTCTTTACGGATCAAAAGTTATGGGATCTGGAGCGACGGAGACCTGGTCCCAAGCCCCACGCCCTCGGTTTGTGGGCCCAGCCTCTACGCGAACGAAGCTGTCTCGCCCAAGGTGCCGCGGGATTCGGTAACAAAAATGGGACGGATTGGGTTGTCGCCCTTTTCGCGACGCACGACGTACGGTCCGGGACGGAAAAACAGCTCAAAAGAAGAAAAGTGTCCCGAGGCTGATGAAAATGTTCGATTTTGGGCTCCGAAAAAAGGCACAGCGAAGCGAAGCTTGGCTGTCCCGTCGTAGAGCTCTCGGAGAGCTTTCCAACGGTATGCTGTGGGCCGCGTAACTCTTTACGGATCAAAAGTTATGGGCTCCGGAGCGACGGAGACTTGGTCGCAAGCCCCACGCCCTCGGTTTGCGGGCCCAGCCTCTATGCGAATCGAAGCTGTCTCGCCCAAGGTGCTGCGGGATTCGGTAACAAAAATGGGACGGATTGGGTGGTCGCCCTTTTGGCGGCGCACGACGTACGATCCGGGACGGAAATATAGCGCAAAAGAAGAAAAGTGTCCCGAAACTGATGAAAACGTTCGATTTTGGGCTCCGAAAAAAGGCACAGCGAAGCATAGCTTGGCTGTACCGTCGTAGAACTCTCGGAGAGCTTTCCAACGGTATGCTGTGGGCCACTTAACTCTTTACGGATCAAAAGTTATGGGCTCTGGAGCGACGGAGACCTGGTCCCAAGCCCCACACCCTCGGTTTGCGGGCCCAGCCTCTACGCGAAGCGAAGCTGTCTAGCCCAAGGTGCCGCGGGATTCGGTAACGAAAATGGGACGGATTGGGCTGTCGCCCTGTTCGCGGCGCGCGACGTACGATCCGGGACGGAAAAACAGCGCAAAAGAAGAAAAGTGTCCCGAAACTGATGAAAACGATCGATTTTGGGCTCCGAAAAAAGGTACAGCAAAGCATAGCTTGGCTGTTCCTTCGTAGAGCTCTCTGAGAGCTTTCCAACGGTATGCTGTGGGCCGCGTAACTCTTTACGGATCAAAAGTTATGGGCTCTGGAGCGACGGAGACCTGGTCCCAAGCCCCACACCCTCGGTTTGCGGGCCCAGCCTCTACGCGAATCGAAGCTGTCTCGCCCAAGGTGCCGCGGGATTCGGTAACAAAAATGGGACGGATTGGGTTGTCGCCCTTTTCGCGGCGCACGACTTACTATCCGGGACGGAAAAATAGCACAAAAGAAGAAATGTGTCCTGAAACTGATGAAATCGTTCGATTTTGGGCTCCGAAAAAAGGCACAGTGAAGCGAAGCTTGGCTGTCCCGTCGTAGAGCTCTCGGAGAGCTTTCCAACGGTATACTGTGGGCCGCGTAACTCTTTACGGATCAAAAGTTATGGGCTCCGGAGCGACGGAGACTTGGTTGCAAGCCCCACGCCCTCGGTTTGCGGGCCCAGCCTCTACGCGAATCGAAGCTGTCTCGCCCAAGGTGCCGCGGGATTCGGTAACAGAAATGGGACGGATTGGGTTGACGCCCTTTTCGCGACGCATGACGCACGATCCGGGACGGAAAAACAGCGCGAAAGAAGAAAAATGTCCCGAAACTGATGAAAACGTTCGATTTTGGGCTCTGAAAAAAGGCCCAGCAAAGCAAAGCTTAGCTTTTCCGTTGTAGAGCTCTCGGAGAGCTTTCCAACGGTATGCTGTGGGCCGCGTAACTCTTTACGGATCAAAAGTTATGGGCTCCGGAGCGACGGAGACCTGGTACCAAGCCCCACGCCCTCGGTTTGTGGGCCCAGCCTCCACGCGAAGCGAAGCTGTCTCGCCCAAGGTACCGCGGGATTCGGTAACAGAAATGGGACGGATCGGGTTGTCGCCCTTTTCGCGGCGCACGACGGACGATCCCGGACGGAAAAACAGCGCAAAAGAAGAAAAGTGTCCCGAAACTGATGAAAACGTTCGATTTTGGGCTCCGAAAAAAGGTCCAGCGAAGCAGAGCTTGGCTGTCCCGTCGTAGAGCTCTCGGAGAGCTTTCCAACGGTATGCTGTAGGCCGCGTAACTCCTTACGAATCAAAAGTTATGGGCTCCGGAGCGACGGAGACCAGGTCCCAAGCCCCACGCCCTCGGTTTGCAGGCCCAGCCTCTAGGTGAAACGAAGTTGTCTCGCCCAAGGTGCCACGGGATTCGGTAACAGAAATGGGACGGATTGGGTTGTCGCCCTTTTCGCGGCGCACGACGGACGATCCGGGACGGAAAAACAGCACAAAAGAAGAAAAGTGTCCCGAAACTGATGAAAACGTTCGATTTTGGGCTCCGAAAAAAGGCACATCGAAGCATAGCTTGGCAGTCCCGTCGTAGAGCTCTCGGAGAGCTTTCCAACGGTATGCTGTGGGCCGCGTAACTCCATCCGGATCAAAAGTTATGGGCTCCGGAGCGACGGAGACCTGGTACCAAGCCCCACGCCCTCGGTTTGTGGGCCCAGCCTCCACGCGAAGCGAAGCTGTCTCGCCCAAGGTGCCGCGGGATTCGATAACAGAAATGGGGCGGATTGTGTTGTCGCCCTTCTCGCGACGCACGACGCACGATCCGGGACCGAAAAACATCTTAAAAGCAGAAAAGTGCCTCGAAACTGATGAAAACGTTCGATTTTGGGCTCCGAAAAAAGGCACAGCCAAGCATAGCGTAGCTGTCCCGTTGTAGAGCTCTCAGAGAGCTTTCCAACGGTATGCTGTGGGCCGCGTAACTCTTTACGGATCAAAAGTTATGGGCTCCGGAGCGACGGAGACTTGGTCGCAAGCCCCACGCAATCGGTTTGCGGGCCCAGCTTCTACGCGAATCGAAGCTGTCTCGCCCAAGGTGCCGTGGGATTCGGTAACAGAAATGTGACGGATTAGGTTGTCGTCCTTTCCGCAGCGCACGACGAACGATCCGGGACGGAAAAATAGCGCAAAAGAAGAAATGTGTCCGGAAACTGATGAAAACGTTCGATTTTGGGCTCCCAAAAAAGGCCCAGCGAAGCATAGCTTGGATGTCCCGTCGTAGAGCTCTCGGAGAGCTTTCCAACGGTATGCTGTGGGCCGCGTAACTCTTTATGGATCAAAAGTTATGGGCTCCGGAGCGACGGAGACTTGGTCCCAAGCCCCACGCCCTCGGTTTGTGGGCCCAGCCTCTACGCGAATCGAACCTGTCTCGCCCAAGGTGCCGCGGGATTCGGTAAGAAAAATGGGACGGGTTGGGTTGTCGCCGTTTTCGCGGCACACGACGGACGATCCGAGGCGGGAAAACAGCGCAAAATAAGAAAAGGGTCCCGAAACTGATGAAAACGTTCGATTTTGGGCTCCGAAAAATGGCACAGCGAAGCATAGCTTGGCAGTCCCGTCGTAGAGCTCTCGAAGAGCTTTCCAACGGTATGCTGTGGGCCGCGTAACTCTTTACGGATCAAAAGTTATGGGCTCCGGAGCGACGGAGACCTGGTCCCAAGCCCAGCGCCCTCGGCTTGCGGACCCAGCCTCCACGCGAAGCGAAGCTGTCTCGCCCAAGGTGCCGCGGGATTCGATAACAGAAATGGGGCGGATTATGTTGTCTCCCTTTTCGCAACGCACGACGCACGATCCGGGACCGAAAAACATCTTAAAAGCAGAAAAGTGCCTCGAAACTGATGAAAACTTTCGATTTTGGGCTCCGAAAAAAGGCCCAGCGAAGCATAGCGTAGCTGTCCCGTTGTAGAGCTCTCGGAGAGCTTTCCAACGGTATGCTGTGGGCCGCGTAACTCTTTACGGATCAAAAGTTATGGGCTCTGGAGCGACGGAGACTTGGTAGCAAGCCCTGCGCCCTCGGTTTGCGGGCCCAGCCTCTACGCGAAGCGAAGCTGTCTCGCCCAAGGTGCCGCGGGATTCGGTAACAGAAACGGGACGGATTGGGCTGTCGCCCTATTCGCGGCGCGCGACGTACGATCCGGGACGGAAAAACAGCGCAAAAGAAGAA
Organism: Ehretia macrophylla; assembly: GCA_037974665.1. Taxonomy (NCBI): domain Eukaryota; kingdom Viridiplantae; phylum Streptophyta; class Magnoliopsida; order Boraginales; family Ehretiaceae; genus Ehretia; species Ehretia macrophylla. The sequence continues at coordinate 25,447,177 of CM075773.1, read as the reverse complement.
AAGTGTCCCGAAACTGATGAAAACGTTCGATTTTGGGCTCCGAAAAAAGGCCCAGCGAAGCACAGCTTGGCTGCCCCGTCGTAGAGCTCTCGGAGAGCTTTCCAACGGTATGCTGTGGGCCGCGTAACTCCTTACGGATCAAAAGTTATGGGCTCCGGAGCGACGTAGACCTGGTCCCAAGCCCTGCGCCCTCGGTTTGCGGGCCCAGCCTCCACACGAAGCGAAGCTGTCTCGCCCAAGGTGCCGCGGGATTCGGTAACAGAAACGGGACGGATTGGGCTGTCGCCCTATTCGCGGCGCGCGACGTACGATCCGGGACGGAAAAACAGCGCAAAAGCAGAAAAGTGTCCCGAAACTGATGAAAACGTTCGATTTTGGGCTCCGAAAAAAGGCCCAGCGAAGTATAGCTTGGTTGTCCCGTCGTAGAGCTCTCGGAGAGCTTTCCAACGGTATGCTGTGGGCCGCGTAACTCTTTACGGATCAAAAGTTATGGGCTCCGGAGCGACGGAGACCTGGTACCAAGCCCCACGCCCTCGGTTTGTGGGCCCAGCCTCTACGCGAAGCCAAGCTGTCTCGCCCAAGGTGCCGCGGTATTCGGTAACAAAAATAGGACGGATTGGGTTGTCGCCCTTTTCGCGGCGCATGACGTACGATCCGGGACGGAAAAATAGCGCAAAAGAAGAAAAATGTCCCGAAACTGATGAAAACGTTCGATTTTGGGCTCCGAAAAAATGCCCTGCGAAGCGAAGCTTGGCTGTCCCGTCGTAGAGCTCTCAAAGAGCTTTCAAACGGTATGCTGTGCGACGCATGACTCTTTACGGATAAAAAGTTATTGGCTGTGGGGCGACGGAGACCTGGTCTTAGGCCCCACGCCAAAGGTTTGCGGGCTCAGCCTCTACGCGAAGTGAAGTTGTCTTGCCCAAGGTGCCGCGGGATTCGGTAACAAAAATGGGACGGATTGGGTTGTCGCCCTTTTCGCGGCGCACGACTTACGATCCGGGACGGAAAAATAGCACAAAAGAAGAAAAGTGTCCTGAAACTGATGAAATCGTTCAATTTTGGGCTCCGAAAAAAGGCACAGCGAAGCGAAGCTTGGCTGTCCCGTCGTAGAGCTCTCGGAGAGCTTTCCAACGGTATACTGTGGGCCGCGTAACTCTTTACAGATCAAAAGTTATGGGCTTCGGAGCGACGGAGACTTGGTCGCAAGCCCCACGCCCTCGGTTTTGCGGGCCCAGCCTCTACGCGAATCGAAGCTGTCTCGCCCAAGGTGCCCCGAGATTCGGTAACAGAAATGGGACGGATCGGGTTGTCGCCCTTTTCACGGCGCGCGACGTACGATCCGGGACGGAAAAACTGCGCAAAAGAAGAAAAGTGTCCCGAAACTGATGAAAACGTTCGATTTTGGGCTCCTAAAAAAGGCCCAGCGAAGCGTAGCTTGGCTGTAACGTCGTAGAACTCTCGGAGAGCTTTCCAACGGTATGCTGTGGGCCATGTAACTCTTTACGGATCAAAAGTTATGGGCTCTGGAGCGACGGAGACTTGGTCCCAAGCCCCACGCCCTCGGTTTGCGGGCCCAGCTTCTACGCGAAGCGAAGCGGTCTCGCCCAAGGTCCCGCAGGATTCGGTAACAAAAATGGGACGGATTGGGTTGTCGCCCTTTTCGCGGCGCACGACGTACGATCCGGGACGGAAAAACAGCGCAAAAGAAGAAAAATGTCCCGAAACTGATGAAAACGTTCGATTTTGGGCTCCGAAAGAAGGCACAGCTAAGCTCAGCTTGGCTGTCCCGTCGTAGAGCTCTCGTAGAGCTTTCCAACGGTATGCTGTGGGCCGCGTAACTCTTTACGGATCAAAAGTTATGGGCTCTGGAGCGACGGAGACCTGGTCCCAAGCCCCACGCCCTCGGTTTGCGAGCCCAACCTCTACGCGAAGCGAAGCTGACTCGACCAAGGTGCCGCGGGATTCGGTAACAAAAATGGGACGGATTGGGTTGTCGCCCTTTTCGCGGCGCACGACCTACGATCCGAGACGGAAAAATAGCACAAAAGAAGAAAAGTATCCTAAAACTGATGAAATCGTTCGATTTTGGGCTCCGAAAAAAGGCACAGCGAAGCGTAGCTTGGCTGTCCCGTCGTAGAGCTCTCGGAGAGCTTTCCAACGGTATACTGTGGGCCGCGTAACTCTTTACGGATCAAAAGTTATTGGCTCCGGAGCGACGGAGACCTGGTCCCAAGCCCCACGCCCTCGGTTTGCGGGCCCAGCCTCTACGCGAAGCGAAGCTGTCTCGCCCAAGGTGCCGCAGGATTCGGTAACAAAAATGGGACGGATTGGGTTGTCGCCCTTTTCGCGGTGCACGACGTACGATCCGGGACGGAAAAACAGCGCGAAAAAAGAAAAATGTCCCGAAACTGATGAAAACGTTCAATTTTGGGCTCCGAAAAAAGACCCAACTAAGCAGAGCTTAGGTGTCCCGTCGTAGAGCTCTCGGAGAGCTTTCCAACGGTATGCTGTGGGCCGCGTAACTCTTTACGGATCAAAAGTTATGGGATCTGGAGCGACGGAGACCTGGTCCCAAGCCCCACGCCCTCGGTTTGTGGGCCCAGCCTCTACGCGAACGAAGCTGTCTCGCCCAAGGTGCTGCGGGATTCGATAACAGAAATGGGGCGGATTGTGTTGTCGCCCTTTTCGCGACGCACGACGCACGGTCCGGGGCAGAAAAACAGCTCAAAAGAAGAAAAGTGTCCCGAGGCTGATGAAAATGTTCGATTTTGGGCTCCGAAAAAAGGCACAGCGAAGCGAAGCTTGGCTGTCCCGTCGTAGAGCTCTCGGAGAGCTTTCCAACGGTATGCTGTGGGCCGCGTAACTCTTTACGGATCAAAAGTTATGGGCTCCGGAGCGACGGAGACTTGGTCGCAAGCCCCACGCCCTCGGTTTGCGGGCCCAGCCTCTATGCGAATCGAAGCTGTCTCGCCCAAGGTGCTGCGGGATTCGGTAACAAAAATGGGACGGATTGGGTGGTCGCCCTTTTGGCGGCGCACGACGTACGATCCGGGACGGAAATATAGCGCAAAAGAAGAAAAGTGTCCCGAAACTGATGAAAACGTTCGATTTTGGGCTCCGAAAAAAGGCACAGCGAAGCATAGCTTGGCTGTACCGTCGTAGAACTCTCGGAGAGCTTTCCAACGGTATGCTGTGGGCCACTTAACTCTTTACGGATCAAAAGTTATGGGCTCTGGAGCGACGGAGACCTGGTCCCAAGCCCAGCGCCCTCGGCTTGCGGGCCCAGCCTCCACGCGAAGCGAAGCTGTCTAGCCCAAGGTGCCGCGGGATTCGGTAACAAAAATGGGACGGATTGGGCTGTCGCCCTTTTCGCGGCGCGCGACGTACGATCCGGGACGGAAAAACAGCGCAAAAGAAGAAAAGTGTCCCGAAACTGATGAAAACGATCGATTTTGGGCTCCGAAAAAAGGCACAGCAAAGCATAGCTTGGCTGTTCCTTCGTAGAGCTCTCTGAGAGCTTTCCAACGGTATGCTGTGGGCCGCGTAACTCTTTACGGATCAAAAGTTATGGGCTCTGGAGCGACGGAGACCTGGTCCCAAGCCCCACACCCTCGGTTTGCGGGCCCAGCCTCTACGCGAAGCGAAGCTGTCTCGCCCAAGGTGCCGCGGGATTCGGTAATAAAAATGGGACGGATTGGGTTGTCGCCCTTTTCGCGGCGCACGACTTACGATCCGGGACGGAAAAATAGCACAAAAGAAGAAAAGTGTCCTGAAACTGATGAAATCGTTCGATTTTGGGCTCCGAAAAAAGGCACAGCGAAGCGAAGCTTGGCTGTCCCGTAGTAGAGCTCTCGGAGAGCTTTCCAACGGTATACTGTGGGCCTCGTAACTCTTTACGGATCAAAAGTTATGGGCTCCGGAGCGACGGAGACTTGGCCGCAAGCCCCACGCCCTCGGTTTGCGGGCCCAGCCTCTACGCAAATCGAAGCTGTCTCGCCCAAGGTGCCGCGGGATTCGGTAACAAAAATGGGACGGATTGGGTTGACGCCCTTTTCGCGGCGCACGACGTACGATCCGGGACGGAAAAACAGCGCGAAAGAAGAAAAATGTCCCGAAACTGATGAAAACGTTCGATTTTGGGCTCTGAAAAAAGGCCCAGCAAAGCAAAGCTTAGCTTTTCCGTTGTAGAGCTCTCGGAGAGCTTTCCAACGGTATGCTGTGGGCCGCGTAACTCTTTACGGATCAAAAGTTATGGGCTCCGGAGCGACGGAGACCTGGTACCAAGCCCCACGCCCTCGGTTTGTGGGCCCAGCCTCTACGCGAAGCGAAGCTGTCTCGCCCAAGGTGCCGCGGGATTCGGGAACAAAAATGGGACGGATTGGGTTGTCTCCCTTTTCGTGGCGCACGACGTACGGTCCGGGACGGAAAAACAGCGCAAAAGAAGAAAAGTGTCCCAAAACTGATGAAAACGTTCGATTTTGGGCTCCGAAAAAAGGTACAGCGAAGCATAGCTTGGCTATCCCGGCGTAGAGCTCTCGGAGAGCTTTCCAACGCTATGCTGTGGGCCGCGTAACTCTTTACGGATCAAAAGTTATGGGCTCCGGAGCGACGTAGACTTGGTCGCAAGCCCCACGCCCTCGGTTTGCAGGCCCAGCCTCTACGCGAATCGAAGCTGTCTCGCCCAAGGTGCCACGGGATTTGGTAACAAAAATGGGACGGATTGGGTTGTCGCCCTTTTCGCGGCGCACGACGTACGATCCGGGACGGAAAAACAGCGCACAAGAAGAAAAGTGTCCCGAAACTGATGAAAACGATCGATTTTGGGCTCCGAAAAAAGGTACAGCGATGCATAGCTTGGCTGTCCCTTCGTAGAGCTCTCGGAGAGCTTTCCAACGGTATGCTGTGGGCCGCGTAAGTCTTTACGGATCAAAAGTTTTGGGCTCTAGAGCGACGGAGACCTGGTCCCAAGCCCCACGCCCTCGGTTTGCGGGCCCAGCCTCTACGCGAAGCGAAGCTATCTCGCCCAAGGTACCGCGGGATTCGGTAATAAAAATGGGACGGATTGGGATGTCGCCCTTTTCGCGGCGCACGACATACGATCCGGGGCGGAAAAATAGCACCAAAGAAGAAAAGTGTCCTGAAACTGATGAAATCGGTCGATTTTGGGCTCTGAAAAAAGGGACAGCGAAGCGAAGCTTGGCTGTCGCGTCGTAGAGCTCTCGGGGTGCTTTGCAACGCTATACTGTGGGCCGCGTAACTCTTTACGGATCAAAAGTTATGGGCTCGGGAGCGACGGAGACTTGGTCGCAAGCCCCACGCCCTCGGTTTGCGGGCCCAGCCTCTACGCAAATCGAATCTGTCTCGCCCAAGGTGCCGCGGGATTCGGTAACAAAAACGGGACGGACTGGGTTGACGCCCTTTTCGCGGCGCACGACGGACGGCCCGGGACGGAAAAACAGCACAAAAGAAGAAACGTGTCCCGAAACTGATGAAAACGTTCGATTTTGGGCTCTGAAAAAAGGTCCAGCAAAGCAAAGCTTAGCTGTCCCGTCGTAGAGCTCTCGGAGAGCTTTCCAACGGTATGCTGTGGGCCGCGTAACTCTTTACGGATCAAAAGTTATGGGCTCCGGAGCGACGGAGACCTGGTACCAAGCCCCACGCCCTCGGTTTGTGGGCCCAGCCTCTAGGTGAAACGAAGCTGTCTCGCCCACGGTGCCGCGGGATTCGGTAACAGAAATGGGACGGATTGGGTTGTCGCCCTTTTCGCTGCGCACGACGGACGATCCGGGACGGAATAACAGCGCAAAAGAAGAAAAGTGTCCCGAAACTGATGAAAACGTTCGATTTTGGGCTCCGAAAAAAGGTCCAGCGAAGTAATGCTTGGCTGCCCCGTGGTAGAGCTCTCGGAGAGCTTTCCAACGGTATGCTGTAGGCCGCGTAACTCCTTACGGATCAAAAGTTATGGGCTCCGGAGCGACGGAGACCAGGTCCCAAGCCCCACGCCCTCGGTTTGCAGGCCCAGCCTCTAGGTGAAACGAAGCTGTCTCGCCCAAGGTGCCACGGGATTTGGTAACAAAAATGGGACGGATTGGGTTGTCGCCCTTTTCGCGGCGCACGACGTACGATCCGGGACGGAAAAACAGCGCACAAGAAGAAAAGTGTCCCGAAACTGATGAAAACGATCGATTTTGGGCTCCGAAAAAAGGCACAGCGAAGCGTAGCTTAGCTGTCCCGTCGTAGAACTCTCGGAGAGCTTTCCAACGGTATGCTGTGGGCCGCGTAACTCTTTACAGACCAAAAGTTATGGGCTCTGGAGCGACGGAGACCTGGTCCCAAGCCCCACGCCCTCGGTTTGTGGGCCCAACCTCTACGCGAAGCGAAGCTGTCTCGCCCAAGGTACCGTGGGATTCGGTAACAAAAATGGGACGGATTGGGTTGTCGCCCTTTTCGCGGCGCACGACTTACGATCCGGGACGGAAAAATAGCACAAAAGAAGAAAAGTGTCCTGAAACTGATGAAATCGTTCGATTTTGGGCTCCGAAAAAAGGCACAGCGAAGCGATGCTTGGCTGTCCCGTCGTAGAGCTCTCGGAGAGCTTTCCAACGGTATACTGTGGGCCGCGTAACTCTTTACGGATCAAAAGTTATGGGCTCCGTAGCGACGGAGACTTGGTCGCAAGCCCCACGCCCTCGGTTTGCGGGCCCAGCCTCTACGCAAAGCGAAGCTGTCTCGCCCAAGTTGGCGCGGGATTCGGTAACAAAAATGGGACGGATTGGGTTGTCGCCCTTTTCGCGGCGCACGACGTACGATCCGGGACGGAAAAACAGCGCAAAAGAAGAAAAATGTCCCGAAACTGATGAAAACGTTCGATTTTGGGCTCCGAAAAAAGGCCGAGCGAAGCGATGCTTGGCTGTCCCGTCGTAGAGCTTTCGGAGAGCTTTCCAACGGTATACTGTGGGCCGCGTAACTCTTTACAGATCAAAAGTTATGGGCTCTGGAGCGACGGAGACCTGGTCCCAAGCCCCACGCCCTCGGTTTGCGGGCCCAGCCTCTACGCGAAGCGAAGCTGTCTCGCCCAAGGTGCCGCGGGATTCGGTAACAAAAATGGGACGGATTGGGTTGTCGCCCTTTTCGCGGCGCACGACGTACGATCCGGGTCGGAAAAACAGCGCGAAAGAAGAAAAATGTCCCGAAACTGATGAAAACGTTCGATTTTGGGCTCCGAAAAAAGGCCCAGCGAAGCAAAGCTTGCTGCCCCGTCGTAGAGCTCTCGGAGAGCTTTCCAACGGTATGCTGTGGGCCGCTTAACTCCTTACGGATCAAAAGTTATGGGCTCCGGAGCGACGGAGACCTGGTACCAAGCCCCACGCCCTCAGTTTGTGGGCCCAGCCTCTACGCGAATCGAAGCTGTCTCGCCCAAGGTGCCGCGGGATTCGTTAACAGAAATGGGACGGATTGGGTTGTCGCCCTTTTCGCGGCGCACGACGTACGATCCGGGACGGAAAAACAGCGCAAAAGAAGAAAAGTTTCCCGAAACTGATGAAAACGTTCGATTTTGGGCTCCGAAAAAAGGTCCAGCGAAGCAAAGCTTGGCTGCCCCGTCGTAGAGCTCTCGGAGAGCTTTCCAACGGTATGCTGTGGGCCGCGTAACTCTTTACGGATCAAAAGTAATGGGCTCCGGAGCGACGGAGACCTGGTCCCAAGCCCCACGACCTCGGTTTGCGGGCCCAGCCTCTAGGTGAAGCGAATTTGTCTCGCCCAAGGTGCCACGGGATTCGGTAACAGAAATGGGATGGATCGGTTGTCGCCCTTTTCGCGGCGCAAGACGTACGATCCGGGACGGAAAAACAGCGCAAAAGAAGAAAAGTGTCCCGAAACTGATGAAAACGTTCGATTTTGGGATCTGAAAAAAGGCACAGCGAAGCATAGCTTGGCTGTCCCGTCGTAGAGCTCTCGGAGAGCTTTCCAACAGTATGCTGTGGGCCGCGTAACTCTTTACGGATCAAAAGTTATGGGCTCCGGAGCGACGGAGACATGGTCCCAAGCCCTGCGCCCTCGGAGTGCGGGCCCAGCCTCTACGTGAAGCGAATTGTGTCTCGACCAAGGTGCCGCGAGATTCGGTAATAGAAATGGGATGGATTGGGTTGTTGCCCTTTTCGCGGCGCGCGACGTACGATCCGGGACGGAAAAACAGCGCAAAAGAAGAAAAGTGTCCCGAAACTGTTGAAAACGTTCGATTTTGGGCTCCGAAAAAAGGCACAGCGAAGCATAGCTTGGCTGTCCCGTCGTAGAGCTCTCGGAGAGCTTTCCAACGATATGCTGTGGGCTGCGTAACTCTTTACGGATCAAAAGTTATGGGCTCCGGAGCGACGGAGACGTGGTACCAAGCCCCACGCCCTCGGTTTGTGGGCCCAGCCTCTACGCGAAGCGAAGCTGTCTCGCCCAAGGTGCCGCGGGATTCGGTAACAAAAATGGGATGGATTGGGTTGTCGCCCTTTTCGCGGCGCACGACGTACGATCCGGGACGGAAAAACAGCGCAAAAGAAGAAAAATGTCACGAAACTGATGAAAACGTTCGATTTTGGGCTCCGAAAAAAGGCACAGCGAAGCATAGCTTGGCTGTCCCGTCGTAGAGCTCTCGGAGAGCTTTCCAACGGTTTACAGTGTGCCGCATAACTCTTTACGAATCAAAAGTTATGGGCACTGGAGCGACAGAGACTTGGTCACAAGCCCAACGTCCTCGGTTTGCGGGCCCAGCCTCTACGCGAAGCGAAGCTGTCTCGCCCAAGGTACCGCGGGATTCGGTAACAAAAATGGGACTGATTGGGTTGTCGCCCTATTCGCGGCGCGCGACGTACGATCCGGGACGGAAAAACAGCGCAAAAGCAGAAAAGTGTCCCGAAACTGATGAAAACGTTCGATTTTGGGCTCCGAAAAAAGCCACAGGGAAGCAAAGCTTCGCTGTCCCGTCGTAGAGCTCTCGGAGAGCTTTCCAACGGTATGCTGTGGGCCGCGTAACTCTTTACGGATCAAAAGTTATGGGCTCCGAAGCGACGGAGACTTGGTCCCAAGCCCCACCCCTCGGTTTGCGGGCCCAGCCTCCACGCGAAGCGAAGCTGTCTCGCCCAAGGTGCCGCGGGATTCGGTAACAGAAACGGGACGGATTGGGCTGTCGCCCTATTCGCGGCGCGCGCCGTACGATCCGGGACGGAAAAACAGCGCAAAAGAAGAAAAGTGTCCCGAAACTGATGTAAACGTTCGATTTTGGGCTCCGAAAAAAGGCCCGGTGAAGCACAGCTTGGCTGCCCCGTCGTAGAGCTCTCGGAGAGCTTTCCAACGGTATGCTGTGGGCCGCGTAACTCTTTACGGATCAAAAGTTATGGGCTCCGGAGCGACGGAGACCTGGTCGCAAGCCCCAAGCCCTCGGTTTGCTGGCCCAGCCTCTACGCGAAGCGAAGCTGTCTCGCCCAAGGTGCCGCGGGATTCGGTAACAAAAATGGGACGGATTGGGTTGTCATCCTTTTCGCAGTGCACGACGCGCGATCTGGGACGGAAAAACAGCGCAAAAGAAGAATAGTGTCCCGAAACTGATGAAAACGTTCGATTTTGGGCTCTGAAAAAAGGCCCAGCTAAGCAAAGCTTGGCTACCCCGTCGTCGAGCTCTCGGACAGCTTTCCAACGATATGCTGTGGGCCGCGTAACTCCTTACGGATCAAAAGTTATGGGCTCCGGAGCGGCGGAGACCAAGTCCCAAGCCCCACGCCCTCGGTTTGCGGGCCGAGCCTCTACGTGAAGCGAAGCTGTCTCGCCCAAGGTGCCGCGGGATTCGGTAACAGAAATGCGACGGATTGGGTTGTCGCCCTTTTCTCGGCGCGCGACGTACGATCCGGGACGAAAAAATAGCGCAAAAGAAGAAAAGTGTCCCAAAACTGATGAAAACGTTCGATTTTGGGCTCCGAAAAAAGGCCCAGCGAAGCATAGCTTGGCTGTCCCGTCGTAGAGCTCTCGAAGAGCTTTCCTACGGTATCCTGCGGGCCGCGTCACTCTCTCCGGATCAAAAGTTCTGGGCTCCGGACCGACGGAGACTTGGTCGCAGGACCCACGCCCTCGGTTTGCGGGCCCAGCCTCTACGCGAATTGAAGCTGTCTCGCCCAAGGTACGGCGGGATTCGGTAACAGAATTGGGACGGATTGGGTTGTCGCCCTTTTCTCGGTGCACGACGTACGATCCGGGACGGAAAAACAGCGCAAAAGAAGAAAAGTGTCCCGAAACTGATGAAAACGTTCGATTTTGGGCTCCGAAAAAAGGCACAGCGAAGCATTGCTTGGCTGTCCCGTCGTAGAGCTCTCGGAGAGCTTTCCAACGGTATGCTGTGGGCCGCGTAACTCTTTACGAATCAAAAGTTATGGGCTCCGGAGCGACGGAGACCTGGTCCCAAGCCCTACGCCCTCAGTTTGCGGGCCCAGCCTCTACGCGAATCGAAGCTGTCTCGCCCAAGGTGCCGCGGGATTCGGTAACAGAAATGGGACGGATTGGGTTGTCGCCCTTTTCGCGGCGCACGACGTACGATCCGGGACGGAAAAACAGCGCGAAAGAAGAAAAATTTCCCGAAACTGATGAAAATGTTCGATTTTGGGCTCCGAAAAAAGGTCCAGCATTGCTTAGCTGTCCCGTCGTAGAGCTCTCTGAGAGATTTCCAACGGTATACTGTGGGCCGCTTAACTTCTTACGGATCAAAAGTTATGGGCTCCGGAGCGACGGAGACCTGGTCCCAAGCCCCACGCCCTCGGTTTGTGGGCCCAGCCTCTACGCGAAGCGAAGCTGTCGCGCCCGAGGTGCCGCGGGATTCGGTAACAGAAATGGGACGGATTGGGTTGTCGCCCTTTTCGCGGCGCACGACGGACGATCCGGGACGGAAAAACAGCACAAAAGAAGAAAAGTGTCCCGAAACTGATGAAAACTTTCGATTTTGGGCTCCGAAAAAAGGTCCAGCGAAGCATAGCTTGGCTGCCCCGTCGTAGAGCTCTCGGAGAGCTTTCCAACGGTATGCTGTAGGCCGCGTAACTCCTTACGGATCAAAAGTTATGGGCTCGGGAGCGACCGAGACCTGGTCCCAAGCCCCACGCAGTCGGTTTGCGGGCCCAGCCTCTACGCGAAGCGAAGCTGTCTCGCCCAAGGTGCCGCAGGATTCGGTAACATAATTGGGATGGATTGGGTTGTCGCCCTTTTCGCGGCGCACGACGGACGATCCGGGACGGAAAAACAGCTCAAAAGAAGAAAAGTGTCGCGAAACTGATGAAAACGTTCGATTTTGGGCTCCGAAAAAAGGTCCAGCGAAGCGTAGCTTGGCTGTCCCGTCGTAGAGCTCTCGGAGAGCTTTCCAACGGTATGCTCTGGGCCGCGTAAGTCCCTACGGGTCAAAAGTTATGGGCTCCGGAGCGACGGAGACCTGGTCCCAAGCCCCACGCCTTCGGTTTGCGAGCCCAGCCTCTACGCGAAGCGAAGCTGTCTCGCCCAAGGTGCCGCGGGATTCGGTAACAAAAATGGGACGGATTGGGTTGTCGCCCTTTTTTCGGCGCACGACGTACGATCCGGGATGAAAAAACATCGCGAAAGAAGAAAAGTGTCCCGAAACTGATGAAAATGTTTGATTTTGGGCACCGAAAAAAGGCCCAGCGGAGCTAATCTTAGCTGTCCAGTCGTAGAGCTCTCGGAGAGCTTTCCAACGGTATGCTGTGGGCCGCGTAACTCTTTACGGATCAAAAGTTATGGGCTCCGGAGCGACGGAGACGTGGTCCCAAGCCCCACGCCTTCGGTTTGCGAGCCCAGCCTCTACGCGAAGCGAAGCTGTCTCGCCCAAGGTGCAGCGGGATTCGGTAACAAAAATGGGACGGATTGGGTTGTCGCCCTTTTCGCGGCGCGCGACGTACGATCCCGAACGGAAAAACAGCGCAAAAGAAGAAAAGTATCCCAAAACTGATGAAAATGTTCGGTTTTTGGCTCAAAAAAAGGCACAGGGAAGCATAGCTTAGTTGTCCCGTCGTAGAGCTCTCGGAGAGCTTTCCAACGGTATGCTGTGGGCCGCGTAACTCTTTACGGATCAAAAGTTATGGGCTCCGGAGCGACGGAGACGTGGTCCCAAGCCCCACGCCTTCGGTTTGCGAGCCCAGCCTCTACGCGAAGCGAAGCTGTCTCGCCCGAGGTGCCGCGGGATTCGGTAACAGAAATGGGACGGATTGGGTTGTCGCCCTTTTCGCGGCGCAAGACGTATGATCCGGGACGGAAAAACAGCGCAAAAGAAGAAAAGTGTCCCGAAATTGATGAAAACGTTCGATTTTGGGATCCGAAAAACGGCACAGCGAAGCAAAGCTTAGCTGTCCCGTCGTAGAGCTCTCGGAGAGCTTTCCAACGGTATGCTGTGGGCCACGTAACTTTTTACGGATTAAAAGTTATGGGCTCCGGAGTGACGGAGACCTGGTCCCAAGCCCCACGCCCTCGGTTTGCGGGCCCAGCCTCTACACAAATCGAAGCTGTCTCGCCCAAGGTACCGCGGGATTCGGTAACAAAAATGGGACGGATTGGGTTGTCGCCCTTTTCGCGGCGCACGACGTACGATCCGGGACGGAAAAACAGCGCAAAAGAAGAAAAGTGTCCCGAAACTGATGAAAACGTTCGATTTTGGGCTCCGAAAAAAGGCACAGGGAAGCATAGCTTAGCTGTCCCGTCGTAGAGCTCTCGGAGAGCTTTCCAACGGTATGCTGTGGGCCGCGTAACTCTTTACGGATCAAAAGTTATGGGGTCCGGAGCGACGGAGACTTGGTCCCAAGCCCCATGCCCTCGGTTTGTGGGCCCAGCCTCTACGCGAAGCGAAGCTGTCTCGCTCGAGGTGCCGCAGGATTCGGTAACAGAAATGGGACGGATTGGGTTGTCGCCCTTTTCGCGGCGCACGACGTACGATCCGGGACGGAAAAACAGCGCGAAAGAAGAAAAATGTCCCGAAACTGATGAAAATGTTCGATTTTGGGCTCCGAAAAAAGGCCCAGCGAAGCAAAGCTTAGCTGCCCCGTCGTAGAGCTCTCGGAGAGCTTTCCAACGGTATGCTGTGGGCCGCGTAACTCCTTACGGATCAAAAGTTATGGGCTCCGGAGCGACGGAGACCTGGTCCCAAGCCCCACGCCCTCGGTTTGCGGGCCCAGCCTCTACGCGAATCGAAGCTGTCTCGCCCAAGGTACCGCGGGATTCGGTAACAGAAACGGGACGGATTGGGCTGTCGCCCTATTCGCGGCGCGCGACGTACGATCCGGGACGGAAAAACAGCGCAAAAGAAGAAAAGTGTCCCGAAACTGATGAAAACGTTCGATTTTGGGCTCCGAAAAATGGCCCAGCGAAGCAAAGCTTAGCTGCCCCGTCGTAGAGCTCTCGGAGAGCTTTCCAACGGTATGCTGTGGGCCGCGTAACTCTTTACGGATCAAAAGTTTTGGGCTCCGGAGCGACGGAGACTTGGTCCCAAGCCCCACGCCCTCGGTTTGTGGGCCCAGCCTCTACGCGAAGCGAAGCTGTCTCGCCCAAGGTGCCGCGGGATGCGGTAACATAAATGGGAGGGATCGGGTTGTCGCCGTTTTCGCGGCGCACGACGTACGATCCGGGACGGAAAAACAGCGCAAAAGAAGAAAAGTGTCCCGAAACTGATGAAAACGTTCGATTTTGGGCTCCGAAAAAAGGCCCAGCGAAGCACAGCTTGGCTGCCCCGTCGTAGAGCTCTCGGAGAGCTTTCCAACGGTATGCTGTGGGCCGCGTAACTCCTTACGGATCAAAAGTTATGGGCTCCGGAGCGACGGAGACCTGGTCCCAAGCCCTGCGCCCTCGGTTTGCGGGCCCAGCCTCCACGCGATGCGAAGCTGTCTCGCCCAAGGTGCCGCGGGATTCGGTAACGGAAACGGGACGGATTGGGCTGTCGCTCTATTCGCGGCGCGCGACGTACGATCCGGGACGGAAAAACAGCGCAAAAGAAGAAAAGTGTCCCGAAACTGATGAAAACGTTCGATTTTGGGCTCCGAAAAAAGGCCCAGCGAAGCACAGCTTGGCTGCCCCGTCGTAGAGCTCTCGGAGAGCTTTCCAACGGTATGCTGTGGGCCGCGTAACTCCTTACGGATCAAAAGTTATGGGCTCCGGAGCGACGGAGACCTGGTCCCAAGCCCCACGCCCTCGATTTGCGGGCCCAGCCTCTAGGTGAAGCGAATTTGTCTCGCCCAAGGTACCGCGGGATTCGGTAACATAAATGTGACGGATTGGGTTGTCGCCCTTTTCACGTCGCTCGATGTACGATCCGGGACGGAAAAACAGCGCAAAAGAAGAAAAGTGTCCCGAAACTGATGAAAACGTTCGATTTTGGGCTCCGAAAAAAGGCACAGGGAAGCATAGCTTAGCTATCCCGTCGTAGAGCTCTCGGAGAGCTTTCCAACGGTAAGCTGTGGGCCGCGTAACTCCTTACGGATCAAAAGTTATGGGCTCCGGAGCGACGGAGACCTGGTCCCAAGCCCCACGCCCTCGGTTTGCGGGCCCAGCCTCTACGTGAAACGAAGCTGTCTCGCCCAAGGTGCCGCGGGATTCGGTAACAGAAATGGGATGGATTGGGTTGTCGCCCTTTTCGCGGCGCACAACGTACGATCCAGGACGAAAAAACAGCGCGAAAAAAGAAAAGTGTCCCGAAACTGATTAAAATGTTCGATTTTGGGCACCGAAAAAAGGACCAGCGAAGTGAAGCATGGCTGCTTCGTCGTAGAGCTCTCGGATAGCTTTCCAACGGTATGCTGTGGGCTGCGTAACTCCTTACGGATCAAAAGTTATGGGCTCCGGAGCGAGGGAGACCTGGTCCCAAGCCCCACGCCCTCTGTTTGCGGGCCCAGCCTCTACACGAAGCAACTTGTCTCGCCCAAGGTGCCGCGGGATTCGGTAACAAAAATGGGACGGATTGGGCTGTCACCCTTTTCGCGGCGCACGACGTACGATCCGGGACGAAAAACTGCGCGAAAGAAGAAAAGTATCCCAAAATTGATGAAATCGTTCGATTTTGGGCTCCGAAAAAAGGCACGGCGAAGCGAAGCTTGGCTGTCCCGTCGTAGAGCTCTCGGAGAGCTTTCCAACGGTATGCTGTAGGCCGCGTAACTCCTTACGGATCAAAAGTTATGGGCTCCGGAGCGACGGAGACCAGGTCCCAAGCCCCACGCCCTCGGTTTGCGGGCCCAGCCTCTAGGTGAAACGAAGCTGTCTCGCCCAAGGTGCCGCGGGATTCGGTAACAGAAATGGGACGGATTGGGTTGTCGCCCTTTTCGCGGCGCACGACGGACGATCCGGGACGGAAAAACAGCACAAAAGAAGAAAAGTGTCCCGAAACTGATGAAAACGTTCGATTTTGTTCTCCGAAAAAAGGTCCAGCGAAGCAAAGCTTGGCTGCCCCGTCGTAGAGCTCTCGGAGAGCTTTCCAACGGTATGCTGTAGGCCGCGTAACTCCTTACGGATCAAAAGTTATGGGCTCCGGAGCGACGGAGACCTGGTCCGAAGCCCCACGCCCTCGGTTTGCGGGCCCAGCCTCTACGCGAATCGAAGTTGTCTCGCCCAAGGTGCCGCCGGATTCGGTAACAAAAATGGAACGGATTGGGTTGTCGCCCTTTTCGCGGCGCACGACTTACGATCCGGGACGGAAAAATAGCACAAAAGTAGAAAAGTGTCCTGAAACTGATGAAATCGTTCGATTTTGGGCTTCGAAAAAAGGCCCAGCGAAGCAAAGCTTGCTGTCCCGTCGTAGAGCTCTCGGAGAGCTTTCAAACGGTATGTTGTGGGCCGCGTAACTTTTTACGGATCAAAAGTTATGGTCTCCGGAGCGACGGAGACCTGGTCCCAAGCCCCACGCCCTCGGTTTGCGGGCCCAGCCTCTACGCGAAGCGAAGCTGTCTCGCCCAAGGTGCCGTGGGATTCGGTAACAAAAATGGGACGGATTAGGTTGTCGCCCTTTTCGCGGCGCACGACGTACGATCCGGGACGGAAAACTAGCGCAAAAGAAGAAAAATGTCTCGAAACTAATGAAAACGTTCGATTTTGGGCTCCGAAAAAAGGTCCAGCGAAGCAAAGCTTGGCTGTCCCGTCGTAGAGTTCTCGGAGAGCTTTCCAACGGTATGCTGTGGGCCGCGTAACTCTTTACGGATCAAAAGTTATGGGCTTTGGAGCGACGAAGACCTGGTCCCAAGCCCCACGCCCTCGTTTTGCGGGCCCAGCCTCTACATGAAGCGAAGCTGTCTCGCCTAAGGTGCCGCCGGATTCGGTAACAAAAATTGGACGGATTGGGTTGTCGCCCTTTTCGCGGCGCACAACTTACGATCCGGGACGGAAAAACAGCGCAAAAGAAGAAAAGTGTCCCGAAACTGATGAAAACGTTCGATTTTGTTCTCCGAAAAAAGGCACAGCAAAGCATAGCTTGGCTGTCCCGTCGTAGAGCCCTCGGAGAGCTTTCCAACGGTATGCTGTGGGCCGCGTAACTCTTTACGGATCAAAAGTTATGGGCTCCGGAGCGACGGAGACTTGGTCGCAAGCCCCACGCCCTCGGTTTGTGGGCCCAGTCTCTACGCGAATCGAAGCTGTCTCGCCCAAGGTGCCGTGGGATTCGGTAACAAAAATGGGACGGATTGGGTTGTCGCCCTTTTCGCGGCGCACGACGTACGATCCGGGACGGAAAAACAGCGCAAAAGAAGAAAAGTGTCCCGAAACTGATGAAAAAGTTTGATTTTGGGCTCCGAAAAAAGGCACAGGGAAGCATAGCTTAGCTGTCCCGTCGTAGAGCTCTCGGAGAGCTTTCCAACGGTAAGCTGTGGGCTGCGTAACTCCTTACGGATCAAAAGTTATGGGCTCCGGAGCAACGGAGACCTGGTCCCAAACCCCACAGCATCGGTTTGCGGGCCCAACCTCTACGTGAAGCGAATTTGTCTCGCCCAAGGTTCAACGGGATTCGGTAACAGAAATGGGACGGATTAGGTCGTCGGCCTTTTCGCGGCGCGACGTACGATCCGGGACGGAAAAACAGCGCAAAAGAAGAAAAGTGTCCCGAAACTGATGAAAACGTTCGATTTTGGGCTCCGAAAAAATGCCCAGCGAAACGGAGCTTAGCTGTCCCATCGTAGAGCTCACGGAGAGCTTTCCAACGGTATGCTGTGGGCTGCGTAACTCTTTACGGATCAAAAGTTATGGGCTCTGGAGCGACGGAGACTTGGTCCCAAGCCCCACGCCCTCGGTTTGCGGGCCCAGCCTCTACGCGAAGCGAAGCTGTCTCGCCCAAGGTGCGGCGGGATTCGGTAACAGAATTGGGACGGATTGGGTTGTCGCCCTTTTCGCGGCGCTCGACGTACGATCCGGGACGGAAAAACAGCGCGAAAGAAGAAAAATGTCCCGAAACTGATGAAAATGTTCGATTTTGGGCTCCGAAAAAAGGCCCAGCGAAGCAAAGCTTAGTTGTCCCGTCGTAGAGCTCTCGGAGAGCTTTCCAACGGTATGCTGTGGGCCGCGTAACTTTTTACGGATTAAAAGTTATGGGCTCCGGAGCGACGGAGACCTGGTCCCAAGCCCCACGCCCTCGGTTTGCGGGCCCAGCCTCTACACGAATCGAAGCTGTCTCGCCCAAGGTGCCGCGGGATTCGGTAACAGAATTGGGACGAATTGGGTTGTCACCCTTTTCGCGGCACACGACGTACGATCCGGGACGAAAAAACAGCGCAAAAGAAGAAAAGTGTCCCGAAACTGATGAAAACGATCGATTTTGGGCTCCGAAAAAAGGCACAGCGAAGCAAAGCTTAGTTGTCCCGTCGTAGAGCTCTCGGAGAGCTTTCCAACGGTATGCTGTGGGCCGCGTAACTTTTTACGGATTAAAAGTTATGGGCTCCGGAGCGACGGAGACCTGGTCCCAAGCCCCACGCCCTCGGTTTGCGGGCCCAGCCTCTACACGAATCGAAGCTGTCTCGCCCAAGGTGCCGCGGGATTCGGTAACAGAATTGGGACGGATTGGGCTGTCGCCCTATTCGCGGCGCGCGCCGTACGATCCGGGACGGAAAAACAGCGCAAAAGAAGAAAAGTGTCCCGAAACTGATGAAAACGTTCGATTTTGGGCTCCGAAAAAAGGCCCAGCGAAACACAGCTTGGCTGCCCCGTCGTAGAGCTCTCGGAGAGCTTTCCAACGGTATGCTGTGGGCCGCGTAACTCCTTACGGATCAAAAGT
The DNA here is from genome assembly GCA_037974665.1 of Ehretia macrophylla. Taxonomy (NCBI): domain Eukaryota; kingdom Viridiplantae; phylum Streptophyta; class Magnoliopsida; order Boraginales; family Ehretiaceae; genus Ehretia; species Ehretia macrophylla. The sequence continues at coordinate 25,428,918 of CM075773.1, read as the reverse complement.
TATGGGCTCCGGACCGACGGAGACCTGGTCCCAAGCCCTGCGCCCTCAGTTTGCGGGCCCAGCCTCGACGCGAAGCGAAGCTGTCTCGCCCAAGGTGCCGCGGGATTCGGTAACAGAAACGGGACGGATTGGAATGTCGCCCTATTCGGGGCGCGCGCCGTACGATCCGGGACGGAAAAACAGCGCAAAATAAGAAAAGTGTCCCGAAACTGATGAAAACGTTCGATTTTGGGCTCCGAAAAAAGGCCCAGCGAAGCACAGCTTGGCTGCCCCGTCGTAGAGCTCTCGGAGAGCTTTCCAACGGTATGCTGTGGGCCGCGTAACTTTTTACGGATCAAAAGTTATGGGCTCCGGAGCGACGGAGACCTGGTCCCAAGCCCCACGCCCTCGGTTTGCGGGCCCATCCTCTACGCGAATCGAAGCTGTCTCGCCCAAGGTGCGGCGGGATTCGGTAACAGAATTGGGACGGATTGGGTTGTCGCCCTTTTCGCGGCTCACGACTTACGATCCGGGACGGAAAAACAGCGCGAAAGAAGAAAAATGTCCCGAAACTGATGAAAACGTTTGATTTTGGGCTCCGAAAAAAGGCCCAGCGAAGCGAAGCTTGCTGCCCCGTCGTAGAGCTCTCAGAGAGCTTTCCAACGGTATGCTGTGGGCCGCGTAAATCTTTACGGATCAAAAGTTATGGGCTCCGAAGCAACGGAGACCTGGTCCCAAGCCCCACGCCCTCGGTTTGCGGGCCCACCCTCTACGTGAAGCGACTTTGTCTCGCCCAAGGTGCCGGGGGATTCGCTAACAGAAATGGGACGGATCGGGTTGTCGCCCTTTTCGCGCCGCACGACGTATGATCCGGGACGGAAAAACAGCGCAAAAGAAGAAAAGTATCCCGAAATTGATGAAATCGTTCGATTTTGGGCACCGAAAAAAGGCACGGCGAAGCACGGCTTGGCTGCCCCGTCGTAGAGCTCTCGGAGAGCTTTCCAACGGTATGCTGTGGGCCGCGTAACTCCTTACGGATCAAAAGTTATGGGCTCCGGAGCGACGGAGACCTGGTCCCAAGCCCTGCGCCCTCGGTTTGCGGGCCCAGCCTCCACGCGAAGCGAAGCTGTCTCGCCCAAGGTACCGCGGGATTCGGTAACAGAAACGGGACGGATTGGGCTGTCGCCCTATTCGCGGCGCGCGACGTACGATCCGGGACGGAAAAACAGCGCAAAAGCAGAAAAGTGTCCCGAAACTGATGAAAACGTTCGATTTTGGGCTCCGAAAAAAGGCCCAGCGAAGCACAGCTTGGCTGCCCCGTCGTAGAGCTCTCGGAGAGCTTTCCAACGGTATGCTGTGGGCCGCGTAACTCCTTACGGATCAAAAGTTATGGGCTCCGGAGCGACGGAGACCTGGTCCCAAGCCCCACGCCCTCGGTTTGCGGGCCCAGCCTCTACGCGAATCGAAGTTGTCTCGCCCAAGGTGCCGCTGGATTCGGTAACAAAAATGGAACGGATTGGGTTGTCGCCCTTTTCGCGGCGCACGACTTACGATCCGGGACGGAAAAATAGCACAAAAGTAGAAAAGTGTCCTGAAACTGATGAAATCGTTCGATTTTGGGCTCTGAAAAAAGGTCCAGCGAACCAAAGCTTGGCTGTCCCGTCGTAGAGCTCTCGGAGAGCTTTCCAACGGTATGTTGTGGGCCGCGTAATTGTTTACGGATCAAAAGTTATGGGCTCCGGAGCGACGGAGACCTGGTCCAAGCCCCACGCCCTCGGTTTGCGGGCCCAGCCTCTACGCAAAGCGAAGCTGTCTCGCCCAAGGTGCCGCCAGATTCGGTAACAAAAATGGAACGGATTGGGTTGTCGCCCTTTTCGCGGCGCACGACTTACGATCCGGGACGGAAAAACAGCACAAAAGAAGAAAAGTGTCCCGAAACTGATGAAAACGTTCGATTTTGGGCTCCGAAAAAAGGTCCAGCGAAGCAAAGCTTGCTGCCCCGTCGTAGAGCTCTCGGAGAGCTTTCCAACGGTATGCTGTAGGCCGCGTAACTCCTTACGGATCAAAAGTTATAGGCTCCGGAGCGACGGAGACCTGGTCCCAAGCCCCACGCCCTCGGTTTGCGGGCCCAGCCTCTAGGTGAAACGAAGCTGTCTCGCCCAAGGTGCCGCGGGATTCGGTAACAGAAATGGGACGGATTGGGTTGTCGCCCTTTTCGCGGTGCACGACGGACGATCCGGGACGGAAAAACAGCGCAAAAGAAGAAAAGTGTCCCGAAACTGATGAAAACGTTCGATTTTGGGCTCCGAAAAAAGGTCCAGCGAAGCAAAGCTTGGCTGCCCCGTCGTAGAGCTCTCGGAGAGCTTTCCAACGGTATGCTGTAGGCCGCGTAACTCCTTACGGATCAAAAGTTATGGGCTCCGGAGCGACGGAGACCTGGTCCCAAGCCCCACGCCCTCGGTTTGCGGGCCCAGCCGCAAGGTGAAGCGAAGATGTCTCGCCCGAGGTGCCACGGGATTCGGTAACAGAAATGGGACGGATCGGGTTGTCGCCCTTTTCGCGGTGCACGACGTACGATCCGGGACGGAAAAACAGCGCAAAAGAAGAAAAGTGTCCCGAAACTGATGAAAAAGTTAGATTTTGGGCTCCGAAAAAAGGCCCAGCGAAGCAAAGCTTGGCTAACCCCGTCGTAGAGCTCTCGGAGAGCTTTCCAACGGTATGCTGTGGGCTGCGTAACTCCTTACGGATCAAAAGTTATGGGCTCCGGAGCGACGGAGACCTGGTCCCAGGCGCCACGCCCTCGGTTTGTGGCCCCAGCCTCTACGCGAAGCGAAGCTGCCTCGCCCAAGGTGCCGCGGGATTCGGTAACAGAAATGGGACGGATTGGGTTGTCGCCCTTTACGCGGCGCACGACGTACGATCCGGGACGGAAAAACAGCGCAAAAGAAGAAAAGTGTCCCGAAACTGATGAAAACGTTCAATTTAGGGCACCGAAAAAAAGGCCCAGCAAATAGGGCTTAGCTGGCCCATCGTAGAGCTCTCTGAGAGCTTTCCAACGGTATGCTGTGGGCCGCGTAACTCTTTACGGATCAAAATTTATAAGCTCCGGATCGATGGAGACCTGGTCTCAAGCCCCACGCCCTCGGTTTGTGGGCCCAGCCTCTACGTGAAGCGAATTTGTCTCGCCCAAGGTGCTGCGGGATTCGGTGACAGAAATGGGACGGATAGGGTTGTCGCCCTTTTCGCAGCGCGCGACGTACGATCCGGGACGAAAAAATAGTGCAAAAGAAGAAAAGTGTCCCGAAACTGATGAAAACGTTCGATTTTGGGCTCCGAAAAAAGGCCCAGCGAAGCAAAGCTTGGATTTCCCATCGTAGAGCTCTCGGAGAGCTTACCAACGGTATGCTGTGGGCCGCGTAACTCTTTACGGATCAAAAGTTATGGGCTCCGGAGCGACGGAGGCGTGGTGGCAAGCCCCACGCCCTCGGTTTGCGGGCCCAGCCTCTACGCGAATCGAAGCTGTCTCGCCCAAGGTGCCGCGGGATTCGGTAACAAAAATGGGACGGATTGGGTTGTCTCCCTTTTCGCGGCGCACGACGTACGATCCGGGACGGAAAAACAGCGCAAAAGAAGAAAAGTGTCACGAAACTGATGAAAAAGTTTGATTTTGGGCTCCGAAAAAAGGCACAGGGAAGCATAGCTTAGCTGTCCCGTCGTAGAGCTTTCGGAGTGCTTTCCAACGGTATGCTGTTGGCCGCGTAACTCTTTACGGATCAAAAGTTATGGGGTCCGGAGCGACGGAGACTTGGTCCCAAGCCCCACGCCCTCGGTTTGTGGGCCCAGCCTCTACGCGAAGCGAAGCTGTCTCGCCCGAGGTGCCGCGGGATTCGGTAACAGAAATGGGACGGATTGGGTTGTCGCCCTTTTCGCGGCGCACGACGTACGATCCGGGACGGAAAAACAGCGCAAAAGAAGAAAAGTGTCCCGAAACTGATGAAAACGTTCGATTTTGGGCTCCGAAAAAAGGCACAGCGAAGCATAGATTGGCTGTCCCGTCGTAGAGCCCTCGGAGAGCTTTCCAACGGTATGCTGTGGGCCGCGTAACTCTTTACGGATCAAAAGTTATGGGGTCCGGAGGGACGGAGACTTGGTCCCAAGCCCCACGCCCTCGGTTTATGGGCCCAGCCTCTATGCGAAGCGAAGCTGTCTCGCCCAAGGTGCCATGGGATTCAGTAATAGAAATGTGATGGATTAGGTTGTCGTCCTTTTTGCGGCTCCCGACGTACGATCCGGGACGAAAAAACAGAGCAAAAGAAGAAAAGTGTCCCGAAACTGATGAAAACGTTCAATTTTGGGCTCCGAAAATAGGCACAGCCAAGCATAGCTTAGCTGTCCCGTCGTAGAGCTCTCGGAGAGCTTTCCAACGGTATGCTGTGGGCCGCGTAACTCTTTACGGATCAAAAGTTATGGGCTCCGGAGCGACGGAGACTTGGTCGCAAGCCCCACGCCCGCGGTTTGTGGGCACAGCCTCTACGCGAAGCGAAGCTGTCTCGCCCAAGGTGCCGCGGGATTCGGTAACAGAAATGGGACGGATCGGGTTGTCGCCCTTTTCGCGGCGCACGACGTACGATCCGGGACGGAAAAACAGCGCAAAAGAAGAAAAGTGTCCCGAAACTGATGAAAACGTTCGATTTTGGGCTCCGAAAAAAGGCCCAGCGAAGCAAAGCTTGGCTGCCCCATCGTAGAGCTCTCGGAGAGCTTTCCAACGGTATGTTGTCGGCCGCGTAACTCCATCCGGATCAAAATTTATGGGCTCCGGAGCGACGGAGACCTGGTCCCAGGCCCCATGAACTCGGTTTGCGGGCCCAGCCTCTACGTGAAGCGAAGATGTCTCGCCCAAGGTGCCGCGGGATTCGGTAACAGAAATGGGACGGATTGGGTTGTCGCCCTATTCGCGGCGCGCGCCGTACGATCCGGGACGGAAAAACAGCGCAAAAGAAGAAAAGTGTCCCGAAACTGATGAAAACGTTCGATTTTGGGCTCCGAAAAAAGGCCCAGCGAAGCACAGCTTGGCTGCCCCGTCGTAGAGCTCTCGGAGAGCTTTCCAACGGTATGCTGTGGGCCGCGTAACTCCTTACGGATCAAAAGTTATGGGCTCCGGAGCGACGGAGACCTGGTCCCAAGCCCTGCGCCCTCGGTTTGCGGGCCCAGCCTCGACGCGAAGCGAAGCTGTCTCGCCCAAGGTGCCGCGGGATTCGGTAACAGAAACGGGACGGATTGGGCTGTCGCCCTATTCGCGGCGCGCGCCGTACGATCCGGGACGGAAAAACAGCGCAAAAGAAGAAAAGTGTCCCGAAACTGATGAAAACATTCGATTCTGGGCTCCGAAAAAAGGCCCAGCGAAGCAAAGCTTGGCTGCCCATCGTAGAGCTCTCGGAGAGCTTTCCAACGGTATGCTGTGGGCCGCGTAACTTTTTACGAATCAAAAGTTATGGGCTCCGGAGCGACGGAGACCTGGTCCCAAGCCCCACGCCCTCGGTTTGCGGGCCCAGCCTCTACGCGAATCGAAGCTGTCTCGCCCAAGGTGCGGCGGGATTCGGTAACAGAATTGGGACGGATTGGGTTGTCGCCCTTTTTGCGGCGCACGACGTACGATCCGGGACGGAAAAACAGCGCGAAAGAAGAAAAATGTCCCGAAACTGATGAAAACGTTCGATTTTGGGCTCCGAAAAAAGGCCAAGTGAAGCAAAGCTTCGCTGTCCTGTCGTAGAGCTCTCGGAGATCTTTCCAACGGTATGCTGTGGGCCGCGTAACTCTTTACGGATCAAAAGTTATGGGCTCCGGAGCGACGGAGACCTGGTACCAAGCCCCACGCCCTCGGTTTATGGGCCCAGCCTCCGTGCGAAGCGAAGCTGTCTTGCCCAAGGTGCCACGGGATTCGGTAACAGAAATTGGAGGGATTGGGTTGTCGCCATTTTCGCGGCGCGCGACGTATGATCCGGGACGGAAAAACAGCGCAAAAGAAGAAAAGTGTCCCGAAACTGATGAAAACGTTCGATTTTGTTCTCCGAAAAAAGGCACAGCAAAGTATAGCTTGGCTGTCCCGTCGTAGAGCCCTCGGAGAGCTTTCCAACGGTATGCTGTGGGCCGCGTAACTCTTTACGGATCAAAAGTTATGGGCTCCGGAGCGACGGAGGCTTGGTCGCAAGCCCCACGCCCTCGGTTTGCGGGCTCAGCCTCTACGCGAATCGAAGCTGTCTGGCCCAAGGTGCCGTGGGATTCGGTAACAAAAATGGGACGGATTGGGTTGTCGCCCTTTTCGCGGCGCACGACGTACGATCCGGGACGGAAAAACAGCGCAAAAGAAGAAAAGTGTCCCGAAACTGATGAAAAAGTTTGATTTTGGGCTCCGAAAAAAGGCACAGGGAAGCATAGCTTAGCTGTCCCGTCGTAGAGCTCTCGGAGAGCTTTCCAACGGTATGCTGTGGGCCGCGTGACTCTTTACGGATCAAAAGTTATGGGGTCCGGAGCGACGGAGACTTGGTCCCAAGCCCCACGCCCTCGGTTTGTGGGCCCAGCCTCTACGCGAAGCGAAGCTGTCTCGCCCGAGGTGCCGCGGGATTCGGTAACAGAAATGGGACGGATCGGGTTGTCGCCCTTTTCGCGGCGCACGACGTACGATCCGGGACGGAAAAACAGCGCAAAAGAAGAAAAGTGTCCCGAAACTGATGAAAACGTTCGATTTTGGGCTCCGAAAAAAGGCACAGCGAAGCATAGATTGGCTGTCCCGTCGTAGAGCCCTCGGAGAGCTTTCCAACGGTATGCTGTGGGCCGCGTAACTCTTTACGGATCAAAAGTTATGGGGTCCGGAGGGACGGAGACTTGGTCCCAAGCCCCACGCCCTCGGTTTATGGGCCCAGCCTCTATGCGAAGCGAAGCTGTCTCGCCCAAGGTGCCGCGGGACTCGGTAACAGAACCGGGACAGATTGGGCTGTCCCCCTGTTCGCGGCGCGCGACGTACGATCCGGGACGGAAAAACAGAGCAAAAGAAGAAAAGTGTCCCGAAACTGATGAAAACGTTCGATTTTGGGCTCCGAAAAAAAGGCACAGCAAAGCATAGCTTAGCTATCCCGTCGTAGAGCTCTCGGAGAGCTTTCCAACGGTATGCTGTGGGCCGCGTAACTCTTTACGGATCAAAAGTTATGGGCGCCGGAGCGACGGAGACTTGGTCGCAAGCCCCACGCCCGCCGATTGGGGGCGCAGCCTCTTCGCGAAGCGAAGCTGTCTCGCCCAAGGTGCCGCGGGATTCGGTAACAAAAATGGGACGGATTGGGTTGTCGTCCTTTTCGCGGCGCACGACGTACGATCCGGGACGGAAAAACAGCGCAAAAGAAGAAAAGTGTCCCGAAACTGATGAAAAAGTTCGATTTTGGGCTCTGAAAAATGGCCCACCGAAGCAAAGCTTGGCTTCCCCATCATAGAGTTCTCGGAGAGCTTTCCAACGGTATGCTGTCGGCCGCGTAACTCCTTACGGATCAAAAGTTATGGGCTCCGGAGCGACGGAGGCCTGGTCCCAAGCCCCACGCCCTCGGTTTGTAGGCCCAGCCTCTATGTGAAGCGAATTTGTCTCGCCCAAGGTGCCGCGGGATTCGGTAACAGAAATTGGACGGATTGGGTTATCGCCCTTTTCGCGGCGCACGACGTACGATCCGGGACGGAAAAACAGCGCAAAAGAAGAAAAGTGTCCCGAAACTGATGAAAATGTTCGATTTTGGGCTCCGAAAAAAGGCATAGCGAAGCAAAGCTTGGCTGTCCCGTAGTAGAGCTCTCGAAGAGCTTTCCAACGGTATGCTGTGGGCCGCGTAACTCTTTACGGATCAAAAGTTATTGGCTCCGGAGCGACGGAGACCTGGTCCCAAGCCCCACGCCCTCGGTTTGTGGGCCCAGCCTCTACGCGAAGTGAAGCTGTCTCGCCCAAGGTGCTGCGGGATTCGGTAACAGAAATGCGACGGTTTGGGCTGTCGACCTTTTCACGGCGCACGACGTACGATCCGGGACGGAAAAACAGCGCGAAAGAAGAAAAGTGTCCCGAAACTGAAGAAAACGTTCGATTTTGGGCTCCGAAAAAAGGCCCAGCAGAGATAATCTTAGTTGTCCATTCGTAGAGCTCTCGGAGAGCTTTCCAACGGTATGTTGTGGGCCGCGTAACTCTTTACGGATCAAAAGTTATGCGCTCCGGAACGACGGAGACCTGGTCCCAAGCCCCACGACCTCGGCTTGCGAGCCCAGCCTCTACGCGAAGCGAAGTTGTCTCGCCCAAGGTGCCGCGGGATTTGGTAACAAAAATGGAACGGATTGGGTTGTCGCCCTTTTCGCGGCGCACGACTTACGATCCGGGACGGAAAAATAGCACAAAAGTAGAAAAGTGTCCTGAAACTGATGAAAACGTTCTATTTTGGGCTCCGAAAAAAGGCCCAGCGAAGCATAGCTTGGCTGTCCCGTCGTAGAACTCTCGGAGAGCTTTCCAACGGTATGCTGTGGGCCGCGTAACTCTTTACGAATCAAAAGTTATGGGCTCCGGAGCGACGGAGACCTGGTCCCAAGCCCCACGCCCTCGGTTTCGGGGCACAGCCTCTACGCGAAGCGAAGCTGTCTCGCCCAAGGTGCCAAGAGATTCGGTAACAGAAATGGGACGGATCGGGTTGTCGCCCTTTTCGCGGCGCACGACGTACGATCCGGGACGGAAAAACAGCGCAAAAGAAGAAAAGTGTCTCGAAACTGATGAAAACGTTCGATTTTGGGCTCCGAAAAAAGGCCCAGCGAAGCAAAGCTTAGCTGCCCCATCGTAGAGCTCTCGGAGAGCTTTCCAACGGTATGCTGTCGGCCCCGTAACTCGTTACGGATCAAAAGTTATGGGCTTCGGAGCGACGGAGACCTGGTCCCAAGCCCCACGCACTCGGTTTGCGGGCCCAGCCTCTAGGTGAAGCGAATTTGTCTCGCCCAAGGTGCCGCGGGATTCGGTAACAAAAATGGGACGGATTGGGTTTTCGCCCTTTTCGCGGCGCACGACGTACGATCCGGGACGGAAAAATAGCACAACAGAAGAAAAGTGTCCCGAAATTGATGAAAACGTTCGAATTTGGGCTCCGAAAAAAGGCACAGCGAAGCAAAGCTTGGCTGTCCCATCGTAGAGCTCTCGGAGAGCTTTCCAACGGTATGCTGTGGGCCGCGTAACTCTTTACGGATTAAAAGTTATGGGCTCCGGAGCGACGGAGACCTAGTCCCAAGCCCCACGCCCTCGGTTTGTGGGAACAGCCTCTACGCGAAGCGAAGCTGTCTCGCCCGAGGTGCCGCGGGATTCGGTAACAGAAATGCGACGGTTTGGGTTGTCGCCCTTTTCGCGGCGCACGACGTACGATCCGGGACGGAAAAACAGCGCGAAAGAAGAAAAGTGTCCCGAAACTGATGAAAACGTTCGATTTTGGGCTCCGAAAAAAGGCACATCGAAGCAAAGCTTGGGTGTCCCGTCGTAGAGCTCTCGGAGAGCTTTCCAACGGTATGCTGTGGGCCGCGTAACTCTTTACGGATCAAAAGTTATGGGCTCTGGAGCGACGGAGACCTAGTCCCAAGCCCCACGCCCTCGGTTTGCGGGCCCAGCCTCTACGCGAAGCGAAGCTGTGTCGCCCAAGGTGCCGCAGGATTCGGTAACAGAATTGGGACGGATTGGGTTGTCGCCCTTTTCACGGCGCAGGACGTAAGATCCGGGACGGAAAAAGAGCGCGAAAGAAGAAAAATGTCCCGAAACTGATGAAAACTTTCGATTTTGGGCTCCGAAAAAAGGCACAGCGAAGCAAAGCTTGCTGTCCCGTCGTAGAGCTCTCGGAGAGCTTTCCAACGGTATGCTGTGGGCCGCGTAACTTTTTACGGATCAAAAGTTATGGGCTCCGAAGCGACGGAGACCTGGTCCCAAGCCCCACGCCCTCGGTTTGCGGGCCCAGCCTCTACGCGAATCGAAGCTGTCTCGCCCAAGGTGCGGCGGGATTCGGTAACAGAATTGGGACGGATTGGGTTGTCGCCCTTTTCGCGGCGCACGACGTACGATCCGGGACGGAAAAACAGCGCAAAAGAAGAAAAGTGTCCCGAAACTGATGAAAACGTTCGATTTTGGGCTCCGAAAAAAGGTCCAGCGAAGCGAAGCTTGGCTGTCCCGTCGTAGAGCTCTCGGAGAGCTTTCCAACGGTATGCTGTAGGCCGCGTAACTCCTTACGGATCAAAAGTTATGGGCTCCGGAGCGACGGAGACCAGGTCCCAAGCCCCACGCCCTCGGTTTGCGGGCCCAGCCTCTAGGTGAAACGAAGCTGTCTCGCCCAAGGTGCCGCGGGATTCGGTAACAGAAATGGGACGGATTGGGTTGTCGCCCTTTTCGCGGCGCACGACGGACGATCCGGGACGGAAAAACAGCGCAAAAGAAGAAAAGTGTCCCGAAACTGATGAAAACGTTCGATTTTGGGCTCCGAAAAAAGGCACAGCAAAGCAGAGCTTGGCTGTCCCGTCGTAGAGCTCTCGGAGAGCTTCCCAACGGTATGCTGTGGGCCGCGTAACTCCTTACGGATCAAAAGTTATGGGCTACGGAGCGACGGAGACCTGGTCCCAAGCCCACGCCCTCTGTTTGCGGGCCCAGCCTCTACGTGAAGCAAAGCTGTCGCGCCCAAGGTGCCGCGGGATTCGGTAACAGAAATGGAACGGATTAGGTTGTTGTCCTTTTCGCGGTGCGCGACGTACGATCCAGGACGAAAAAATAGCGCAAAAGAAGAAAAGTGTCCCGAAACTGATGAAAACGTTCGATTTTGGGCTCCGAAGAAAGGCACAGTGAAGCAAAGTTTGGCTGTCCCGTCGTAGAGCTCTCGGATAGCTTTCCAACGGTATGCTGTGGGCCGCGTAACTCCATCCGGATCAAAAGTTATGAGCTCTGGAGCGACGGAGACCTGGTCCCAAGCCCTGCGCCCTCGGTTTGCGGGCCCAGCCTCCACGCGAAGCGAAGCTGTCTCGCCCAAGGTGCCGCGGGATTCGGTACAAGAATTGGGACGGATTGGGTTGTCGCCCTTTTCGCGGCGCACGACGAACGATCCGGGACGGAAAAACAGCGAAAAAGAAGAAAAGTGTCCCGAAACTGATGAAAATGTCCGATTTTGGGCCCCGAAAAAAGGCCCAGCGAAGCCAAGCTTAGCTGCCCCGTCGTAGAGCTCTCGGAGAGCTTTCCAACGGTATGCTGTGGGCCGCGTAACTCCTTACGGATCAAAAGTTATGGGCTCCGGAGCGACGGAGACGTGGTCCCAAGCCCTGCGCCCTTGGTTTGCGGGCCCAGCCTCGACTCGAAGCGAAGCTGGCTCGCCCAAGGTGCCGCGGGAGTCAGTAACAGAGACGGGGCGGATTGTGTTGTCGCCCTCTTCGCGCCGCGCGACCTACGACCCGGGACGGAAAAACACCCCAAAAGCAGAAAAGTGTCCCGAACCTGATGAAAACGTTCGATTTTGGGCCCCGAAAAAAGGCCCAGCGAAGCACAGCTTAGCTGCCCCGTCGTAGAGCTCTCGGAGAGCTTTCCAACGGTATGCTGTGGGCCGCGTAACTCCTTACGGATCAAAAGTTATGGGCTCCGGAGCGACGGAGACTTGGTCGCAAGCCCCACGCCCACGGTTTGCGGGCCCAGCCTCTACGCGAATCGAAGCTGTCTCGCCCAAGGTGCTGCGGGATTCGGTAACAAAAATGGGACGGATTGGGTTGTCTCCCTTTTCGCGGCGCACGACGTACGATCCGGGACGGAAAAACAGCGCAAAAGAAGAAAAGTGTCCCGAAACTGATGAAAACGTTCGATTTTGGGCTCCGAAAAAAGGCACAGCGAAGCAAAGGTTGGCTGTCCCGTCGTAGAGCTATCGGATAGCTTTCCAACGGTATGCTGTGGGCCGCGTAACTCTTTACGGATCAAAAGTTATGGGCTCTGGAGCGACGGAGACCTGGTCCCAAGCCCCACGCCCTCGGTTTGCGGGCCCAGCCTCTACGCGAAGCGAAGCTGTCTCGCCCAAGGTGCCGCGGGATTCGGTAACAGAAATGGGACGGATTGGGTTGTCGCCATTTTCGCAGCGCACGACGTAAGATTCGGGACCGAAAAACAGCGCAAAAGAAGAAAAGTGTCCCGAAACTGATGAAAACGTTCGATTTTGGGCTCCGAAAAAAGGCAAAGCGAAGCATTGCTTGGCTGTCCCGTCGTAGAGCTCTCGGAGAGCTTTCCAACGGTATGCTGTGGGCCGCGTAACTTTTTACGGATCAAAAGTTATGGGCTCCGGAGCGACGGAGACTTGGTCCCAAGCCCCACGCCCTCGGTTTGTGGGCCCAGCCTCTAGGTGAAGCGAATATGTCTTGCCCAAGGTGCCAAGAGATTCGGTAACAGAAATGGGATGGATCGGGTTGTCGCCCTTTTCGCGGCGCACGACGTACGATCCGGGACGGAAAAACAGCGCAATAGAAGAAAAGTGTCTCGAAACTGATGAAAACGTTCGATTTTGGGCTCTGAAAAAAGGCCCAGCGAAGCAAAGTTTCGCTGTCCCGTCGTAGAGCTCTCGGATAGCTTTCCAACGGTATGCTGTGGGCCGCGTAACTCTTTACGGATCAAAAGTTATGGGCTCTGGAGCGACGGAGACCTGGTCCCAAGCCCCACGCCCTCGGTTTGTGGGCCCAGCCTCTACGCGAAGCGAAGCTGTCTCGCCCAAGGTGCCGCGGGATTCGGTAATAGAATTGGGACGGATTGGGTTGTCGCCCTTTTCGCAGCGCACGACGTACGATCCGGGACGGAAAAACTGCGCAAAAGAAGAAAAATGTCCCGAAACTGATGAAAACGTTCGATTTTGGGCTCCGAAAAAAGGTCCGGCGAAGCAAAGCTTGGCTGTCCCGTCGTAGAGCTCTCGGAGAGCTTTCCAACGGTATGCCGTGGGCCGCGTAACTACTTCCGGATCAAAAGTTATGGGCTCTGGAGCGACGGAGACCTGGTCCCAAGCCCTGCGCCCTCGGTTTGCGGGCCCAGCCTCCACACGAAGCGAAGCTGTCTCGCCCAAGGTGCCGCGGGATTCGGTAACAGAAACGGGACGGATTGGGCTGTAGCCATTTTCGCAGCGCACGACGTAAGATTCGGGACCGAAAAACAGTGTAAAAGAAGAAAAGTGTCCCGAAACTGATGAAAACGTTCAATTTTGGGCTCCGAAAAAAGGCACAGCAAAGCATTGCTTGGCTGTCCCGTCGTAGAGCTCTCGGAGAGCTTTCCAACGGTATGCTGTGGGCCGCGTAACTCTTTACGGATCAAAAGTTATGGGCTCCGGAGCGACGGAGACTTGGTCCCAAGCCCCACGCCCTCGGTTTGTGGGCCCAGCCTCTACGCGAAGCGAAGCTGTCTCGCCCGAGGTGCCGCGGGATTCGGTAACAGAAATGGGATGGATCGGGTTGTCGCCCTTTTCGCGGCGCACGACGTACGATCCGGGACGGAAAAACAGCGCAATAGAAGAAAAGTGTCTCGAAACTGATGAAAACGTTCGATTTTGGGCTCCGAAAAAAGGCACAGCGAAGCAAAGTTTCGCTGTCCCGTCGTAGAGCTCTCGGATAGCTTTCCAACGGTATGCTGTGGGCCGCGTAACTCCATCCGAATCAAAAGTTATGAGCTCCGGAGCGACGGAGACCTGGTCCCAAGCCCCACGCCCTCGGTTTGCGGGCCCAGCCTCTACGCGAAGCGAAGCTGTCTCGCCCAAGGTGCCGCGGGATTCGGTAATAGAAATGGGATGGATTGGGTTGTCGCCCTTTTCGCGGCGCACGACGCACGATCCGGGACTGAAAAACAGCGCAAAAGAAGACAAATGTCCTGAAACTTATTAAAACGTTCGATTTTGGGCTCCGAAAAAGGGCCCAGGGAAGCAAAGCTTTTCAGCCCCATCGTAGAGCTCTCGGAGAGCTTTCCAACGGTATGCTGTCGGCCGCGTAACTCCTTACGGATCAAAAGTTATGGGCTCCGGAGCGACGGAGACCTGGTCCCAAGCCCCACGCACTCGGTTTGCGGGCCCAGCCTCTAGGTGAAGCGAATTTGTCTCGCCCAAGGTGCCAAGGGATTCGGTAACAGAAATGGGACGGATCGGGTTGTCGCCCTTTTCGCGTCGCACGACGTACGATCCGGGACGGAAAAACAGCGCAAAAGAAGAAAAGTGTCCCGAAACTGATGAAAACGTTCGATTTTGGGCTCTGAAAAAAGGCCCAGCAAAGCATAGCTTGGCTGTCCCGTCGTAGAGCTCTCGGAGAGCTTTCCAACGGTATGCTGTGGGCCGCGTAACTTTTTACGGATCAAAAGTTATGGGCTCCGGAGCGACGGAGACCTGGTACCAAGCCCCACGCCCTCGGTTTGCGGGCCCAGCCTCTACGCGAATCGAAGCTGTCTCGCCCAAGGTGTCGCGGGATTCGGTAACAGAATTGGGACGGATTGGGTTGTCGCCCTTTTCGCGGCGCACGACGTAAGATCCGGGACGGAAAAACAGCGCAAAAGAAGAAAAGTGTCCCGAAACTGATGAAAACGTTCGATTTTGGGCTCTGAAAAAAGGCACAGCGAAGCAAAGCTTAGCTGTCCCGTCGTAGAGCTCTCGGAGAGCTTTCCAACGGTATGCTGTGGGCCGCGTAACTTTTTACGGATCAAAAGTTATGGGCTCCGGAGCGACGAAGACCTGGTCCCAAGCCCCATGCACTCGGTTTGCGGGCCCAGCCTCTACGTGAACCAAATTTGTCTCGCCCAAGGTGCCAAGGGATTCGGTAACAGAAATGGGACGGATCGGGTTGTCGCCCTTTTCGCGGCGCACGACGTACGATCCGGGACGGAAAAACAGCGCAAAAGAAGAAAAGTGTCCCGAAACTGATGAAAACGTTCGATTTTGGGCTCTGAAAAAAGGTCCAGCAAAGCGAAGCTTGGCTGTCACGTCGTAGAGCTCTCGGAGAGCTTTCCAACGGTATGCTGTACGCCGCGTAACTCCTTACGGATCAAAAGTTATGGGCTCCGGAGCGACGGAGACTTGGTCGCAAGCCCCACGCCCATGGTTTGCGGGCCCAGCCTCTACGTGAACCGAATTTGTCTCGCCCAAGGTGCCAAGGGATTCGGTAACAGAAATGGGACGGATCGGGTTGTCTCCCTTTTCGCGGCGCACGACGTACGATCCGGTAAGGAAAAACAGCGCAAAAGAAGAAAAGTGTCCCGAAACTGATGAAAACGTTCGATTTTGGGCTCTGAAAAAAGGCCCAGCGAAGCAAAGCTTGGCTGCCCCATCGTAGAACTCTCGGAGAGCTTTCCAACGGTATGCTGTCGGCCGCGTAACTCCTTACGGATCAAAAGTTATGGGCTCCGGAGCGACGAAGACCTGGTCCCAAGCCCCATGCACTCGGTTTGGGGGCCCAGCCTCTACGTGAACCGAATTTGTCTCGCCCAAGGTGCTAAGGGATTCGGTAACAGAAATGGGACGGATCGGGTTGTCGCCCTTTTCGCGGCGCACGACGTACGATCCGGGACGGAAAAACAGCGCAAAAGAAGAAAAGTGTCCCGAAACTGATGAAAACGTTCAATTTTGGGCTCTGAAAAAAGGCACAGCGAAGCAAAGCTTAGCTGTCCCGTCGTAGAGCTCTCGGAGAGCTTTCCAACGGTATGCTGTGGGCCGCGTAACTTTTTACGGATCAAAGGTTATGGGCTCCGGAGCGACGAGGCCCTGGTCCCAAGCCCTGCGCCCTCGGTTTGCGGGCCCAGCCTCCACGCGAAGCGAAGCTGTCTCGCCCAAGGTGCCGCGGGATTCGGTAACAGAAATGGGACGGATCGGTTTGTCGTCCTTTTCGCGGCGCACGACGTACGATCCGGGACGGAAAAACAGCGCAAAAGAAGAAAAGTGTCCCGAAACTGATGAAAACGTTCGATTTTGGGCTCTGAAAAAAGGTCCAGCAAAGCGAAGCTTGGCTGTCACGTCGTAGAGCTCTCGGAGAGCTTTCCAACGGTATGCTGTACGCCGCGTAACTCCTTACGGATCAAAAGTTATGGGCTCCGGAGCGACGGAGACTTGGTCGCAAGCCCCACGCCCATGGTTTGCGGGCCCAGCCTCTACGCGAATCGAAGCTGTCTCGCCCAAGGTGCTGCGGGATTCGGTAACAAAAATGGGACGGATTGGGTTGTCTCCCTTTTCGCGGCGCACGACGTACGATCCGGGACGGAAAAACAGCGCAAAAGAAGAAAAGTGTCCCGAAACTGATGAAAACGTTCGATTTTGGGCTCCGAAAAAAGGCACAGCGAAGCCTAGCTTAGCTGTCCCGTCGTAGAGCTCTCGGAGAGCTTTCCAACGGTATGCTGTGGGCCGCGTAACTCTTTACGGATCAAAAGTTATGGGCTCCGGAGCGGCGGAGACTTGGTCCCAAGCCCCACGCCCTCGGTTTGTGGGCTCAGCCTCTACGCGAAGCGAAGCTGTCTCGCCCGAGGTGCCGCGGGATTCGGTAACAGAATTGGGACGGATTGGGTTGTCGCCCTTTTCGTGGCGCACGACGTACGATCCGGAACGAAAAAACAGCGCGAAAGAAGAAAACTGTCCTGAAACTGAAGAAAACGTTCGATTTTGGGCCCCGAAAATAGGTCCGGCGAAGCAACGCTTAACTGTCCAGCCGTAGAGCTCTCGGAGAGCTTTCCAACGGTATGCTGTGGGCCGCGGAACTTCTTACGGATCAAAAGTTATGGGCTCCGGAGCGACGGAGACCTTGTCCCAAGCCCCACGAACTCGGTTTGCGGGCCCGGCCTCTACGCGAAGCGAAGATGTCTCGCCCAAGGTGCCGCGGGATTCGGTAACAGAATTGGGACGGATTGGGTTGTCGCCCGTTTCGCGGCGCACGACGTACGATCCGGGACGGAAAAACAGCGCAAAAGAAGAAAAGTGTCCCGAAACTGATGAAAACGTTCGATTTTGGGCTCTGAAAAAAGGCACAGCAAAGCATAGCTTGGCTGTCCCGTCGTAGAGCTCTCGGAGAGCTTTCCAACGGTATGCTGTGGGCCGCGTAACTTTTTACGGATCAAAAGTTATGGGCTCCGGAGCGACGGAGACCTGGTCCCAAGCCCCACGCCCTCGGTTTGCGGGCCCAGCCTCTACGCGAATCGAAGCTGTCTCGCCCAAGGTGCGGCGGGATTCGGTAACAGAATTGGGACGGATCGGGTTGTCGCCCTTTTCGCGGCGCACGACCTACGATCCCGGATGGAAAAACAGCGCAAAAGAAGAAAAGTGTCCCGAAACTGATGAAAACGTTCGATTTTGGGCTCCGAAAAAAGGCCCAGCGAAGCAAAGCTTGGCTGCCCCATCGTAGAGCTCTTGGAGAGCTTTCCAACGGTATGTTGTCGGCCGCGTAACTCTTTACGGATCAAAAGTTATGGGCTCCGGAGCGACGGAGACCTGGTCCAAAGCCCCACGCACTCGGTTTGCGGGCCCAGCCTCTAGGTGAAGCGAATTTGTCTCGCCCAAGGTGCTGCGGGATTCGGTAACAGAAATGGGATGGATCGGGTTGTCGCCCTTTTCGCGTCGCACGACGTATGATCCGGGACGAAAAAACAGCCCAAAAGAAGAAAAGTGTCCCGAAACTAATGAAAACGTTCGATTTTGGGCTCCGAAAAAAAGCTCAGCAAAGCGTAGCTTGGCTGTCCCGTCGTAGAGCTCTCGGAGAGCTTTCCAACGGTATGCTGTGGGCCGCGTAACTCTTTACGGATCAAAAGTTATGGGCTCCGGAGCGACGGAGACTTGGTCGCAAGCCCCACGCCCACGGTTTGCGGGCCCAGCCTCTACGCTAATCGAAGCTGTCTCGCCCAAGGTGCTGCGGGATTCGGTAACAAAAATGGGACGGATTGGGTTGTCTCCCTTTTCGCGGCGCACGACGTACGATCCGGGACGGAAAAACAGCGCAAAAGAAGAAAAGTGTCCCGAAACTGATGAAAACGTTCGATTTTGGGCTCCGAAAAAAGGCACAGCGAAGCCTAGCTTAGCTGTCCCGTCGTAGAGCTCTCGGAGAGCTTTCCAACGGTATGCTGTGGGCCGCGTAACTCTTTACGGATCAAAAGTTATGGGCTCCGGAGCGGCGGAGACTTGGTCCCAAGCCCCACGCCCTCGGTTTGTGGGCCCAGCCTCTACGCGAAGCGAAGCTGTCTCGCCCGAGGTGCCGCGGGATTCGGTAACAGAAATGGGACGGATTGGGTTAACGCCCTTTTCGCGGCGCACGACGTACGATCCGGGACAGAAAAACAGCGCAACAGAAGAAAAGTGTCCCAAAACTGATGAAAACGTTCGATTTTGGGCTCCGAAAAAAGGCACAGCGAAGCAAAGTTTGGCTGTCCCGTCGTAGAGCTCTCGGATAGCTTTCCAACGGTATGCTGTGGGCCGCGTAACTCTTTACGGATCAAAAGTTATGGGCTCTGGAGGGACGGAGACCTGGTCCCAAGCCCCACGCCCTCGGTTTGTGGGCCCAGCCTCTACGCGAAGCGAAGCTGTCTCGCCCAAGGTGCCGCGGGATTCGGTAACAGAATTGGGACGGATTGGGTTGTCGCCCTTTTCGCGGCGCACGACGTACGATCCGGGACGGAAAAACAGCGCGAAAGAAGAAAAATTTCCCGAAACTGATGAAAATGTTCGATTTTGGGCTCCGAAAAAAGGCCCAGCGAAGCTGAGCTTAGCTGTCCCGTCGTAGAGCTCTCGGAGAGCTTTCCAACGGTATGCTGTGGGCCGCGTAACTTTTTACGGATCAAAAGTTATGGGCTCCGGAGCGACGGAGACCTGGTCCCAAGCCCCACGCCCTCGGTTTGCGGGCCCAGCCTCTACGCGAATCGAAGCTGTCTCGCCCAAGGTGCGGCGGGATTCGGTAACAGAATTGGGACGGATTGGGTTGTCGCCCTTTTCGCGGCGCACGACGTACGATCCGGGACGGAAAAACAGCGCGAAAGAAGAAAAATGTCCCGAAACTGATGAAAACGTTCGATTTTGGGCTCCGAAAAAAGGCACAGCGAAGCAAAGCATAGCTGTCCCGTCGTAGAGCTCTCGAAGAGCTTTCCAACGGTATGCTGTGGGCCGCGTAACTTTTTACGGATCAAAAGTTATGGGCTCCGGAGCGACGGAGACCTGGTCCTAAGCCCCACGGCCTCAGTTTGCGGGCCCAGCCTCTACGTGAAGCGAAGCTATCTCGCCCAAGGTGCCGCGGGATTCGGTAACAGAAATGGGACGGATTGGGTTGTCGCCCATTTTGCGGCGCGCGACGTTCGATCCGGGACGGAAAAACAGCGCAAAAGAAGAAAAGTGTCCCGAAACTGATGAAAACGTTCGATTTTGGGCTCTGAAAAGATGCCCAGCAAAGTAGGTTTGGCTGCCCCGTCGTAGAGCTCTCGGAGAGCTTTCCAACGGTATGCTGTGGGCCGCGTAAATTTTTACGGATCAAAAGTTATGGGCTCCGGAGCGACGGAGACCTGGTCCCAAGCCCCACGCCCTCGGTTTGCGGGCCCAGCCTCTACGCGAATCGAAGCTGTCTCGCCCAAGGTGCGGCGGGATTCGGTAACAGAATTGGGACGGATTGGGTTGTCGCCCTTTTCGCGGCGCACGACGTACGATCCGGGACGGAAAAACAGCGCGAAAGAAGAAAAATGTCCCGAAACTGATGAAAATGTTCGATTTTGGGCTCCGAAAAAAGGCACAGCGAAGCAAAGCTTGGCTGTCCCGTCGTAGAGCTCTCGGAGAGCTTTCCAACGGTATGCTGTGGGCCGCGTAACTTTTTACGGATCAAAAGTTATGGGCTCCGGAGCGACGGGGGCCTGGTCCCAAGCCCCACGTCCTCAGTTTGCGGGCCCAGCCTCTACGTGAAGTGAATTTGTCTCGCCCAAGGTGCCGCGGGATTCGGTGACAGAAATGGGACGAATTGGGTTGTCGCCATTTTCGCGGTGCGCGACGTACGATCCAGGACGGAAAAACAACGCAAAAGAAGAAAAGTGTCCCGAAAATGATGAAACCGTTCGATTTTGGGCTCCGAAAAAATGCTCCGCGTAGCGGGCTTGGTAGCCCCGTCGTAGAGTTCTCGGAGAGCTTTCCAACGGTATGCTGTGGGCCGCATAACTCCATACGGATCAAAAGTTATGGGCTCCGGAGCGACGGAGACTTGGTCGCAAGCCCCACGCCCACGGTTTGCGGGCCCAGCCTCTACGCTAATCGAAGCTCTCTCGCCCAAGGTGCCGCGGGATTCGGTAACAGAAATGGGACGGATTGGGTTGTCGATCATTTCGCGGCGCGCGACGTACTATCCGGGACGGAAAACCAGACCAAAAGAAGAAAAGTGTCCCGAAATTGAAGAAAACGTTCGATTTTGGGCTCCGGAAAGATGCCCAGCGAAGCGAGCTTACTGCTTCGTCGTAGAGCACTCGGAGAGCTTTCCAACGGTATGCTATGGGCCGCGTAACTCTTTACGGATCAAAAGTTATGGGCTCCGGAGCGGCGGAGACTTGGTCCCAAGCCCCACGCCCTCGGTTTGTGGGCCCAGCCTCTACGCGAAGCGAAGCTGTCTCGCCCGAGGTGCCGCGGGATTCGGTAACAGAAATGGGACGGATTGGGTTAACGCCCTTTTCGCGGCGCACGACGTACGATCTGAGACAGAAAAACAGCGCAACAGAAGAAAAGTGTCCCAAAACAATGAAAACGTTCGATTTTGGGCTCCGAAAAAAGGCACAGCGAAGCAAAGTTTGGCTGTCCCGTCGTAGAGCTCTCGGATAGCTTTCCAACGGTATGCTGTGGGCCGCGTAACTCTTTACGGATCAAAAGTTATGGGCTCTGGAGGGACGGAGACCTGGTCCCAAGCCCAGCGCCCTCGGCTTGCGGGCCCAGCCTCCACGCGAAGCGAAGCTGTCTCGCCCAAGGTGGCGCGGGAGTCGATAACAAAAATGGGGCGGATTGGGTTGTGGCCCTTCTCGCGGCGCACGACGTACGATCCGGGACGGAAAAACAGCGCGAAAGAAGAAAAATGTCCCGAAACTGATGAAAATGTTCGATTTTGGGCTCCGAAAAAAGGCCCAGCGAAGCAGAGCTTAGCTGTCCCGTCGTAGAGCTCTCGGAGAGCTTTCCAACGGTATGCTGTGGGCCGCGTAACTTTTTACGGATCAAAAGTTATGGGCTCCGGAGCGACGGAGACCTGGTCCCAAGCCCCACGCCCTCGGTTTGCGGGCCCAGCCTCTACGCGAATCGAAGCTGTCTCACCCAAGGTGTCGCGGGATTCGGTAACAGAATTGGGACGGATTGGGTTGTCGCCCTTTTCGCGGCGCACGACGTACGATCCGGGACGGAAAAACAGCGCGAAAGAAGAAAAATGTCCCGAAACTGATGAAAACGTTCGATTTTGGGCTCCGAAAAAAGGCACAGCGAAGCAAAGCATAGCTGTCCCGTCGTAGAGCTCTCGAAGAGCTTTCCAACGGTATGCTGTGGGCCGCGTAACTCTTTACGGATCAAATGTTATGGGCTCCGGAGCGACGGAGACCTGGTACCAAGCCCCACGCCCTCGGTTTGTGGGCCCAGCCTCTACGCGAAGCGAAGCTGTCTCGCCCAATGTGCCGCGGGATTCGGTAACAGAATTGGGACGGATTGGGTTGTCGCCCTTTTCGCGGCGCACGACGTACGATCCGGGACGGAAAAACAGCGCGAAAGAAGAAAAATTTCCCGAAACTGATGAAAATGTTCGATTTTGGGCTCCGAAAAAAGGCCCAGCGAAGCTGAGCTTAGCTGTCCCGTCGTAGAGCTCTCGGAGAGCTTTCCAACGGTATGCTGTGGGCCGCGTAACTTTTTACGGATCAAAAGTTATGGGCTCCGGAGCGACGGAGACCTGGTACCAAGCCCCACGCCCTCGGTTTGCGGGCCCAGCCTCTACGCGAATCGAAGCTGTCTCGCCCAAGGTGTCGCGGGATTCGGTAACAGAATTGGGACGGATTGGGTTGTCGCCCTTTTCGCGGCGCACGACGTACGATCCGGGACGGAAAAACAGCGCGAAAGAAGAAAAATGTCCCGAAACTGATGAAAACGTTCGATTTTGGGCTCCGAAAGAAGGCACAGCGAAGCAAAGCATAGCTGTCCCGTCGTAGAGCTCTCGAAGAGCTTTCCAACGGTATGCTGTGGGCCGCGTAACTTTTTATGGATCAAAAGTTATGGGCTCCGGAGCGACGGAGATCTGGTCCCAAGCCCCACGCCCTCGGTTTGCGGGCCCAGCCTCTACGCGAAGCGAAGCTGTCTCGCCCGAGGTGCCACGGGATTCGGTAACAGAAATGGGACAGATTGGGTTGTCGGCCTCTTCGCAGCGCGACGTACGATCCGGGACGGAAAAACAGCGCAAAAGAAGAAAAGTGTCCCGAAACTGATGAAAACGTTCGATTTTGGGCTCCGAAAAAATGCCCAGCAAAGCGTAGCTTGGCTGTCCCGTCGTAGAGCTCTCGGAGAGCTTTCCAACGGTATGCTGTGGGCCGCGTAACTCTTTACGGATCAAAAGTTATGGGCTCCGGAGCGACGGAGACTTGGTCGCAAGCCCCACGCCCACGGTTTGCGGGCCCAGCCTCTACGCGAATCGAAGCTGTCTCGCCCAAGGTGCTGCGGGATTCGGTAACAAAAATGGGACGGATTGGGTTGTCTCCCTTTTCGCGGCGCACGACGTACGATCCGGGACGGAAAAACAGCGCAAAAGAAGAAAAGTGTCCCGAAACTGATGAAAACGTTCGATTTTGGGCTCCGAAAAAAGGCACAGCGAAGCCTAGCTTAGCTGTCCCGTCGTAGAGCTCTCGGAGAGCTTTCCAACGGTATGCTGTGGGCCGCGTAACTCTTTACGGATCAAAAGTTATGGGCTCCGGAGCGGCGGAGACTTGGTCCCAAGCCCCACGCCCTCGGTTTGTGGGCCCAGCCTCTACGCGAAGCGAAGCTGTCTCGCCCGAGGTGCCGCGGGATTCGGTAACAGAAATGGGACGGATTGGGTTAACGCCCTTTTCGCGCCGCACGACGTACGATCCGGGACAGAAAAACAGCGCAACAGAAGAAAAGTGTCCCAAAACTGATGAAAACGTTCGATTTTGGGCTCCGAAAAAAGGCACAGCGAAGCAAAGTTTGGATGTCGCGTCGTAGAGATCTCGGATAGCTTTCCAACGGTATGCTGTGGGCCGCGTAACTCTTTACGGATCAAAAGTTATGGGCTCCGGAGCGACGGAGACCTGGTCCCAAGTCCTACGCCTTCGGTTTGCGAGCCCAGCCTCTACACGAAGCGAAGCTGTCTCGCCCAAGGTGCCGCGGGATTCGGTAACAAAAATGGGAAGGATTGGATTGTCGCCCTTTTCGCGGCTCAAGACGTACGATCCGGGATTAAAAGCAGCGCGAAAGAAGAAAAGTGTCCCGAAACTGATGAAAACGTTCGATTTTGGGCTCCGAAAAAAGGCCCAGCAAAGCAGATCTTAGCTGTCCAGTCGTAGAGCTCCCGGAGAGCTTTCCAACGGTATGCTGTGGGCCGCGTAACTCTTTACGGATCAAAAGTTATGGGCTCCGGAACAACGGAGACCTGGTCCCAAGCCCCACGCCTTCGGTTTGCGGGCCCAGCCTCTACGCGAAGCGAAGCTGTCTCGCCCAAGGTGCGGCGGGATTCGGTAACAGAAATGGGACGGATTGGGTTGTCGCCCTTTTCGCGGCGTACGACGGACGATCCGGGACGGAAAAACAGCGCAAAAGAAGAAAAGTGTCCCGAAACTGATGAAAACGTTCGATTTTGGGCTCCGAAAAAAGGAACAGCGAAGCCTAGCTTAGCTGTCCCGTCGTAGAGCTCTCGGAGAGCTTTCCAACGGTATGCTGTGGGCCGCGTAACTCTTTACGGATCAAAAGTTATGGGCTCCGGAGCGGCGGAGACTTGGTCCCAAGCCCCACGCCCTCGGTTTGTGGGCCCAGCCTCTACGCGAAGCGAAGCTGTCTCGCCCGAGGTGCCGCGGGATTCGGTAACAGAAATGGGACGGATTGGGTTAACGCCCTTTTCGCGCCGCACGACGTACGATCCGGGACAGAAAAACAGCGCAACAGAAGAAAAGTGTCCCAAAACTGATGAAAACGTTCGATTTTGGGCTCCGAAAAAAGGCACAGCGAAGCAAAGTTTGGCTGTCCCGTCGTAGAGATCTCGGATAGCTTTCCAACGGTATGCTGTGGGCCGCGTAACTCTTTACGGATCAAAAGTTATGGGCTCTGGAGGGACGGAGACCTGGTCCCAAGCCCCACGCCCTCGGTTTGCGGGCCCAGCCTCTACGCGAAGCGAAGCTGTCTCGCCCAAGGTGCCGCGGGATTCGGTAACAGAATTGGGACGGATTGGGTTGTCGCCCTTTTCGCGGCGCACGACGTACGATCCGGGACTGAAAAACAGCGCGAAAGAAGAAAAATTTCCCGAAACTGATGAAAACGTTCGATTTTGGGCTCCGAAAAAAGGCCCAGCGAAGCTGAGCGTAGCTGTCCCGTCGTAGAGCTCTCGGAGAGCTTTCCAACGGGATGCCGTGGGCCGGGTAACTTTTTACGGATCAAAAGTTATGGGCTCCGGAGCGACGGAGACCTGGTCCCAAGCCCCACGCCCTCGGTTTGCGGGCCCAGCCTCTACGCGAATCGAAGCTGTCTCACCCAAGGTGTGGCGGGATTCGGTAACAGAATTGGGACGGATTGGGTTGTGGCCCTTTTCGCGGCGCACGACGTACGATCCGGGACGGAAAAACAGCGCAAAAGAAGAAAAGTGTCCCGAAACTGATGAAAACGTTCGATTTTGGGCTCCGAAAAAAGGCACAGCGAAGCCTAGCTTAGCTGTCCCGTCGTAGAGCTCTCGGAGAGCTTTCCAACGGTATGCTGTGGGCCGCGTAACTCTTTACGGATCAAAAGTTATGGGCTCCGGAGCGGCGGAGACTTGGTCCCAAGCCCCACGCCCTCGGTTTGTGGGCCCAGCCTCTACGCGAAGCGAAGCTGTCTCGCCCGAGGTGCCGCGGGATTCGGTAACAGAAATGGGACGGATTGGGTTAACGCCCTTTTCGCGCCGCACGACGTACGATCCGGGACAGAAAAACAGCGCAACAGAAGAATAGTGTCCCAAAACTGATGAAAACGTTCGATTTTGGGCTCCGAAAAAAGGCACAGCGAAGCAAAGTTTGGCTGTCCCGTCGTAGAGATCTCGGATAGCTTTCCAACGGTATGCTGTGGGCCGCGTAACTCTTTACGGATCAAAAGTTATGGGCTCTGGAGGGACGGAGACCTGGTCCCAAGCCCCACGCCCTCGGTTTGCGGGCCCAGCCTCTACGCGAAGCGAAGCTGTCTCGCCCAAGGTGCCGCGGGATTCGGTAACAGAATTGGGACGGATTGGGTTGTCGCCCTTTTCGCGGCGCACGACGTACGATCCGGGACTGAAAAACAGCGCGAAAGAAGAAAAATGTCCCGAAACTGATGAAAATGTTCGATTTTGGGCTCCGAAAAAAGGCCCAGCGAAGCAGAGCTTAGCTGTCCCGTCGTAGAGCTCTCAGAGAGCTTTCCAACGGTATGCTGTGGGCCGCGTAACTTTTTACGGATCAAAAGTTATGGGCTCCGGAGCGACGGAGACCTGGTCCCAAGCCCCACGCCCTCGGTTTGCGGGCCCAGCCTCTACGCGAATCGAAGCTGTCTCGCCCAAGGTGCGGCGGGATTCGGTAACAGAATTGGGACGGATTGGGTTGTCGCCCTTTTCGCGGCGCACGACGTACGATCCGGGAAGGAAAAACAGCGCGAAAGAAGAAAAATGTCCCGAAACTGATGAAAACGTTCGATTTTGGGCTCCGAAAAAAGGCACAGCGAAGCAAAGCATAGCTGTCCCGTCGTAGAGCTCTCGGAGAGCTTTCCAACGGTATGCTGTGGGCCGCGTAACTCCTTACGGATCAAAAGTTATGGGCTCCGGAGCGACGGAGACCTGGTCCCAAGCCCCACGCCCTCGGTTTGCGGGCCCAGCCTCTACGCGAAGCGAAGCTGTCTCGCCCAAGGTGCCGCGGGATTCGGTAATAGAAGTGGACCGGATTGGGTTGTCGCCCTTTTCGCGGCGCACGACGGACGATCCGGGACGAAAAAACAGCGCAAAAGAAGAAAAGTGTCCCGAAACTGATGAAAACGTTCGATTTTGGGCTCCGAAAAAAGGTCCAGCGAAGCGAAGCTTGGCTGTCCCGTTGTAGAGCTCTCAGAGAGCTTGCCAACGGTATGCTGTGGGTCGCGTAACTTTTTACGGATCAAAAGGTATGCGCTCCGGAGCGACGGAGACTTGGTCGCAAGCCCCACGCCCACGGTTTGCGGGCCCAGCCTCTACGCGAATCGAAGCTGTCTCGCCCAAGGTGCTGCGGGATTCGGTAACAAAAATGGGACGGATTGGGTTGTCTCCCTTTTCGCGGCGCACGACGTACGATCCGGGACGGAAAAATAGCGCAAAAGAAGAAAAGTGTCTCGAAACTGATGAAAACGTTCCATTTTGGGCTCCGAAAAAAGGCCCAGCGAAGCCTAGCTTAGCTGCCCCATCGTAGAGCTCTCGGAGAGCTTTCCAACGGTATGATGTGCACCGCATAACTCTTTACGGATCAAAAGTTATGGACACCGGAGCGGTGGAGACTAGGTCAATAGCCCCACGCCCTCGGTTTGTGGGCCCAGCCTCTACGCGAAGCGAAGTTGTCTCGCCCGAGGTGCCGCGGGATTCGGTAACAGAAATGGGACGGATTGGGTTAACACCCTTTTCGCGGCGCACGACGTACGATCCGGGACAGAAAAACAGCGCAACAGAAGAAAAGTGTCCCAAAACTGATGAAAACGTTCGATTTTGAGCTCCGAAAAAAGGCACAGCGAAGCAAAGTTTGGCTGTCCCGTCGTAGAGCTCTCGGATAGCTTTCCAACGGTATGCTGTGGGCCGCGTAACTCTTTACGGATCAAAAGTTATGGGCTCTGGAGCGACGGAGACTTGGTCCCAAGCCCCACGCCCTCGGTTTGTGGGCCCAGCCTCTACGCGAAGCGAAGCTGTCTCGCTAAAGGTGCCGCGGGATTCGGTAACAGAATTGGGACGGATTGGGTTGTCGCCCTTTTCGCGGCGCAGGACGTACGATCCGGGACGGAAAAACAGCGCAAAAGAATAAAAGTGTCCCGAAACTGATGAAAACGTTCGATTTTGGGCTCTGAAAAAAGGCACAGCGAAGCATAGCTTGGCTGTCCTGTCGTAGCGCTCTCGGAGAGCTTTCCAACGGTATGCTGTGGGCCGCGTAACTTTTTACGGATCAAAAGTTATGGGCTCCGGAGCGACGGATACCTGGTCCCAAGCCCCACGCCCTCGGTTTGTGGGCCCAGCCTCTACGCGAATCGAAGCTGTCTCGCCCAAGGTGCGGCGGGATTCGGTAACAGAATTGGGACGGATTGGGTTGTCGCCCTTTTCGCGGCGCACGACGTACGATCCGGGACGGAAAAACAGCGCGAAAGAAGAAAAATGTCCCGAAACTGATGAAAACGTTCGATTTTGGGCTCTGAAAAAAGGCACAGCGAAGCAAAGCTTAGCTGTCCCGTCGTAGAGCTCTCGGAGAGCTTTCCAACGGTATGCTGTGGGCCGCGTAACTTTTTACGGATCAAAAGTTATGGGCTCCGGAGCGACGGAGACCTGGTCCCAAGCCCCATGCACTCGGTTTGCGGGCCCAGCCTCTACGTGAACCAAATTTGTCTCGCCCAAGGTGCCAAGGGATTCGGTAACAGAAATGGGACGGATCGGTTTGTCGTCCTTTTCGCGGCGCACGACGTACGATCCGGGACGGAAAAACAGCGCAAAAGAAGAAAAGTGTCCCGAAACTGATGAAAAAGTTCGATTTTGGGCTCTGAAAAATGGCCCACCGAAGCAAAGCTTGGCTGTCACGTCGTAGAGCTCTCGGAGAGCTTTCCAACGGTATGCTGTACGCCGCGTAACTCCTTACGGATCAAAAGTTATGGGCTCCGGAGCGACGGAGACTTGGTCGCAAGCCCCACGCCCATGGTTTGCGGGCCCAGCCTCTACGCGAATCGAAGCTGTCTCGCCCAAGGTGCTGCGGGATTCGGTAACAAAAATGGGACGGATTGGGTTGTCTCCCTTTTCGCGGCGCACGACGTACGATCCGGGACGGAAAAACAGCGCAAAAGAAGAAAAGTGTCCCGAAACTGATGAAAACGTTCGATTTTGGGCTCCGAAAAAAGGCACAGCGAAGCCTAGCTTAGCTGTCCCGTCGTAGAGCTCTCGGAGAGCTTTCCAACGGTATGCTGTGGGCCGCGTAACTCTTTACGGATCAAAAGTTATGGGCTCCGGAGCGGCGGAGACTTGGTCCCAAGCCCCACGCCCTCGGTTTGTGGGCTCAGCCTCTACGCGAAGCGAAGCTGTCTCGCCCGAGGTGCCGCGGGATTCGGTAACAGAATTGGGACGGATTGGGTTGTCGCCCTTTTCGCGGCGCACGACGTACTATCCGGGACGAAAAAACAGCGCGAAAGAAGAAAAATGTCCCGAAACTGATGAAAATGTTCGATATTGGGCTCCGATAAATGGCCCAGCGAAGCTAAGCTTTGCTGCCCCGTCGTAGAGCTCTCGGAGAGCTTTCCAACGGTATGCTGTGGGCCGCGTAACTCCTTACGGATCAAAAGTTATGGGCCCCGGAGCGACGGAGACCTGGTCCCAAGCCCTGCGCCCTCGGTTTGCGGGCCCAGCCTCCACGCGAAGCGAAGATGTCTCGCCCAAGGTGCCGCGGGATTCGGTAACAGAATTGGGACGGATTGGGTTGTCGCCCGTTTCGCGGCGCACGACGTACGATCCGGGACGGAAAAACAGCGCAAAAGAAGAAAAGTGTCCCGAAACTGATGAAAACGTTCGATTTTGGGCTCTGAAAAAAGGCACAGCAAAGCATAGCTTGGCTGTCCCGTCGTAGAGCTCTCGGAGAGCTTTCCAACGGTATGCTGTGGGCCGCGTAACTTTTTACGGATCAAAAGTTATGGGCTCCGGAGCGACGGAGACCTGGTCCCAAGCCCCACGCCCTCGGTTTGCGGGCCCAGCCTCTACGCGAATCGAAGCTGTCTCGCCCAAGGTGCGGCGGGATTCGGTAACAGAATTGGGACGGATTGGGTTGTCGCCCTTTTCGCGGCGCACGACGTACGATCCGGGACGGAAAAACAGCGCGAAAGAAGAAAAATGTCCCGAAACTGATGAAAATGTTCGATTTTGGGCTCCGAAAAAAGGCACAGCGAAGCAAAGCTTTGCTGTCCCGTCGTAGAGCTCTCGGAGAGCTTTCCAACGGTATGCTATGGGCCGGGTAACTACTTGCGGATCAAAAGTTATGGGCTCCGGAGCGACGGAGACCTGGTCCAAAGCCCAACGCCCTCGGGTTGCGGGCCCAGCCTCCACGCGAAGCGAAGCTATCTCGCCCAAGGTGCCGCGGGATTCGGTTACAGAAATGGGACGGATTGGGTTGTCTCCCTTTTCGCGGCGCACGACGTATGATCCGGGACGGAAAAACAGCGCAAAAGAAGAAAAGTATCCCGAAACTGATGAAAACGTTAGATTTTGGGCTCCGAAAAAAAGCACAGCAAAGCGTAGCTTGGCTGTCCCGTCGTAGAGCTCTCGGAGAGCTTTCCAACGGTATGCTGTGGGCCGCGTAACTCTTTACGGATCAAAAGTTATGGGCTCCGGAGCGACGGAGACTTGGTCGCAAGCCCCACGCCCACGGTTTGCGGGCCCAGCCTCTACGCTAATCGAAGCTGTCTCGCCCAAGGTGCTGCGGGATTCGGTAACAAAAATGGGACGGATTGGGTTGTCTCCCTTTTCGCGGCGCACGACGTACGATCCGGGACGGAAAAACAGCGCAAAAGAAGAAAAGTGTCCCGAAACTGATGAAAACGTTCGATTTTGGGCTCCGAAAAAAGGCACAGCGAAGCCTAGCTTAGCTGTCCCGTCGTAGAGCTCTCGGAGAGCTTTCCAACGGTATGCTGTGGGCCGCGTAACTCTTTACGGATCAAAAGTTATGGGCTCCGGAGCGGCGGAGACTTGGTCCCAAGCCCCACGCCCTCGGTTTGTGGGCCCAGCCTCTACGCGAAGCGAAGCTGTCTCGCCCGAGGTGCCGCGGGATTCGGTAACAGAAATGGGACGGATTGGGTTAACGCCCTTTTCGCGGCGCACGACGTACGATCCGGGACAGAAAAACAGCGCAACAGAAGAAAAGTGTCCCAAAACTGATGAAAACGTTCGATTTTGGGCTCCGAAAAAAGGCACAGCGAAGCAAAGTTTGGCTGTCCCGTCGTAGAGCTCTCGGATAGCTTTCCAACGGTATGCTGTGGGCCGCGTAACTCTTTACGGATCAAAAGTTATGGGCTCTGGAGGGACGGAGACCTGGTCCCAAGCCCCACGCCCTCGGTTTGCGGGCCCAGCCTCTACGCGAATCGAAGCTGTCTCGCCCAAGGTGCCGCGGGATTCGGTAACAGAAATGGGACGGATTGGGTTGTCGCCCTTTTCGCGGCGCACGACGTACGATCCGGGACGGAAAAACAGCGCGAAAGAAGAAAAATTTCCCGAAACTGATGAAAATGTTCGATTTTGGGCTCCGAAAAAAGGCCCAGCGAAGCTGAGCTTAGCTGTCCCGTCGTAGAGCTCTCGGAGAGCTTTCCAACGGTATGCTGTGGGCCGCGTAACTTTTTACGGATCAAAAGTTATGGGCTCCGGAGCGACGGAGACCTGGTCCCAAGCCCCACGCCCTCGGTTTGTGGGCCCAGCCTCTACGCGAAGCGAAGCTGTCTCGCCCAAGGTGCCGCGGGATTCGGTAACAGAATTGGGACGGATTGGGTTGTCGCCCTTTTCGCGGCGCACGACTTACGATCCGGGACGGAAAAACAGCGCGAAAGAAGAAAAATGTCCCGAAACTGATGAAAACGTTCGATTTTGGGCTCCGAAAAAAGGCACAGCGAAGCAAAGCATAGCTGTCCCGTCGTAGAGCTCTCGAAGAGCTTTCCAACGTTATGCTGTGGGCCGCGTAACTGCTTACGGATCAAAAGTTATGGGCTCCGGAGCGACGAAGACCTTGTCCCAAGCCCATGCCCTCGGTTTGCGGGCCCAGCCTCTACGTGAAGCGAAGCTGTCTCGCCCAAGGTGCCGCGGAATTCAATAACAGAAATGGGACGGATTGGGTTGTCGCCCATTTCGCGGCGCGCGACGTACGATACGGGACGGAAAAACAGCGAAAAATAGAAAAGTGTCCAGAAACTGAAGAAAACGTTCGATTTTGGGCTCCGAAAAGATGCCCAGCAAAGCAAGCTTTGCTGCCCCGTCGTAGAGCTCTCGGCGAGCTTTCCAACGGTAAGCTGTGGGCCGCGTAGTTCCTTACGGATCAAAAGTTATGGGCTCCGGAGCGACGGAGACTTGGTCGCAAGCCCCACGCCCACGGTTTGCGGGCCCAGCCTCTACGCGAATCGAAGCTGTCTCGCCCAAGGTGCTGCGGGATTCGGTAACAAAAATGGGACGGATTGGGTTGTCTCCCTTTTCGCGGCGCACGACGTACGATCCGGGACGGAAAAACAGCGCAAAAGAAGAAAAGTGTCCCGAAACTGATGAAAACGTTCGATTTTGGGCTCCGAAAAAAGGCACAGCGAAGCCTAGCTTAGCTGTCCCGTCGTAGAGCTCTCGGAGAGCTTTCCAACGGTATGCTGTGGGCCGCGTAACTCTTTACGGATCAAAAGTTATGGGCTCCGGAGCGGCGGAGACTTGGTCCCAAGCCCCACGCCCTCGGTTTGTGGGCCCAGCCTCTACGCGAAGCGAAGCTGTCTCGCCCGAGGTGCCGCGGGATTCGGTAACAGAAATGGGACGGATTGGGTTAACGCCCTTTTCGCGCCGCACGACGTACGATCCGGGACAGAAAAACAGCGCAACAGAAGAAAAGTGTCCCAAAACTGATGAAAACGTTCGATTTTGGGCTCCGAAAAAAGGCACAGCGAAGCAAAGTTTGGCTGTCCCGTCGTAGAGATCTCGTAGAGCTTTCCAACGGTATGCTGTGGGCCGCGTAACTCTTTACGGATCAAAAGTTATGGGCTCCAGAGCGACGGAGACCTGGTCCCAAGCCCCACGCCCTCGGTTTGCGAGCCCAGCCTCTACGCGAAGCGAAGCTGTCTCGCCCAAGGTGCCGCGGGATTCGGTAACAGAATTGGGACGGATTGGGTTGTCGCCCTTTTCGCGGAGCACGACGTACGATCAGGGACGAAAAAACAGCGCAAAAGAAGAAAAATGTCCCGAAACTGATGAAAATGTTCGATATTGGGCTCCGAAAAAAGGCCCAGCGAAGCTGAGCTTAGCTGTCCCGTCGTAGAGCTCTCGGAGAGCTTTCCAACGGTATGCTGTGGGCCGCGTAACTTTTTACGGATCAAAAGTTATGGGCTCCGGAGCGACGGAGACCAGGTCCCAAGCCCCACGCCCTCGGTTTGCGGGCCCAGCCTCTACGCGAATCGAAGCTGTCTCGCCCAAGGTGCGGCGGGATTCGGTAACAGAATTGGGACGGATTGGGTTGTCGCCCTTTTCGCGGCGCACGACGTACGATCCGGGACGGAAAAACAGCGCAAAAGAAGAAAAGTGTCCCGAAACTGATGAAAACGTTCGATTTTGGGCTCCGAAAAAAGGCACAGCGAAGCCTAGCTTAGCTGTCCCGTCGTAGAGCTCTCGGAGAGCTTTCCAACGGTATGCTGTGGGCCGCGTAACTCTTTACGGATCAAAAGTTATGGGCTCCGGAGCGGCGGAGACTTGGTCCCAACCCCCCGCCCTCGGTTTGTGGGCCCAGCCTCTACGCGAAGCGAAGCTGTCTCGCCCGAGGTGCCGCGGGATTCGGTAACAGAAATGGGACGGATTGGGTTAACGCCCTTTTCGCGCCGCACGACGTACGATCCGGGACAGAAAAACAGCGCAACAGAAGAAAAGTGTCCCAAAACTGATGAAAACGTTCGATTTTGGGCTCCGAAAAAAGGCACAGCGAAGCAAAGTTTGGCTGTCCCGTCGTAGAGATCTCGGATAGCTTTCCAACGGTATGCTGTGGGCCGCGTAACTCTTTACGGATCAAAAGTTATGGGCTCTGGAGGGACGGAGACCTGGTCCCAAGCCCCACGCCCTCGGTTTGCGGGCCCAGCCTCTACGCGAAGCGAAGCTGTCTCGCCCAAGGTGCCGCGGGATTCGGTAACAGAATTGGGACGGATTGGGTTGTCGCCCTTTTCGCGGCGCACGACGTACGATCCGGGACTGAAAAACAGCGCGAAAGAAGAAAAATGTCCCGAAACTGATGAAAATGTTCGATATTGGGCTCCGAAAAAAGGCCCAGCGAAGCAGAGCTTAGCTGTCCCGTCGTAGAGCTCTCGGAGAGCTTTCCAACGGTATGCTGTGGGCCGCGTAACTTTTTACGGATCAAAAGTTATGGGCTCCGGAGCGACGGAGACCAGGTCCCAAGCCCCACGCCCTCGGTTTGCGGGCCCAGCCTCTAGGTGAAACGAAGCTGTCTCGCCCAAGGTGCGGTGGGATTCGGTAACAGAAATGGGACGGATTGGGTTGTCGCCCTTTTCGCGGCGTACGACGGACGATCCGGGACGGAAAAACAGCGCAAAAGAAGAAAAGTGTCCCGAAACTGATGAAAGCATTCGATTTTGGGCTCCGAAAAAATGCCCAGCTAAGCTAGCTTAGCTGTCCCATCGTAGAGCTCTCGGAGAGCTTTCCAACGGTATGCTGTGGGCCGCATTACTCCTTGCGGATCAAAAGTTATGGGCTCCGGAGCGACGGAGACCTGGTCCCAAGCCCCACACCCTCGGTTTTCGGGCCCAGCCTCTACGTGATGCGAAGCTGTCTCGCCCAAGATGCCACGGGATTCGGTAACAGAAATGGGACGGATTGGGTTAACGCCCTTTTCGCGCCGCACGACGTACGATCCGGGACAGAAAAACAGCGCAACAGAAGAAAAGTGTCCCAAAACTGATGAAAACGTTCGATTTTGGGCTCCGAAAAAAGGTACAGCGAAGCAAAGTTTGGCTGTCCCGTCGTAGAGATCTCGGATAGCTTTCCAACGGTATGCTGTGGGCCGCGTAACTCTTTACGGATCAAATGTTATGGGCTCCGGAGCGACGGAGACCTGGTACCAAGCCCCACGCCCTCGGTTTGTGGGCCCAGCCTCTACGCGAAGCGAAGCTGTCTCGCCCAATGTGCCGCGGGATTCGGTAACAGAATTGGGACGGATTTGGTTGTCGCCCTTTTCGCGGCGCACGACGTACGATCCGGGACGGAAAAACAGCGCGAAAGAAGAAAAATGTCCCGAAACTGATGAAAATGTTCGATTTTGGGCTCCGAAAAAAGGCCCAGCGAAGCAGAGCTTAGCTGTCCCGTCGTAGAGCTCTCGGAGAGCTTTCCAACGGTATGCTGTGGGCCGCGTAACTTTTTACGGATCAAAAGTTATGGGCTCCGGAGCGACGGAGACCTGGTCCCAAGCCCCACGCCCTCGGTTTGCGGGCCCAGCCTCTAGGTGAAACGAAGCTGTCTCGCCCAAGGTGCGGCGGGATTCGGTAACAGAAATGGGACGGATTGGGTTGTC
The DNA here is from genome assembly GCA_037974665.1 of Ehretia macrophylla. Taxonomy (NCBI): domain Eukaryota; kingdom Viridiplantae; phylum Streptophyta; class Magnoliopsida; order Boraginales; family Ehretiaceae; genus Ehretia; species Ehretia macrophylla. Next base: position 25,394,255 of record CM075773.1, on the reverse strand, counting down.
GCCCTTTTCGCGGGGCACGACGGACGATCCGAGACGGAAAAACAGCGCAAAAGAAGAAAAGTGTCCCGAAACTGATGAAAACGTTCGATTTTGGGCTCCGAAAAAAGGTCCAGCGAAGCGAAGCTTCGCTGCCCCGTCGTAGAGCTCTCGGAGAGCTTTCCAACGGTATGCTGTGGGCCGCGTAACTCTTTACGGATCAAAAGTTATGGGCTCCGGAGCGGCGGAGGCCTGGTCCCAAGCCCCTCGCCCTCGGTTTGTGGGCCCAGCCTCTACGCGAAGCGAAGCTGTCTCGCCCGAGGTGCCGCGGGATTCGGTAACAGAAATGGGACGGATTGGGTTAACGCCCTTTTCGCGCCGCACGACGTACGATCCGGGACAGAAAAACAGCGCAACAGAAGAATAGTGTCCCAAAACTGATGAAAACGTTCGATTTTGGGCTCCGAAAAAAGGCACAGCGAAGCAAAGTTTGGCTGTCCCGTCGTAGAGATCTCGGATAGCTTTCCAACGGTATGCTGTGGGCCGCGTAACTCTTTACGGATCAAAAGTTATGGGCTCTGGAGGGACGGAGACCTGGTCCCAAGCCCCACGCACTCGGTTTGCGGGCCCAGCCTCTAGGTGAAGCGAATTTGTCTCGCCCAAGGTGCCAAGGGATTCGGTAACAGAAATGGGACGGATCGGGTTGTCGCCCTTTTCGCGGCGCACGACGTACGATCCGGGACTGAAAAACAGCGCGAAAGAAGAAAAATTTCCCGAAACTGATGAAAATGTTCGATTTTGGGCTCCGAAAAAAGGCCCAGCGAAGCTGAGCTTAGCTGTCCCGTCGTAGAGCTCTCGGAGAGCTTTCCAACGGTATGCTGTGGGCCGCGTAACTTTTTACGGATCAAAAGTTATGGGCTTCGGAGCGACGGAGACCTGGTCCCAAGCCCCACACCCTCGGTTTGCGGGCCCAGCCTCTACGCGAATCGAAGCTGTCTCGCCCAAGGTGCGGCGGGATTCGGTAACAGAATTGGGACGGATTGGGTTGTCGCCCTTTTCGCGGCGCACGACGTACGATCCGGGAAGGAAAAACAGCGCGAAAGAAGAAAAATGTCCCGAAACTGATGAAAACGTTCGATTTTGGGCTCCGAAAAAAGGCACAGCGAAGCAAAGCATAGCTGTCCCGTCGTAGAGCTCTCAGAGAGCTTTCCAACGGTATACTGTGGGCCGCGTAACTCTTTACGGATCAAAAGTTATGGGCTCCGGAGCGACGGAGGCCTGGTACCAAGCCCCACGCCCTCGGTTTACGGGCCCAGCCTCTGCGCGAAGCGAAGCTGTCTCGCCCAAGGTGCCGCGGGATTCGGTAATATAATTGGGACGGATTGGGCTGTCGCCCTGTTCGCGGCGCGCGACGTACGATCCGGGACGGAAAAATAGCGCAAAACAAGAAAAGTATCCCGAAACTGATGAAAACGTTCGATTTTGGGCTCCGAAAAAAGGCACAGCAAAGCTTTGCTTTTCTGCCCCGTCGTAGAGCTCTCGGAGTGCTTTCCTACGGTATGCTGTGTGCCGCGTACCTCCATCCTGATCAAAAGTTATGAGCTCCTGAGCGACGGAGACTTGGTCGCAAGCCCCACGCCCACGGTTTGCGGGCCCAGCCTCTACGCGAATCGAAGCTGTCTCGCCCAAGGTGCCACGGGACTCGAAAACAGAAATGGGGCGGATTGTGTTGTCGCCCTTTTCGCGACGCACGAAGCACGATCCGGGACCGAAAAACATCTTAAAAGTAGAAAAGTGCCTCGAAACTGATGAAAACGTTCGATTTTGGGCTCCGAAAAAAGGCACAGCGAAGCCTAGCTTACCTGTCCCCTCGTAGAGCTCCCGGACAACTTTCCAATGGTATCCTGTGGGCCGCGTAACTCTTTGCGGATCAAAAGTTATGGGCTCCGGAGCGGCGGAGACTTGGTCCCAAGCCCCACGCCCTCGGTTTGCGGGCCCAGCCTCTACGCGAAGCGAAGCTGTCTCGCCCGAGGTGCCGCGGGATTCGGTAACAGAAATGGGACGGATTGGGTTAACACCCTTTTCGCGGCGCACGACGTACGATCCGGGACAGAAAAACAGCGCAAAAGAAGAAAAGTGTCCCAAAACTGATGAAAATGTTCGATTTTGAGCTCCGAAAAAAGGCACAGCGAAGCAAAGTTTGGCTGTCCCGTCGTAGAGCTCTCGGATAGCTTTCCAACGGTATGCTGTGGGCCGCGTAGCTCTTTACGGATCAAAAGTTATGGGCTCTGGAGCGACGGAGACCTGGTCCCAAGCCCCATGCACTCGGTTTGCGGGCCCAGCCTCTACGTGAAGCGAAGCTGTCTCGCCCAAGGTGCCGCGGGATTCGGTAACAGAAATGGGACGGATTGGGTTGTCGCCCTTTTCGCGGCGCACGACGTACGATCCGGGACGGAAAAACAGCGCAAAATAAGAAAAGTGTCACGAAACTGATGAAATCGTTCGATTTTGGGCTCAGAAAAAAGGCCCAGCAAAGCAGAGCTTGGCTGTCCCGTCGTAGAGCTCTCGGAGAGCTTTCCAACGGTATGCTGTGGGCCGCGTAACTTTTTACGGATCAAAAGTTATGGGCTCCGGAGCGACGGAGACCTGGTACCAAGCCCCACGCCCTCGGTTTGCGGGCCCAGCCTCTACGCGAATCGAAGCTGTCTCGCCCAAGGTGCGGCGGGATTCGGTAACAGAAATGGGACGGATTGGGTTGTCGCCCTTTTCGCGGCGCACGACGTACGATCCGGGACGGAAAAACAGCGCGAAAGAAGAAAAATGTCCCGAAACTGATGAAAACGTTCGATTTTGGGCTCTGAAAAAAGGCACAGCGAAGCAAAGCTTAGCTGTCCCGTCGTAGAGCTCTCGGAGAGCTTTCCAACGGTATGCTGTGGGCCGCGTAACTTTTTACGGATCAAAGGTTATGGGCTCCGGAGCGACGGGGACCTGGTCCCAAGCCCCACGCCCTCGGTTTGCGGGCCCAGCCTCTACGCGAAGCGAAGCTGTCTCGCCGAAGGTGCCGCGGGATTCGGTAACAGAAATGGGACGGATTGGGTTGTCGCCCTTTTCGCGGCGCACGACGGACGATCCGGGACGGAAAAACAGCGCAAAAGAAGAAAAGTGTCCCGAAACTGATGAAAACGTTCGATTTTGGGCTCTGAAAAAAGGTCCAGCAAAGCGAAGCTTGGCTGTCACGTCGTAGAGCTCTCGGAGAGCTTTCCAACGGTATGCTGTACGCCGCGTAACTCCTTACGGATCAAAAGTTATGGGCTCCGGAGCGACGGAGACTTGGTCGCAAGCCCCACGCCCATGGTTTGCGGGCCCAGCCTCTACGCGAATCGAAGCTGTCTCGCCCAAGGTGCTGCGGGATTCGGTAACAAAAATGGGACGGATTGGGTTGTCTCCCTTTTCGCGGCGCACGACGTACGATCCGGGACGGAAAAACAGCACAAAAGAAGAAAAGTGTCCCGAAACTGATGAAAACGTTCGATTTTGGGCTCCGAAAAAAGGCACAGCGAAGCCTAGCTTAGCTGTCCCGTCGTAGAGCTCTCGGAGAGCTTTCCAACGGTATGCTGTGGGCCGCGTAACTCTTTACGGATCAAAAGTTATGGGCTCCGGAGCGGCGGAGACTTGGTCCCAAGCCCCACGCCCTCGGTTTGTGGGCTCAGCCTCTACGCGAAGCGAAGCTGTCTCGCCCGAGGTGCCGCGGGATTCGGTAACAGAATTGGGACGGATTGGGTTGTCGCCCTTTTCGCGACGCATGACGCACGATCCGGGACGAAAAACAGCGCAAATGAAGAAAAGTTCCCCGAAACTGATGAAAATGTTCAATTTTGGAATCCAAAAAAAGGCCCAGCGAAGCAATGCTTATCTGCCCCGTCGTAGAGCTCTCGGAGAGCTTTCCAACGGTATGCTGTGGGCCGCGTAACTCATTGCGGATCAAAAGTTATGGGCTCCGGAGCGACGGAGACCTGGTCCCAAGCCCCGCGCCCTAGGTTTCCGGGCCCAGCCTCTACGCGAAGCGAAGATGTCTCGCCCAAGGTGCCGCGGGATTCGGTAACAGAATTGGGACGGATTGGGTTGTCGCCCGTTTCGCGGCGCACGACGTACGATCCGGGACGGAAAAACAGCGCAAAAGAAGAAAAGTGTCCCGAAACTGATGAAAACGTTCGATTTTGGGCTCTGAAAAAAGGCACAGCAAAGCATAGCTTGGCTGTCCCGTCGTAGAGCTCTCGGAGAGCTTTCCAACGGTATGCTGTGGGCCGCGTAACTTTTTACGGATCAAAAGTTATGGGCTCCGGAGCGACGGAGACCTGGTCCCAAGCCCCACGCCCTCGGTTTGCGGGCCCAGCCTCTACGCGAATCGAAGCTGTCTCGCCCAAGGTGCGGCGGGATTCGGTAACAGAATTGGGACGGATTGGGTTGTCGCCCTTTTCGCGGCGCACGACGTACGATCCGGGACGGAAAAACAGCGCGAAAGAAGAAAAATGTCCCGAAACTGATGAAAATGTTCGATTTTGGGCTCCGAAAAAAGGCACAGCGAAGCAAAGCTTTGCTGTCCCGTCGTAGAGCTCTCGGAGAGCTTTCCAACGGTATGCTGTGGGCCGCGTAACTTTTTACGGATCAAAAGTTATGGGCTCCGGAGCGACGGAGACCTGGTCCCAAGCCCCACGCCCTCGGTTTGCGGGCCCAGCCTCTACGCGAAGCGAAGCTGTCTCGCCCAAGGTGCCGCGGGATTCGGTTACAGAATTGGGACGGATTGGGTTGTCGCCCTTTTCGCGGCGCACGACGTATGATCCGGGACGGAAAAACAGCGCAAAAGAAGAAAAGTGTCCCGAAACTGATGAAAACGTTCGATTTTGGGCTCCGAAAAAAAGCACAGCAAAGCGTAGCTTGGCTGTCCCGTCGTAGAGCTCTCGGAGAGCTTTCCAACGGTATGCTGTGGGCCGCGTAACTCTTTACGGATCAAAAGTTATGGGCTCCGGAGCGACGGAGACTTGGTCGCAAGCCCCACGCCCACGGTTTGCGGGCCCAGCCTCTACGCTAATCGAAGCTGTCTCGCCCAAGGTGCTGCGGGATTCGGTAACAAAAATGGGACGGATTGGGTTGTCTCCCTTTTCGCGGCGCACGACGTACGATCCGGGACGGAAAAACAGCGCAAAAGAAGAAAAGTGTCCCGAAACTGATGAAAACGTTCGATTTTGGGCTCCGAAAAAAGGCACAGCGAAGCCTAGCTTAGCTGTCCCGTCGTAGAGCTCTCGGAGAGCTTTCCAACGGTATGCTGTGGGCCGCGTAACTCTTTACGGATCAAAAGTTATGGGCTCCGGAGCGGCGGAGACTTGGTCCCAAGCCCCACGCCCTCGGTTTGTGGGCCCAGCCTCTACGCGAAGCGAAGCTGTCTCGCCCGAGGTGCCGCGGGATTCGGTAACAGAAATGGGACGGATTGGGTTAACGCCCTTTTCGCGGCGCACGACGTACGATCCGGGACAGAAAAACAGCGCAACAGAAGAAAAGTGTCCCAAAACTGATGAAAACGTTCGATTTTGGGCTCCGAAAAAAGGCACAGCGAAGCAAAGTTTGGCTGTCCCGTCGTAGAGCTCTCGGAGAGCTTTCCAACGGTATGCTGTGGGCCGCGTAACTCTTTACGAATCAAAAGTTATGGGCTCCGGAGCGATGGAGACTTGATCCCAAGCCCCACGCCCTCGGTTTACGGGCCCAGCCTCTACGCGAATCGAAGCTGTCTCGCCCAAGGTGCCGCGGGATTCGGTAACAGAAATGGGACGGATTGGGTTGTCGCCCTTTTCGCGGCGCACGACGTACGATCCGGGACGGAAAAACAGCGCGAAAGAAGAAAAATTTCCCGAAACTGATGAAAATGTTCGATTTTGGGCTCCGAAAAAAGGCCCAGCGAAGCTGAGCTTAGCTGTCCCGTCGTAGAGCTCTCGGAGAGCTTTCCAACGGTATGCTGTGGGCCGCGTAACTTTTTACGGATCAAAAGTTATGGGCTCCGGAGCGACGGAGACCTGGTCCCAAGCCCCACGCCCTCGGTTTGCGGGCCCAGCCTCTACGCGAATCGAAGCTGTCTCGCCCAAGGTGCGGCGGGATTCGGTAACAGAATTGGGACGGATTGGGTTGTCGCCCTTTTCGCGGCGCACGACGTACGATCCGGGACGGAAAAACAGCGCGAAAGAAGAAAAATGTCCCGAAACTGATGAAAACGTTCGATTTTGGGCTCCGAAAGAAGGCACAGCGAAGCAAAGCATAGCTGCCCCGTTGTAGAGCTCTCTGATAGCTTTCCAACGGTATGCTGTGGCCGCGTAACTCCTTACGGATCAAAAGTTATGGGCTCCGGAGCGACGGAGATCTGGTCCCAAGCCCCATGCCCTAGGTTTGCGGGCCCAGCCTCAACGTGAAGTGAAGGTGTCTCGCCCAAGGTGCCGCGGGATTCGGTAACAGAAATGGGACGGATTGGGTTGTCGCCCATTTCGCGGCGCACGACGTTCGATCCGGGACGGAAAAACAGCGCAAAAGAAGAAAAGTGTCCCGAAACTGATGAAAACGTTCGATTTTGGGCTCCGAAAAAATGCCCAGCAAAGCAAGCTTGGCTGCCCTGTCGTAGAGCTCTCAACCAGCTTTCCAACGGCATGCTGTGGGCCGCGTAACTCCTTACGGATCAAAAGTTATGGGCTCCGGAGCGACAGAGACCTGGTCCCAAGCCCCACGCCCTCGGTTTGCGGGCCCAGCCTCTACGCGAATCGAAGCTGTCTCGCCCAAGGTGCTGCGGGATTCGGTAACAAAAATGGGACGGATTGGGTTGTCTCCCTTTTCGCGGCGCACGACGTACGATCCGGGACGGAAAAACAGCGCAAAAGAAGAAAAGTGTCCCGAAACTGATGAAAACGTTCGATTTTGGGCTCCGAAAAAAGGCACAGCGAAGCCTAGCTTAGCTGTCCCGTCGTAGAGCTCTCGGAGAGCTTTCCAACGGTATGCTGTGGGCCGCGTAACTCTTTACGGATCAAAAGTTATGGGCTCCGGAGCGGCGGAGACTTGGTCCCAAGCCCCACGCCCTCGGTTTGTGGGCCCAGCCTCTACGCGAAGCGAAGCTGTCTCGCCCGAGGTGCCGCGGGATTCGGTAACAGAAATGGGACGGATTGGGTTAACGCCCTTTTCGCGCCGCACGACGTACGATCCGGGACAGAAAAACAGCGCAACAGAAGAAAAGTGTCCCAAAACTGATGAAAACGTTCGATTTTGGGCTCCGAAAAAAGGCACAGCGAAGCAAAGTTTGGCTGTCCCGTCGTAGAGATCTCGGATAGCTTTCCAACGGTATGCTGTGGGCCGCGTAACTCTTTACGGATCAAAAGTTATGGGCTCTGGAGGGACGGAGACCTGGTCCCAAGCCCCACGCCCTCGGTTTGCGGGCCCAGCCTCTACGCGAAGCGAAGCTCCCTCGCCCAAGGTGCCGCGGGATTCGGTAACAGAATTGGGACGGATTGGGTTGTCGCCCTTTTCGCGGAGCACGACGTACGATCTGGGACGAAAAACAGCGCGAAAGAAGAAAAATGTCCCGAAACTGATGAAAATGTTCGATATTGGGCTCCGAAAAAAGGCCCAGCGAAGCACAGCTTGGCTGCCCCGTCGTAGAGCTCTCGGAGAGCTTTCCAACGGTATGCTGTAGGCCGCGTAACTCCTTACGGATCAAAAGTTATGGGCTCCGGAGCGACAGAGACCTGGTCCCAAGCCCCACGCCTCGGTTAGCGGGCCCAACCTCTACGTGAAACGAAGCTGTCTTTCACAAGGTGCGGCGGGATTCGGTAACAGAAATGGGACGGATTGGGTTGTCGCCCTTTTCGCGGCCCACGACGGACGATCCGGGACGGAAAAACAGCGCAAAATCAGAAAAGTGTCCCGAAACTGATGAAAACGTTCGATTTTGTGCCCCGAAAAAAGGCGCAGCAAAGCCTAGCTTAGCTGTCCCGTCGTAGAGCTCTCGGAGAGCTTTCCAACGGTATGCTGTGGGCCGCGTAACTCTTTACGGATCAAAAGTTATGGGCTCCGGAGCGGCGGAGACTTGGTCCCAAGCCCCACGCCCTCGGTTTGTGGGCCCAGCCTCTACGCGAAGCGAAGCTGTCTCGCCCGAGGTGCCGCGGGATTCGGTAACAGAAATGGGACGGATTGGGTTAACGCCCTTTTCGCGCCGCACGACGTACGATCTGAGACAGAAAAACAGCGCAACAGAAGAAAAGTGTCCCAAAACAATGAAAACGTTCGATTTTGGGCTCCGAAAAAAGGCACAGCGAAGCAAAGTTTGGCTGTCCCGTCGTAGAGATCTCGGATAGCTTTCCAACGGTATGCTGTGGGCCGCGTAACTCTTTACGGATCAAAAGTTATGGGCTCTGGAGGGACGGAGACCTGGTCCCAAGCCCCACGCCCTCGGTTTGCGGGCCCAGCCTCTACGCGAAGCGAAGCTGTCTCGCCCAAGGTGCCGCGGGATTCGGTAACAGAATTGGGACGGATTGGGTTGTCGCCCTTTTCGCGGCGCACGACGTACGATCCGGGACTGAAAAACAGCGCGAAAGAAGAAAAATGTCCCGAAACTGATGAAAATGTTCGATTTTGGGCTCCGAAAAAAGGCCCAGCGAAGCAGAGCTTAGCTGTCCCGTCGTAGAGCTCTCGGAGTGCTTTCCAACGGTATGCTGTGGGCCGCGTAACTTTTTACGGATCAAAAGTTATGGGCTCCGGAGCGACGAAGACCTGGTCCCAAGCCCCACGCCCTCGGTTTGCGGGCCCAGCCTCTACGCGAATCGAAGCTGTCTCGCCCAAGGTGCGGCGGGATTCGGTAACAGAATTGGGACGGATTGGGTTGTCGCCCTTTTCGCGGCGCACGACGTACGATCCGGGAAGGAAAAACAGCGCGAAAGAAGAAAAATGTCCCGAAACTGATGAAAACGTTCGATTTTGGGCTCCGAAAAAAGGCACAGCGAAGCAAAGCATAGCTGTCCCGTCGTAGAGCTCTCGGAGAGCTTTCCAACGGTATGCTGTGGGCCGCGTAACTATTTACGGATCAAAAGTTATGGGCTCCGGAGCGACGGAGACCTGGTACCAAGCCCCACGCCCTCGATTTGCGGGCCCAGCCTCTACGCGAACCGAAACTGTCTCTCCCAAGGTGCCGCGGGATTCGGTAATATAATTGGGACGGATTAGGTTGTCGCCCTTTTCGCGGGGCACGACGTACGATCCGGGACGGAAAAACAGCGCAAAACAAGAAAAGTGTCCAGAAACTGATGAAAACGTTCAATTTTGGGCTCCGAAAAAAGGCACAGCAAAGCGTAGCTTGGCTGTCCCGTTGTAGAGCTCTCGGAGAGCTTTCCAACGGTATGCTGTGGGCCGCGTAACTCTTTACGGATCAAAAGTTATGGGCTCCGGAGCGACGGAGACTTGGTCGCAAGCCCCACGCCCACGGTTTGCGGGCCCAGCCTCTACGCGAATCGAAGCTGTCTCGCCCAAGGTGCTGCGGGATTCGGTAACAAAAATGGGACGGATTGGGTTGTCTCCCTTTTCGCGGCGCACGACGTACGATCCGGGACGGAAAAACAGCGCAAAAGAAGAAAAGTGTCCCGAAACTGATGAAAACGTTCGATTTTGGGCTCCGAAAAAAGGCACAGCGAAGCCTAGCTTAGCTGTCCCGTCGTAGAGCTCTCGGAGAGCTTTCCAACGGTATGCTGTGGGCCGCGTAACTCTTTACGGATCAAAAGTTATGGGCTCCGGAGCGGCGGAGACTTGGTCCCAAGCCCCACGCCCTCGGTTTGTGGGCCCAGCCTCTACGCGAAGCGAAGCTGTCTCGCCCGAGGTGCCGCGGGATTCGGTAACAGAAATGGGACGGATTGGGTTAACACCCTTTTCGCGGCGCACGACGTACGATCCGGGACAGAAAAACAGCGCAACAGAAGAAAAGTGTCCCAAAACTGATGAAAACGTTCGATTTTGAGCTCCGAAAAAAGGCACAGCGAAGCAAAGTTTGGCTGTCCCGTCGTAGAGCTCTCGGATAGCTTTCCAACGGTATGCTGTGGGCCGCGTAACTCTTTACGGATCAAAAGTTATGGGCTCTGGAGCGACGGAGACCTGGTCCCAAGCCCCACGCCCTCGGTTTGCGGGCCCAGCCTCTACGCGAAGCGAAGCTGTCTCGCCCAAGGTGCCGCGGGATTCGGTAACAGAATTGGGACGGATTGGGTTGTCGCCCTTTTCGCGGCGCACGACGTACGATCCGGGACGGAAAAACAGCGCAAAAGAAGAGAAGTGTCCCGAAACTGATGAAAACGTTCGATTTTGTTCTCCGAAAAAAGGCACAGTAAAGCATAGCTTGGCTGTCCCGTCGTAGAGCCCTCGGAGAGCTTTCCAACGGTATGCTGTGGGCCACGTAACTCTTTACGGATCAAAAGTTATGGGCTCCGGAGCGACGGAGACTTGGTCGCAAGCCCCACGCCCTCGGTTTGCGGGCCCAGCCTCTACGCGAATCGAAGCTGTCTCGCCCAAGGTGCCGTGGGATTCGGTAACAAAAATGGGACGGATTGGGTTGTCGCCCTTTTCGCGGCGCACGAAGTACGATCCGGGACGGAAAAACAGCGCAAAAGAAGAAAAGTGTCCCGAAACTGATGAAAAAGTTTGATTTTGGGCTCCGAAAAAAGGCACAGGGAAGCATAGCTTAGCTGTCCCGTCGTAGAGCTCTCGGAGAGCTTTCCAACGGTATGCTGTGGGCCGCATAACTCTTTACGGATCAAAAGTTATGGGGTCCGGAGCGACGGAGACTTGGTCCCAAGCCCCACGCCCTCGGTTTGCGGGCCCAGCCTCTACGCGAAGCGAAGCTGTCTCGCCCAAGGTGCCGCGGGATTCGGTAACAGAATTGGGACGGATTGGGTTGTCGCCCTTTTCGCGGCGCACGACGTACGATCCGGGACGGAAAAACAGCGCAAAAGAAGAAAAGTGTCCCGAAACTGATGAAAACGTTCGATTTTGGGCTCCGAAAAAAGGTCCAGCGAAGCAAAGCTTGGCTGTCCCATCGTAGAGCTCTCGCAGAGCTTTCCAACGGTATGCTGTCGGCTGCGTAACTCTTTACGGATCAAAAGTTATGGGCTCTGGAGCGACGGAGACCTGGTCCCAAGCCCCACGCCCTCGGTTTGCGGGCCCAGCCTCTACGCGAAGCGAAGCTGTCTCGCCCGAGGTGCTGCGGGATTCGGTAACAAAAATGGGACGGATTGGGTTGTCGCCCTTTTCGCGTCGCACGACGTACGATCCAGGCAGGAAAAACAACACGAAAGAAGAAAAGTGTCCCGAAACTGATGAAAATGTTCGATTTTGGGCACCGAAAAAAGGCCCAGCAAAGCGAAGCTTGGCTGCCCCGTCGTAGAGCTCTCGGAGGTCTTTCCAACGGTATGCTGTGGGCCGCGTAACTCTTTACGGATCAAAAGTTATGGGCTCTGGAGCGACGGAGACCTAGTCCCAAGCCCCACGCCCTCGGTTTGCGGGCCCAGCCTCTACGCAAAGCGAAGCTGTGTCGCCCAAGGTGCCACGGGATTCGGTAACAGAATTGGGACGGATTGGGTTGTCGCCCTTTTCACGGCTCACGACGTACGATCCGGGACGGAAAAACAGCACAAAAGGAGAAAAGTGTCCGGAAACTGACTAAAACTTTTGATTTTGGGCTCCGAAAAAAGGCCCAGCTATGCATCCCCGTCGTAGAGCTCTCAGAAATCTTTCCAACGGTATGCTGTGGGCCGCGTAACTCTTTACGGATCAAAAGTTATGGGCTCCGGAGCGACGAAGACCTGGTCCCAAGCCCCATGCACTCGGTTTGCGGGCCCAGCCTCTACGTGAACCGAATTTGTCTCGCCCAAGGTGCCAAGGGATTCGGTAACAGAAATGGGACGGATCGGGTTGTCTCCCTTTTCGCGGCGCACGACGTACGATCCGGTAAGGAAAAACAGCGCAAAAGAAGAAAAGTGTCCCGAAACTGATGAAAACGTTCGATTTTGGGCACCGAAGAAAGGGTGCATTGCTTCGCTGCCCCATAGTAGAGCACTCGGAGAGCTTTCCAACGGTATGCTGCAGGCCGCGTAACTCTTTACGGATCAAAAGTTATGGGCTCCGGAGCGACGGAGACTTGGTCGCAAGCCCCACGCCCACGGTTTGCGGGCCCAGCCTCTACGCGAATCGAAGCTGTCTCGCCCAAGGTGCTGCGGGATTCGGTAACAAAAATGGGACGGATTGGGTTGTCTCCCTTTTCGCGGCGCACGACGTACGATCCGGGACGGAAAAACAGCGCAATAGAAGAAAAGTGTCCCGAAACTGATGAAAACGTTCGATTTTGGGCTCCGAAAAAAGGCACAGCGAAGCAAAGTTTGGCTGTCCCGTCGTAGAGCTCTCGGATAGCTTTCCAACGGTATGCTGGGGGCCGCGTAACTCTTTACGGATCAAAAGTTATGGGCTCCGCTGCGACGGAGACGTGGGCCCAAGCCCCACGCCCTCGGTTCGCGGGGCCAGCCTCTACGCGAATCGAAGCTGTCTCGCCCAAGGTGCGGCGGGCTTCGGTAACAGAAATGGGACGGATTGGGTTGTCGCCCTTTTCACGGCGCACGACGTACGATCCGGGACGGAAAAACAGCTCAAAAGAAGAAAAATGTCCCGAAACTGATGAAAACGTTCGATTTTGGGCTCCGAAAAAAGGCACAGCGAAGCAAAGCTTGGCTGTCCCGTCGTAGAACTCTCGGAGAGCTTTCCAACGGTATACTGTGGGCCGCGTAACTCTTTACGGATCAAGAGTTATGGGCTCCGGAGCGACGGAGACTAGGTCGCAAGCCCCACGCCCTCGGTTTGTGGGCCCAGCATCTACGCGAAGCGAAGCTGTCTCGCCCAAGGTGCCGCGGGATTCGGTAACAGAAATGCAACGGTTTGGGTTGTCGCCCTTTTCGCGGCGCACGACGTACGATCCGGGACGGAAAAACAGCGCAAAAGAAGAAAAGTGTCCCGAAACTGATGTAAACGTTCGATTTTGGGCTCCGAAAAAAGGCCCGGTGAAGCAAAGCTTGGCTGCCACGTCGTAGAGCTCTCGGAGAGCTTTCCAACGGTATGCTGTAGGCCGCGTAACTCCTTACGGATCAAAAGTTATGGGCTCCGGAGCGACGGAGACCTGGTCCCAAGCCCCACGCCCTCGGTTTGCGGGACCAGCCTCTACGCGAAGCGAAGCTGTCTCGCCCAAGGTGCCGCGGGATTCGGTAACAGAAATGGGACGGATTGGGTTGTCGCCCTTTTCGCGGCGCACGACGGACGATCCGGGACGGAAAAACAGCGCAAAGGAAGAAAAGTGTCCCGAAACTGATGAAAACGTTCGATTTTGGGCTCCGAAAAAAGGCCCGGCAAAGCTTGGCTTTGCTGTCTCGTCGTAGAGCTCTCGGAAAGCTTTCTAACGGTATGCTGTGGGCCGCGTAACTCTTTACGGATCAAAAGTTATGGGCTCCGGAGCGACGGAAACCTGGTCGCAAGCCCCACGCCCACGGTTTGCGGGCCCAGCCTCTACGCGAATCGAAGCTGTCTCGCCCAAGGTGCTGCGGGATTCGGTAACAAAAATGGGACGGATTGGGTTGTCTCCCTTTTCGCGGCGCACGACGTACGATCCGGGACGGAAAAACAGCGCAAAAGAAGAAAAGTGTCCCGAAACTGATGAAAACGTTCGATTTTGCGCTCCAAAAAATGGCCCAGCTAAGCCAAGCTTAGCTGCCCCATTGTAGAGCTCTCGGAGAGCTTTCCAACGGTATGCTGTGGGCCGCGTAACTCTTTACGGATCAAAAGTTATGGGCTCCGGAGCGGCGGAGACTTGGTCCCAAGCCCCACGCCCTCGGTTTGTGGGCCCAGCCTCTACGCGAAGCGAAGCTGTCTCGCCCGAGGTGCCGCGGGATTCGGTAACAGAAATGGGACGGATTGGGTTAACGCCATTTTCGCGGCGCACGACGTACGATCCGGGACAGAAAAACAGCGCAACAGAAGAAAAGTGTCCCAAAACTGATGAAAACGTTCGATTTTGAGCTCCGAAAAAAGGCACAGCGAAGCAAAGTTTGGCTGTCCCGTCGTAGAGCTCTCGGATAGCTTTCCAACGGTATGCTGTGGGCCGCGTAGCTCTTTACGGATCAAAAGTTATGGGCTCTGGAGCGACGGAGACCTGGTCCCAAGCCCCACGCCCTCGGTTTGCGGGCCCAGCCTCTACGCGAAGCGAAGCTGTCTCGCCCAAGGTGCCGCGGGATTCGGTAATAGAATTGGGACGGATTGGGTTGTCGCCCTTTTCGCAGCGCACGACGTACGATCCGGGACGGAAAAACTGCGCAAAAGAAGAAAAATGTCCCGAAACTGATGAAAACGTTCGATTTTGTTCTCCGAAAAAAGGCACAGTAAAGCATAGCTTGGCTGTCCCGTCGTAGAGCCCTCGGAGAGCTTTCCAACGGTATGCTGTGGGCCGCGTAACTCTTTACGGATCAAAAGTTATGGGTTCCGGAGCGACGGAGACTTGGTCGCAAGCCCCACGCCCTCGGTTTGCGGGCCCAGCCTCTACGCGAATCGAAGCTGTCTCGCCCAAGGTGCCGTGGGATTCGGTAACAAAAATGGGACGGATTGGGTTGTCGCCCTTTTCGCGGCGCACGAAGTACGATCCGGGACGGAAAAACAGCGCAAAAGAAGAAAAGTGTCCCGAAACTGATGAAAAAGTTTGATTTTGGGCTCCGAAAAAAGGCACAGGGAAGCAAAGCTTGGCTGTCCCGTCGTAGAGCTCTCGCAGAGCTTTCCAACGGTATGCTGTGGGCTGCGTAACTCTTTACGGATCAAAAGTTATGGGCTCTGGAGCGACGGAGACCTGGTCCCAATCCCCACGCCCTCGGTTTGCGGGCCCAGCCTCTACGCGAAGCGAAGCTGTCTCGCCCGAGGTGCCGCGGGATTCGGTAACAGAAATGCGACGGTTTGGGTTGTCGCCTTTTTCGCGGCGCACGACGTACGATCCGGGACAGAAAAACAGCACAAAAGAAGAAAAGTGTCCTGAAACTGATGAAAATGTTCAATTTTGGGCTCCGAAAAAAGGCCCAGCGAAGCAAAGCTTGGCTGTCCCGTCGTAGAGCTCTCGGAGAGCTTTCCAACGGTATGCTGTGGGCCGCGTAACTCTTTACGGATCAAAAGTTATGGGCTCTGGAGCGATGGAGACCTAGTCCCAACCCCCACGCCCTCGGTTTGCGGGCCCAACCTGTACGCGAAGCGAAGCTGTCTCGCCCAAGGTGCCACGCGATTCAGTAATAAAAATGGGACGGATTGAGTTGTCGCCCTTTTCGCGACGCACGACGTACGATCCAGGCAGGAAAAACAGCGCGAAAGAAGAAAAGTGTCCCGAAACTGATGAAAACGTTCGATTTTGGGCACCGAAAAAAGGGCCAGCGAAGCAAAGCTTGGCTGCCCCGTCGTAGAGCTCTCGGAGATCTTTCCAACGGTATGCTGTGGACCGCGTAACTCTTTACGGATCAAAAGTTATGGGCTCCGGAGCGACGGAGACTTGGTCCCAAGCCCCACGCCCTCGTTTTGCCGGCCCTGCCTCTACGCGAAGCGAAGCTGTCTCGCCCGAGGTGCCGCGGGATTCGGTAACAGAAATGGGACGGTTTGGGTTGTCGCCCTTTTCGCGGCGCACGACGTACGATCCGGGACGGAAAAACAGCGCGAAAGAAGAAAAGTGTCCCGAAACTGATGAAAACGTTCGATTTTGGGCTCCGAAAAAAGGCCCAGTGAAGCAAAGCTTGGCTGTCCCGTCGTAGAGCTCTCGGAGAGCTTTCCAACGGTATGCTGTGGGCCGCGTAACTCTTTACGGATCAAAAGTTATGGGCTCTGGAGCGATGGAGACCTAGTCCCAACCCCCACGCCCTCGGTTTGCGGGCCCAACCTGTACGGGAAGCGAAGCTGTCTCGCCCAAGGTGCCGCGGGATTCGGTAACAGAATTGGGACGGATTGGGTTGTCGCCCTTTTCACGGCGCAGGACGTACGATCCGGGACGGAAAAACAGCGCGAAAGAAGAAAAATGTCCCGAAACTGATGAAAACTTTCGATTTTGGGCTCCGAAAAAAGGCACAGCGAAGCAAAGCTTAGCTGTCCCGTCGTAGAGCTCTCGGAGAGCTTTCCAACGGTATGCTGTGGGCCGCGTAACTTTTTACGGATCAAAAGTTATGGGCTCCGGAGCGACGGAGACCTGGTCCCAAGCCCCACGCCCTCGGTTTGCGGGCCCAGCCTCTACACGAATCGAAGCTGTTTCGCCCAAGGTGCGGCGGGATTCGGTAACAGAATTGGGACGGATTGGGTTGTCGCCCTTTTCGCGGCGCACGACGTACGATCCGGGACGGAAAAACAGCGCGAAAGAAGAAAAATATCCCGAAACCGATGAAAACGTTCGATTTTGGGCTCCGAAAAAAGGCCCAGCGAAGCGAAGCTTGGCTGTCCCGTCGTAGAGCTCCTGGAGAGCTTTCCAACGGTATGCTGTGGGCCGCGTAACTCCTTACGGATCAAAAGTTATGGGCTCCGGAGCGACGGAGACCTGGTCCCAAGCCCAGCGCCCTCGGTTTGCGGGCCCAGCCTCCACGCGAAGCGAAGCTGTCTCGCCCAAGGTGCCGCGGGATTCGGTAACAAAAATGGGACGGATTGGGTTGTCGCCCTTTTCGCGGCGCACGACGTACGATCCGGTACGGAAAAACAGCGCAAAAGAAGAAAAGTGTCCCGAAACTGATGAAAACGTTCGATTTTGGGCTCCGAAAAAAGGCCCAGCAAAGCTTAGCTTGGCTGTCCCGTCGTAGAGCTCTTGGAGAGCTTTCCAACGGTATGCTGTGGGCCGCGTAACTCTTTACGGATCAAAAGTTATGGGCTCCGGAGCGACGGAGACCTGGTCGCAAGCCCCACGCCCACGGTTTGCGGGCCCAGCCTCTACGCGAATCGAAGCTGTCTCGCCCAAGGTGCTGCGGGATTCGGTAACAAAAATGGGACGGATTGGGTTGTCTCCCTTTTCGCGGCGCACGACGTACGATCCGGGACGGAAAAACAGCGCAATAGAAGAAAAATGTCCCGAAACTGATGAAAACGTTCGATTTTGGGCTCCGAAAAAAGGCACAGCGAAGCAAAGCTTGGCTGTCCCGTCGTAGAGCTCTCGGAGAGCTTTCCAAATGGATGCTGTGGGCCGCGTAACTCTTTACGGATCAAAAGTTATGGGCTCCGGAGCGACGGAGACCTAGTCCCTAGCCCCACGCCCTCGGTTTGCGGGCCCAGCCTCTACACGAATCGAACCTGCTTCGCCCAAGGTGCCGCGGGATTCGGTAACAGAATTGGGACGGATTGGGTTGTCGCCCTTTTCACGGCGCACGACGTACGACCCGGGACGGAAAAACAGCGCGAAAGAAGAAAAATGTCCCGAAACTGATGAAAACGTTCGATTTTGGGCTCCGAAAAAAGGTCCAGCGAAGCGAAGCTTGGCTGTCCCGTCGTAGAGCTCTCGGAGAGCTTTCCAACGGTATGCTGTAGGCCGCGTAACTCCTTACGGATCAAAAGTTATGGGCTCCGGAGCGACGGAGACCAGGTCCCAAGCCCCACGCCCTCGGTTTGCGGGCCCAGCCTCTAGGTGAAACGAAGCTGTCTCGCCCAAGGTGCCGCGGGATTCGGTAACAGAAATGGGACGGATTGGGTTGTCGCCCTTTTCGCGGCGCACGACGGACGATCCGGGACGGAAAAACAGCGCAAAAGAAGAAAAGTGTCCAGAAACTGATGAAAACGTTCGATTTTGGGCCCCGAAAAAAGGCACAACAAAGCTTTGCTTTTCTGCCC
Organism: Ehretia macrophylla; assembly: GCA_037974665.1. Lineage (NCBI taxonomy): Eukaryota > Viridiplantae > Streptophyta > Magnoliopsida > Boraginales > Ehretiaceae > Ehretia > Ehretia macrophylla. The sequence continues at coordinate 25,376,360 of CM075773.1, read as the reverse complement.
CGTCGTAGAGCTCTCGGAGAGCTTTCCAACGGTATGCTGTGGGCCGCGTAACTCCATCCGGATCAAAAGTTATGAGCTCCGGAGCGACGGAGACTTGGTCGCAAGCCCCACGCCCACGGTTTGCGGGCCCAGCCTCTACGCGAATCGAAGCTGTCTCGCCCAAGGTGCTGCGGGATTCGATAACAGAAATGCGGCGGATTGTGTTGTCGCCCTTTTCGCGACGCACGACGCACGATCCGGGACGGAAAAACAGCGCAAAAGAAAGAAATTGTCCCGAAACTGATGAAAACGTTCGATTTTAGTCTTCGAAAAAAGGCACAGCAAAGCATAGCTTAGCTGTCCCGTCGTAGAGCTCTCGGAGAGCTTTCCAACGGTATGCTGTGGGCCGCGTAACTTTTTACGGATCAAAAGTTATGGACTCCGGAGCGACGGAGACTTGGTCCCAAGCCCCACGCCCTCGGTTTGTGGGCCCAGCCTCTACGCGAAGCGAAGCTGTCTCGCCCGAGGTGCCGCGGGATTCGGTAACAGAAATGGGACGGATTGGGTTGTCGCCCTTTTCGCGGCGCACGACGTACGATCCGGGACGGAAAAACAGCGCGAAAGAATAAAAATTTCCCGAAACTGATGAAAATGTTCGATTTTGGGCTCCGAAAAAAGGCCCAGCGAAGCAAAGCTTAGCTGTCCCGTCGTAGAGCTCTCGGAGAGCTTTCCAACGGTATGCTGTGGGCCGCGTAACTTTTTACGGATCAAAAGTTATGGGCTCCGGAGCGACGGAGACCTGGTACCAAGCCCCACGCCCTCGGTTTGTGGGCACAGCCTCTATGCGAAGCGAAGCTGTCTCGCACAAGGTGCCGCGGGATTCGGTAACAGAATTGGGACGGATTGGGTTGTCGCCCTCTTCGCGGCGCACGACGTACGATCCGGGACGGAAAACTAGCGCAAAAGAAGAAAAGTGTCCCGAAACTGATGAAAACGTTCGATTTTGTTCTCCGAAAAAAGGCACAGCAAAGCATAGCTTGGCTGTCCCGTCGTAGAGCCCTCGGAGAGCTTTCCAACGGTATCCTGTCGGCCGGGTATCTCTTTACGCATCAAAAGTTATGGGCTTCGGAGCGACGGAGACTTGGTCGCAAGCCCACGCCCCCGGTTTGCGAGCCCAGCCTCTACGCGAATCGAAGCTGTCTGGCCCAAGGTGCCGTGGGATTCGGTAACAAAAATGGGACGGATTGGGTTGTCGGCCTTTTCGCGGCGCACGACGTACGATCCGGGACGGAAAAACAGCGCAAAAGAAGAAAAGTGTCCCGAAACTGATGAAAAAGTTTGATTTTGGGCTCCGAAAAAAGGCACAGGGAAGCATAGATTAGCTGTCCCGTCGTAGAGCTCTCGGAGAGCTTTCCAACGGTATGTTGTCGGCCGCGTAACTCCATCCGGATCAAAAGTTATGGGCTCCGGAGCGACGGAGACCTGGTCCCAAGCCCCATGAACTCGGTTTGTGGGCCCAGCCTCTACGTGAAGCGAATTTGTCTCGCCCAAGGTGCCGCGGGATTCGGTAACAGAAATGGGACGGATCGGGTTGTCGCCCTTTTCGCGGCGCACGACGTACGATCCGGGACGGAAAAACAGCGCAAAAGAAGAAAAGTGTCCCGAAACTGATGAAAACGTTCGATTTTGGGCTCCGAAAAAAGGCCCAGCGAAGCAAAGCTTGGCTGCCCCATCGTAGAGCTCTCGGAGAGCTTTCCAACGGTATGCTGTCGGCAGCGTAACTCCTTACGGATCAAAAGTTATGGGCTTCGGAGCGACGGAGACCTGGTCCCAAGCCCCACGCACTCGGTTTGCGGGCCCAGCCTCTAGGTGAAGCGAATTTGTCTCGCCCAAGGTGCCAAGGGATTCGGTAACAGAAATGGGACGGATCGGGTTGTCGCCCTTTTCGCGGCGCACGACGTACGATCCGGGACGGAAAAACAGCGCAAAAGAAGAAAAGTGTCTCGAAACTGATGAAAACGTTCGATTTTGGGCTCCGAAAAATGGCCCAGCTAAGCAAAGCTTAGCTGCCCCATCGTAGAGCTCTCGGAGAGCTTTCCAACGGTATGCTGTCGGCCGCTTAACTCCTTACGGATCAAAAGTTATGGGCTCGGGAGCGACGGACACCTGGTCCCAAGCCCTCGGTTTGCAGGCCCAGCCTCTAGGTGAAGCGAATATGTCTCGCCCAAGGTGCTGCGGGATTCGGTAACAAAAATGGGACGGATTGGGTTGTTTCCCTTTTCGCGGCGCGCGACGTACGATCCGGGACGGAAAAACAGCGCAAAAGCAGAAAAGTGTCCCGAAACTGATGAAAACGTTCGATTTTGGGCTCCGAAAAAAGGCCCAGCGAAGCACAGCTTGGCTGCCCCGTCGTAGAGCTCTCGGAGAGCTTTCCAACGGTATGCTGTGGGCCGCGTAACTCTTTACGGATCAAAAGTTATGGGCTCCGGAGCGGCGGGGTCCTGGTCCCAAGCCCACGCACTCGGTTTGCGGGCCCAGCCTCTAGGTGAAGCGAATTTGTCTCGCCCAAGGTGCCAAGGGATTCGGTAAAAGAAATGGGACGGATCGGGTTGTCGCCCTTTTCGCGGCGCACGACGTACGATCCGGGACGGAAAAACAGCGCAAAAGAAGAAAAGTGTCTCGAAACTGATGAAAACGTTCGATTTTGGGCTCCAAAAAATGGCCCAGCTAAGCATAGCTTGGCTGTCCCGTCGTAGAGCTCTCGGAGAGCTTTCCAACGGTATGCTGTGGGCTGCGTAACTCTTTACGGATCAAAAGTTATGGGCTCTGGAGCGACGGAGACTTGGTCCCAAGCCCCACGCCCTCGGTTTGCGGGCCCAGCCTCTACGCGAAGCGAAGCTGTCTCGCCCAAGGTGCCACGGGATTCGGTAACAGAAATGGGACGGATCGGGTTGGCGCCCTTTTCGCGGCGCCAGCCGTACGATCCGGGACGGAAAAACAGCGCAAAAGAAGAAAAGTGCCCCGAAACTGATGAAAACGTTCGATTTTGGGCTCCAAAAAATGGCCCAGCTAAGCACAGCTTAGCTGCCCCATCGTAGAGCTCTCGGAGAGCTTTCCAACGGTATGCTATGGGCCGCGTAACTCCTTACGGATCAAAAGTTATGGGCTCCGGAGCGACGGAGACCTGGTCCCAAGCCCCACGCCCTCGGTTTGCGGGCCCAACCTCTACGTGAAGCGAAGCTGTCTCTCCCAAGGTGCGGCGGGATTCGGTAACAGAAATGGGACGGATTGGGTTGTTTCCCATTTCGCAGCGTGTGACGTACGATCCGGGCCAGAAAAATAGCACACAAGAAGAGAAGTGTCCCGAAACTGATGAAAACTTTCGATTTTGGGCTCCGAAAAAAGGCCCAGCGAAGCGAGTTTTGCTGTCCCGTCGTAGAGCTCTCGGAGAGGTTTCCAACGGTATGCTGTGGGTCGCGTAACTCCTTACGGATCAAAAGTTATGGGATCCGGAGCGACGGTGACCTGGTCCCAAGCCCCACGCCCTCGCTTTGCGGGCCCAGCCTCTACGTGAACCGAATTTGTCTCGCCCAAGGTGATAAGGGATTCGGTAACAGAAATGGGACGGATTGGGTTGTCGCCCTTTTCGCGGCGCACGACGTACGATCCGGGATGGAAAAACAGCGCAAAAGAAGAAAAGTGTCCCGAAACTGATGAAAACGTTCGATTTTGGGCTCCGAAAAAAGGCCCAGCGAAGCACAGCTTGGCTGCCCCGTCGTAGAGCTCTCGGAGAGCTTTCCAACGGTATGCTGTGGGCCGCGTAACTCCTTACGGATCAAAAGTTATGGGCTCCGGAGCGACGGAGACCTGGTCCCAAGCCCTGCGCCCTCGGTTTGCGGGCCCAGCCTCCACGCGAAGCGAAGCTGTCTCGCCCAAGGTGCCGCGGGATTCGGTAACAGAAACGGGACGGATTGGGCTGTCGCCCTATTCGCGGCGCGCGCCGTACGATCCGGGACGGAAAAACAGCGCAAAAGAAGAAAAGTGTCCCGAAACTGATGAAAACGTTCGATTTTGGGCTCCGAAAAAAGGCACAGCAAAGCTAAGCTTGGCTGTCCCGTCGTAGAGCTCTCGGAAAGCTTTCCAACGGTATGCTGTGGGCCGCGTAACTCTTTACGGATCAAAAGTTATGGGCTCCGGAGCGACGGAGACTTGGTCGCAAGCCCCAAGCCCTCGGTTTGCGGGCCCACCCCCTCCGCGAACCGAACCTGCCTCGCCCAAGGTGCTGCGGGATTCGGTAACAAAAATGGGACGGATTGGGTTGTCGCCCTTTTCGCGGCGCACGACGTACGATCCGGGACGGAAAAACAGCGCAAAAGAAGAAAAGTGTCCCGAAACTGATGAAAACGTTCGATTTTGGGCTCCGAAAAAAGGCCCAGCGAAGCATAGCTTGGCTGCCCCGTCGTAGAGCTCTCGGAGAGCTTTCCAACGGTATGCTGTGGGCCGCGTAACTCCTTACGGATCAAAAGGTATGGGCTCCGGAGCGAGGGAGACTTGGTCCCAAGCCCACGTCCTCGGTTTGTGGGCCCAGCCTCTACGCGAAGCGAAGCTGTCTCGCCCGAGGTGCAGCGGGATTCGGTAACAGAAATGGGATGGATTGGGTTGTCGCCCTTTTCGCAGCGCACGACGTACGATCCGGGACGGAAAAACAGCGCAATAGAAGAAAAGTGTCTCGAAACTGATGAAAACGTTCGATTTTGGGCTCTGAAAAAAGGCACAGCGAAGCAAAGCTTGGCTGTCCCGTCGTAGAGCTCTCGGATAGCTTTCCAACGGTATGCTGTGGGCCGCGTAACTCTTTACGGATCAAAAGTTATGGGCTCCGGAGCGACGGAGACTTGGTCGCAAGCCCCACGCCCTCGGTTTGTGGTCCCAGCCTCTACGCGAAGCGAAGCTGTCTCGCCCGAGGTGCCGTGGGATTCGGTAACAGAAATGGGACGGATTGGGTTGTCGCCCTTTTCGCGGCGCACGACGTACGATCCGGGACGGAAAAACAGCGCAAAAGAAGAAAAATGTTCCGAAACTGATGAAAACGTTCGATTTTGGGCTCCGAAAAAAGGCACAGCGAAGGTTAGCTTGGCTGGCCCGTCGTAGAACTCTCGGAGAGCTTTCCAACGGTATGCTGTGGCCCGCGTAACTCTTTACGGATCAAAAGTTATGGGCTCCGGAGCGACGGAGACCTAGTCCCAAGCCCCACGCCCTCGGTTTGTGGGCACAGCCTCTACGCGAAGCGAAGCTGTCTCGCCTAAGGTACCGCAGGATTCGGTAACAAAAATGGGACGGATTGGGTTGTCGCCATTTTCGCGGCGCACGACGTACGATCCGGGACGGAAAAACAGCGCGAAAGTAGAAAAATGTCCCGAAACTGATGAAAACGTTCGATTTTGGGCTCCGAAAAAAGGCCCAGCGAAGCGAAGCTTGGTTGTCCCGTCGTAGAGCTCTCGGAGAGCTTTTCCAACGGTATGCTGTGGGCCGCTAACTCTTTACGGATCAAAAGTTATGGGCTCTAGAGCGACGGAGACCTGGTCCCAAGCCCCACGCCCTCGGTTTGCGGGCCCAGCCTCTACGCGAAGCGAAGCTGTTTCGCCCAAGGTGCCGCCGGATTCGGTAACAAAAATGGAACGGATTGGGTTGTCGCCCTTTTCGCGGCGCACGACTTACGATCCGGGACGGAAAAATAGCACAAAAGTAGAAAAGTGTCCTGAAACTGATGAAATCGTTCGATTTTGGGCTCCGAAAAAAGGCCCAGCGAAGCAAAGCTTGGCTGTCCCGTCGTAGAGCTCTCGGAGAGCTTTCCAACGGTATGTTGTGGGCCGCGTAACTTTTTACGGATCAAAAGTTATGGGCTCCGGAGCGACGGAGACCTGGTCCCAAGCCCCACGCCCTCGGTTTGCGGGCCCAGCCTCTACGCGAAGCAAAGCTGTCTCGCCCAAGGTGCCGCCGGATTCGGTAACAAAAATGCAACGGATTGGGTTGTCGCCCTTTTCGCGGCGCACGACTTACGATCCGGGATGGAAAAATAGCACAAAAGTAGAAAAGTGTCCTGAAACTGATGAAAACGTTCGATTTTGGGCTCCGAAAAAAGGCCCAGCGAAGCGAAGCTTGGCTGCCCCGTCGTAGAACTCTCGGATAGCTTTCCAACGGTATGCTGTGGGCCGCGTAACTCTTTACGGATCAAAAGTTATGGGCTCCGGAGCGACGGAGACCTGGTCCCAAGCCCCACGCCCCCGGTTTGGGGCCCAGCCTCTACGCGAAGCGAAGCTGTCTCGCCCATGGTGCCGCGGGATTCGGTAACAAAAATGGGACGGATGGATTGTCGCCCTTTTCGCGGCGCACGACGTACGATCCGGGACGAAAAAACAGCGCAAAAAAAGAAAAGTGTCCCGAAACTGATGAAAATGTTCGATTTTGGGCACCGAAAAAAGGCCCAGCGAAGTGAAGCATGGCTGCCCCGTCGTATAGCTCTCGGACAGCTTTCCAACGGTATGCTGTGGGCCGCGTAACTCTTTACGGATCAAAAGTTATGGGCTCCGGAGCGACGGAGACCTGGTCCCAAGCCCCACGCCCTCGGTTTGCGGGCCCAGCCTCTACGTGAAGCAAAGCTGTCTCGCCCAAGGTGCCGCGGGATTCAGTAAAAAAAATGGGACGGATTGGGTTGTCGACCTTTTCACGGCGCACGACGTACGATCCGGGACGGAAAAACAGCGCGAAAGAAGAAAAGTGTCCCGAAACTTATGAAAACGTTCGATTTTGGGCTCCGAAAAAAAGGCACAGCAAAGCATAGCTTAGCTGTCCCGTCGTAGAGCTCTCGGAGGGCTTTCCAACGGTATGCTGTGGGCCGCGTAACTCTTTACGGATCAAAAGTTATGGGCTCCGGAGAGACGGAGACTTGGTCCCAAGCCCCACGCCCTCGATTTGTGGGCCCAGCCTCTACGCGAAGCGAAGCTGTCTCGCCCAAGGTGCCGCGGGATTCGGTAACAAAAATGGAACGGATTGGGTTGTCGCCCTTTTCGCGGCGCACGACTTACGATCCGGGATGGAAAAATAGCACAAAAGTAGAAAAGTGTCCTGAAACTGATGAAAACGTTCAATTTTGGGCTCCGAGAAAAGGTCCAACGAAGCATAGCTTGGTTGCCCCGTCGTAGAGCTCTCGGAGAGCTTTCCAACGGTATGTTGTGGGCCGCGTAACTCCTTGCGGATCAAAAGTTATGGGCTCCGGAGCGACGGAGATCTGGGCCCAAGCCCCACGCCCTCGGTTTGCCGGCCCAGCCTCTACGCGAAGCGAAGCTGTCTCGCCCAAGGTGCCGCCGGATTCGGTAACAAAAATGGAACGGATTGGGTTGTCGCCCTTTTCGCGGCGCACGACTTACGATCCGGGATGGAAAAATAGCACAAAAGTAGAAAAGTGTCCCAAAACTGATGAAAACGTTCGATTTTGGGCTCCGAAAAAAGGTCCAGCGAAGCAAAGCTTGGCTGCCCCGTCGTAGAGCTCTCGGAGAGCTTTCCAACGGTATGCTGTAGGCCGCGTAACTCCTTACGGATCAAAAGTTATGGGCTCCGGAGCGACGGAGACCAGGTCCCAAGCCCCACGCCCTCGGTTTGCGGGCCCAGCCTCTAGGTGAAACGAAGCTGTCTCGCCCAAGGTGCCGCGGGATTCGGTAACAGAAATGGGACGGATTGGGTTGTCGCCCTTTTCGCGGCGCACGACGGACGATCCGGGACGGAAAAACAGCACAAAAGAAGAAAAGTGTCCCGAAACTGATGAAAACGTTCGATTTTGGGCTCCGAAAAAAGGTCCAGCGAAGCGAAGCTTGGCTGCCCCGTCGTAGAGCTCTCGGAGAGCTTTCCAACGGTATGCTGTAGGCCGCGTAACTCCTTACGGATCAAAAGTTATGGGCTCCGGAGCGACGGAGACCAGGTCCCAAGCCCCACGCCCTCGGTTTGCGGGCCCAGCCTCTAGGTGAAACGAAGCTGTCTCGCCCAAGGTGCCGCGGGATTCGGTAACAGAAATGGGACGGATTGGGTTGTCGCCCTTTTCGCGGCACACGACGTACGATCAAAGATGCAAAAGCAGCGCAAAAGAAGAACAGTGTCCCGCAACTGATGAAACCGTGTGATTTTGGGCTCCGAAAAACGGCACAGCGAAGCAAAGCTTAGCTGACCCGTCGTAGAGCTCTCGGAGAGCTTTCCAACGGTATACTGTGGGCCTCGTAACTCTTTACGGATCAAAAGTTATGGGCTCCGGAGCGACGGAGACTTGGTCGCAAGCCCCACGCCCTCGGTTTGTGGTCCCAGCCTCTAAGTGAAACGAAGCTGTCTCGCCCAAGGTGCCGCGGGATTCGGTAACAGAAATAGGACGGATTGGGTTGTCGCCCTTTTCGCGGCGCACGACGGACGATCCGGGACGGAAAAACAGCTCAAAAGAAGAAAAGTGTCCCGAAACTGATGAAAACGTTCGATTTTGGGCTCCGAAAAAAGGTCCAGCGAAGCAAAGCTTGGCTGCCACGTCGTAGAGCTCTCGGAGAGCTTTCCAACGGTATGCTGTAGGCCGCGTAACTCCTTACGGATCAAAAGTTATGGGCTCCGGAGCGACGGAGACCTGGTCCGAAGCCCCACGCCCTCGGTTTGCGGGCCCAGCCTCTACTCGAAGCGAAGCTGTTTCGCCCAAGGTGCCGCCGGATTCGGTAACAAAAATGGAACGGATTGGGTTGTCGCCATTTTCGCGGCGCAGGACTTACGATCCGGGACGGAAAAATAGCACAAAAGTAGAAAAGTGTCCTGAAACTGATGAAATCGTTCGATTTTGGGCTCCAAAAAAAGGCCCAGCGAAGCAAGGCTTGGCTGTCCCGTCGTAGAGCTCTCGGAGAGCTTTCCAACGGTATGTTGTGGGCCGCGTAACTTTTTACGGATCAAAAGTTATGGGCTCCGGAGCGACGGAGACCTGGTACCAAGCCCCACGCCCTCGGTTTGTGGGCCCAGCCTCTACGCGAAGCGTATCTGTCTCGCCCAAGGTGCCGCGGGAGTCGGTAGCACAAATGGGACGGATTGGGTTGTAGCCCTTTTTGCGCCGCACGCCGTACGATCCGGGACGGAAAAACACCGCAAAAGAAGAAAAGTGTCCCGAAACTTATGAAAACGTTCGATTTTGGGCTCCGAAAAATGGCCCAGCTAAGCCGAGCTTGGCTGTCCCGTCGTAGAGCTCTCGGAGAGCTTTCCAACGGTATGCTGTGGGCCGCGTAACTCTTTACGGATCAAAAGTTATGGGCTCCGGAGCGACGGAGACCTGGTACCAAGCCCCACGCCCTCGGTTTGTGGGCCCAGCCTCTACGCGAAGCGAAGCTATCTCGCCCAAGGTGCCGCGGGATTCGGTAACAAAAATGGGACGGATTGGGTTGTCGCCCTTTTCGCGGCGCACGACGTACGATCCGGGACGGAAAAACAGCGCAAAAGAAGAAAAGTGTCCCGAAACTGATGAAAACGTTCGATTTTGGGCTCCGAAAAAAGGCACAGCGAAGCAAAGCTTGGCTGTCCCGTCGTAGAGCTCTCGGAGAGCTTTCCAACGGTATGCTGTGGGCCGTGTAACTCTTTACGGATCAAAAGTTATTGGCTCCGGAAAGACGGAGACTTGGTCGCAAGCCCCACGCCCTCGGTTTGCGGGCCCAGCCTCTACGCGAATCGAAGCTGTCTCGCCCAAGGTACCGCGGGATTCGGTAACAAAAATGGGACGGATTGGGTTGTCGCCCATTTCGCGGCGCACGACGTACGATCCGGGACGGAAAAACAGCGCAAAAGAAGAAAAGTGTCCCGAAATTGATGAAAACGTTCAATTTTGGGCTCCGAAAAAAGGCACAGCAAAGCGAAGCTTGGATGTCCCGTCGTAGAGCTCTCAGAGAGCTTTCCAACGGTATGCTGTGGGCCGCGTAACTCTTTACGGATCAAAAGTTATGGGCTCCGGAGCGACGGAGACTTGGGCGCAAGCCCCACGCCCTCGGGTTGCGGGCCCAGCCTCTACGAGAATCGAAGCTGTCTCGCCCAAGGTACCGCGGGATTCGGTACCAAAAATGGGACGGATTGGGTTGTCGCCCTTTTCGCGGGGAACGACTTACGATCCGGGATGGAAAAACAGCGCGAAAGAAGAAAAATGTCCCGAAACTGATGAAAACGTTCGATTTTGGGCTCCGAAAAAAGGCACAGCAAAGCGACGCTTGGCTGTCCCGTCGTAGAGCTCTGGGAGCGCATACAAACGGTATGCTGTGGGCCGCGTAACTCTTTCCGGATCAAAAGTTATGGGCTCCGGAGCGACGGAGACTTGGTCGCAAGCCCCCCGCCCTCGGTTTGCGGGCCCAGCCTCTACGCGAATCGAAGCTGTCTCGCCCAAGGTGCCGCGGGATTCGGTAACAAAAATGGGACGGATTGGGTTGTCGCCCTTTTAGCGGCTCACGACGTACGATCCGGGACGGAAAAACAGCGCAAAAGAAGAAAAGTGTCCCGAAATTGATGAAAACGTTCGATTTTGGGCTCCGAAAAAAGGCACAGCGAAGCAAAGCATAGTTGTTTCGTCGTAGAGCTCTCGGAGAGCTTTCCAACGGTATGCTGTGGGCCGCGTAACTCTTTACGGATCAAAAGTTATGGCTCCGGAGCGACGGAGACTTGGTCCCAAGCCCCTCGCCCTCGGTTTGTGGGCCCAGCCTCTACGCGAAGCGAAGCTGTCTCGCCCAAGGTGCCGCGGGATTCGATAACAAAAATGGGACGGATTGGGTTGTCGCCCTTTTCGCTGCGCACGACGTACGATCCGGGACGAAAAAACAGCGCAAAAGAAGAAAAGTGTCCCGAAACTGATGAAAACGTTCGATTTTGGGCTCCGAAAAAAGGAACTGCGAAGCGAAGCCTGGCTGTCCCGTCGTAGAGCTCTCGGAGAGCTTTCCAACGGTATACTGTGGGCCGCGTAACTCTTTACGGATCAAAAGTTATGGGCTCCGGAGCGACGGGGACTTGGTCGCAAGCCCCACGCCCTCGGTTTGCGGGCCCAGCCTCTACGCGAATCGAAGCTGTCTCGCCCAAGGTGCCGCGGGATTCGGTAACAAAAATGGGACGGATTGGGTTGTCGCCCTTTTGGCGGCGCACGACGTACGATCCGGGACGGAAAAATAGCGCAAAAGAAGAAAAATATCCCGAAACTGATGAAAACGTTTGATTTTGGGCTCTAAAAAAAGGCCCAGAGAAGCAAAGCTTGGCTGTGCCATCGTAGTGCTCTCGGAGAGCTTTCCAACGGTATACTGTGGGCCGCGTAACTTTTTACGGATCAAAAGTTATGGGCTCCGGAGCGACGGAGACTTGGTCGCAAGCCCCACGCCCTCGGTTTGCGGGCCCAGCCTCTACGCGAATCGAAGCTATCTCGCCCAAGGTGTCGCGGGATTCGGTAACAAAAATGGGACGGATTGGGTTGTCGCCCATTTCGCGGCGCACGACATACGATCCGGGACGGAAAAACAGCGCATAAGAAGAAAAGTGTCCCGAAACTGATGAAAACGTTCGATTTTTGGCTCCGAAAAAAGGCACAGCGATGCAAAGCTTAGCTGTCTTGTCGTAGAGCTCTCGGAGAGCTTTCCAACGGTATGCTGTGGGCCGCGTAACTCTTTACGGATCAAAAGTTATGGGCTCCGGAGCGACGGAGACCTGGTCCCAAGCCCCGCGCCCTCGGCTTGCGGGCCCAGCCTCCACGCGAAGCGAAGCTGTCTCGCCCAAGGTGCCGCGGGATTCGATAACAGAAATGGGGCGGATTGTGTTGTCGCCCTTTTCGCGACGCACGACGCACGATCCGGGACCGAAAAACATCTTAAAAGCAGAAAAGTGCCTCGAAACTAATGAAAACGTTCGATTTTGGGCTCCGAAAAAAGGCACAGCGAAGCAAAGCTTGGTTGTCCTGTCGTAGAGCTCTCGGAGAGCTTTCCAACGGTATACTGTGGGCCTCGTAACTCTTTACGGATCAAAAGTTATGGGCTCCGGAGCGACGGAGACTTGGTCGCAAGCCCCACGTCCTCAGTTTGCGGGCCCAGCCTCTACGCGAATCGAAGCTGTCTCGCCCAAGGTGCCGCGGGATTCGGTAACAAAAATGGGACGGATTGGGTTGTCGCTTTTTTCGCGGCGCACGACGTACGATCCGGGACGGAAAAACAGCGCGAAAGAAGAAAAATGTCCCGAAACTGATGAAAACGTTCGATTTTGGGCTCCGAAAAAAGGCCCAGCAAAGCGATGCTTGGTTGTCCCGTCGTAGAGCTCTCGGAGAGCTTTCCAACGGTATACTGTGGGCCGCGTAACTCTTTACGGATCAAAAGTTATGGGCTCCGGAGCGACGGAGACTTGGTCGCAAGCCCCACGCCCTCGGTTTGCGGGCCCAGCCTCTACGCGAATCGAAGCTGTCTCGCACAAGGTGCCGCGGGATTCGGTAACAAAAATGGGACGGATTGGGTTGTCGCCCTTTTCGCGGCGCACGACGTACGATCCGGGACGGAAAAACAGCGCGAAAGAAGAAAAATGTCCCGAAACTGATGAAAACGTTCGATTTTGGGCTCTGAAAAAAGGCCCAGCAAAGCGATGCTTGGCTGTCCCGTCGTAGGGCTCTCGGAGAGCTTTCCAACGGTATACTGTGGGTCGCGTAACTTTTTACGGATCAAAAGTTATGGGCTCTGGAGCGACGGAGACCTGGTCCCAAGCCCCACGCCCTCGGTTTGCGGGCCCAGCCTCTACGCGAAGCGAAGCTGTCTCGCCCAAGGTGCCGCGGGATTCGGTAACAAAAATGGGAAGGATTGGGGTGTGGCCCTTTTCGCGGCGCACGACTTACGATCCGGGACGAAAAAATAGCACAAAAGAAGAAAAGTGTCCTGAAACTGATGAAATCGTTCGATTTTGGGCTCCGAAAAAAGGCACAGCGAAACGAAGCTTGGCTGTCCCGTCGTAGAGCTCTCGGAGAGCTTTCCAACGGTATGCTGTGGGCCGCGTAACTCTTTACGGATCAAAAGTTATGGGCTCCGGAGCGACGGAGACTTGGTACCAAGCCCCACACCCTCGGTTTGCGGGCCCAGCCTCTACGCGAATCGAAGCTGTCTCGCACAAGGTGCCGCGGGATTCGGTAACAAAAATGGGACGGATTGGGTTGTCGCCCTTTTCGCGGCGCACGACGTACGATCCGGGACGGAAAAACAGCGCGAAAGAAGAAAAATGTCCCAAAACTGATGAAAACGTTTGATTTTGGGCTCTAAAAAAAGGCCCAGCAAAGCGATGCTTGGCTGTCCCGTCGTAGAGCTCTCGGAGAGCTTTCCAACGGTATGATGTGGGCCGCGTAACTCTTTACGGATCGAAAGTTATGGGCTCTGGAGCGACGGAGACCTGGTCCCAAGCCCCACGCCCTCGGTTTGCGGTCCCAGCCTCTACGCGAAGCGAAGCTGTCTCGACCAAGGTGCCGCGGGATTCGGTAACAAAAATGGGAAGGATTGGGTTGTCGCCCTTTTCGCGGCGCACGACTTACCATCCGGGACGAAAAAATAGCACAAAAGAAGAAAAGTGTCCTGAAACTGATGAAATCGTTCGATTTTGGGCTCCGAAAAAAGGCACAGCGAAGCGAAGCTTGGCTGTCCCGTCGTAGAGCTCTCGGAGAGCTTTCCAACGGTATACTGTGGGCCGCGTAACTCTTTACGGATCAAAAGTTATGGGCTCCGGAGCGACGGAGACTTGGTCGCAAGCCCCACGCCCTCGGTTTGCGGGCCCAGCCTCTACGCGAATCGAAGCTGTCTCGCCCAAGGTGCCGCGGGATTCGGTAACAAAAATGGGACGGATTGGGTTGTCGCCCTTTTCGCGGCGCACGACGTACGATCCGGGACGGAAAAACAGCGCAAAAGAAGAAAAGTGTCCCGAAATTGATGAAAACGTTCGATTTTCGGCTCCGAAAAAAGGCACAGCGAAACAAAGCATAGTTGTTCCGTCGTAGAGCTCTCGGAGAGCTTTCCAACGGTATGCTGTGGGCTGCGTAACTCTTTACGGATCAAAAGTTATGGGCTCCGGAGCGACGGAGACTTGGTCCCAAGCCCCTCGCCCTCGGTTTGTGGGCCCAGCCTCTACGCGAAGCGAAGCTGTCTCGCCCAAGGTGCCGCGGGATTCGGAAACAAAAATGGGACGGATTGGGTTGTCACCCTTTTCGCGGCGCACGACGTACGATCCGGGACGAAAAAACAGCCCAAAAGAATAAAAGTGTCCCGAAACTGATGAAAACGTTCGATTTTGGGCTCCGAAAAAAGGAACTGCGAAGCGATGCTTGGCAGTCCGGTCGTAGAGCTCTCGGAGAGCTTTCCGACGGTATGCTGTGGGCCGCGTAACTCTTTACGGATCAAAAGTTATGGGCTCCGGAGCGACGGAGACCTGGTCGCAAGCACCACGCCCTCGGTTTGCGGGCCCAGCCTCTACGCGAATCGAAGCTGTCTCGCCCAAGGTGCCGCTGGATTTGGTAACAAAAATGGGACGGATTGGGTTGTCGCCCTTTTCGCGGCGCACGACGTACGATCCGGGACGGAAAAACATCGCGTAAGAAGAAAAATGTCCCGAAACTGATGATAACGTTCGATTTTGGGCTCTGAAAAAAGGCCCAGTAAAGCGATGCTTGGCTGTCCCGTCGTAGAGCTCTCGGAGAGCTTTCCAACGGTATACTGTGGGCCGCGTAACTCTTTACGGATCAAAAGTTATGGGCTCTGGAGCGACGGAGACCTGGTCCCAAGCCCCACGCCCTCGGTTTGCTGGCCCAGCCTCTACGCGAAGAGAAGCTGTCTCGCCCAAGGTGCAGCGGGATTCGGTAACAAAAATGGGAAGGATTGGGTTGTCGCCCTTTTCGCGGCGCACGACTTACGATCCGGGACGAAAAAATAGCACAAAAGAAGAAAAGTGTCCTGAAACTGATGAAATCGTTCGATTTTGGGCTCCGAAAAAAGGCACAGCTAAACGAAGCTTGGCTGTCCCGTCGTAGAGCTCTCGGAGAGCTTTCCAACGGTATACTGTGGGCCGCGTAACTCTTTACGGATCAAAAGTTGTGGGCTCCGGAGCGACGGAGACTTGGTCGCAAGTCCCACGCCCTCGGTTTGCGGGCCCAGCCTCTACGCGAATCGAAGCTTTCTCGCCCAAGGTGCCGCGGGATTCGCTAACAAAAATGGGAGGGATTGGGTTGGCTCCCTTTTCGCGGCTCACGACGGACGATCCGGGACGGAAAAACAGCGCGAAAGAAGTAAAGTGTCCCGAAACTGATGAAAACGGTCGATTTTGGGCTCCAAAAAAAGGCCCAGCGAAGCATAGCATAGCTGTCCTGTCGTAGAGCTCTCGGAGAGCTTTCCAACGGTATGCTGTGGGCCGCGTAACTCTTTACGGATCAAAAGTTATGGGCTCCGGAGCGACGGAGACCTAGTACCAAGCCCCACGCCCTCGGTTTGCGGGCCCAGCCTCTACGCAAAGCGAAGCTGTCTCGCCCAAGGTGCCGCGGGATTCGGTAACAAAAATGGGACGGATTGGGTTGTCGCCCTTTTCGCGGCGCACGACGTACGATCCGGGAATGAAAAACAGCGCAAAAGAAGAAAAGTGTCCCGAAACTGATGAAAACGTTCGATTTTGGGCTCCCAGAAAAGGCACAGCGAAGCATAGCTTGGCTGTCCCGTCGTAGAGCTCTCGTAGAGCTTTCCAACGGTATGCTGTGGGCCGCGTAACTCTTTACGGATCAAAAGTTATGGGCTCTGGAGCGACGGACGCTTGGGCGCAAGCCCCACGCCCTCGGTTTGCGTGCCCAGCCTCTACGCGAATCGAAGCTGTCTCGCCCAAGGTGCCGCGGGATTCGGTAAAAAAAATGGGACGGATTGGGTTGTCGCCCTTTTCGCGGCGCACGACGTACGATCCGGGACGGAAAAACAGCGCAAAAGAAGAAAAGTGTCCCGAAACTGATGAAAACGTTCGATTTTGGGCTCCGAAAAAAGGCACAGCGAAGCGTAGCTTGGCTGTCCCGTCCTAGAGCTCTCGGAGAGCTTTCCAACGGTATGCTGTGGACCGCGTAACTCTTTACGGATCAAACTTTATGGGCTCCGGAGCGACGGGGACTTGGTCCCAAGCCCCACGCCCTCGGTCTGTGGGCCCAGCCTCTACGCGAAGCGAAGCTGTGCCGCCCAAGGTGCCGCGGGATTCGGTAACAGAAATGGGACGGATTGGGTTGTCGCCCTTTTCGCGGCGCACGACGTACGATCCGGGACAGAAAAACAGCGCGAAAGAAGAAAAATTTCCCGAAACTGATGAAAATGTTCGATTTTGGGCTCTGAAAAAAGGCCCAGCAAAGCGATGCTTGGCTGTCCCGTCGTAGAGCTCTCGGAGAGCTTTCCAACGGTATACTGTGGGCCGCATAACTCTTTACGGATCAAAAGTTATAGTCTCTGGAGCGACGGAGACCTGGTCCCAAGCCCAGCGCCCTCGGCTTGCGGGCCCAGCCTCCACGCGAAGCGAAGCTGTCTCGCCCAAGGTGCCGCGGGATTCGATAACAGAAATGGGGCGGATTGTGTTGTCGCCCTTTTCGCGACGCACGACGCACGATCCGGGACCCAAAAATAGCACAAAAGAAGATAAGCGTCCCGAAACTAATGAAAACGTTCGATTTTGGGCTCCAAAAAAAGTCCCAGCTAAGCGGACTTTGCTGTGCCCGTCGTAGAGCTCTCGGAGAACTTTCCAACGATATGTTATGCTGTGCGCGCGTAACTCCTTACGGATCAAAAGTTATGGGCTCCAGAGCGACGGAGACATGGTCCCAAGCCCCACGCCCTCGGTTTGTGGGCCCAGCCTCTACGTGAAACGAAGTTGTCTTGCCCTAGGTGTCGTGGGATTTGGTAACAGAATTGGGACGGATTGGGTTGTCGCCCTTTTCGCGGCGCACGACGTACGATCCGGGACGGAAAAATAGTGCGAAAGAAGAAAAATGTCCCGAAACTGATGAAAATGTTCGATTTTGGGCTCCGAAAAAAGGTCCAGCGAAGCTAAGCTTAGCTGCCCCGTCGTAGAGCTCTCGGAGAGCTTTCCAACGGTATGCTGTAGGCCGCGTAACTCCTTACGGATCAAAAGTTATGGGCTCCGGAGCGACGGAGACTTGGTCCCAAGCCCCACGCCCTCGGTTTGTCGGCCCAGCCTCTACGCGAAGCGAAGCTGTCTCGCCCAAGGTGTCGCGGGATTCGGTAACAGAATTGGGACGGATTGTGTTGTCGCCCTTTTCGCGGCGCACGACGTACAATCCGGGACGGAAAAACAGCGCAAAAGAAGAAAAGTGTCGCGAAACTGATGAAAATGTTCGATTTTGGGCTCCGAAAAAAGGCACGGCGAAGCTAAGCTTAGCTGTCCCGTCGTAGAGCTCTCGGAGAGCTTTCCAACGGTATACTGTGGGCCGCGTAACTCTTTACGGATCAAAAGTTATGGGCTCCGGAGCGACGGAGACTTGGTCGCAAGCCCCACGCCCTCGGTTTGCGGGCCCAGCCTCTACGCGAATCGAAGCTGTCTCGCCCAAGGTGCCGCGGGATTCGGTAAAAAAAATGGGACGGATTGGGTTGTCGCCCTTTTCGCGGCGCACGACGTATGATCCGGGACGGAAAAACAGCGCAAAAGAAGAAAAGTGTCCCGAAACTGATGAAAACGTTCGATTTTGGGCTCCGAAAAAAGGCACAGCGAAGCATAGCTTCGCTGTCCCGTCATAGAGCTCTCGGAGAGCTTTCCAACGGGATGCTGTGGCCCCCGTAACTCTTTACGGATCAAAAGTTATGGGCTCCGGAGCGACGGAGACTTGGTCCCAAGCCCCACGCCCTCGGTTTGTGGGCCCAGCCTCTACGTGAAGCGAAGTTGCTATGCCCAAGGTGCCGCGGGATTCGGTAACAGAAATGGGATGGATTGGGTTGTCGCCCTTTTCGCTGCGCACGACGCACGATCCGGGATGAAAAACAACGCAAAAGAATAGAAGTGCCCCGAAACTGATGAAAACGTTCGATTTTGGACTCCGAAAAAAGGCCCAACGAAGCAACGCTTGGCTGTCGCGACATAGAGCTCTCGGAGAGCTTTCCAATGGTATGTTGTGGGCAGCGTAACTCCTTACGGATCAAAAGTTATGGGCTCCGGAGCGACGGAGACCTGGTCCCAAGCCCCACGCCCTCAGTTTGCGGGCCCAGCATCTAGGTGAAACGAAGCTGTCTCGCCCAAGGTGCAGCGGGATTCGGTAACAGAAATGAGACCGATTGGGTTGTCGCCCTTTTCGCGGTGCACAACGTACGATCCGGGACGGAAAACCAACGTAAAAGAAGAAAAGCGTCCCGAAACTGAAGAAATCGTTCGATTTTGGGCTCCGAAAAAAGGCACAGCAGAGCGAAGCTTGGCTGTCCCGTAGTAGAGCTCTCGGAGAGTTTTCCAACGGTATGCTGTGGGCCGCGTAACTCTTTACGGATCAAAAGTTATGGGCTCCGGAGCGACGGAGACCAGGTCCCAAGCCCTACGCCATCGGTTTGCGGGCCCAGCCTCTAGGTGAAACGAAGCTGTCTCGCACAAGGTGCCGCGGGATTCGGTAACAGAAATGGGACGGATTGGGTTGTCGCCCTTTTCGCGGCGTACGACGGACGATCCGGGACGGAAAAACAGCGCAAAAGAAGAAAAGTGTCCCGAAACTGATGAAAACGTTCGATTTTGGGCTCCGAAAAAAGGTCCAGCGAAGCTAAGCTTAGATGCCTCGTCGTAGAACTCTCGGAGAGCTTTCCAACGGTATGCTGTAGGCCGCGTAACTCCTTACGGATCAAAAGTTATGGGCTCCGGAGCGACGGAGACCAGGTCCCAAGCCCCACGCCCTCGGTTTGCGGGCCCAGCCTCTAGGTGAAACGAAGCTGTCTCGCCCAAGGTGCCGCCGAATTCGGTAACAAAAATGGGACCGATTGGGTTGTCGCCCTTTTCGCGGCGCACGACGTACGATCCGGGACGGAAAACCAGCGCGAAAGAAGAAAAGTGTCCCGAAACTGATGAAAACGTTCAATTTTGGGCTCCAAAAAAAGGCACAGAAAAGCAAAGCTTGGCTGCCCCGTCGTAGAGCTCTCAGAGAGCTTTCCAACGGTATGCTGTGGGCCGCGTAACTCTCTACGGATCAAAAGTTATGGGCTCCGGAGCGAAGGAGACCTGGGCCCAAGCCCTACGCCCTCGGTTTGCAGGCCCAGCCACTACGTGAAGCGAAGCTGTCTCGCCCAAGGTGCCGCGGAATTCGGTAACAGAAATGGGATGGATTGGGCTGTCGCCCTGTTCGCGGCGCGCGACGTACGATCCGGGACGGAAAAACAGCGCAAAAGAAGAAAAGTGTCGCGAAACTGATGAAAACGTTCGATTTTGGGCTCCGAAAAAAGGCCCAGCGAAGCAAGCCTTACCTGCCCCGTCGTAGAGCTCTCGGAGAGCTTTCCAACGGTATGCTGTGGGCCGCGTAACTCCTTACGGATCAAAAGTTATGGGCTCCGGAGCGACGGAGACCTGGTCCCAAGCCCTGCGCCCTCTGTTTGTGGGCCCAGCCTCTACGCAAAGCGAAGCTGTCTAACCCAAGGTGCCGCGGGATTCGGTAACAAAAATGGGACGGATTGGGTTGTCGCCCTTTTCGCGGCGCACGACGTACGATCCGGGACGGAAAAACAGCGCGAAAGAAGAAAAATGTCCCGAAACTGATGAAAACGTTCGATTTTGGGCTGCGAAAAGAGGCCCAGCGAAGCAAAGCTTGCTTGTCCCATCGTAGAGCTCTCGGAGAGCTTTCCAACGGTATGCTGTGGGCCGCGTAACTCTTTACGGATCAAAAGTTATGGGCTCTGGAGCGACGGAGACCTGGTCCCAAGCCCCACGCCCTCGGTTTGCGGGCCCAGCCTCTACGCGAATCGAAGCTGTCTCGCCCAAGGTGCCGCCGGATTCGGTAACAAAAACGGAACGGATTGGGTTGTCGCCCTTTTCGCGTCGCACGACTTACGATCCGGGACGGAAAAATAGCACAAAAGAAGAAAAGTGTCCTGAAACTGATGAAAATGTTCGATTTTGGGCACCGAAAAAAGGCCCAGCGAAGTGAAGCTTGGCTGCCCCGTCGTAGAGCTCTCGGATAGCTTTCCAACGGTATGCTGTGGGCCGCGTAACTCTTTACGGATCAAAAGTTATGGGCTCCGGAGCGACGGAGACCTGGTCCCAAGCCCCACGCCCCCGGTTTGCGGGCCCAGCCTCTACGCGAAGCGAAGCTGTCTCACCCATGGTGCCGCGGGATTCAGTAACAAAAATGGGACGGATTGGATTGTCGCCCTTTTCGCGGCGCACGACGTACGATCCGGGACGGAAAAACAGCGCGAAAAAAGAAAAGTTTGCCGAAACTGATGAAAATGTTCGATTTTGGGCACCGAAAAAAGGCCCAGCGAAGCAAAGCTTGCTTGTCCCATCGTAGAGCTCTCGGATAGCTTTCCAACGGTATGCTGTGGGCCGCGTAACTCATTACGGATCAAAAGTTATGGGCTCCGGAGCGACGTAGACCTGGTCCCAAGCCCCACGCCCGCGGTTTGCGGGCCCAGCCTCTACACGAAGCAAAGCTGTCTCGCCCAAGGTGGTGCGGGATTCGGTAACAGAAATGGGACGGATTGGGTTGTCGCCCTTTTCACGGCGCACGACGTACGATCCGGGACGGAAAAACAGCGCGAAAGAAGAAAAATGTCCCGAAACTGATGAAAACGTTCGAGTTTGATCTCTGAAAAAAGGCCCAGCAAAGCGATGCTTGGCTGTCCCGTCGTAGAGCTCTCGGAGAGCTTTCCAACGGTATGCTGTGGGCCGCGTAAATTTTTACGGATCAAAAGTTATGGGCTCCGGAGCGACGGAGACCTGGTCCCAAGCCCCACGCCCTCGGTTTGTGGGCCCATCCTCTACGCGAAGCGAAACTGTCTCGTCCAAGGTGCCGAGGGATTCGGTAACAGAATTGGGACGGATTGGGTTGTCGCCCTTTTCGCGGCGCACGACGTACGATCCGGGACGGAAAAACAGCGCGAAAGAAGAAAAATTTCCCGAAACTGATGAAAATGTTCGATTTTGGGCTCCGAAAAAAGGCCCAGCGAAGCTAAGCTTAGCTGTCCCGTCGTTGAGCTCTCGGAGAGCTTTCCAACGGTATGCTGTAGGCCGCGTAACTCCTTACGGATCAAAAGTTATGGGCTCCGGAGCGACGGAGACCTGGTCCCAAGCCCCACGCCCTCGGTTTGCGGGCCCAGCCTCTACGCGAAGCGAAGCTGTCTCGCCCAAGGTGCCGCTGGATTCGGTAATAGAAATGGAACGGATTGGGTTGTCGCCCTTTTCACGGCGCACGACTTACGATCCGGGACGGAAAAATAGCACAAAAGAAGAAAAGTGTCCTGAAACTGATGAAATCGTTCGATTTTGGGCTCTGAAAAAAGGCCCAGCGAAGAAAAGCTTGGCTGCCCCGTCGTAGAGCTCTCGGAGAGCTTTCCAACGGTATGCTGTAGGCCGCGTAACTCCTTACGGATCAAAAGTTATGGGCTCCGGAGCGACGGAGACCTGGTCCCAAGCCCCACGCCCTCGGTTTGCGGGCCCAGCCTCTAGGTGAAGCGAAGCTGTCTCGCCCAAGGTGCCGCGGGATTCGGTAACAGAAATGCGACTGATTGGGTTGTTGCCCTTATCGCGGCCCACGACGGACGATCCGGGACGGAAAAACAGCACAAAAGAAGAAAAGTGTCCCGAAACTGATGAAAACGTTCGATTTTGGGCTCCGAAAAAAGGTCCAGCGAAGCATAGCTTGGCTGACCCGCCGTAGAGCCCTCGGAGAGCTTTCCAAGGGTATGCTGTAGGCCGCCTAACTCTTTACGGATGAAAAGTTATGGGCTCCGGAGCGACGGAGATTTCGTTCCAAGCCCCACGCCCTCGGTTTGCGGGCCCAGCCTCTACGAAAATCGAAGCTGTCTCGCCCAAGGTGCCGCGGGATTCGGGAACAGAAATGGGACGGATTGCGTTGTCGCCCTTTTCCGGGCGCACGACGTACGATCCGGGACTGAAAAACAGCGCGAAAGAAGAAAAATGTCCCGAAACTGATGAAAACGTTCGATTTTGGGCTCCGAAAAAAGGCACAGCGAAGCATATCTTGGCTGTCCCGTCGTAGAGCTCTCGGAGAGCTTTCCAACGGTATGCTGTGGGCCGCGTAAATCTTTACGGATCAAAAGTTATTGGCTCCGGAGCGACGGAGACCTGGTCCCAAGCCCCACGCACTCGGTTTGCGGGCCCAGCCTCTAGGTGAAGCGAATTTGTCTCGCCCAAGGTGCCAAGGGATTCGGTAAAAGAAATGGGACGGATCGGGTTGTCGCCCTTTTCGCGGCGCACGACGTACGATCCGGGACGGAAAAACAGCGTGAAAGAAGAAAAATATCCTGAAATCGATGAAAACGTTCGATTTTGGGCTCTGAAAAAAGGCCCAGCAAAGCGAAGCTTGGTTGTCCCGTCGTAGAGCTCTCGGAGAGCTTTCCAACGGTATACTGTGGGCCGCGTAACGCTTTACGGATCAAAAGTTATGGGCTCTGGAGCGACGGAGACCTGGTCCCAAGCCCCACGCCCTCGGTTTGCGGGCCCAGCCTCTACGCGAAGCGAAGCTGTCTCGCCCAAGGTGCTGCGGGATTCGGTAACAAAAATGGGAAGGATTGGGTTGTCGCCCTTTTCGCGGCGCACGACTTACGATCCGGGACGGAAAAATAGCACAAAAGATGAAAAGTGTACTGAAACTGATGAAATCGTTCGATTTTGGGCTCCAAAAAAAGGCACAGCGAAACGAAGCTTGGGTGTCCCGTCGTAGAGCTCTCGGAGAGCTTTCCAACTGTATACTGTGGGCCGCGTGACTCTTTACGGATCAAAAGTTATGGGCTCCAAAGCGACGGAGACTTGGTCGCAAGCCCCACGCCCTCGGTTTGCGGGCCCAGCCTCTACGCGAATCGAAGCTGTCTCGCCCAAGGTGCCGCGGGATTCGGTAACAAAAATGGGACGGATTGAGTTGTCGCCCTTTTCGCGGCGCACGACGTACGATCCGGGACGGAAAAACAGCGCAAAAGAAGAAAAATGTCCCGAAACTGATGAAAACGTTTGATTTCGGGCTCCGAAAAAAGGCCCAGCAAAGCAGAGCTTAGCTGTCCCGTCGTAGAGCCCTCGGAGAGCTTTCCAACGGTATGCTGTGGGCAGCGTAACTCTTTACGGATCAAAAGTTATGGGCTCCGGAGCGACGGAGACCTGGTACTAAGCCCCACGCCCTCGGTTTGTGGGCCCAGCCTCTACGCGAAGCGACGCTGTCCCGCCCAAGGTGCCGCGGGATTCGGTAACAAAAATGGGACGGATTGGGTTGTCGCCCTTTTCGCGGCGCACGACGTACGATCCGGGACGGAAAAACAGCGCGAAAGAAGAAAAATGTCCCGAAACTGATGAAAACGTTCGATTTTGGGCTGCGAAAAAAGCCCCAGCGAAGCAAAGCTTGCTTGTCCCATCGTAGAGCTCTCGGAGATCTTTCCAACGGTATGCTGTGGGCTGCGTAACTCTTTACGGATCAAAAGTTATGGGCTCTGGAGCGACGGAGACCTGGTCCCAAGCCCCACGCCCTCGGTTTGCGGGCCCAGCCTCTACGCGAAGCGAAGCTGTCTCGCCCGAGGTACCGCCTGATTCGGTAACAAAAATGGAAGAGATTGGGTTGTCGCCCTTTTCGCGTCGCACGACTGACGATCCGGGACGGAAAAATAGCACAAAAGAAGAAAAGTGTCCTGAAACTGATGAAATCGTTCGATTTTGGGCTCCGAAAAAAGGTCCAGCGAAGCAAAGCTTGGCTGTCCCGTCGTAGAGCTCTCGGAGAGCTTTCCAACGGTATGCTGTAGGCCGCGTAACTCCTTACGGATCAAAAGTTATGGGCTCCGGAGCGACGGAGACCAGGTCCGAAGCCCCACGCCCTCGGTTTGCGGGCCCAGCCTCTACGCTAATCGAAGCTGTCTCGCCCAAGGTGCCGCGGGATTCGGTAACAGAAATGGGACGGATTGGGTTGTCGCCCTTATCGCGGCGCACGACGGACGATCCGGGACGGAAAAACAGCGCAAAAGAAGAAAAGTGTCCCGAAACTGATGAAAACGTTCGATTTTGGGCTCTGAAAAAAGGTCCAGCGAAGCACGGCTTAGCTATTCTGTCGTAGAACTCTCGGAGAGCTTTCCAACGGTATGCTGTGGGCCGCGTAACTCTTTACGGATAAAAAGTTATGGGCTCCGGAGCGACGGAGACTTGATCCCAAGCCCCACGCCATCGGTTTCTAGGCCCAGCCTCTACGCGAAGCGAAGTTGTCTCGCCCAAGGTGCCGCGGGATTCGGTAACAGAATTGGGACGGATTGGGTTGTCGCCCTTTTCGCGGCGTACGACGTACGATCCGGGACGGAAAAACAGCGCGAAAGAAGAAAAATGTCCCGAAACTGATGAAAATGTTCGATTTTGGGCTCCGAAAAAAGGCCCAGCAAAGTGGAGCTTAGTTGTCCCGTCGTAGAGCTCTCGGAGAGCTTTCCAACGGTAAGCTGTGGGCCGCGTAACTTTTTACGGATCAAAAGGTATGGGCTCCGGAGCGACGGAGACCTGGACCCAAGCCCCACGCCCTCGGTTTGAGGGTCCAGCCTCTACCCGAAGCGAAGCTGTCCCCCCCAAGGTGCCGCGGGATTCGATAACAGAAATGGGGCGGATTGTGTTGTGGCCCTTTTCGCGGCGCACGACGTACGATCAAGGACGGAAAAACAGCGCAAAAGAAGAAAAGTGTCCCGAAACTGATGAAAACGTTCAATTTTGGGCTCCGAAAAAAGGCCCAGTGAAGCAAAGCTTGGCTGCCCCATTGTAGAGCTCTCGGAGAGCTTTCCAACGGTATGCTGTCGGCCGCGTAACTCCTTACGGATCAAAAGTTATTGGCTCCGGAGCGACGGAGACCTGGTCCAAAGCCCCACGCACTCGGTTTGCGGGCCCAGCCTCTAGGTGAAGCGAATTTGTCTCGCCCAAGGTGCCGCGGGATTTGGTAACAGAAATGGGACGGATCGGGTTGTCGCCCTTTTCGCGTCGCACGACGTACGATCCGGGACGGAAAAACAGCGCAAAAGAAGAAAAGTGTCCCGAAACTGATGAAAACGTTCGATTTTGGGCTCCGAAAAAAGGCCCAGCGAAGCAAAGCTTGGCTGCCCCATCGTAGAGCTCTCGGAGAGCTTTCCAACGGTATGCTGTGGGCCGCGTAACTCTTTACGGATCAAAAGTTATGGGCTCCGAAGCGACGGAGACTTGGTCGCAAGCCCCACGCCCTCGGTTTACGGGCCCAGCCTCTACGCGAATCGAAGCTCTCTCGTCCAAAGTGCCTCGGGATTCGGTAACAAAAATGGGATGGATTGGGTTGTCGCCCTTTTCGCGGCGCACTACGTACGATCCGGGACGGAAAAACAGCGTAAAAGAAGAAATGTGTCCCGAAACTGATGAAAACGTTCGATTTTCGGCTCCGAAAAAAGGCACAGCGAAGCATAGCTTGGCTGTCCCGTCGTAGAGCTCTCGGAGAGCTTTCCAACTGTATGCTGTCGGACGCGTAAATCTTTACGGATCAAAAGTTATGGGCTCTGGAGCGACGGAGACCTGGTCCCAAGCCCCACGCCCTCGGTTTGCAGGCCCAGCCTCTACGCGAATCGAAGCTGTCTCGCCCAAGGTGTCGCGGGATTCGGTAACAGAATTGGGACGGATTGGGTTGTCGCCCTTTTCGCGGCGCACGACGTACGATCCGGGACGGAAAAACAGCGCAAAAAAAGAAAAGTGTCCCGAAACTGATGAAAACGTTCGATTTTGGACTCCGAAAAAAGGCACAGCGAAGCATAGGTTAGCTGTCCCGTCGTAGAACTCTCGGAGAGCTTTCCAACGGTATGCTGTGGGCCGCGTAACTCTTTACGGATCAAAAGTTATGGGCTCCGGAGCGACGGAGACTTGGTCCCAAGCCCCTCGCCCTCGGTTTGTGGGCCCAGCCTCTACGCGAAGCGAAGCTGTCTCGCCCAAGGTGCCGCGGGATTCGGTAACAAAAATGGGACGGATTGGGTTGTCGCCCTTTTCGCGGCGCACGACGTACGATCCGGGACGGAAAAACAGCGCAAAAGAAGAAAAATCTCCCGAAACTGATGAAAACGTTCGATTTTGGGCTCCGAAAAAAGGCCCAGGAAAGCATAGCTTGGCTGTCCCGTCGTAGAGCTCTCGGAGAGCTTTCCAACGGTATGCTGTGGGCCGCGTAACTCTTTACGGATCAAAAGTTATGGGCTCCGGAGCGACGGAGACCTGGTCCCAAGCCCCACGCCCTCGGTTTGCGGGCCCAGCCTCTACGCGAATCGAAGCTGTCTCGCCCAAGGTGTCGCGGGATTCGGTAACAAAAATGGGACGGATTGGGTTGTCGCCCATTTCGCGGCGCACGACTTACGATCCGGGACGGAAAAACAGCGCAAAAGAAGAAAAGTGTCCTGAAACTGATGAAGACGTTCGATTTTGGGCTCCGAAAAAAGGCCCAGCGAAACGAAGCTTGTTTGTCCCGTCGTAGAGCTCTCGGAGAGCTTTCCAACGGAATACTGTGGGCCGCGTAACTTTTTACGGATCAAAAGTTATGGGCTCCGGAGCGACGGAGACTTGGTCGCAAGCCCCACGCCCTCGGTTTGCGGGCCCAGCCTCTACGCGAATCGAAGCTATCTCGCCCAAGGTGTCGCGGGATTCGGTAACAGAAATGGGACGGATTGGGTTGTCGCCCTTTTCGCGGCGCACGACGTAAGATCCGGGAAGAAAAACAGCGCAAAAGAAGAAAAGTGCCCCGAAACTGATGAAAACGTTCGATTTTGGGCTACAAAAAAAGGCCCAGCAAAGTAAACCTTCGCTGTCCCGTCATAGAGCTCTTGGAGAGCTTTCCAACGGTATGTTGTGGGCCGCGTAACTCCCTACGGATCAAAAGTTATGGGCTCCGAAGCGACGTAGACCTGGTCCCAAGCCCCACGCCCTCGGTTTGCGGGCCCAGCCTCTACGCGAAGCGAAGCTGTCTCGCCCAAGGTGTCGCGGGATTCGGTAACAGAATTGGGACGGATTGGGTTGTCGCCCTTTTCGCGGCGCACGACTTAGGATCCGGGACGGAAAAACAGCGCGAAAGAAGAAAAATGTCCCGAAACTGATGAAAACGTTCGATTTTGGGCTCCGAAAAAAGGCCCAGCGAAGCTAAGCTTGCTTGTCCCATCGTAGAGCTCTCGGAGAGCTTTCCAACGGTATGCTGTGGGCCGCGTAACTCTTTACGCATCAAAAGTTATGTGCTCTGCAGCGACGGAGACCTGGTCCCAAGCCCCACGCCCTCGGTTTGCGGGCCCAGCCTCTACGCGAAGCGAAGCTGTCTTGCCCAAGGTGCCGCCGGATTCGGTAACAAAAATGGAACGGATTGGGTTGTCGCCCTTTTCGCGGCGCACGACTGAGGGTCCGGGAGGGAAAAATAGCACAAAAGAAGAAAAGTGTCCTGAAACTGATGAAATCGTTCCATTTTGGGCTCCGAAAAAAGGCCCAGCGAAGAAAAGCTTGGCTGTCCCGTCGTAGAGCTCTCGGAGAGCTTTCCAACGGTATGCTGTGCGCCGCGTAACTCTTTACGAATCAAAAGTTATGGGCTCCGGAGCGACGGAGACTTGGTCCCAAGCCCCACGCCCTCCGTTTGCGGGCCAAGCCTCTACGCGAATCAAAGCTGTCTCGCCCAAGGTGTCGCAGGATTCGGTAACAGAATTGGGACGGATTGGGTTGTCGCCCTTTTCGCGGCGCACGACGTACGATCCGGGATGGAAAAACAGCGCAAAAGAAGAAAAGTGTCCCGAAACTGATGAAAACGTTCGATTTTGGGCTCCAAAAAAAGGCACAGCGAAGCACAACCTAGCTGTCCCGTCGTAGAGCTCTCGGAGTGCTTTCCAACGGTATGCTGTGGCCCGCGTAACTCTTTACGGATCAAAAGTTATGGGCTCCGGAGCGACGGAGACTTGGTCCCAAGCCCCACGCCCTCGGTTTGTGGGCCCAGCCTCTACGCGAAGCGAAGCTGTGTCGCCCAAGGTGCCGCGGGATTCGGTAACAGAAATGGGACGGATTGGGTTGTCGCCCTTTTCGCGGCGCACGACGTACGATCCGGGACAGAAAAACAGCGCGAAAGAAGAAAAATGTCCCGAAACTGATGAAAATGTTCGATTTTGGGCACCGAAAAAAGGCCCAGCAAAGCGAAGCTTAGTTGTCCCGTCGTAGAGCTCTCGGAGAGCTTTCCAACGGTATGCTGTGGGCCGCGTAACTTTTTACGGATCAAAAGTTATGGGCTCCGGAGCGACGGAGACCTAGTCCCAAGCCCCACGCCCTCGGTTTGTGGGCCCAGCCTCTACGCGAAGCGAAGCTGTCCCGCCCAAGGTGCCGCGGGATTCGGTAACAAAAATGGGACGGATTGGGTTGTCGCCCTTTTCGCGTCGCACGACGTACGATCCGGGACGGAAAAACAGCGCAAAAGAAGAAAAGTGTCCCGAAACTGATGAAAACGTTTGATTTTGGGCTCCGAAAAAAGGCCCAGCGAAGCAAAGCTTGGCTGCTCCATCGTAGAGCTCTCGGAGAGCTTTCCAACGGTATGCTGTCGGCCGCGTAACTCCTTACGGATCAAAAGTTATGGGCTCTGGAGCGACGGAGACCTGGTCCAAAGCCCCACGCACTCGGTTTGCGGGCCCAGCCTCTAGGTGAAGCGAATTTGTCTCGCCCAAGGTGCCGCGGGATTCGGTAACAGAAATGGGACGGATCGGGTTGTCGCCCTTTTCCCGTCGCACGACGTACGATCCGGGACGGAAAAACAGCGCAAAAGAAGAAAAGTGTCCTAAAACTGATGAAATCGTTCGATTTTGGGCTCCGAAAAAAGGCACAGCGAAGCATAGCTTGGCTGTCCCGTCGTAGAGCTCTCGGAGAGCTTTCCAACGGTATGCTGTGGGCCGCGTAACTCCTTACGGATCAAAAGTTATGGGCTCCGGAGCGACGGAGACTTGGTCGCAAGCCCCATGCCCTCGGTTTACGGGCCCAGCCTCTACGCGAATCGAAGCTGTCTCGCCCAAGGTGCCGCGGGATTCGGTAACAGAAACGGGACGGATTGGGCTGTCGCCCTATTCGCGGCGCGCGACGTACGATCCGGGACGGAAAAACAGCGCAAAAGCAAAAAAGTGTCCCGAAACTGATGAAAACGTTCGATTTTGGGCTCCGAAAAAAGGCCCAGCGAAGCGAAGCTTGGCTGCCCCGTCGTAGAGCTCACGGAGAGCTTTCCAACGGTATGCTGTGGGCCGCGTAACTCCTTACGGATCAAAAGTTATGGGCTCCGGAGCGACGTAGACCTGGTCCCAAGCCCTGCGCCCTCGGTTTGCGGGCCCAGCCTCCACACGAAGCGAAGCTGTCTCGCCCAAGGTGCCGCGGGATTCGGTAACAGAAACGGGACGGATTGGGCTGTCGCCCTATTCGCGGCGCGCGCCGTACGATCCGGGACGGAAAAACAGCGCAAAAGAAGAAAAGTGTCCCGAAACTGATGAAAACGTTCGATTTTGGGCTCCGAAAAAAGGCCCAGCGAAGCGATGCTTGGCTGTCTCGTCGTAGAGCTCTCGGAGAGCTTTCCAACGGTATACTGTGGGCCGCGTAACTCTTTACGGATCAAAAGTTATGGGCTCTGGAGCGACGGAGACCTGGCCCCAAGCCCCACGCCCTCGGTTTGCGGGCCCAGCCTCTACGCAAAGCGAAGCTGTCTCGCCCAAGGTGCCGCGGGATTCGGTAACAAAAATGGGAAGGTTTGGGTTTACGCCCTTTTCGCGGCGCACGACTTACGATCCGGGACGGAAAAATAGCACAAAAGATGAAAAGTGTCCTGAAACTGATGAAATCGTTCGATTTTGGGCTCCGAAAAAAGGCACAGCGAAACGAAGCTTGGCTGTCCCGTCGTAGAGCTCTCGGAGAGCTTTCCAACGGTATACTATGGGCCGCGTAACTCTTTACGGAATAAAAGTTATGGGCTCCGGAGCGACGGAGACTTGGTCGCAAGCCCCACGCCCTCGGTTTGCGGGCCCAGCCTCTACGCGAATCGAAGCTGTCTCGCCCAAGGTGCCGCGGGATTCGGTAACCGAAATGGGACAGATTGGGCTGTCGCCCTGTTCGCGGCGCGCGACGTACGATCCGGGACGGAAAAACAACGCAAAAGAAGAAAAGTGTCCCGAAACTGATGAAAACGTTCGATTTTGGGCTCCGAAAAAAGGCACAGCAAAGCGAAGCTTGGCTATTCCATCGTAGAGCTCTCGGAGAGCTTTCCAACGGTATGCTGTGGGCCGCGTAACTCCTTACGGATCAAAAGTTATGGGCCCCGGAGCGACCGAGACCAGGTCCCCAGCCCCACGCCCTCGGTTTGCGGGCCCAGCCTCTACGCGAAGCGAAGCTGTCTTGCCCAAGGTGCCGCTGGATTCGGTAACAGAATTGGGACGGATTGGGTTGCCGCCCTTTTCGCGGCGCACGACGTACGATCCGGGACCGAAAAACAGCGCAAAAGAAGAAAAATGTCCCGAAACTGATGAAAATGTTCGATTTTGGGCTCCGAAAAAAGGCCCAGCGAAGCAACGCTTAGCTGTCCCGTCGTAGAGCTCTCGGAGAGCTTTCCAACTGTATGCTGTGGGCCGCGTAACTTCTTACGGATCAAAAGTTATGGGCTCCGGAGCGACGGAGACCTGGTCCCAAGCCCCACGCCCTCGGTTTGTGGGCCCAGCCTCTACGCGAATCGAAGCTGTCCCGCCCAAGGTGTCGCGGGATTCGGTAACAAAAATGGGACGGATTGGGTTGTCGCCCTTTTCGCGGCGCACGACGTACGATCCGGGACGAAAAAACAGCGCAAAAGAAGAAAAGTGTCCCGAAACTGATGAAAACGTTCAATTTTGGGCTCCGAAAAATGGCACAGCAAAGCTTAGCTTAGTTGTCCCGTCGTAGAACTCTCGGAGAGCTTTCCAACGGTATGCTGTGGGCCGCGTAACTCTTTACGGATCAAAAGTTATGGGCTCCGGAGCGACGGAGACTTGGTCCCAAGCCCACCGCCCTCGGCTTGCGGGCCCAGCCCCTACGCGAAGCGAAGCTGTCTCGCCCACGGTGCCACAGGATTCGGTAACAGAATTGGGACGGATTTGGTTGTCGCCCTTTTCGCGGCGCACGACGTACGATCCGGGACGGAAAAACAGCGCGAAAGAAGAAAAATTTCCCGAAACTGATGAAAACGTTCAATTTTGGGCTCCGAAAAATGGCCCAGCAAAGCAAAGCTTTGCTGTGCCGTCGTAGAGCTCTCGGAGAGCTTTCCAACGGTATGCTGTGGGCCGCGTAACTCCCTGCGGATCAAAAGTTATGGGCTCCGGAGCGACGGAGACCTGGTCCCAAGCCCCACGCCCTCGGTTTGCGGGCCCAGCCTCTACGCGAATCGAAGCTGTCTCGCCCAAGGTGTCGCGGGATTCGGTAACAGAATTGGGACGGATTGGGTTGTCGCCCTTTTCGCGGCGCACGACGTACGATCCGGGACGGAAAAACAGCGCAAAAGAAGAAAAATGTCCCGAAACTAATGAAAACGTGCGATTTTGGGCTCCGAAAAAAGGCACAGCGAAGCAAAGCTTGGCTGTCCCGTCGTAGAGCTCTCAGAGAGCTTTCCAACGGTATGCTGTAGGCCGCGTAAGTCTTTACGGATCAAAAGTTATGGGCTCCGGAGCGACGGAGACTTGGTCGCAAGCCCCACGCCCTCGGTTTACGGGCCCAGCCTCTACGCGAATCGAAGCTGTCTCGCCCAAAGTGCCGCAGGATTCGGTAACACAAATGGGACGGATTGGGTTCTCGCCCTCTACGCGGCGCCCAACGTACGATCCGGGACGGAAAAACAGCGCAAAAGAAGAAAAATGTCCCGAAACTGATGAAAACGTTCGATTTTGGGCTCCGAAAAAAGGTACAGCAAAGCAAAGCTTGGCTGTCCCGTCGTAGAGCTCTCGGAGAGCTTTCCAACGGTATGCTGTGGGCCGCGTAACTCTTTACGGATCAAAAGTTATGGGCTCCGGAGCGACGGAGACCTGGTCCCAAGCCCCTAGTCCTCGGTTTGCGGGCCCAGCCTCTATGCGAAGCGAAGCTGTCTCGCCCAAGGTGCCGCGGGATTCGGTAACAGAAATGGGACGGATTGGGTTGTCGCCCTTTTCGCGGCGCACGACGTACGACCCGGGACGGAAAAACAGCGCAAAAGAAGAAAAGTGTCCCGAAACTGATGAAAACGTACGATTTTGGTCTCCGAAAAAAGGCACAGCAAAGCAAAGCTTGGCTGTCCCGTCGTAGAGCTCTCGGAGAGCTTTCCAAAGGTATGCTGTGGACCGCGTAACTCTTTACGAATCAAAAGTTATGGGCTCCGGAGCGACGGAGACTTGGTCGCAAGCCCCACGCCCTCGGTTTGCAGGCCCAGCCTCTACGCGAATCGAAGCTATCTCGCCCAAGGTGCCGCGGGATTCGGTAACAAAAATGGGACGGATTGGGTTTTCGCCCTTTTCGCGTCGCACGACGTACGATCCGGGACGGAAAAACAGCGCGAAAGAAGAAAAATGTCCCGAAACTGATGAAAACGTTCAATTTTGGGCTCCAAAAAAAGGCCCAGCGAAGCAAAGCTTGCAGTCCCGTCGTAGAGCTCTCGGAGAGCTTTCCAACGGTATGCTGTGGGCCGCGTAACTCTTTACGGATCAAAAGTTATGGGCTCCGGAGCGACGGAGACCTGGTACCGAGCCCCACGCCCTCGGTTTGTGGGCCCAGCCTCTACGCGAAGCGAAGCTGTCTCGCCCAAGGTGCCGCGGGATTCGGTAACAAAAATGGGACGGATTGGGTTGTCGCCCTTTTCGCGGCGCACGACGTACGATCCGGGACGGAAAAATAGTGCAAAAGAAGAAAAGTGTCAAGAACCTGATGAAAACGTTCGATTTTGGGCTCCGAAAAAAGGCACAGCAAAGCACAGCTTGGCTATCCCGTCGTAGAGCTCTCGGAGAGCTTTCCAACGGTATGCTGTGGACCGCGTAAGTATTTACGGATCAAAAGTTATGGGCTCCGGAGCGACGGAGACTTGGTCGCAAGCACCACGCCCTCGGTTTACGGGCCCAGCCTCTACGCGAATCGAAGCTGTCTCGCCCAAGGTGTCGTGGGATTTAGTAACAGAATTGGGACGGATTGGGTTGTCGCCCTTTTCGCAGCGCACGACGTACGATCCGGGATAGAAAAACAGCGCAAAAGCAGAAAAGTGTCCCGAAACTGATGAAAACGTTCGATTTTGGGCTCCGAAAAAAGGCCCAGCGAAGCCCAGCTTGGCTGCCCCGTCGTAGAGCTCTCGGAGAGCTTTTCAACGGTATGCTGTGGGCCGCGTAACTTTTTACGGATCAAAAGTTATGGGCTCCGGAGCGACGGAGACCTGGTCCCAAGCCCCACGCCCTCGGTTTGCCGGCCAAGCCTCTACGCGAATCGAAGCTGTCTCGCCCATGGTGCCGCGGGATTCGGTAACAGAATTGGGACGGATTGGGTTGTCGCCCTTTTCGCGGCGCACGACGTACGATCCGGGACGGAAAAACAGCGCGAAAGAAGAAAAATGTCCCGAAACTGATGAAAACGTTCAATTTTGGGCTCCGAAAAAAGGCACAGCAAAGCGAAGCTTGTCTGTGCTGTCGTAGAGCTCTCGGAGAGCTTTCCAACGGTATGCTGTAGGCCGCGTTAGTCTTTACGGATCAAAAGTTATGGGCTCCGGAGCGACGGAGACTTGGTCGCAAGCCCCACGCCCTCGGTTTACGGGCCCAGCCTCTACGCGAATCGAAGCTGTCTCGCCCAAAGGGCCGCGGGATTCGGTAACAAAAATGGGACGGATTGGGTTGTCGCCCTTTTCGCGGCGCACGACGTACGATCCGGGACGGAAAAACAGCGCAAAATAAGAAAAATGTCCCGAAACTGATGAAAATGTTCGATTTTGGGCTCCGAAAATAGGCCCAGCGAAGCAGAGCTTTGCTGTCCCGTCGTAGAGCTCTCGGAGAGCTTTCCAACGGTATGCTGTGGGCCGCGTAACTCTTTACGGATCAAAAGTTATGGGCTCCGGAGCGACGGAGACTTGGTCGCAAGCCCCACGCCCTCGGTTTACGGGCCCAGCCTCTACGCGAATCGAAGCTCTCTCGCCCAAAGTGCCGCGGGATTCGGTAACAAAAATGGGACGGATTGGGTTGTCGCCCTTTTCGCGGCGCACGACGTACGATCCAGGACGGAAAAACAGCGCAAAAGAAGAAAAGTGTCCCGAAACTGATGAAAACATTCGATTTTGGGCTCCGAAAAAAGGCACAGCGAAGCATAGCTTGGTTGTCCTGTCGTAGAGCTCTCGGAGAGCTTTCCAACGGTATGCTGTGGGCCGCGTAAATCTTTTCGGATCAAAAGTTATGGGCTCCAGAGCGACGGAGACTTGGTCCCAAGCCCCACGCCCTCGGTTTGCGGGCCCAGCCTCCACACGAAGCGAAGCTGTCTCGCCCAAGGTGCCGCGGGATTCGGTAACAGAAACGGGACGGATTGGGTTGTCGCCCTTTTCGCGGCGCACGACGTACGATCCGGGATGGAAAAACAGCGCGAAAGAAGAAAAAGGTCCCGAAACTGATGAAAACGGTCGATTTTGGGCTCTGGAAAAAGGCCCACCAAACCGAGCCTTGGCTGTCCCGTCGCAGAGCTCTCGGAGAGCTTTCCAACGGTATGCTGTGGGCCGCGTAACTCTTTACGAATCAAAAGTTATGGGCTCCGGAGCGACGGAGACCTGGTCCCAAGCCCCCCGCCCTCGGTTTGTGGGCCCAGCCTCTACGCGAAGCGAAGCTGTCTCGCCCAAGGTGTCGCGGGATTCGGTAACAGAATTGGGACGGATCGGGTTGTCGCCCTTTTCGCGGCGCACGACGTACGATCCGGGACGGAAAAACAGCGCAAAAGAAGAAAAGTGTCTCGAAACTGATGAAAACGTTCGATTTTGGGCTCCGAAAAATGGCCCAGCGAAGCTAAGCTTAGCTGCCCCATCGTAGAGCTCTCGGAGAGCTTTCCAACGGTATGCTGTCGGCCCCGTAACTCCTTACGGATCAAAAGTTATGGGCTCCGGAGCGACGGAGACCTGGTCCCAAGCCCCACGCACTCGGTTTGCGGGCCCAGCCTCTAGGTGAAGCGAATTTGTCTCGCCCAAGGTGCCAAGGGATTCGGTAACAGGAATGGGACGGATCGGGTTGTCGCCCTTTTCGCGGCGCACGACGTACGATACGGGACGGAAAAACAGCGCAAAAGAAGAAAAGTGTCTCGAAACTGATGAAAACGTTCGATTTTGGGCCCCGAAAAAAGCCCCAGCGAAGCGAAGCTTGTTTGTCCCATCGTAGAGCTCTCGGAGAGCTTTCCAACGGTATGCTGTGGGCCGCGTAACTCTTTACGGATCAAAAGTTATGGGCTCCGGAGCGACGGAGACCTGGTCCCAAGCCCTGCGCCCTCGGTTTGCGGGCCCAGCCTCCACACGAAGCGAAGCTGTCTCGCCCAAGGTGCCGCGGGATTCGGTAACAGAAATGGGACAGATTGGGTTGTCGCCCTTTTCGCGGCGCACGACGGACGATCCGGGACGGAAAAACAGCACAAAAGAAGAAAAGTGTCCCGAAACTGATGAAAACGTTCGATTTTGGGCTCCAAAAAAA
Organism: Ehretia macrophylla; assembly: GCA_037974665.1. Lineage (NCBI taxonomy): Eukaryota > Viridiplantae > Streptophyta > Magnoliopsida > Boraginales > Ehretiaceae > Ehretia > Ehretia macrophylla. The sequence continues at coordinate 25,340,490 of CM075773.1, read as the reverse complement.
GGTCCAGCGAAGCTAAGCTTAGCTGCCCCGTCGTAGAGCTCTCGGAGAGCTTTCCAACGGTATGCTGTAGGCCGCGTAACTCCTTACGGATCAAAAGTTATGGGCTCCGGAGCGACGGAGACCTGGTCCCAAGCCCCACGCCCTCGGTTTGTGGGCCCAGCCTCTACGCGAATTGAAGCTGTCTCGCCCAAGGTGTCGCGGGATTCGGTAACAGAATTGGGACGGATTGGGTTGTCGCCCTTTTCGCGGCGCACGACGTACGATCCGGGACGGAAAAACAGCACGAAAGAAGAAAAATGTCCCGAAACTGATGAAAACGTTCGATTTTGGGCTCCGAAAAAAGCCCCAGCGAAGCAAAGCTTGCTTGTCCCATCGTAGAGCTCTCGGAGAGCTTTCCAACAGTATGCTGTGGGCCGCGTAACTCTTTACGGATCAAAAGTTATGGGCTCTGGAGCGACGGAGACCTGGTCCCAAGCCCCACGCCCTCGGTTTGCGGGCCCAGCCTCTACGCGAAGCGAAGCTGTCTCGCCCAAGGTGCCGCCAGATTCGGTAACAAAAATGGAACGGATTGGGTTGTCGCCCTTTTCGCGGCGCACGACTTAGGATCCGGGACGGAAAAACAGCGCAAAAGAAGAAAAGTGTCGCGAAACTGATGAAAACGTTCGATTTTGGGCACCGAAAAAAGGCACAGCGAAGAAAAGCTTGGCTGTCGCGTCGTAGAGCCCTCGGAGAGCTTTCCAACGGTATGCTGTGGGCCGCGTAACTCTTTACGGATCAAAAGTTATGGGCTCCGGAGCGACGGAGACCTAGTCCCAAGCCCCACGGCCTCAGTTTGCGGGCCCAGCCTCTACGTGAAGCGAAGCTGTCTCGCCCAAGGTGCCGCGAGATTTGGTAAAAAAAATGGGACGGATTGCGTTGTCGCCCATTTCGCGGCGCGCGACGTACGATCCGGGATGGAAAAATAGCGTAAAAGAAGAAAAGTGTCCGAAAACTGATGAAAACGTTCGATTTTGGGCTCTGAAAAAAGGCACAGCAAAGCAAAGCTTAGCTGTCCCGTCGTAGAGCTCTCGGATAGCTTTCCAACGGTATGCTGTGGGCCGCGTAACTCTTTACGGATCAAAAGTTATGGGCTCCGGAGCGACGGAGACCTGGTCCCAAGCCCCACGCACTCGGTTTGCTGGCCCACCCTCTACACGAAGCGGAGCTGTCTCGCCCAAGGTGTCGCGGGATTCGGTAACAGAATTGGGACGGATTGGGTTGTCGCCCTTTTCGCGGCGCACGACATACGATCCGGGACGGAAAAATAGCTCCAAAGAAGAAAAATGTCTCGAATCTGATGAAAACGTTCCATTTTGGGCTCCAAAAAGAGGCACAGCTAAGCATAGCTTGGCTGTCCCGTCGTAGAACTCTCGGAGAGCTTTCCAACGGTATGCTGTGGGCCGCGTAACTCTTTACGGATCAAAAGTTATGGGCTCCGGAGCGACGGAGACTTGGTCCCAAGCCCCACGCCCTCGGTTTGTGGGCCCAGCCTCTACGCAAAGCGAAGCTGTCTCGCCCAAGGTGCCGCGGGATTCGGTAACAAAAATGGGAAGGATTGGGTTGTCGCCCTTTTCGCGGCGCACGACATACGATCCGGGACGGAAAAATAGCACAAAAGATGAAAAGTGTCGCGAAACTGATGAAAACGTTCGATTTTGGGCTCCGAAAAAAGGCACAGCGAAACGAAGCTTGGCTGTCCCGTCGTAGAGCTCTCGGAGAGCTTTCCAACGGTATACTGTGGGCAGCGTAACTCTTTACGGATCAAAAGTTATGGGCTCCGGAGCGATGGAGACTTGGTCGCAAGCCCCACGCCCTCGGTTTGCGGGCCCAGCCTCTACGCGAAGCGAAGCTGTCTCGCCCAAGGTGCCGCGGGATTCGGTAACAAAAATGGGAAGGATTGGGTTGTCGCCCTTTTCGCTGCGCACGACGTACGATCCGGGACGGAAAAACAGCGCGAAAGAAAAAAAATGTCCCGAAACTGATGAAAATGTTCGATTTTGGGCTCCGAAAAAAGGCCCAGCGAAGCAGAGCTTAGCTGTCCCGTCGTAGAGCTCTCGGAGAGCTTTCCAACGGTATGCTGTGGGCCGCGTAACTCTTTACGGATCAAATGTTATGGGCTCCGGAGCGACGGAGACCTGGTACCAAGCCCCACGCCCTCGGTTTGTGGGCCCAGCCTCTACGCGAAGCGAAGCTGACACACCCAATGTGCCGCGGGATTCGGTAACAAAAATAGGACGGATTGGGATGTCGCACTTTTCACGGCGCACGACGTACGATCCGGGACGGAAAAACAGCGCAAAAGAATAAAAGTGTCCCGAAACTGATGAAAACGTTCGATTTTGGGCTCCGAAAAAAGGCACAGCGAAGCATAGCTTGGCTGTCCCGTCGTAGAGCTCTCGGAGAGCTTTCCAACGGTATGCTGTGGGCCGCGTAACTTTTTACGGATCAAAAGTTATGGGCTCCGGAGCGACGGAGACCTGGTCCCAAGCCCCACGCCCTCGGTTTGTGGGCCCAGCCTCTACGCGAAGCGAAGCTGTCTCGCCCAAGGTGCCGCGGGATTCGGTAACAAAAATGGGACGGATTGGGTTGTCGCCCTTTTCGCGGCGCACGACGTACGATCCGGGACGGAAAAACAGCGCAAAAGCAGAAAAGTGTCCCAAAACTGATGAAAACGTTCGATTTTGGGCTCCGAAAAAAGGCCCAGCGAAGCACAGCTTGGCTGCCCCGTCGTAGAGCTCTCGGAGAGCTTTCCAACGGTATGCTGTGGGCCGCGTAACTCCTTACGGATCAAAAGTTATGGGCTCCGGAGCGACGGAGACCTGGTCCCAAGCCCTGCGCCCTCGGTTTGCGGGCCCGGCCTCCACGCGAAGCGAAGCTGTCTCGCCCAAGGTGCCGCGGGATTCGGTAACAGAAATGGGACGGATTGGGCTGTCGCCCTATTCGCGGCGCGCGACGTACGATCCGGGACGGAAAAACAGCGCAAAAGCAGAAAAGTGTCCCGAAACTGATGAAAACGTTCGATTTTGGGCTCCGAAAAAAGGCCCAGCGAAGCACAGCTTGGCTGCCTCGTCGTAGAGCTCTCGGAGAGCTTTCCAACGGTATGCTGTGGGCCGCGTAACTCTTTACGGATCAAAAGTTATGGGCTCCGGAGCGACGGAGACCTGGTCCCAAGCCCTGCGCCCTCGGTTTGGGGGCCCGCCCTCCACCCGAAGCGAAGATGTCTCGCCGAAGTTGCCGCGGGATTCGGTAACAGACTCGGGACGGATTGGGTTGTCGCCCTTTTCGCGGCGCACGACGTCCGATCCGGGACGGAAAACCAGCGCGAAAGAAGAAAAATGTCCCGAAACTGATGAAAACGTTCGATTTTGGGCTCCGAAAGAAGGCACAGCAAAGCAAAGCTTGGCTGTCCCGTCGTAGAGCTCTCGGAGAGCTTTCCAACGGTATGCTGTGGGCCGCGTAAGTCTTTACGGATCAAAAGTTATGGGCTCCGGAGCGACGGAGACTTGGTCGCAAGCCCCACGCCCTCGGTTTACGGGCCCAGCCTCTACGCGAATCGAAGCTGTCTCGCCCAACGTGCCAAGGGATTCGGTAACAGAAATGGGACGGATTGGGTTGTCGCCCTTTTCGCGGCGCACGACGGACGATCCGGGACTGAAAAACAGCGCAAAAGAAGAAAAGTGTCCCGAAACTGATGAAAACGTTCGATTTTGGGCTCCGAAAAAAGGTCCAGCAAAGCAAAGCTTGGCTGCCCCGTCGTAGAGCTCTCGGAGAGCTTTCCAACGGTATGTTGTAGGCCGCGTAACTCCTTACGGATCAAAAGTTATGGGCTCCGGAGCGACGGAGACCTGGTCCCAAGCCCCACGCCCTCGGTTTGCGGGCCCAGCCTCTACGTGAAACGAAGCTGTCTCGCCCAAGGTGCCGCGGGATTCGGTAACAGAATTGGGACGGATTGGGTTGTCGCCCTTTTCGCGGCGCGCGACGTACGATCCGGGACGGAAAAACAGCGCAAAAGCAGAAAAATGTCCCAAAACTGATGAAAACGTTCGATTTTGGGCTCCGAAAAAAGGCACAGCAAAGCGAAGCTTGGCTTTCCCGTCGTAGAGCTCTCGGAGAGCTTTCCAACGGTATGCTGTAGGCCGCGTAAGTCTTTACGGATCAAAAGTTATGGGCTCCGGAGCGACGGAGACTTGGTCGCAAGCCCCACGCCCTCGGTTTACGGGCCCAGCCTCTACGCGAAGCGAAGCTGTCTCGCCCAAGGTGCCGCGGGATTCGGTAACAAAAATGGGACGGATTGGGTTGTCGCACTTTTCGCGGCGCACGACGTACGATCCAGGACGGAAAAACAGCGCAAAAGAAGAAATGTGCCCGAAACTGATGAAAACGTTCGATTTTGGGCTCCAAAAAAAGGCACAGCGAAGCAAAGCTTGGCTGTCCCGTCGTAGAGCTCTCGGAGAGCTTTCCAACGGTATGCTGTGGGCCGCGTAACTCTTTACGGATCAAAAGTTATGGGCTCCGGAGCGACAGAGACCTGGTCCCAAGCCCCACGCCCTCGGTTTGTGGGCCCAGCCTCTACGCGAATCGAAGCTGTCTCGCCCAAGGTGCCGCGGGATTCGGTAACAGAATTGGGACGGATTGGGTTGTCGCCCTTTTCGCGGCGCACGACGTACGATCCGGGACGGAAAAACAGAGCGAAAGAAGAAAAATGTCCCGAAACTGATGAAAATGTTCGATTTTGGGCTCCGAAAAAAGGCCCAGCGAAGCTGAGCTTAGCTGTCCCGTCGTAGAGCTCTCGGAGAGCTTTCCAACGGTATGCTGTGGGCCGAGTAACTCCTTACGGATCAAAAGTTATAGGCTCCGGAGCGACAGAGACTTGGTCCCAAGCCCCACGCCCTCGGTTTGCGGGACCAGCCTCTACGTGAAGTGAATTTGTCTCGCCCAAGGTGCCGCGGGATTCAGTAACAGAATTGGGACAGATTGGGTTGTCGCCCTTTTCGCGGCGCACGACGTACGATCCGGGACGAAAAAACAGCGCAAAAGAAGAAAAGTGTCCCGAAACTAATGAAAATGTTCGATTTTGGGCTCCGAAAAAAGGCACAGCGAAGAAAAGCTTGGCTGTCCCGTCGTAGAGCTCTCGGAGGGCTTTCCTTCGGTCTGCTGTGGGCCGCGTATCTCCTTACGGATCAAAAGTTATGGGCTCCGGAGCGACGGAGACCTGGTGCCAAGCCCCACGCCCTCGGTTTGCGGGCCCAGCCTCTATGTGAAGCGAAGCTTTCTCGCCCAAGGTGCCGCGGGATTCGGTAACAAAAATGGGACGGATTGGGTTGTCGCCCTTTTCGCGGCGCACGACGTACGATCCGGGACGGAAAAACAGCGCGAAAGAAGAAAAGTGTCCCGAAACTGATGAAAACGTGCGATTTTGGGCTCTTAAAAAAGGCCCAGCAAAGCAAGGCCTAGCTGTCCAGTCGTAGAGCTCTCGGAGAGCTTTCCAACGGTATGCTGTGGGCCGCGTGACTCTTTTCGGATCAAAAGGTATGGGCTCCGGAGCGACGGAGACCTGGTCCCAAGCCCCACGCCCTCGGTTTGTGGGCCCAGCCTCTACGCGAAGCGAAGCTGTCTCGCCCAAGGTGCCGCGGGATTCGGTAACAAAAATGGGACGGGATGGGTGGTGGCCCTTTTGGCGGGGCACGACTTAGCATCCGGGATGGAAAAACAGCGCGAAAGAAGAAAAGTGTCGCGAAACTGATGAAAACGTCGGATTTTGGGCTCCGAAAAAAGCCCCAGCTAAACGAAGCCTTCTTGTCCCATCGTAGAGCTCTCGGAGAGCTTTCCAACGGTATGCTGTGGGCCGCGTAACTCTTTACGGATCAAAAGTTATGGGCTCCGGAGCGACGGAGACCTGGTCCCAAGCCCCACGCCCTCCGTTTGCGGGCCCAGCCTCTAGGTGAAACGAAGCTGTCTCGCCCAAGGTGCCGCGGGATTCGGTAACAAAAATGGGACGGATTGGGTTGTCGCCCTTTTCGCGGCGCACGACGTACAATCCGGGACGGAAAAACAGCGCAAAAGAAGAAAAGTGTCGCAAAACTGATGAAAACGTTCGATTTTGGGCTCCGAAAAAAGGCACAGCGAAGCAAAGCTTAGCTGTCCCGTCGTAGAGCTCTCGGAGAGCTTTCCAACGGTATGCTGTGGGCCGCGTAACTCTTTACGGATCAAAAGTTATGGGCTCCGGAGCGACGGAGACCTGGTCCCAAGCCCCACGCCCTCGGTTTGTGGGCCCAGCCTCTACGCGAAACGAAGCTGTCTCGCCCAAGGTGCCGCGGGATTCGGTAACAAAAATGGGACGGATTGGGTTGTCGCCCTTTTCGCGGCGCACGACGTACGATCCGGGACGGAAAAACAGCGCGAAAGAAGAAAAATGTCCCGAAACTGATGAAAACGTTCGATTTTGGGCTCCGAAAAAAGCCCCAGCGAAGCGAAGCCTTCTTGTCCCATCGTAGAGCTCTCGGAGAGCTTTCCAACGGTATGCTGTGGGCCGCGTAACTCTTTACGGATCAAAAGTTATGGGCTCTGGAGCGACGGAGACCTGGTCCCAAGCCCCACGCCCTCGGTTTGCGGGCCCAGCCTCTACGTGAAACGAAGCTGTCTCGCCCAAGGTGCCGCCGGATTCGGTAACAAAAATGGAACGGATTGGGTTGTCGCCCTTTTCGCGGCGCACGACTTAGGATCCGGGACCAAAAAACAGCGCAAAAGAAGAAAAGTGTCGCGAAACAGATGAAAACGTTCGATTTTGGGCTCCGAAAAAAGGCACAGCGAAGAAAAGCTTGGCTGTCCCGTCGTAGAACTCTCGGAGAGCTTTCCAACAGTATGCTGTGGGCGAGTAACTCTTTACGGATCAAAAGTTATGGGCTCCGGAGCGACGGAGACCTGGTCCCAAGCCCCACGCCCTCGGTTTGCGGGCCGAGTCTCTACGCGAAGCGAAGCTGTCTCGCCCAAGGTGCCGCCGGATTCGGTAACAAAAATGGAACGGATTGGGTTGTCGCCCTTTTCGCGGCGCACGACTTAGGATCCGGGACGGAAAAACAGCGCAAAAGAAGAAAAGTGTCGCGAAACTGATGAAAACGTTCGATTTTGGGCTCCGAAAAAAGGCACAGCGAAGAAAAGCTTGGCTGTCCCGTCGTAGAGCTCTCGGAGAGCTTTCCAACGGTATGCTGTGGGCCGCGTAACTCTTTGCGGATCAAATGTTATGGGCTCCGGAGCGACGGAGACCTGGTCCCAAGCCCCACGCCCTCGGTTTACGGGCCCAGCCTCTACGCGAAACGAAGCTGTCTCGCCCAAGGTGCCGCGGGATTCGGTAACAGAAATGGGACGGATCGGGTTGTCGCCCTTTTCGCGGCGCACGACGGACGATCCGGGCCGGAAAAACAGAGCAAAAGAAGAAAAGTGCCACGAAACTGATGAAAACGTTCGATTTTGGGCTCCGAAAAAAGGCCCAGCGAAGCAAAGCTTAGCTGCCCCATCGTAGAGCTCTCGGCGAGCTTCCCACGGGTATGCTGTGGGCCGCGTACCTCCTTACGGATCAAAAGTTATGGGCTCCGGAGCGACGGAGCCCTGGTCCCAAGCCCCACGCCCTCGGTTTGCTGGCCCAGCCTCTACGCGAATCGAAGCTGTCTCGCCCAAGGTGTCGCGGGATTCGGTAACAGAATTGGGACGGATTGGGTTGTCGCCCTTTTCGCGGCGCACGACGTACGATCCGGGACGGAAAAACAGCGCAAAAGAAGAAAAGTGTCGCAAAACTGATGAAAACGTTCGATTTTGGGCTCCGAAAAAAGGCACAGCGAAGCAAAGCTTAGCTGTCCCGTCGTAGAGCTCTCGGAGAGCTTTCCAACGGTATGCTGTGGGCGGCGTAACTCTTTACGGATCAAAAGTTATGGGCTCCGGAGCGACGGAGACCTGGTCCCAAGCCCCACGCCCTCGGTTTGTGGGCCCAGCCTCTACGCGAAACGAAGCTGTCTCGCCCAAGGTGCCGCGGGATTCGGTAACAAAAATGGGACGGATTGGGTTGTCGCCCTTTTCGCGGCGCACGACGTACGATCCGGGACGGAAAAACAGCGCGAAAGAAGAAAAATGTCCCGAAACTGATGAAAACGTTCGATTTTGGGCTCCGAAAAAAGCCCCAGCGAAGCGAAGCCTTCTTGTCCCATCGTAGAGCTCTCGGAGAGCTTTCCAACGGTATGCTGTGGGCCGCGTAACTCTTTACGGATCAAAAGTTATGGGCTCTGGAGCGACGGAGACCTGGTCCCAAGCCCCACGCCCTCGGTTTGCGGCCCCAGCCTCTACCCGAAGCGAACCTGCCTCGCCCAAGGTGCCGCCGGATTCGGTAACAAAAATCGAACGGATTGGGTTGTCGACCTTTTCGCGGCGCACGACTTAGGATCCGGGACCAAAAAACAGCGCAAAAGAAGAAAAGTGTCGCGAAACATATGAAAACGTTCGATTTTGGGCTCCGAAAAAAGGCACAGCGAAGAAAAGCTTGGCTGTCCCGTCGTAGAGCTCTCGGAGAGCTTTCCAACGGTATGCTGTGGGCGAGTAACTCTTTACGGATCAAAAGTTATGGGCTCCGGAGCGACGGAGACCTGGTCCCAAGCCCCACGCCCTCGGTTTGGGGGCCCAGCCTCTACGCGAAGCGAAGCTGTCTCGCCCAAGGTGCCGCCGGATTCGGTAACAAAAATGGAACGGATTGGGTTGTCGCCCTTTTCGTGGCGCACGACTAAGGATCTGGGACGGAAAAACAGCGCAAAAGAAGAAAAGTGTCGCGAAACTGATGAAAACGTTCGATTTTGGGCTCCGAAAAAAGGCACAGCGAAGCAAGACTTAGTTGTCCCGTCGTAGAGCTCTCGGAGATCTTTCCAACGGTATGCTGTGGACCGCGTAACTCTTTACGGATCAAAAGTTATGGGCTCCGGAGCGACGGAGACCTGGTCCCAAGCCCCACGCCCTCGGTTTGCGGGCCCAGCCTCTACGCGAATCGAAGCTGTCTCGCCCAAGGTGTCGCGGGATTCGGTAACAGAATTGGGACGGATTGGGTTGTCGCCCTTTTCGCGGCGCACGACGTACGATCCGGGACGGAAAAACAGCGCGAAAGAAGAAAAATGTCCCGAAACTGATGAAAACGTTCGATTTTGGGCTCCGAAAAAAGGCACAGCGAAGCATAGCTTAGCTGTCCCGTCGTAGAACTCTCGGAGAGCTTTCCAACGGTATGCTGTGGGCCGCGTAACTCTTTACGGATCAAAAGTTATGGGCTCCGGAGCGACGGAGACTTGGTCCCAAGCCCCACGCCCTCGGTTTGTGGGCCCAGCCTCTACGCGAAGCGAAGCTGTCTCGCCCAAGGTGCCGCGGGATTCGGTAACAAAAATGGGAAGGATTGGGTCGTCGCCCTTTTCGCGGCGCACGACTTACGATCCGGGACGGAAAAATAGCACAAAAGATGAAAAGTGTCCTGAAACTGATGAAATCGTTCGATTTTGGGCTCCGAAAAAAGGCACAGCGAAACGAAGCTTGGCTGTCCCGTCGTAGAGCTCTCGGAGAGCTTTCCAACGGTATACTGTGGGCAGCGTAACTCTTTACGGATCAAAAGTTATGGGCTCCGGAGCGATGGAGACTTGGTCGCAAGCCCCACGCCCTCGGTTTGCGGGCCCAGCCTCTACGCGAAACGAAGCTGTCTCGCCCAAGGTGTCGCGGGATTCGGTAACAGAATTGGGACGGATTGGGTTGTCGCCCTTTTCGCGGCGGACGACGTACGATCCGGGACGGAAAAACAGCGCAAAAGAAGAAAAGTGTCCCGAAACTGATGAAAACGTTCGATTTTGGGCTCCGAAAAAAGGCACAGCGAAGCATAGCTTGGTTGTCCTGTCGTAGAGCTCTCGGAGAGCTTTCCAACGGTATGCTGTGGGCCGCGTAAATCTTTACGGATCAAAAGTTATGGGCTCCAGAGCGACGGAGACTTGATCCCAAGCCCCACGACCTCGGTTTGTGGGCCCAGCCTCTACACGAAGCGAAGCTGTCTCGCCCAAGGTGTCGCGGGATTCGGTAACAGAATTGGGACGGATTGGGTTGTCGCCCTTTTCGCGGCGCACGACGTACGATCCGGGATGGAAAAACAGCGCGAAAGAAGAAAAATGTCCCGAAACTGATGAAAACGTTCGATTTTGGGCTCTGAAAAAAGGCCCAGCAAAGCGATGCTTGGCTGTCCCGTCGTAGAGCTCTCGGAGAGCTTTCCAACGGTATGCTGTGGGCCGCGTAACTCTTTACGAATCAAAAGTTATGGGCTCCGGAGCGACGGAGACCTGGTCCCAAGCCCCACGCCCTCGGTTTGTGGGCCCAGCCTCTACGCGAAGCGAAGCTGTCTCGCCCAAGGTGTCGCGGGATTCGGTAACAGAATTGGGACGGATTGGGTTGTCGCCCTTTTCGCGGCGCACGACGTACGATCCGGGACGGAAAAACAGCGTAAAAGAAGAAAATTGTCGCGAAACTGATGAAAATGTTCAATTTTGGGCTCTGAAAAAAGGCCCAACGAAGCAGGCTTAGCTGCCCCGTCGTAGAGCTCTCGAACTGCTTTCCAACGGTATACTGTGGGCCGCGTAACTCTTTACGGATCCAAAGTTATCGGCTCCGGAGCGACGGAGACCTGGTCCCAAGCCCCACGCCCTCGGTTTGTGGGCCCAGCCTCTACGCGAAGCGAAGCTGTCTCGCCCAAGGTGCCGCGGGATTCGGTAACAAAAATGGGACGGATTGGGTTGTCGCCCTTTTCGCGGCGCACGACGTACGATCCGGGACGGAAAAACAGCGCGAAAGAAGAAAAATGTCCCGAAACTGATGAAACCGTTCGATTTTGGGCCCCGAAAAAAGCCCCAGCGAAGCAAAGCTTACCTCCCACATCGTAGAGCTCTCGGAGAGCTTTCCAACGGTATGCTGTCGGCCGCTTAACTCCTTACGGATCAAAAGTTATGGGCTTCGGAGTGACGGAGACCTGGTCCCAAGCCCCACGCCCTCGGTTTGCGGGCCCAGCCTCTACGCGAAGCGAAGCTGTCTCGCCCAAGGTGCCGCCGGATTCGGTAACAAAAATGGAACGGATTGGGTTGTCGCCCTTTTCGCGGCGCACGACTTAGGATCCGGGACGGAAAAACAGCGCAAAAGAAGAAAAGTGTCGCGAAACAGATGAAAACGTTCGATTTTGGGCTCCGAAAAAAGGCACAGCGAAGAAAAGCTTGGCTGTCCCGTCGTAGAGCTCTCGGAGAGCTTTCCAACGGTATGCTGTGGGCCGCGTAACTCTTTACGGATCAAAAGTTATCAGCTCCGGAGCGACGGAGACCTGGTCCCAAGCCCCGCGCCCTCGGCTTGCGGGCCCAGCCTCCACGCGAAACGAAGCTGTCTCGCCCAAGGTGCCGCGGGATTCGATAACAGAAATGGGACGGATTGTGTTGTCGCCCTTTTCGCGACGCACGACGCACGATCCTGGACCGAAAAACAGCGCAAAAGCAGAAAAGTGTCCCAAAACTGATGAAAACGTTCTATTTTGGGCTCCGAAAAATGGCCCAGCTAAGCAAAGCTTAGCTGCCCCATCGTAGAGCTCTCGGAGAGCTTTCCAACGGTATGCTGTCGGCCGCTTAACTCCTTACGGATCAAAAGTTATGGGCTCGGGAGCGACGGACACCTGGTCCCAAGCCCCACGCCCTCGGTTTGCGCGCCCAAGGTGTCGCGGGATTCGGTAACAGAATTGGGACGGATTGGGTTGTCGCCCTTTTCGCGGCGCACGACGTACGATCCGGGACGGAAAAACAGCGCGAAAGAAGAAAAATGTCCCGAAACTGATGAAAACGTTCGATTTTGGGCTCCGAAAAAAGGCACAGCGAAGCAAAGCTTAGCTGTCCCGTCGTAGAACTCTCGGAGAGCTTTCCAACGGTATGCTGTGGGCCGCGTAACTCTTTACGGATCAAAAGTTATGGGCTCCGGAGCGACGGAGACTTGGTCCCAAGCCCCACGCCCTCTGTTTGTGGGCCCAGCCTCTACGCGAAGAGAAGCTGTCTCGCCCAAGGTGCCGCGGTATTCGGTAACAAAAATGGGAAGGATTGGGTTGTCGCCCTTTTCGCGGCGCACGACTTACGATCCGGGACGGAAAAATAGCACAAAAGATGAAAAGTGTCCTGAAACTGATGAAATCGTTCGATTTTGGGCTCCGAAAAAAGGCACAGCGAAACGAAGCTTGGCTGTCCCGTCGTAGAGCTCTCGGAGAGCTTTCCAACGGTATACTGTGGGCCGCGTAACTCTTTACGGATCAAGAGTTATGGGCTGCGGAGCAACGGAGACCTGGTCCCAAGCCCCACGCCCTCGGTTTGGGGGCCCAGCCTCTACGTGAAGCGAAGGTGGCTCGCCCAAGGTGCCGCCGGATTCGGTAACAAAAATGGAACGGATTGGGTTGTCGCCCTTTTCGTGGCGCACGACTAAGGATCCGGGACGGAAAAACAGCGCAAAAGAAGAAAAGTGTCGCGAAACTGATGAAAACGTTCGATTTTGGGCTCTGAAAAAAGGCACAGCGAAGCAAGACTTAGTTGTCCCGTCGTAGAGCTCTCGGAGAGCTTTCCAACGGTATGCTGTGGGCCGCGTAACTCTTTACGGATCAAAAGTTATGGGCTCCGGAGCGACGGAGACCTGGTCCCAAGCCCCACGCCCTCGGTTTGCGGGCCCAGCCTCTACGCGAATCGAAGCTGTCTCGCCCAAGGTGTCGCGGGATTCGGCAACAGAAGTGGGACGGATTGGGTTGTCGCCCTTTTCGCGGCGCACGACGTACGATCCGGGACGGAAAAACAGCGCGAAAGAAGAAAAATGTCCCGAAACTGATGAAAACGTTCGATTTTGGGCTCCGAAAAAAGGCACAGCGAAGCATAGCTTAGCTGTCCCGTCGTAGAACTCTCGGAGAGCTTTCCAACGGTATGCTGTGGGCCGCGTAACTCTTTACGGATCAAAAGTTATGGGCTCCGGAGCGACGGAGACTTGGTCCCAAGCCCCACGCCCTCTGTTTGTGGGCCCAGCCTCTACGCGAAGAGAAGCTGTCTCGCCCAAGGTGCCGCGGTATTCGGTAACAAAAATGGGAAGGATTGGGTTGTCGCCCTTTTCGCGGCGCACGACTTACGATCCGGGACGAAAAAATAGCACAAAAGATGAAAAGTGTCCTGAAACTGATGAAATCGTTCGATTTTGGGCTCCGAAAAAAGGCACAGCGAAACGAAGCTTGGCTGTCCCGTCGTAGAGCTCTCGGAGAGCTTTCCAACGGTATACTGTGGGCCTCGTAACTCCTTACGGATCAAATTTTATGGGCCCCGGAACGCCGGAGACCTGGTCCCAAGCCCAACGCCCTCGGTTTAGGGGCCCAGCCTCTACGCGAAGCGAAGCTGTCTCGCCCAAGGTGCCGCTGGATTCGGTAACAGAAATGGAACGGATTGGGTTGTCGCCCTTTTCGTGGCGCACGACTAAGGATCCGGGACGGAAAAACAGCGCAAAAGAAGAAAAGTGTCGCGAAACTGATGAAAACGTTCGATTTTGGGCTCCGAAAAAAGGCACAGCGAAGCAAGACTTAGTTGTCCCGTCGTAGAGCTCTCGGAGAGCTTTCCAACGGTATGCTGTGGGCCGCGTAACTCTTTACGGATCAAAAGTTATGGGCTCCGGAGCGACGGAGACCTGGTCCCAAGCCCCACGCCCTCGGTTTGCGGGCCCAGCCTCTACGCGAATCGAAGCTGTCTCGCCCAAGGTGTCGCGGGATTCGGTAACAGAATTGGGACGGATTGGGTTGTCGCCCTTTTCGCGGCGCACGACGTACGATCCGGGACGGAAAAACAGCGCGAAAGAAGAAAAATGTCCCGAAACTGATGAAAACGTTCGATTTTGGGCTCCGAAAAAAGGCACAGCGAAGCATTGCTTAGCTGTCCCGTCGTAGAACTCTCGGAGAGCTTTCCAACGGTATGCTGTGGGCCGCGTAACTCTTTACGGATCAAAAGTTATGGGCTCCGGAGCGACGGAGACTTGGTCCCAAGCCCCACGCCCTCGGTTTGTGGGCCCAGCCTCTACGCGAAGCGAAGCTGTCTCGCCCAAGGTGCCGCGGGATTCGGTAACAAAAATGGGAAGGATTGGGTTGTCGCCCTTTTCGCGGCGCACGACTTACGATCCGGGACGAAAAAATAGCACAAAAGATGAAAAGTGTCATGAAACTGATGAAATCGTTCGATTTTGGGCTCCGAAAAAAGGCACAGCGAAACGAAGCTTGGCTGTCCCGTTGTATAGCTCTCGGAGAGCTTTCCAACGGTATACTGTGGGCAGCGTAACTCTTTACGGATCAAAAGTTATGGGCTCCGGAGCGATGGAGACTTGGTCGCAAGCCCCACGCCCTCGGTTTGCGGGCCCAGCCTCTACGCGAAACGAAGCTGTCTCGCCCAAGGTGTCGCGGGATTCGGTAACAGAATTGGGACGGATTGGGTTGTCGCCCTTTTCGCGGCGGACGACGTACGATCCGGGACGGAAAAACAGCGCAAAAGAAGAAAAGTGTCCCGAAACTGATGAAAACGTTCGATTTTGGGCTCCGAAAAAAGGCACAGCGAAGCATAGCTTGGTTGTCCTGTCGTAGAGCTCTCGGAGAGCTTTCCAACGGTATGCTGTGGGCCGCGTAAATCTTTACGGATCAAAAGTTATGGGCTCCAGAGCGACGGAGACTTGATCCCAAGCCCCACGACCTCGGTTTGTGGGCCCAGCCTCTACACGAAGCGAAGCTGTCTCGCCCAAGGTGTCGCGGGATTCGGTAACAGAATTGGGACGGATTGGGTTGTCGCCCTTTTCGCGGCGCACGACGTACTATCCGGGACGGAAAAATAGCGCGAAAGAAGAAAAATGTCCCGAAACTGATGAAAACGTTCGATTTTGGGCTCTGAAAAAAGGCCCAGCAAAGCGATGCTTGGCTGTCCCGTCGTAGAGCTCTCGGAGAGCTTTCCAACGGTATGCTGTGGGCCGCGTAACTCTTTACGAATCAAAAGTTATGGGCTCCGGAGCGACGGAGACCTGGTCCCAAGCCCCACGCCCTCGGTTTGTGGGCCCAGCCTCTACGCGAAGCGAAGCTGTCTCGCCCAAGGTGTCGCGGGATTCGGTAACAGAATTGGGACGGATTGGGTTGTCGCCCTTTTCGCGGCGCACGACGTACGATCCGGGACAGAAATACAGCGCAAAAGAAGAAAAGTGTCCCGAAACTGATGAAAACGTTCGATTTTGGGCTCCGAAAAAAGGCCCAGCGAAGCTAAGCTTAGCTGCGCAGTCGTAGAGCTCTCGGAGAGCTTTCTAACGGTATGCTGTGGGCCGCGTTACTCCTTACGGATCAAAAGTTATGGGCTCCGGAGCGACGGAGACCTGGTCCCAAGCCCCACGCACTCGGTTTGCGGGCCCAGCCTCTACGCGAAGCGAAGCTGTCTCGCCCAAGGTGCCACGGGATTCGGTAACAAAAATGGGACGGATTGGGTTGTCGCCCTTTTCGCGGCGCACGACGTACGATCCGGGACGGAAAAACAGCGCGAAAGAAGAAAAATGTCCCGAAACTGATGAAAACGTTCGATTTTGGGCTCCGAAAAAAGCCCCAGCGAAGCAAAGCTTGCTTGTCCCATCGTAGAGCTCTCGGAGAGCTTTCCAACAGTATGCTGTGGGCCGCGTAACTCTTTACGGATCAAAAGTTATGGGCTCTTGAGCGACGGAGACCTGGTCCCAAGCCCCACGCCCTCGGTTTGCGGGCCCAGCCTCTACGCGAAGCGAAGCTGTCTCGCCCAAGGTGCCGCCGGATTCGGTAACAAAAATGGAACGGATTGGGTTGTCGCCCTTTTCGCGGCGCACGACTTAGGATCCGGGACGGAAAAACAGCGCAAAAGAAGAAAAGTGTCGCGAAACTGATGAAAACGTTCGATTTTGGGCTCCGAAAAAAGGCACAGCGAAGAAAAGCTTGGCAGTCCCGTCGTAGAGCTCTCGGAGAGCTTTCCAACGGTATGCTGTGGGCCGCGTAACTCTTTACGGATCAAAAGTTATGGGCTCCGGAGCGACGGAGACCAGGTCCCAAGCCCCACGCCCTCGGTTTGCGGGCCCAGCCTCTAGGTGAAACGAAGCTGTCTCGCCCAAGGTGCCGCGGGATTCGGTAACAGAAATGGGACGGATTGGGTTGTCGCCCTTTTCGCGGCGTACGACGGACGATCCGGGACGGAAAAACAGCGCAAAAGAAGAAAAGAGGCAGAAAACTGATGAAAACGTTCGATTTTGGGCTCCGAAAAAAGGCCCAGCGAAGCAAATCTTAGCTGTCCCGTCGTAGAGCTCTCGGAGAGCTTTCCAACGGTATGCTGTGGGCCGCGTAACTCTTTACGGATCAAAAGTTATTGGCTCCGGAGGGACGGAGGCCTGGGCCGAAGCCCCACGCCCTCGGTTTGCGGGCCCAAGGTGTCGCGGGATTCGGTAACAGAATTGTGACGGATTGGGTTGTCGCCCTTTTCGCGGCGCCCGACGTACGATCCGGGACGAAAAAACAGCGCAAAAGAAGAAAAGTGTCCCGAAACTGATGAAAGCGTTCGATTTTGAGCTCCCAAAAAAGGCACAGCGAAGCAAAGCTTGGCTGTCCCGTCGTAGAGCTCTCGGAGAGCTTTCCAACGGTATGCTGTGGGCCGCGTAACTCTTTACGGATCAAAAGTTATGGGCTCCGGAGCGACGGAGACTTGGTCCCAAGCCCCACGCCCTCTGTTTGTGGGCCCAGCCTCTACGCGAAGTGAAGCTGTCTCGCCCAAGGTGCCGCGGTATTCGGTAACAAAAATGGGAAGGATTGGGTTGTCGCCCTTTTCGCGGCGCACGACTTACGATCCGGGACGGAAAAATAGCACAAAAGATGAAAAGTGTCCTGAAACTGATGAAATCGTTCGATTTTGGGCTCCGAAAAAAGGCACAGAGAAACGAAGCTTGGCTGTCCCGTCGTAGAGCTCTCGGAGAGCTTTCCAACGGTATACTGTGGGCCGCGTAACTCTTTACGGATCAAAAGTTATGGGCTCCGGAGCGATGGAGACTTGGTCGCAAGCCCCACGCCCTCGGTTTGCGGGCCCAGCCTCTACGCGAAACGAAGCTGTCTCGCCCAAGGTGCCGCGGGATTCGGTAACAGAATTGGGACGGATTGGGTTGTCGCCCTTTTCGCGGCGCACGACGTACGATCCGGGACGGAAAAACAGAGCGAAAGAAGAAAAATGTCCCGAAACTGATGAAAATGTTCGATTTTGGGCTCCGAAAAAAGGCCCAGCGAAGCAGAGCTTAGCTGTCCCGTCGTAGAGCTCTCGGAGAGCTTTCCAACGGTATGCTGTGGGCCGCGTAACTCTTTACGGATCAAATGTTATGGGCTCCGGAGCGACGGAGACCTGGTCCCAAGCCCCACGCCCTCGGTTTGCGGGCCCAGCCTCTACGCGAATCGAAGCTGTCTCGCCCAAGGTGTCGCGGGATTCGGTAACAGAATTGGGACGGATTGGGTTGTCGCCCTTTTCGCGGCGCACGACGTACGATCCGGGACGGAAAAACAGCACGAAAGAAGAAAAGTGTCCCAAAACTGAAGAAAACGTTCAATTTTGGGCTCCGAAAAAAGGCCCAGCAGAGCTAATCTTAGGTGTCCAGTCGTAGAACTCTCGGAGAGCTTTCCAACGGTATGCTGTGGGCCGCGTAACTCTTTACGGATCAAAAGTTATGGGCTCCGGAGCGACGGAGACCTGGTCCCAAGCCCCACGCCTTCGGTTTGCGAGCCCAGCCTCTACGCGAAGCGAAGCTGTCTCGCCCAAGGTGCCGCGGGATTCGGTAACAAAAATGGGACGGATTGGGTTGTCGCCCTTTTCGCGGCGCACGACGTACGATCCGGGACGGAAAAACAGCGCGAAAGAAGAAAAGTGTCCCGAAACTGATGAAAACGTTCGATTTTGGGCTCCGAAAAAAGGCCCAGCAAAGCAAGGCCTAGCTGTCCAGTCGTAGAGCTCTCGGAGAGCTTTCCAACGGTATGCTGTGGGCCGCGTAACTCTTTACGGATCAAAAGTTATGGGCTCCGGAACGACGGAGACCTGGTCCCAAGCCCCACGCCCTCGTTTGCGCCCCCAGCCTCTACGCGAAGCGAAGCTGTCTCGCCCAAGGTGCCGCGGGATTCGGTAACAAAAATGGGAAGGATTGGGTCGTCGCCCTTTTCGCGGCGCACGACTTACGATCCGGGACGGAAAAATAGCACAAAAGATGAAAAGGGTCCTGAAACTGATGAAATCGTTCGATTTTGGGCTCCGAAAAAAGGCACAGCGAAACGAAGCTTGGCTGTCCCGTTGTATAGCTCTCGGAGAGCTTTCCAACGGTATACTGTGGGCAGCGTAACTCTTTACGGATCAAAAGTTATGGGCTCCGGAGCGATGGAGACTTGGTCGCAAGCCCCACGCCCTCGGTTTGCGGGCCCAGCCTCTACGCGAAACGAAGCTGTCTCGCCCAAGGTGTCGCGGGATTCGGTAACAGAATTGGGACGGATTGGGTTGTCGCCCTTTTCGCGGCGGACGACGTACGATCCGGGACGGAAAAACAGCGCAAAAGAAGAAAAGTGTCCCGAAACTGATGAAAACGTTCGATTTTGGGCTCCGAAAAAAGGCACAGCGAAGCATAGCTTGGTTGTCCTGTCGTAGAGCTCTCGGAGAGCTTTCCAACGGTATGCTGTGGGCCGCGTAAATCTTTACGGATCAAAAGTTATGGGCTCCAGAGCGACGGAGACTTGATCCCAAGCCCCACGACCTCGGTTTGTGGGCCCAGCCTCTACACGAAGCGAAGCTGTCTCGCCCAAGGTGTCGCGGGATTCGGTAACAGAAATGGGACGGATTGGGTTGTCGCCCTTTTCGCGGCGCACGACGTACGATCCGGGACGGAAAAACAGCGCGAAAGAAGAAAAATGTCCCGAAACTGATGAAAACGTTCGATTTTGGGCTCTGAAAAAAGGCCCAGCAAAGCGATGCTTGGCTGTCCCGTCGTAGAGCTCTCGGAGAGCTTTCCAACGGTATGCTGTGGGCCGCGTAACTCTTTACGAATCAAAAGTTATGGGCTCCGGAGCGACGGAGACCTGGTCCCATGCCCCACGCCCTCGGTTTGTGGGCACAGCCTCTACGCGAAGCGAAGCTGTCTCGCCCAAGGTGTCGCGGGATTCGGTAACAGAAATGGGACGGATCGGGTTGTCGCCCTTTTCGCGGCGCACGACGGACGATCCGGGACGGAAAGACAGCGCAAGAGAAGAAAAGTGTCTCGACACTGATGAAAACGTTCGATTTTGGGCTCCGAAAAATGGCCCAGCGAAGCTAAGCTTTGCTGTCCCGTCGTAGAGCTCTCGGAGAGCTTTCCAACGGTATGCTGTGGGCCGCGTAACTCCTTACGGATCAAAAGTTATGGGCTCCGGAGCGACGGAGACCTGGTCCCAAGCCCCGCGCCCTCGGTTTGCGCGCCCAACCTCTACGCGAAGCGAAGCTGTCTCGCCCAAGGTGCCGCGGGATTCGGTAACAAAAATGGGACGGATTGGGTTGTCGCCATTTTCGCGGCGCACGACGTACGATCCGGGACGGAAAAACAGCGCGAAAGAAGAAAAATGTCCCGAAACTGATGAAAACGTTCGATTTTGGGCTCCGAAAAAAGCCCCAGCGAAGCAAAGCTTGCTTGTCCCATCGTAGAGCTCTCGGAGAGCTTTCCAACAGTATGCTGTGGGCCGCGTAACTCTTTACGGATCAAAAGTTATGGGCTCTTGAGCGACGGAGACCTGGTCCCAAGCCCCACGCCCTCGGTTTGCGGGCCCAGCCTCTACGCGAAGCGAAGCTGTCTCGCCCAAGGTGCCGCCGGATTCGGTAACAAAAATGGAACGGATTGGGTTGTCGCCCTTTTCGCGGCGCACGACTTAGGATCCGGGACGGAAAAACAGCGCAAAAGAAGAAAAGTGTCGCGAAACTGATGAAAACGTTCGATTTTGGGCTCCGAAAAAAGGCACAGCGAAGAAAAGCTTGGCAGTCCCGTCGTAGAGCTCTCGGAGAGCTTTCCAACGGTATGCTGTAGGCCGCGTAACTCCTTACGGATCAAAAGTTATGGGCTCCGGAGCGACGGAGACCAGGTCCCAAGCCCCACGCCCTCGGTTTGCGGGCCCAGCCTCTAGGTGAAACGAAGCTGTCTCGCCCAAGGTGCCGCGGGATTCGGTAACAGAAATGGGACGGATTGGGTTGTCGCCCTTTTCGCGGCGTACGACGGACGATCCGGGACGGAAAAACAGCGCAAAAGAAGAAAAGTGTCCCGAAACTGATGAAAACGTTCGATTTTGGGCTCCGAAAAAAGGTCCAGCGAAGCAAAGCTTGGCTGCCCCGTCGTAGAGCTCTCGGAGAGCTTTCCAACGGTATGCTGTAGGCCGCGTAACTCCTTACGGATCAAAAGTTATGGGCTCCGGAGCGACGGAGACCTTGTCCCAAGCCCCACGCCCTCGGTTTGCGCGCCCAAGGTGTCGCGGGATTCGGTAACAGAATTGTGACGGATTGGGTTGTCGCCCTTTTCGCGGCGCACGACGGACGATCCGGGACGGAAAAACAGCGCAAAAGAAGAAAAGTGTCCCGAAACTGATGAAAACGTTCGATTTTGGGCTCTGAAAAAAGGTCCAGCGAAGCGAAGCTTGGCTGTCCCGTCGTAGAACTCTCGGAGAGCTTTCCAACGGTATGCTGTAGGCCGCGTAACTCCTTACGGATCAAAAGTTATGGGCTCCGGAGCGACGGAGACCTGGTCCCAATCCCCACGCCCTCAGTTTGCGGGCCCAGCCTCTACGCGAAGTGAAGCTGTCTCGCCCAAGGTGCCGCGGTATTCGGTAACAAAAATAGGAAGGATTGGGTTGTCGCCCTTTTCGCGGCGCACGACATACGATCCGGGACGGAAAAATAGCACAAAAGATGAAAAGTGTCCTGAAACTGATGAAATCGTTCGATTTTGGGCTCCGAAAAAAGGCACAGAGAAACGAAGCTTGGCTGTCCCGTCGTAGAGCTCTCGGAGAGCTTTCCAACGGTATACTGTGGGCCGCGTAACTCTTTACGGATCAAAAGTTATGGGCTCCGGAGCCACGGAGACCTGGTCCCAAGCCCCACGCCCTCTGTTTGCGGGCCCAGCCTCTACGCGAAGCGAAGCTATCTCGCCCAAGGTGCGGCGGGATTCGGTAACAAAAATGGGAAGGATTGGGTTGTCGCCCTTTTCGCGGCGCACGACTTACGATCCGAGACGGAAAAATAGCACAAAAGAAGAAAAGTGTCCTGAAACTGATGAAATCGTTCGATTTTGGGCTCCGAAAAAAGGCACAGCGAAACGAAGCTTGGCTGTCCCGTCGTAGAGCTCTCGGAGAGCTTTCCAACGGTATACTGTGGGCCGCGTAACTCTTTACGGATCAAAAGTTATGGGCTCCGGAGCGATGGAGACTTGGTCGCAAGCCCCACGCCCTCGGTTTGCGGGCCCAGCCTCTACGCGAAACGAAGCTGTCTCGCCCAAGGTGCCGCGGGATTCGGTAACAGAATTGGGACGGATTGGGTTGTCGCCCTTTTCGCGGCGCACGACGTACGATCCGGGACGGAAAAACAGAGCGAAAGAAGAAAAATGTCCCGAAACTGATGAAAATGTTCGATTTTGGGCTCCGAAAAAAGGCCCAGCGAAGCAGAGCTTAGCTGTCCCGTCGTAGAGCTCTCGGAGAGCTTTCCAACAGTATGCTGTGGGCCGCGTAACTTTTTACGGACCAGAAGTTCTGGGCTCCGGAGCGACGGAGACCTGGTCCCAAGCCCCACGCCCTCGGTTTGCGGGCCCAGCCTCTACGCGAATCGAAGCTGTCTCGCCCAAGGTGTCGCGGGATTCGGTAACAGAATTGGGATGGATTGGGTTGTCGCCCTTTTCGCGGCGCACGACGTACGATCCGGGACGGAAAAACAGTGCGGAAGAAGAAAAATGTCCCGAAACTGATGAAAACGTTCGATTTTGGGCTCCGAAAAAAGGCACAGCGAAGCGTAGCTTAGCTGTCCCGTCGTAGAACTCTCGGAGGGCTTTCCAACGGTATGCTGTGGGCCGCGTCCCTCTTTACGGATCAAAAGTTATGGGCCCCGGAGCGCCGGCGACCTGGTCCCAAGCCCCAAGCCCTCGGTTTGTGGGCCCAGCCTCTACGCGAAGCGAAGCTGTCTCGCCCAAGGTGCCGCGGGATTCGGTAACAAAAATGGGAAGGATTGGGTCGTCGCCCTTTTCGCGGCGCACGACTTACGATCCGGGACGGAAAAATAGCACAAAAGATGAAAAGTGTCCTGAAACTGATGAAATCGTTCGATTTTGGGCTCCGAAAAAAGGCACAGCGAAACGAAGCTTGGCTGTCCCGTCGTAGAGCTCTCGGAGAGCTTTCCAACGGTATACTGTGGGCCGCGTAACTCTTTACGGATCAAAAGTTATGGGCTCCGGAGCGATGGAGACTTGGTCGCAAGCCCCACGCCCTCGGTTTGCGGGCCCAGCCTCTACGCGAAACGAAGCTGTCTCGCCCAAGGTGCCGCGGGATTCGGTAACAGAATTGGGACGGATTGGGTTGTCGCCCTTTTCGCGGCGCACGACGTACGATCCGGGACGGAAAAACAGAGCGAAAGAAGAAAAATGTCCCGAAACTGATGAAAATGTTCGATTTTGGGCTCCGAAAAAAGGCCCAGCGAAGCAGAGCTTAGCTGTCCCGTCGTAGAGCTCTCGGAGAGCTTTCCAACGGTATGCTGTGGGCCGCGTAACTCTTTACGGATCAAATGTTATGGGTTCCGGAGCGACGGAGACCTGGTCCCAAGCCCCACGCCCTCGGTTTGCGGGCCCAGCCTCTACGCGAATCGAAGCTGTCTCGCCCAAGGTGTCGCGGGATTCGGTAACAGAATTGGGACGGATTGGGTTGTCGCCCTTTTCGCGGCGCACGATGTACGATCCGGGACGAAAAAACAGCGCAAAAGAAGAAAAGTGTCGCAAAACTGATGAAAACGTTCGATTTTGGGCTCCGAAAAAAGGCACAGCGAAGCGTAGCTTAGCTGTCCCGTCGTAGAACTCTCGGAGAGCTTTCCAATTGTATGCTGTGGGCCGCGTAACTCTTTACGGATCAAAAGTTATGGGCTCCGGAGCGACGGAGACCTGGTCCCAAGCCCCACGCCCTCGGTTTGTGGGCCCAGCCTCTACGCGAAGCGAAGCTGTCTCGCCCAAGGTGCCGCGGGATTCGGTAACAAAAATGGGACGGATTGGGTTGTCGCCCTTTTCGCGGCGCACGACGTACGATCCGGGACGGAAAAACAGCGCGAAAGAAGAAAAATGTCCCGAAACTGATGAAAACGTTCGATTTTGGGCTCCGAAAAAAGGCACAGCGAAGCATAGCTTAGCTATCCCTTCGTAGAGCTCTCGGAGCACTTTCCAACGGTATGCTGTGGGCCGCGTAACTCTTTACGGATCAAAAGTTATGGGCTCCGGAGCGACGGAGACCTGGTCGCAAGCCCCACGCCCTCGGTTTGCGGGCCCAGCCTCTACGCGAAGCGAAGCTGTCTCGCCCAAGGTGCCGCGGGATTCGGTAACAAAAATGGGAAGGATTGGGTTGTCGCCCTTTTCGCGGCGCACGACTTACGATCCGGGACGGAAAAATAGCACAAAAGATGAAAAGTGTCCTGAAACTGATGAAATCGTTCGATTTTGGGCTCCGAAAAAAGGCATAGCGAAACGAAGCTTGGCTGTCCCGTCGTAGAGCTCTCGGAGAGCTTTCCAACGGTATACTGTGGGCCGCGTAACTCTTTACGGATCAAAAGTTATGGGCTCCGGAGCGATGGAGACTTGGTCGCAAGCCCCACGCCCTCGGTTTGCGGGCCCAGCCTCTACGCGAAACGAAGCTGTCTCGCCCAAGGTGCCGCGGGATTCGGTAACAGAATTGGGACGGATTGGGTTGTCGCCCTTTTCGCGGCGCACGACGTACGATCCGGGACGGAAAAACAGAGCGAAAGAAGAAAAATGTCCCGAAACTGATGAAAATGTTCGATTTTGGGCTCCGAAAAAAGGCGCAGCAAAGCAGAGCTTAGCTGTCCCGTCGTAGAGCTCTCGGAGAGCTTTCCAACGGTATGTTGTGGGCCGCGTAACTCTTTACGGATCAAATGTTATGGGCTCCGGAGCGACGGAGACCTGGTCCCAAGCCCCACGCCCTCGGTTTGTGGGCCCAGCCTCTACGCGAATCGAAGCTGTCTCGCCCAAGGTGTCGCGGGAATCGGTAACAGAATTGGGACGGATTGGGTTGTCGCCCTTTTCGCGGCGCACGACGTACGATCCGGGACGAAAAAACAGCGCAAAAGAAGAAAAGTGTCGCAAAACTGATGAAAACGTTGATTTTGGGCTACGAAAAAAGGCACAGCGAAGCAAAGCTTAGCTGTCCCGTCGTAGAGCTCTCGAAGAGCTTTCCAACGGTATGCTGTGGGCCGCGTAACTCTTTACGGATCAAAAGTTATGGGCTCCGGAGCGACGGAGACCTGGTCGCAAGCCCCACGCCCTCGGTTTGTGGGCCCAGCCTCTACGCGAAGCGAAGTTGTCTCGCCCAAGGTGCCGCGGGATTCGGTAACAAAAATGGGACGGATTGGGTTGTCGCCCTTTTCGCGGCGCACGACGTACGATCCGGGACGGAAAAACAGCGCGAAAGAAGAAAAATGTCCCGAAACTGATGAAAACGTTCGATTTTGGGCTCCGAAAAAAGGCACAGCGAAGCGAAGCCTGCTTGTCCCATCGTAGAGCTCTCGGAGAGCTTTCCAACAGTATGCTGTGGGCCGCGTAACGCTTTACGGATCAAAAGTTATGGGCTCTGGAGCGACGGAGACCTGGTCCCAAGCCCCACGCCCTCAGTTTGCGGGCCCAGCCTCTACGCGAAGCGAAGCTGTCTCGCCCAAGGTGCCGCCGGATTCGGTAACAAAATTGGAACGGATTGGGTTGTCGCCCTTTTCGCGGCGCACGACTTAGGATCCGGGACGGAAAAACAGCGCAAAAGAAGAAAAGTGTCGCGAAACTGATGAAAACGTTCGATTTTGGGCTCCTAAAAAAGGCCCAGCGAAGCTAAGCTTGGCTGCCCCGTCGTAGAGCTCTCGGAGATCTTTCCAACGGTATGCTGTGGACCGCGTAACTCTTTACGGATCAAAAGTTATGGGCTCCGGAGCGACGGAGACCTGGTCCCAACCCCCACGCCCTCGATTTGCGGGCCCAGCCTCTAGGCGAAACGAAGCTATCTCGCCCAAGGTGCCGCGGGATTCGGTAACAGAAATGGGACGGATTGGGTTGTCGCCCTTTTCGCGGCGCACGACGTACGATCCGGGACGGAAAAACAGCGCAAAAGAAGAAAAGTGTCGCAAAATTGATGAAAACGTTCGATTTTGGGCTCCGAAAAAAGGCACAGCGAAGAAAAACTTAGCTGTCCCGTCGTAGAGCTCTCGGAGAGCTTTCCAACGGTATGCTGTGGGCCGCGTAACTCTTTACGGATCAAAAGTTATGGGCTCCGGAGCGACGGAGACCTGGTCCCAAGCCCCACGCCCTCGGTTTGCGGGCCCAGCCTCTACGCGAATCGAAGCTGTCTCGCCCAAGGTGTCGCGGGATTCGGTAACAGAAATGGGACGGATTGGGTTGTCGCCCTTTTCGCGGCGCACGACTTACGATCCGGGACGGAAAAATAGCACAAAAGATGAAAAGTGTCCTGAAACTGATGAAATCGTTCGATTTTGGGCTCCGAAAAAAGGCACAGCGAAACGAAGCTTGGCTGTCCCGTCGTAGAGCTCTCGGAGAGCTTTCCAACGGTATACTGTGGGCCGCGTAACTCTTTACGGATCAAAAGTTATGGGCTCCGGAGCGATGGAGACTTGGTCGCAAGCCCCACGCCCTCGGTTTGCGGGCCCAGCCTCTACGCGAAACGAAGCTGTCTCGCCCAAGGTGCCGCGGGATTCGGTAACAGAATTGGGACGGATTGGGTTGTCGCCCTTTTCGCGGCGCACGACGTACGATCCGGGACGAAAAAACAGAGCGAAAGAAGAAAAATGTCCCGAAACTGATGAAAACGTTCGATTTTGGGCTCTGAAAAAAGCCCCAGCGAAGCGAAGCCTTCTTGTCCCATCGTAGAGCTCTCAGAGAGCTTTCCAACGGTATGCTGTGGGCCGCGTAACTCTCTACGGATCAAAAGTTATGGGCTCTGGAGCGACGGAGAATTGGTCCCAAGCCTCACGCCCTCGGTTTACGGGCCCAGCCTCTACGCGAAGCGAAGCTGTCTCGCCCAAGGTGCCGCCGGATTCGGTAACAAAAATGGAACGGATTGGATTGTCGCCCTTTTCGCGGCGCACGACTTAGGATCCGGGACGGAAAAACAGCGCAAAAGAAGAAAAGTGTCGCAAAACTGATGAAAACGTTCGATTTTGGGCCCCTAAAAAAGGCACATCGAAGAAAAGCTTAGCTGTCCCGTCGTAGAGCTCTCGGAGAGCTTTCCAACGGTATGCTGTGGGCCGCGTAACTCTTTACGGATCAAAAGTTATGGGCTCCGGAGCGACGGAGCCCTGGTCCCAAGCCCCACGCCCTCGGTTTGCGGGCCCAGCCTCTACGGGAAACGAAGCTGTCTCGCCCAAGGTGCCGCGGGATTTGGTAACAAAAATGGGACGGATTGGGTTGTCGCCCTTTTCGCGGCGCACGACTTACGATCCGGGACGGAAAAACAGCGCGAAAGAAGAAAAATGTCCCGAAACTGATGAAAACGTTCGATTTTGGGCTCTGAAAAAAGCCCCAGCGAAGCGAAGCCTTCTTGTCCCATCGTAGAGCTCGCAGAGAGCTTTCCAACAGTATGCTGTGGGCCGCGTAACTCTTTACGGATCAAAAGTTATGGGCTCCGGAGCGACGGAGACCTGGTCCCAAGCCCCACCCCCTCGGTTTGCTGGCCTAGCCTCTACGCGAAACGAAGCTGTCTCGCCCAAGGTGCCGCGGGATTCGGTAACAAAAATGGGACGGATTGGGTTGTCGCCCTTTTCGCGGCGCACGACGTACGATCCGGGACGGAAAAACAGCGCGAAAGAAGAAAAATGTCCCGAAACTGATGAAAACGTTCGATTTTGGGCTCTGAAAAAAGCCCCAGCGAAGCGAAGCCTTCTTGTCCCATCGTAGAGCTCTCAGAG
This sequence comes from Ehretia macrophylla, assembly GCA_037974665.1. Classification (NCBI taxonomy): domain Eukaryota; kingdom Viridiplantae; phylum Streptophyta; class Magnoliopsida; order Boraginales; family Ehretiaceae; genus Ehretia; species Ehretia macrophylla. Next base: position 25,313,182 of record CM075773.1, on the reverse strand, counting down.
AGCTTTCCAACGGTATGCTGTGGGCCGCGTAACTCTTTACGGATCAAAAGTTATGGGCTCTGGAGCGACGGAGACCTGGTCCCAAGCCCCACGCCCTCGGTTTGCGGGCCCAGCCTCTACTCGAAGCGAAGCTGTCTCGCCCAAGGTGCCGCCGGATTCGGTAACAAAAATGGAACGGATTGGGTTGTCGCCCTTTTCGCGGCGCACAACTTAGGATCCGGGACCAAAAAACAGCGCAAAAGAAGAAAAGTGTCGCGAAACAGATGAAAACGTTCGATTTTGGGCTCCGAAAAAAGGCACAGCGAAGAAAAGCTTGGCTGTCCCGTCGTAGAACTCTCGGAGAGCTTTCCAACAGTATGCTGTGGGCGAGTAACTCTTTACGGATCAAAAGTTATGGGCTCCGGAGCGACGGAGACCTGGTCCCAAGCCCCACGCCCTCGGTTTGCGGGCCGAGTCTCTACGCGAAGCGAAGCTGTCTCGCCCAAGGTGCCGCCGGATTCGGTAACAAAAATGGAACGGATTGGGTTGTCGCCCTTTTCGCGGCGCACGACTTAGGATCCGGGACGGAAAAACAGCGCAAAAGAAGAAAAGTGTCGCGAAACTGATGAAAATGTTCGATTTTGGGCTCCGAAAAAAGGCACAGCGAAGAAAAGCTTGGCTGTCCCGTCGTAGAGCTCTCGGAGAGCTTTCCAACGGTATGCTGTGGGCCGCGTAACTCTTTACTGATCAAATGTTATGGGCTCCGGAGCGACGGAGACCTGGTCCAAAGCCCCACGCCCTCGGTTTGTGGGCCCAGCCTCTACGCGAAACGAAGCTGTCTCGCCCAAGGTGCCGCGGGATTCGGTAACAAAAATGGGACGGATTGGGTTGTCGCCCTTTTCGCGGCGCACGACGTACAATCCGGGACGGAAAAACAGCGCAAAAGAAGAAAAGTGTCGCAAAACTGATGAAAACGTTCGATTTTGGGCTCCGAAAAAAGGCACAGCGAAGCAAAGCTTAGCTGTCCCGTCGTAGAGCTCTCGGAGAGCTTTCCAACGGTATGCTGTGGGCCGCGTAACTCTTTACGGATCAAAAGTTATGGGCTCCGGAGCGACGGAGACCTGGTCCCAAGCCCCACGCCCTCGGTTTGCGGGCCCAGCCTCTACGCGAATCGAAGCTGTCTCGCCCAAGGTGTCGCGGGATTCGGTAACAGAATTGGGACGGATTGGGTTGTCGCCCTTTTCGCGGCGCACGACGTACGATCCGGGACGGAAAAACAGCGCGAAAGAAGAAAAATGTCCCGAAACTGATGAAAACGTTCGATTTTGGGCTCCGAAAAAAGGCACAGCGATGCATAGCTTAGCTGTCCCGTCGTAGAACTCTCGGAGAGCTTTCCAACGGTATGCTGTGGGCCGCGTAACTCTTTACGGATCAAAAGTTATGGGCTCCGGAGCGACGGAGACTTGGTCCCAAGCCCCACGCCCTCGGTTTGTGGGCCCAGCCTCTACGCGAAGCGAAGCTGTCTCGCCCAAGGTGCCGCGGGAGTGGGGAACAAAAATGGGAAGGATTGGGTTGTCGCCCTTTTCGCGGCGCACGACTTACGATCCGGGACGGAAAAATAGCACAAAAGATGAAAAGTGTCCTGAAACTGATGAAATCGTTCGATTTTGGGCTCCGAAAAAAGGCACAGCGAAACGAAGCTTGGCTGTCCCGTCGTAGAGCTCTCGGAGAGCTTTCCAACGGTATACTGGGGGCAGCGTAACTCTTTACGTAGCAAAAGGTATGGGCTCCGTAGCGATGGAGACTTGGTCGCAAGCCCCACGCCCTCAGTTTGCGGGCCCAGCCTCTACGCGAATTGAAGCTGTCTCGCCCAAGGTGTCGCGGGATTCGGTAACAGAATTGGGACGGATTGGGTTGTCGCCCTTTTCGCGGCGCACGACGTACGATCCGGGACGGAAAAACAGCACGAAAGAAGAAAAATGTCCCGAAACTGATGAAAACGTTCGATTTTGGGCTCCGAAAAAAGCCCCAGCGAAGCAAAGCTTGCTTGTCCCATCGTAGAGCTCTCGGAGAGCTTTCCAACAGTATGCTGTGGGCCGCGTAACTCTTTACGGATCAAAAGTTATGGGCTTTGGAGCGACGGAGACCTAGTCCCAAGCCCCACGCCCTCGGTTTGCGGGCCCAGCCTCTACGCGAAGCGAAGCTGTCTCGCCCAAGGTGCCGCCGGATTCGGTAACAAAAATGGAACGGATTGGGTTGTCGCCCTTTTCGCGGCGCACGACTTAGGATCCGGGACGGAAAAACAGCGCAAAAGAAGAAAAGTGTCGCGAAACAGATGAAAACGTTCGATTTTGATCTCCGAAAAAAGGCACAGCGAAGAAAAGCTTGGCTGTCCCGTCGTAGAGCTCTCGGAGAGCTTTCCAACGGTATGCTGTAGGCCGCGTAACTCCTTACGGATCAAAAGTTATGGGCTCCGTAGCGACGGAGACCTGGTCCCAAGCCCCACGCCCTCGGTTTGCGGGCCCAACCTCTAAGGGAAACGAAGCTGTCTCGCCCAAGGTGCCGCGGGATTCGGTAACAAAAATGGGACGGATTGGGTTGTCGCCCTTTTCGCGGCGCACGACGTACGATCCGGGACGGAAAAACAGCGCAAAAGAAGAAAAGTGTCGCAAAACTGATGAAAACGTTCGATTTTGGGCTCCGAAAAAAGGCACAGCGAAGCAAAGCTTGCTTGTCCCATCGTAGAGCTCTCAGAGAGCTTTCCAACAGTATGCTGTGGGCCGCGTAACTCTTTACGGATCAAAAGTTATGGGCTCTGGAGCGACGGAGACCTGGTCCCAAGCCCCACGCCCTCGGTTTGCGGGCCCAGCCTCTACGCGAAGCGAAGCTGTCTCGCCCAAGGTGCCGCCAGATTCGGTAACAAAAATGGAACGGATTGGGTTGTCGCCCTTTTCGCGGCGCACGACTTAGGATCCGGGACGGAAAAACAGCGCAAAAGAAGAAAAGTGTCGCGAAACTGATGAAAACGTTCGATTTTGGGCTCCGAAAAAAGGCACAGCGAAGAAAAGCTTGGCTGTCCCGTCGTAGAGCTCTCGGAGAGCTTTCCAACGGTATGCTGTGGGCCGCGTAACTCTTTACGGATCAAAAGTTATGGGCGCCGTAGCGACGGAGACCTGGTCCCAAGCCCCACGCCCTCGGTTTGCGGGCCCAACTTCTACGCGAAACGAAGCTGTCTCGCCCAAGGTGCCGCGGGATTCGGTACCAAAAATGGGCCGGATTGGGTTGCCGCCCTTTTCGCGGCGCACGACGTACGATCCGGGACGGAAAAACAGCGCAAAAGAAGAAAAGTGTCGCAAAACTGATGAAAACGTTCGATTTTGGGCTCCGAAAAAAGGCACAGCGAAGCAAAGCTTTGCTGTCCCGTCGTAGAGCTCTCGGAGAGCTTTCCATCGGTATGCTGTGGGCCGCGTAACTCTTTACGGATCAAAAGTTATGGGCTCCGGAGCGACGGAGACCTGGTCCCAAGCCCCACGCCCTCAGTTTGTGGGCCCAGCCTCTACGCGAATCGAAGCTGTCTCGCCCAAGGTGCCGCGGGATTCGGTAACAAAAATGGGACGGATTGGGTTGTCGCCCTTTTCGCGGCGCACGACGTACGATCCGGGACGGAAAAACAGCGCGAAAGAAGAAAAATGTCCCGAAACTGATGAAAACGTTTGATTTTGGGCTCCGAAAAAAGGCACAGCGTAGCATAGATTAGCTGTCCCGTTGTAGAACTCTCGGAGAGCTTTCCAACGGTATGCTGTGGGCCGCGTAACTCTTTACGGATCAAAAGTTATGGGCTCCGGAGCGACGGAGACCTGGTCCCAAGCCCCACGCCCTCGGTTTGCGGGCCCAGCCTCTACGCGAATCGAAGCTGTCTCGCCCAAGGTGTCGCGGGATTCGGTAACAGAATTGGGACGGATTGGGTTGTCGCCCTTTTCGCGGCGCACGACGTACGATTCGGGACGGAAAAACAGCGCGAAAGAAGAAAAATGTCGCGAAACTGATGAAAACGTTCGATTTTGGGCTCCGAAAAAAGGCACAGCGAAGCAAATCTTAGCTGTCCCGTCGTAGAGCTCTCGGAGAGCTTTCCAACGGTATGCTGTGGGCCGCGTAACTCTTTACGGATCAAAAGTTATGGGCTCCGGAGCGACGGAGACCTGGTCCCAAGCCCCACGCCCTCGGTTTGCGGGCCCAGCCTCTACGCGAATCGAAGCTGTCTCGCCCAAGTTGTCGCGGGATTCGGTAACAGAATTGGGCCGGATTGGGTTGTCGCCCTTTTCGCGGCGCACGCCGTACGATCCGGGACGGAAAAACAGTGCGAAAGAAGAAAAATGTACCGAAACTGATGAAAACGTTCGATTTTGGGCTCCGAAAAAAGGCACAGCGAAGCATAGCTTGCTGTCCCGTCGTAGAACTCTCGGAGAGCTTTCCAACGGTATGCTGTGGGCCGCGTAACTCTTTACGGATCAAAAGTTATGGGCTCCGGATCGACGGAGACTTGGTCCCAAGCCCCACGCCCTCGGTTTGTGGGCCCAGCCTCTACGCGAAGCGAAGCTGTCTCGCCCAAGGTGCCGCGGGATTCGATAACAAAAATGGGAAGGATTGGGTTGTCGCCCTTTTCGCGGCGAACGACTTACGATCCGGGATGGAAAAATAGCACAAAGGAAGAAAAGTGTCCTGAAACTGATGAAATCGTTCGATTTTGGGCTCTGAAAAAAGGCACAGCGAATCGAAGCTTGGCTGTCCTGCCGTAGAGCTCTCGGAGAGCTTTCCAACGGTATACTGTAGGCCGCGTAACTCTTTACGGATCAAAAGTTATGGGCTCCGGAGCGACGGAGACTTGGTCGCAAGCCCCACGCCCTCGGTTTGCGGGCCCAGCCTCTACGCGAAACGAAGCTGTCTCGCCCAAGGTGCCGCGGGATTCGGTAACAGAATTGGGACGGATTGGGTTGTCGCCCTTTTCGCGGCGCACGACGTACGATCCGGGACGGAAAAACAGAGCGAAAGAAGAAAAATGTCCCGAAACTGAGGAAAATGTTCGAGTTTGGGCTCCGAAAAAAGGCCCAGCGAAGCAGAGCTTAGCTGTCCCGTCGTAGAGCTCTCGGAGAGCTTTCCAACGGTATGCTGTGGGCCGCGTAACTCTTTACGGATCAAATGTTATGGGCTCCGGAGCGACGGAGGCCTGGTCCCAAGCCCCACGCCCTCGGTTTGCGGGCCCAGCCTCTACACGAATCGAAGCTGTCTCGCCTAAGGTGTCGCGGGATTCGGTAACAGAATTGGGACGGATTGGGTTGTCGCCCTTTTCGCGGCGCACGACGTACGATCCGGGACTAAAAAACAGCAGAAAAGAAGAAAAGTGTCGCGAAACTGATGAAAACGTTCGATTTTGGGCTCTGAAAAAAGGCACATCGAAGCAAAGCTTGGCTGTCCCGTCGTAGTGCTCTCGGAGAGCTTCCCAACGGTATGCTGTGGGCCGCGTAACTCTTTACGGATCAAAAGTTATGGGCTACAGAGCGACGGAGACCTGGTCCCAAGCCCCACGCCCTCGGTTTGTGGGTCCAGCCTCTACGCGAAGCGAAGCTGTCTCGCCCAAGGTGCCGCGGGATTCGGTAACAAAAATGGGACGGATTGGGTTGTCGCCCTTTTCGCGGCGCACGACGTACGATCCGGGACGGAAAAACAGCGCGAAAGAAGAAAAATGTCCCGAAACTGATGAAAACGTTCGATTTTGGGCTCCGAAAAAAGCCCCAGCGAAGCGAAGCTTGCTTGTCCCATCGTAGAGCTCTCGGAGAGCTTTCCAACAGTATGCTGTGGGCCGCGTAACTCTTTACGGATCAAAAGTTATGGGCTCTGGAGCGACGGAGACCTGGTCCCAAGCTCCACGCCCTCGGTTTGCGGGCCCAGCCTCTACGCGAAGCGAAGCTGTCTCGCCCAAGGTGCCGCCGGATTCGGTAACAATAATGGAACGGATTGGGTTGTCGCCCTTTTCGCGGCGCACGACTTAGGATCCGGGACGGAAAAACAGCGCAAAAGAAGAAAAGTGTCGCGAAACTGATGAAAACGTTCGATTTTGGGCTCCGAAAAAAGGCACAGCGAAGAAAAGCTTGGCTGTCCCGTCGTAGAGCTCTCGGAGAGCTTTCCAACGGTATGCTGTGGGCCGCGTAACTCTTTACGGATCAAAAGTTATGGGCTCCGTAGCGACGGAGACCTGGTCCCAAGCCCCACGCCCTCGGTTTGCGGGCCCAACTTCTACGCGAAACGAAGCTGTCTCGCCCAAGGTGCCGCGGGATTCGGTAACAAAAATGGGACGGATTGGGTTGTCGCCCTTTTCGCGGCGCACGACGTACGATCCGGGACGGAAAAACAGCGCAAAAGAAGAAAAGTGGCGCAAAACTGATGAAAACGTTCGATTTTGGGCTCCGAAAAAAGGCACAGCGAAGCAAAGCTTTGCTGTCCCGTCGTAGAGCTCTCGGAGAGCTTTCCATCGGTATGCTGTGGGCCGCGTAACTCTTTACGGATCAAAAGTTATGGGCTCCGGAGCGACGGAGACCTGGTCCCAAGCCCCACGCCCTCAGTTTGTGGGCCCAGCCTCTACGCGAATCGAAGCTCTCTCGCCCAAGGTGCCGCGGGATTCGGTAACAAAAATGGGACGGATTGGGTTGTCGCCCTTTTCGCGGCGCACGACGTACGATCCGGGACGGAAAAACAGCGCGAAAGAAGAAAAATGTCCCGAAACTGATGAAAACGTTTGATTTTGGGCTCCGAAAAAAGGCACAGCGTAGCATAGATTAGCTGTCCCGTTGTAGAACTCTCGGAGAGCTTTCCAACGGTATGCTGTGGGCCGCGTAACTCTTTACGGATCAAAAGTTATGGGCTCCGGAGCGACGGAGACCTGGTCCCAAGCCCCACGCCCTCGGTTTGCGGGCCCAGCCTCTACGCGAATCGAAGCTGTCTCGCCCAAGGTGTCGCGGGATTCGGTAACAGAATTGGGACGGATCGGGTTGTCGCCCTTTTCGCGGTGCACGACGTACGATCCGGGACGGAAAAACAGCGCAAAAGAAGAAAAGTGTCCCGAAACTGATGAAAAAGTTAGATTTTGGGCTCCAAAAAAAGGCACAGCGAAGCAAAGCTTGCTGCCCCATCGTAGAGCTCTCGGAGAGCTTTCCAACGGTATGCTGTCGGCCGCTTAACTCCTTACGGATCAAAAGTTATTTGCTCCGGAGCTAGGGGGAGCTGGTCCCAAGCCCCACGCCCTCGGTTTGGGGGCCCAGCCTCTACGCGAATCGAAGCTGTCTCGCCCAAGGTGTCGCGGGATTCGGTAATAGAAATGGGACGGAATGGGTTGTCGCCCTTTTCGCGGCGCACGACGTACGATCCGGGACGGAAAAACAGCGCGAAAGAAGAAAAATGTCCCGAAACTGATGAAAACGTTCGATTTTGGGCTCCGAAAAAAGGCACAGCGAAACATAGCTTGGCTGTCCCGTCGTAGAACTCTCGGAGAGCTTTCCAACGGTATGCTGTGGGCCGCGTAACTCTTTACGGATCAAAAGTTATGGGCTCCGGATCGACGGAGACTTGGTCCCAAGCCCCACGCCCTCGGTTTGTGGGCCCAGCCTCTACGCGAAGCGAAGCTGTCTCGCCCAAGGTGCCGCGGGATTCGGTAACAAAAATGGGAAGGATTGGGTTGTCGCCCTTTTCGCGGCGCACGACTTACGATCCGGGACGGAAAAATAGCACAAAAGATGAAAAGTGTCCTGAAACTGATGAAATCGTTCGATTTTGGGCTCCGAAAAAAGGCACAGCGAAACGAAGCTTGGCTGTCCCGTCGTAGAGCTCTCGGAGAGCTTTCCAACGGTATACTGTGGGCCGCGTAACTCTTTACGGATCAAAAGTTATGGGCTCCGGAGCGATGGAGACTTGGTCGCAAGCCCCACGCCCTCGGTTTGCGGGCCCAGCCTCTACGCGAAACGAAGCTGTCTCGCCCAAGGTACCGCGGTATTCGGTAACAGAATTGGGACGGATTGGGTTGTCGCCCTTTTCGCGGCGCACGACGTACGATCCGGGAGGGAAAAACAACGCGAAAGAAGAAAAATGTCCCGAAACTGATGAAAATGTTCGATTTTGGGCTCCGAAAAAAGGCCCAGCGAAGCAGAGCTTAGCTGTCCCGTCGTAGAGCTCTCGGAGAGCTTTCCAACGGTATGCTGTGGGCCGCGTAACTCTTTACGGATCAAAAGTTATGGGCTCCGGAGCGACGGAGACCTGGTCCCAAGCCCCACGCCCTCGGTTTGCGGGCCCAGCCTCTACGCGAATCGAAGCTGTCTCGCCCAAGTTGTCGCGGGATTCGGTAACAGAATTGGGACGGATTGGGTTGTCGCCCTTTTCGCGGCGCACGACGTACGATCCGGGACGGAAAAACAGCGCAAAAGAAGAAAAGTGTCGCAAAACTGATGAAAATGTTCGATTTTGGGCTCCGAAAAAAGGCACAGCGAAGCATAGCTTAGCTGTCCCGTCGTAGAGCTCTCGGAGAGCTTTCCAACGGTATGCTGTGGGCCGCGTAACTCTTTACGGATCAAAAGTTATGGGCTCCGGAGCGACGGAGACCTGGTCCCAAGCCCCACGCCCTCGGTTTGTGGGCCCAGCCTCTACGCGAAGCGAAGCTGTCTCGCCCAAGGTGCCGCGGGATTCGGTAACAAAAATGGGACGGATTGGGTTGTCGCCTTTTTCGCGGCGCACGACGTACGATCCGGGACGGAAAAACAGCGCGAAAGAAGAAAAATGTCCCGAAACTGATGAAAACGTTCGATTTTGGGCTCCGAAAAAAGCCCCAGCGAAGTGAAGCTTGCTTGTCCCATCGTAGAGCTCTCGGATAGCTTTCCAACAGTATGCTGTGGGCCGCGTAACTCTTTACGGATCAAAAGTTATGGGCTTTGGAGCGACGGAGACCTGGTCCCAAGCCCCACGCCCTCGGTTTGCGGGCCCAGCCTCTACGCGAAGCGAAGCTGTCTCGCCCAAGGTGCCGCCGGATTCGGTAACAAAAATGGAACGGATTGGGTTGTCGCCCTTTTCGCGGCGCACGACTTAGGATCCGGGACGGAAAAACAGCGCAAAAGAAGAAAAGTGTCGCGAAACTGATGAAAACGTTCGATTTTGGGCTCCGAAAAAAGGCACAGCGAAGAAAAGCTTGGCTGTCCCGTCGTAGAGCTCTCGGAGAGCTTTCCAACGGTATGCTGTGGGCCGCGTAACTCTTTACGGATCAAAAGTTATGGGCTCCGTAGCGACGGAGACCTGGTCCCAAGCCCCACGCCCTCGGTTTGCGGGCCCAGCTTCTACGCGAAACGAATTTGTCTCGCCCAAGGTGCCTCGGGATTCGGTAACAGAAATGGGACGGATCGGGTTGTGGCCCTTTTCGCGGCGCCCGACGTACGATCCGGGACGGAAAAACAGCGCAAAAGAAGAAAAGTGTCTCGAAACTGATGAAAACGTTCGATTTTGGGCTCCGAAAAAAGGCCCAGCGAAGCAAAGCTTAGCTGCCCCATCGTAGAGCTCTCGGAGAGCTTTCCAACGGTATGCTGTCGGCCGCTTAACTCCTTACGGATCAAAAGTTATGGGCTTCGGAGCGACGGAGACCTGGTCCCAAGCCCCACGCACTCGGTTTGCGGGCCCAGCCTCTAGGTGAAGCGAATATGTCTCGCCCAAGGTGCCAAGAGATTCGGTAACAGAAATGGGACGGATCGGGTTGTCGCCCTTTTCGCGGCGCACGACGTACGATCCGGGACGGAAAAACAGCGCAAAAGAAGAAAAGTGTCTCGAAACTGATGAAAACGTTCGATTTTGGGCTCCGAAAAAAGGCCCAGCGAAGCAAAGCTTAGCTGCCCCATCGTAGAGCTCTCGGAGAGCTTTCCAACGGTATGCTGTGGGCCGCGTAACTCTTTACGGATCAAAAGTTATGGGCTCCGGAGCGACGGAGACCTGGTACCAAGCCCCACGCCCTCGGTTTGTGGGCCCAGCCTCTACGCGAATCGAAGCTGGCTCGGCCAAGGTGCCGCGGGATTCGGTAACAAAAATGGGACGGATTGGGTTGTCGCCCTTTTCGCGGCGCACGACGTACGATCCGGGACGGAAAAACAGCGCGAAAGAAGAAAAATGTAACGAAACTGATGAAAACGTTTGATTTTGGGCTCCGAAAAAAGGCCCAGCGTAGCATAGATTAGCTGTCCCGTGGTAGAACTCTCGGAGAGCTTTCCAACGGTATGCTGTGGGCCGCGTAACTCTTTACGGATCAAAAGTTATGGGCTCCGGAGCGACGGAGACCTGGTCCCAAGCCCCACGCCCTCGGTTTGCGGGCCCAGCCTCTACGCGAATCGAAGCTGTCTCACCCAAGGTGTCGCGGGATTCGGTAACAGAATTGGGACGGATTGGGTTGTCGCCCTTTTCGCGGCGCACGACGTACGATTCGGGACGGAAAAACAGCGCGAAAGAAGAAAAATGTCCCGAAACTGATGTAAACGTTCGATTTTGGGCTCCGAAAAAAGGCCCAGCGAAGCACAGCTTGGCTGCCCCGTCGTAGAGCTCTCGGAGAGCTTTCCAACGGTATGCTGTTGGCCGCGTAACTCTTTATGGATCAAAAGTTATGGGCTCCGGAACGACGGAGACCTGGGCCCAAGCCCCATGCCCTTGGTTTGCGGGCCCAGCCTCTACGCGAAGCGAAGCTGTCTTGCCTAAGGTGCCGCGGGATTCGGTAACAAAAATGGGACGGATTGGGTTGTCGCACTTTTCGCGGCGCACGACGTACGATCCGGGACGGAAAAATAGCGCGAAAGAAGAAAAGTGTCCCAAAACTGAAGAAAACGTTCGATTTTGGGCTCCGAAAAAAGGCCCAGCGGAGCTAATCTTAGCTGTCCAGTCGTAGAACTCTCGGAGAGCTTTCCAACGGTATGCTGTGGGCCGCGTAACTCTTTACGGATCAAAAGTTATGGGCTCCGGAGCGATGGAGACCTGGTCCCAAGCCCCACGCCCTCGGTTTGCGGGCCCAGCCTCTACACGAATCGAAGCTGTCTCGCCCAAGGTGTCACGGGATTCGGTAACAGAATTGCGACGGATTGGGTTGTCGCCCTTTTCGCGGCGCACGACGTACGATTCGGGACGGAAAAACATCGCGAAAGAAGAAAAATGTCCCGAAACTGATGAAAACGTTCGATTTTGGGCTCCGAAAAAAGGCACAGCGAAACATAGCTTGGCTGTCCCGTCGTAGAACTCTCGGAGAGCTTTCCAACGGTATGCTGTGGGCCGCGTAACTCTTTACGGATCAAAAGTTATGGGCTCCGGATCGACGGAGACTTGGTCCCAAGCCCCACGCCCTCGGTTTGTGGGCCCAGCCTCTACGCGAAGCGAAGCTGTCTCGCCCAAGGTGCCGCGGGATTCGGGAACAAAAATGGGAAGGATTGGGGTGTCGCCCTGTTCGCGGGGGACGACTTACGATCCGGGACGGAAAAATAGCACAAAAGATGAAAAGTGTCCTGAAACTGATGAAATCGTTCGATTTTGGGCTCCGAAAAAAGGCACAGCGAAACGAAGCTTGGTTGTCCCGTCGTAGAGCTCTCGGAGAGCTTTCCAACGGTATACTGTGGGCCGCGTAACTCTTTACGGATCAAAAGTTATGGGCTCCGGAGCGATGGAGACTTGGTCGCAAGCCCCACGCCCTCGGATTGCGGGACCAGCCCCTACGCGAAACGAAGCTGTCTCGCCCAAGGTGCCGCGGGATTCGGTAACAGAATTGGGACGGATTGGGTTGTCGCCCTTTTCGCGGCGCACGACGTACGATCCGGGACGGAAAAACAGAGCGAAAGAAGAAAAGTATCCCGAAACTGATGAAAATGTTCGATTTTGGGCTCCGAAAAAAGGCCCAGCGAAGCAAAGCTTCGCTGACCCTTCGTAGAGCTCTCGGAGAGCTTTCCAACGGTATGCTGTGGGCCGCGTAACTCCTTACGGATCAAAAGTTATGGGCTCCGGAGCGATCGAGACCTGGTCCCAAGCCCCGCGCCCTCGGTTTGCGAGCCCAGCCTCTACGCGAATCGAAGCTGTCTCGCCCAAGTTGTCGCGGGATTCGGTAACAGAATTGGGACGGATTGGGTTGTCGCCCTTTTCGCGGCGCACGACGTACGATCCGGGACGGAAAAACAGCGCAAAAGAAGAAAAGTGTCGCAAAACTGATGAAAATGTTCGATTTTGGGCTCCGAAAAAAGGCACAGCGAAGCATAGCTTAGCTGTCCCGTCGTAGAGCTCTCGTAGAGCTTTCCAACGGTATACTGTTGGCCGCGTAACTCTTTACGGATCAAAAATTATGGGCTCCGGAACGACGAAGACCTGGTCCCAAGCCCCACGCCCCCGGTTTGCGGACCCAGCCTCTACGCGAAGCGAAGCTGTGTTGCCCAAGGTGCCGCGGGATTCGGTAACAAAAATGGGACGGATTGGATTGTCGCCATTTTCGCGGCGCACGACGTACGATCCGGGACGGAAAAATAGCGCAGAAAAAGAAAAGTATCCCGAAACTGATGAAAATGTTCAATTTTGGTTACCAAAAAAGGCCCAGCGAAGTGAAACTTGGCTGCTCCGTCGTAGAGCTCTCGGAGAGCTTTCCAACGGTATGCTGTGGGCCGCGTAACTCTTTACGAATCAAAAGTTATGGGCTTTGGAGCGACGGAGACCTGGTCCCAAGCCCCACGCCCTCGGTTTGCGGGCCCAGCCTCTACGCGAAGCGAAGCTGTCTCGCCCAAGATGCCGCCGGATTCGGTAACAAAAATGGAACGGATTGGGTTGTCGCCCTTTTCGCGGCGCACGACTTAGGATCCGGGACGGAAAAACAGCGCAAAAGAAGAAAAGTGTCGCGAAACTGATGAAAACGTTCGATTTTGGGCTCCGAAAAAAGGCACAGCGAAGAAAAGCTTGGCTGTCCCGTCGTAGAGCTCTCGGAGAGCTTTCCAACGGTATGCTGTGGGCCGCGTAACTCTTTACGGATCAAACGTTATGGGCTCCGTAGCGACGGAGACCTGGTCCCAAGCCCCACGCCCTCGGTTTGCGGGCCCAGCTTCTACGCGAAACGAAGCTGTCTCGCCCAAGGTGCCGCGGGATTCGGTAACAAAAATGGGACGGATTGGGTTGTCGCCCTTTTCGCGGCGCACGACGTACGATCCGGGACGGAAAAACAGCGCAAAAGAAGAAAAGTGTCGCAAAACTGATGAAAACGTTCGATTTTGGGCTCCGAAAAAAGGCCCAGCGAAGCAAAGCTTAGCTGCCCCATCGTAGAGCTCTCGGAGAGCTTTCCAACGGTATGTTGTGGGCCGCGTAACTCCTTACGGATCAAAAGTTATGGGCTCCGGAGCGACGGAGACCTGGTCCCAAGCACCGCGCCCTCGGTTTGCGGGCCCAGCCTCTACGCGAAGCGAAGCTGTCTCGCCCAAGGTGCCGCGGGATTCGGTAACAGAAATGGGACGGATCGGGTTGTCGCCCTTTTCGCGGCGCACGACGTACGATCCGGGACGGAAAAACAGCGCAAAAGAAGAAAAGTGTCGCAAAACTGATGAAAACGTTCGATTTTGGGCTCCGAAAAAAGGCACAGCGAATCAAAGCTTAGCTGTCCCGTCATAGAGCTCTCGGAGAGCTTTCCAACGGTATGCTGTGGGCCGCGTAACTCTTTACGGATCAAAAGTTATGGGCTCCGGAGCGACGGAGACCTGGTCCCAAGCCCCGCGCCCTCGGTTTGTGGGCCCAGCCTCTACGCGAATCGAAGCTGTCTCGCCCAAGGTGCCGCGGGATTCGGTAACAAAAATGGGACGGATTGGGTTGTCGCCCTTTTCGCCGCGCACGACGTACGATTCGGGACGGAAAATCAGCGCGAAAAAAGAAAATTGTCCCGAAACTGATGAAAACGTTTGATTTTGGGCTCCGAAAAAAGGCACAGCGTAGCATAGATTAGCTGTCCCGTCGTAGAACTCTTGGAGAGCTTTCCAACGGTATGCTGTGGGCCGCGTAACTCTTTACGGATCAAAAGTTATGGGCTCCGGAGCGACGGAGACCTGGTCCCAAGCCCCACGCCCTCGGTTTGCGGGCCCAGCCTCTACGCGAATCGAAGCTGTCTCGCCCAAGGTGTCGCGGGATTCGGTAACAGAATTGGGACGGATTGGGTTGTCGCCCTTTTCGCGGCGCACGACGTACGATTCGGGACGGAAAAACAGCGCGAAAGTAGAAAAATGTCCCGAAACTGATGAAAACGTTCGATTTTGGGCTCCGAAAAAAGGCACAGCGAAGCATAGCTTTGCTGTCCCGTCGTAGAACTCTCGGAGAGCTTTCCAACGGTATGCTGTGGGCCGCGTAACTCTTTACGGATCAAAAGTTATGGGCTTCGGAGCGACGGAGACTTGGTCCCAAGCCCCACGCCCTCGGTTTGTGGGCCCAGCCTCTACGCGAAGCGAAGCTGTCTCGCCCAAGGTGCCGCGGGATTCGGTAACAAAAATGGGAAGGATTGGGTTGTCGCCCTTTTCGCGGCGCACGACTTACGATCCGGGACGGAAAAATAGCACAAAAGATGAAAAGTGTCCTGAAACTGATGAAATCGTTCGATTTTGGGCTCCGAAAAAAGGCACAGCGAAACGAAGCTTGGCTGTCCCGTCGTAGAGCTCTCGGAGAGCTTTCCAACGGTATACTGTGGGCCGCGTAACTCTTTACGGATCAAAAGTTATGGGCTCCGTAGCGATGGAGACTTGGTCGCAAGCCCCACGCCCTCGGTTTGCGGGCCCAGCCTCTACTTGAAACGAAGCTGTCTCGCCCAAGGTGCCGCGGGATTCGGTAACAGAATTGGGACGGATTGGGTTGTCGCCCTTTTCGCGGCGCACGACGTACGATCCGGGACGGAAAAACAGAGCGAAAGAAGAAAAATGTCCCGAAACTGATGAAAATGTTCGATTTTGGGCTCCGAAAAAAGGCCCAGCGAAGCAGAGCTTAGCTGTCCCGTCGTAGAGCTCTCGGAGAGCTTTCCAACGGTATGCTGTGGGCCGCGTAACTCTTTACGGATCAAATGTTATGGGCTCCGGAGCGACGGAGACCTGGTCCCAAGCCCCACGCCCTCGGTTTGCGGGCCCAGCCTCTACGCGAATCGAAGCTGTCTCGCCCAAGGTGTCGCGGGATTCGGTAACAGAATTGGGACGGATTGGGTTGTCGCCCTTTTCGCGGCGCACGACGTACGATCCGGGACGAAAAAACAGCGCAGAAGAAGAAAAGTGTCGCGAAACTGATGAAAACGTTCGATTTTGGGCTCTGAAAAAAGGCACATCGAAGCAAAGCTTAGCTGTCCCGTCGTAGAGCTCTCGGAGAGCTTTCCAACGGTATGCTGTGGGCCGCGTAACTCTTTACGGATCAAAAGTTATGGGCTCCAGAGCGACGGAGACCTGGTCCCAAGCCCCACGCCCTCGGTTTGTGGGCCCAGCCTCTACGCGAAGCGAAGCTGTCTCGCCCAAGGTGCCGCGAGATTCGGTAACAAAAATGGGACGGATTGGGTTGTCGCCCTTTTCGCGGCGCACGACGTACGATCCGGGACGGAAAAACAGCGCGAAAGAAGAAAAATGTCCCGAAACTGATGAAAACGTTCGATTTTGGGCTCCGAAAAAAGCCCCAGCGAAGCGAAGCTTGCTTGTCCCATCGTAGAGCTCTCGGAGAGCTTTCCAACAGTATGCTGTGGGCCGCGTAACTCTTTACGGATCAAAAGTTATGGGCTCTGGAGCGACGGAGACCTGGTCCCAAGCTCCACGCCCTCGGGTTGCGGGCCCAGCCTCTACGCGAAGCGAACCTGCCTCGCCCAAGGTGCCGCCGGATTCGGTAACAATAATGGAGCGGATTGGGTTGTCGCCCTTTTCGCGGCGCACGACTTAGGATCCGGGACGGAAAAACAGCGCAAAAGAAGAAAAGTGTCGCGAAACTGATGAAAACGTTCGATTTTGGGCTCCGAAAAAAGGCACAGCGAAGAAAAGCTTGGCTGTCCCGTCGTAGAGCTCTCGGAGAGCTTTCCAACGGTATGCTGTGGGCCGCGTAACTCTTTACGGATCAAAAGTTAAGGGCTCCGTAGCGACGGAGACCTGGTCCCAAGCCCCACGCCCTCGGTTTGCGGGCCCAACTTCTACGCGAAACGAAGCTGTCTCGCCCAAGGTGCCGCGGGATTCGGTAACAAAAATGGGACGGATTGGGTTGTCGCCCTTTTCGCGGCGCACGACGTACGATCCGGGACGGAAAAACAGCGCAAAAGAAGAAAAGTGTCGCAAAACTGATGAAAACGTTCGATTTTGGGCTCCGAAAAAAGGCACAGCGAAGCAAAGCTTTGCTGTCCCGTCGTAGAGCTCTCGGAGAGCTTTCCATCGGTATGCTGTGGGCCGCGTAACTCTTTACGGATCAAAAGTTATGGGCTCCGGAGCGACGGAGACCTGGTCCCAAGCCCCACGCCCTCAGTTTGTGGGCCCAGCCTCTACGCGAATCGAAGCTGTCTCGCCCAAGGTGCCGCGGGATTCGGTAACAAAAATGGGACGGATTGGGTTGTCGCCCTTTTCGCGGCGCACGACGTACGATCCGGGACGGAAAAACAGCGCGAAAGAAGAAAAATGTCCCGAAACTGATGAAAACGTTTGATTTTGGGCTCCGAAAAAAGGCACAGCGTAGCATAGATTAGCTGTCCCGTTGTAGAACTCTCGGAGAGCTTTCCAACGGTATGCTGTGGGCCGCGTAACTCTTTACGGATCAAAAGTTATGGGCTCCGGAGCGACGGAGACCTGGTCCCAAGCCCCACGCCCTCGGTTTGCGGGCCCAGCCTCTACGCGAATCGAAGCTGTCTCGCCCAAGGTGTCGCGGGATTCGGTAACAGAATTGGGACGGATTGGGTTGTCGCCCTTTTCGCGGCGCACGACGTACGATCCGGGACGAAAAAATAGCGCGAAAGAAGAAAAATGTCCCGAAACTGATGAAAACGTTCGATTTTGGGCTCCAAAAAAAGGCACAGCGAAGCAAAGCTTGCTGTCCCGTCGTAGAGCTCTCGGATAGCTTTCCAACGGTATGCTGTGGGCCGGGTAACTCCCTGCGGGGCAAAGTGAGGGGCTCCGGAGCGACGGACACCTGAGCCCAAGCCCCACGCCCTCGGGTTGGGGGGCCAGCCTCTACGCGAATCGAAGCTGTCTCGCCCAAGGTGTCGCGGGATTCGGTAACAGAAATGGGACGGATTGGGTTGTCCCCCTTTTCGCGGCGCACGACGTACGATCCGGGACGGAAAAACAGGGCGAAAGAAGAAAAATGTCCCGAAACTGATGAAAACGTTCGATTTTGGGCTCCGAAAAAAGGCACAGCGAAACATAGCTTGGCTGTCCCGTCGTAGAGCTCTCGGAGAGCTTTCCAACGGTATACTGTGGGCAGCGTAACTCTTTACGGATCAAAAGTTATGGGCTCCGGAGCGATGGAGACTTGGTCGCAAGCCCCACGCCCTCGGTTTGCGGGCCCAGCCTCTACGCGAAGCGAAGCTGTCTCGCCCAAGGTGCCGCGGGATTCGGTAACAAAAATGGGAAGGATTGGGTTGTCGCCCTTTTCGCGGCGCACGACTTACGATCCGGGACGGAAAAATAGCACAAAAGATGAAAAGTGTCCTGAAACTGATGAAATCGTTCGATTTTGGGCTCCGAAAAAAGGCATAGCGAAACGAAGCTTGGCTGTCCCGTCGTAGAGCTCTCGGAGAGCTTTCCAACGGTATACTGTGGGCCGCGTAACTCTTTACGGATCAAAAGTTATGGGCTCCGGAGCGATGGAGACTTGGTCGCAAGCCCCACGCCCTCGGTTTGCGGGCCCAGCCTCTACGCGAAACGAAGCTGTCTCGCCCAAGGTACCGCGGTATTCGGTAACAGAATTGGGACGGATTGGGTTGTCGCCCTTTTCGCGGCGCACGACGTACGATCCGGGACGGAAAAACAGAGCGAAAGAAGAAAAATGTCCCGAAACTGATGAAAATGTTCGATTTTGGGCTCCGAAAAAAGGCCCAGCGAAGCAGAGCTTAGCTGCCCCGTCGTAGAGCTCTCGGAGAGCTTTCCAACGGTATGCTGTGGGCCGCGTAACTCTTTACGGATCAAATGTTATGGGCTCCGGAGCGACGGAGACCTGGTCCCAAGCCCCACGCCCTCGGTTTGCGGGCCCAGCCTCTACGCGAATGGAAGCTGTCTCGCCCAAGGTGTCGCGGGATTCGGTAACAGAATTGGGACGGATTGGGTTGTCGCCCTTTTCGCGGCGCACGACGTACGATCCGGGACGGAAAAACAGCGCAAAAGAAGAAAAGTGTCGCAAAACTGATGAAAACGTTCGATTTTGGGCTCCGAAAAAAGGCACAGCGAAGCGGAGCTTAGCTGTCCCGTCGTAGAACTCTCGGAGAGCTTTTCAATTGTATGCTGTGGGCCGCGTAACTCTTTACGGATCAAAAGTTATGGGCTCCGGAGCGACGGAGACCTGGTCCCAAGCCCCACGCCCTCGGTTTGTGGGCCCAGCCTCTACGCGAAGCGAAGCTGTCTCGCCCAAGGTGCCGCGAGATTCGGTAACATAAATGGGACGGATCGGGTTGTCGCCTTTTTCGCGGCGCACGACGTACGATCCGGGACGGAAAAACAGCGCAAAAGAAGAAAAGTGTCTCGAAACTGATGAAAACGTTCGATTTTGGGGTCCGAATAAAGCCCCAGCGAAGTGAAGCTTGCTTGTCCCATCGTAGAGCTCTCGGATAGCTTTCCAACAGTATGCTGTGGGCCGCCTAACTCTTTAGGGACCAAAAGTTGTGGGCTGTGGAGCGACGGAGACCTGGTCCCAAGCCCCACGCCCTCGGTTTGCGGGCCCAGCCTCTACGCGAAGCGAAGCTGTCTCGCCCAAGATGCCGCCGGATTCGGTAACAAAAATGGAACGGATTGGGTTGTCGCCCTTTTCGCGGCGCACGACTTAGGATCCGGGACGGAAAAACAGCGCAAAAGAAGAAAAGTGTCGCGAAACTGATGAAAACGTTCGATTTTGGGCTCCGAAAAAAGGCACAGCGAAGAAAAGCTTGGCTGTCCCGTCGTAGAGCTCTCGGAGAGCTTTCCAACGGTATGCTGTGGGCCGCGTAACTCTTTACGGATCAAAAGTTAAGGGCTCCGTAGCGACGGAGACCTGGTCCCAAGCCACACGCCCTCGGTTTGCGGGCCCAGCATCTACGCGAAACGAAGCTGTCTCGCCCAAGGTGCCGCGGGATTCGGTAACAAAAATGGGACGGATTGGGTTGTCGCCCTTTTCGCGGCGCACGACGTACGATCCGGGACGGAAAAACAGCGCAAAAGAAGAAAAGTGTCGCAAAACTGATGAAAACGTTCGATTTTGGGCTCCGAAAAAAGGCCCAGCGAAGCAAAGCTTAGCTGCCCCATCGTAGAGCTCTCGGAGAGCTTTCCAACGGTATGCTGTGGGCCGCGTAACTCCTTACGGATCAAATGTTATGGGCTCCGGAGCGACGGAGACCTGGTCCCAAGCCCCACGCCCTCGGTTTACGGGCCCAGCCTCTAGGCGAAGCGAATTTGTCTCGCCCAAGGTGCCAAGGGATTCGGTAACAGAAATGGGATGGATTGGGTTGTCGCCCTTTTCGCGGCGCACGACGTACGATCCGGGACCGAAAAACAGCGCAAAAGAAGAAATATGTCCCCAAACTGATGAAAACGTTCGATTTTGGGCTCCGAAAAAAGGCCCAGCGAATCAACGCTTAGCTGTCCCGTCGTAGAGCTCTCGGAGAGCTTTCCAACGGTATGCTGTGGGCGGCGTAACTCTTTACGGATCAAAAGTTATGGGCTCCGGAGCGACAGAGACCTGGTCCCAAGCCCCACGCCCTCGGTTTGTGGGCCCAGCCTCTACGCGAAGCGAAGCTGTCTCGCCCAAGGTGCCGCGGGATTCGGTAACAAAAATGGGACGGATTGGGTTGTCGCCCTTTTCGCGGCGCACGACGTACGATCCGGGACGGAAAAACAGCGCGAAAGAAGAAAAATGTCCCGAAACTGATGAAAACGTTTGATTTTGGGCTCCGAAAAAAGGCACAGCGTAGCATAGATTAGCTGTCCCGTGGTAGAACTCTCGGAGAGCTTTCCAACGGTATGCTGTGGGCCGCGTAACTCTTTACGGATCAAAAGTTATGGGCTCCGGAGCGACGGAGACCTGGTCCCAAGCCCCACGCCCTCGGTTTGCGGGCCCAGCCTCTACGCGAATCGAAGCTGTCTCACCCAAGGTGTCGCGGGATTCGGTAACAGAATTGGGACGGATTGGGTTGTCGCCCTTTTCGCGGCGCACGACGTACGATCCGGGACGGAAAAACAGCGCGAAAGAAGAAAAATGTCCCGAAACTGATGAAAACGTTCGATTTTGGGCTCCGAAAAAAGGCACAGCGAAGCAAAGCTTGGCTGTCCCGTCGTAGAGCTCTCGGATAGCTTTCCAACGGTATGCTGTGGGCCGCGTAACTCTTTACGGATCAAAAGTTATGGGCTCCGGAGCGACGGAGACCTGGTCCCAAGCCCCACGCCCTCGGTTTGGGGGCCCAGCCTCTACGCGAATCGAAGCTGTCTCGCCCAAGGTGCCGCGGGATTCGGTAACAGAAATGGGACGGATTGGGTTGTCGCCCGTTTCGCGGCGCACGACGTACGATCCGGGACGGAAAAACAGCGCGAAAGAAGAAAAATGTCCCGAAACTGATGAAAACGTTCGAATTTGGGCTCCGAAAAAAGGCACAGCGAAGCATAGCTTAGCTGTCCCGTCGTAGAACTCTCGGAGAGCTTTCCAACGGTATGCTGTGGGCCGCGTAACTCTTTACGGATCAAAAGTTATGGGCTCCGGAGCGACGGAGACTTGGTCCCAAGCCCCACGCCCTCGGTTTGCGGGCCCAGCCTCTACGCGAATCGAAGCTGTCTCGCCCAAGGTGCCGCGGGATTCGGTAACAAAAATGGGAAGGATTGGGTTGTCGCCCTTTTCGCGGCGCACGACATACGATCCGGGACGGAAAAATAGCACAAAAGATGAAAAGTGTCGCGAAACTGATGAAAACGTTCGATTTTGGGCTCCGAAAAAAGGCACAGCGAAACGAAGCTTGGCTGTCCCGTCGTAGAGCTCTCGGAGAGCTTTCCAACGGTATACTGTGGGCCGCGTAACTCTTTACGGATCAAAAGTTATGGGCTCCGGAGCGATGGAGACTTGGTCGCAAGCCCCACGCCCTCGGTTTGCGGGGCCAGCCTCTACGCGAAACGAAGCTGGCTCGCCCAAGGTACCGCGGTATTCGGTAACAGAATTGGGACGGATTGGGTTGTCGCCCTTTTCGCGGCGCACGACGTACGATCCGGGACGGAAAAACAGAGCGAAAGAAGAAAAATGTCCCGAAACTGATGAAAATGTTCGATTTTGGGCTCCGAAAAAAGGCCCAGCGAAGCAGAGCTTAGCTGTCCCGTCGTAGAGCTCTCGGAGAGCTTTCCAACGGTATGCTGTGGGCCGCGTAACTCTTTACGGATCAAATGTTATGGGCTCCGGAGCGACGGAGACCTGGTCCCAAGCCCCACGCCCTCGGTTTGCGGGCCCAGCCTCTACGCGAATCGAAGCTGTCTCGCCCAAGGTGTCGCGGGATTCGGTAACAGAATTGGGACGGATTGGGTTGTCGCCCTTTTCGCGGCGCACGACGTACGATCCGGGACGGAAAAACAGCGCAAAAGAAGAAAAGTGTCGCAAAACTGATGAAAACGTTCGATTTTGGGCTCCGAAAAAAGGCACAGCGAAGCGTAGCTTAGCTGTCCCGTCGTAGAACTCTCGGAGAGCTTTCCAATTGTATGCTGTGGGCCGCGTAACTCTTTACGGATCAAAAGTTATGGGCTCCGGAGCGACGGAGACCTGGTCCCAAGCCCCACGCCCTCGGTTTGTGGGCCCAGCCTCTACGCGAAGCGAAGCTGTCTCGCCCAAGGTGCCGCGGGATTCGGTAACAAAAATGGGACGGATTGGGTTGTCGCCATTTTCGCGGCGCACGACGTACGATCCGGGACGGAAAAACAGCGCGAAAGAAGAAAAATGTCCCGAAACTGATGAAAACGTTCGATTTTGGGCTCCGAAAAAAGCCCCAGCGAAGCAAAGCTTGCTTGTCCCATCGTAGAGCTCTCGGATAGCTTTCCAACAGTATGCTGTCGGCCGCGTAACTCCTTACGGATCAAAAGTTATGGGCTCTGGAGCGACGGATACCTGGTCCAAAGCCCCACGCACTCGGTTTGCGGGCCCAGCCTCTACGCGAAGCGAAGCTGTCTCGCCCAAGGTGCCTCCGGATTCGGTAACAATAATGGAACGGATTGGGTTGTCGCCCTTTTCGCGGCGCACGACTTAGGATCCGGGACGGAAAAAAAGCGCAAAAGAAGAAAAGTGTCGCGAAACTGATGAAAACGTTCGATTTTGGGCTGCGAAAAAAGGCACAGCGAAGAAAAGCTTGCCTGTCCCGTCGTAGAGCTCTCGGAGAGCTTTCCAACGGTATGCTGTGGGCCGCGTAACTCTTTACGGATCAAAAGTTCTGGGCTCCGTAGCGACGGAGACCTGGTCCCAAGCCCCACGCCCTCGGTTTGCGGGCCCAGCTTCTACGCGAAACGAAGCTGTCTCGCCCAAGGTGCCGCGGGATTCGGTAACAAAAATGGAACGGATTGGGTTGTCGCCCTTTTCGCGGCGCACGACGTACGATCCGGGACGGAAAAACAGCGCAAAAGAAGAAAAGTGTCGCAAAACTGATGAAAACGTTCGATTTTGGGCTCCGAAAAAAGGCACAGCGAATCAAAGCTTAGCTGTCCCGTCGTAGAGCTCTCGGAGAGCTTTCCAACGGTATGCTGTGGGCCGCGTAACTCTTTACGGATCAAAAGTTATGGGCTCCGGAGCGACGGAGACCTGGTCCCAAGCCCCACGCCCTCGGTTTGCGGGCCCAGCCTCCACGCGAAGCGAAGCTGTCTCGCCCAAGGTGCCGCGGGATTCGGTAACAAAAATGGAACGGATTGGGTTGTCGCCCTTTTCGCGGCGCACGACGTACGATCCGGGACGGAAAAACAGCGCAAAAGAAGAAAAGTGTCGCAAAACTGATGAAAACGTTCGATTTTGGACTCCGAAAAAAGACACAGCGAATCAAAGCTTAGCTGTCCCGTCGTAGAGCCCCCGGAGAGCTTTCCAACGGTATGCTGTGGGCCGCGTAACTCTTTACGGATCAAAAGTTATGGGCTCCGGAGCGACGGAGACCTGGTCCCAAGCCCCACGCCCTCGGTTTGTGGGCCCAGCCTCTACGCGAATCGAAGCTGTCTCGCCCAAGGTGCCGCGGGATTCGGTAACAAAAATGGGACGGATTGGGTTGTCGCCCTTTTCGCGGCGCACGACGTACGATCCGGGACGGAAAAACAGCGCGAAAGAAGAAAAATGTCCCGAAACTGATGAAAACGTTTGATTTTGGGCTCCGAAAAAAGGCACAGCGTAGCATAGATTAGCTGTCCCGTGGTAGAACTCTCGGAGAGCTTTCCAACGGTATGCTGTGGGCCGCGTAACTCTTTACGGATCAAAAGTTATGGGCTCCGGAGCGACGGAGACCTGGTCCCAAGCCCCACGCCCTCGGTTTGCGGGCCCAGCCTCTACGCGAATCGAAGCTGTCTCACCCAAGGTGTCGCGGGATTCGGTAACAGAATTGGGACGGATTGGGTTGTCGCCCTTTTCGCGGCGCACGACGTACGATTCGGGACGGAAAAACAGCGCGAAAGAAGAAAAATGTCCCGAAACTGATGAAAACGTTCGATTTTGGGCTCCGAAAAAAGGCCCAACGAAGCAAAGCTTGGCTGTCGCGTCGTAGAGCTCTCGGAGAGCTTTCCAACGGTATGCTGTGGGCCGCGTAACTCCTTACGGATCAAAAGTTATGGGCTCCGGAGCGACGGAGACCTGGTCCCAAGCCCCACGCCCTCGGTTTGCGGGCCCAGCCTCTACGCGAATCGAAGCTGTCTCGCCCAAGGTGTCGCGGGATTCGGTAACAGAATTGGGACGGATTGGGTTCACGCCCTTTTCGCGGCGCACGACGTACGATCCGGGACGGAAAAACAGCGCAAAAGAAGAAAAGTGTCGCAAAACTGATGAAAACGTTCGATTTTGGGCTCCGAAAAAAGGCACAGCGAAGCAAAGCTTAGCTGTCCCGTCGTAGAACTCTCGGAGAGCTTTCCAATTGTATGCTGTGGGCCGCGTAACTCTTTACGGATCAAAAGTTATGGGCTCCGGAGCGACGGAGACCTGGTCCCAAGCCCCACGCCCTCGGTTTGCGGGCCCAGCCTCTACACGAATCGAAGCTGTCTCGCCCAAGGTGTCACGGGATTCGGTAACAGAATTGCGACGGATTGGGTTGTCGCCCTTTTCGCGGCGCACGACGTACGATTCGGGACGGAAAAACAGCGCGAAAGAAGAAAAATGTCCCGAAACTGATGAAAACGTTCGATTTTGGGCTCCGAAAAAAGGCACAGCGAAACATAGCTTGGCTGTCCCGTCGTAGAACTCTCGGAGAGCTTTCCAACGGTATGCTGTGGGCCGCGTAACTCTTTACGGATCAAAAGTTATGGGCTCCGGATCGACGGAGACTTGGTCCCAAGCCCCACGCCCTCGGTTTGTGGGCCCAGCCTCTACGCGAAGCGAAGCTGTCTCGCCCAAGGTGCCGCGGGATTCGATAACAAAAATGGGAAGGATTGGGTTGTCGCCCTTTTCGCGGCGCACGACTTACGATCCGGGACGGAAAAATAGCACAAAAGATGAAAAGTGTCCTGAAACTGATGAAATCGTTCGATTTTGGGCTCCGAAAAAAGGCAAAGCGAAACGAAGCTTGGCTGTCCCGTCGTAGAGCTCTCGGAGAGCTTTCCAACGGTATACTGTGGGCCGCGTAACTCTTTACGGATCAAAAGTTATGGGCTCCGGAGCGATGGAGACTTGGTCGCAAGCCCCACGCCCTCGGTTTGCGGGCCCAGCCTCTACGCGAAACGAAGCTGTCTCGCCCAAGGTACCGCGGTATTCGGTAACAGAATTGGGACGGATTGGGTTGTCGCCCTTTTCGCGGCGCACGACGTACGATCCGGGACGGAAAAACAGCGCAAAAGAAGAAAAATGTCCCGAAACTGATGAAAATGTTCGATTTTGGGCTCCGAAAAAAGGCCCAGCGAAGCAGAGCTTAGCTGTCCCGTCGTAGAGCTCTCGGAGAGCTTTCCAACGGTATGCTGTGGGCCGCGTAACTCTTTACGGATCAAATGTTATGGGCTCCGGAGCGAGCGAGACCTGGTCCCACGCCCCACGCCCTCGGTTTGCGGGCCCAGCCTCTACGCGAATCGAAGCTGTCTCGCCCAAGGTGTCGCGGGATTCGGTAACAGAATTGGGATGGATTGGGTTGTCGCCCTTTTCGCGGCGCACGACGTACGATCCGGGACGGAAAAACAGCGCAAAAGAAGAAAAGTGTCGCAAAACTGATGAAAACGTTCGATTTTGGGCTCCGAAAAAAGGCACAGCGAAGCAAAGCTTAGCTGTCCCGTCGTAGAGCTCTCGGAGAGCTTTCCAACGGTATGCTGTGGGCCGCGTAACTCTTTACGGATCAAAAGTTATGGGCTCCGGAGCGACGGAGACCTGGTCCCAAGCCCCAAGCCCTCGGTTTGTGGGCCCAGCCTCTACGCGAAGCGAAGCTGTCTCGCCCAAGGTGCCGCCGGATTCGGTAACAAAAATGGGACGGATTGGGTTGTCGCCCTTTTCGCGGCGCACGACGTACGATCCGGGACGGAAAAACAGCGCAAAAGAAGAAAAATGTCCCGAAACTGATGAAAACGTTCGAGTTTGGGCTCCGAAAAAAGCCCCAGCGAAGTGAAGCTTGCTTGTCCCATCGTAGAGCTCTCGGATAGCTTTCCAACAGTATGCTGTGGGCCGCGTAACTCTTTACGGATCAAAAGTTATGGGCTTTGGAGCGACGGAGACCTGGTCCCAAGCCCCACGCCCTCGGTTTGCGGGCCGAGTCTCTACGCGAAGCGAAGCTGTCTCGCCCAAGGTGCCGCCGGATTCGGTAACAAAAATGGAACGGATTGGGTTGTCGCCCTTTTCGCGGCGCTCGACTTAGGGTCCGGGACGGAAAAACAGCGCAAAAGAAGAAAAGTGTCGCGAAACTGATGAAAACGTTCGATTTTGGGCTCCGAAAAAAGGCACAGCGAAGAAAAGCTTGGCTGTCCCGTCGTAGAGCTCTCGGAGAGCTTTCCAACGGTATGCTGTGGGCCGCGTAACTCTTTGCGGATCAAAAGTTATGGGCTCCGTAGCGACGGAGACCTGGTCCCAAGCCCCACGCCCTCGGTTTGCGGGCCCAGCTTCTACGCGAAACGAAGCTGTCTCGCCCAAGGTGCCGCGGGATTCGGTAACAAAAATGGGACGGATTGGGTTGTCGCCCTTTTCGCGGCGCACGACGTACGATCCGGGACGGAAAAACAGCGCAAAAGAAGAAAAGTGTCGCAAAACTGATGAAAACGTTCGATTTTGGGCTCCGAAAAAAGGCACAGCGAATCAAAGCTTAGCTGTCCCGTCGTAGAGCTCTCGGAGAGCTTTCCAACGGTATGCTGTGGGCCGCGTAACTCCTTACGGATCAAAAGTTATGGGCTCCGGAGCGACGGAGACCTGGTCCCAAGACCCACGCCCTCGGTTTGCGGGCCGAACCTCTACGCGAAGCGAAGCTGGCTCGCCCAAGGTGCCGCGGGATTCGGTAACAAAAATGGGACTGAGTGGCTTGTCGCCCTTTTCGCGGCGCACGACGTACGATCCGGGACGGAAAAACAGCGCAAAAGAAGAAAAGTGTCGCAAAACTGATGAAAACGTTCGATTTTGGGCTCCGAAAAAAGGCACAGCGAATCAAAGCTTAGCTGTCCCGTCGTAGAGCCCTCGGAGAGCTTTCCAACGGTATACTGTGGGCCGCGTAACTCTTTACGGATCAAAAGTTATGGGCTCCGGAGCGACGGAGACCTGGTCCCAAGCCCCACGCCCTCGGTTTGTGGGCCCAGCCTCTACGCGAATCGAAGCTGTCTCGGCCAAGGTGCCGCGGGATTCGGTAACAAAAATTGGACGGATTGGGTTGTCGCCCTTTTCGCGGCGCACGACGTACGATCCGGGACGGAAAAACATCGCGAAAGAAGAAAAATGTCCCGAAACTGATGAAAACGTTTGATTTTGGGCTCCGAAAAAAGGCACAGCGTAGCATAGATTAGCTGTCCCGTGGTAGAACTCTCGGAGAGCTTTCCAACGGTATGCTGTGGGCCGCGTAACTCTTTACGGATCAAAAGTTATGGGCTCCGGAGCGACGGAGACCTGGTCCCAAGCCCCACGCCCTCGGTTTGCGGGCCCAGCCTCTACGCGAATCGAAGCTGTCTCACCCAAGGTGTCGCGGGATTCGGTAACAGAATTGGGACGGATTGGGTTGTCGCCCTTTTCGCGGCGCACGACGTACGATTCGGGACGGAAAAACAGCGCGAAAGAAGAAAAATGTCCCGAAACTGATGAAAACGTTCGATTTTGGGCTCCGAAAAAAGGCACAGCGAAGCAAAGCTTGGGTGTCCCATCGTAGAGCTCTCGGAGAGCTTTCCAACGGTATGCTGTGGGCCGCGTAACTCTTTACGGATCAAAAGTTATGGGCTCCGGAGCGACGGAGACCTGGTCCCAAGCCCCACGCCCTCGGTTTGCGGGCCCAGCCTCTACGCGGATCGAAGCTGTCTCGCCCAAGGTGCTGCGGGATTCGGTAACAGAATTGGGACGGATTGGGTTGTCGCCCTTTTCGCGGCGCACGACGTACGATCCGGGACGGAAAAACAGCGCAAAAGAAGAAAAGTGTCGCAAAACTGATGAAAATGTTCGATTTTGGGCTCCGAAAAAAGGCACAGCGAAGCGTAGCTTAGCTGTCCCGTCGTAGAACTCTCGGAGAGCTTTCCAACGGTATGCTGTGGGCCGCGTAACTCCTTACGGATCAAAAGTTATGGGCTACGGAGCGACGGAGACCTGGTCCCAAGCCCCACGCCCTTGTTTTGCGGGCCCAGCCTCTACACGAATCGAAGCTGTCTCGCCCAAGGTGTCACGGGATTCGGTAACAGAATTGCGACGGATTGGGTTGTCGCCCTTTTCGCGGCGCACGACGTACGATTCGGGACGGAAAAACATCGCGAAAGAAGAAAAATGTCCCGAAACTGATGAAAACGTTCGATTTTGG
This sequence comes from Ehretia macrophylla, assembly GCA_037974665.1. Taxonomy (NCBI): domain Eukaryota; kingdom Viridiplantae; phylum Streptophyta; class Magnoliopsida; order Boraginales; family Ehretiaceae; genus Ehretia; species Ehretia macrophylla. Next base: position 25,284,861 of record CM075773.1, on the reverse strand, counting down.
GCTCCGAAAAAAGGCACAGCGAAACATAGCTTGGCTGTCCCGTCGTAGAACTCTCGGAGAGCTTTCCAACGGTATGCTGTGGGCCGCGTAACTCTTTACGGATCAAAAGTTATGGGCTCCGGATCGACGGAGACTTGGTCCCAAGCCCCACGCCCTCGGTTTGTGGGCCCAGCCTCTACGCGAAGCGAAGCTGTCTCGCCCAAGGTGCCGCGGGATTCGGTAACAAAAATGGGAAGGATTGGGTCGTCGCCCTTTTCGCGGCGCACGACTTACGATCCGGGACGGAAAAATAGCACAAAAGATGAAAAGTGTCCTGAAACTGATGAAATCGTTCGATTTTGGGCTCCGAAAAAAGGCACAGCGAAACGAAGCTTGGTTGTCCCGTCGTAGAGCTCTCGGAGAGCTTTCCAACGGTATACTGTGGGCCGCGTAACTCTTTACGGATCAAAAGTTATGGGCTCCGGAGCGATGGAGACTTGGTCGCAAGCCCCACGCCCTCGGTTTGCGGGCCCCGCCTCTACGCGAAACGAAGCTGTCTCGCCCAAGGTGCCGCGGGATTCGGTAACAGAATTGGGACGGATTGGGTTGTCGCCCTTTTCGCGGCGCACGACGTACGATCCGGGACGGAAAAACAGCGCGAAAGAAGAAAAGTGTCCCGAAACTGATGAAAATGTTCGATTTTGGGCTCCGAAAAAAGGCCCAGCGAAGCAAAGCTTAACTGTCCCGTCGTAGAGCTCTCGGAGAGCTTTCCAACGGTATGCTGTGGGCCGCGTAACTCTTTACGGAGCAGAGGTTCTGGGCTCCGGAGCGACGGAGACCTGGCCCCAAGCCCCACGCCCTCGGTTTGCGTGCCCAGCCTCTACGCGAATCGAAGCTGTCTCGCCCAAGGTGCCGCGGGATTCGGTAACAAAAATGGGATGGATTGGGTTATCGCCCTTTTCGCGGCGCACGACGTACGAGCCGGGACGGAAAAACAACGCAAAAGAAGAAAAGTGTCGCAAAACTGATGAAAACGTTCGATTTTGGGCTCCGAAAAAAGGTACAGCGAAGCAAAGTTTAGTTGTCCCGTCGTAGACGTCTAGGAGAGCTTTCCAACGGTATACTGTGGGCCGCGTAACTCTTTACGGATCAAAAGTTATGGGCTCCGGAGCGACGGAGACCTGGTCCCAAGCCCCACGCCCTCGGTTTGTGGGCCCAGCCTCCACGCGAAGCGAAGTTGTGTCGCCCAAGGTGCCGCAGGGTTCGGTAACAAAAATGGGACGGATTGGGTTGTCGCCTTTTTCGCGGCGCACGACGTACGATCCGGGACGGAAAAACAGCGCGAAAGAAGAAAAATGTCCCGAAACTGATGAAAACGTTCGATTTTGGGCTCCGAAAAAAGCCCCAGCGAAGTGAAACTTGGTTTCCCCGTCGTAGAGCTTTCGGAGTGCTTTCCAACGGTATGCTGTTGGCCGCGCAACTCTTTACGGATCAAAAGTTATGGGGTACGGGACGACGGAGACCTGGTCCCAAGCCCCACGCCCTCGGTTTGCGGGCCCAGCCTCTACGCGAAGCGAAGCTGTCTCGCCCAAGGTGCCTCCGGATTCGGTAACAATAATGGAACGGATTGGGTTGTCGCCCTTTTCGCGGCGCACGATTTAGGATCCGGGACGGAAAAAAAGCGCAAAAGAAGAAAAGTGTCGCGAAACTGATGAAAACGTTCGATTTTGGGCTCCGAAAAAAGGCACAGCGAAGAAAAGCTTGGCTGTCCCGTCGTAGAGCTCTCGGAGAGCTTTCCAACGGTATGCTGTGGGCCGCGTAACTCTTTACGGATCAAAAGTTAAGGGCTCCGTAGCGACGGAGACCTGGTCCCAAGCCCCACGCCCTCGGTTTGCGAGCCCAGCCTCTACGCGAAACGAAGCTGTCTCGCCCAAGGTGCCGCGGGATTCGGTAACAGAAATGGGACGGATCGGGTTGTCGCCCTTTTCGCGGCGCACGACGTACGATCCGGGACGGAAAAACAGCGCAAAAGAAGAAAAGTGTCTCGAAACTGATGAAAACGTTCGATTTTGGGCTCCGAAAAAAGGCCCAGCGAAGCAAAGCTTAGCTGCCCCATCGTAGAGCTCTCGGAGAGCTTTCCAACGGTATGCTGTCGGCCCCGTAACTCCTTACGGATCAAAAGTTATGGGCTTCGGAGCGACGGAGACCTGGTCCCAAGCCCCACGCACTCGGTTTGCGGGCCCAGCCTCTAGGTGAAGCGAATTTGTCTCGCCCAAGGTGCCAAGGGATTCGGTAACAGAAATGGGACGGATCGGGTTGTCGCCCTTTTCGCGGCGCACGACGTACGATCCGGGACGGAAAAACAGCGCAAAAGAAGAAAAGTGTCTCAAAACTGATGAAAACGTTCGATTTTGGGCTCCGAAAAAAGGCACAGCGAATCAAAGCTTAGCTGTCCCGTCATAGAGCTCTCGGAGAGCTTTCCAACGGTATGCTGTGGGCCGCGTAACTCTTTACGGATCAAAAGTTATGGGCTCCGGAGCGACGGAGACCTGGTCCCAAGCCCCACGCCCTCGGTTTGTGGGCCCAGCCTCTACGCGAATCGAAGCTGTCTCGCCCAAGGTGCCGCGGGATTCGGTAACAAAAATGGGACGGATTGGGTTGTCGCCCTTTTCGCGGCGCACGACGTACGATTCGGGACGGAAAAACAGCGCGAAGGAAGAAAAATGTCCAGAAACTGATGAAAACGTTTGATTTTGGGCTCCGAAAAAAGGCACAGCGTAGCATAGATTAGCTGTCCCGTGGTAGAACTCTCGGAGAGCTTTCCAACGGTATGCTGTGGGCCGCGTAACTCTTTACGGATCAAAAGTTATGGGCTCCGGAGCGACGGAGACCTGGTCCCAAGCCCCACGCCCTCGGTTTGCGGGCCCAGCCTCTACGCGAATCGAAGCTGTCTCACCCAAGGTGTCGCGGGATTCGGTAACAGAATTGGGACGGATTGGGTTGTCGCCCTTTTCGCGGCGCACGACGTACGATCCGGGAAGGAAAAACAGCGCAAAAGAAGAAAAATGTCCCGAAACTGATGAAAACGTTCGATTTTGGGCTCCGAAAAAAGGCCCAGCGAAGCAAAGCTTAGCTGTCCCGTCGTAGAGCTCTCGGAGAGCTTTCCAACGGTATGCTGTGGGCCGCGTAACTCTTTACGGATCAAAAGTTATGGGCTCCGGAGCGACGGAGACCTGGTCCCAAGCCCCACGCCCTCGGTTTGCGGGCCCAGCCTCTACGCGAATCGAAGCTGTCTCGCCCAAGGTGTCGCGGGATTCGGTAACAGAATTGGGACGGATTGGGTTGTCGCCCTTTTCGCGGCGCACGAAGTACGATCCGGGACGGAAAAACAGCGCAAAAGAAGAAAAGTGTCTCGAAACTGATGAAAACGTTCGATTTTGGGCTCCGAAAAAAGGCCCAGCGAAGCAAAGCTTAGCTGCCCCATCGTAGAGCTCTCGGAGAGCTTTCCAACGGTATGCTGTGGGCCCCGTAACTCCTTACGGATCAAAAGTTATGGGCTCCGGAGCGACGGAGACCTGGTCCCAAGCCCCACGCCCTCGGTTTGCGGGCCCAGCCTCTAGGCGAAGCGAAGCTGTCTCGCCCAAGGTGCCAAGGGATTCGGTAACAGAAATGGGACGGATCGGGTTGTCGCCCTTTTCGCGGCGCACGACGTACGATCCGGGACGGAAAAACAGCGCAAAAGAAGAAAAGTGTCGCAAAACTGATGAAAACGTTCGATTTTGGGCTCCGAAAAAAGGCACAGCGAATCAAAGCTTAGCTGTCCCGTCGTAGAGCTCTCGGAGAGCTTTCCAACGGTATGCTGTGGGCCGCGTAACTCTTTACGGATCAAAAGTTATGGGCTCCGGAGCGACGGAGACCTGGTCCCAAGCCCCACGCCCTCGGTTTGTGGGCCCAGCCTCTACGCGAATCGAAGCTGTCTCGCCCAAGGTACCACGGGATTCTGTAACAAAAATGGGACGGATTGGGTTGTCGCCCTTTTCGCGGCGCACGACGTACGATTCGGGACGGAAAAACAGCGCGAAAGAAGAAAAATGTCCCGAAACTGATGAAAACGTTTGATTTTGGGCTCCGAAAAAAGGCACAGCGTAGCATAGATTAGCTGTCCCGTGGTAGAACTCTCGGAGAGCTTTCCAACGGTATGCTGTGGGCCGCGTAACTCTTTACGGATCAAAAGTTATGGGCTCCGGAGCGACGGAGACCAGGTCCCAAGCCCCACGCCCTCGGTTTGCGGGCCCAGCCTCTACCCGAATCGAAGCTGTCTCACCCAAGGTGTCGCGGGATTCGGTAACAGAATTGGGACGGATTGGGTTGTCGCCCTTTTCGCGGCGTACGACGGACGATCCGGGACGGAAAAACAGCGCAAAAGAAGAAAAGTGTCCCGAAACTGATGAAAACGTTCGATTTTGGGCTCCGAAAAAGGTCCAGCGAAGCGAAGCTTTTCTGCCCCGTCGTAGAGCTCTCGGAGAGCTTTCCAACGGTATGCTGTAGGCCGCGTAACTCCTTACGGATCAAAAGTTATGGGCTCCAGAGCGACGGAGACCTGGTCCCAAGCCCCACGCCCTCGGTTTGCGGGCCCAGCCTCTAGGTGAAACGAAGCTGTCTCGCCCAAGGTGTCGCGGGATTCGGTAACAGAATTGGGACGGATTGGGTTGTCGCCCTTTTCGCGGCGCACGAAGTACGATCCGGGACGGAAAAACAGCACGAAAGAAGAAAAGTGTCCCAAAACTGAAGAAAACGTTCGATTTTGGGCTCCGAAAAAAGGCCCAGCAGAGCTAATCTTAGCTGTCCAGTCGTAGAACTCTCGGAGAGCTTTCCAACGGTATGCTGTGGGCCGCGTAACTCTTTACGGATCAAAAGTTATGGGCTCCGGAGCGACGGACACCTGGTCCCAAGCCCCACGCCCCCGGTTTGCGGGTCCAGCCTCTACATGAAACGAATTTGTCTCGCCCAAGGTGTCACGGTATTCGGTAACAGAAATGGGACGGATTGGGTTGTCGCCCATTTCGCGGCGCACGACTTACGATCCGGGACGGAAAAACAGCGCAAATGAAGAAAAATGTCCCCAAACTGATGAAAACGTTCGATTTTGGGCTCCGAAAAAAGGCACACCGAAGCAAAGCTTAGCTGTCCCGTCGTAGAGCTCTCGGAGAACTTTCCAACGGTATGCTGTGGGCCGCGTAACTCCTTACGGTTCAAAAGTTATGGGCTCCGGAGCGACGGAGACCTGGTCCCAAGCCCCACGCCCTCGGTTTGCGGGCCCAGTCTCTACGCGAATCGAAGCTGTCTCGCCCAAGGTGTCGCGGGATTCGGTAACAAAATTGGGACGGATTGGGTTGTCGCCCTTTTCGCGGCGCACGACGTACGATCCGGGACGGAAAAATAGCGCGAAAGAAGAAAAATGTCCCGAAACTGATGAAAACGTTCGATTTTGGGCTCCGAAAAAAGCCCCAGCGAAGCGAAGCCTTCTTGTCCCATCGTAGAGCTCTCGGAGAGCTTTCCAACGGTATGCTGTGGGCCGCGTAACTCTTTACGGATCAAATGTTATGGGCTCCGGAGCGACGGAGACCTGGTCCCAAGCCCCACGCCCTCGGTTTGCGGGCCCAGCCTCTACGCGAATCGAAGCTGTCTCGCCCAAGGTGTCGCGGTATTCGGTAACAAAAATGGGAAGGATTGGGTTGTCGCCCTTTTCGCGGCGCACGACTTACGATCCGGGACGGAAAAATAGCACAAAAGATGAAAAGTGTCCTGAAACTGATGAAATCGTTCGATTTTGGGCTCCGAAAAAAGGCACAGCGAAACGAAGCTTGGCTGTCCCGTCGTAGAGCTCTCGGAGAGCTTTCCAACGGTATGCTGTGGGCCCCGTAACTCTTTACGGATCAAATTTTATGGGCTCCGGAGCGACGGAGACCTGGTCCCAAGCCCCACGCCCTCGGTTTGCGGGCCCAGCCTCTACGCGAAGCGAAGCTGTCTCGCCCAAGGTGCCGCCGGATTCGGTAACAAAAATGGAACGGATTGGGTTGTCGCCCTTTTCGCGGCGCACGACTTAGGATCCGGGACCAAAAAACAGCGCAAAAGAAGAAAAGTGTCGCGAAACAGATGAAAACGTTCGATTTTGGGCTCCGAAAAAAGGCACAGCGAAGAAAAGCTTGGCTGTCCCGTCGTAGAACTCTCGGAGAGCTTTCCAACAGTATGCTGTGGGCGAGTAACTCTTTACGGATCAAAAGTTATGGGCTCCGGAGCGACGGAGACCTGGTCCCAAGCCCCACGCCCTCGGTTTGCGGGCCGAGTCTCTACGCGAAGCGAAGCTGTCTCGCCCAAGGTGCCGCCGGATTCGGTAACAAAAATGGAACGGATTGGGTTGTCGCCCTTTTCGCGGCGCACGACTTAGGATCCGGGACGGAAAAACAGCGCAAAAGAAGAAAAGTGTCGCGAAACTGATGAAAACGTTCGATTTTGGGCTCCGAAAAAAGGCACAGCGAAGAAAAGCTTGGCTGTCCCGTCGTAGAGCTCTCGGAGAGCTTTCCAACGGTATGCTGTGGGCCGCGTAACTCTTTGCGGATCAAATGTTATGGGCTCCGGAGCGACGGAGACCTGGTCCCAAGCCCCACGCCCTCGGTTTGTGGGCCCAGCCTCCACGCGAAGTGAAGCTGTCTCGCCCAAGGTGTCGCGGGATTCGATAACAGGAATGGGGCGGATTGTGTTGTCGCCCTTCTCCCGACGCACGACGCACGATCCGGGACCGAAAAACAGCGCAATAGAAGAAAAGTGTCTCGAAACTGATGAAAACGTTCGATTTTGGGCTCTGAAAAAAGGCCCAGCGAAGCAAAGCTTAGCTGCCCCATCGTAGAGCTCTCGGAGAGCTTTCCAACGGTATGCTGTCGGCCGCTTAACTCCTTACGGATCAAAAGTTATGGGCTCGGGAGCGACGGACACCTGGTCCCAAGCCCTCGGTTTGCGGGCCCAGCCTCTAGGTGAAGCGAATATGTCTCGCCCAAGGTGCCAAGAGATTCGGTAACAGAAATGGGACGGATCGGGTTGTCGCCCTTTTCGCGGCGCACGACGTACGATCCGGGACGGAAAAACAGCGCAAAAGAAGAAAAGTGTCTCGAAACTGATGAAAACGTTCGATTTTGGGCTCCGAAAAAAGGCACAGCGAAGCATAGCTTAGCTGTCCCGTCGTAGAGCTCTCGGAGAGCTTTCCAACGGTATGCTGTGGGCCGCGTAACTCTTTACGGATCAAAAGTTATGGGCTCCGGAGCGACGGAGACCTGGTCCCAAGCCCCACGCCCTCGGTTTGTGGGCCCAGCCTCTACGCGAAGCGAAGCTGTCTCGCCCAAGGTGCCGCGGGATTCGATAACAAAAATGGGAAGGATTGGGTTGTCGCCCTTTTCGCGGCGCACGACATACGATCCGGGACGGAAAAATAGCACAAAAGATGAAAAGTGTCCTGAAACTGATGAAATCGTTCGATTTTGGGCTCCGAAAAAAGGCAAAGCGAAACGAAGCTTGGCTGTCCCGTCGTAGAGCTCTCGGAGAGCTTTCCAACGGTATACTGTGGGCCGCGTAACTCTTTACGGATCAAAAGTTATGGGCTCCGGAGCGATGGAGACTTGGTCGCAAGCCCCACGCCCTCGGTTTGCGGGCCCAGCCTCTACGCGAAACGAAGCTGTCTCGCCCAAGGTGCCGCGGGATTCGGTAACAGAATTGGGACGGATTGGGTTGTCGCCCTTTTCGCGGCGCACGACGTACGATCCGGGACGGAAAAACAGAGCGAAAGAAGAAAAATGTCCCGAAACTGATGAAAATGTTCGATTTTGGGCTCCGAAAAAAGGCCCAGCGAAGCAAAGCTTTGCTGTCCCGCCGTAGAGCTCTCGGAGAGCTTTCCAACGGTATGAGGTGGGCCGCGTAACTCCTTACGGATCAAATGTTATGGGCTCCAGAGCGACGGAGACCTGCTTCTAAGCCCCACGCCCTCGGTTTGCGGGCCCAGCCTCTACGCGAATCGAAGCTGTCTCGCCCAAGGTGTCGCGGGATTCGGTAACAGAATTGGGACGGATTGGGTTTTCGCCCTTTTCGCGGCGCACGACGTACGATCCGGGATGAAAAAACAGCGCAAAAGAAGAAAAGTGTCGCGAAACTATTGAACACGTTAGATTTTGGTCTCCGAAAGTAGGCATAGCTGAGCAAGCTCACTGCTACCATCGTAGAGCTCTCGGAGAGCTTTCCAACGGTATGCTGTGGGCCGCGTAACTTCTTACGGATCAAAAGTTATGGGCTCCGGAGCGACGGAGACCTGGTCCCAAGCCCCACGCCCTCGGTTTGTGGGCCCAGCCTCTACGCAAAGCGAAGCTGTCTCGCCCAAGGTGCCGCGGGATTCGGTAACAAAAATGGGAAGGATTGGGTTGTCGCCCTTTTCGCGGCGCACGACTTACGATCCGGGACGGAAAAATAGCACAAAAGATGAAAAGTGTCCTGAAACTGATGAAATCGGTCGATTTTGGGCTCCGAAAAAAGGCACAGCGAAACGATGCTTGGCTGTCCCGTCGTAGAGCTCTCGGAGAGCTTTCCAACGGTATACTGTGGGCCGCGTAACTCTTTACGGATCAAAAGTTATGGGCTCCGGAGCGATGGAGACTTGGTCGCAAGCCCCACGCCCTCGGTTTGCGGGCCCAGCCTCTACGCGAAACGAAGCTGTCTCGCCCAAGGTGCCGCGGGATTCGGTAACAGAATTGGGACGGATTGGGTTGTCGCCCTTTTCGCGGCGCACGACGTACGATCCGGGACGGAAAAACAGAGCGAAAGAAGAAAAATGTCCCGAAACTGATGAAAATGTTCGATTTTGGGCTCCGAAAAAAGGCCCAGCGAAGCACAGCTTTGCTGCCCCGTCGTAGAGCTCTCGGAGAGCTTTCCAACGGTATGCTGTGGGCCGCGTAACTGTTTACGGATCAAATGTTATGGGCTCCGGAGCGACGGAGACCTGGTCCCAAGCCCCACGCCCTCGGTTTGCGGGCCCAGCCTCTACGCGAATCGAAGCTGTCTCGCCCAAGGTGTCGCGGGATTCGGTAACAAAAATGGGACGGATTGGGTTGTCGCCCTTTTCGCGGCGCACGACGTACGATCCGGGACGGAAAAACAGCGCAAAAGAAGAAAAGTGTCGCGAAACTGATGAAAACGTTCGATTTTGGGCTCCGAAAAAAGGCACAGCGAAGCGAAGCCTGCTTGTCCCATCGTAGAGCTCTCGGAGAGCTTTCCAACAGTATGCTGTGGGCCGCGTAACGCTTTACGGATCAAAAGTTATGGGCTCTGGAGCGACGGAGACCTGGTCCCAAGCCCCACGCCCTCAGTTTGCGGGCCCAGCCTCTACGCGAAGCGAAGCTGTCTCGCCCAAGGTGCCGCCGGATTCGGTAACAAAAATGGAACGGATTGGGCTGTCGTCCTTTTCGAGGAGCGCGACGTACGGTCCGGGACGGAAAAACAGCGCGAAAGAAGAAAAATGTCCCGAAACTGATGAAAATGTTCGATTTTGGGCTCCGAAAAAAGGCCCAGCGAAGCAAAGCTTTGCTGCCCCGTCGTAGAGCTCTCGGAGAGCTTTCCAACGGTATGCTGTGGGCCGCGTAACTCCTTACGGATCAAAAGTTATGGGCTCCGGAGCGACGGAGACCTGGTCCCAAGCCCCAAGCCCTCGGTTTGTGGGCCCAGCCTCTACGCGAAGCGAAGCTGTCTCGCCCAAGGTGCCGCGGGATTCGGTAACAAAAATGGGACGGATTGGGTTGTCGCCCTTTTCGCGGCGCACGACGTACGATCCGGGACGGAAAAACAGCGCGAAAGAAGAAAAATGTCCCGAAACTGATGAAAACGTTCGATTTTGGGCTCCGAAAAAAGGCACAGCGAAGCGAAGCCTGCTTGTCCCATCGTAGAGCTCTCGGAGAGCTTTCCAACAGTATGCTGTGGGCCGCGTAACGCTTTACGGATCAAAAGTTATGGGCTCTGGAGCGACGGAGACCTGGTCCCAAGCCCCACGCCCTCAGTTTGCGGGCCCAGCCTCTACGCGAAGCGAAGCTGTCTCGCCCAAGGTGCCGCCGGATTCGGTAACAAAAATGGAACGGATTGGATTGTCGCCCTTTTCGCGGCGCACGACTTAGGATCCGGGACCAAAAAACAGCGCAAAAGAAGAAAAGTGTCGCGAAACTGATGAAAACGTTCGATTTTGGGCACCGAAAAAAGGCACAGCGAAGAAAAGCTTGGCTGTCCCGTCGTAGAGCTCTCGGAGAGCTTTCCAACGGTATGCTGTAGGCCGCGTAACTCCTTACGAAACAAAAGTTATGGGCTCCGGAGCGACGGAGACCTGGTCCCAAGCCCCACGCCCTCGGTTTGCGGGCCCAGCCTCTAGGTGAAACGAAGCTATTTCGCCCAAGGTGCCGCGGGATTCGGTAACAAAAATGGGACGGATTGGGTTGTCGCCCTTTTCGCGGCGCACGACGTACGATCCTGGACGAAAAAACAGCGCAAAAGAAGAAAAATGCAGCGAAACTGATAAAAACGTGCAATTTTGGGCTCCGAAAAAAGGCACAGCGATGCAAAGCTAAGCTGTCCCGTCGTAGAGCTCTCGGAGAGCTTTCCAACGGTATGCTGTGGGCCGCATAACTCCATCCGGATCAAAAGTTATGGGCTCCGGAGTGACGGAGACCTGGTCCCAAGCCCAGCGCCCTCAGCTTGTGGGACCAGCCTCCACGCGAAGCGAAGCTCTCTCGCCCAAGGTGCCGTGGGATTCGATAACAGAAATGGGGCGGATTGTGTTGTCGCCCATTTCGCGACGCACGACGCACGATCAGGGACCGAAAAACAGCGCGAAAGAAGAAAAATATCCCGAAACTGATGAAAACGTTCGATTTTGGGCTCCGAAAAAAGGCACAGCGAAGCGAAGCTTGCTTGTCCCATCGTAGAGCTCTCGGAGAGCTTTCCAACAGTATGCTGTGGGCCGCGTAACGCTTTACGGATCAAAAGTTTTGGGCTCTGGAGCGACGGAGACCTGGTCCCAAGCCCCACGCCCTCGGTTTGCGGGCCCAGCCTCTACGCGAAGCGAAGCCGTCTCGCCCAAGGTGCCGCCGGATTCGGTAACAAAAATGGAACGGATTGGGTTGTCGCCCTTTTCGCGGCGCACGACTTAGGATCCGGGACGGAAAAACAGCGCAAAAGAAGAAAAGTGTCGCGAAACTGATGAAAACGTTCGATTTTGGGCTCCGAAAAAAGGCACAGCGAAGAAAAGCTTGCCTGTCCCGTCGTAGAGCTCTCGGAAAGATTTCCACCGGTGTGCTGTGGGCCGCGTAACTCTTTACGGATCAAAAGTTATGGGCTCCGGAGCGACGGAGACCTGGTCCCAAGCCCCACGCCCTTGGTTTGCGGGCCCAGCTTCTATGTGAATCGAAGCTGTCTCTTCCAAGGTACCGCGGGATTCGGTAACATAAATGGGACGGATTGGGTTGTTGCCCTTTTCGCGGCACACGACGTACGATCCGGGACGGAAAAACAGCGCAAAAGAAGAAAAGTGTCGCAAAACTGATGAAAACGTTCTACTTTGGGCTCCGAAAAAAGGCACAGCGAAGCAAACCTTGCTTGTCCCATCGCAGAGCTCTCAGGGACCTTTCCAACAGTATGCTGTGCGCCGCGTAACGCTTTACGGATCAAAAGTTATGGGCTCTGGAGCGACGGAGACCTGGTCCCAAGCCCCACGCCCTCAGTTTGCGGGCCCAGCCTCTACGCGAAGCGAAGCTGTCTCGCCCAAGGTGCCGCCGGATTCGGTAACAAAAATGGAACGGATTGGGTTGTCGCCCTTTTCGGTGCGCACGACTTAGGATCCGGGACCAAAAAACAGAGCAAAAGAAGAAAAGTGTCGCGAAACTGATGAAAACGTTCGATTTTGGGCTCCGAAAAAAGGCACAGCGAAGAAAAGCTTGGCTGTCCCGTCGTAGAGCTCTCGGAGAGCTTTCCAACGGTATGCTGTGGGCCGCGTAACTCTTTACGGATCAAAAGTTATGGGCTCCGGAGCGACGGAGACCTGGTCCCAAGCCCCACGCCTTCGGTTTGCGAGCCCAGCCTCTACGCGAAACGAAGCTGTTTCGCCCAAGGTGCCGCGGGATTCGGTAACAAAAATGGGACTGATTGGGTTGTCGCCCTTTTCGCGGCGCACGACGTACGATCCGGGACGGAAAAACAGCGCAAAAGAAGAAAAGTGTCGCAAAATTGATGAAAACGTTCGATTTTGGGCTCCGAAAAAAGGCCCAGCGAAGCACAGCTTGGCTGCCCCGTCGTAGAGCTCTCGGAGGGCTTTCCAACGGTATGCTGTGGGCCGCGTTACTCTGTACGGGTCAAAAGGTATGGGCTCCGGAGCGACGGAGACCTGGTCCCAAGCCCCACGCCCTCGGTTTGTGGGCCCAGCCTCTACGCGAAACGAAGCTGTCTCGCCCAAGGTGCCGCGGGATTCGGTAACAAAAATGGGACGGATTGGGTTGTCGCCCTTTTCGCGGCGCACGACGTACGATCCGGGACGGAAAAACAGCGCGAAAGAAGAAAAATGTCCCGAAACTGATGAAAACGTTCGATTTTGGGCTCCGAAAAAAGCCCCAGCGAAGCGAAGCCTTCTTGTCCCATCGTAGAGCTCTCGGAGAGCTTTCCAACGGTATGCTGTGGGCCGCGTAACTCTTTACGGATCAAATGTTATGGGCTCCGGAGCGACGGAGACCTGGTCCCAAGCCCCACGCCCTCGGTTTGCGGGCCCAGCCTCTACGCGAATCGAAGCTGTCTCGCCCAAGGTGTCGCGGGAATCGGTAACAGAATTGGGACGGATTGGGTTGTCGCCCTTTTCGCGGCGCACGACGTACGATCCGGGACGAAAAAACAGCGCAAAAGAAGAAAAGTGTCGCGAAACTGATGAAAACGTTCGATTTTGGGCTCCGAAAAAAGGCACAGCGAAGCAAAGCTTAGCTGTCCCGTCGTAGAGCTCTCGGAGAGCTTTCCAACGGTAGCGTGTGGGCCGCGTAACCTTTTACCCATCAAAAGTTATGGGCTCCGGAGCGACGAAGACAGGGTGCCAAGCGCCACGCCCCCGGTTTGTGGGCCGAGCCTCTACGCGAAGCGAACCTGTCTCGCCCAAGGTGCCGCGGGATTCGGTAACAAAAATGGGACGGATTGGGTTGTCGCCCTTCTCGCGGCGCACGACGTACGATCCGGGACGGAAAAACAGCGCGAAAGAAGAAAAATGTCCCGAAACTGATGAAAACGTTCAATTTTGGGCTCCGAAAAAAGGCCCAGCGAAGCGAAGCTTGCTTGTCCCATCGTAGAGCTCTCGGAGAGCTTTCCAACGGTACGCTGTGGGCCGGGTAACTCTTTACGGATCAAAAGTTATGGGCTCTGGAGCGACGGAAACCTGGTCCCAAGCCCCACGCCCTCGGTTTGTGGGCCCAGCCTCTACGCGAATCGAATCTGTCTCGCCCAAGGTGCCGCGGGATTCGGTAACAAAAATGGGACGGATTGGGTTGTCGCCCTTTTCGCGGCGCACGACGTACGATCCGGGACAGAAAAACAGCGCAAAAGAAGAAAAATGTCCCGAAACTGATGAAAACGTTCGATTTTGGGCTCCGAAAAAAGGCCCAGTGAAACAAAACTTGGCTGTCCCGTCGTAGAGCTCTCGGAGAGCTTTCCAACGGTATGCTGTGGGCCGCGTAACTCTTTACGGATCAAAAGTTATGGGCTCTGGAGCGACGGAGACCTGGTCCCAAGCCCCACGCCCTCTTTTTGCGGGCCCAGCCTCTACGCGAAGCGAAGCTGTCTCGCCCAAGGTGCCACGGGATTCGGTAACAAAAATGGAATGGATTGGGTTGTCGCCCTTTTCGCGGCGCACGACTTAGGATCCGGGACCAAAAAACAGCGCAAAAGAAGAAAAGTGTCGCGAAACAGATGAAAACGTTCGATTTTGGGCTCCGAAAAAAGGCACAGCGAAGAAAAGCTTGGCTGTCCCGTCGTAGAGCTCTCGGAGAGCTTTCCAACGGTATGCTGTGGGCGAGTAACTCTTTACGGATCACAAGTTATGGGCTCCGGAGCGACGGAGACCTGGTCCCAAGCCCCACGCCCTCGGTTTGCGGGCCCAGCCTCTACGCGAAGCGAAGCTGTCTCGCCCAAGGTGCCACCGGATTCGGTAACAAAAATGGAACGGATTGGGTTGTCGCCCTTTTCGCGGCGCACGACTTAGGATCCGGGACCAAAAAACAGCGCAAAAGAAGAAAAGTGTCGCGAAACTGATGAAAACGTTCGATTTTGGGCACCGAAAAAAGGCACAGCGAAGCAAAGCTTAGCTGTCCCGTCGTAGAGCTCTCGGAGAGCTTTCCAACGGTATGCTGTGGGCCGCGTAACTCTTTACGGATCAAAAGTTATGGGCTCCGGAGCGACGGAGACCTGGTCCCAAGCCCCACGCCCTCGGTTTGTGGGCCCAGCCTCTACGCGAAACGAAGCTGTCTCGCCCAAGGTGCCGCGGGATTCGGTAACAAAAATGGGACGGATTGGGTTGTCGCCCTTTTCGCGGCGCACGACGTACGATCCGGGACGGAAAAACAGCGCAAAAGAAGAAAAGTGTCACAAAACTGATGAAAACGTTCGATTTTGGGCTCCGAAAAAAGGCACAGCGAAGCAAATCTTAGCTGTCCCGTCGTAGAGCTCTCGGAGAGCTTTCCAACGGTATGCTGTGGGCCGCGTAACTCTTTACGGATCAAAAGTTATGGGCTCCGGAGCGACGGAGACCTGGTCCCAAGCCCCACGCCCTCGGTTTGCGGGCCCAGCCTCTACGCCAATCGAAGCTGTCTCGCCCAAGGTGTCGCGGGATTCGGTAACAGAATTGGGACGGATTGGGTTGTCGCCCTTTTCGCGGCGCACGACGTACGATCCGGGACGGAAAAACAGCGCGAAAGAAGAAAAATGTCCCGAAACTGATGAAAACGTTCGATTTTGGGCTCCGAAAAAAGCCCCAGCGAAGCGAAGCCTTCTTGTCCCATCGTAGAGCTCTCAGAGAGCTTTCCAACGGTATGCTGTGGGCCGCGTAACTCTTTACGGATCAAAAGTTATGGGCTCCGGAGCGACGGAGACTTGGTCCCAAGCCCCACGCCCTCGGTTTGTGGGCCCAGCCTCTACGCGAAGCGAAGCTGTCTCGCCCAAGGTGCCGCGGGATTCGGTAACAAAAATGGGAAGGATTGGGTCGTCGCCCTTTTCGCGGCGCACGACTTACGATCCGGGACGGAAAAATAGCACAAAAGATGAAAAGTGTCCTGAAACTGATGAAATCATTCGATTTTGGGCTCTGAAAAAAGGCACAGCGAAGCGAAGCTTGGCTGTCCCGTCGTAGAGCTCTCGGAGAGCTTTCCAACGGTATACTGTGGGCCGCGTAACTCTTTACGGATCAAAAGTTATGGGCTCCGGAGCGACGGAGACCTGGTCCCAAGCCCCACGCCCTCGGTTTGTGGGCCCAGCCTCTACGCGAATCGATGTTGTCTCGCCCAAGGTGCCGCGGGATTCGGTAACAAAAATGGGACGGATTAGGTTGTCGCCCTTTTCGCGGCGCACGACGTACGATCCGGGACGGAAAAACAGCGCAAAAGAAGAAAAGTGTCCCGAAACTGATGAAAACGTTTGATTTTGGGCTCCGAAAAAAGGCACAGCGTAGCATAGATTAGCTGTCCCGTGGTAGAACTCTCGGAGAGCTTTCCAACGGTATGCTGTGGGCCGCGTAACTCTTTACGGATCAAAAGTTATGGGCTCCGGAGCGACGGAGACCTGGTCCCAAGCCCCACGCCCTCGGTTTGCGGGCCCAGCCTCTACGCGAATCGAAGCTGTCTCGCCCAAGGTGTCGCGGGATTCGGTAACAGAATTGGGACGGATTGGGTTGTCGCCCTTTTCGCGGCGCACGACGTACGATCCGGGACGGAAAAACAGCGCAAAAGAAGAAAAGTGTCCCGAAACTGATGAAAACGTTCGATTTTGGGCTCCGAAAAAAGGCCCAGCGAAGCGAAGCTTGGCTGTCCCGTCGTAGAGTTCTCGGAGAGCTTTCCAACGGTATGCTGTGTGCTGCGTAACTCTTTACGGATCAAAAGTTATGGGCTCCGGAGCGACGGAGACTTGGTCGCAAGGCCCTCGCCCTCGGTTTGTGGGCCCAGCCTCTACGCGAAGCGAAGCTGTCTCGCCCAAGGTGCCGCGGGATTCGGTAACAAAAATGGGACGGATTGGGTTGTCGCCCTTTTCGCGGCGCACGACTTACGATCCGGGACAGAAAAATAGCACAAAAGAAGAATAGTGTCCTGAAACTGATGAAATTGTTCGATTTTGGGCTCCGAAAAAGGGCACAGCGAAGCATAGCTTAGCTGTCCCGTCGTAGAACTCTCGGAGAGCTTTCCAACGGTATGCTGTGGGCCGCGTAACTCTTTACAGACCAAAAGTTATGGGCTCTGGAGCGATGGAGACTTGGTCCAAAGCCCCACGCCCTCGGTTTGCGGGCCCAGCCTCTACGCGAAACGAAGCTGTCTCGCCCAAGGTGCCGCGGGATTCGGTAACAGCATTGGGACGGATTGGGTTCCCCCCCTTTTCGCGGCGCACGACGTACGATCCGGGACGGAAAAACAGAGCGAAAGAAGAAAAATGTCCCGAAACTGATGAAAATGTTCGATTTTGGGCTCCGAAAAAAGGCCCAGCGTAGCAGAGCTTAGCTGTCCCGTCGTAGAGCTCTCGGAGAGCTTTCCAACGGTATGCTGTGGGCCGCGTAACTCTTTACGGATCAAATGTTATGGGCTCCGGAGCGACGGAGACCTGGTCCCAAGCCCCACGCCCTCGGTTTGCGGGCCCAGCCTCTACGCGAATCGAAGCTGTCTCGCCCAAGGTGTGGCGGGTTTCGGTAACAGAATTGGGACGGAGTGGGTTGTCGCCCTTTTCGCGGCGCACGACGTCCGATCCGGGACGAAAAAACAGCGCAAAAGAAGAAAAGTGTCGCGAAACTGATGAAAACGTTCGATTTTGGGCTCCGAAAAAAGGCACAGCGAAGCACAGCTTAGCTGTCCCGTCGTAGAGCTCTCGGAGAGCTTTCCAACGGTATGCTGTGGGCCGCGTAACTCTTTACGGATCAAAAGTTATGGGCTCCGGAGCGACGGAGACCTGGTCCCAAGCCCCCCGCCCTCGGTTTGTGGGCCCAGCCTCTACGCGAAGCGAAGCTGTCTCGCCCATGGTGCCGCGGGATTCGGTAACAAAAACGGGACGGATTGGGTTGTCGCCCTTTTCGCGGCGCACGACGTACGATCCGGGACGGAAAAACAGGGCGAAAGAAGAAAAGTGTCCCGAAACTGATGAGAACGTTCGATTTTGGGCTCCGAAAAAAGCCCCAGCGAAGCGAAGCTTGCTTGTCCCATCATAGAGCTCTCGGAGAGCTTTCCAACAGTATGCTGTGGGCCGCGTAACTCTTTACGGATCAAAAGTTATGGGCTTTGGAGCGACGGAGACCAGGTCCCAAGCCCCACGCACTCGGTTTCCGGGCCCAGCCTCTACGCGAAGCGAAGCTGTCTCGCCCAAGGTGCCGCCGGATTCGGTAACAAAAATGGAACGGATTGGGTTGTTGCCCTTTTCGCGGCGCACGACGTACGATCCGGGACGGAAAAACAGCGCAAAAGAAGAAAAGTGTCACGAAACTGATGAAAACGTTCGATTTTGGGCTCCGAAAAAAGGTCCAGCGAAGAAAATCTTCGCTGCCCCGTCGTAGAGCTCTCTACGAGCTTTCCAACGGTATGCTGTGGGCCGCGTAACTCCTTGCGGATCAAAAGTTATGGGCTCCGTAGCGACGGAGACCTGGTCCCAAGCCCCACGCCCTCGGTTTGCGGGCCCAGCCTCTAGGTGAAACGAAGCTGTCTCGCCCAAGGTGCCGCGGGATTCGGTAACAAAAATGGGACGGATTGGGTTGTCGCCCTTTTCGCGGCGCACGACGTACGATCCGGGACGGAAAAACAGCGCAAAAGAAGAAAAGTGTCGCAAAACTGATTAAAACGTTCAATTTTGGGCTCCGAAAAAAGGCCCAGTGAAGCTAATCTTAGCTGTCCAGTCGTAGAGCTCTCGGAGAGCATTCCAACGGTATGCTGTGGGCCGCGTAACTCTTTACGGATCAAAAGTTATGGGCTCCGGAGCGACGGAGACCTGGTCCCAAGCCCCACGCCTTCGGTTTGCGAGCCCAGCCTCTACACGAAGCGAAGCTGTTTCGCCCAAGGTGCCGCGGGATTCGGTAACAAAAATGGGACTGATTGGGTTGTCGCCCTTTTCGCGGCGCACGACGTACGATCCGGGACGGAAAAACAGCGCGAAAGAAGAAAAGTGTCCCGAAACTGAAGAAAACATTCAATTTTGGCCTCCGAAAAAAGGCCCAGCGAAGCAAAGCTTAGCTGTCCAGTCGTAGAACTCTCGGAGAGCTTTCCAACGGTATGCTGTGGGCCGCGTAACTCTTTACGGATCAAAAGGTATGGGCTACGAAGCGACGGAGACCTGGTCCCAAGCCCCACCCCCTCGGGTTGCGGGCCCAGCCTCTACGCGAATCGAAGCTGTCTCGCCCAAGGTGTCGCGGGATTCGGTAACAGAATTGGGACGGATTGGGTTGTCGCCCTTTTCGCGACGCACGACGTACGATTCGGGACGGAAAAACAGCGCGAAAGAAGAAAAATGTCCCGAAACTGATGAAAACGTTCGATTTTGGGCTCCGAAAAAAGGCACAGCGAAGCAAAGCTT
The DNA here is from genome assembly GCA_037974665.1 of Ehretia macrophylla. NCBI lineage: Eukaryota > Viridiplantae > Streptophyta > Magnoliopsida > Boraginales > Ehretiaceae > Ehretia > Ehretia macrophylla. The sequence goes on along the minus strand of CM075773.1, from coordinate 25,266,030 downwards.
AGCTGTCACGTCGTAGAGCTCTCGGAGAGCTTTCCAACGGTATGCTGTGGGACGCGTAACTCTTTACGGATCAAAAGTTATGGGCTCCGGAGCGACGGAGACCTGGTCCCAAGCCCCACGCCCTCGGTTTGCGGGCCCAGCCTCTACGCGAATCGAAGCTGTCTCGCCCAAGGTGTCGCGGGATTCGGTAACAGAATTGGGACGGATTGGGTTGTCGCCCTTTTCGCGACGCACGACGTACGATTCGGGACGGAAAAACAGCGCGAAAGAAGAAAAATGTCCCGAAACTGATGAAAACGTTCGATTTTGGGCTCCGAAAAAAGGCACAGCGAAGCAAAGCTTAGCTGTCACGTCGTAGAGCTCTCGGAGAGCTTCCCAACGGTATGCTGTGGGACGCGTAACTCTTTACGGATCAAAAGTTATGGGCTCCGGAGCGACGGAGACCTGGTCCCAAGCCCCACGCCCTCGGTTTGCGGGCCCAGCCTCTACGCGAATCGAAGCTGTCTCGCCCAAGGTGTCGCGGGATTCGGTAACAGAATTGGGACGGATTGGGTTGTCGCCCTTTTCGCGACGCACGACGTACGATTCGGGACGGAAAAACAGCGCGAAAGAAGAAAAATGTCCCGAAACTGATGAAAACGTTCGATTTTGGGCTCCGAAAAAAGGCACAGCGAAGCAAAGCTTAGCTGTCCCGTCGTAGAGCTCTCGGAGAGCTTTCCAACGGTATGCTGTGGGCCGCGTAACTCTTTACGGATCAAAAGTTATGGGCTCCGGAGCGACGGAGACCTGGTCCCAAGCCCCACGCCCTCGGTTTGCGGGCCCAGCCTCTACGCGAAGCGAAGCTGTCTCGCCCAAGGTGTCGCGGGATTCGGTAACAGAATTGGGACGGATTGGGTTGTCGCCCTTTTCGCGGCGCACGACGTACGATCCGGGACGGAAAAACAGCGCGAAAGAAGAAAAATGTCCCGAAACTGATGAAAACGTTCGATTTTGGGCTCCGAAAAAAGGCACAGCGAAGCATAGCTTAGCTGTCCCGTCGTAGAACTCTCGGAGAGCTTTCCAACGGTATGCTGTGGGCCGCGTAACTCTTTACGGATCAAAAGTTATGGGCTCCGGAGCGACGGAGACTTGGTCCCAAGCCCCACGCCCTCGGTTTGTGGGCCCAGCCTCTACGCGAAGCGAAGCTGTCTCGCCCAAGGTGCCGCGGGATTCGGTAACAAAAATGGGAAGGATTGGGTTGTCGCCCTTTTCGCGGCGCACGACTTACGATCCGGGACGGAAAAATAGCACAAAAGATGAAAAGTGTCCTGAAACTGATGAAATCGTTCGATTTTGGGCTCCGAAAAAAGGCACAGCGAAACGAAGCTTGGCTGTCCCGTCGTAGAGCTCTCGGAGAGCTTTCCAACGGTATACTGTGGGCCGCGTAACTCTTTACGGATCAAAAGTTATGGGCTCCGGAGCGATGGAGACTTGGTCGCAAGCCCCACGCCCTCGGTGTGCGGGCCCAGCCTCTACGTGAAACGAACCTGTCTCGCCCAAGGTGCCGCGGGATTCGGTAACAGAAGTGGGACGGATTGGGTTGTCGCCCTTTTCGCGGCGCACGACATACGATCCGGGACGGAAAAACAGAGCGAAAGAAGAAAAATGTCCCGAAACTGATGAAAATGTTCGATTTTGGGCTCCGAAAAAAGGCCCAGCGAAGCAGAGCTTAGCTGTCCCGTCGTAGAGCTCTCGGAGAGCTTTCCAACGGTATGCTGTGGGCCGCGTAACTCTTTACGGATCAAATGTTATGGGCTCCGGAGCGACGGAGACCTGGTCCCAAGCCCCACGCCCTCGGTTTGCGGGCCCAGCCTCTACGCGAATCGAAGCTGTCTCGCCCAAGGTGTCGCGGGATTCCGTAACAGCAATCGGACGGATCGGGTTGTGGCCGTTTTCGCGGCGCACGACGTACGATCCGGGACGAAAAAACAGCGCAAAAGAAGAAAAGTGTCGCGAACCTGATGAAAACGTTCGGTTTTGGGCTCCGAAAAAAGGCACAGCGAAGCAAAGCTTAGCTGTCCCGTCGTAGAGCTCTCGGAGAGCTTTCCAACGGTATGCTGTGGGCCGCGTAACTCTTTACGGATCAAAAGTTATGGGCTCCGGAGCGACGGAGACCTGGTCCCAAGCCCCACGCCCTCGGTTTGTGGGCCCAGCCTCTACGCGAAGCGAAGCTGTCTCGCCCAAGGTGCCGCGGGATTCGGTAACAAAAATGGGACGGATTGGGTTGTCGCCCTTTTCGCGGCGCACGACGTACGATCCGGGACGGAAAAACAGCGCGAAAGAAGAAAAATGTCCCGAAACTGATGAAAACGTTCGATTTTGGGCTCCGAAAAAAGCCCCAGCGAAGCGAAGCTTGCTTGTCCCATCGTAGAGCCCTCGGAGAGCTTTCCAACGGTATGCTGTGGGCCGCGTAACTCTTTACGGATCAAAAGTTATGGGCTTTGGAGCGACGGAGACCTGGTCCCAAGCCCCACGCCCTCGTTTTGCGGGCCCAGCCTCTACGCGAAGCGAAGCTGTCTCGCCCAAGGTGCCGCCGGATTCGGTAACAAAAATGGAACGGATTGGATTGTCGCCCTTTTCGCGGCGCACGACTTAGGATCCGGGACCAAAAAACAGCGCAAAAGAAGAAAAGTGTCGCGAAACTGATGAAAACGTTCGATTTTGGGCACCGAAAAAAGGCACAGCGAAGAAAAGCTTGGCTGTCCCGTCGTAGAGCTCTCGGAGAGCTTTCCAACGGTATGCTGTGGGCCGCGTAACTCTTTACGGATCAAAAGTTATGGGCTCCGGAGCGACGGAGACCTGGTCCCAAGCCCCAAGCCCTCGGTTTGTGGGCCCAGCCTCTACGCGAAGCGAAGCTGTCTCGCCCAAGGTGCCGCGGGATTCGGTAACAAAAATGGGACGGATTGGGTTGTCGCCCTTTTCGCGGCGCACGACGTACGATCCGGGACGGAAAAACAGCGCGAAAGAAGAAAAATGTCCCGAAACTGATGAAAACGTTCGATTTTGGGCTCCGAAAAAAGCCCCAGCGAAGCGAAGCCTTCTTGTCCCATCGTAGAGCTCTCGGAGAGCTTTCCAACAGTATGCTGTGGGCCGCGTAACGCTTTACGGATCAAAAGTTATGGGCTCCGGAGCGACGGAGACCTGGTCCCAAGCCCCACGCCCTCAGTTTGCGGGCCCAGCCTCTACGCGAAGCGAAGCTGTCTCGCCCAAGGTGCCGCCGGATTCGGTAACAAAAATGGAACGGATTGGATTGTCGCCCTTTTCGCTGCGCACGACTTAGGATCCGGGACCAAAAAACAGCGCAAAAGAAGAAAAGTGTCGCGAAACTGATGAAAACATTCGATTTTGGGCACCGAAAAAAGGCACAGCGAAGAAAAGCTTGGCTGTCCCGTCGTAGAGCTCTCGGAGAGCTTTCCAACGGTATGCTGTAGGCCGCGTAACTCCTTACGGATCAAAAGTTATGGGCTCCGTAGCGACGGAGACCTGGTCCCAAGCCCCACGCCCTCGGTTTGCGGGCCCAGCCTCTAGGTGAAACGAAGCTGTCTCGCCCAAGGTGCCGCGGGATTCGGTAACAGAAATGGGACGGATTGGGTTGTCGCCCTTTTCGCGGCGCACGACGGACGATCCGGGACGGAAAAACAGCTCAAAAGAAGAAAAGTGTCGCAAAACTGATGAAAACGTTCGATTTTGGGCTCCGAAAAAAGGCACAGCGAAGCATAGCTTAGTTGTCCCGTCGTAGAACTCTCGGAGAGCTTTCCAACGGTATGCTGTGGGGCGCGTAACTCTTTACGGCTCAAAAGTTATGGGCTCCGGAGCGACGGAGACCAGGTCCCAAGCCCCATGCCTTCGGTTTGCGAGCCCAGCCTCTACGCGAAGCGAAGCTGTCTCGCCCAAGGTGCCGCCGGATTCGGTAACAAAAATGGAACGGATTGGGTTGTCGCCCTTTTCGCGGCGCACGACTTAGGATCCGGGACGGAAAAACAGCGCAAAAGAAGAAAAGTGTCGCGAAACTGATGAAAACGTTCGATTTTGGGCTCCGAAAAAAGGCACAACGAAGCGAAGCTTGGCTGCCCCGTCGTAGAGCTCTCGGAGAGCTTTCCAACGGTATGCTGTAGGCCGCGTAACTCCTTACGGATCAAAAGTTATGGGCTCCGGAGCGACGGAGACAAGGTCCCAAGCCCCACGCCCTCGGTTTGCGGGCCCAGCCTCTAGGTGAAACGAAGCTATCTCGCCCAAGGTGCCGCGGGATTCGGTAACAGAAATGGGACGGATTGGGTTGTCGCCCTTTTCGCGGCGTACGACGGACGATCCGGGACGAAAACAGCGCAAAAGAAGAAAAGTGTCGCAAAACTGATGAAAACGTTCGATTTTGGGCTCCGAAAAAAGGCACAGCGAAGCAAAGCTTAGCTGTCTCGTCGTAGAGCTCTCGGAGAGCTTTCCAACGGTATGCTGTGGGCCGCGTAAATCTTTACGGATCAAAAGTTATGGGCTCCGGAGCGACGGAGACCTGGTCCCAAGCCCCACGCCCTCGGTTTGCGGGCCCAGCCTCTACGCGAATCCAAGCTGTCTCGCCCAAGGCGTCGCGGGATTCGGTAACAGAATTGGGACGGATTGGGTTGTCGCCCTTTTCGCGGCGCACGACGTACGATTCGGGACGGAAAAACAGCGCGAAAGAAGAAAAATGTCCCAAAACTGATGAAAACGTTCGATTTTGGGCTCCGAAAAAAGGCACAGCGAAGCAAAGCTTAGCTGTCCCGTCGTAGAGCTCTCGGAAAGCTTTCTAACGGTATGCTGTGGGCCGCGTAACTCTTTACGGATCAAAAGTTATGGGCTCCGGAGCGACGTAGACCTGGTCCCAAGCCCCACGCCCTCGGTTTGCGGGCCCAGCCTCTACGCGAATCGAAGCTGTCTCGCCCAAGGTGTCACGGGATTCGGTAACAAAATTGGGACGGATTGGGTTGTCGCCCTTTTCGCGGCGCACGACGTACGATCCGGGACGGAAAAACAGCGCGAAAGAAGAAAAATGTCCCGAAACTGATGAAAACGTTCGATTTTGGTCTCCGAAAAAAGGCACAGCGAAGCATAGCTTAGCTGTCCAGTCGTAGAACTCTCGGAGAGCTTTCCAACGGTATGCTGTGGGGCGCGTAACGCTTTACGGATCAAAAGTTATGGGCTCCGGAGCGACGGAGACCTGGTCCCAAGCCCCACGCCCTCAGTTTGCGGGCCCAGCCTCTACGCGAAGCGAAGCTGTCTCGCCCAAGGTGCCGCCGGATTCGGTAACAAAAATGGAACGGATTGGATTGTCGCCCTTTTCGCGGCGCACGACTTAGGATCCGGGACCAAAAAACAGCGCAAAAGAAGAAAAGTGTCGCGAAACTGATGAAAACGTTCGATTTTGGGCACCGAAAAAAGGCACAGCGAAGAAAAGCTTGGCTGTCCCGTCGTAGAGCTCTCGGAGAGCTTTCCAACGGTATGCTGTGGGCCGCGTAACTCTTTACGGATCAAAAGTTATGGGCTCCGGAGCGACGGAGACCTGGTCCCAAGCCCCACGCCCTCGGTTTGCGGGCCCAGCCTCTACGCGAAACGAAGCTGTCTCGCCCAAGGTGCCGCGGGATTCGGTAACAAAAATGGGACGGATTGGGTTGTCGCCCTTTTCGCGGCGCACGACGTACGATCCGGGACGGAAAAACAGCGCAAAAGAAGAAAAGTGTCGCAAAACTGATGAAAACGTTCGATTTTGGGCTCCGAAAAAAGGCACAGCGAAGCAAAGCTTAGCTGTCCCGTCGTAGAGCTCTCGGAGAGCTTTCCAACGGTATGCTGTGGGCCGCGTAACTCTTTACGGATCAAAAGTTAAGGGCTCCGGAGCGACGGAGACCTGGTCCCAAGCCCCACGCCCTCGGTTTGCGGGCCCAGCCTCTACGCGAAGCGAAGCTGTCTCGCCCAAGGTGCAGCGGGATTCGGTTACAAAAATGGGACGGATTGGGTTGTCGCCCTTTTTGCTTCGCACGACGTACGATCCGGGACGGAAAAACAGCACGAAAAAAGAAAAGTGTCGCGAAACATATGAAAATGTTTGATTTTGGGCACCGAAAAAAGGCCCAGCGTAGCATAGATTAGCTGTCCCGTGGTAGAACTCTCGGAGAGATTTCCAACGGTATGCTGTGGGCCGCGTAACTCTTTACGGATCAAAAGTTATGGGCTCCGGAGCGACGGAGACCTGGTCCCAAGCCCCACGCCCTCGGTTTGCGGGCCCAGCCTCTACGCGAATCGAAGCTGTCTCGCCCAAGGTACCGCGGGATTCGGTAACAGAAATGGGACGGATTGGGTTGTCCCCCTTTTCGCGGCGCACGACGTACGATCCGGGACGGAAAAACAGGGCGAAAGAAGAAAAATGTCCCGAAACTGATGAAAACGTTCGATTTTGGGCTCCGAAAAAAGGCACAGCGAAGCAAAGCTTGGCTGTCCCGTCGTAGAGCTCTCGGAGAGCTTTCCAACGGTATGCTGTGGGCCGCGTAACTCTTTACGGATCAAAAGTTATTGGCACCGGAGCGACGGAGACTTGGTCCCAAGCCCCACGCCCTCGGTTTGCGGGCCCTGCCTCTACACGAATCGAAGCTGTCTCGCCCAAGGTGCCGCGGGATTCGGTAACAAAAATGGGACGGATTGGGTTGTCGCACTTTTCGCAGCGCACGACGTACGATCCGGGATGGAAAAATAGCGCAAAAGAAGAAAAATGTCCCGAAACTGATGAAAACGTTCGATTTTGGGCTCCGTAAAAAGGCACAGCGTAGCATAGATTAGCTGTCCCGTGGTAGAACTCTCGGAGAGCTTTCCAACGGTATGCTGTGGGCCGCGTAACTCTTTACGGATCAAAAGTTATGGGCTCCGGAGCGACGGAGACCTGGTCCCGAGCCCCACGCCCTCGGTTTGCGGGCCCAGCCTCTACGCGAATCGAAGCTGTCTCGCCCAAGGTGTCGCGGGATTCGGTAACAGAATTGGGACGGATTGGGTTGTCGCCCTTTTCGCGGCGCACGACGTACGATTCGGGACGGAAAAACAGCGCGAAAGAAGAAAAATGTCCCGAAACTGATGAAAACGTTCGATTTTGGGCTCCGAAAAAAGGCACAGCAAAGCAAAGCTTAGCTGTCCCGTCGTAGAGCTCTCGGAGAGCTTTCCAACGGTATGCTGTGGGCCGCGTAACTCTTTACGGATCAAAAGTTATGGGCTCCGGAGCGACGGAGACCTGGTCCCAAGCCCCACGCCCTCGGTTTGCGGGCCCAGCCTCTACGCGAATCGAAGCTGTCTCGCCCAAGGTGCCGCGGGATTCGGTAACAAAAATGGGACGGATTGGGTTGTCGCCCTTTTCGCGGCGCACGACTTAGGATCCGGGACGGAAAAACAGCGCAAAAGAAGAAAAGTGTCGCGAAACTGATGAAAACGTTCGATTTTGGGCTCCGAAAAAAGGCACAGCGAAGAAAAGCTTGGCTGTCCCGTCGTAGAGCTCTCGGAGAGCTTTCCAACGGTATGCTGTGGGCCGCGTAACTCTTTACGGATCAAAAGTTATGGGCTCCGGAGCGACGGAGACCTGGTCCCAAGCCCCACGCCCTCGGTTTGCGGGCCCAGCCTCTACGCGAAACGAAGCTGTCTCGCCCAAGGTGCCGCGGGATTCGGTAACAAAAATGGGACGGATTGGGTTGTCGCCCTTTTCGCGGCGCACGACGTACGATCCGGGACGGAAAAACAGCGCAAAAGAAGAAAAGTGTCGCGAAACTGATGAAAACGTTCGATTTTGGGCTCCGAAAAAAGGCACAGCGAAGCAAATCTTAGCTGTCCCGTCGTAGAGCTCTCGGAGAGCTTTCCAACGGTATGCTGTGGGCCGCGTAACTCTTTACGGATCAAAAGTTATGGGCTCCGGAGCGACGGAGACCTGGTCCCAAGCCCCACGCCCTCGGTTTGCGGGCCCAGCCTCTACGCGAATCGAAGCTGTCTCGCCCAAGGTGCAGCGGGATTCGGTAACAAAAATGGGACGGATTGGGTTGTCGCCCTTTTCGCGGCGCACGACGTACGATCCGGGACGGAAAAACAGCACGAAAGAAGAAAAGTGTCCCGAAACTGATGAAAACGTTTGATTTTGGGCTCCGAAAAAAGGCCCAGCGTAGCATAGATTAGCTGTCCCGTGGTAGAACTCTCGGAGAGATTTCCAACGGTATGCTGTGGGCCGCGTAACTCTTTACGGATCAAAAGTTATGGGCTCCAGAGCGACGGAGACCTGGTCCCAAGCCCCACGCCCTCGGTTTGCGGGCCCAGCCTCTACGCGAATCGAAGCTGTCTCGCCCAAAGTGTCGCGGGATTCGGTAACAGAATTGGGACGGATTGGGTTGTCGCCCTTTTCGCGGCGCACGACGTACGATCCGGGACGGAAAAACAGCGCGAAAGAAGAAAAATGTCCCGAAAGTGATGAAAACGTTCGATTTTGGGCTCCGAAAAAAGGTACAGCGAAGCAAGGCTTAGCTGTCCCGTCGTAGAGCTCTCGGAGAGCTTTCCAACGGTATGCTGTGGGCCGCGTAACTCTTTACGCATCAAAAGTTATGGGCTCCGGAGCGACGGAGACCTGGTCCCGAGCCCCACGCCCTCGGTTTGCGGGCCCAGCCTCTACGCGAATCGAAGCTGTCTCGCCCAAGGTGCCGCGGGATTCGGTAACAAAAATGGGACGGATTGGGTTGTCGCACTTTTCGCGGCGCACGACGTACGATCCGGGATGGAAAAACAGCGCGAAAGAAGAAAAATGTCCCGAAACTGATGAAAACGTTTGATTTTGGGCTCCGAAAAAAGGCACAGCGTAGCATAGATTAGCTGTCCCGTGGTAGAACTCTCGGAGATCTTTCCAACGGTATGCTGTGGACCGCGTAACTCTTTACGGATCAAAAGTTATGGGCTCCGGAGCGACGGAGACCTGGTCCCAAGCCCCACGCCCTCGGTTTGCGGGCCCAGCCTCTACGCGAATCGAAGCTGTCTCGCCCAAGGTGTCGCGGGATTCGGTAACAGAATTGGGACGGATTGGGTTGTCGCCCTTTTCGCGGCGCACGACGTACGATTCGGGACGGAAAAACAGCGCGAAAGAAGAAAAGTGTCCCGAAACTGATGAAATCGTTCGATTTTGGGCTCCGAAAAAAGGCACAGCAAAGCAAAGCTTAGCTGTCCCGTCGTAGAGTTCTCGGAGAGCTTTCCAACGGTATGCTGTGGGCCGCGTAACTCTTTACGGATCAAAAGTTATGGGCTCCGGAGCGACGGAGACTTGGTCCCAAGCCCCTCGCCCTCGGTTTGTGGGACCAGCCTCTACGCGAATCGAAGCTGTCTCGCCCAAGGTGCCGCAGGATTCGGTAACTAAAATGGGAAGGATTGGGTTGTCGCCCTTTTCGCAGCGCACGACTTACGATCCGGGACGGAAAAATAGCACAAAAGAAGAATAGTGTCCTGAAACTGATGAAATTGTTCGATTTTGGGCTCCGAAAAAGGGCACAGCGAAGCATAGCTTAGCTGTCCCGTCGTAGAACTCTCGGAGAGCTTTCCAACGGTATACTGTGGGCCGCGTAACTCTTTACGGATCAAAAGTTATGGGCTCCGGAGCGATGGAGACTTGGTCCAAAGCCCCACGCCCTCGGTTTGCGGGCCCAGCCTCTACGCGAAACGAAGCTGTCTCGCCCAAGGTGCCGCGGGATTCGGTAACAGAATTGGGACGGATTGGGTTGTCGCCCTTTTCGCGGCGCACGACGTACGATCCGGGACGGAAAAACAGAGCGAAAGAAGAAAAATGTCCCGAAACTGATGAAAATGTTCGATTTTGGGCTCCGAAAAAAGGCCCAGCGTAGCAGAGCTTAGCTGTCCCGTCGTAGAGCTCTCGGAGAGCTTTCCAACGGTATGCTGTGGGCCGCGTAACTCTTTACGGATCAAATGTTATGGGCTCCGGAGCGACGGAGACCTGGTCCCAAGCCCCACGCCCTCGGTTTGCGGGCCCAGCCTCTACGCGAATCGAAGCTGTCTCGCCCAAGGTGTCGCGGGAATCGGTAACAGAATTGGGACGGATTGGGTTGTCGCCCTTTTCGCGGCGCACGACGTACGATCCGGGACGAAAAAACAGCGCAAAAGAAGAAAAGTGTCGCGAAACTGATGAAAACGTTCGATTTTGGGCTCCGAAAAAAGGCACAGCGAAGCAAAGCTTAGCTGTCCCGTCGTAGAGCTCTCGGAGAGCTTTCCAACGGTATGCTGTGGGCCGCGTAACTCTTTACGGATCAAAAGTTATGGACTCCGGAGCGACGGAGACCTGGTCCCAAGCCCCACGCCCTCGGTTTGTGGGCCCAGCCTCTACGCGAAGCGAAGCTGTCTCGCCCAAGGTGCCGCGGGATTCGGTAACAAAAATGGGACGGATTGGGTTGTCGCCCTTTTCGCGGCGCACGACGTACGATCCGGGACGGAAAAACAGCGCGAAAGAAGAAAAATGTCCCGAAACTGATGAGAACGTTCGATTTTGGGCTCCGAAAAAAGCCCCAGCGAAGCGAAGCTTGCTTGTCCCATCATAGAGCTCTCGGAGAGCTTTCCAACAGTATGCTGTGGGCCGCGTAACTCTTTACGGATCAAAAGTTATGGGCTTTGGAGCGACGGAGACCAGGTCCCAAGCCCCACGCCCTCGGTTTGCGGGCCCAGCCTCTACGCGAAGCGAAGCTGTCTCGCCCAAGGTGCCGCCGGATTCGGTAACAAAAATGCAACGGCTTGGGCTCTCGCCCCTTCCGCGGCGCACGACGTACGATCCGGCACGGAAAAACAGCGCAAAAGAAGAAAAGTGTCACGAAACTGATGAAAACGTTCGATTTTGGGCTCCGAAAAAAGGCACAGCGAAGAAAAGCTTGGCTGTCCCGTCGTAGAGCTCTCGGAGAGCTTTCCAACGGTATGCTGTAGGCCGCGTAACTCCTTACGGATCAAAAGTTATGGGCTCCGTAGCGACGGAGACCTGGTCCCAAGCCCCACGCCCTCGGTTTGCGGGCCCAGCCTCTACGCGAAACGAAGCTGTCTCGCCCAAGGTGCCGCGGGATTCGGTAACAAAAATGGGACGGATTGTGTTGTCGCCCTTTTCGCGGCGCACGACGTACGATCCGGGACGGAAAAACAGCGCAAAAGCAGAAAAGTGTCGCAAAACTGATGAAAACGTTCGATTTTGGGCTCCGAAAAAAGGCACAGTGAAGCAAAGCTTGGCTGCCCTGTCGTAGAGCTCTCGGATAGCTTTCCAACGGTATGCTGTTGGCCGCGTAACTCTTTACGGATCAAAAGTTATGGGCTCCGGAGCGACGGAGACCTGGTCCCAAGCCCCACGCCCCCGGTTTGCGGGCCCAGCCTCTAGGTGAAACGAAGCTGTTTCGCCCAAGGTGCCGCGGGATTCGGTAACAGAATTGGGACGGATTGGGTTGTCGCCCTTTTCGCGGCGCACGACGTACGATCCGGGACGGAAAAACAGCGCGAAAGAAGAAAAATGTCCCGAAACTGATGAAAACGTTCGATTTTGAGCTCCGAAAAAAGGCACAGCGAAGCTTAGCTTAGCTGTCCTGTCGTAGAACTCTCGGAGAGCTTTCCAACGGTATGCTGTGGGCCGCGTAACTCTTTACGGATCAAAAGTTATGGGCTCCGGAGCGACGGAGACCTGGTCCCAAGCCCCACGCCCTCGGTTTGCGGGCCCAGCCTCTACGCGAATCGAAGCTGTCTCGCCCAAGGTGTCGCGGGATTCGGTAACAGAATTGGGACGGATTGGGTTGTCGCCCTTTTCGCGACGCACGACGTACGATTCGGGACGGAAAAACAGCGCGAAAGAAGAAAAATGTCCCGAAACTGATGAAAACGTTCGATTTTGGGCTCCGAAAAAAGGCACAGCGAAGCAAAGCTTAGCTGTCACGTCGTAGAGCTCTCGGAGAGCTTTCCAACGGTATGCTGTGGGCCGCGTAACTCTTTACGGATCAAAAGTTATGGGCTCCGGAGCGACGGAGACCTGGTCCCAAGCCCCACGCCCTCGGTTTGCGGGCCCAGCCTCTACGCGAATCGAAGCTGTCTCGCCCAAGGTGTCGCGGGATTCGGTAACAGAATTGGGACGGATTGGGTTGTCGCCCTTTTCGCGACGCACGACGTACGATTCGGGACGGAAAAACAGCGCGAAAGAAGAAAAATGTCCCGAAACTGAAGAAAACGTTCGATTTTGGGCTCCAAAAATAGGTCAAGCGAAGGAAAGCTTAGCTGTCCAGTCGTAGAGCTCTCGGAGAGCTTTCCAACGGTATTCTGTGGGACGCGTAACTCTTTACGGATCAAAAGTTATGAGCTCCGGAACGACGGAGACCTGGTCCAAAGCCCCACGCCCTCGGTTTGTGCCCCCAGCCTCGACGCTAAGCGAAGCTGTCTCGCCCAAGGTGTCGCGGGAGTCGATAACAGGAATGGGACGGATTGGGTTGTCCCCCTTTTCGTGGCGCACGACGTACGATCCGGGACGGAAAAACAGCGCGAAAGAAGAAAAATGTCCCGAAACTGATGAAAACGTTCGATTTTGGGCTCCGAAAAAAGGCACAGCGAAGCATAGCTTAGCTGTCCCGTCGTAGAACTCTCGGAGAGCTTTCCAACGGTATGCTGTGGGCCGCGTAACTCTTTACGGATCAAAAGTTATGGGCTCCGGAGCGACGGAGACTTGGTCCCAAGCCCCACGCCCTCGGTTTGTGGGCCCAGCCTCTACGCGAAGCGAAGCTGTCTCGCCCAAGGTGCCGCGGGATTCGGTAACAAAAATGGGAAGGATTGGGTTGTCGCCCTTTTCGCGGCGCACGACTTACGATCCGGGACGGAAAAATAGCACAAAAGATGAAAAGTGTCCTGAAACTGATGAAATCGTTCGATTTTGGGCCCCGAAAAAAGGCACAGCGAAACGAAGCTTGGCTGTCCCGTCGTAGAGCTCTCGGAGAGCTTTCCAACGGTATACTGTGGGCCGCGTAACTCTTTACGGATCAAAAGTTATGGGCTCCGGAGCGATGGAGACTTGGTCGCAAGCCCCACGCCCTCGGTTTGCGGGCCCAGCCTCTACGCGAAACGAAGCTGTCTCGCCCAAGGTGCCGCGGGAGTCGGTAACAGAATTGGGACGGATTGGGTTGTCGCCCTTTTCGCGGCGCACGACATACGATCCGGGACGGAAAAACAGAGCGAAAGAAGAAAAATGTCCCGAAACTGATGAAAATGTTCGATTTTGGGCTCCGAAAAAAGGCCCAGCGAAGCAGAGCTTAGCTGTCCCGTCGTAGAGCTCTCGGAGAGCTTTCCAACGGTATGCTGTGGGCCGCGTAACTCTTTACGGATCAAATGTTATGGGCTCCGGAGCGACGGAGACCTGGTCCCAAGCCCCACGCCCTCGGTTTGCGGGCCCAGCCTCTACGCGAATCGAAGCTGTCTCGCCCAAGGTGTCGCGGGATTCGGTAACAGAATTGGACGGATTGGGTTGTCGCCCTGTTCGCGGCGCACGACGTACGATCCGGGACGAAAAAACAGCGCAAAAGAAGAAAAGTGTCGCGAAACTGATGAAAACGTTCGATTTTGGGCTCCGAAAAAAGGCACAGCGAAGCAAAGCTTAGCTGTCCCGTCGTAGAGCTCTCGGAGAGCTTTCCAACGGTATGCTGTGGGCCGCGTAACTCTTTACGGATCAAAAGTTATGGGCTCCGGAGCGACGGAGACCTGGTCCCAAGCCCCACACCCTCGGTTTGTGGGCCCAGCCTCTACGCGAAGCGAAGCTGTCTCGCCCAAGGTGCCGCGGGATTCGGTAACAAAAATGGGACGGATTGGGTTGTCGCCCTTTTCGCGGCGCACGACGTACGATCCGGGACGGAAAAACAGCGCGAAAGAAGAAAAATGTCCCGAAACTGATGAAAACGTTCGATTTTGGGCTCCGAAAAAAGCCCCAGCGAAGCGAAGCTTGCTTGTCCCATCGTAGAGCTCTCGGAGAGCTTTCCAACAGTATGCTGTGGGCCGCGTAACTCTTTACGGATCAAAAGTTATGGGCTCTGGAGCGACGGAGACCTGGTCCCAAGCCCCACGCCCTCGGTTTGCGGGCCCAGCCTCTACGCGAAGCGAAGCTGTCTCGCCCAAGGTGCCTCCGGATTCGGTAACAATAATGGAACGGATTGGGTTGTCGCCCTTTTCGCGGCGCACGATTTAGGATCCGGGACGGAAAAAAAGCGCAAAAGAAGAAAAGTGTCGCGAAACTGATGAAAACGTTCGATTTTGGGCTCCGAAAAAAGGCACAGCGAAGAAAAGCTTGGCTGTCCCGTCGTAGAGCTCTCGGAGAGCTTTCCAACGGTATGCTGTGGGCCGCGTAACTCTTTACGGATCAAAAGTTATGGGCTCCGTAGCGACGGAGACCTGGTCCCGAGCCCCACGCCCTCAGTTTGCGGGCCCAGCCTCTACGCGAATTGAAGCTGTCTCGCCCAAGGTGTCGCGGGATTCGGTAACAAAAATGGGACGGATTGGGTTGTCGCCCTTTTCGCGGCGCACGACGTACGATCCGGGACGGAAAAACAGCACGAAAGAAGAAAAATGTCCCGAAACTGATGAAAACGTTCGATTTTGGGCTCCGAAAAAAGCCCCAGCGAAGCAAAGCTTGCTTGTCCCATCGTAGAGCTCTCGGAGAGCTTTCCAACAGTATGCTGTGGGCCGCGTAACTCTTTACGGATCAAAAGTTATGGGCTTTGGAGCGACGGAGACCTGGTCCCAAGCCCCACGCCCTCGGTTTACGGGCCCAGCCTCTACGCGAAGCGAAGCTGTCTCGCCCAAGGTGCCGCCGGATTCGGTAACAAAAATGGAACGGATTGGATTGTCGCCCTTTTCGCGGCGCACGACTTAGGATCCGGGACGGAAAAACAGCGCAAAAGAAGAAAAGTGTCGCAAAACTGATGAAAACGTTCGATTTTGGGCTCCGAAAAAAGGCACAGCGAAGCAAAGCTTAGCTGTCCCGTCGTAGAGCTCTCGGAGAGCTTTCCAACGGTATGCTGTGGGCCGCGTAACTCTTTACGGATCAAAAGTTATGGGCTCCGGAGCGACGGAGACCTGGTCCCAAGCCCCAAGCCCTCGGTTTGCGGGCCCAGCCTGTAGGAGAAACGAAGCTGTCTCGCCCAATGTCCAGCGGGATTCGGTCACAGAAATGGGACGGATTGGGTTGTCGCCCTTTTCGCGGCGCACGACGGACGATCCGGGACGGAAAAACAGCGCAAAAGAAGAAAAGTGTCGCAAAACTGATGAAAACGTTCGATTTTGGGCTCCGAAAAAAGGCACAGCGAAGCGTAGCTTAGCTGTCCCGTCGTAGAACTCGCGGAGAGCTTTCCAACGGTATGCTGTGGGGCGCGTAACTCTTTACGGATCAAAAGTTATGGGCTCCGGAGCGACGGAGACCTTGTCCCAAGCCCCACGCCCTCGGTTTGCGGGCCCAGCCTCTACGCGAAGCGAAGCTGTCTCGCCCAAGGTGCCGCCGGATTCGGTAACAAAAATGGAACGGATTGGGTTGTCGCCCTTTTCGCGGCGCACGACTTAGGATCCGGGACGGAAAAACAGCGCAAAAGAAGAAAAGTGTCGCGAAACTGATGAAAACGTTCGATTTTGGGCTCCGAAAAAAGGCACAACGAAGAAAAGCTTGGCTGCCCCGTCGTAGAGCTCTCGGAGAGCTTTCCAACGGTATGCTGTAGGCCGCGTAACTCCTTACGGATCAAAAGTTATGGGCTCCGGAGCGACGGAGACAAGGTCCCAAGCCCCACGCCCTCGGTTTGCGGGCCCAGCCTCTAGGTGAAACGAAGCTATCTCGCCCAAGGTGCCGCGGGATTCGGTAACAGAAATGGGACGGATTGGGTTGTCGCCCTTTTCGCGGCGTACGACGGACGATCCGGGACGAAAAAACAGCGCAAAAGAAGAAAAGTGTCCCGAAACTGATGAAAACGTTCGATTTTGGGCTCCGAAAAAAGGTCCACCGAAGCAAAGCTTGGCTGTCTCGTCGTAGAGCTCTCGGAGAGCTTTCCAACGGTATGCTGTGGGCCGCGTAAATCTTTACGGATCAAAAGTTATGGGCTCCGGAGCGACGGAGACCTGGTCCCAAGCCCCACGCCCTCGGTTTGCGGGCCCAGCCTCTACGCGAATCCAAGCTGTCTCGCCCAAGGCGTCGCGGGATTCGGTAACAGAATTGGGACGGATTGGGTTGTCGCCCTTTTCGCGGCGCACGACGTACGATTCGGGACGGAAAAACAGCGCGAAAGAAGAAAAATGTCCCAAAACTGATGAAAACGTTCGATTTTGGGCTCCGAAAAAAGGCACAGCGATGCAAAGCTTAGCTGTCTCGTCGTAGAGCTCTCGGAGAGCTTTCCAACGGTATGCTGTGGGCCGCGTAACTCTTTACGGATCAAAAGTTATGGGCTCCGGAGCGACGGAGACCTGGTCCCAAGCCCCACGCCCTCGGTTTGCGGGCCCAGCCTCTACGCGAATCGAAGCTGTCTCGCCCAAGGTGTCACGGGATTCGGTAACAAAATTGGGACGGATTGGGTTGTCGCCCTTTTCGCGGCGCACGACGTACGATCCGGGACGGAAAAACAGCGCGAAAGAAGAAAAATGTCCCGAAACTGATGAAAACGTTCGATTTTGGTCTCCGAAAAAAGGCACAGCGAAGCATAGCTTAGCTGTCCAGTCGTAGAACTCTCGGAGAGTTTTCCAACGGCATGCTGTGTGGCGCGTAACTCTTTACGGATCAAAAGTTATGGACTCCGGAGCGACGGATACCTGGTCACAAGCCCCACACCCTCAGTTTGCGGGCCAAACCTCTACGCGAAGCGAAGCTGTCTCGCCCAAGGTGCCGCCGGATTCGGTAACAAAAATGGAACGGATTGGGTTGTCGCCCTTTTCGCGGCGCACGACTTAGGATCCGGGACGGAAAAACAGCGCAAAAGAAGAAAAGTGTCGCGAAACTGATGAAAACGTTCGATTTTGGGCTCCGAAAAAAGGCACAGCGAAGAAAAGCTTGGCAGTCCCGTCGTAGAGCTCTCGGAGAGCTTTCCAACGGTATGCTGTGGGCCGCGTAACTCTTTACGGATCAAAAGTTATGGGCTCCGGAGCGACGGAGACCTGGTCCCAAGCCCCACGCCCTCGGTTTGCGGGCCCAGCCTCTACGCGAAACGAAGCTGTCTCGCCCAAGGTGCCGCGGGATTCGGTAACAAAAATGGGACGGATTGGGTTGTCGCCCTTTTCGCGGCGCACGACGTACGATCCGGGACGGAAAAACAGCGCAAAAGAAGAAAAGTGTCGCAAAACTGATGAAAACGTTCGATTTTGGGCTCCGAAAAAAGGCACAGCGAAGCAAAGCTTAGCTGTCCCGTCGTAGAGCTCTCGGAGAGCTTTCCAACGGTATGCTGTGGGCCGCGTAACTCTTTACGGATCAAAAGTTATGGGCTCCGGAGCGACGGAGACCAGGTCCCAAGCCCCACGCCCTCGGTTTGTGGGCCCAGCCTCTACGCGAATCGAAGCTGTCTCGCCCAAGGTGCAGCGGGATTCGGTAACAAAAATGGGACGGATTGGGTTGTCGCCCTTTTCGCGGCGCACGACGTACGATCCGGGACGGAAAAACAGCACGAAAGAAGAAAAATGTCCCGAAACTGATGAAAACGTTTGATTTTGGGCTCCGAAAAAAGGCACAGCGTAGCATAGATTAGCTGTCCCGTGGTAGAACTCTCGGAGAGCCTTCCAACGGTATGCTGTGGGCCGCGTAACTCTTTACGGATCAAAAGTTATGGGCTCCAGAGCGACGGAGACCTGGTCCCAAGCCCCACGCCCTCGGTTTGCGGGCCCAGCCTCTACGCGAAGTGAAGCTGTCTCGCCCAAGGTGCCGCGGGAGTCGGTAAGAGAAATGGGACGGATTGGGTTGTCGCCCTTTTCTCGGCGAACGACGTACGATCCGGGACGGAAAAACAGCACAAAAGAAGAAAAATGTCCCGAAACTGATGAAAACGTTCGATTTTGGGTTCCGAAAAAAGGTACAGCGAAGCAATGCTTAGCAGTCCCGTCGTAGAGCTCTCGGAGAGCTTTCCAACGGTATGCTGTGGGCCGCGTAACTCTTTACGGATCAAAAGTTATGGGCTCCGGAGCGACAGAGACCTGGTACCAAGCCCCACGCCCTCGGTTTGTGGGCCCAGCATCTACGCGAAGCGAAGCTGTCTCGCCCAAGGTGCCGCGGGATTCGGTCACAGAATTGGGACGGATTGGGTTGTCGCCCTTTTCGCGGCGCACGACGTACGATCCGGGACGGAAAAACAGCGCGAAAGAAGAAAAAGGTCCCGAAACTGATGAAACCGTGCGATTTTGGGCTCCGAAAAAAGGCACAGCGAAACAAAGCTTAGCTGTCCCGTCGTAGAGCTCTCGGAGAGCTTTCTAATGGTATGCTGTGCGCCGCGTAACTCTTTACGGATCAAAAGTTATGGGCTCCGGAGCGCCGGAGACCTGGTCCCAAGCCCCACGCCCTCGGTTTGCGGGCCCAGCCTCTACGCGAATCGAAGCTGTCTCGCCCAAGGTGTCGCGGGATTCGGTAACAGAATTGGGACGGATTGGGTTGTCGCCCTTTTCGCGACGCACGACGTACGATTCGGGACGGAAAAACAGCGCGAAAGAAGAAAAATGTCCCGAAACTGATGAAAACGTTCGATTTTGGGCTCCGAAAAAAGGCACAGCAAAGCAAAGCTTAGCTGTCCCGTCGTAGAGCTCTCGGAGAGCTTTCCAACGGTATGTTGTGTGCCGCGTAACTCTTTATGGATCAAAAGTTATGGGCTCCGGAGCGACGGAGACCTAGTCCCCAGCCCCACGCCCTCGGTTTGCGGGCCCAGCCTCTACGCGAATCGAAGCTGTCTCGCCCAAGGTGTCGTGGGATTCGGTACCAGAATTGGGACGGATCGGGTTGTCGCCCCTTCCGCGGCGCACGACGTACGATCCGGGACGAAAAAACAGCGCAAAAGAAGAAAAGTGTCGCGAAACTGATGAAAACGTTCGATTTTGGGCTCCGAAAAAAGGCACAGCGAAGCAAAGCTTAGCTGTCCCGTCGTAGAGCTCTCGGAGAGCTTTCCAACGGTATGCTGTGGGCCGCGTAACTCTTTACGGATCAAAAGTTATGGGCTCCGGAGCGACGGAGACCTGGTCCCAAGCCCCACGCCCTCGGTTTGTGGGCCCAGCCTCTACGCGAAGCGAAGCTGTCTCGCCCAAGGTGCCGCGGGATTCGGTAACAAAAATGGGACGGATTTGGTTGTCGCCCTTTTCGCGGCGCACGACGTACGATCCGGGACGGAAAAACAGCGCGAAAGAAGAAAAATGTCCCGAAACTGATGAAAACGTTCGATTTTGGGCTCCGAAAAAAGCCCCAGCGAAGCGAAGCTTGCTTGTCCCATCGTAGAGCTCTCGGAGAGCTTTCCAACAGTATGCTGTGGGCCGCGTAACTCTTTACGGATCAAAAGTTATGGGCTTTGGAGCGACGGAGACCTGGTCCCAAGCCCCACGCCCTCGGTTTGCGGGCCCAGCCTCTACGCGAATCGAAGCTGTCTCGCCCAAGGCGTCGCGGGATTCGGTAACAGAATTGGGACGGATTGGGTTGTCGCCCTTTTCGCGGCGCACGACGTACGATTCGGGACGGAAAAACAGCGCGAAAGAAGAAAAATGTCCCAAAACTGATGAAAACGTTCGATTTTGGGCTCCGAAAAAAGGCACAGCGAAGTGAAGCTTGGCTGCTCCGTCGTAGAGCTCTCGGAGAGCTTTCCAACGGTATGCTGTGGGCCGCGTAACTCTTTACGGATCAAAAGTTATGGGCTCCGGAGCGACGGAGACCTGGTCCCAAGCCCTACGCCCTCGGTTTGCGGGCCCAGCCTGTACGCGAAGTAAAGCTGTCTCGCCCAAGGTGCCACGGGATTCGGTAACAAAAATCAGACGGATTGGGTTGTCGCCCTTTTCGTGGCGCACGACGTACGATCCGGAACGAAAAAACAGCGCGAAAGAAGAAAACTGTCCTGAAACTGAAGAAAACGTTCGATTTTGGGCCCCGAAAAAAGGCACAGCGAAGCATAGCTTAGCTGTCCCGTCGTAGAGCTCTCGGAGAGCTTTCTAACGGTATGCTGTGGGCCACGTAACTCTCTACGGATCAATAGTTATAGGCTCCGGAGCGACGGAGACCTTGTCCCAAGCCCCACGCCCTCGGTTTGCGGGCCCAGCGTCTACGCGAAGCGAAGCTGTCTCGCCCAAGGTGCCGCCGGATTCGGTAACAAAAATGGAACGGATTGGGTTGTCGCCCTTTTCGCGGCGCACGACTTAGGATCCGGGACGGAAAAACAGCGCAAAAGAAGAAAAGTGTCGCGAAACTGATGAAAACGTTCGATTTTGTGCTCCGAAAAAAGGCACAGCGAAGAAAAGCTTGGCAGTCCCGTCGTAGAGCTCTCGGAGAGCTTTCCAACGGTATGCTGTGGGCCGCGTAACTCTTTACGGATCAAAAGTTATGGGCTCCGGAGCGACGGAGACCTGGTCCCAAGCCCCACGCCCTCGGTTTGCGGGCCCAGCCTCTACGCGAAACGAAGCTGTCTCGCCCAAGGTGCCGCGGGATTCGGTAACAAAAATGGGACGGATTGGGTTGTCGCCCTTTTCGCGGCGCACGACGTACGATCCGGGACGGAAAAACAGCGCAAAAGAAGAAAAGTGTCGCAAAACTGATGAAAACGTTCGATTTTGGGCTCCGAAAAAAGGCACAGCGAAGCAAAGCTTAGCTGTCCCGTCGTAGAGCTCTCGGAGAGCTTTCCAACGGTATGCTGTGGGCCGCGTAACTCTTTACGGATCAAAAGTTATGGGCTCCGGAGCGACGGAGACCTGGTCCCAAGCCCCACGCCCTCGGTTTGTGGGCCCAGCCTCTACGCGAATCGATCTTGTCTCGCCCAAGGTGCAGCGGGATTCGGTAACAAAAATGGAACGGATTGGATTGTCGCCCTTTTCGCGGCGCACGACTTAGGATCCGGGACCAAAAAACAGCGCAAAAGAAGAAAAGTGTCGCGAAACTGATGAAAACGTTCGATTTTGGGCACCGAAAAAAGGCACAGCGAAGAAAAGCTTGGCTGTCCCGTCGTAGAGCTCTCGGAGAGCTTTCCAACGGTATGCTGTGGGCCGCGTAACTCTTTACGGATCAAAAGTTATGGGCTCCGGAGCGACGGAGACCTGGTCCCAAGCCCCACGCCCTCGGTTTGCGGGCCCAGCCTCTAGGTGAAACGAAGCTGTCTCGCCCAAGGTGCCGCGGGATTCGGTAACAGAAATGGGACGGATTGGGTTGTCGCCCTTTTCGCGGCGCACGACGGACGATCCGGGACGGAAAAACAGCACAAAAGAAGAAAAGTGTCCCAAAACTGATGAAAACGTTCGATTTTGGGCCCCGAAAAAAGGTCCAGCGAAGCAAAGCTTGGCTGCCCCGTCGTAGAGCTCTCGGAGAGCTTTCCAACGGTATGCTGTAGGCCGCGTAACTCCTTACGGATCAAAAGTTATGGGCTCCGGAGCGACGGAGACCAGGTCCCAAGCCCCACGCCCTCGGTTTGCGGGCCCAGCCTCTACGCGAAACGAAGCTGTCTCGCCCAAGGTGTCGCGGGATTCGGTAACAAAATTGGGACGGATTGGGTTGTCGCCCTTTTCGCGGCGCACGACGTACGATCCGGGACGAAAAAACAGCGCGAAAGAAGAAAAATGTCCCGAAACTGATGAAAACGTTCGATTTTGGGCTCCGAAAAAAGGCACAGCGAAGCATAGCTTAGCTGTCCCGTCGTAGAACTCTCGGAGAGCTTTCCAACGGTATGCTGTGGGGCGCGTAACTCTTTACGGATCAAAAGTTATGGGCTCCGGAGCGACGGAGACCTTGTCCCAAGCCCCACGCCCTCAGTTTGCGGGCCCAGCCTCTACGCGAAGCGAAGCTGTCTCGCCCAAGGTGCCGCCGGATTCGGTAACAAAAATGGAACGGATTGGATTGTCGCCCTTTTCGCGGCGCACGACTTAGGATCCGGGACCAAAAAACAGCGCAAAAGAAGAAAAGTGTCGCGAAACTGATGAAAACGTTCGATTTTGTGCTCCGAAAAAAGGCACAGCGAAGAAAAGCTTGGCTGTCCCGTCGTAGAGCTCTCGGAGAGCTTTCCAACGGTATGCTGTGGGCCGCGTAACTCTTTACGGATCAAAAGTTATGGGCTCCGGAGCGACGGAGACCTGGTCCCAAGCCCCACGCCCTCGGTTTGCGGGCCCAGCCTCTACGCGAAACGAAGCTGTCTCGCCCAAGGTGCCGCGGGATTCGGTAACAAAAATGGGACGGATTGGGTTGTCGCCCTTTTCGCGGCGCACGACGTACAATCCGGGACGGAAAAACAGCGCAAAAGAAGAAAAGTGTCGCAAAACTGATGAAAACGTTCGATTTTGGGCTCCGAAAAAAGGCACAGCGAAGCAAAGCTTAGCTGTCCCGTCGTAGAGCTCTCGGAGAGCTTTCCAACGGTATGCTGTGGGCCGCGTAACTCTTTACGGATCAAAAGTTATGGGCTCCGGAGCGACGGAGACCTGGTCCCAAGCCCCACGCCCTCGGTTTGTGGGCCCAGCCTCTACGCGAAACGAAGCTGTCTCGCCCAAGGTGCAGCGGGATTCGGTAACAAAAATGGAACGGATTGGGTTGTCGCCCTTTTCGCGGCGCACGACTTAGGATCCGGGACCAAAAAACAGCGCAAAAGAAGAAAAGTGTCGCGAAACTGATGAAAACGTTCGATTTTGGGCACCGAAAAAAGGCACAGCGAAGAAAAGCTTGGCTGTCCCGTCGTAGAGCTCTCGGAGAGCTTTCCAACGGTATGCTGTGGGCCGCGTAACTCTTTACGGATCAAAAGTTATGGGCTCCGGAGCGACGGAGACCTGGTCCCAAGCCCCACGCCCTCGGTTTGCGGGCCCAGCCTCTACGCGAAACGAAGCTGTCTCGCCCAAGGTGCCGCGGGATTCGGTAACAAAAATGGGACGGATTGGGTTGTCGCCCTTTTCGCGGCGCACGACGTACAATCCGGGACGGAAAAACAGCGCAAAAGAAGAAAAGTGTCGCAAAACTGATGAAAACGTTCGATTTTGGGCTCCGAAAAAAGGCACAGCGAAGCAAAGCTTAGCTGTCCCGTCGTAGAGCTCTCGGAGAGCTTTCCAACGGTATGCTGTGGGCCGCGTAACTCTTTACGGATCAAAAGTTATGGGCTCCGGAGCGACGGAGACCTGGTCCCAAGCCCCACGCCCTCGGTTTGTGGGCCCAGCCTCTACGCGAATCGAAGCTGTCTCGCCCAAGGTGCAGCGGGATTCGGTAACAAAAATGGGTCGGATTGGGTTGTCTCCCTTTTCGCGGCGCACGACGTACGATCCGGGACGGAAAAACAGCGCGAAAGAAGAAAAATGTCCCGAAACTGATGAAAACGTTTGATTTTGGGCTCCGAAAAAAGGCACAGCGTAGCATAGATTAGCTGTCCCGTGGTAGAACTCTCGGAGAGATTTCCAACGGTATGCTGTGGGCCGCGTAACTCTTTACGGATCAAAAGTTATGGGCTCCGGAGCGACGGAGACCTGGTCCCAAGCCCCACGCCCTCGGTTTGCGGGCCCAACCTCTACGCGAATCGAAGCTGTCTCGCCCAAGGTGTCGCGGGATTCGGTAACAGAATTGGGACGGATTGGGTTGTCGCCCTTTTCGCGGCGCACGACGTACGATCCGGGACGGAAAAACAGCGCGAAAGAAGAAAAATGTCCCGAAACTGATGAAAACGTTCGATTTTGGGCTCCGAAAAAAGGCACTGCGAAGCAATGCTTAGCTGTCCCGTCGTAGAGCTCTCGGAGAGCTTTCCAACGGTATGCTGTGGGCCGCGTAACTCTTTGCGGATCAAAAGTTATGGGCTCCGGAGCGACGGAGAATTGGTCCCAAGCCCCACGCCCTCGGTTTGCGGGCCCAGCCTCTACGCGAATCGAAGCTGTCTCGCCCAAGGTGTCGCGGGATTCGGTCACAGAATTGGGACGGATTGGGTTGTCGCCCTTTTTGCGGCGCACGACGTACGATCCGGGACGGAAAAACAGCGCGAAAGAAGAAAAATGTCCCGAAACTGATGAAAACGTTCGATTTTGGGCTCCGAAAAAAGGCACAGCGAAGCAAAGCTTAGCTGTCCCGTCGTAGAGCTCTCGGAGCGCTTTCCAACGGTATGCTGTGGGCCGCGTAACTCTTTACGGATCAAAAGTTATGGGCTCCGGAACGAGGGAGACCTGGTCCCAAGCCCCACGCCCTCGGTTTGCGGGCCCAGCCTCTACGCAAAGCGAAGCTGTCTCGCCCAAGGTGCCGCGGGATTCGGTAACAAAAATGGGACGGATTGGATTGCTGCCCTTTTCGCGGCGCACGATGTACGATCCGGGACGAAAAAACAGCGTGAAAAAAGAAAAGTGTCCCGAAACTGATGAAAATGTTTGATTTTGGGCACCGAAAAAATGCCCAGCGAATTGAAGCTTGGTTGACCCGTCGTAGAGCTCTCGGAGAGCTTTCCAACGGTATGCTGTGGGCCGCATAACTCTTTACGGATCAAAAGTTATGGGCTCCGGAACGACGGAGACCTGGTCCCAAGCCCCACGCCCTCGGTTTGTGGGCCCAGCCTCTACGCGAAGCGAAGTTGTCTCGCCCAAGGTGCCGCGGGAGTCGGTAACAAAAATGGGACGGATTTGGTTGTCGCCCTTTTCGCGGGGCACGACGTAGGATCCGGGACGGAAAAACAGCGAGAAAGAAGAAAAATGTCCCGAAACTGATGAAAACGTTCGATTTTGGGCTCCGAAAAAAGCCCCAGCGAAGCGAAGCTCGCTTGTCCCATCGTAGAGCTCTCGGAGAGCTTTCCAACAGTATGCTGTGGGCCGCGTAACTCTTTACGGATCAAAAGTTATGGGCTTTGGAGCGACGGACACCTCGCCCCACGCCCCCGCCCCTCGGTTGGCGGGCCCAGGCTCTACGCGCAGCGAAGCTGCCTCGCCCAAGGTGCCGCCGGATTCGGTAACAATAATGGAACGGATTGGGTTGTCGCCCTTTTCGCGGCGCACGACTTAGGATCCGGGACGGAAAAACAGCGCAAAAGAAGAAAAGTGTCGCGAAACTGATGAAAACGTTCGATTTTGGGCTCCGAAAAAAGGCACAGCGAAGAAAAGCTTGGCTGTCCCGTCGTAGAGCTCTCGGAGAGCTTTCCAACGGTATGCTGTGGGCCGCGTAACTCTTTACGGATCAAAAGTTATGGGCTCCGTAGCGACGGAGACCTGGTCCCAAGCCCCACGCCCTCGGTTTGCGGGCCCAGCCTCTACGCGAAACGAAGCTGTCTCGCCCAAGGTGCCGCGGGATTCGGTAACAAAAATGGGACGGATTGGGTTGTCGCCCTTTTCGCGGCGCACGACGTACGATCCGGGACGGAAAAACCACGCAGAAGAAGAAAAGTGTCGCAAAATTATGAAAACGTTAGATTTTGGGCTCCGAAAAAAGGCACAGCGAAGCATAGCTTAGTTGTCCCGTCGTAGAACTCTCGGAGAGCTTTCCAACGGTATGCTGTGGGGCGCGTAACTCTTTACGGATCAAAAGTTATGGGCTCCGGAGCGACGGAGACCTTGTCCCAACCCCCACGCCCTCGGTTTGCGGGCCCAACCTCTACGCGAAGCGAAGCTGTCTCGCCCAAGGTGCCGCCGGATTCGGTAACAAAAATGGAACGGATTGGATTGTCGCCCTTTTCGCGGCGCACGACTTAGGATCCGGGACGGAAAAACAGCGCAAAAGAAGAAAAGTGTCCCGAAACTGATGAAAACGTTCGATTTTGGGCTCCGAAAAAAGGTCCAGCGAAGCAAAGCTTGGCTGTCCCGTCGTAGAGCTCTCGGAGAGCTTTCCAACGGTATGCTGTAGGCCGCGTAACTCCTTACGGATCAAAAGTTATGGGCTCCGGAGCGACGGAGACCTGGTCCCAATCCCCACGCCCTCGGTTTGCGGGCCCAGCCTCTAGGTGAAACGAAGCTGTCTCGCCCAAGGTGCCGCGGGATTCGGTAACAGAAATGGGACGGATTGGGTTGTCGCCCTTTTCGCGGCGCACGACGGACGATCCGGGACGGAAAAACAGCACAAAAGAAGAAAAGTGTCCCAAAACTGATGAAAACGTTCGATTTTGGGCTCCGAAAAAAGGTCCAGCGAAGCAAAGCTTGGCTGCCCCGTCGTAGAGCTCTCGGAGAGCTTTCCAACGGTATGCTGTGGACCGCGTAACTCTTTACGGATCAAAAGTTATGGGCTCCGGAGCGACGGAGACCAGGTCCCAAGCCCCACGCCCTCGTTTTGCGGGCCTAGCCTCTACGCGAATCCAAGCTGTCTCGCCCAAGGCGTCGCGGGATTCGGTAACAGAATTGGGACGGATTGGGTTGTCGCCCTTTTCGCGGCGCACGACGTACGATTCGGGACGGAAAAACAGCGCGAAAGAAGAAAAATGTCCCAAAACTGATGAAAACGTTCGATTTTGGGCTCCGAAAAAAGGCACAGCGAAGCAAAGCTTAGCTGTCCCGTCGTAGAGCTCTCGGAGAGCTTTCCAACGGTATGCTGTGGGCCGCGTAACTCTTTACGGATCAAAAGTTATGGGCTCCGGAGCGACGGAGACCTGGTCCCAAGCCCCACGCCCTCGGTTTGCGGGCCCAGCCTCTACGCGAATCGAAGCTGTCTCGCCCAAGGTGTCGCGGGATTCGGTAACAAAATTGGGACGGATTGGGTTGTCGCCCTTTTCGCGGCGCACGACGTACGATCCGGGACGGAAAAACAGCGCGAAAGAAGAAAAATGTCCCGAAACTGATGAAAACGTTCGATTTTGGTCTCCGAAAAAAGGCACAGCGAAGCATAGCTTAGCTGTCCCGTCGTAGAACTCTCGGAGAGCTTTCCAACGGTATGCTGTGGGGCGCGTAACTCTTTACGGATCAAAAGTTATGGGCTCCGGAGCGACGGCGACCTTGTCCCAAGCCCCACGCCCTCGGTTTACGGGCCCAGCCTCTACGCGAAGCGAAGCTGTCTCGCCCAAGGTGCCGCCGGATTCGGTAACAAAAATGGAACGGATTGGGTTGTCGCCCTTTTCGCGGCGCACAACTTAGGATCCGGGACGGAAAAACAGCGCAAAAGAAGAAAAGTGTCGCGAAACTGATGAAAACGTTCGATTTTGGGCTCCGAAAAAAGGCACAGCGAAGAAAAGCTTGGCTGTCCCGTCGTAGAGCTCTCGGAGAGCTTTCCAACGGTATGCTGTGGGCCGCGTAACTCTTTGCGGATCAAATGTTATGGGCTCCGGAGCGACGGAGACCTGGTCCCAAGCCCCACGCCCTCGGTTTACGGGCCCAGCCTCTACGCGAAACGAAGCTGTCTCGCCCAAGGTGCCGCGGGATTCGGTAACAAAAATGGGACGGATTGGGTTGTCGCCCTTTTCGCGGCGCACGACGTACGATCCGGGACGGAAAAACAGCGCAAAAGAAGAAAAGTGTCGCAAAACTGATGAAAACGTTCGATTTTGGGCTCCGAAAAAAGGCACAGCGAAGCGTAGCTTAGCTGTCCCGTCGTAGAACTCTCGGAGAGCTTTCCAATTGTATGCTGTGGGCCGCGTAACTCTTTACGGATCAAAAGTTATGGGCTCCGGAGCGACGGAGACCTGGTCCCAAGCCCCACGCCCTCGGTTTGTGGGCCCAGCCTCTACGCGAAGCGAAGCTGTCTCGCCCAAGGTGCCGCGGGATTCGGTAACAAAAATGGGACGGATTGGGTTGTCGCCCTTTTCGCGGCGCACGACGTACGATCCGGGACGGAAAAACAGCGCGAAAGAAGAAAAATGTCCCGAAACTGATGAAAACGTTTGATTTTGGGCTCCGAAAAAAGGCACAGCGTAGCATAGATTAGCTGTCCCGTGGTAGAACTCTCGGAGAGATTTCCAACGGTATGCTGTGGGCCGCGTAACTCTTTACGGATCAAAAGTTATGGGCTCCGGAGCGACGGAGACCTGGTCCCAAGCCCCCCGCCCTCGGTTTGCCGGCCCAGCCTCTACGCGAATCGAAGCTGCCTCGCCCAAGGTGTCGCGGGATTCGGTAACAGAATTGGGACGGATTGGGTTGTCGCCCTTTTCGCGGCGCACGACGTACGATCCGGGATGGAAAAACAGCGCGAAAGAAGAAAAATGTCCCGAAACTGATGAAAACATTCGATTTTGGGCTCCGAAAAAAGGCACAGCGAAGCAATGCTTAGCTGTCCCGTCGTAGAGCTCTCGGAGAACTTTCCAACGCTATGCTGTGGGCCGCGTAACTCTTTACGGATCAAAAGTTATGGGCTCCGGAGCGACGGAGACTTGGTCCCAAGCCCCACGCCCTCGGTTTGCGGGCCCAGCCTCTACGCGAATCGAAGCTGTCTCGCCCAAGGTGTCGCGGGATTCGGTCACAGAATTGGGACGGATTGGGTTGTCGCCCTTTTCGCGGCACACGACGTACGATCCGGGACGGAAAAACAGCGCGAAAGAAGAAAAATGTCCCGAAACGGATGAAAACGTTCGATTTTGGGCTCCGAAAAAAGGCACAGCGAAGCAAGGCTTAGCTGTCCCGTCGTAGAGCTCTCGGAGAGCTTTCCAACGGTATGCTGTGGGCCGCGTAACTCTTTACGGATCAAAAGTTATGGGCTCCGGAGCGACGGAGACCTGGTCCTAAGCCCCACGCCCTCGGTTTGCGGGCCCAGCCTCTACGCGAATCGAAGCTGTCTCGCCCAAGGTGTCGCGGGATTCGGTAACAGAATTGGGACGGATTGGGTTGTCGCCCTTTTCGCGACGCACGACGTACGATTCGGGACGGAAAAACAGCGCGAAAGAAGAAAAATGTCCCGAAACTGATGAAAACGTTCGATTTTGGGCTCCGAAAAAAGGCACAGCAAAGCAAAGCTTAGCTGTCCCGTCGTAGAGCTATCGGAGAGCTTTCCAACGGTATGCTGTGGGTCGCGTAACTCCTTACGGATCAAAAGTTATGGGCTCCGGAGCGACGGAGACCTGGTCCCAAGCCCCACGCCCTCGGTTTGCGGGCCCAGCCTCTACGCGAATCGAAGCTGTCTCGCCCAAGGTGTCGCGGGATTCGGTAACAGAATTGGGACGGATTGGGTTGTCGCCCTTTTCGCGGCGCACGACGTACGATCCGGGACGAAAAAAACAGCGCAAAAGAAGAAAAGTGTCGCGAAACTGATGAAAACGTTCGATTTTGGGCTCCGAAAAAAGGCACAGCGAAGCAAAGCTTAGCTGTCCCGTCGTAGAGCTCTCGGAGAGCTTTCCAACGGTATGCTGTGGGCCGTGCAACTCCTTACGGATCAAAAGTTATGGGCTCCGGAGCGACGGAGACCTGGTCCCAAGCCCCACGCCCTCGGTTTGTGGGCCCAGCCTCTACGCGAATCGAAGCTGTCTCGCCCAAGGTGCAGCGGGATTCGGTAACAAAAATGGGACGGATTGGGTTGTCGCCCTTTTCGCGGCGCACGACGTACGATCCGGGACGGAAAAACAGCGCGAAAGAAGAAAAATGTCCCGAAACTGATGAAAACGATCGATTTTGGGCTCCGAAAAAAGGCACAGCGTAGCATAGATTAGCTGTCCCGTGGTAGAACTCTCGGAGAGATTTCCAACGGTATGCTGTGGGCCGCGTAACTCTTTACGGATCAAATGTTATGGGCTCCGGAGCGACGCAGACCTGGTCCCAAGCCCCACGCCCTCGGTTTGCGGGCCCAGCCTCTACGCGAATCGAAGCTGTCTCGCCCAAGGTGTCGCGGGAATCGGTAACAGAATTGGGACGGATTGGGTTGTCGCCCTTTTCGCGGCGCACGACGTACGATCCGGGACGGAAAAACAGCGCGAAAGAAGAAAAATGTCCCGAAACTGATGAAAACGTTCGATTTTGGGCTCCGAAAAAAGGCACAGCGAAGCAATGCTTAGCTGTCCCGTCGTAGAGCTCTCGGAGAACTTTCCAACGCTATGCTGTGGGCCGCGTAACTCTTTACGGATCAAAAGTTAGTGGCTCCGGCGCGTGGGAGACTTGGTCGCAAGCCCCTCTCCCTCGGTTTGCGGGCCCAGCCTCTGCGCGAAGCGAAGCTGTCTCGCCCAAGGTGTCGAGGGATTCGGTAATAGAAATGGGACGGATTGGGTTGTCGCACTTTTCGCGGCGCACGACGTACGATCCGGGACGGAAAAACAGCGCAAAAGAAGAAAAATGTCCCGAAACTGACGAAAACGTTCGATTTTGGGCTCCGAAAAAAGGCACAGCGAAGCAAGGTTTAGCTGTCCCGTCGTAGAGCTCTCGGAGAGCTTTCCAACGGTATGCTGTGGGCCGCGTAACTCTTTACGGATCAAAATTTATGGGCTCCGGAGCGACGGAGACCTGGTCCTAAGCCCTACGGCCTCAGTTTACGAGCCCAGCCTCTACGCGAATCGAAGCTGTCTCGCCCAAGGTGTCGCGGGATTCGGTAACAGAATTGGGACGGATTGGGTTGTCGCCCTTTTCGCGACGCACGACGTACGATTCGGGACGGAAAAACAGCGCGAAAGAAGAAAAATGTCCCGAAACTGATGAAAACGTTCGATTTTGGGCTCCGAAAAAAGGCACAGCAAAGCAAAGCTTAGCTGTCCCGTCGTAGAGCTCTCGGAGAGCTTTCCAACGGTATGCTGTGGGCCGCGTAACTCTTTACGGATCAAAAGTTATGGGCTCCGGAGCGACGGAGACCTGGTCCCAAGCCCCACGCCCTCGGTTTGCGGGCCCAGCCTCTACGCGAATCGAAGCTGTCTCGCCCAAGGTGCCGCGGGATTCGGTAACAGAATTGGGACGGATTGGGTTGTCGCCCTTTTCGCGGCGCACGACGTACGATCCGGGACGTAAAAACAGCGCAAAAGAAGAAAAGTGTCGCGAAACTGATGAAAACGTTCGATTTTGGGCTCCGAAAAAAGGCACAGCGAAGCAAAGCTTAGCTGTCCCGTCGTAGAGCTCTCGGAGAGCTTTCCAACGGTATGCTGTGGGCCGCGTAACTCTTTACGGATCAAAAGTTATGGGCTCCGGAGCGACGGAGACCTGGTCCCAAGCCCCACGCCCTCGGTTTGTGGGCCCAGCCTCTACGCGAATCGAAGCTGTCTCGCCCAAGGTTCCGCGGGATTCGGTAACAAAAATGGGACGGATTGGGTTGTCGCCCTTTTCGCGGCGCACGACGTACGATCCGGGACGGAAAAACAGCGCGAAAGAAGAAAAAGTCCCGAAACTGATGAAAATGTTCGATTTTGGGCTCCGAAAAAAGGCACAGCGTAGCATAGATTAGCTGTCCCGTGGTAGAACTCTCGGAGAGCTTTCCAAATGTTTGCTGTGGGCCGCGTAACTCTTTACGGATCAAAAGTTATGGGCTCCGGAGCGACGGAGACCTGGTCCCGAGCCCCACGCCCTCGGTTTGCGGGCCCAGCCTCTACGCGAATCGAAGCTATCTCGCCCAAGGTGTCGCGGGATTCGGTAACAGAATTGGGACGGATTGGGTTGTCGCCCTTTTCGCGGCGCACGACGTACGATCCGGGACGGAAAAACAGCGCGAAAGAAGAAAAATGTCCCGAAACTGATGAAAACGTTCGATTTCGGGCTCCGAAAAAAGGCCCAGCGAAGCAAGGCTTAGCTGTCCCGTCGTAGAGCTCTCGGAGAACTTTCCAATGGTATACTGTGGGCCGCGTAACTCTTTACGGATCAAAAGTTATGGGCTCCGGAGCGACGGAGACTTGGTCCCAAGCCCCACGCCCTCGGTTTGCGGGCCCAGCCTCTACGCGAATCGAAGCTGTCTCGCCCAAGGTGTCGCGGGATTCGGTAACAGAATTGGGACGGATTGGGTTGTCGCCCTTTACGCGGCGCACGACGTACGATCCGGGACGGAAAAACAGCGCAAAAGAAGAAAAGTGTCCCGAAACTGATGAAAATGTTCGATTTTGGGCTCCGAAAAATGGCCCAGCGAAGCATAGCTTAGCTGTCCCGTCGTAGAGCTCTCGGAGAGCTTTCCAACGGTATGCTGTGGGCCGCGTAACTCTTTACGGATCAAAAGTTATGGGCTCCGGAGCGACGGAGACCTGGTCCTAAGCCCCACGCCCTCGGTTTGCGGGCCCAGCCTCTACGCGAATCGAAGCTGTCTCGCCCAAGGTGTCGCGGGATTCGGTAACAGAATTGGGACGGATTGGGTTGTCGCCCTTTTCGCGACGCACGACGTACGATTCGGGACGGAAAAACAGCGCGAAAGAAGAAAAATGTCCCGAAACTGATGAAAACGTTCGATTTTGGGCTCCGAAAAAAGGCACAGCAAAGCAAAGCTTAGCTGTCCCGTCGTAGAGCTCTCGGAGAGCTTTCCAACGGTATGCTGTGGGCCGCGTAACTCTTTACGGATCAAAAGTTATGGGCACCGGAGCGACGGAGACCTGGTCCCAAGCCCCACGCCCTCGGGTTGCGGGCCCATCCTCTACGCGAATCGAAGCTGTCTCGCCCAAGGTGTCGCGGGAATCGGTAACAGAATTGGGACGGATTGGGTTGTCGCCCTTTTCGCGGCGCACGACGTACGATCCGGGACGAAAAAACAGCGCAAAAGAAGAAAAGTGTCGCGAAACTGATGAAAACGTTCGATTTTGGGCTCCGAAAAAAGGCACAGCGAAGCAAAGCTTAGCTGTCCCGTCGTAGAGCTCTCGGAGAGCTTTCCAACGGTATGCTGTGGGCCGCGTAACTCTTTACGGATCAAAAGTTATGGGCTCCGGAGCGACGGAGACCTGGTCCCAAGCCCCACGCCCTCGGTTTGTGGGCCCAGCCTCTACGCGATGCGAAGCTGTCTCGCCCAAGGTGCCGCGGGATTCGGTAACAAAAATGGGACGGATTGGGTTGTCGCCCTTTTCGCGGCGCACGACGTACGATCCGGGACGGAAAAACAGCGCGAAAGAAGAAAAATGTCCCGAAACTGATGAAAACGTTCGATTTTGGGCTCCGAAAAAAGCCCCAGCGATGCGAAGCTTGCTTGTCCCATCGTAGAGCTCTCGGAGAGCTTTCCAATAGTATGCTGTGGGCCGCGTAACTCTTTACGGATCAAAAGTTATGGGCTTTGGAGCGACGGAGACCTGGTCCCAAGCCCCACGCCCTCGGTTTGCGGGCCCAGCCTCTACGCGAATCGAAGCTGTCTCGCCCAAGGCGTCGCGGGATTCGGTAACAGAATTGGGACGGATTGGGTTGTCGCCCTTTTCGCGGCGCACGACGTACGATTCGGGACGGAAAAACAGCGCGAAAGAAGAAAAATGTCCCAAAACTGATGAAAACGTTCGATTTTGGGCTCCGAAAAAAGGCACAGCGAAGCAAAGCTTAGCTGTCCCGTCGTAGAGCTCTCGGAGAGCTTTCCAACGGTATGCTGTGGGCCGCGTAACTCTTTACGGATCAAAAGTTATGGGCTCCGGAGCGACGGAGACCTGGTCCCAAGCCCCACGCCCTCGGTTTGCGGGCCCAGCCTCTACGCGAATCGAAGCTGTCTCGCCCAAGGTGTCGCGGGATTCGGCAACAAAATTGCGACGGATTGGGTTGTCGCCCTTTTCGCGGCGCACGACGTACGATCCGGGACGAAAAAACAGCGCGAAAGAAGAAAAATGTCCCGAAACTGATGAAAACGTTCGATTTTGGGCTCCGAAAAAAGGCACAGCGAAGCATAGCTTAGCTGTCCCGTCGTAGAACTCTCGGAGAGCTTTCCAACGGTATGCTGTGGGGCGCGTAACTCTTTACGGATCAAAAGTTATGGGCTCCGGAGCGACGGAAACCTTGTCCCAAGCCCCACGCCCTCGGTTTACGGGCCCAGCCTCTACGCGAAGCGAAGCTGTCTCGCCCAAGGTGCCGCCGGATTCGGTAACAAAAATGGAACGGATTGGATTGTCGCCCTTTTCGCGGCGCACGACTTAGGATCCGGGACGGAAAAACAGCGCAAAAGAAGAAAAGTGTCGCGAAACTGATGAAAACGTTCGATTTTGTGCTCCGAAAAAAGGCACAGCGAAGAAAAGCTTGGCTGTCCCGTCGTAGAGCTCTCGGAGAGCTTTCCAACGGTATGCTGTGGGCCGCGTAACTCCTTACGGATCAAAAGTTATGGGCTCCGCAGCGACGGAGACCTGGTCCCAAGCCCCACGCCCTCGGTTTGCGGGCCCAGCCTCTCCGCGAATCGAAGCTATCTCGCCCAAGGTGCCGCGGGATTCGGTAACAAAAATGGGACGGATTGGGTTGTCGCCCTTTTCGCGGCGCACAACGTACGATCCGGGACGGAAAAACAGCGCAAAAGAAGAAAAGTGTCGCAAAACTGATGAAAACGTTCGATTTTGGGCTCCGAAAAAAGGCACAGCGAAGCAAAGCTTAGCTGTCCCGTCGTAGAGCTCTCGGAGAGCTTTCCAACGGTATGCTGTGGGCCGCGTAACTCCTTACGGATCAAAAGTTATGGGCTCCGGAGCGACGGAGACCTGGTCCCAAGCCCTACGCCCTCGGTTTGCGGGCCCAGCCTGTACGCGAAGCAAAGCTGTCTCGCCCAAGGTGCCACGGGATTCGGTAACAAAAATCGGACGGATTGGGTTGTCGCCCTTTTCGTGGCGCACGACGTACGATCCGGAACGAAAAAACAGCGCGAAAGAAGAAAAGTGTCCTGAAACTGAAGAAAACGTTCGATTTTGGGCTCCGAAAATAGGTCCGGCGAAGCAACG
This sequence comes from Ehretia macrophylla, assembly GCA_037974665.1. NCBI lineage: Eukaryota > Viridiplantae > Streptophyta > Magnoliopsida > Boraginales > Ehretiaceae > Ehretia > Ehretia macrophylla. Next base: position 25,231,153 of record CM075773.1, on the reverse strand, counting down.
CTTAACTGTCCAGTCGTAGAGCTCTCGGAGAGCTTTCCAACGGTATGCTGTGGGCCGCGTAACTCTTTACGGATCAAAAGTTATGGGCTCCGGAGCGACGGAGACCTGGTCCCAAGCCCCACGCCCTCGGTTTACGGGCCCAGCCTCTACGCGAAGCGAAGCTGTCTCGCCCAAGGTGCCGCGGGATTCGGTAACAAAAATGGGACGGATTGGGTTGTCGCCCTTTTCGCGGCGCACGACGTACGATCCGGGACGAAAAAACAGCGCAAAAAAAGAAAAGTGTCTCGAAACTGATGAAAACGTTCAATTTTGGGCTCCGAAAAAAGGTCCAGTGAAGAAAAGCTTAGCTGTCGTGTCGTAGAGCTCTCGGAGAGCTTTCCAACGGTATGCTGTTGGCCGCGTAACTCTTTACGGATCAAAAGTTATGGGCTCCGGAGCGACGGAGACCTGGTCCCAATCCCCACGCCCTCGGTTTGCGGGCCCAGCCTCTAGGTGAAACGAAGCTGTCTCGCCCAAGGTGCCGCTGGATTCGGTAACAAAAATGGGATGGATTGGGTCGTCACCCTTTTCGCGGCGCACGACGTACGATCCGGGACGGAAAAACAGCACAAAAGAAGAAAAGTGTCCTGAAACTGATGAAAACGTTCGATTTTGGGCTCCGAAAAAAGGCACAGCGAAGCAAAGCTTAGCTGTCCCGTCGTAGAGCTCTCGGAGAGCTTTCCAACGGTATGCTGTGAGCCGCGTAACTCTATCCGGATCAAAAGTTATGGGCTCCGGAGCGACGGAGACCTGGTCCCAAGCCCCGCGCCCTCGGCTTGCGGGCCCTGCCTCCACGCGAAGCGAAGCTGTCTCGCCCAAGGTGCTGCGGGATTCGATAACAGAAATGGGGCGGATTGTGTTGTCGCCCTTTTCGCGACGAACGACGCACGATCCGGGACGGAAAAACAGCGCGAAAGAAGAAAAATGTCCCGAAACTGATGAAAACGTTTGATTTTGGGCTCCGAAAAAAGGCACAGCGTAGCATAGATTAGCTGTCCCGTGGTAGAACTCTCGGAGAGATTTCCAACGGTATGCTGTGGGCCGCGTAACTCTTTACGGATCAAAAGTTATGGGCTCCGAAGCGACGGAGACCTGGTCCCAAGCCCCGCGCCATCGGCTTGCGGGCCTAGCCTCCACGCGAAGCGAAGCTGTCTCGCCCAATGTGCTGCGGGATTCGATAACAGAAATGGGGCTGATTGTGTTGTCGCCCTTTTCGCGACGCACGACGTACGATCCGGGACCGAAAAACAGCGCGAAAGAAGAAAAATGTCCCGAAACTGATGAAAACGTTCGATTTTGGGCTCCGAAAAAAGGCACAGCGAAGCAATGCTTAGCTGCCCCGTAGTAGAGCTCTCGGAGAGCTTTCCAACGGTATGCTGTGGGCCGCGTAACTCCCTACGGATCAAAAGTTATGTGCTCCGGAGCGACGGAGAATTGGTCCCAAGCCCCACGCCCTCGGTTTGCGGTCCCAGCCTCTACGCGAATCGAAGCTGTCTCGCCCAAGGTGTCGCGGGATTCGGTCACAGAATTGGGACGGATTGGGTTGTCGCCCTTTTTGCGGCGCACGACGTACGATCCGGGACGGAAAAACAGCGCGAAAGAAGAAAAATGTCCCGAAACTGATGAAAACGTTCGATTTTGGGCTCCGAAAAAAGGCCCAGCGAAGCAAAGCTTAGTTGTCCCGTCGTAGAGCTCTCGGAGAGCTTTCCAACGGTATGCTGTGGGCCGCGTAACTCTTTACGGATCAAAAGTTATGGGCTCCGGAGCGACGGAGACCTGGTCCCAAGCCCCACGCCCTCGGTTTGTGGGCCCAGCCTCTACGCGAAGCGAAGCTGTCTCGCCCAAGGTGCCGCGGGATTCGGTAACAAAAATGGGACGGATTGGGTTGTCGCCCTTTTCGCGGTGCACGACGTACGATCCGGGACGGAAAAACAGCGCGAAAGAAGAAAAATGTCCCGAACGTGATGAAACCGTCCGCTTTTGGGCCCCGACAAAACGCCCAGCGAAGCGCAGCTTGCTTGTCCCATCGTAGAGCTCTCGGAGAGCTTTCCAACGGTATGCTGTGGGCCGCGTAACTCTTTACGGATCAAAAGTTATGGGCTCTGGAGCGACGGAAACCTGTCCCAAGCCCCACGCCCTCGGTTTGCGGGCCCAGCCTCTACGCGAAGCGAAGCTGTCTCGACCAAGGTGCCGCGGGATTCGGTAACAAAAATGGGACGGATTGGGTTGTCGCCCTTTTCGCGGCGCACGACTTAGGATCCGGGACGGAAAAATAGCACAAAAGAAGAAAAGTGTCCTGAAACTGATGAAATCGTTCGATTTTGGGCTCCGAAAAAAGGCCCAGCGAAGAAAAGCTTGGCTGTCCCGTCGTAGAGCTCTCGGAGAGCTTTCCAATGGTATGCTGTGGGCCGCGTAACTTTTTACGGATCAAAAGTTATGGGCTCCGGAGCGACGGAGACCTGGTCCCAAGCCCCACGCCCTCGGTTTGCGGGCCCAGCCTCTACGCGAATCGAAGCTGTCTCGCCCAAGGTGTCGCGGGATTCGGTAACAGAATTGGGACGGATTGGGTTGTCGACCTTTTCGCGGCGCACGACGTAGGATCCGGGACGGAAAAACAGCGCAAAAGAAGAAAAGTGTCCCGAAACTGATGAAACCGTTCGATTTTGGGCTCCGAAAACAGGCACAGCGAAGCAATGCTTGGCTGTCCCGTCGTAGAGCTCTCGGAGAGCTTTCCAACGGTATGTTGTGGGCCGCGTAACTCTTTACGGATCAAAAGTTATGGGCTCCGGAGCGACGGAGACCTGGTCCCAAGCCCCACGCCCTCGGTTTGCGGGCCCAGCCTCTACGCGAATCGAAGCTGTCTCGCCCATGGTTTCGCGGGATTCGGTAACAGAAATGGGACGGATTGGGTTGTCGCCCTTTTCGCGGCGCACGACGGACGATCCGGGACGGAAAAACAGCACAAAAGAAGAAAAGTGTCCCGAAACTGAAGAAAACGTTCGATTTTGGACTCCGAAAAAAGGCCCAGCGAAGCAAGGGTATGCTGCCCCGTCGTAGAGCTCACGGAGAGCCATCCAACGGTACGCTGTGGGCTGCGTAACTCTTTACGAATCAAAAGTTATGGGCTCCAGAGCGACGGAGACTTGGTCGCAAGCCCCACGCCCTCGGTTTGCGGGCCCAGCCTCTACGCGAATCAAAGCTGTCTCGCCCAAGGTGCCGCGGGATTCGGTAACAGAAATGGGACGGATTGGGTTGTCGCCCTTTTCGCGGCGTACGACGGACGATCCGGGACGGAAAAACAGCGCAAAAGAAGAAAAGTGTCCCGAAACTGATGAAAACGTTCGATTTTGGGCTCCGAAAAAAGGTCCAGCGAAGCAAAGCTTTTCTGTCCCGTCGTAGAGCTCTCGGAGAGCTTTCCAACGGTATGCTGTAGGCCGCGTAACTCCTTACGGATCAAAAGTTATGGGCTCCGGAGCGACGGAGACCTGGTCCCAAGCCCCACGCCCTCGGTTTGCGGGCCCAGCCTCTAGGTGAAACGAAGCTGTCTCGCCCAAGGTGCCGCGGGATTCGGTAACAGAAACGGGACAGATTGGGCTGTCGCCCTGTTCGCGGCGCGCGACGTACGATCCGGGACGGAAAAACAACGCAAAAGAAGAAAAGTGTCCCGAAACTGATGAAAACGTTCGATTTTGGACTCCGAAAAAAGGCCCAGCGAAGCAAAGCTTAGCTGCCCCGTCGTAGAGCTCTCGGAGAGCTTTCCAACGGTATGCTGTGGGCCGCGTAACTCCTTACGGATCAAAAGTTATGGGCTCCGGAGCGACGGAGACCTGGTCCCAAGCCCTGCGCCCTCGGTTTGCGGGCCCAGCCTCTACGCGAATCAAAGCTGTCTCGCCCAAGGTGTCGCGGGATTCGGTAACAGAATTGGGACGGATTGGGTTGTCGCCCTTTTCGCGGCGCACGACGTACGATCCGGGACGGAAAAACAGCGCAAAAGAAGAAAAGTGTCCCGAAACTGATGAAAACGTTTGATTTTAGGCTCCGAAAAAAGGCACAGCGAAGCAATGCTTAGCTGTCCCGTCGTAGAGCTCTCGGAGAGCTTTCCAACGGTATGCTGTGGGCCGCGTAACTCTTTACGGATCAAAAGTTATGGGCTCCGGAGCGACGGAGACCTGGTCCCAAGCCCCACGCCCTCGGTTTGCGGGCCCAGCCTCTACGCGAATCGAAGCTGTCTCGCCCATGGTGTCGCGGGATTCGGTAACAGAATTGGGACGGATTGGGTTGTCGCCCTTTTCGCGGCGCACGACGTACGATCCGGGACGAAAAAACAGCGCGAAAGAAGAAAAATGTCCCGAAACTGATGAAAACGTTCGATTTTGGGCTCCGAAAAAAGGCACAGCGAAGCATAGCTTAGCTGGCCCGTCGTAGAACTCTCGGAGAGCTTTCCAACGGTATGCTGTGGGCCGCGTAACTCTTTACGGATCAAAAGTTATGGGCTCCGGAGCGACGGAGACTTGGTCCCAAGTCCCACGCCCTCGGTTTGCGGGCCCAGCCTCTATGCGAATCGAATCTGTCTCGCCCAAGGTGTCGCGGGATTCGGTAACAGAATTGGGACGGATTGGGTTGTCGCCCTTTTCGCGGCCCACGACGGACGATCCGGGACGGAAAACAGCACAAAAGCAAAAAAGTGTCCCGAAACTGATGAAAACGTTCGATTTTGGGCTCCGAAAAAAGGCACAGCGAAGCAAAGCCTAGCTGCCCCGTCTTAGAGCTCTCGGAGAGCTTTCCAACGGTATGCTGTGGGCCGCGTAACTTTTTACGGATCAAAAGTTATGGGCTCCGGAGCGACGGAGACCTGGTCCCAAGCCCCACGCCCTCGGTTTGTGGGCCCAGCCTCTACGCGAAGCGAAGCTGTCTCGCCCAAGGTGCCGCGGGATTCGGTAACAAAAATGGGACGGATTGGGTTGTCGCCCTTTTCGCGGCGCACGACGTACGATCCGGGACGGAAAAACAGCGCGAAAGAAGAAAAATGTCCCGAAACTGATGAAAACGTTCGATTTTGGGCTCCGAAAAAAGGCCCAGCGAAGCGAAGCTTGCTTGTCCCATCGTAGAGCTCTCGGAGAGCTTTCCAACGGTATGCTGTGGGCCGCGTAACTCTTTACGGATCAAAAGTTATGGGCTCTGGAGCGACGGAAACCTGGTCCCAAGCCCCACGCCCTCGGTTTGTGGGCCCAGCCTCTACGCGAAGCGAAGCTGTCTCGCCCAAGGTGCCGCGGGATTCGGTAACAAAAATGGGACGGATTGGGTTGTCGCCCTTTTCGCGGCGCACGACGTACGATCCGGGACGAAAAAACAGCGCGAAAGAAGAAAAATGTCCCGAAACTGATGAAAACGTTCGATTTTGGGCGCCGAAAAAAGGCGCAGCGGAGGTAAGCTTGCTTGTCCCATCGTAGAGCTCTCGAAGAGCTTTCCAACGGTATGCTGTGGGCCGCGTAACTCTTTACGGATGAAAAGTTATGGGCTCTGGAGCGACGGAGACCTGGTCCCAAGCCCCACGCCCTCGGTTCGCGGGCCCAGCCTCTACGTGAAGCCCAGCTATCTCGTCCAAGGTGCCTCCGGATTGGGTAACAAAAATAGAACGGATTGGGTTGTCGCCCTTTTCGCGGCGCAAGACTTAGGATCCGGGACGGAAAAATAGCACAAAAGAAGAAAAGTGTCCTGAAACTGATGAAATCGTTCGATTTTGGGCTCCGAAAAAAGGCCTAGCGAAGAAAAGCTTGGCTGTCCCGTCGTAGAGCTCTCGGAGAGCTTTCCAACGGTATGCTGTGGGCCGCGTAACTTTTTACGGATCAAAAGTTATGGGCTCCGGAGCGACGGAGACCTGGTCCCAAGCCCCACGCCCTCGGTTTGCGGGCCCAGCCTCTACGCGAATCGAAGCTGTCTCGCCCAAGGTGTCGCTGGATTCGGTAACAGAATTGGGACGGATTGGGTTGTCGCCCTTTTCGCGGCGCACGACGTAGGATCCGGGACGGAAAAACAGCGCAAAAGAAGAAAAGTGTCCCGAAACTGATGAAAACGTTCGATTTTGGGCTCCGAAAAAAGGCACAGCAAAGCATAGCTTAGCTGTCCCGTCGTAGAACTCTCGGAGAGCTTTTCAACGGTATGCTGTGGGCCGCGTAACTCTTTACGGATCAAAAGTTATGGGCTCCGGAACGACGGAGACTTGGTCCCAAGCCCCACGCCCTCGGTTTGTGGGCCCAGCCTCTACGCGAAGCGAAGCTGTCTCGCCCAAGGTGTCACGGGATTCGGTAACAGAATTGGGACGGATTGGGTTGTCGCCCTTTTCGCGGCGCACGACGTAGGATCCGGGACGGAAAAACAGCGCAAAAGAAGAAAAGTGTCCCGAAACTGATGAAAACGTTCGATTTTGGGCTCCGAAAAAAGGCACAGCAAAGCATGGCTTAGCTGCCCCGTCGTAGAACTCTCGGAGAGCTTTCCAACTGTATGCTGTGGGCCGCGTAACTCTTTACGGATCAAAAGTTATGGGCTCCGGAGCGACGGAGACCTGGTCCCAAGCCCCACGCCCTCGGTTTGTGGGCCCAGCCTCTACGCGAAGCGAAGCTGTCTCGCCCAAGGTGCCGCGGGATTCGGTAACAAAAATGCGACGGATTGGGCTGTCGCCCTCTTCGCGGCGCGCGTCCTACGATCCGGGACGGAAAAACAGCGCAAAAGAAGAAAAGTGTCCCGAAACTGATGAAAACGTTCGATTTTGGGCTTCGAAAAAAGGTCCAGCGAAGCGAAGCTTGGCTGCCCCGTCGTAGAGCTCTCGGAGAGCTTTCCAACGGTATGTTGTAGGCCGCGTAACTCCTTACGGATCAAAAGTTATGGGCTCCGGAGCGACGGAGACCAGGTCCCAAGCCCCACGCCATCGGTTTGCGGGCCCAGCCTCTAGGTGAAACGAAGCTGTCTCGCACAAGGTGCCGCGGGATTCGGTAACAGAAATTGGACGGATTGGGTTGTCGCCCTTTTCGCGGCGCACGACGGACGATCCGGGACGGAAAAACAGCACAAAAGAAGAAAAGTGTCCCGAAACTGATGAAAACGTTCGATTTTGGGCTCCGAAAAAAGGCACAGCGAAGCATAGCTTAGCTGTCCCGTCGTACAGCTCTTGGAGAGCTTTCCATCAGTATGCTGTGTGCCGCGTAACTCCTTACGAATCAAAAGTTATGGGCTCCGGAGCGACGGAGACCTGGTCCCAAGCCCCACGCCCTCGGTTTGCGGGCCTAGCCTCTACGCGAATCGAAGCTGTCTCGCCCAAGGTGTTGCGGGATTCGGTAACAGAATTGGGACGGATTGGGTTGTCGCCCTTTTCGCGGCGCACGATGTACGATCCGGGACGGAAAAACAGCGCGAAAGAAGAAAAATGTCCCGAAACTGATGAAAACGTTCGATTTTGGGCTCCGAAAAAAGGCACAGCAAAGCATGGCTTAGATGCCCCGTCGTAGAGCTCTCGGAGAGCTTTCCAACGGTATGCTGTGGGCCGCGTAACTCCTTACGGATCAAAAGTTATGGGCTCCGGAGCGACGGAGACCTGGTCCCAAGCCCTGCGCCCTCGGTTTGCGGGCCCAGCCTCCACGCGAAGCGAAGCTGTCTCGCCCAAGGTGCCGCGGGATTCGGTACCAGAAATGCGACGGATTGGGTTGCCGCCCTTTCCGCGGCGCGCGCCGTACGATCCGGGACGGAAAAACAGCGCAAAAGAAGAAAAGTGTCCCGAAACTGATGAAAACGTTCGATTTTGGGCTCCGAAAAAAGGCCCAGCGAAGCACAGCTTGGCTGCCCCGTCGTAGAGATCTCGGAGAGCTTCCCAACGGTATGTTGTGGGCCGCGTAACTTTTTACGGATCAAAAGTTATGGGCTCCGGAGCGACGGAGACCTGGTCCCAAGCCCCACGCCCTCGGTTTGCGGGCCCAGCCTCTACGCGAATCGAAGCTGTCTCGCACAAGGTGTCGCGGGATTCGGTAACAGAATTGGGACGGATTGGGTTGTCGCCCTTTTCGCGGCGCACGACGTAAGATCCGGGACGGAAAAACAGCGCAAAAGAAGAAAAGTGTCCCGAAACTGATGAAAACGTTCGATTTTGGGCTCCGAAAAAAGGCACAGCAAAGCATAGCTTAGCTGTCCCGTCGTAGAACTCTCGGAGAGCTTTTCAACGGTATGCTGTGGGCCGCGTAACTCTTTACGGATCAAAAGTTATGGGCTCCGGAACGACGGAGACTTGGTCCCAAGCCCCACGCCCTCGGTTTGTGGGCCCAGCCTCTACGCGAAGCGAAGCTGTCTCGCCCAAGGTGTCGCGGGATTCGGTAACAGAATTGGGACGGATTGGGTTGTCGCCCTTTTCGCGGCGCACGACGTACGATCCGGGACGGAAAAACAGCGTAAAAGAAGAAAAGTGTCCCGAAACTGATGAAAACGTTCGATTTTGGGCTCCGAAAAAAGGCACAGCGAAGCATAGCTTAGCTGTCCCGTCGTAGAACTCTCGGAGAGCTTTCCAACAGTATGCTGTGGGCCGCGTAACTATTTACGGATCAAAAGTTATGGGCTCCGGAGCGACGGAGACTTGGTCCCAAGCCCCACGCCCTCGGTTTGGGGGCCCAGCCTCTACACGAAGTGAAACTGTCTCGCCCAAGGTGCCGCGGGATTCGGTAACAGAATTGGGACGGATTGGGTTGTCGCCCTTTTCGCGGCGCACGACGTACGATCCGGGACGGAAAAACAGCGCGAAAGAAGAAAAATGTCCCGAAACTGATGTAAATGTTCGATTTTGGGCTCCGAAAAAAGGCCCAGCGAAGCAAGGCTTAGCTGTCCCGTCGTAGAGCTCTCGGAGAGCTTTCCAATGGTATGCTGTGGGCCGCGTAACTCTTTACGGATCAAAAGTTATGGGCTCCGGAGCGACGGAGACTTGGTCCCAAGCCCCACAACCTCGGTTTGTGGGCCCAGCCTCTACGTGAAGCGAAGCTGTCTCGCCCAAGGTGCCGCGGGATTCGGTAACAGAATTGGGACGGATTGGGTTGTCGCCCTTTTCGCGGCGCACGACGTACGATCCGGGATGGAAAAATAGCACAAAAGAAGAAAAGTGTCCTGAAACTGATGAAATCGTTCGATTTTGGGCTCCGAAAAAAGGCCCAGCGAAGAAAAGCTTGGCTGTCCCGTCGTAGAGCTCTCGGAGAGCTTTCCAACGGTATGCTGTGGGCCGCGTAACTTTTTACGGATCAAAAGTTATGGGCTCCGGAGCGACGGAGACTTGGTCCCAAGCCCCACGCCCTCGGTTTGGGGGCCCAGCCTCTATGCGAATCGAAGCTGTCTCGCCCAAGGTGTCGGGGGATTCGGTAACAGAATTGGGACGGATTGGGTTGTCGCCCTTTTCGCGGCGCACGACGTACGATCCGGGACGGAAAACCAGCGCAAAAGAAGAAAAGTGTCCTGAAACTGATGAAATCGTTCGATTTTGGGCTCCGAAAAAAGGCACAGCGAAGCATAGCTTAGCTGTCCCGTCGTAGAGCTCTCGGAGAGCTTTCCAACGGTATGTTGTGGGCCGCGTAACTTTTTACGGATCAAAAGTTATGGGCTCCGGAGCGACGGAGACCTGGTCCCGAGCCCCACGCCCTCGGTTTGCGGGCCCAGCCTCTACGCGAATCGAAGCTGTCTCGCCCAAGGTGTCGCGGGATTCGGTAACAGAATTGGGACGGATTGGGTTGTCGCCCTTTTCGCGGCGCACGACGTACGATCCGGGACGGAAAAACAGCGCAAAAGAAGAAAAGTGTCCCGAAACTGATGAAAACGTTCGATTTTGGGCTCCGAAAAAAGGCACAGCAAAGCATAGCTTAGCTGTCCCGTCGTAGAACTCTCGGAGAGCTTTTCAACGGTATGCTGTGGGCCGCGTAACTCTTTACGGATCAAAAGTTATGGGCTCCGGAACGACGGAGACTTGGTCCCAAGCCCCACGCCCTCGGTTTGTGGGCCCAGCCTCTACGCGAAGCGAAGCTGTCTCGCCCAAGGTGTCGCGGGATTCGGTAACAGAAATGGGACGGATCGGGTTGTCGCCCTTTTCGCGGCGCACGACGTACGATCCGGGACGGAAAAACAGCGTAAAAGAAGAAAAGTGTCTCGAAACTGATGAAAACGTTCGATTTTGGGCTCCAAAAAATGGCCCAGCTAAGCACAGCTTAGCTGTCCCGTCGTAGAAGTCTCGGAGAGCTTTCCAACAGTATGCTGTGGGCCGCGTAACTATTTACGGATCAAAAGTTATGGGCTCCGGAGCGACGGAGACTTGGTCCCAAGCCCCACGCCCTCGGTTTGGGGGCCCAGCCTCTACACGAAGTGAAACTGTCTCGCCCAAGGTGCCGCGGGATTCGGTAACAGAATTGGGACGGATTGGGTTGTCGCCCTTTTCGCGGCGCACGACGTACGATCCGGGACGGAAAAACAGCGCGAAAGAAGAAAAATGTCCCGAAACTGATGTAAATGTTCGATTTTGGGCTCCGAAAAAAGGCCCAGCGAAGCAAGGCTTAGTTGTCCCGTCGTAGAGCTCTCGGAGAGCTTTCCAATGGTATGCTGTGGGCCGCGTAACTCTTTACGGATCAAAAGTTATGGGCTCCGGAGCGACGGAGACTTGGTCCCAAGCCCCACAACCTCGGTTTGTGGGCCCAGCCTCTACGTGAAGCGAAGCTGTCTCGCCCAAGGTGCCGCGGGATTCGGTAACAGAATTGGGACGGATTGGGTTGTCGCCCTTTTCGCGGCGCACGACGTACGATCCGGGATGGAAAAATAGCACAAAAGAAGAAAAGTGTCCTGAAACTGATGAAATCGTTCGATTTTGGGCTCCGAAAAAAGGCCCAGCGAAGAAAAGCTTGGCTGTCCCGTCGTAGAGCTCTCGGAGAGCTTTCCAACGGTATGCTGTGGGCCGCGTAACTTTTTACGGATCAAAAGTTATGGGCTCCGGAGCGACGGAGACCTGGTCCCAAGCCCCACGCCCTCGGTTTGCGGGCCCATCCTCTACGCGAATCGAAGTTGTCTCACCCAAGGTGTCGCGGGATTCGGTAACAGAATTGGGACGGATTGGGTTGTCGCCCTTTTCGCGGCGCGCGACGTACGAACCGGGACGGAAAACCAGCGCAAAAGAAGAAAAGTGTCCCGAAACTGATGAAAACGTTCGATTTTGGGCTCCGAAAAAAGGCACAGCGAAGCATAGCTTAGCTGTCCCGTCGTAGAACTCTCGGAGAGCTTTCCAACAGTATGCTGTGGGCCGCGTAACTCCTTAGGGATCAAAAGTTATGGGCTCCGGAGCGACGGAGACTTGGTCCCAAGCCCCACGCCCTCGGTTTGCGGGCCCAGCCTCTACACGAAGCGAAGCTGTCTCGCCCAAGGTGCCGCGGGATTCGGTAACAGAATTGGGACGGATTGGGTTGTCGCCCTTTTCGCGGCGCACGACGTACGATCCGGGACGGAAAAACAGCGCGAAAGAAGAAAAATGTCCCGAAACTGATGAAAACGTTCGATTTTGGGCTCCGAAAAAAGGCCCAGCGAAGCAAAGCTTAGCTGCCCCATCGTAGAGCTCTCGGAGAGCTTTCCAACGGTATGCTGTCGGCCCCGTAACTCCTTACGGATCAAAAGTTATGGGCTTCGGAGCGACGGAGACCTGGTCCCAAGCCCCACGCACTCGGTTTGCGGGCCCAGCCTCTACGCGAATCGAAGCTGTCTCGCCCAAGGTGTCGGGGGATTCGGTAACAGAAATGGGACGGATCGGGTTGTCGCCCTTTTCGCGGCGCACGACGTACGATCCGGGACGGAAAAACAGCGCAAAAGAAGAAAAGTGTCTCGAAACTGATGAAAACGTTCGATTTTGGGCTCCAAAAAATGGCCCAGCTAAGCACAGCTTAGCTGCCCCATCGTAGGGCTCTCGGAGAGCTTTCCAATGGTATGATGTGGGCCGCGTAACTCTTTACGGATCAAAAGTTATGGGCTCCGGAGCGACGGAGACTTGGTCCCAAGCCCCACGCCCTCGGTTTGTGGGCCCAGCCTCTACGCGAAGCGAAGCTGTCTCGCCCAAGGTGCCTCCGGATTCGGTAACAATAATGGAACGGATTGGGTTGTCGCCCTTTTCGCGGCGCACGACTTAGGATCCGGGACGGAAAAATAGCACAAAAGAAGAAAAGTGTCCTGAAACTGATGAAATCGTTCGATTTTGGGCTCCGAAAAAAGGCCCAGCGAAGAAAAGCTTGGTTGTCCCGTCGTAGAGCTCTCGGAGAGCTTTCCAACGGTATGCTGTGGGCCGCGTAACTTTTTACGGATCTAAAGTTATGGGCTCCGGAGCGACGGAGACCTGGTCCCAAGCCCCACGCCCTCGGTTTGCTGGCCCAGCCTCTACGCGAATCGAAGCTGTCTCGCCCAAGGTGTCGCGGGATTCGGTAACAGAATTGGGACGGATTGGGTTGTCGCCCTTTACGCGGCGCACGACGTACGATCCGGGACGGAAAAACAGCGCAAAAGAAGAAAAGTGTCCCGAAACTGATGAAAATGTTCGATTTTGGGCTCCGAAAAATGGCCCAGCGAAGCACAGCTTAGCTGTCCCGTCGTAGAACTCTCGGAGAGCTTTCCAACAGTATGCTGTGGGCCGCGTAACTCTTTCCGGATCAAAAGTTATGGGCTCCGGAGCGACGGAGACTTGGTCCCAAGCCCCACGCCCTCGGTTTGTGGGCCCAGCCTCTACACGAAGCGAAGCTGTCTCGCCCAAGGTGCTGCGGGATTCGGTAACAGAATTGGGACGGATTGGGTTGTCGCCCTTTTCGCGGCGCACGACGTACGATCCGGGACGGAAAAACAGCGCGAAAGAAGAAAAATGTCCCGAAACTGATGAAAATGTTCGATTTTGGGCTCCGAAAAAAGGCCCAGCTAAGCTAGACTTAGCTGTCCCGTCGTAGAGCTCTCGGAGAGCTTTCCAACGGTATGTTGTGGGCCGCGTAACTCTTTACGGATCAAAAGTTATGGGCTCCGGAGCGACGGAGACCTGGTCCCAAGCCCCACGCCCTCGGTTTGTGGGCCCAGCCTCTACGCGAAGCGAAGCTGTCTCGCCCAAGGTGCCGCGGGATTCGGTAACAGAATTGGGACGGATTGGGTTGTCGCCCTTTTCGCGGCGCACGACGTACGATCCGGGACGGAAAAATAGCACAAAAGAAGAAAAGTGTCCTGAAACTGATGAAATCGTTCGATTTTGGGCTCCGAAAAAAGGCCCAGCGAAGAAAAGCTTGGCTGTCCCGTCGTAGAGCTCTCGGAGAGCTTTCCAACGGTATGCTGTGGGCCGCGTAACTCTTTACGGATCAAAAGTTATGGGCTCCGGAGCGACGGAGACCTGGTCCCAAGCCCCACGCCCTCGCTTTGCGGGCCCAGCCTCTACGCGAATTGAAGCTGTCTCGCCCAAGGTGTCGGGGGATTCGGTAACAGAATCGGGAGGGGTGGGGTTGTCGCCCCTTCCGCGGCCCTCGACGGCCGCTCCGGGACGGAAAAACAGCACAAAAGAAGAAAAGTGTCCTGAAACTGATGAAAACGTTCGATTTTGGGCTCCGAAAAAAGGTCCAGCGAAGCAAGGATTAGCTGTCCCGTCGTAGAGCTCTCGGAGAGCTTTCCAACGGTATGCTGTGGGCCGCGTAACTCTTTACGGATCAAAAGTTATGGGCTCCGGAGCGACGGAGACTTGGTCCCAAGCCCCACGCCCTCGGTTTGTGGGCCCAGCCTCTACGCGAAGCGAAGCTGTCTCGCCCAAGGTGCCGCGGGATTCGGTAACAGAATTGGGACGGATTGGGTTGTCGCCCTTTTCGCGGCGCACGACGTACGATCCGGGACGGAAAAACAGCGCAAAAGAAGAAAAGTGTCCCGAAACTAATGAAAACGTTGGAATTTTGGCTCCGAAAAAAGGCCCAGCGAAGCGGAGCTTAGCTGTCCCGTCGTAGAGCCCTCGGAGAGCTTTCCAACGGTCTGCTGTGGGCCGCGTAACTCTTTACGGATCAAATGTTATGGGCTCCGGAGCGACGGAGACCTGGTACCAAGCCCCACGCCCTCGGTTTGTGGGACAAGCCTCGACGCGAAGCGAAGCTGTCTCGCCCAATGTGCCACGGGATTCGTTAACAAAAATGGGACGGATTGGGTTGTCGCCCTTTTCGCGGCGCACGACGTACGATCCGGGACGGAAAAACAGCGCAAAAGAATAAAAGTGTCCCGAAACTGATGAAAACGTTCGATTTTGGGCTCCGAAATGGGGCACAGCGAAGCATAGCTTGGATGTCCCGTCGTAGAGGTCTCGGAGAGCTTTCCAACGGTCTGCTGTGGGCCGCGTAACTTTTTACGGATCAAAAGTTATGGGCTCCGGAGCGACGGAGACCTGGTCCCAAGCCCCACGCCCTCGGTTTGTGGGCCCAGCCTCTACGCGAAGCGAAGCTGTCTCGCCCAAGGTGCCGCGGGATTCGGTAACAAAAATGGGACGGATTGGGTTGTCGCGCTTTTCCCGGCGCACGACGTACGATCCGGGACGGAAAAAGAGCCCGAAAGAAGAAAAATGTCCCGAAACTGATGAAAACGTTCGATTTTGGGCTCCGAAAAAAGGCCAATCGAAGCAAAGCTTGCTTGTCCCATCGTAGAGCTCTCGGAGAGCTTTCCAAATGTATGCTGTGGGCCGCGTAACTCTTTACGGATCAAAAGTTATGGGCTCCGGAGCGACGGAGACCTGGTCCCGAGCCCCACGCCCTCGGTTTGCGGGCCCAGCCTCTACGCGAATCGAAGCTGTCTCGCCCAAGGTGTCGCGGGATTCGGTAACAGAATTGGGACGGATTGGGTTGTCGCCCTTTTCGCGGCGCACGACGTACGATCCGGGACGGAAAAACAGCGCGAAAGAAGAAAAAGTCCCAAAACTGATGAAAATGTTCGATTTTGGGCTCCGAAAAAAGGCCCAACGAAGCGAAGCTTGCTTGTCCCATCGTAGAGCTCTCGGAGAGCTTTCCAACGGTATGCTGTGGGCCGCGTAACTCTTTACGGATCAAAAGTTATGGGCTCCGGAGCGACGGAGACCTGGTCCCGAGCCCCACGCCCTCGGTTTGCGGGCCCAGCCTCTACGCGAATCGAAGCTGTCTCGCCCAAGGTGTCTCGGGATTCGGTAACAGAATTGGGACGGATTGGGTTGTCGCCATTTTCGCGGCGCACGACGTACGATCCGGGACGGAAAAACAGCGCGAAAGAAGAAAAATGTCCCGAAACTGATGAAAACGTTCGATTTTGGGCTCCGAAAAAAGGCACAGCGAAGCATAGCTTGGCTGTCCCGTCGTAGAACTCTCGGAGAGCTTTCCAACGGTATGCTGTGGGCCGCGTAACTCTTTACGGATCAAAAGTTATGGGGTCCGGAGCGACGGAGACTTGGTCCCAAGCCCCACGCCATCGGTTTGTGGGCCCAGCCTCTAAGCGAAGCGAAGCTGTCTCGCCCACGGTGCCACGGGATTCGGTAACAGAATTGGGACGGATTGGGTTGTCGCCCTTTTCGCGGCGCACGACGTACGATCCGGGACGGAAAAACAGCGCGAAAGAAGAAAAATTTCCCGAAACTGATGAAAATGTTCGATTTTGGGCTCCGAAAAAAGGCCCAGCAAAGCTGAGCTTAGCTGTCCCGTCGTAGAGCTCTCGGAGAGCTTTCCAACGGTATGCTGTGGGCCGCGTAACTTTTTACGGATCAAAAGTTATGGGCTCCGGAGCGACGGAGACCTGGTACCAAGCCCCACGCCCTCGGTTTGCGGGCCCAGCCTCTACGCGAATCGAAGCTGTCTCGCCCAAGGTGTCGCGGGATTCGGTAACAGAATTGGGACGGATTGGGTTGTCGCCCTTTTCGCGGCGCACGACGTACGATCCGGGACGGAAAAACAGCGCAAAAGAAGAAAAGTGTCTCGAAACTGATGAAAACGTTCGATTTTGGGCTCCAAAAAATGGCCCAGCTAAGCAGAGCTTAGCTGCCCCATCGTAGAGCTCTCGGAGAGCTTTCCAATGGTATGATGTGGGCCGCGTAACTCTTTACGGATCAAAAGTTATGGGCTCCGGAGCGACGGAGACTTGGTCCCAAGCCCCACGCCCTCGGTTTGTGGTCCCAGCCTCTACGCGAAGCGAAGCTGTCTCGCCCAAGGTGCCGCCGGATTCGGTAACAAAAATGGAACGGATTGGGTTGTCGCCCTTTTCGCGGCGCACGACTTAGGATCCGGGACGGAAAAATAGCACAAAAGAAGAAAAGTGTCCTGAAACTGATGAAATCGTTCGATTTTGGGCTCCGAAAAAAGGCCCAGCGAAGAAAAGCTTGGTTGTCCCGTCGTAGAGCTCTCGGAGAGCTTTCCAACGGTATGATGTGGGCCGCGTAACTTTTTACGGATCAAAAGTTATGGGCTCCGGAGCGACGGAGACTTGGTCCCAAGCCCCACGCCCTCGGTTTGGGGGCCCAGCCTCTACACGAAGCGAAGCTGTCTCGCCCAAGGTGCCGCGGGATTCGGTAACAGAATTGGGACGGATTGGGTTGTCGCCCTTTTCGCGGCGCACGACGTACGATTCGGGACGGAAAAAACAGCGCGAAAGAAGAAAAATGTCCCGAAACTGATGAAAACGTTCGATTTTGGGCTCCGAAAAAAGGCCCAGCGAAGCAAAGCTTAGCTGCCCCATCGTAGAGCTCTCGGAGAGCTTTCCAACGGTATGCTGTCGGCCGCGTAACTCCTTACGGATCAAAAGTTATGGGCTCCGGAGCGACGGAGGCCTGGTCCCAAGCCCCACGCACTCGGCTTGCGGGCCCAGCCTCTACGCGAATCGAAGCTGTCTCGCCCAAGGTGTCGGGGGATTCGGTAACAGAAATGGGACGGATCGGGTTGTCGCCCTTTTCGCGGCGCACGACGTACGATCCGGGACGGAAAAACAGCGCAAAAGAAGAAAAGTGTCTCGAAACTGATGAAAACGTTCGATTTTGGGCTCCAAAAAATGGCCCAGCTAAGCAAAGCTTAGCTGCCCCATCGTAGAGCTCTCGGAGAGCTTTCCAAAGGTATGATGTGGGCCGCGTAACTCTTTACGGATCAAAAGTTATGGGCTCCGGAGCGACGGAGACTTGGTCCCAAGCCCCACGCCCTCGGTTTGTGGGCCCAGCCTCTACGCGAAGCGAAGCTGTCTCGCCCAAGGTGCCGCCGGATTCGGTAACAAAAATGGAACGGATTGGGTTGTCGCCCTTTTCGCGGCGCACGACTTAGGATCCGGGACGGAAAAATAGCACAAAAGAAGAAAAGTGTCCTGAAACTGATGAAATCGTTCGATTTTGGGCTCCGAAAAAAGGCCCAGCGAAGAAAAGCTTGGTTGTCCCGTCGTAGAGCTCTCGGAGAGCTTTCCAACGGTATGCTGTGGGCCGCGTAACTTTTTACGGATCTAAAGTTATGGGCTCCGGAGCGACGGAAACCTGGTCCCAACCCCCACGCCCTCGGTTTGCGGGCCCACCCTCTACGCGAAGCGAAGCTGTCTCGCCCAAGGGGCCGCGGGATTCGGTAACAAAAATGGGACGGATTGGGGTGGCGCCCCTTTCGCGGCGCACGACGTACGATCCGGGACGGAAAAATAGCGCGAAAGAAGAAAAATGTCCCGAAACTGATGAAAACGTTCGATTTTGGGCTCCGAAAAAAGGCCAATCGAAGCAAAGCTTGCTTGTCCCATCGTAGAGCTCTCGGAGAGCTTTCCAACGGTATGCTGTGGGCCGCGTAACTCTTTACGGATCAAAAGTTATGCGCTCCGGAGCGACGGAGACCTGGTCCCGAGCCCCACGCCCTCGGTTTGCGGGCCCAGCCTCTACGCGAATCGAAGCTGTCTCGCCCAAGGTGTCGCGGGGTTCGGGAACAGAAGTGGGACGGATTGGGTTGTCGCCCTTTTCGCGGCGCACGACGTACGATCCGGGACGGAAAAACAGCGCGAAAGAAGAAAAAGTCCCGAAACTGATGAAAATGTTCGATTTTGGGCTCCGAAAAAAGGCCCAGCGAAGCGAAGCTTGCTTGTCCCATCGTAGAGCTCTCGGAGAGCTTTCCAAATGTATGCTGTGGGCCGCGTAACTCTTTACGGATCAAAAGTTATGGGCTCCGGAGCGACGGAGACCTGGTCCCGAGCCCCACGCCCTCGGTTTGCGGGCCCAGCCTCTACGCGAATCGAAGCTGTCTCGCCCAAGGTGTCTCGGGATTCGGTAACAGAATTGGGACGGATTGGGTTGTCGCCCTTTTCGCGGCGCACGACGTACGATCCGGGACGGAAAAACAGCGCGAAAGAAGAAAAATGTCCCGAAACTGATGAAAACGTTCGATTTTGGGCTCCGAAAAAAGGCACAGCGAAGCATAGCTTGGCTGTCCCGTCGTAGAACTCTCGGAGAGCTTTCCAACGGCATGCTGTGGGCCGCGTAACTCTTTACGGATCAAAAGTTATGGGCTCCGAAGCGACGGAGACTTGGTCCCAAGCCCCACGCCCTCGGTTTGTGGGCCCAGCCTCTAAGCGAAGCGAAGCTGTCTCGCCCACGGTGCCACGGGATTCGGTAACAGAATTGGGACGGATTGGGTTGTCGCCCTTTTCGCGGCGCACGACGTACGATCCGGGACGGAAAAACAGCGCGAAAGAAGAAAAATTTCCCGAAACTGATGAAAATGTTCGATTTTGGGCTCCGAAAAAAGGCCCAGCGAAGCTGAGCTTAGCTGTCCCGTCGTAGAGCTCTCGGAGAGCTTTCCAACGGTATGCTGTGGGCCGCGTAACTTTTTACGGATCAAAAGTTATGGGCTCCGGAGCGACGGAGACCTGGTACCAAGCCCCACGCCCTCGGTTTGCGGGCCCAGCCTCTACGCGAATCGAAGCTGTCTCGCCCAAGGTGTCGCGGGATTCGGTAACAGAATTGGGACGGATTGGGTTGTCGCCCTTTTCGCGGCGCACGACGTACGATCCGGGACGGAAAAACAGCGAAAAAGTAAAAAAGTATCCTGAAACTGATGAAAACGTTCGATTTTGGGCTTAAAAAAAAGGCCCAGCGTGGCAGGCTTAGCTGTCCCGTCGTGGAGCTCTCGGAGAGCTTTCCAATGGTATGCTGTGGGCCGCGTAACTTCTAACGGATCAAAACGTATGGGCTCCGGAGCGACGGAGACCTGGTCCCAAGCCCCACGCCCTCGGTTTGCGGGCCGAGTCTCTACGCGAAGCGAAGCTGTCTCGCCCAAGGTGCCGCCGGATTCGGTAACAAAAATGGAACGGATTGGGTTGTCGCCCTTTTCGCGGCGCACGACTTAGGATCCGGGACGGAAAAATAGCACAAAAGAAGAAAAGTGTCCTGGAACTGATGAAATCGTTCGATTGTGGTCTCCGAAAAAAGGCCCAGCAGAGATAATCTTAGTTGTCCATTCGTAGAGCTCTCGGAGAGCTTTCCAACGGTATGCTGTGGGCCGCGTAACTCTTTACGGATCAAAAGTTATGGGCTCCGGAGCGACGGAGACCTGGTCCCAAGTCCCACGCCCTCGGTTTACGGGCCCAGCCTCTACGCGAATCGAAGCTGTCTCGCCCAAGGTGTCGCGGGATTCGGTAACAGAATTGGGACGGATTGGGTTGTCGACCTTTTCGCGGCTCACGACGTACGATCCGGGACGGAAAAACAGCGCGAAAGAAGAAAAGTGTCCCGAAACTGATGAAAACGTTCGATTTTGGGCTCCAAAAAAAGGCCCAGCGAAGCAAATCTTAGCTGTCCAGTCGTAGAGCTCCCGGAGAGCTTTCCAACGGTATGCTGTGGGCCGCGTAACTCTTTACGGATCAAAAGTTATGGGCTCCGGAGCGACGGAGACCTGGTCCCAAGCCCCAAGCCCTCGGTTTGTGGGCCCAGCCTCTACGCGAAGCGAAGCTGTCTCGCCCAAGGTGCCGCCGGATTCGGTAACAAAAATGGGACGGATTGGGTTGTCGCCCTTTTCGCGGCGCACGACGTACGATCCGGGACGGAAAAACAGAGCGAAAGAAGAAAAATGTCCCGAAACTGATGAAAACGTTCAATTTTGGGCTCCGACAAAAGGCCCAGCGAAGCGAAGCTTGCTTGTCCCATCGTAGAGCTCTCGGAGAGCTTTCCAACGGTATGCTGTGGGCCGCGTAACTCTTTACGGATCAAAAGTTATGGGCTCTGGAGCGACGGAAACCTGTCCCAAGCCCCACGCCCTCGGTTTGTGGGCCCAGCCTCTACGCGAAGCGAAGCTGTCTCGCCCAAGGTGCCGCGGGATTCGGTAACAAAAATGGGACGGATTGGGTTGTCGCCCTTTTCGCGGCGCACGACGTACGATCCGGGACGGAAAAACAGCGCGAAAGAAGAAAAATGTCCCGAAACTGATGAAAACGTTCGATTTTGGGCTCCGAAAAAAGGCCCAGCGAAGGGAAGCTTGCTTGGCCCATCGTAGAGCTCTCGAAGAGCTTTCCAACGGTATGCTGTGGGCCGCGTAACTCTTTACGGATCAAAAGTTATGGGCTCTGGAGCGACGGAGACCTGGTCCCAAGCCCCACGCCCTCGGTTTGCGGGCCCAGCCTCTACGCGAAGCGAAGCTGTCTTGCCCAAGGTGCCGCCGGATTCGGTAACAAAAATAGAACGGATTGGGTTGTCGCCCTTTTCGCGGCGCACGACTTAGGATCCGGGACGGAAAAATAGCACAAAAGAAGAAAAGTGTCCTGAAACTGATGAAATCGTTCGATTTTGGGCTCCGAAAAAAGGCCTAGCGAAGACAAGCTTCGCTGTCCCTTCGTAGAGCTCTCGGAGAGCTTTCCAACGGTATGCTGTCGGCCCCGTAACTCCTTACGGATCAAAAGTTATGGGCTCCGGAGCGACGGAGACCTGGTCCCAAGCCCCACGCACTCGGTTTGCGGGCCCAGCCTCTAGTTGAAGCGAATTTGTCTCGCCCAAGGTGCCAAGGGATTCGGTAACAGAAATGGGAAGGATCGGGTTGTCGACCTTTTCGCGGCGCACGACGTACGATACAGGATGGAAAAACAGCGCAAAAGAAGAAAAGTGTCTCGAAACTGATGAAAACGTTCGATTTTGGGCTCCGAAAAAAGGCCCAGCGAAGCAAAGCTTAGCTGCCCCATCGTAGAGCTCTCGGAGAGCTTTCCAACGGTATGCTGTCGGCCGCGTAACTCCTTACGGATCAAAAGTTATGGGCTCCGGAGCGACGGAGACCTGGTCCCAAGCCCCACGCCTTCGGGTTGCGAGCCCAGCCTCTACGCGAATCGAAGCTGTCTCGCCCATGGTTTCGCGGGATTCGGTAACAGAATTGGGACGGATTGGGCTGTCGCCCTTTTCGCGGCGCGCGCCGTACGATCCGGGACGGAAAAACAGCGCAAAAGAAGAAAAGTGTCCCGAAACTGAAGAAAACGTTCGATTTTGGACTCCGAAAACAGGCCCAGCGAAGCACAGCTGGGCTGCCCCGTCGTAGAGCTCTCGGAGAGCTTTCCAACGGTATGCTGTGGGCTGCGTAACTCTTTACGAATCAAAAGTTATGGGCTCCAGAGCGACGGAGACTTGGTCGCAAGCCCCACGCCCTCGGTTTGCGGGCCCAGCCTCTACGCGAATCAAAGCTGTCTCGCCCAAGGTGCCGCGGGATTCGGTATCAGAAAGGGGACGGGTTGGGCTGTCGCCCTCTTCGCGGCGCGCGCCGTACGATCCAGGACGGAAAAACAGCGCAAAAGAAGAAAAGTGTCCCGAAACTGATGTAAACGTTCGAGTTTGGGCTCCGAAAAAAGGCCCAGCAAAGCAAAGCTTACCTGTCCCGTCGTAGAGCTCTCGGAGAGCTTTTCAACGGTATGCTGTAGGCCGCGTAACTCCTTACGGATCAAAAGTTATGGGCTTCGGAGCGACGGGGACCTGGTCCCAAGCCCCACGCCCTCCGCTTGCCGGCCCAGCCTCTACGCGAATCGAAGCTGTCTCGCCCATGGTGTCGCGGGATTCGGTAACAGAATAGGGACGGATTGGGTTGTCGCCCTTTTCACGGCGAACGACGGACGATCCGGGACGGAAAAACAGCACAAAAGAAGAAAAGTGTCCCGAAACTGATGAAAACGTTCGATTTTGGACTCCGAAAAAAGGTCCAGCGAAGCAAAGCTTGGCTGTCCCGTCGTAGAGCTCTCCGAGAGCTGTCCAACGGTATGCTGGGGGCTGCGTAACTCTTTACGAATCAAAAGTTATGGGCTCCGGAGCGACGGAGACTTGGTCGCAAGCCCCACGCCCTCGGTTTGCGGGCCCAGCCTCTACGCGAATCAAAGCTGTCTCGCCCAAGGTGTCGCGGGATTCGGTAACAGAATTGGGACGGATTGGGTTGTCGCCCTTTTCGCGGCGCACGACGTACGATCCGGGACGAGAAAACAGCGCAAAAGAAGAAAAGTGTCCCGAAACTGATGAAAACGTTTGATTTTAGGCTCCGAAAAAAGGCACTGCGAAGCAATGCTTAGCTGTCCCGTCGTAGCGCTCTCGGAGAGCTTTCCAAGGGTATGCTGTGGGCCGCGTAACTCTTTACGGATCAAAAGTTATGGGCTCCGGAGCGACGGAGACCTGGTCCCAAGCCCCACGCCCTCGGTTTGCGGGCCCATCCTCTACGCAAATCGAAGCTGTCTCGCGCATGGTGTCGCGGGATTCGGTAACAGAATTGGGACGGATTGGGTTGTCGCCCTTTTCGCGGCTCACGACGTACGATTGGGACGAAAAAACAGCGCGAAAGAAGAAAAATGTCCAGAAACTGATGAAAACGTTCGATTTTGGGCTCCGAAAAAAGGCACAGCGAAGCATAGCTTAGCTGGCCCGTCGTAGAACTCTCGGAGAGCTTTCCAACGGTATGCTGTGGGCCGCGTAACTCTTTACGGATCAAAAGTTATGGGCTCCGGAGCGACGGAGACTTGGTCCCAAGTCCCACGCCCTCGGTTTGCGGGCCCAGCCTCTACGCGAATCGAAGCTGTCTCGCCCAAGGTGTCGCGGGATTCGGTAACAGAATTGGGACGGATTGGGTTGTCGCCCTTTTCGCGGCGCACGACGGACGATCCGGGACGGAAAAACAGCGCAAAAGAAGAAAAGTGTCGCGAAACTGATGAAAACGTTCGATTTTGGGCTCCGAAAAAAGGTCCAGCGAAGCAAAGCTTAGCTGTCCCGTCGTAGAGCTCTCGGAGAGCTTTCCAACGGTATGCTGTGGGCCGCGTAACTCTTTACGGATCAAAAGTTATGGGCTCCGGAGCGACGGAGACCTGGTCCCAAGCCCCACGCCCTCGGTTTGTGGGCCCAGCCTCTAGGTGAAGCGAAGCTGTCTCGCCCAAGGTGCCGCGGGATTCGGTAACAAAAATGGGACGGATTGGGTTGTCGCCCTTTTCGCGGCGCACGACGTACGATCCGGGACGGAAAAACAGCGCGAAAGAAGAAAAATGTCCCGAAACTGATGAAAACGTTCAATTTTGGGCTCCGAAAAAAGGCCCAACGAAGCGAAGCTTGCTTGTCCCATCGTAGAGCTCTTGGAGAGCTTTCCAACGGTATGCTGTGGGCCGCGTAACTCTTTACGGATCAAAAGTTATGGGCTCTGGAGCGACGGAAACCTGGTCCCAAGCCCCACGCCCTCGGTTTGTGGGCCCAGCCTCTACGCGAAGCGAAGCTGTCTCGCCCAAGGTGCCGCGGGATTCGGTAACAAAAATGGGACGGATTGGGTTGTCGCCCTTTTCGCGGCGCACGACGTACGATCCGGGACGGAAAAACAGCGCGAAAGAAGAAAAGTGTCCCGAAACTGATGAAAAGGTTCGATTTTGGGCACCGAAAAAAGGCGCAGCGAAGCGAAGCTTGCTTGTCCCATCGTAGAGCTCTCGAAGAGCTTTCCAACGGTATGCTGTGGGCCGCGTAACTCTTTACGGATGAAAAGTTATGGGCTCTGGAGCGACGGAGACCTGGTCCCAAGCCCCACGCCCTCGGTTTGCGGGCCCAGCCTCTACGTGAAGCGAAGCTATCTCGCCCAAGGTGCCGCCGGATTCGGTAACAAAAATAGAACGGATTGGGTTGTCGCCCTTTTCGCGGCGCAAGACTTAGGATCCGGGACGGAAAAATAGCACAAAAGAAGAAAAGTGTCCTGAAACTGATGAAATCGTTCGATTTTGGGCTCCGAAAAAAGGCCCAGCGAAGAAAAGCTTGGCTGTCCCGTCGTAGAGCTCTCGGAGAGCTTTCCAACGGTATGCTGTGGGCCGCGTAACTTTTTACGGATCAAAACTTATGGGCTCCGGAGCGACGGAGACCTGGTCCCAAGCCCCACGCCCTCGGTTTGCGGGCCCAGCCTCTACGCGAATCGAAGCTGTCTCGCCCAAGGTGTTGCGGGATTCGGTAACAGAATTGGGACGGATTGGGTTGTCGCCCTTTTCGCGGCGCACGACGTATGATCCGGGACGGAAAAACAGCGCAAAAGAAGAAAAGTGTCCCGAAACTGATGAAAACGTTCGATTTTGGGCTCCGAAAAAAGGCACAGCAAAGCATAGCTTAGCTGTCCCGTCGTAGAACTCTCGGAGAGCTTTTCAACGGTATGCTGTGGGCCGCGTAACTCTTTACGGATCAAAAGTTATGGGCTCCGGAACGACGGAGACTTGGTCCCAAGCCCCACGCCCTCGGTTTGTGGGCCCAGCCTCTACGCGAAGCGAAGCTGTCTCGCCCAAGGTGCCGTGGGATTCGGTAACAGAAATGTGACGAATTAGGTTGTCGTCCTTTTCGCGGCTCACGACGCGCGATCTGGGACCAAAAAACAGCGCAAAAGAAGAAAAGTGTCCAGAAATTGATGAAAACGTTTGATTTTTGGCTCCGAAAAAAGGCCCAGCATAGCAGGCATGGTTGCCCCGTCGTAGAACTCTCGGAGAGCTTTCCAACTGTATGTTGTGGGCCGCCTAACTCCTTGCGGATCAAAAGTTATGGGCTCCGGAGCGACGGAGACCTGGTCCCAAGCCACACGACCTCGGTTTGCGGGCCCAGCCTCTAGGGGAAACGAAGCTGTCTCGCCCAATGTGCCGCGGGATTCGGTAACAGAAATGCGACGGATTGGGTTGTCGCCCTTTTCGCGGCGCACGACGGACGATCCGGGACGGAAAAACAGCGCAAAAGAAGAAAAGTGTCCCGAAATTGATGAAAACGTTCGATTTTGGGCTCCGAAAAAAGGCACAGCGAAGCACAGCTTGGCTGTCCCGTCGTAGAGTTCTCGGAGAGCTTTCCAACGGTATGTTGTGGGCCGCGTAACTCTTTACGGATCAAAAGTTATGGGCTCCGGAGCGACGGAGACTTGGTCCCAAGCCCCACGCCCTCGGTTTGCGGGCCCAGCCTCTACGCGAATCGAAGCTGTCTCGCCCAAGGTGTCGCGGGATTCGGTAACAGAATTGGGACGGATTGGGTTGTCGCCCTTTACGCGGCGCACGACGTACGATCCGGGACGGAAAAACAGCGCAAAAGAAGAAAAGTGTCCCGAAACTGATGAAAATGTTCGATTTTGGGCTCCGAAAAATGGCCCAGCGAAGCATAGCTTAGCTGTCCCGTCGTAGAACTCTCGGAGAGCTTTCCAACAGTATGCTGTGGGCCGCGTAACTCTTTACGGATCAAAAGTTATGGGCTCCGGAGCGACGGAGACCTGGTCCCAAGCCCCACGCCCTCGGTTTGCGGGCCCAGCCTCTACGCGAATCGAAGCTTTCTCGCCCAAGGTGTTGCGGGATTCGGTAACAGAATTGGGACGGATTGGGTTGTCGCCCTTTTCGCGGCGCACGATGTACGATCCGGGACGGAAAAACAGCGCGAAAGAAGAAAAATGTCCCGAAACTGATGAAAACGTTCGATTTTGGGCTCCGAAAAAAGGCACAGCAAAGCATGGCTTAGCTGCCCCGTCGTAGAACTCTCGGAGAGCTTTCCAACGGTATGCTGTGGGCCGCGTAACTCTTTACGGATCAAAAGTTATGGGCTCCGGAGCGACGGAGACCTGGTCCCAAGCCCCACGCCCTCGGTTTGTGGGCCCAGCCTCTACGCGAAGCGAAGCTGTCTCGCCCAAGGTGCCGCGGGATTCGGTAACAAAAATGCGACGGATCAGGTTGTCGCCCTTTTCGCGGCGCCCGCCGTACGATCCGGGACGGAAAAACAGCGCAAAAGAAGAAAAGTGTCACGAAACTGATGAAAACGTTCGATTTTGGGCTCCGAAAAAAGGCCCAGCGAAGCACAGCTTGGCTGCCCCGTCGTAGAGGTCTCGGAGAGCTTTCCAACGGTATGTTGTGGGCCGCGTAACTTTTTACGGATCAAAAGTTATGGGCTCCGGAGCGACGGAGACCTGGTCCCAAGCCCCACGCCCTCGGTTTGCGGGCCCAGCCTCTACGCGAATCGAAGCTGTCTCGCACAAGGTGTCGCGGGATTCGGTAACAGAATTGGGACGGATTGGGTTGTCGCCCTTTTCGCGGCGCACGACGTACGATCCGGGACGGAAAAACAGCGCAAAAGAAGAAAAGTGTCCCGAAACTGATGAAAACGTTCGATTTTGGGCTCCGAAAAAAGGCACAGCAAAGCATAGCTTAGCTGTCCCGTCGTAGAACTCTCGGAGAGCTTTTCAACGGTATGCTGTGGGCCGCGTAACTCTTTACGGATCAAAAGTTATGGGCTCCGGAACGACGGAGACTTGGTCCCAAGCCCCACGCCCTCGGTTTGTGGGCCCAGCCTCTACGCGAAGCGAAGCTGTCTCGCCCAAGGTGTCGCGGGATTCGGTAACAGAAATGGGACGGATCGGGTTGTCGCCCTTTTCGCGGCGCACGACGTACGATCCGGGACGGAAAAACAGCGTAAAAGAAGAAAAGTGTCTCGAAACTGATGAAAACGTTCGATTTTGGGCTCCAAAAAATGGCACAGCGAAGCATAGCTTAGCTGTCCCGTCGTAGAACTCTCGGAGAGCTTTCCAACAGTATGCTGTGGGCCGCGTAACTATTTACGGATCAAAAGTTATGGGCTCCGGAGCGACGGAGACTTGGTCCCAAGCCCCACGCCCTCGGTTTGGGGGCCCAGCCTCTACACGAAGTGAAACTGTCTCGCCCAAGGTGCCGCGGGATTCGGTAACAGAATTGGGACGGATTGGGTTGTCGCCCTTTTCGCGGCGCACGACGTACGATCCGGGACGGAAAAACAGCGCGAAAGAAGAAAAATGTCCCGAAACTGATGTAAATGTTCGATTTTGGGCTCCGAAAAAAGGCCCAGCGAAGCAAGGCTTAGCTGTCCCGTCGTAGAGCTCTCGGAGAACTTTCCAATGGTATACTGTGGGCCGCGTAACTCTTTACGGATCAAAAATTATGGGCTCCGGAGCGACGGAGACTTGGTCCCAAGCCCCACAACCTCGGTTTGTGGGCCCAGCCTCTACGTGAAGCGAAGCTGTCTCGCCCAAGGTGCCGCGGGATTCGGTAACAGAATTGGGACGGATTGGGTTGTCGCCCTTTTCGCGGCGCACGACGTACGATCCGGGATGGAAAAATAGCACAAAAGAAGAAAAGTGTCCTGAAACTGATGAAATCGTTCGATTTTGGGCTCCGAAAAAAGGCCCAGCGAAGAAAAGCTTGGCTGTCCCGTCGTAGAGCTCTCGGAGAGCTTTCCAACGGTATGCTGTGGGCCGCGTAACTTTTTACGGATCAAAAGTTATGGGCTCCGGAGCGACGGAGACTTGGTCCCAAGCCCCACGCCCTCGGTTTGGGGGCCCAGCCTCTATGCGAATCGAAGCTGTCTCGCCCAAGGTGTCGGGGGATTCGGTAACAGAATTGGGACGGATTGGGTTGTCGCCCTTTTCGCGGCGCACGACGTACGATCCGGGACGGAAAACCAGCGCAAAAGAAGAAAAGTGTCCTGAAACTAATGAAAACGTTCGATTTTGGGCTCCGAAAAAAGTCCCAGCGAAGCGAGCTTAGCGGTCCCGTCGTAGAGCTCTCGGAGAGCTTTCCAACGGTATGTTGTGGGCCGCGTAACTCCTTACTGATCAAAAGTTATGGGCTCCGGAGCGACGGAGACATGGTCCCAAGCCCCACGCCTCGGTTTGCGGGCCCAGCCTCTACGCGAATCGAAGCTGTCTCGCCCAAGGTGTCGCTGGATTCGGTAACAAAAATGGGACTGATTGGGTTGTCGCCCATTTCGCGGCGCGCGACGTACGATCCGGGACGGAAAAACAGCGCAAAAGAAGAAAAGTGTCCCGAAACTGATGAAAACGTTCGATTTTGGGCTCTGAAAAAAGTCCCAGCAAAGCGAGTATAGCTGTCCCGTCGTAGAACTCTCGGAGAGCTTTCCAACGGTATGCTGTGGGCCGCGTAACTCCTTACGGATCAAAAGTTATGGGCTACGGAGCGACGGAGACCTGGTCCCAAGCCCCACGCCCTTGTTTTGCGGGCCCAGCCTCTATGTGAAGCGAAGCTGTCTCACCCAAGGTGCCGCGGGATTCGTTAACATAAATGGGACGGATTGGGTTGTCGCCCTTTTCGCGGCGCACGACGTACGATCCGGGACGGAAAAACAGCGTAAAAGAAGAAAAGTGTCTCGAAACTGATGAAAACGTTCGATTTTGGGCTCCGAAAAAAGGCACAGCGAAGCATAGCTTAGCTGTCCCGTCGTAGAACTCTCGGAGAGCTTTCCAACAGTATGCTGTGGGCCGCGTAACTATTTACGGATCAAAAGTTATGGGCTCCGGAGCGACGGAGACTTGGTCCCAAGCCCCACGCCCTCGGTTTGGGGGCCCAGCCTCTACACGAAGTGAAACTGTCTCGCCCAAGGTGCCGCGGGATTCGGTAACAGAATTGGGACGGATTGGGTTGTCGCCCTTTTCGCGGCGCACGACGTACGATCCGGGACGGAAAAACAGCGCGAAAGAAGAAAAATGTCCCGAAACTGATGTAAATGTTCGATTTTGGGCTCCGAAAAAAGGCCCAGCGAAGCAAGGCTTAGTTGTCCCGTCGTAGAGCTCTCGGAGAGCTTTCCAATGGTATGCTGTGGGCCGCGTAACTCTTTACGGATCAAAAGTTATGGGCTCCGGAGCGACGGAGACTTGGTCCCAAGCCCCACAACCTCGGTTTGTGGGCCCAGCCTCTACGTGAAGCGAAGCTGTCTCGCCCAAGGTGCCGCGGGATTCGGTAACAGAATTGGGACGGATTGGGTTGTCGCCCTTTTCGCGGCGCACGACGTACGATCCGGGATGGAAAAATAGCACAAAAGAAGAAAAGTGTCCTGAAACTGATGAAATCGTTCGATTTTGGGCTCCGAAAAAAGGCCCAGCGAAGAAAAGCTTGGCTGTCCCGTCGTAGAGCTCTCGGAGAGCTTTCCAACGGTATGCTGTGGGCCGCGTAACTTTTTACGGATCAAAAGTTATGGGCTCCGGAGCGACGGAGACCTGGTCCCAAGCCCCACGCCCTCGGTTTGCGGGCCCATCCTCTACGCGAATCGAAGCTGTCTCACCCAAGGTGTCGCGGGATTCGGTAACAGAATTGGGACGGATTGGGTTGTCGCCCTTTTCGCGGCGCACGACGTACGATCCGGGACGGAAAACCAGCGCAAAAGAAGAAAAGTGTCCCGAAACTGATGAAAACGTTCGATTTTGGGCTCCGAAAAAAGGCCCAGCGAAGCATAGCTTAGCTGCCCCATCGTAGAACTCTCGGAGAGCTTTCCAACAGTATGCTGTGGGCCGCGTAACTCTTTACGGATCAAAAGTTATGGGCTCCGGAGCGACGGAGACTTGGTCCCAAGCCCCACGCCCTCGGTTTGTGGGCCCAGCCTCTACACGAAGCGAAGCTGTCTCGCCCAAGGTGCCGCGGGATTCGGTAACAGAATTGGGACGGATTGGGTTGTCGCCCTTTTCGCGGCGCACGACGTACGATCCGGGACGGAAAAACAGCGCAAAAGAAGAAAAATGTCCCGAAACTGATGAAAATGTTCGATTTTGGGCTCCGAAAAAAGGCCCAGCGAAGCAGAGCTTAGCTGTCCCGTCGTAGAGCTCTCGGAGAGCTTTCCAACGGTATGCTGTGGGCCGCGTAACTTTTTACGGATCAAAAGTTATGGGCTCCGGAGCGACGGAGACCTGGTCCCAAGCCCCACGCCCTCGGTTTGCGGGCCCAGCCTCTACGCGAATCGAAGCTGTGTCGCCCAAGGTGTCGGGGGATTCGGTAACAGAAATGGCACGGATCGGGTTGTCGCCCTTTTCGCGGCGCACGACGTACGATCCGGGACGGAAAAACAGCGCAAAAGAAGAAAAGTGTCTCGAAACTGATGAAAACGTTCGATTTTGGGCTCCAAAAAATGGCCCAGCTAAGCAAGGCTTAGCTATCTCGTCGGAGAGCTCTCGGAGAGCGTTCCAATGGTATGATGTGGGCCGCGTAACTCTTTACGGATCAAAAGTTATGGGCTCCGGAGCGACGGGGCCTTGGTCCCAAGCCCCTCGCCTTCGCTTTCTGGGCCCAGCCTCTACGCGAAGCGAAGCTGCCTCCCCCAAGGTGCCGCGGGATTCGGTATCAAAAATGGGACGGATTGGGTTGTCGCCCTTTTCGCGGCGCACGACTTAGGATCCGGGACGGAAAAATAGCACAAAAGAAGAAAAGTGTCCTGAAACTGATGAAATCGTTCGATTTTGGGCTCCGAAAAAAGGCCCAGCGAAGAAAAGCTTGGTTGTCCCGTCGTAGAGCTCTCGGAGAGCTTTCCAACGGTATGCTGTAGGCCGCGTAACTCCTTACGGATCAAAAGTTATGGGCTCCGGCGCGACGGAGACCTGGTCCCAAGCCCCACGCCCTCGGTTTGCTGGCCCAGCCTCTATGCGAATCGAAGCTGTCTCGCCCAAGGTGTCGCGGGATTCGGTAACAGAATTGGGACGGATTGGGTTGTCGCCCTTTTCGCGGCGCACGACGTTCGATCCGGGACGGAAAAACAGCGCAAAAGAAGAAAAGTGTCCCGGAACTGATGAAAACGTTCGATTTTGGGCTCCGAAAAAAGGCCCAGCGAAGCACAGCTTAGCTGTCCCGTCGTAGAACTCTCGGAGAGCTTTCCAACAGTATGCTGTGGGCCGCGTAACTCTTTACGGATCAAAAGTTATTAGCTCCGGAGCGACGGAGACTTGGTCCCAAGCCCTACGCCCTCGGTTTGCTGGCCCAGCCTCTACGCGAAGCGAAGCTGTCTCGCCCAAGGTGCTGCGGGATTCGGTAACAGAAATGGGACGGATTGGGTTGTCGCCCTTTTCGCGGCGCACGACGTATGATCCGGGACGGAAGAACAGCGCGAAAGAAGAAAAATGTCCCGAAACTGATGAAAATGTTCGATTTTGGGCTCCGAAAAAAGGCCCAGCTAAGCAAAGCTTAGCTGGCCCATCGTAGAGCTCTCGGAGAGCTTTCCAACGGTATGTTGTGGGCCGCGTAACTTTTTACGGATCAAAAGTTATGGGCTCCGGAGCGACGGAGACCTGGTCCCAAGCCCCACGCCCTCGGTTTGTGGGCCCAGCCTCTACGCGAAGCGAAGCTGTCTCGCCCAAGGTGCCGCGGGATTCGGTAACAGAATTGGGACGGATTGGGTTGTCGCCCTTTTCGCGGCGCACGACGTACGATCCGGGACGGAAAAATAGCACAAAAGAAGAAAAGTGTCCCGAAACTGATGAAAACGTTCAATTTTGGGCTCCGAAAAAAGGTCCAGCGAAGCAAAGCTTGGCTGCCCAGTCGTAGAGCTCTCGGAGAGCTTTCCAACGGTATGCTGTAGGCCGCGTAACTCCTTACGGATCAAAAGTTATGGGCTCCGGAGCGACGGAGACCTGGTCCCAATCCCCACGCCCTCGATTTGCGGGCCCAGCCTCTAGGTGAAACGAAGCTGTCTCGCCCAAGGTGCCGCGGGATTCAGTAACAGAAATGGGACGGATTGGGTTGTCGCCCTTTTCGCGGCGCACGACGGACGATCCGGGACGGAAAAACAGCACAAAAGAAGAAAAGTGTCCTGAAACTGATGAAAACGTTCGATTTTGGGCTCCGAAAAAAGGTCCAGCGAAGCTAAGCTTAGCTGCCCCGTCGTAGAGCTCTCGGAGAGCTTTCCAACGGTATGCTGTAGGCCGCGTAACTCCTTACGGATCAAAAGTTATGGGCTCCGGAGCGACGGAGACCTGGTCCCAAGCCCCACGCCCTCGGTTTGCGGGCCCAGCCTCTACGCGAAGCGAAGCTGTCTCGCCCAAGGTGCCGCGGGATTCGGGAACAGAAGTGGGAGGGATTGGGTTGTCGCCCTTTTCGCTGCGCACGACGTACGAGCCGGGACGGGAAAACAGCGCGAAAGAAGAAAAATGTCCCGAAACAGATGAAAATGTTCGATTTTGGGCTCCGAAGAAAGGCCCAGCGAAGCCGAGCTTGGCTGTCCCGTCGTAGAGCTCTCGGAGAGCTTTCCAACGGTATGCTGTGGGCCGCGTAACTCTTTACGGATCAAATGTTATGGGCTCCGGAGCGACGGAGACCTGGTACCAAGCCCCACGCCCTCGGTTTGTGGGACAAGCCTCGACGCGAAGCGAAGCTGTCTCGCCCAATGTGCCACGGGATTCGTTAACAAAAATGGGACGGATTGGGTTGTCGCCCTTTTCGCGGCGCACGACGTACGATCCGGGACGGAAAAACAGCACAAAAGAATAAAAGTGTCCCGAAACTGATGAAAACGTTCGATTTTGGGCTCCGAAAAAAGGCACAGCGAAGCATAGCTTGGCTGTCCCGTCGTAGAGCTCTCGGAGAGCTTTCCAACGGTATGCTGTGGGCCGCGTAACTTTTTACGGATCAAAAGTTATGGGCTCCGGAGCGACGGAGACCTGGTCCCAAGCCCCACGCCCTCGGTTTGTGGGCCCAGCCTCTACGCGAAGCGAAGCTGTCTCGCCCAAGGTGCCGCGGGATTCGGTAACAAAAATGGGACGGATTGGGTTGTCGCCCTTTTCGCGGCGCACGACGTACGATCCGGGACGGAAAAACAGCGCGAAAGAAGAAAGATGTCCCGAAACTGATGAAAACGTTCGATTTTGGGCTCCGAAAAACGGCCCAACGAAGCGAAGCTTGCTTGTCCCATCGTAGAGCTCTCGGAGAGCTTTCCAACGGTATGCTGTGGGCCGCGTAACTCTTTACGGATCAAAAGTTATGGGCTCCGGAGCGACGGAGACCTGGTCCCGAGCCCCACGCCCTCGGTTTGCGGGCCCAGCCTCTACGCGAATCGAAGCTGTCTCGCCCAAGGTGTCGCGGGATTCGGTAACAGAATTGGGACGGATTGGGTTGTCGCCCTTTTCGCGGCGCACGACGTACGATCCGGGACGGAAACACAGGGCGAAAGAAAACAAAGTCCCAAAAGTGATGAAAATGTTCGCTTCTGGGCTCCGAAAAAAGGCCCAGCGACGCGAAGCTTGCTTGTCCCATCGTAGAGCTCTCGGAGAGCTTTCCAAATGTATGCTGTGGGCCGCGTAACTCTTTACGGATCAAAAGTTAAGGGCTCCGGAGCGACGGAGGCCTGGTCCCGAGCCCCACGCCCTCGGTTTGCGGGCCCAGCCTCTACGCGAAGCGAAGCTCGCTCCCCCAAGGTGTCTCCGGATTCGGTAACAGAATTGGGACGGATTGGGTTGTCGCCATTTTCGCGGCGCACGACGTACGATCGGGGACGGAAAACCAGCGCGAAAGAAGACAAATGTCCCGAAACTGATGAAGACGTTCGATTTTGGGCTGCGAAAAAAGGCACAGCGAAGCATAGCTTGGCTGTCCCGTCGTAGAACTCTCGGAGAGGTTTCCAACGGTAGGCTGTGGGCCGCGTAACTCTTTACGGATCAAAAGTTATGGGGTCCGGAGCGACGGAGACTTGGTCCCAAGCCCCACGCC
Organism: Ehretia macrophylla; assembly: GCA_037974665.1. NCBI lineage: Eukaryota > Viridiplantae > Streptophyta > Magnoliopsida > Boraginales > Ehretiaceae > Ehretia > Ehretia macrophylla. The sequence continues at coordinate 25,197,181 of CM075773.1, read as the reverse complement.
ATCGGTTTGTGGGCCCAGCCTCTACGCGAAGCGAAGCTGTCTCGCCCACGGTGCCACGGGATTCGGTAACAGAATTGGGACGGATTGGGTTGTCGCCCTTTTCGCGGCGCACGACGTACGATCCGGGACGGAAAAACAGCGCGAAAGAAGAAAAATTTCCCGAAACTGATGAAAATGTTCGATTTTGGGCTCCGAAAAAAGGCCCAGCAAAGCTGAGCTTAGCTGTCCCGTCGTAGAGCTCTCGGAGAGCTTTCCAACGGTATGCTGTGGGCCGCGTAACTTTTTACGGATCAAAAGTTATGGGCTCCGGAGCGACGGAGACCTGGTACCAAGCCCCACGCCCTCGGTTTGCGGGCCCAGCCTCTACGCGAATCGAAGCTGTCTCGCCCAAGGTGTCGCGGGATTCGGTAACAGAATTGGGACGGATTGGGTTGTCGCCCTTTTCGCGGCGCACGACGTACGATCCGGGACGGAAAAACAGCGCAAAAGAAGAAAAGTGTCCCGAAACTGATGAAAACGTTCGATTTTGGGCTCCAAAAAATGGCCCAGCGAAGCAAGGCTTAGCTGTCCCGTCGTAGAGCTCTCGGAGAGCTTTCCAACGGTATGCTGTGGGCCGCGTAACTCTTTACGGATCAAAAGTTATGGGCTCCGGAGCGACGGAGACCTGGTCCCAAGCCCCACGCCCTCGGTTTGTGGGCCCAGCCTCTACGCGAAGCGAAGCTGTCTCGCCCAAGGTGCCTCCGGATTCGGTAACAATAATGGAACGGATTGGGTTGTCGCCCTTTTCGCGGCGCACGACTTAGGATCCGGGACGGAAAAAAAGCGCAAAAGAAGAAAAGTGTCCTGAAACTGATGAAATCGTTCGATTTTGGGCTCCGAAAAAAGGCCCAGCGAAGAAAAGCTTGGTTGTCCCGTCGTAGAGCTCTCGGAGAGCTTTCCAACGGTATGCTGTGGGCCGCGTAACTTTTTACGGATCAAAAGTTATGGGCTCCGGAGCGACGGAGACTTGGTCCCAAGCCCCCCGCCCTCGGTTTGCGGGCCCAGCCTCTACGCGAAGCGAAGCTGTCTCGCCCAAAATGCCGCGGGATTCGGTAGCAAAAATGGGACGGATTGGATTGCCGCCCTTGTCGCCGCGCACGACGTACGATTCGGGACGGAAAATCAGCGCGAAAAAAGAAAATTGTCCCGAAACTGATGAAAATGTTCGATTTTGGGCACCAAAAAAATGCCCAGCGAAGTGAAGCTTGGTTGCCCCGTCGTAGAGCTCTCGGAGAGCTTTCCAACGGTATTCTGTGGGCCGCGTAACTCTTTACGGATCAAAAGTTATGAGCTCCGGAACGACGGAGACCTGGTCCCAAGCCCCACGCCCTCGGTTTGCGCCCCCAGCCTGTCCGCGAATCCAACCTGTCTCGCCCAACTTGTCGGGGGATTCGGTAACAGAATTGGGACGGATTGGGTTGTCGCCCTTTTCGCGGCGCACGACGTACGATCCGGGACGGAAAAACAGCGCAAAAGAAGAAAAGTGTCCCGAAACTGATGAAAACGTTCGATTTTGGGCTCCAAAAAAAGGCCCAGCGAAGCACAGCTTAGCTGCCCCGTCGTAGAGCTGTCGGAGAGCTTTCCAATGGTATGATGTGGGCCGCGTAACTCTTTACGGATCAAAAGTTATGGGCTCCGGAGCGACGGAGACTTGGTCCCAAGCCCCGCGCCCTCGGTTTGTGGGCCCAGCCTCTACGCGAAGCGAAGCTGTCTCGCCCAAGGTGCCGCCGGATTCGGTAACAAAAATGGAACGGATTGGGTTGTCGCCCTTTTCGCGGCGCACGACTTAGGATCCGGGACGGAAAAATAGCACAAAAGAAGAAAAGTGTCCTGAAACTGATGAAATCGTTCGATTTTGGGCTCCGAAAAAAGGCCCAGCGAAGAAAAGCTTGGTTGTCCCGTCGTAGAGCTCTCGGAGAGCTTTCCAACGGTATGCTGTGGGCCGCGTAACTTTTTACGGATCTAAAGTTATGGGCTCCGGAGCGACGGAGACCTGGTCCCAAGCCCCACGCCCTCGGTTTGTGGGCCCAGCCTCTACGCGAAGCGAAGCTGTCTCGCCCAAGGTGCCGCGGGATTCGGTAACAAAAATGGGACGGATTGGGTTGTCGCCCTTTTCGCGGCGCACGACGTACGATCCGGGACGGAAAAATAGCGCGAAAGAAGAAAAATGTCCCGAAACTGATGAAAACGTTCGATTTTGGGCTCCGAAAAAAGGCCAATCGAAGCAAAGCTTGCTTGTCCCATCGTAGAGCTCTCGGAGAGCTTTCCAACGGTATGCTGTGGGCCGCGTAACTTTTTACGGATCAAAAGTTATGGGCTCCGGAGCGACGGAGACCTGGTACCAAGCCCCACGCCCTCGGTTTGCGGGCCCAGCCTCTACGCGAATCGAAGCTGTCTCGCCCAAGGTTCCGCGGGATTCGGTAACAAAAATGGGACGGATTGGGTTGTCGCCCTTTTCGCGGCGCACGACGTACGATCCGGGACGGAAAAACAGCGCGAAAGAAGAAAAAGTCCCGAAACTGATGAAAATGTTCGATTTTGGGCTCCGAAAAAAGGCCCAGCGAAGCGAAGCTTGCTTGTCCCATCGTAGAGCTCTCGGAGAGCTTTCCAAATGTATGCTGTGGGCCGCGTAACTCTTTACGGATCAAAAGTTATGGGCTCCGGAGCGACGGAGACCTGGTCCCGAGCCCCACGCCCTCGGTTTGCGGGCCCAGCCTCTACGCGAATCGAAGCTGTCTCGCCCAAGGTGTCTCGGGATTCGGTAACAGAATTGGGACGGATTGGGTTGTCGCCCTTTTCGCGGCGCACGACGTACGATCCGGGACGGAAAAACAGCGCGAAAGAAGAAAAATGTCCCGAAACTGATGAAAACGTTCGATTTTGGGCTCCGAAAAAAGGCACAGCGAAGCATAGCTTGGCTGTCCCGTCGTAGAACTCTCGGAGAGCTTTCCAACGGTATGCTGTGGGCCGCGTAACTCTTTACGGATCAAAAGTTATGGGCTCCGGAGCGACGGAGACTTGGTCCCAAGCCCCACGCCCTCGGTTTGTGGGCCCAGCCTCTACGCAAAGCGAAGCTGTCTCGCCCACGGTGCCACGGGATTCGGTAACAGAATTGGGACGGATTGGGTTGTCGCCCTTTTCGCGGCGCACGACGTACGATCCGGGACGGAAAAACAGCGCGAAAGAAGAAAAATTTCCCGAAACTGATGAAAATGTTCGATTTTGGGCTCCGAAAAAAGGCCCAGCAAAGCTGAGCTTAGCTGTCCCGTCGTAGAGCTCTCGGAGAGCTTTCCAACGGTATGCTGTGGGCCGCGTAACTTTTTACGGATCAAAAGTTATGGGCTCCGGAGCGACGGAGACCTGGTACCAAGCCCCACGCCCTCGGTTTGCGGGCCCAGCCTCTACGCGAATCGAAGCTGTCTCGCCCAAGGTGTCGCGGGATTCGGTAACAGAATTGGGACGGATTGGGTTGTCGCCCTTTTCGCGGCGCACGACGTACGATCCGGGACGGAAAAACAGCGCAAAAGAAGAAAAGTGTCCCGAAACTGATGAAAACGTTCGATTTTGGGCTCCAAAAAAAGGCCCAGCGAAGCAAGGCTTAGCTGTCCCGTCGTAGAGCTCTCGGAGAGCTTTCCAACGATATGATGTGGGCCGCGTAACTCTTTACGGATCAAAAGTTATGGGCTTCGGAGCGACGGAGACCTGGTCCCAAGCCCCACGCCCTCGGTTTGTGGGCCCAGCCTCTACGCGAAGCGAAGCTGTCTCGCCCAAGGTGCCGCCGGATTCGGTAACAAAAATGGAACGGATTGGGTTGTCGCCCTTTTCGCGGCGCACGACTTAGGATCCGGGACGGAAAAATAGCACAAAAGAAGAAAAGTGTCCTGAAACTGATGAAATCGTTCGATTTTGGGCTCCGAAAAAAGGCCCAGCGAAGAAAAGCTTGGTTGTCCCGTCGTAGAGCTCTCGGAGAGCTTTCCAACGGTATGCTGTGGGCCGCGTAACTTTTTACGGATCAAAAGTTATGGGCTCCGGAGCGACGGAGACTTGGTCCCAAGCCCCACGCCCTCGGTTTGGGGGCCCAGCCTCTACACGAAGCGAAGCTGTCTCGCCCAAGGTGCCGCGGGATTCGGTAACAGAATTGGGACGGATTGGGTTGTCGCCCTTTTCGCGGCGCACGACGTACGATCCGGTACGGAAAAACAGCGCGAAAGAAGAAAAATGTCCCGAAACTGATGAAAATGTTCGATTTTGGGCTCCGAAAAAAGGCCCAGCAAAGCAAAGCTTAGCTGTCCCGTCGTAGAGCTCTCGGAGAGCTTTCCAACGGTATGCTGTGGGCCGCGTAACTTTTTACGGATCAAAAGTTATGGGCTCCGGAGCGACGGAGACCTGGTACCAAGCCCCACGCCCTCGGTTTGCGGGCCCAGCCTCTAGGCGAATCGAAGCTGTGTCGCCCAAGGTGTCGGGGGATTCGGTAACAGAATTGGGACGGATTGGGTTGTCGCCCTTTTCGCGGCGCACGACGTACGATCCGGGACGGAAAAACAGCGCAAAAGAAGAAAAGTGTCCCGAAACTGATGAAAACGTTCGATTTTGAGCTACAAAAAAAGGCCCAGCGAAGCAAGGCTTAGCTGTCCCGTCGTAGAGCTCTCGGAGAGCTTTCCAATGGTATGATGTGGGCCGCGTAACTCTTTACGGATCAAAAGTTATGGGCTCCGGAGCGACGGAGACTTGGTCCCAAGCCCCACGCCCTCGGTTTGTGGGCCCAGCCTCTACGCGAAGCGAAGCTGTCTCGCCCAAGGTGCCGCCGGATTCGGTAACAAAAATGGAACGGATTGGGTTGTCGCCCTTTTCGCGGCGCACGACTTAGGATCCGGGACGGAAAAATAGCACAAAAGAAGAAAAGTGTCCTGAAACTGATGAAATCGTTCGATTTTGGGCTCCGAAAAAAGGCCCAGCGAAGAAAAGCTTGGTTGTCCCGTCGTAGAGCTCTCGGAGAGCTTTCCAACGGTATGCTGTGGGCCGCGTAACTTTTTACGGATCTAAAGTTATGGGCTCCGGAGCGACGGAGACCTGGTCCCAAGCCCCACGCCCTCGGTTTGTGGGCCCAGCCTCTACGCGAAGCGAAGCTGTCTCGCCCAAGGTGCCCCGGGATTCGGTAACAAAAATGGGACGGATTGGGTTGTCGCCCTTTTCGCGGCGCACGACGTACGATCCGCGACGGAAAAATAGCGCGAAAGAAGAAAAATGTCCCGAAACTGATGAAAACGTTCGATTTTGGGCTCCGAAAAAAGGCCAATCGAAGCAAAGCTTGCTTGTCCCATCGTAGAGCTCTCGGAGAGCTTTCCAACGGTATGCTATGGCCCGTGTAACTCTTTACGGATCAAAAGTTATGCGCTCCGGAGCGACGGAGACCTGGTCCCGAGCCCCACGCCCTCGGTTTGCGGGCCCAGCCTCTACGCGAATCGAAGCTGTCTCGCCCAAGGTGTCGCGGGATTCGGTAACAGAATTGGGACGGATTGGGTTGTCGCCCTTTTCGCGGCGCACGACGTACGATCCGGGACGGAAAAACAGCGCGAAAGAAGAAAAAGTCCCGAAACTGATGAAAATGTTCGATTTTGGGCTCCGAAAAAAGGCCCAGCGAAGCGAAGCTTGCTTGTCCCATCGTAGAGCTCTCGGAGAGCTTTCCAAATGTATGCTGTGGGCCGCGTAACTCTTTACGGATCAAAAGTTATGGGCTCCGGAGCGACGGAGACCTGGTCCCGAGCCCCACGCCCTCGGTTTGCGGGCCCAGCCTCTACGCGAATCGAAGCTGTCTCGCCCAAGGTGTCTCGGGATTCGGTAACAGAATTGGGACGGATTGGGTTGTCGCCCTTTTCGCGGCGCACGACGTACGATCCGGGACGGAAAAACAGCGCGAAAGAAGAAAAATGTCCCGAAACTGATGAAAACGTTCGATTTTGGGCTCCGAAAAAAGGCACAGCGAAGCATAGCTTGGCTGTCCCGTCGTAGAACTCTCGGAGAGCTTTCCAACGGTATGCTGTGGGCCGCGTAACTCTTTACGGATCAAAAGTTATGGGCTCCGGAGCGACGGAGACTTGGTCCCAAGCCCCACGCCCTCGGTTTGTGGGCCCAGCCTCTAAGCGAAGCGAAGCTGTCTCGCCCACGGTGCCACGGGATACGGTAACAGAATTGGGACGGATTGGGTCGTCGCCCTTTTCGCGGCGCACGACGTACGATCCGGGACGGAAAAACAGCGCGAAAGAAGAAAAATGTCCCGAAACTGATGAAAATGTTCGATTTTGGGCTCCGAAAAAAGGCCCAGCAAAGCAGAGCTTAGCTGTCCCGTCGTAGAGCTCTCGGAGAGCTTTCCAACGGTATGCTGTGGGCCGCGTAACTTTTTACGGATCAAAAGTTATGGGCTCCGGAGCGACGGAGACCTGGTACCAAGCCCCACGCCCTCGGTTTGCGGGCCCAGCCTCTACGCGAATCGAAGCTGTCTCGCCCAAGGTGTCGCGGGATTCGGTAACAGAATTGGGACGGATTGGGTTGTCGCCCTTTTCACGGCGCACGACGTACGATCCGGGACGGAAAAACAGCGCAAAAGAAGAAAAGTGTCCCGAAACTGATGAAAACGTTCGATTTTGGGCTCCGAAAAAAGGCCCAGCGAAGCACGGCTTAGCTATCCCGTCGTAGAGCTCTCGGAGAGCTTTCCAATGGTATACTGTGGGCCGCGTAACTCTTTACGGATCAAAAGTTATGGGCTCCGGAGCGACGGAGACTTGGTCCCAAGCCCCACGCCCTCGGTTTGTGGGCCCAGCCTCTACGCGAAGCGAAGCTGTCTCGCCCAAGGTGCCGCCGGATTCGGTAACAAAAATGGAACGGATTGGGTTGTCGCCCTTTTCGCGGCGCACGACTTAGGATCCGGGACGGAAAAATAGCACAAAAGAAGAAAAGTGTCCTGAAACTGATGAAATCGTTCGATTTTGGGCTCCGAAAAAAGGCCCAGCGAAGAAAAGCTTGGTTGTCCCGTCGTAGAGCTCTCGGAGAGCTTTCCAACGGTATGCTGTGGGCCGCGTAACTCTTTACGGATCAAAAGGTATGGGCTCCGAAGCGACGGAGAGTTGGGCCCAAGCCCCACGCCCTCGGTTTGGGGGCCCAGCCTCTACACGAAGCGAAGCTGTCTCGCCCAAGGTGCCGCGGGATTCGGTACCAGAATTGGGACGGATTTGGTTGTCGCCCTTTTCGCGGCGCACGACGTACGATCCGGGACGGAAAAACAGCGCGAAAGAAGAAAAATTTCCCGAAACTGATGAAAATGTTCGATTTTGGGCTCCGAAAAAAGGCCCAGCTAAGCAAAGCTTAGCTGTCCCGTCGTAGACCTCTCGGAGACCTTTCCAACGGTATGCTCAGGGCCGCGTAACTTTTTAGGGACCAAAAGTTGTGGGCTCCGGAGCGACGCAGCACTGGTCCCAAGCCACACGGCCTCGGTTTGCGGGCCCAGCCTCTACGCGAATCGAAGCTGTCTCGCCCAAGGTGTCGGGGGATTCGGTAACAGAATTGGGACGGATCGGGTTGTCGCCCTTTTCGCGGCGCGCGACGTACGATCCGGGACGGAAAAACAGCGCAAAAGAAGAAAAGTGTCCCGAAACTGATGAAAACGTTCGATTTTGGGCTCCAAAAAAAGGCCCAGCGAAGCAAGGCTTAGTTGCCCCGTCGTAAAGCTCTCTGAGAGCTTTCCAACAATATGCTGTGGGCCGCGTAACTCCTTACGAATCAAAAGTTATGGGCTCCGGAGCGATGGAGACCAGGTCCCAAGCCCCACGACCTCGGTTTGTGGGCCTAGCCTCTACGTGAAGCGAAGTTGTCTCGCCCAAGGTGCCGCGGGATTCGGTAACAGAATTGGGACGGATTGGGTTGTCGCCCTTTTCGCGGCGCACGACGTACGATCCGGGACGGAAAAACAGCGCGAAAGAAGAAAAATGTCCCGAAACAGATGAAAATGTTCGAATGTGGGCTCCGAAAAAAGGCCCAGCGAAGCGGAGCTTAATTGTTCCGTCGTAGAGCTCTCGGAGAGCTTTCCAACGGTATGCTGTGGGCCGCGTAACTCTTTACGGATCAAATGTTATGGGCTCCGGAGCGACGGAGACCTGGTACCAAGCCCCACGCCCTCGGTTTGTGGGCCCAGCCTCTACGCGAAGCGAAGCTGTCTGGCCCAATGTGCCACGGGATTCGTTAACAAAAATGGGACGGATTGGGTTGTCGTCCTTTTCACGGCCCACGACGTACGATCCGGGACGGAAAAACAGCACAAAAGAATAGATGAGTCCCGAAACTGATGAAAATGTTCAATTTTGGGCTCCGAAAAAAGGCACAGCGAAGCATAGCTTGGATGTCCCGTCGTAGAGCTCTCGGAGAGCTTTCCAACGGTATGCTGTGGGCCGCGTAACTTTTTACGGATCAAAAGTTATGGGCTCCGGAGCGACGGAGACCTGGTCCCAAGCCCCACGCCCTCGGTTTGTGGGCCCAACCTCTACGCGAAGCGAAGCTGTCTCGCCCAAGGTGCCGCGGGATTCGGTAACAAAAATGGGACGGATTGGGTTGTCGCCCTTTTCGCGGCGCACGACGTACGATCCGGGACGGAAAAATAGCGCGAAAGAAGAAAAATGTCCCGAAACTGATGAAAACGTTCGATTTTGGGCTCCGAAAAAAGGCCAATCGAAGCAAAGCTTGCTTGTCCCATCGTAGAGCTCTCGGAGAGCTTTCCAAATGTATGCTGTGGGCCGCGTAACTCTTTACGGATCAAAAGTTATGGGCTCCGGAGCGACGGAGACCTAGTCCCGAGCCCCACGCCCTCGGTTTGCGGGCCTAGCCTCTACGCGAATCGAAGCTGTCTCGCCCAAGGTGTCGCGGGATTCGGTAACAGAATTGGGACGGATTGGGTTGTCGCCCTTTTCGCGGCGCACGACGTACGATCCGGGACGGAAAAACAGCGCGAAAGAAGAAAAAGTCCCGAAACTGATGAAAATGTTCGATTTTGGGCTCCGAAAAAAGGCCCAGCGAAGCGAAGCTTGCTTGTCCCATCGTAGAGCTCTCGGAGAGCTTTCCAAATGTATGCTGTGGGCCGCGTAACTCTTTACGGATCAAAAGTTATGGGCTCCGGAGCGACGGAGACCTGGTCCCGAGCCCCACGCCCTCGGTTTGCGGGCCCAGCCTCTACGCGAATCGAAGCTGTCTCGCCCAAGGTGTCTCGGGATTCGGTAACAGAATTGGGACGGATTGGGTTGTCGCCCTTTTCGCGGCGCACGACGTACGATCCGGGACGGAAAAACAGCGCGAAAGAAGAAAAATGTCCCGAAACTGATGAAAACGTTCGATTTTGGGCTCCGAAAAAAGGCACAGCGAAGCATAGCTTGGCTGTCCCGTCGTAGAACTCTCGGAGAGCTTTCCAACGGTATGCTGTGGGCCGCGTAACTCTTTACGGATCAAAAGTTATGGGGTCCGGAGCGACGGAGACTTGGTCCCAAGCCCCACGCCATCGGTTTGTGGGCCCAGCCTCTACGCGAAGCGAAGCTGTCTCGCCCACGGTGCCACGGGATTCGGTAACAGAATTGGGAAGGATTGGGTTGTCGCCCTTTTCGCGGCGCACGACGCACGATGCGGGACGGAAAAACAGCGCGAAAGAAGAAAAATTTCCCGAAACTGATGAAAATGATCGATTTTGGGCTCCGAAAAAAGGCCCAGCGAAGCTGAGCTTAGCTGTCCCGTCGTAGAGCTCTCGGAGAGCTTTCCAACGGTATGCTGTGGGCCGCGTAACTCTTTACGGATCAAATGTTATGGGCTCCGGAGCGACGGAGACCTGGTACCAAGCCCCACGCCCTCGGTTTGTGGGCCCAGCCTCGACGCGAAGCGAAGCTGTCTCGCCCAATGTGCCACGGGATTCGTTAACAAAAATGGGACGGATTGGGTTGTCGCCCTTTTCGCGGCGCACGACGTACGATCCGGGACGGAAAAACAGCACAAAAGAATAAAAGTGTCCCGAAACTGATGAAAACGTTCGATTTTGGGCTCCGAAAAAAGGCACAGCGAAGCATAGCTTGGATGTCCCGTCGTAGAGCTCTCGGAGAGCTTTCCAACGGTATGCTGTGGGCCGCGTAACTTTTTACGGATCAAAAGTTATGGGCTCCGGAGCGACGGAGACCTGGTCCCAAGCCCCACGCCCTCGGTTTGTGGGCCCAGCCTCTACGCGAAGCGAAGCTGTCTCGCCCAAGATGCCGCGGGATTCGGTAACAAAAATGGGACGGATTGGGTTGTCGCCCTTTTCGCGGCGCACGACGTACGATCCGGGACGGAAAAATAGCGCGAAAGAAGAAAAATGTCCCGAAACTGATGAAAACGTTCGATTTTGGGCTCCGAAAAAAGGCCCAGCGAAGCAAAGCTTGCTTGTCCCATCGTAGAGCTCTCGGAGAGCTTTCCAACGGGATGGTGTGGGCCGCGCAACTCTTTACGGATCAAAAGTTATGCGCTCCGGAGCGACGGAGACCTGGTCCCGAGCCCCACGCCCTCGGTTTGCGGGCCCAGCCTCTACGCGAATCGAAGCTGTCTCGCCCAAGGTGTCGCGGGATTCGGTAACAGAATTGGGACGGATTGGGTTGTCGCCCTTTTCGCGGCGCACGACGTACGATCCGGGACGGAAAAACAGCGCGAAAGAAGAAAAAGTCCCGAAACTGATGAAAATGTTCGATTTTGGGCTCCGAAAAAAGGCCCAGCGAAGCGAAGCTTGCTTGTCCCATCGTAGAGCTCTCGGAGAGCTTTCCAAATGTATGCTGTGGGCCGCGTAACTCTTTACGGATCAAAAGTTATGGGCTCCGGAGCGACGGAGACCTGGTCCCGAGCCCCACGCCCTCGGTTTGCGGGCCCAGCCTCTACGCGAATCGAAGCTGTCTCGCCCAAGGTGTCTCGGGATTCGGTAACAGAATTGGGACGGATTGGGTTGTCGCCCTTTTCGCGGCGCACGACGTACGATCCGGGACGGAAAAACAGCGCGAAAGAAGAAAAATGTCCCGAAACTGATGAAAACGTTCGATTTTGGGCTCCGAAAAAAGGCACAGCGAAGCATAGCTTGGCTGTCCCGTCGTAGAACTCTCGGAGAGCTTTCCAACGGTATGCTGGGGGCCGCGTAACTCTTTACGGATCAAAAATTATGGGGTCCGGAGCGACGGAGACTTGGTCCCAAGCCCCACGCCATCGGTTTGTGGGCCCAGCCTCTACGCGAAGCGAAGCTGTCTCGCCCACGGTGCCACGGGATTCGGTAACAGAATTGGGAAGGATTGGGTTGTCGCCCTTTTCGCGGCGCACGACGTACGATCCGGGACGGAAAAACAGCGCGAAAGAAGAAAAATTTCCCGAAACTGATGAAAATGTTCGATTTTGGGCTCCGAAAAAAGGCCCAGCGAAGCTGAGCTTAGCTGTCCCGTCGTAGAGCTCTCGGAGAGCTTTCCAACGGTATGCTGTGGGCCGCGTAACTTTTTACGGATCAAAAGTTATGGGCTCCGGAGCGACGGAGACCTGGTACCAAGCCCCACGCCCTCGGTTTGCGGGCCCAGCCTCTACGCGAATCGAAGCTGTCTCGCCCAAGGTGTCGCGGGATTCGGTAACAGAATTGGGACGGATTGGGTTGTCGCCCTTTTCGCGGCGCACGACGTACGATCCGGGACGGAAAAACAGCGCAAAAGAAGAAAAGTGTCCCGAAACTGATGAAAACGTTCGATTTTGGGCTCCAAAAAAAGGCCCAGCGAAGCAAGGCTTAGCTGCCCCGTCGTAGAGCTCTCGGAGAGCTTTCCAACGGTATGATGTGGGCCGCGTAACTCTTTACGGATCAAAAGTTATGGGCTCCGGAGCGACGGAGACTTGGTCCCAAGCCCCACGCCCTCGGTTTGTGGGCCCAGCCTCTACGCGAAGCGAAGCTGTCTCGCCCAAGGTGCCGCCGGATTCGGTAACAAAAATGGGACGGATTGGGTTGTCGCCCTTTTCGCGGCGCACGACTTAGGATCCGGGACGGAAAAATAGCACAAAAGAAGAAAAGTGTCCTGAAACTGATGAAATCGTTCGATTTTGGGCTCCGAAAAAAGGCCCAGCGAAGAAAAGCTTGGTTGTCCCGTCGTAGAGCTCTCGGAGAGCTTTCCAACGGTATGCTGTGGGCCGCGTAACTTTTTACGGATCAAAAGTTATGGGCTCCGGAGCGACGGAGACTTGGTCCCAAGCCCCACGCCCTCGGTTTGGGGGCCCAGCCTCTACACGAAGCGAAGCTGTCTCGCCCAAGGTGCCACGGGATTCGGTAACAGAATTGGGACGGATTGGGTTGTCGCCCTTTTCGCGGCGCACGACGTACGATCCGGGACGGAAAAACAGCGCGAAAGAAGAAAAATGTCCCGAAACTGATGAAAATGTTCGATTTTGGGCTCCGAAAAAAGGCCCAGCGAAGCAAAGCTTAGCTGTCTCGTCGTAGAGCTCTCGGAGAGCTTTCCAACGGTATGCTGTGGGCCGCGTAACTTTTTACGGATCAAAAGTTATGGGCTCCGGAGCGACGGAGACCTGGTCCCAAGCCCCACGCCCTCGGTTTGCGGGCCCAGCCTCTACGCGAATCGAAGCTGTCTCGCCCAAGGTGTCGGGGGATTCGGTAACAGAAATGGGACGGATCGGGTTGTCGCTTTTTTCGCGGCGCACGACGTACGATCCGGGACGGAAAAACAGCGCAAAAGAAGAAAAGTGTCCCGAAACTGATGAAAACGTTCGATTTTGGGCTCCAAAAAAAGGCCCAGCGAAGCAAAGCTTGGCTGCTCCCATCGTAGAGCTCTCGGAGAGCTTTCTAATGGTATGATGTGGGCCGCGTAACTCCTTACGGATCAAAAGTTATGGGCTCCGGAACGACGGAGACCTGGTCCCAAGCCCCACGCCCTCGGTTTGCGGGCCCAGCCTCTACGCGAAGCGAAGCTGTCTCGCCCAAGGTGCCGCGGGATTCGGTAACAGAATTGGGACGGATTGGGTTGTCGCCCTTTTCGCGGCGCACGACGTACGATCCGGGACGGAAAAACAGCGCGAAAGAAGAAAAATGTCCCGAAACAGATGAAAATGTTCGATTTTGGGCTCCGAAAAAAGGCCCAGCGAAGCGAAGCTTAGCTGTCCCGTCGTAGAGCTCTCGGAGAGCTTTCCAACGGTATGCTGTGGGCCGCGTAACTCTTTACGGATCAAATGTTATGGGCTCCGGAGCGACGGAGACCTGGTACCAAGCCCCACGCCCTCGGTTTGTGGGCCCAGCGTCGACGCGAAGCGAAGCTGTCTCGCCCAATGTGCCGCGGGATTCGTTAACAAAAATGGGTCGGATGGGGCTGTAGACCTTCTCGCGGCGCACGACGGACGATCCGGGACGGAAAAATAGCACAAAAGAATAAAAGTGTCCCGAAACTGATGAAAACGTTCGATTTTGGGCTCCGAAAAAAGGTCCAACGAAGCAAAGCTCGGCTGTCCCGTCGTAGAGCTCTCAGAGAGCTTTCCAACGGTATGCTGTGGGCCGCGTAACTTTTTACGGATCAAAAGTTATGGGCTCCGGAGCGACGGAGACCTGGTCCCAAGCCCCACGCCCTCGGTTTGTGGGCCCAGCCTCTACGCTAAGCGAAGCTATCTCGCCCAAGGTGCCGCGGGATTCGGTAACAAAAATGGGACGGATTGGGTTGTCGCCCTTTTCGCGGCGCACGACGGACGATCCGGGACGGAAAAACAGCGCGAAAGAAGAAAAATGTCCCGAAACTGATGAAAACGTTCGATTTTGGGCTCCGAAAAAAGGCCAATCGAAGCAAAGCTTGCTTGTCCCATCGTAGAGCTCTCGGAGAGCTTTCCAACGGTATGCTGTGGGCCGCGTAACTCTTTACGGATCAAAAGTTATGCGCTCCGGAGCGACGGAGACCTGGTCCCGAGCCCCACGCCCTCGGTTTGCGGGCCCAGCCTCTACGCGAATCGAAGCTGTCTCGCCCAAGGTGTCGCGGGATTCGGTAACAGAATTGGGACGGATTGGGTTGTCGCCCTTTTCGCGGCGCACGACGTACGATCCGGGACGGAAAAACAGCGCGAAAGAAGAAAAAGTCCCGAAACTGATGAAAATGTTCGATTTTGGGCTCCGAAAAAAGGCCCAGCGAAGCGAAGCTTGCTTGTCCCATCGTAGAGCTCTCGGAGAGCTTTCCAAATGTATGCTGTGGGCCGCGTAACTCTTTACGGATCAAAAGTTATGGGCTCCGGAGCGACGGAGACCTGGTCCCGAGCCCCACGCCCTCGGTTTGCGGGCCCAGCCTCTACGCGAATCGAAGCTGTCTCGCCCAAGGTGTCTCGGGATTCGGTAACAGAATTGGGACGGATTGGGTTGTCGCCCTTTTCGCGGCGCACGACGTACGATCCGGGACGGAAAAACAGCGCGAAAGAAGAAAAATGTCCCGAAACTGATGAAAACGTTCGATTTTGGGCTCCGAAAAAAGGCACAGCGAAGCATAGCTTGGCTGTCCCGTCGTAGAACTCTCGGAGAGCTTTCCAACGGTATGCTGTGGGCCGCGTAACTCTTTACGGATCAAAAGTTATGGGGTCCGGAGCGACGGAGACTTGGTCCCAAGCCCCACGCCATCGGTTTGTGGGCCCAGCCTCTACGCGAAGCGAAGCTGTCTCGCCCACGGTGCCACGGGATTCGGTAACAGAATTGGGAAGGATTGGGTTGTCGCCCTTTTCGCGGCGCACGACGTACGATCCGGGACGGAAAAACAGCGCGAAAGAAGAAAAATTTCCCGAAACTGATGAAAATGTTCGATTTTGGGCTCCGAAAAAAGGCCCAGCAAAGCTGAGCTTAGCTGTCCCGTCGTAGAGCTCTCGGAGAGCTTTCCAACGGTATGCTGTGGGCCGCGTAACTTTTTACGGATCAAAAGTTATGGGCTCCGGAGCGACGGAGACCTGGTACCAAGCCCCACGCCCTCGGTTTGCGGGCCCAGCCTCTACGCGAATCGAAGCTGTCTCGCCCAAGGTGTCGCGGGATTCGGTAACAGAATTGGGACGGATTGGGTTGTCGCCCTTTTCGCGGCGCACGACGTACGATCCGGGACGGAAAAACAGCGCAAAAGAAGAAAAGTGTCCCGAAACTGATGAAAACGTTCGATTTTGGCCTCCAAAAAAAGGCCCAGCGAAGCAAGGCTTAGCTGCCCCGTCGTAGAGCTCTCGGAGAGCTTTCCAACGGTATGCTGTGGGCCGCGTAACTCCTTACGGATCAAAAGTTATGGGCTCCGGAGCGACGGAGACCTGGTCCCAAGCCCTGCGCCCTCGGTTTGCGGGCCCAGCCTCGACGCGAAGCGAAGCTGTCTCGCCCAATGTGCCACGGGATTCGTTAACAAAAATGGGACGGATTGGGTTGTCGCCCTTTTCGCGGCGCACGACTTAGGATCCGGGACGGAAAAATAGCACAAAAGAAGAAAAGTGTCCTGAAACTGATGAAATCGTTCGATTTTGGGCTCCGAAAAAAGGCCCAGCGAAGAAAAGCTTGGTTGTCCCGTCGTAGAGCTCTCGGAGAGCTTTCCAACGGTATGCTGTGGGCCGCGTAACTTTTTACGGATCAAAAGTTATGGGCTCCGGCGCGACGGAGACCTGGTCCCAAGCCCCAAGCCCTCGGTTTGTGGGCCCAGCCTCTACGCGAAGCGAAGCTGTCTCGCCCAAGGTGCCGCCGGATTCGGTAACAAAAATGGGACGGATTGGGTTGTCGCCCATTTCGCGGCGCACGACGTACGATCCGGGACGGAAAAACAGCACGAAAGAAGAAAAGTGTCCCGAAACTGATGAAAACGTTCGATTTTGGGCTCCGAAAAAAGGCAAAGCGAAGCATTGCTTGGCTGTCCCGTCGTAGAGCTCTCGGAGAGCTTTCCAACGGTATGCTGTGGGCCGCGTAACTCTTTACGAATCAAAAGTTATGGGCTCCGGAGCGATGGAGACTTGATCCCAAGCCCCACGCCCTCGGTTTACGGGCCCAGCCTCTACGCGAATCGAAGCTGTCTCGCCCAAGGTGCCGCGGGATTCGGTAACAGAAATGGGACGGATTGGGTTGTCGCCCTTTTCGCGGCGCACGACGTACGATCCGGGACGGAAAAACAGCGCAAAAGAAGAAAAGTGTCCCGAAACTGATGAAAACGTTCGATTTTGGGCTCCGAAAAAAGGCACAGCGAAGCAAGGCTTAGCTGTCCCATCGTAGAGCTCTCGGAGAGCTTTCCAACGGTATGCTGTGGGCCGCGTAACTCTTTACGGATCAAATGTTATGGGCTCCGGAGCGACGGAGACCTGGTACCAAACCCCACGCCCTCGGTTTGTGGGCCCAGCCTCGACGCGAAGCGAAGCTGTCTCGCCCAATGTGCCGCGGGATTCGTTAACAAAAATGGGACGGATTGGGTTGTCGCCCTTTACGCGGCGCACGACGTACGATCCGGGACGGAAAAACAGCGCAAAAGAATAAAAGTGTCCCGAAACTGATGAAAACGTTCGATTTTGGGCTCCGAAAAAAGGTCCAGCGAAGCGAAGCTTGCTTGTCCCATCGTAGAGCTCTCGAAGAGCTTTCCAACGGTATGCTGTAGCCCGCGTAACTCCTTACGGATCAAAAGTTATGGGCTCTGGAGCGACGGAGACCTGGTCCCAAGCCCCACGCCCTCGGTTTGCGGGCCCAGCCTCTACGTGAAGCGAAGCTATCTCGTCCAAGGTGCCTCCGGATTCGGTAACAAAAATAGAACGGATTGGGTTGTCGCCCTTTTCGCGGCGCAAGACTTAGGATCCGGGACGGAAAAATAGCACAAAAGAAGAAAAGTGTCCTGAAACTGATGAAATCGTTCGATTTTGGGCTCCGAAAAAAGGCCCAGCGAAGAAAAGCTTGGCTGTCCCGTCGTAGAGCTCTCGGAGAGCTTTCCAACGGTATGCTGTGGGCCGCGTAACTTTTTACGGATCAAAACTTATGGGCTCCGGAGCGACGGAGACCTGGTCCCAAGCCCCACGCCCTCGGTTTGCGGGCCCAGCCTCTACGCGAATCGAAGCTGTCTCGCCCAAGGTTCCGCGGGATTCGGTAACAGAATTGGGACGGATTGGGTTGTCGCCCTTTTCGCGGCGCACGACGTACGATCCGGGACGGAAAAACAGCGTGAAAGAAGAAAAATGTCCCGAAACTGATGAAAATGTTATATTTTCGGCTCCGAAAAAAGGCACAGCAAAGCAAAGCTTGGATGTCCCGTCGTAGAGCTCTCGGAGAGCTTTCCAACGGTATGCTGTGGGCTGCGTAACTCTTTACGAATCAAAAGTTATGGGCTTCGGAGCGACGGAGACTTGGTCGCAAGCCCCACGCCCTCGGTTTACGGGCCCAGCCTCTACGCGAATCGAAGCTGTCTCGCCCAAGGTGTCGCGGGATTCGGTAACAGAAATGGGACGGATTGGGTTGTCGCCCTTTTCGCGGCGCACGACGTACGATCCGGGACGGAAAAACAGCGCAAAAGAAGAAAAGTGTCCCGAAACTGATGAAAACGTTCGATTTTGGGCTCCGAAAAAAGGCAAAGCGAAGCATTGCTTGGCTGTCCCGTCGTAGAGCTCTCGGAGAGCTTTCCAACGGTATGCTGTGGGCCGCGTAACTCCTTACGGATCAAAAGTTATGGGCTCCGGAGCGACGGAGACCTGGTCCCAAGCCCCACGCCCTCGATTTGCGGGCCCAGCCTCTACGCGAATCGAAGCTGTCTCACCCAAGGTGTCGCGGGATTCGGTAACAGAATTGGGACGGATTGGGTTGGCGCCCTTTTCGCGGCGCACGACGTACGATCCGGGACGGAAAAACAGCGCGAAAGAAGAAAAATGTCCCGAAACTGATGAAAACGTTCGATTTTGGGCTCCGAAAAAAGGCACAGCGAAGCAAAGCTTAGCTGTCCCGTCGTAGAGCTCTCGGAGAGCTTTCCAACGGTATGCTGTGGGCCGCGTAACTCTTTACGGATCAAAAGTTATGGGCTCCGGAGCGACGGAGACCTGGTCCCAAGCCCCACGCCCTCGGTTTGTGGGCCCAGCCTCTACGCGAAGCGAAGCTGTCTCGCCCAAGGTGCCGCGGGATTCGGTAACAAAAATGGGACGGATTGGGTTGTCGCCCTTTTCGCGGCGCACGACGTACGATCCGGGACGGAAAAACAGCGCGAAAGAAGAAAAGTGCCCCGAAACTGATGAAAACGTTCAATTTTGGGCTCCGAAAAAATGCCCAGCGAAGCAAAGCTTGCTTGTCCCATCGTAGAGCTCTCGGAGAGCTTTCCAACGGTATGCTGTGGGCCGCGTAACTCTTTACGGATCAAAAGTTATGGGCTCTGCAGCGACGGAAACCTGTCCCAAGCCCCACGCCCTCGGTTTGTGGGCCCAGCCTCTACGCGAAGCGAAGCTGTCTCGCCCAAGGTGCCGCGGGATTCGGTAACAAAAATGGGACGGATTGGGTTGTCGCCCTTTTCGCGGCGCACGACGTACGATCCGGGACGGAAAAACAGCGCGAAAGAAGAAAAATGTCCCGAAACTGATGAAAACGTTCGATTTTGGGCTCCGAAAAAAGGCGCAGCGGAGCTAAGCTTGCTTGTCCCATCGTAGAGCTCTCGCAGAGCTTTCCAACGGTATGCAGAGGGCCGCGTAACTCGGTACGGATCAACTGGTAAGGGCTCTGGAGCGACGGAGACCTGGTCCCAGGCCCCACGCCCTCGGTTTGCGGGCCCAGCCTCTACGCGAAGCGAAGCTGTCTTGCCCAAGGTGCCGCCGGATTCGGTAACACAAATGGAACGGATTGGGTTGTCGCCCTCTTCGCGGCGCACGACTTAGGATCCGGGACGGAAAAAAAGCACCAAAGAAGAAAAGTGTCCTGAAACTGATGAAATCGTTCGATTTTGGGCTCCGAAAAAAGGCCTAGCGAAGAAAAGCTTGGCTGTCCCGTCGTAGAGCTCTCGGAGAGCTTTCCAACGGTATGCTGTGGGCCGCGTAACTTTTTACGGATCAAAAGTTATGGGCTCCGGAGCGACGGAGACCTGGTCCCAAGCCCCACGCCCTCGGTTTGCGGGCCCAGCCTCTACGCGAATCGAAGCTGTCTCGCCCAAGGTTCCGCGGGATTCGGTAACAGAATTGGGACGGATTGGGTTGTCGCCCTTTTCGCGGCGCACGACGTACGATCCGGGACGGAAAAACAGCGTGAAAGAAGAAAAATGTCCCGAAACTGATGAAAATGTTATATTTTCGGCTCCGAAAAAAGGCACAGCAAAGCAAAGCTTGGATGTCCCGTCGTAGAGCTCTCGGAGAGCTTTCCAATGTTATGCTGTGGGCTGCGTAACTCTTTACGAATCAAAAGTTATGGGCTTCGGAGCGACGGAGACTTGGTCGCAAGCCCCACGCCCTCGGTTTGCGGGCCCAGCCTCTACGCGAATCGAAGCTGTCTCGCCCAAGGTGCCAAGGGATTCGGTAACAGAAATGGGCCGGATCGGGTTGTCGCTTTTTTCGCGGCGCACGACGTACGATCCGGGACGGAAAAACAGCGCAAAAGAAGAAAAGTGTCCCGAAACTGATGAAAACGTTCGATTTTGGGCTCCGAAAAAAGGCACAGCGAAGCAATGCTTAGCTGCCCCGTCGTAGAGCTCTCGGAGAGCTTTCCAACGGTATGCTGTGGGCCGCGTAACTCTTTACGGATCAAAAGTTATGGGCTCCGGAGCGACGGAGACCTGGTCCAAAGCCCCACGCACTCGGTTTGCGGGCCCAGCCTCTACGCGAATCGAAGCTGTCTCACCCAAGGTGTCGCGGGATTCGGTAACAGAATTGGGACGGATTGGGTTGTCGCCCTTTTCGCGGCGCACGACGTACGATCCGGGACGGAAAAACAGCGTGAAAGAAGAAAAATGTCCCGAAACTGATGAAAACGTTCGATTTTGGGCTCCGAAAAAAGGCACAGCGAAGCAAAGCTTCTGTCCCGTCGTAGAGCTCTCGGAGAGCTTTCCAACGGTATGCTGTGGGCCGCGTAACTCTTTACGGATCAAAAGTTATGGGCTCCGGAGCGACGGAGACCTGGTCCCAAGCCCCACACCCTCGGTTTGTGGGCCCAGCCTCTACGCGAAGCGAAGCTGTCTCGCCCAAGGTGCCGCGGGATTCGGTAACAAAAATGGGACGGATTGGGTTGTCGCCCTTTTCGCGGCGCACGACGTACGATCCGGGACGGAAAAACATCGCGAAAGAAGAAAAATGTCCCGAAACTGATGAAAACGTTCTATTTTGGGCTCCGAAACAAGGCCCAGCGAACCGAAGCTTGCTTGTCCCATCGTAGAGCTCTCGGAGAGCTTTCCAACGGTATGCTGTGGGCCGCGTAACTCTTTACGGATCAAAAGTTATGGGCTCTGGAGCGACGGAAACCTGTCCCAAGCCCCACGCCCTCGGTTTGTGGGCCCAGCCTCTACACGAAGCGAAGCTATCTCGCCCAAGGTGGCGCGGGATTCGGTAACAGAAATGGGACGGATTGGGTTCTCGCCCTTTTCGCGGCGCACGACGTACGATCCGGGACGGAAAAACAGCGCGAAAGAAGAAAAATGTCCCGAAACTGATGAAAACGTTCGATTTCGGGCTCCGAAAAAAGGCCCAGCGAAGCAAGGCTTAGCTGTCCCGTCGTAGAGCTCTCGGAGAACTTTCCAATGGTATACTGTGGGCCGCGTAACTCTTTACGGATCAAAAGTTATGGGCTCCGGAGCGACGGAGACTTGGTCCCAAGCCCCACGACCTCGGTTTGCGGGCCCAGCCTCCACGCGGAGCGGAGCTGGCTCGCCCAAGGTGCCTCTGGAGTCGGTAACAGAATTGGGACGGATTGGGTTGTCGCCCTTTTCGCGGCGCACGACGTACGATCCGGGACGAAAAAATAGCACAAAAGAAGAAAAGTGTCCTGAAACTGATGAAATCGTTCGATTTTGGGCTCCGAAAAAAGGCCCAGCGAAGCAAAGCTTGGCTGTCCCGTCGTAGAGCTCTCGGAGAGCTTTCCAACGGTATGCTGTGGGCCGCGTAACTTTTTACGGATCAAAAGTTATGGGCTCCGGAGCGACGGAGACCTGGTCCCAAGCCCCACGCCCTCGGTTTGCGGGCCCAGCCTCTACGCGAATCGAAGCTGTCTCGCCCAAGGTGTCGCGGGATTCGGTAACAGAATTGGGACGGATCGGGTTGTCGCCCTTTTCGCGGCGCACGACGTACGATCCGGGACGGAAAACCAGCGCAAAAGAAGAAAAGTGTCCCGAAACTGATGAAAACGTTCGATTTTGGGCTCCGAAAAATGGCCCAGCGAAGCATGGCTTAGCTGTCCCGTCGTAGAACTCTCGGAGAGCTTTCCAACGGTATGCTGTGGGCCGCGTAACTCCTTACGGATCAAAAGTTATGGGCTCCGGAGCGACGTAGACTTGGTCCCAAGCCCTGCGCCCTCGGTTTGCGGGCCCAGCCTCCACACGAAGCGAAGCTGTCTCGCCCAAGGTGCCGCGGGATTCGGTAACAGAAACGGGACGGATTGGGCTGTCGCCCTATTCGCGGCGCGCGCCGGACGATCCGGGACGGAAAAACAGCGCAAAAGAAGAAAAGTGTCCCGAAACTGATGAAAATGATCGATTTTGGGCTCCGAAAAAAGGCCAAGCTAAGCAGAGCTTAGCTGCCCCGTCGTAGAGCTCTCGGAGAGCTTTCCAACGGTATGCTGTGGGCCGCGTAACTCCTTACGGATCAAAAGTTATGGGCTCCGGAGCGACGGAGACCTGGTCCCAAGCCCTGCGCCCTCGGTTTGCGGGCCCAGCCTCCACGCGAAGCGAAGCTGTCTCGCCCAAGGTGCCGCGGGATTCGGTAACAGAAACGGGACGGATTGGGCTGTCGCCCTATTCGCGGCGCGCGACGTACGATCCGGGACGGAAAAACAGCGCAAAAGAAGAAAAGTGTCCCGAAACTGATGAAAACGTTCGATTTTGGGCTCCGAAAAAAGGCCCAGCGAAGCACAGCTTGGCTGCCCCGTCGTAGAGCTCTCGGAGAGCTTTCCAACGGTATGCTGTGGGCCGCGTAACTGTTTACGAATCAAAAGTTATGGGCTCCGGAGCGACAGAGACCTGGTCGCAAGCCCCACGCCCTCGGTTTGCGGGACCAGCCTCTACGCTAATCGAAGCTGTCTCGCCCAAGGTGTCGCGGGATTCGGTAACAGAATTGGGACGGATTGGGTTGTCGCCCTTTTCGCGGCGCACGACGTACGATCCGGGACGGAAAAACAGCGCAAAAGAAGAAAAGTGTCCCGAAACTGATGAAAACGTTCGATTTTGGGCTCCGAAAAAAGGCACAGCGAAGCTGGCTTAGCTTCCCCGTCGTAGAACTCTCGGAGAGCTTTCCAACGGTATGCTGTGGGCCGCGTAACTCCTTACGGATCAAAAGTTATGGGCTCCGGAGCGACGGAGACCTGGTCCCAAGCCCTGCGCCCTCGGTTTGCGGGCCCAGCCTCCACGCGAAGCGAAGCTGTCTCGCCCAAGGTGCCGCGGGATTCGGTAACAAAAATGGAACGGATTGGGTTGTCGCCCTTTTCGCGGCGCACGACTTAGGATCCGGGACGGAAAAATAGCACAAAAGAAGAAAAGTGTCCTGAAACTGATGAAATCGTTCGATTTTGGGCTCCGAAAAAAGGCCCAGCGAAGCATAGCTAAGCTGTCCCGTCGTAGAACTCTCGGAGAGCTTTCCAACAGTATGCTGTGGGCCGCGTAACTCTTTACGGATCAAAAGTTATGGGCTCCGGAGCGACGGAGACTTGGTCCCAAGCCCCACGCCCTCGGTTTGCGGGCCCAGCCTCCACACGAAGTGAAGCTGTCTCGCCCAAGGTGCCGCGGGATTCGGTAACAGAATTGGGACGGATTGGGTTGTCGCCCTTTTCGCGGCGCACGACGTACGATCCGGGACGGAAAAACAGCGCGAAAGAAGAAAAATGTCCCGAAACTGATGAAAATGTTCGATTTTGGGCTCAGAAAAAAGGCCCAGCTAAGCAAAGCTTAGCTGTCCCGTCGTAGAGCTCTCGGAGAGCTTTCCAACGGTATGCTGTGGGCCGCGTAACTTTTTACGGATCAAAAGTTATGGGCTCCGGAGCGACGGAGACCTGGTCCCAAGCCCCACGCCCTCGGTTTGCGGGCCCAACCTCTACGCGAATCGAAGCTGTCTCGCCCAAGGTGTCGCGGGATTCGGTAACAGAATTGGGACGGATTGGGTTGTTGCCCTTTTCGCGGCGCACGACGTACGATCCGGGACGGAAAAATAGCGCAAAAGAAGAAAAGTGTCCCGAAACTGATGAAAACCTTCGATTTTGGGCTCCGAAAAAAGGCACAGCGAAGCATAGCTAAGCTGTCCCGTCGTAGAACTCTCGGAGAGCTTTCCAACAGTATGCTGTGGGCCGCGTAACTCTTTACGGATCAAAAGTTATGGGCTCCGGAGCGACGGAGACTTGGTCCCAAGCCCCACGCCCTCGGTTTGGGGGCCCAGCCTCTACACGAAGTGAAGCTGTCTCGCCCAAGGTGCCGCGGGATTCGGTAACAGAATTGGGACGGATTGGGTTGTCGCCCTTTTCGCGGCGCACGACGTACGATCCGGGACGGAAAAACAGCGCGAAAGAAGAAAAATGTCCCGAAACTGATGAAAATGTTCGATTTTGGGCTCCGAAAAAAGGCCCAGCGAAGCAAAGCTTAGCTGCCCCGTCGTAGAGCTCTCGGAGAGCTTTCCAACGGTATGCTGTGGGCCGCGTAACTCCTTACGGATCAAAAGTTATGGGCTCCGGAGCGACGGAGACCTGGTCCCAAGCCCCGCGCCCTCGGGTTGCGGGCCCTGCCTCTATGTGAAACGAAGTTGTCTCGCCCAAGGTGCCGCGGGATTCGGGAGCAGAAAGGGGCCGGATTGGGCTGTCGCCCTGTTCGCGGCGCGCGACGTACGATCCGGGACGGAAAAACAGCGCAAAAGAAGAAAAGTGTCCCGAAACTGATGAAAACGTTCGATTTTGGGCTCCGAAAAAAGGCCCAGCGAAGCGAAGCTTGCTGTCCCGTCGTAGAGCTCTCGGAGAGCTTTCCAACGGTATGCTGTGGGCCGCGTAACTCCTTACGGATCAAAAGTTATGGGCTCCGGAGCGACGGAGACCTGGTCCCAAGCCCCACGCCCTCGGTTTGCGGGCCCAGCCTCTACGCGAATCGAAGCTGTCTCGCCCAAGGTGTCGCGGGATTCGGTAACAGAATTGGGACGGATTGGGTTGTCGCCCTTTTCGCGGCGCGCGACGTACGATCCGGGACGGAAAAACAGCGCAAAAGAAGAAAAGTGTCCCGAAACTGATGAAAACGTTCGATTTTGGGCTCCGAAAAAAGGCCCAGCGAAGCAAAGCTTAGCTGCCCCGTCGTAGAGCTCTCGGAGAGCTTTCCAACGGTATGCTGTGGGCCGCGTAACTCCTTACGGATCAAAAGTTATGGGCTCCGGAGCGACGGAGACCAGGTCCCAAGCCCCACGCCCTCGGTTTGCGGGCCCATCCTCTAGGTGAAACGAAGCTGTCTCGCCCAAGGTGCCGCGGGATTCGGTAACAGAAATGGGACGGATTGGGTTGTCGCCCTTTTCGCGGCGCACGACGTACGATCCGGGATGGAAAACCAGCGCAAAAGAAGAAAAGTGTCTCGAAACTGATGAAAACGTTCGATTTTGGGCTCCGAAAAAAGGCCCAGCGAAGCTAAGCTTAGCTGCCCCATCGTAGAGCTCTTGGAGAGTTTTCCAACGGCATGCTGTGCGCCGCGTAATTCGTTACGGATCAAAAGTTATGGGCCCCGGAGCGATGGAGACCTAGTCCCAAGCCCCACGCCCTCGATTTGCGGGCCCAGCCTCTACCTGAAGCGAAGTTGTCTTGCCCAAGGTGCCGTGGGATTCGGTAACAAAAATGTGATGGATTAGGTTGACGTCCTTTTCACAGCTCACGACGTACGATCCGAGACAAAAAAGCAGCACAAAAGAAGAAAAGTGTCCCGAAACTGATGAAAACGTTCAATTTTGGGCTCCGAAAAAATGCCCAACGAAGCGAAACGAAGCGAAGCTTAGTTGTCCCGTCGTAGAGCTCTCGGAGAGCTTTCCAACGGTATGCTGTGGGCCGCATAACTCTTTCCGGATCAAAAGTTATGGGCTCCGGAGCGACGGAGACCTGGTTCCAAGCCCCACGCCCTCGGTTTGCGGGCCCAGCCTCTACGCGAAGCGAAGCTGTCTCGCCCAAGGTGCCGCGGGATTCGAAAACAAAAATTGGACGGATTGGGTTGTCGCCCTTTTCGCGGCGCACGACGTACGATACGGGACGGAAAAACAGCGCAAAAGAAGAAAAGTGTCTCGAAACTGATGAAAACGTTCGATTTTGGGCTCCAAAAAAAGTCCCAGCGAAGCAAAGCTTAGCTGCCCCATCGTAGAGCTCTCGGAGAGCTTTCCAACGGTATGCTGTCGGCCCCGTAACTCCTTACGGATCAAAAGTTATGGGCTCCGGAGCGACGGAGACCTGGTCCCTGGCCCCACGCCCTCAGTTTGCGCGCCCAGCCTCTACATGAAGTGAAGCTATCTCGCCCAAGGTGCCGCGGGATTCAGTAACATAAATAGGACGGATTGGGTTGTGGCCCTTTTCGCGGCGCGCGAAGTACGATCCGGGACGAAAAAACAGCGCAAAAGAAGAAAAGTGTCCTGAAACTGATGAAAACGTTCGATTTTGGGCTCCGAAAAAAGGCCAAACGAAGCATGCTTTGTTGTCCCATCGTAGAGCTATCGGAGAGTTTTCCAACGGTATGCTGTGGGCCGCGTAACTCCTTACGGATCAAAAGTTATGGGCTCCGGAGCGACGGAGACATGGTCCCAAGCCCCACGCCCTCGGTTTGCGGGCCCAGCCTCCACGCGAAGCGAAGCTGTCTCGCCCAAGGTGCCGCGGGATTCGATAACAGAAATGGGGCCGATTGTGTTGTCGCCCTTTTCGCGACGCACGACGCACGATCCGGGACGGAAAAACAGCGCAAAAGAAGAAAAGTGTCCCGAAACTGATGAAAACGTTCGATTTTGGGCTCCGAAAAAAGTCCCAGCAAAGCGAGCTTAGCTGTCCTGTCGTAGAACTCTCGGAGAGCTTTCCAACGGTATGCTGTGGGCCGCGTAACTCTTTACGGATCAAAAGTTATGGGCTACGAAGCGACGGAGACCTGGTCCCAAGCCCCACGCCCTCGGTTTGCGGGCCAAGCCTCTACACGAAGCGAAGCTGTCTCGCCCAAGGTGCCGCGGGATTCGGTAAAAAAAATGGGACGGATTGGGTTGTCGCCCTTTTCGCGGCGCACGACGTACAATCCGGGACGGAAAAACAGCGCGAAAGATGAAAAGTGTCCCGAAACTGATGAAAACGTTCGATTTTGGGCTCCAAAAAAAGGCCCAGCAAAGCAAAGCTTAGCTGTCCAGTCGTAGAGCTCTCGGAGAGCTTTCCAACAGTATGGTGTGGGCCGCGTAACTCTTTACGGATCAAAAGTTATGGGCTCCGGAACGACGGAGACCTGGTCCCAAGCCCCACGCCCTCGGTTTGCGGTCCCAGCCTCTATGTGAAGCGAAGCTGTCTTGCCCAAGGTGCCGCGGGATTCGTTAACATAAATGGGATGGATTGGGTTGTCGCACTTTTCGCGCCGCGCGACGTACGATCCGGGACGGAAATACAGCGCAAAAGAAGAAAAGTGTCCCGAAACTGATGAAAACGTTCGATTTTTGGTTCCGAAAAAAGGCCCAGCAAAGCGGGCTTGGCTGTCCCGTCGTAGAGCTCTCGGAGAGCTTTCCAACGGTATTCTGTGGGCCGCCTAACTCCTTGCGGATCAAAAGTTATGGGCTCCTGAGCGACAGAGACGTAGTCCCAAGCCCCACGCCCTCGGTTTGCGGGCCCAGCCTCTACGTGAGGCGAAGTTGTCTCGCCCAAGGTGCCGCGGGATTCGGTAACAGAAATGGGACGGATTGGGTTGTCGCCATTTTGGCGACGCGCACCGTACGATCCTGGACGAAAAAACATCGCAAAAGAATAAAAATGTCCCGAAACTGATGAAAACGTTCAATTTTGGGCTCCAAAAAAATGCCCAGGGAAGCGAAGCTTAGCTGTCCCATCGTAGAGCTCTTGGAGAGCTTTCCAACGGTATGCTGTGGGCCGCGTAACTCTTTACGGATCAAAAGTTATGGGCTCCGGAGCGACGGAGACCTGGTTCCAAGCCCCACGGCCTCAGTTTGCGGGCCCAGCCTCTACGCAAAGCGAAGCTGTCTCGCCCAAGGTGCTGCGGGATTCGGTAATAGAAATGTGAAGGATTAGGTTGTCGTCCTTTTTAGGGCTCACGACGTACGGTCCGGGACGAAAAAACTGCGCAAAAGGAGAAAAGTGTCCCGAAACTGATGAAAACGTTCAATTTTGGGCTCCAAAAAAAGGCACAGCGAAGCGAAGCAAAGCGAAACTTAGCCGTCCCGTCGTAGAGCTCTCAGAGAGCTTTCCAACGGTATGCTGTAGGCCGCATAACTCTTTACGGATCAAAAGTTATGGGCTCCGGAGCGACGGAGACCTGGTTGCAAGCCCCACGCCCTCGGTTTGCGGGCCCAGCCTCTACGCGAAGCGAAGCTGTCTCGCCCAAGGTGCCGCGGGATTCGGTAACAAAAATGGGACGGATTGGATTGTCGCCCTTTTCGCGGTGCACGACGTACGATCCGGGATGGAAAAACAGCGCGAAAGAAGAAAAGTGTCCCGAAAATGATGAAAACGTTCGATTTTGGGCTCCAAAAAAAGGCCCAGCGAAGCGAAGCTTGGCTCTCCCGTCGTAGAGCTCTCGGAGAGCTTTCCAACGGTATGCTGTGGGCCGCGTAACTCCTTACGGATCAAAAGTTATGGGCTCCGGAGCGACGGAGACCTGGTCCCAAGCCCTGCGCCCTCGGTTTGCGGGCCCAGCCTCGACGCGAAGCGAAGCTGTCTCGCCCAAGGTGCCGCGGGATTCGGTAACAGAAACGGGACGGATTGGGCTGTCGCCCTATTCGCGGCGCGCGCCGTACGATCCGGGACGGAAAAACAGCGCAAATGCAGAAAAGTGTCCCGAAACTGATGAAAACGTTCGATTTTGGGCTCCGAAAAAAGGCCCAGCGAAGCACAACTTGCCTGCCCCGTCGTAGAGCTCTCGGAGAGCTTTCCAACGGTATGCTGTGGGCCGCGTAACTCCTTACGGATCAAAAGTTATGGGCTCCGGAGCGACGGAGACCTGATTCCAAGCCCCACGCCCTCGGTTTGCGGGCCCAGCCTCTACGCGAAGCGAAGCTGTCTCGCCCAAGGTACCGCGGGATTTGGTAACAAAAATGGGACGGATTTGGTTGTCGCACTTTTCGCGGCGCACGACGTACGATCCGGGACGAAAAAACAGCACAAAAGTAGAAAAGTGTTCCGAAAATGATGAAAACGTTCGATTTTGGGCTCTGAAAAATGCCCAACGAAGCGTAGCTTAGCTATCCTATCGTAGAGCTCTCGGAGAGCTTTCCAACGGTATGCTGTGGGCCGCGTAACTCCTTACGGATCAAATTTTATGGGCTCCGGAGCGATGGAGACCTGGTCCCAAGCCCCACGCCCTCGGTTTGCGGGCCCAGCCTCTACGCAAAGCGAAGCTGTCTCGCCCAAGGTGCCGCGGGATTCGGGTACAGAAATGGGACAGATTGGGTTGTCGCCCTTTTCGCGCCGCACGACGTACGATCTGGGACGGAAAAACAGCGCAAAAAAAGAAAAGTGTCCCGAAACTGATGAAAACATTCAATTTTGGGCTACGAAAAAAGGCCCAGCGAAGAAAACTTCGCTGTCCCGCCGTAGAGCTCTTGGATAGCTTTTCAACGGTATGCTGTGGGCCGCATAACTCCTTGCGGATCAAAAGTTATGGGCTCCGGATGGACAGAGACCTGGTCCCAAGCCCAGCGCCCTCGGCTTGCGGGACCAGCCTCCACGCGAAGTGAAGCTGTCTCGCCCAAGGTACCGCGGGATGCGGTAACAGAAATGGGAGGGATTGGGTTGTCGCCCTTTTCGCGGCGCACGACGGACGATCCGGGACGGAAAAACAGCACAAAAGAAGAAAAGTGTCCCGAAACTGATGAAAACGTTCGATTTTGGGCTCCAAAAAAAGGTCCAGCGAAGCGAAGCGGAGCGAAGCGAAGGGAAGCGAAGCTTAGCTGTCCCATCGTAGAGCTCTCGGAGAACTTTCCAACGGTATGCTGTGTGCCGTATGACTCTTTACGGATCAAAAGTTACGGTCACCGGAGCGACGGAGACCTAGTTCCAAGCCCCACGCCCTCGGTTTGTGGGCCTAGCCTATACGTGAAGCGAAGTTGTCTTGTCGAAAGTGCCGTGGGATTCGGTAATAAAAATGTGATGGATTAGGTTGTCGTCCTTTTCACGGCGCACGACGTACGATCTGGGACTGAAAAACAGCGCAAAAGAAGAAAAGTGTACCGAAACTGATGAAAACGTTCGATTTTGAGCTCCGAAAAAAGGCCCAGCGAAGCGAAGCAAAGCGAAACTTAGCCGTCCCGTCGTAGAGCTCTCGGAGAGCTTTCCAACGGTATGCTGTGGGCCGCATAACTCTTTACGGATCAAAAGTTATGGGCTCCGGAGCGACGGAGACCTGGTTTCAAGCCCCACGCCCTCGGTTTGCGGGCCCAGCCTCTACGCAAAGCGAAGCTGTCTCGCCCAAGGTGCCGGGGGATTCGGTAACAAAAATGGGACGGATTGGGTTGTCGTCCTTTTTGCGGCTCACAACGTACGATCCGGGACGGAAAAATAGTGCAAAAGAAGAAAAGTGTCCCAAAACTGATGAAAACGTTCGATTTTGGGCTCCAAAAAAAGGCCCAGCAAAGCAAAGCGCAGCGTAGCTTAGCTGTCCCGTCGTAGAGCTCTCGGAGAGCTTTCCAACGGTATGCTGTGGGGCGCATAACTCTTTACGGATCAAAAGTTATGGGCTCAGAAGCGACGGAGACCTGGTTCCAAGCCCCACGCACTCGGTTTGCGGGCCCAGCCACTACGCGAAGCGAAGCTGTCTCGCCCAAGTTGCCGCGGGATTCGGTAACAGAAATGGGACGGATCGGTTGTCGCCCTTTTCGCGGCACACGACGTACGATCCGGGACGGAAAAACAGTGCAAAAGAAGAAAAGTGTCCCGAAACTGATGAAAACGTTCGATTTTGGGCTCCGAAAAAAGGCCCAGCGAAGCAAAGCGAAGCGAAGCTTAGCTGTCCCGTCGTAGAGCTCTCGGAGAGCTTTCCAACGGTATGCTGTGGGCCGCGTAAATCTTTACGGATCAAAAGTTATGGGCTCCGGAGCGGCAGAGACCTGGTTCCAAGCCCCACGCCCTCGGTTTGCGGGCCCAGCCTCTACGCGAAGCGAAGCTGTCTCGCCCAAGGTGCCGCGGGATTCGGTGACAAAAATGGGACGGATTGGGTTGTCGCCCTTTTCGCGGCGCACGACGTACGATCCGGGACGGAAAAATAGCGCAAAAGAAGAAAAGTGTCCCGAAACTGATGAAAACATTCGATTTTGGGCTCCGAAAAAAGTCCCAGCGAAGCGAAGCGTAGCGAAGCTTTGCTGTCCCGTCGTAGAGCTCTCGGAGAGCTTTCCAACGGTATGCTGTGGGCCGCATAACTCTTTACGGATCAAAAGTTATGGGTTCCGGAGCGACGGAGACCTGGTTCCAAGCCCCACGCCCTCGGTTTGCGGGTCCAACCTCTACGCGAAGCGAAGCTGTATCGCCCAAGGTGCCAAGGGATTCGGTAACAGGAATGGGACGGATCGGGTTGTCGCCCTTTTCGCGGCGCACGACGTACGATACGGGACGGAAAAACAGCGCAAAAGAAGAAAAGTGTCTCGAAACTGATGAAAACGTTCGATTTTGGGCTCCAAAAAATGGGCGAGCGAAGCGAAGCGAAGCGAAGCTTTCCTGTCCCGTCGTAGAGCTCTCAGAGAGCTTTCCAACGGTATGCTGTGGGCCGCGTAACTCTTTACGGATCAAAAGTTATGGGCTCCGTAGCGACGGAGACCTGGTTGCAAGCCCCGCGCCCTCGGTTTGCGGGCCCAGCCTCTATGCGAAGCAAAGCTGTCTCGCCCAAGGTGCCGTGGGATTCGGTAACAAAAATGGGACGGATTTTGTTGTCGCCCTTTTCGCAGCGCACGACGTACGATCCGGGACGGAAAAACAGCGCAAAAAAAGAAAAGTGTTCCGAAACTGATGAAAACGTTCGATTTTGGGCTCCGAAAAAAGGCCCTGCGAAGCGAAGCTTGGCTGTCCCGTCATAGAGATCTCGGAGAGCTTTCCAACGGTATGCTGTTGGCCGCGTAACTCTTTACGGATCAAAAGTTATGGGCTCCGGAGCGACGGAGACCTGGTCCCAAGCCCCACGCCCCCGGTTTGCGGGCCCCGCCTCTACGCGAAGCGAAGCTGTCTCGCCCATGGTGCCGCGGGATTCGGTAACAAAAATGGGACGGATTGATTGTGGCCCTTTTCGCGGCGCACGACGTACGATCCGGGACTGAAAAACAGGGCGAAAAAAGAAAAGTGTCCCGAAACTGATGAAAATGTTCGATTTTGGGTACCGAAAAAAGGCCCAGCGAAGTGAAGCGTAGCGAAGCTTAGCCGTCCCGTCGTAGAGCGCTCGAAGAGCTTTCCAACGGTATGCTGTGGGCCGCGTAACTCTTTACGGATCAAAAGTTATGGGCTCTGGAGCGACGGAGACCTGGTTCCGAGCCCCACGCCCTCGGTTTGCGGGCCCAGCCTCTACGCGAAGCGAAGCTGTCTCGCCCAAGGTGCCGCGGGATTCGGTAACAAAAATGGGACGGATTGGGTTGTCGCCCTTTTCGCGGCGCACGACGTACGATCCGGGACTGAAAAACAGCGCAAAAGGAGAAAAGTGTCCCGAAACTGATGAAAACGTTCGATTTTGAGCTCCGAAAAAAGTCCCAGCGAAGCGAAGCGTAGCGAAGCTTAGCCGTCCCGTCGTAGAGCGCTCGAAGAGCTTTCCAACGGTATGCTGTGGGCCGCGTAACTCTTTACGGATCAAAAGATATGGGCTCCGGAGCGACGGAGACCTGGTTCCAAGCCCCACGCCCTCGGTTTGTTGGCCCAGCCTCTACGCGAAGCGATGCCGTCTCGCCCAAGGTGCCACGGGATTCGGTAACAGAAATGGGACGGATTGGATTGTCGCCTTTTTCGCGGCGCACGACGGACGATCCGGGACGAAAAAACAGCACAAAAGCAGAAAATTGTCCCGAAACTGATGAAAACGTTCAATTTTGGATTCCAAAAAAAGGCCCAGCAAAGCGAAGCTTAGCTGTCCCTTCGTAGAGCTCTCGGTGAGCTTTCCAACGGTATGCTGTGGGCCGCGCAACTCCTTACAGATCAAAAGTTATGGGCTCCGAAGCGACGGAGACCTGGTCCCAAGCGCCACGACCTCGGTTTGCGGGCCCAGCCTCCACGCAAAGCGAAGCTGTCTCGCCCAAGGTGCCGCGGGATTCGGTGACAAAAATGGGACGGATTGGGTTGTCGCCCTTTTCGCGGCGCACGACGTACGATCCGGGACGGAAAAACAGCGCAAAAGGAGAAAAGTGTCCCGAAACTGATGAAAACGTTCGATTTTGGGCTCTGAAAAAAGTCGCAACGAAGCAAAGCTTAGCCGTCCCGTCGTAGAGCTCTCGAAGAGCTTTCCAACGGTACGCTGTGGGCCGCGTAACTCTTTACGGATCAAAAGTTATGGGCTCTGGAGCGACGGAGACCTGGTTCCAAGCCCCACGCCCTCGGTTTGCGGGCCCAGTCTCTAGGCGAAGCGAAGCTGTCTCGCCCAAGGTACCGCGGGATTCGGTAACAAAAATCGGACGGATTGGGTTGTCGCCCTTTTCGCGGCGCACGACGTACGATCCGGGACGGAAAAACAGCGCAAAAGGAGAAAAGTGTCCCGAAACTGATGAAAACGTTCGATTTTGGGCTCTGAAAAAAGTCGCAGCGAAGCAAAGCTTAGCCGTCCCGTCGTAGAGCTCTCGAAGAGCTTTCCAACGGTATGCTGTGGGCCGCGTAACTCTTTACGGATCAAAAGTTATGGGCTCTGGAGCGACGGAGACCTGGTTCCAAGCCCCACGCCCTCGGTTTGCGGGCCCAGCCTCTACGGAAAGCGAAGCTGTCTCGTCCAAGGTGCCGTGGGATTCGGTAACAAAAATGGGACGGATTGGGTTGTCGCCCTTTTCGCGGCGCACGACGTACGATCCGGGACGGAAAAACAGCGCAAAAGGAGAAAAGTGTCCCGAAACTGATGAAAACGTTCGATTTTGGGCTCCGAAAAAAGTCCCAGCGAAGCGAAGCGCAGCGAAGCTTATCCGTCCCGTCGTAGAGCTCTCGGAGAGCTTTCCAACGGTATGCTGTGGGCCGCATAACTCTTTACGGATCAAAAGATATGGGCTCCGAAGCGACGGAGACCTGGTTCCAAGCCCCACGCCCTCGGTTTGTTGGCCCAGCCTCTACGCGAAGCGAAGCTGTCTCGCCCAAGGTTCCGCGGGATTCGATAACAAAAATGGGATGGATTGGGTTGACGTCCTTGTCCCGGCGCACGACGTACGATCCGGGACGAAAAAACAGCACAAAAGAAGAAAAGTGTCCCGATTCGGATGAACACGTTCGATTTGGGGCTCCGAAAAAAGGCCCTGCGAAGCGAAGCGAAGCAAAGCTTAGCTGTCCCGTCGTAGAGCTCTCGGAGAGCTTTCCAACGGTATGCTGTAGGCCGCGTAACTCCTTACGAATCAAAAGTTATGGGCTCCGGAGCGACAGAGACCTGGTCCCAAGCCCCACGCCCTCGGTTTGCGGGCCCAGCCTCTAAGTGAAACGAAGCTGTCTCGCCCAAGGTGCCGCGGGATTCGGTAACAGAAATGGGACGGATTGGGTTGTCGCCCTTTTTGCGGCGCACGACGGACAATCCGGGACGGAAAAACAGCACAAAAGAAGAAAAGTGTCCCGAAACTGATGAAAACGTTCGATTTTGGGCTCCGAAAAAAGTCCCAGCGAAGCGAAGCGTAGCGAAGCTTAGCTGTCCCGTCGTAGAGCTCTCGGAGAGCTTTCCAACGGTATGCTGTTGGCCGTGTAAATCTTTACGGATCAAAAGTTATGGGCTCCGGAGCGACGGAGACCTGGTCCCAAGCCCCACGCCCTTGGTTTGCGGGCCCAGCCTCTACACGAAGCAAAGCTGTCTCGCCCAAGGTGCCGCGGGATTCGGTAACAAAAATCGGACGGATTGGGTTGTCGCCCTTTTCGCGGCGCACGACGTACGATCCGGGACGGAAAAACAGCGCGAAAAAGAAAAGTGTCCCGAAACTGAAGAAAACGTTCAATTTTGGGCTCCGAAAAAAGGCCCAGTGAAGCTAATCTTAGCTGTCCAGTCGTAGAGCTCTCGGAGAGCTTTCCAACGGTATGCTGTGGGCCGCGTAACTCTTTACGGATCAAAAGTTATGGGCTCTGGAGCGACGGAGAACTGGTCCCAAGCCCCACGCCTTCGGTTTGCGAGCCCAGCCTCTACGCGAAGCGAAGCTGTCTCGCCTAAGGTGCCGCGGGATTCGGTAACAAAAATGGGACGGATTGGGGTGTCGCCCTTTTCGCGGCGCCCGACGTACGATCCGGGACAGAAAAACAGCACAAAAGAAGAAAAGTGTCCCGAAACTGATGAAAACGTTCGATTTTGGGCTCTGAAAAAAGTCCCAGCGAAGTGAAGCGTAGCGAAGCTTAGCCGTCCCGTCGTAGAGCTCTCGAAGAGCTTTCCAACGGTATGCTGTGGGCCGCGTAACTCTTTACGGATCAAAAGTTATGGGCTCTGGAGCGACGGAGACCTGGTTCCAAGCCCCTCGCCCTCGGTTTGCGGGCCCAGCCTCTACGCAAAGCGAAGCTGTCTCGCCCAAGGTGCCGCGGGATTCGGTAACAGAAACGGGACAGATTGGGCTGTCGCCCTGTTCGCGGCGCGCGACGTACGATCCGGGACGGAAAAACAACGCAAAAGAAGAAAAGTGTCCCGAAACTGATGAAAACGTTCGATTTTGGGCTCCGAAAAAAGGCCCAGCGAAGCAAAGCGCAGCGAAGCTTATCCGTCCCGTCGTAGAGCTCTCGGAGAGCTTTCCAACGGTATGCTGTGGGCCGCATAACTCTTTACGGATCAAAAGATATGGGCTCCGGAGCGACGGAGACCTGGTTCTAAGCCCCACGCCCTCGGTTTGTTGGCCCAGCCTCTACGCGAAGCGAAGCTGTCTCGCCCAAGGTTCCGCGGGATTCGATAACAAAAATGGGATGGATTGGGTTGTCGCCCTTTTCCCGGCACACGACATACAATCCGGGACGAAAAAACAGCACAAAAGAAGAAAAGTGTCCCGAAACTAATGAAGACGTTCGATTTTGGGCTCCAAAAAAAGGCCCAGCGAAGCGAAGCGAAGCGAAGCTTAGCTGTCCTGTCGTAGAGCTCTCGGAGAGCTTTCCAACGGTATGCTGTGGGCCGCATAACTCTTTACGGATCAAAAGTTATGGGCTCCGGAGCGACGGAGACCTGGTTCCAAGCCCTACGCCCTCGGTTTGTGGGCCCAGCCTCTACGCGAAGCGAAGCTGTCTCGCCCAAGGTACCGCGGGATTCGATAACAAAAATGGGATGGATTGGGTTGTCGCCCTTTTCGCGGCGCACGACGTACGATCTAGGACTGAAAAACAGCGCAAAAGAAGAAAAGTGTACCGAAACTGATGAAAACGTTCGATTTTGAGCTCCAAAAAAAGGCCCAGCGAAGCAAAGCGGAGCGAAGCGAAGGGAAGCGAAGCTTAGCTGTCCCATCGTAGAGCTCTCAGAGAGCTTTCCAACGGTATGCTGTGGGCCGCATAACTCTTTACGGATCAAAAGTTAAGGGCTCCGGAGCGACGGAGACCTGGTTCCAAGCCCCACGCCCTCGGTTTGCGGGCCCAGCCTCTACGCAAAGCGAAGCTATCTCGCCCAAGGTGCTGCGGGATTCGGTAACAAAAATGGGACGAATTGGGTTGTCGCCCTTTTTGCGGCGCACGACGGACGATCCGGGACGAAAAAACAGCGCAAAAGAAGAAAAGTGTCCCGAAACTGATGAAAACGTTCGATTTTGGGCTCCGAAAAAAGGTCCAGCGAAGCGAAGCTTGGCTGTCCCGTCGTAGAGCTCTCGGAGAGCTTTCCAACGGTATGCTGTCGGCCGCGTAACTCCTTACGGATCAAAAGTTATGGGCTCCGGAGCGACGGAGACCTGGTCCAAAGCCCCACGCACTCGGTTTGCGGGCCCAGCCTCTAGGTGAAGCGAATTTGTCTCGCCCAAGGTGCCGCGGGATTTGGTAACAGAAATGGGACGGATCGGGTTGTCGCCCTTTTCGCGTCGCACGACGTACGATCCGGGACGGAAAAATAGCGCAAAAGAAGAAAAGTGTCCCGAAACTGATGAAAACGTTCGATTTTGGGCTCCGAAAA
The DNA here is from genome assembly GCA_037974665.1 of Ehretia macrophylla. Classification (NCBI taxonomy): domain Eukaryota; kingdom Viridiplantae; phylum Streptophyta; class Magnoliopsida; order Boraginales; family Ehretiaceae; genus Ehretia; species Ehretia macrophylla. The sequence goes on along the minus strand of CM075773.1, from coordinate 25,160,549 downwards.
AAGGCCCAGCGAAGCAAAGCGAAGCGAAGCTTTGCTGTCCCGTCGTAGAGCTCTCAGAGAGCTTTCCAACGGTATGCTGTGGGCCGCATAACTCTTTACGGATCAAAAGTTATGGGCGCCGGAGCGACGGAGACCTGGTTGCAAGCCCCACGCCCTCGGTTTGCGGGCCCAGCCTCTAAGCGAAGCGAAGCTGTCTCGCCCAAGGTGCCGCGGGATTCGGTAACAAAAATGGGACGGATTGGATTGTCGCCCTTTTCGCGGTGCACGACGTACGATCCGGGACGGAAAAACAGCGCAAAAGAAGAAAAGTGTCCCAAAACTGATGAAAACGTTCGATTTTGGGCTCCAAAAAAAGGTCCAGCGAAGCGAAGTTTGGCTCTCCCGTCGTAGAGCTCTCGGAGAGCTTTCCAACGGTATGCTGTGGGCCGCGTAACTCTTTACGGATCAAAAGTTATGGGCTCTGGAGCGACGGAGACCTAGTTCCAAGCCCCACGCCCTCGGTTTGCGGGCCCAGCCTCTACGCGAAGCGAAGCTGTCTCGCCCAAGGTGCCGCGGGATTCGGTAACAAAAATGGGACGGATTGGGTTGTCGCCCTTTTCGAAGCGCACGACGTACGATCCGGGACGGAAAAACAGCGCAAAAGGAGAAAAGTGTCCCGAAACTGATGAAAACGTTCGATTTTGGGCTCTGAAAAAAGTCCCAGCGAAGTGAAGCGTAGCGAAGCTTAGCCGTCCCGTCGTAGAGCTCTCGAAGAGCTTTCCAACGGTATGCTGTGGGCCGCGTAACTCTTTACGGATCAAAAGTTATGGGCTCTGGAGCGACGGAGACCTGGTTCCAAGCCCCTCGCCCTCGGTTTGCGGGCCCAGCCTCTACGCAAAGCGAAGCTGTCTCGCCCAAGGTGCCGTGGGATTCGGTAACAAAAATGGGACGGATTGGGTTGTCGCCCTTTTCGCGGCACACGACGTACGATCCGGGACGGAAAAACAACGCAAAAGAAGAAAAGTGTCCCGAAACTGATGAAAACGTTCGATTTTGGGCTCCGAAAAAAGTCCCAGCGAAGCGAAGCGCAGCGAAGCTTATCCGTCCCGTCGTAGAGCTCTCGGAGAGCTTTCCAACGGTATGCTGTGGGCCGCATAACTCTTTACGGATCAAAAGATATGGGCTCCGGAGCGACGGAGACCTGGTTCTAAGCCCCACGCCCTCGGTTTGTTGGCCCAGCCTCTACGCGAAGCGAAGCTGTCTCGCCCAAGGTTCCGCGGGATTCGATAACAAAAATGGGATGGATTGGGTTGTCGCCCTTTTCGCGGCGCACGACGTACGATCCGGGACGAAAAAACAGCACAAAAGAAGAAAAGTGTCCCGAAACTAATGAAAACGTTCGATTTTGGGCTCCAAAAAAAGGCCCAGCGAAGCGAAGCGAAGCGAAGCTTAGCTGTCCTGTCGTAGAGCTTTCGGAGAGCTTTCCAACGGTATGCTGTGGGCCACATAACTCTTTACGGATCAAAAGTTATGGGCACCGGAGCGACGGAGACCTGGTTCCAAGCCCTACGCCCTCGGTTTGTGGGCCCAGCCTCTACGCGAAGCGAAGCTGTCTCGCCCAAGGTACCGCGGGATTCGATAACAAAAATGGGATGGATTGGGTTGTCGCCCTTTTCGCGGCGCACGACGTACGATCTGGGACTGAAAAACAGCGCAAAAGAAGAAAAGTGTACCGAAACTGATGAAAACGTTCGATTTTGAGCTCCAAAAAAAGGCCCAGCGAAGCAAAGCGGAGCGAAGCGAAGGGAAGCGAAGCTTAGCTGTCCCATCGTAGAGCTCTCGGAGAGCTTTCCAACGGTATGCTGTGGGCCGCATAACTCTTTACGGATCAAAAGTTATGGGCTCCGGAGCGACGGAGACCTGGTTCCAAGCCCCACGCCCTCGGTTTGCGGGCCCAGCCTCTACGCAAAGCGAAGCTATCTCGCCCAAGGTGCTGCGGGATTCGGTAACAAAAATGGGACGAATTGGGTTGTCGCCCTTTTCACGGCGCACGACGTACGATCCGGGACGAAAAAACAGCACAAAAGAAGAAACGTGTCCCGAAACTGATGAAAACGTTCGATTTTGGGCTCCGAAAAAAGGCCCAGCGAAGCTTAGCTTAGCTGCCCCATCGTAGAGCTCTCGGAGAGCTTTCCAACGGTATGCTGTCGGCCGCTTAACTCCTTACGGATCAAAAGTTATGGGCTTCGGAGCGACGGAGACCTGGTCCCAAGCCCCACGCACTCGGTTTGCGGGCCCAGCCTCTAGGTGAAGCGAATATGTCTCGCCCAAGGTGCCAAGGGATTCGGTAACAGAAATGGGACGGATCGGGTTGTCGCCCTTTTCGCGTCGCACGACGTACGATCCGGGACGAAAAAATAGCGCAAAAGAAGAAAAGTGTACGGAAACTGATGAAAACGTTCGATTTTGGGCTCCGAAAAAAGGCCCAGCGAAGCAAAGCGAAGCGAAGCTTTGCTGTCCCGTCGTAGAGCTCTCAGAGAGCTTTCCAACGGTATGCTGTGGGCCGCATAACTCTTTACGGATCAAAAGTTATGGGCGCCGGAGCGACGGAGACCTGGTTGCAAGCCCCACGCACTCGGTTTGCGGGCCCAGCCTCTAGGTGAAGCGAATTTGTCTCGCCCAAGGTGCCGCGGGATTCGGTAACAGAAATGGGACGGATCGGGTTGTCGCCCTTTTCGCGTCGCACGACGTACGATCCGGGACGGAAAAATAGCGCAAAAGAAGAAAAGTGTCCCAAAACTGATGAAAACGTTCGATTTTGGGCTCCAAAAAAAGGCCCAGCGAAGCGAAGTTTGGCTCTCCCGTCGTAGAGCTCTCGGAGAGCTTTCCAACGGTATGCTATGGGCCGCGTAACTCTTTACAGATCAAAAGTTATGGGCTACGGAGCGACGGAGACCTGGTTCCAAGCCCCACGCCCTCGGTTTGCGGGCCCAGCCTCTACGCGAAGCGAAGCTGTCTCGCCCAAGGTGCCGCGGGATTCGGTAACAGAAATGGGACGGATCGGGTTGTCGCCCTTTTCGCGGCGCACGACGTACGATCCGGGACAGAAAAACATCGCAAAAGCAGAAAAGTGTCCCGAAACTGATGAAAACGTTCGATTTTGGGCTCCGAAAAAAGTCCCAGCAAAGCGGAACTTGGCTGTCCCGTCGTAGAGTTCTCGGAGAGCTTTCCAACGGCATGCTGTGGGCCGCGTAACTCTTTACAGATCAAAAGTTATGGGCAACGGAGCGACGGATACCTGGTCTCAAGCCCCACGCCCTCGGTTTGCGGGCAAGCCTCTACGTGAAGTGAAGTTGTATTGCCCAAGGCGCCGTGGGATTCGGTAACAAAAATGGGACGAATTGGGTTGTCGCCCTTTTCGCGGCGCACGACGTACGATCCGGGACGGAAAAACAGTGCAAAAGAAGAAAAGTGTCCCAAAACTGATGAAAACGTTCGATTTTGGGCTCCGAAAAAAGGACCAACGAAGCGTAGCTTGGCTGTCCCGTCGTAGAGCTCTCGGAGAGCTTTCCAACGGTATGCTGTGGGCCGTATAACTCTTTACGGATCAAAAGTTATGGGCTCCGGAGCGACGGAGACCTGGTTCCAAGCCGCACGCCCTCGGTTTGCGGGCCCAGCCTCTACGCGAAGCGAAGCTGTCTCGCCCAAGGTGCCGCGGGATTCGGTAACAAAAATGGGACGGATTGGGTTGTCGCCCTTTTCGCGTCGCACGACGTACGATCCGGGACGGAAAAATAGGGCAAAAGAAGAAAAGTGTCCCGAAACTGATGAAAACGTTCGATTTTGGGCTCCAAAAAAAGGCCCAGCGAAGCAAAGCGAAGCGAAGCTTTGCTGTCCCGTCGTAGAGCTCTCAGAGAGCTTTCCAACGGTATGCTGTGGGCCGCATAACTCTTTACGGATCAAAAGTTATGGGCGCCGGGGCGACGGAGACCTGGTACCAAGCTCCACGCCCTCGGTTTGTGGGCCCAGCCTCTACGCGAAGCGAAGCTGTCTCGCCCAAGGTGCCGCGGGATTCGGTAACAAAAATGGGACGGATTGGGTTGTCGCCCTTTTCGCGGCGCACGACGTACGATCCGGGACGGAAAAACAGCGCAAAAGAAGAAAAGTGTCCCAAAATTGATGAAAACGTTCGATTTTGGGCTCCAAAAAAAGGCCCAGCGAAGCAAAGCTTGGCTGTCCCGTCGTAGAGCTCTCGGAGAGCTTTCCAACGGTATGCTGTGGGCCGCGTAACTCTTTACAGATCAAAAGTTATGGGCTACGGAGCGACGGAGACCTGGTTCCAAGCCCCACGCCCTCGGTTTGCGGGCCCAGCCTCCACGCGAAGCGAAGCTGTCTCGCCCAAGGTGCCGCGGGATTCGGTAACAGAAATGGGACGGATTGGGCTGTCGCCCTGTTCGCGGCGCACGACGTACGATCCGGGACGGAAAAACAGCGCAAAAGAAGAAAAGTGTCCTGAAACTGATGAAAACGTTCGATTTTGGGCTCCGAAAAAAGTCCCAGCAAAGCTTTGCTTGGCTGCCCCGTCGTAGAGCTCTCGGAGAGCTTTCCAACGGTATACTGTGGGCCGCGTAACTCCTTACGGATCAAAAGTTATGGGTTCCAGAGCGACGGAGACCTGGTCCCAAGCCCCACGCCCTCGGTTTGCGGGCCGAGCCTCTACGTGAAGCGAAGCTGTCGCACCCAAGGTGCCGCGGGATTCGGTAACAAAAATGGTACGGATTGGGTTGTCGCCCTTTTCGCGGCGCACGACGGACGATCCGAGACGGAAAAACAGCACAAAGGAAGAAAAGTGTCCCGAGACTGATGAAAACGTTCGATTTTGAGCTCCGAAAAAAGGTTCAGCGAAGCGTAGCTTGCCTGTCCCGTCGTAGAGCTCTCGGAGAGCTTTCCAACGGTATGCTGTGGGCCGCGTAACTCCTTACGGATCAAAAGTTATGGGCTCCGGAGCGACGGAGACCTGGTCCCAAGCCCTGCGCCCTCGGTTTGCGGGCCCAGCCTCCACGCGAAGCGAAGCTGTCTCGCCCAAGGTGCCGCGGGATTCGGTAACAGAAACGGGACGGATTGGGCTGTCGCCCTATTCGCGGCGCGCGACGTACGATCCGGGACGGAAAAACAGCGCAAAAGAAGAAAAGTGTCCCGAAACTGATGAAAACGTTCGATTTTGGGCTCCGAAAAAAGGCCCAGCGAAGCAAAGCTTAGCTGCCCCGTCGTAGAGCTCTCGGAGAGCTTTCCAACGGTATGCTGTGGGCCGCGTAACTCCTTACGGATCAAAAGTTATGGGCTCCGGAGCGACGGAGACCTGGTCCCAAGCCCTGCGCCCTCGGTTTGCGGGCCCAGCCTCCACACGAAGCGAAGCTGTCTCGCTCAAGGTGCCGCGGGATTCGGTAACAGAAACGGGACGGATCGGGTTGTCGCCCTTTTCGCGGCGCGCGACGTACGATCCGGGACGGAAAAACAGCGCAAAAGGAGAAAAGTGTCCCGAAACTGATGAAAACTTTCAATTTTGGGCTACGAAAAAAGGCCCAGCGAAACAAAGCGAAGCGAAGCTTAGCTTTCCCGTCGTAGAGCTCTCGGAGAGCTTTCCAACGGTATGCTGTGGGCCGCATAACTCTTTACGGATCAAAAGTTATGGGCTCCGGAGCGACGGAGACCTGGTTCCAAGCCCTACGCCCTCGATTTGTGGGCCCAGCCTCTACGCGAAGCGAAGCTGTCTCGCACAAGGTACCGCGGGATTCGATAACAAAAATGGGATGGATTGGGTTGTCGCCCTTTCCGCGGCGCACGACGGACGACCCGGGACGGAAAAACAGCACAAAAGAAGAAAAGTGTCACGAAACTGATGAAAACGTTCGATTTTGGGCTCCGAAAAAAGTTCCAGCGAAGCGAAGCGGAGCGAAGCGAAGGGAAGCGAAGCTTAGCTGTCCCATCGTAGAGCTCTCAGAGAGCTTTCCAACGGTATGCTGTGGGCCGCATAACTCTTTACGGATCAAAAGTTATGGGCTCCGGAGCGACGGAGACCTGGTTCCAAGCCCCACGCCCTCGGTTTGCGGGCCCAGCCTCTACGCAAAGCGAAGCTGTCTCGCCCAAGGTGCCGCGGGATTCGGTAACAAAAATGGGACGGATTGGGTTGTCGTCCTTTTTGCGGCGCACGACGTACGATCCCGGACGGAAAAACAGCGCAAAAGCAGAAAAGTGTCCCAAAACTGATGAAAACGTTCAATTTTGGGCTCCAAAAAAAGGCCCAGCGAAGCAAAGCGCAGCGTAGCTTAGCTGTCCCGTCGTAGAGCTCTCGGAGAGCTTTCCAACGGTATGCTGTCGGCCGCTTAACTCCTTACGGATCAAAAGTTATGGGCTCCGGAGCGACGGAGGCCTGGTCCAAAGCCCCACGCACTCGGTTTGCGGGCCCAGCCTCTAGGTGAAGCGAATTTGTCTCGCCCAACGTGCCGCGGGATTCGGTAACAGAAATGGGACGGATCGGGTTGTCGCCCTTTTTGCGGCACACGACGTACTTTCCGGGACGGAAAAACAGCGCAAAAGAAGAAAAGTGTCCCGAAACTGATGAAAACGTTCGATTTTGGGCTCCGAAAAAAGGCCCAGCGAAGCAAAGCGAAGCGAAGCTTAGCTGTCCCGTCGTAGAGCTCTCGGAGAGCTTTCCAACGGTATGCTGTGGGCCGCGTAACTCTTTACGGATCCAAAGTTATGGGCTACGGAGCTACGGAGACCTGGTCCCAAGCCCCACGCCCTCGGTTTGCGGGCCCAGCCTCTACGCGAAGCGAAGCTGTCTCGCCCAAGGTGCCGCGGGATTCGGTAACAGAAATGGGACGGATCGGGTTGTCGCCCTTTTTGCGGCACACGACGTACTTTCCGGGACGGAAAAACAGCGCAAAAGAAGAAAAGTGTCCCGAAACTGATGAAAACGTTCGATTTTGGGCTCCGAAAAAAGGCCCAGCGAAGCGAAGCTTAGCTGCACCATCGTAGAGCTCTCGGAGAGCTTTCCAACGGTATGCTGTCGGCCGCTTAACTCCTTACGGATCAAAAGTTATGGGCTTCGGAGCGACGGAGACCTGGTCCCAAGCCCCACGCCCTCGTTTTGCGGGCCCAGCCTCTACGCAAAGCGAAGCTGTCTCGCCCAAGGTGCCGCAGGATTCGGTAACAAAAATGAGATGGATTGGGTCCTCACCCTTTTCTCGGCGCACGACGTACGATCCGGGACGGAAAAACAGCGCAAAAGAAGAAAAGTGTCCCGAAACTGATGAAAACGTTCGATTTTGGGCTCCGAAAAAAGGCCCAGCAAAGCAGTGCTTAGCTGTCCTGTCGTAGAGCTCTTGGAGAGCTTTCCAACGGTATGCTGTGGGCCGCGTAACTCTTTACGGATCAAAAGTTATGGGCTCCGGAGCGACGGAGACCTGGTTCCAAGCCCCACGGCCTCGGTTTGTGGGCCCAACCTCTACGCGAAGCGAAGCTGTCTCGACCAAGGTGCCGCGGGATTTGGTAACAGAAATGGGGCGGATTGTGTTGTCGCCCTTTTCGCGACGTACGACGCACGATCCGGGACCGAAAAACAGCGCAAAAGCAGAAAAGTGCCTCGAAACTGATGAAAACGTTCAATTTTGGGCTCCAAAAAAAGGCCCAGCGAAGCTTTGCTTAGTTACCCCGTCGTAGAGCTCTCGGAGAGCTTTCCAACGGTATGCTGTGGGCCGCGTAACTCCATCCAGATCAAAAGTTATGGGCTCCGGAGCGACGGAGACCTGGTCCCAAGCCCAGCGCCCTCGGCTTGCGGGCCCAGCCTCTACGTGAAGCGAAGCTGTCTCGCCCAAGGTGCCGCGGGATTCGGTAACAGAAATGGTACAGATTAGGTTGTCGCCCATTTCGCGGCGCGCGACGTACGATCCGGGACGGAAAAACAGCGAAAAAGGAGAAAAGTGTCCCGAAACTGATGAAAACGTTCGATTTTGGGCTCCGAAAAAAGTCACAGCGAAGCGAAGCGTAGCGAAGCTTAGCCGTCCCGTCGTAGAGCTCTCGAAGAGCTTTCCAACGGTATGCTGTGGGCCGCGTAACTCTTTACGGATCAAAAGTTATGGGCTCTGGAGCGACGGAGACCTGGTTCCAAACCCCACGCCCTCGGTTTGCGGGCCCAGCCTCCACGCGAAGCGAAGCTGTCTCGCCCAAGGTGCCGCGGGATTCGGTAACAAAAATGGGACGAATTGGGTTGTCGCCCTTTTCGCGGCGCACTACGTACGATCCGGGACGGAAAAACAGCGCAAAAGGAGAAAAGTGTCCCGAAACTGATGAAAACGTTCGATTTTGGGCTCCGAAAAAAGTCCCAGCGAAGCGTAGCGTAGCGAAGCTTAGCCGTCCCGTCTTAGAGCTATCGAAGAGCTTTCCAACGGTATGCTGTGGGCCGCGTAACTCTTTACGGATCAAAAGTTATGGTCTCTGGAGCGACGGAGACCTGGTTCCAAGCCCCACACCCTCGGTTTGCGGGCCCTGCCTCTACGCGAAGCGAAGCTGTCTCGCCCAAGGTGCCGCGGGATTCGGTAACAAAAATGGGACGGATTGGGTTGTCGCCCTTTTCGCGGCGCACGACGTACGATCCGGGACGGAAAAACAGCGCAAAAGGAGAAAAGTGTCCCGAAACTGATGAAAACGTTCAATTTTGGGCTCTGAAAAAAGTCCCAGCGAAGCGAAGCGTAGCGAAGCTTAGCCGTCCCGTCGTAGAGCTCTCGGAGAGCTTTTCAACGGTATGCTGTGGGCCGCATAACTCTTTACGGATCAAAAGATATGGGCTCCGGAGCGACGGAGACCTGGTTCCAAGCCCCACGCCCTCGGTTTGTTGGCCCAGCCTCTACGCGAAGCGAAGCTGTGTTGCCCAAGGTTCCGCGGGATTCGATAACAAAAATGGGATGAATTGGGTTGTCGCCCTTTTTGCGGCGCACGACGTACGATCCGGGATGAAAAAACAGCACAAAAGAAGAAAAGTGTGCCAAAACTAATGAAAATGTTCGATTCTAGGCTCCAAAAAAAGGCCCAGCGAAGCGAAGCTTGCTGTCCCGTCGTAGAGCTCTCGGAGAGCTTTCCAACGGTATGCTGTGGGCCGCGTAACTCTTTACGGATCAAAAGTTATGGGCTCCGGAGCGACAGAGACCTGGTTCCAAGCCACACGCCCTCGATTTGCGGGCCCAGCCTCTACGCGAAGCGAAGCTGTCTCGCCCAAGGTGCCGCGGGATTCGGTGACAAAAATGGGACGGATTGGGTTGTCGCCCTTTTCGCGGCGCACGACATACGATCCGGGACGGAAAAACAGCGCAAATGAAGAAAAGTGTCCCGAAACTGATGAAAACGTTCGATTTTGGGCTCCAAAAAAAGTCCCAGCCAAGCGAAGCGTAGCGAAGCTTAGCTGTCCCGTCGTAGAGCTCTTGGAGAGCTTTCCAACGGTATGCTGTGGGCCGCATAACTCTTTACTGATCAAAAGTTATGGGCTCCGGAGCGACGGAGACCTGGTTCCAAGCCCCACGCCCTCGGTTTACGGGCCCAGCCTCTACGCGAAGTGAAGCTGTATCGCCCAAGGTGCGGCGGGATTCGGTAACAGAAATGGGACGGATCGGGTTGTCGCCCTTTTCGCGTCGCACGACGTACGATCCGGGACGGAAAAACAGCGCAAAAGAAGAAAAGTGTCCCGAAACTGATGAAAACGTTCGATTTTGGGCTCCGAAAAAAGGCCCAGCGAAGCAGAGCAAAGCGAAGCTCTGCTGTCCCGCCGTAGAGCTCTCAGAGAGCTTTCCAACGGTATGCTGTGGGCCGCGTAACTCTTTACGGATCAAAAGTTATGGGCTCCGGAGTGACGGAGACCTGGTCGCAAGCCCCACGCCCTCGGTTTGCTGGCCCAGCCTCTACGCGAAGTAAAGCTGTCTCGCCCAAGGTGCCGCGGGATTCGGGAACAAAAATCGGACGGATTGGGTTGTCGCCCTTTTTGTGGCGCACGACGTACGATCCGGGACGGAAAAACAGCGCGAAAGAAGAAAAGTGTCCTGAAACTGATGAAAACGTTCGATTTTGGGCTCCGAAAAGAGGTCCAGCGAAGAAAAGCTTATCTGTCATGTCGTAGAGCTCTTGGAGAGCTTTCCAACGGTATGCTGTTGGCCGCGTAACTCTTTACGGATCAAAAGTTATGGGCTCTAGAGCGACGGTGACCTGGTCCCAAGCCCCACGCCCTCGGTTTGCGGGCCCAGCCTCCACGCGGAGCGAAGCTGTCTCGCCCACGGTGCCGCGGGATTCGGTAACATAAATGGGACGGATCGGGTTGTCGCCCTTTTCGCGGCGCACGACGTACGATCCGGGACGGAAAAATAGCGCAAAAGGAGAAAAGAGTTCCGAAACTGACTAAAACGGTCGATTTTGGGCTCCAAAAAAAGTCCAAGCGAAGCGAAGCTTAGCGAAGCTTAGCCGTCCCGTCGTTGAGCTCTCGAAGAGCTTTCCAACGGTATGCTGTGGGCCGCGTAACTCTTTAAGTATCAAAAGTTATGGGCTCCGGAGCGACGGAGACCTGGTCCCAAGCCCCACGCCTTCGGTTTGCGAGCCCAGCCTCTACGCGAAGCGAAGCTGTCTCGCCGAAGGTGCCGCGGGATTCGGTAACAGGAATGGGACGGATCGGGTTGTCGCCCTTTTCGCGGCGCACGACGTACGATACGGGACGGAAAAACAGCGCAAAAGAAGAAAAGTGTCTCGAAACTGATGAAAACGTTCGATTTTGGGCTCCAAAAAAAGTCCCAGCGAAGCAAAGCGTAGCGAAGCTTAGCTGTCCCGTCGTAGAGCTCTTGGAGAGCTTTCCAACGGTATGCTGTGGGCCGCATAACTCTTTACTGATCAAAAGTTATGGGCTCCGGAGCGACGGAGACCTGGTCCCAAGCCCCACGGCCTCGGTTTGCGGGCCGAGTCTCTACGTGAAGTGAATTTGTCTCGCCCAAGGTGCCGCGGGATTCGGTAACAGAAATGGGACGGATTGGGTTGTCGCCCTTTTCGCGGCGCGCGACGTTCGATCCGGGATGGAAAAACGGGGCAAAAGAAGAAATGTGTTCCGAAATTGATGAAAACGTTCGATTTTGGGCTCCAAAAAAAGGCCCAGCGAAGCAGAGCAAAGCGAAGCTTTGCTGTCCCGTCGTAGAGCTCTCAGAGAGCTTTCCAACGGTATGCTGTGGGCCGCATAACTCTTTACGGATCAAAAGTTATGGGCTCCGGAGCGACGGAGACCTGGTTGCAAGCCCCACGCCCTCGGTTTGCGGGCCCAGCCTCTACGCGAAGCAAAGCTGTCTCGCCCAAGGTGCCGCGGGATTCGGTAACAGAAATGGGACGGATTGGGTTGTCGCCCTTTTCGCGGCGCACGACGGACGATCCGGGACGGAAAAACAGCGCAAAAGAAGAAAAGTGTCCCGAAACTGATGAAAACGTTCGATTTTGGGCTCCGAAAAAAGGTCCAGCGAAGCGAAGCTTGGCTGTCCCGTCGTAGAGCTCTCGGAGAGCTTTCCAACGGTATGCTGTAGGCCGCGTAACTCCTTACGGATCAAAAGTTATGGGCTCCGGAGCGACGGAGACCTGGTCCCAAGCCCCACGCCCTCGGTTTGCGGGCCCAGCCTCTAGGTGAAACGAAGCTGTCTCGCCCAAGGTGCCGCGGGATTCGGTAACAAAAATGGGACGGATTGGGTTGTCGCCCTTTTCGCGGCGCACGACGGACGATCCGGGACGGAAAAACAGCACAAAAGAAGAAAAGTGTCCCGAAACTGATGAAAACGTTCGATTTTGGGCTCCGAAAAAAGTCCAAGCGAAGCGAAGCTTAGCGAAGCTTAGCCGTCCCGTCGTTGAGCTCTCGAAGAGCTTTCCAACGGTATGCTGTGGGCCGCGTAACTCTTTACGGATCAAAAGTTATGGGCTCTGGAGCGACGGAGACCTGGTTCCAAGCCCCACGCCCTCGGTTTGCGGGCCCAGCCTCTACGCGAAGCGAAGCTGTCTCGCCGAAGGTGCCGCGGGATTCGGTAACAGAAATGGGACGGATCGGGTTGTCGCCCTTTTCGCGGCGCACGACGTACGATCCGGGATGGAAAAACAGCGCAAAAGAAGAAAAGTGTCCCGAAACTGAGGAAAACCTTCGATTTTAGGTTCCAAAAAAAGAGCCAGCGAAGCGAAGCGTAGCGAAGCTTAGCTGTCCCGTCGTAGAGCTCTTGGAGAGCTTTCCAACGGTATGCTGTGGGCCGCATAACTCTTTACTGATCAAAAGTTATGGGCTCCGGAGCGACGGAGACCTGGTTCCAAGCCCCACGCCCTCGGTTTACGGGCCCAGCTTCTACGCGAAGTGAAGCTGTATCGCCCAAGGTGCCTCGGGATTCGGTAACAGAAATGGGACGGATCGGGTTGTCGCCCTTTCCGCGTCGCACGACGTACGATCCGGGACGGAAAAACAGCGCAAAAGAAGAAAAGTGTCCCGAAATTGATGAAAACGTTCGAGTTTGGGCTCCGAAAAAAGGCCCAGTGAAGCAGAGCAAAGCGAGGCTTTGCTGTCCCGTCGTAGAGCTCTCAGAGAGCTTTCCAACGGTATGCTGTGGGCCGCATAACTCTTTACGGATCAAAAGTTATGGGCTCCGGAGCGACGGAGACCTGGTCCCAAGCCCTGCGCCCTCGCTTTGCGGGCCCAGCCTCCACGCGAAGCAAAGCTGTTTCGCCCAAGGTTCCGCGGGATTCGGTAACATAAATGGGACGGATCGGGTTGTCGCCCTTTTCGCGGCGCACGACGTACGATCCGGGACGGAAAAACAGCGCAAAAGAAGAAAAGTGTCCCGAAACTGATGAAAACGTTCGATTTTGGGCTCCGAAAAAAGGTCCAGCGAAGCCAAGCTTGGCTGTCCCGTCGTAGAGCTCTCGGAGAGCTTTCCAACGGTATGCTGTAGGCCGCGTAACTCCTTACGGATCAAAAGTTATGGGCTCCGGAGCGACGGAGACCTGCTCCCAACCCCCACGCCCTCGGTTTGCCGGCCCATCCTCTACGCGAAGCGAAGCTGTCTCGCCCAAGGTGCCACGCGATTCAGTAATAAAAATGGGACGGATTGGGTTGTCGCCCTTTTCGCGTCGCACGACGTACGATCCGGGACGGAAAAACAGCGCAAAAGGATAAAAGTGTCCCGAAACTGATGAAAACGTTCGATTTTGGGCTCCGAAAAAAGTCCAAGCGAAGCGAAGCTTAGCGAAGCTTAGCCGTCCCGTCGTTGAGCTCTCGAAGAGCTTTCCAACGGTATGCTGTGGGCCGCGTAACTCTTTACGGATCAAAAGTTATGGGCTCTGGAGCGACGGAGACCTGGTTCCAAGCCCCACGCCCTCGGTTTGCGGGCCCAGCCTCTACGCGAAGCGAAGCTGTCTCGCCGAAGGTGCCGTGGGATTCGGTAACAAAAATGGGACGGATTGGGTTGTCGCCCTTTTCGCGGCGCACGACGTACGATCCGGGACGGAAAAACAGCGCAAAAGGACAAAAGTGTCCCGAAACTTATGAAAACGTTCAATTTTGGGCTCCAAAAAAAGTCCCAGCGAAGCGAAGCTTAGCGAAGCTTAGCCGTCGTGTCGTAGAGCTCTCGGAAAGCTTTCCAACCTTATGCTGTGGGCCGCATAACTCTTTACGGATCAAAAGATATGGGCTCCGGAGCGACGGAGACCTGGTTCCAAGCCCCACGCCCTCGGTTTGTTGGCCCACCCTCTACGCGAAGCGAAGCTGTCTCGCCCAAGGTTCCGCGGGATTCGATAACAAAAATGGGATGGATTGGGTTGTCGCCCTTTTCGCGGCGCACGACGTACGATCCGGGACGAAAAAACATCACAAAAGAAGAAAAGTGTCCCGAAACTAATGAAAACGTTCGATTTTGGGCTCCAAAAAAAGTCCCAGCGAAGCGAAGCAAAGCTGTCCCGTCGTAGAGCTCTCGGAGAGCTTTCCAACGGTATGCTGTGGGCCGCGTAACTCTTTACGGATCAAAAGTTATGGGCTCCGGAGCTACAGAGACCTGGTCCCAAGCCCCACGCCCTCGGTTTGCGGGCCCAGCCTCTACGTAAAGCGAAGCTGTCTCACCCAAGGTGCCGCGGGATTCAGTAACAGAAATGGTACGGGTTAGGTTGTCGCACTTTTCACGGCGCGCGACGTACGATCGGGGACGAAAAAACAGCGCAAAAGAAGAAAAATGTTCCGAAACTGATGAAAATGTTCAATTTTGGGCTCTGAAAAAAGTCCCAGTGAAGCGAAGCGTAGCGAAGCTTAGCTGTCCCGTCGTAGAGCTCTCGGAGAGCTTTCCAACGGTATGCTGTGGGCCGCATAACTCTTTACGGATCAAAAGTTATGGGTTCCGGAGCGACGGAGACCTGGTTCCAAGCCCTACGCCCTCGGTTTGCGGGTCCAACCTCTACGCGAAGCGAAGCTGTATCGCCCAAGGTGCCTCGGGATTCGGTAACAAAAATGGGACGGATTGGGTTGTCGCCCTTTTCGCGTCGCACGACGTACGATCCGGGACGGAAAAACAGCGCAGAAGAAGAAAAGTGTCTCGAAACTGATGAAAATGTTCGATTTTGGGCTCCAAAAAAAGGACCAGCGAAGCAAAGCGAAGCGAAGCTTTGCTGTCCCGTCGTAGAGCTCTCGGAGAGCTTTCCAACGGTATGCTGTGTGTCGCATAACTCTTTACAGATCAAAAGTTATGGGCACCGGTACGGCGGTGACCAGGTCACAAACCCCGCGCCCTCGGTTTGCGGGCCCAGCCTCTACGCGAAGCAAAGTTGTCTTACCCAAGATGCCGTGGGATTCGGTAACAGAAACGGGACGGATTGGGCTGTCGCATTATTCGCGGCGCGCGACGTACGATCCGGGACGGAAAAACAGCGCAAAAGCAGAAAAGTGTCCCGAAACTGATGAAAACGTTCGATTTTGGGCTCCGAAAAAAGGCCCAGCAAAGCTAAGCTTGGCTGTCCCGTCGTAGAGCTCTCGGAGAGCTTTCCAACGGTATGCTGTGGGCCGCGTAACTCTTTACGGATCAAAAGTTATGGGCTCCGGAGCGACGGAGACCTGGTACCAAGCCCCACGCCCTCGGTTTGCGGGCCCAGCCTCTACGCGAAGCGAAGCTGTCTCGCCCAAGGTGCCGCTGGATTCGGTAACAAAAATGGGACGGATTGGGTTGTCGCCCTTTTCGCGGCGCACGACGTACGATCCGGGACGGAAAAACAGCGCAAAAAAAGAAAAGTGTCCCGAAACTGATGAAAACGTTCGATTTTGGGCTCCGAAAAAAGGCCCTGAGAAGCGAATCTTGGCTGTCCCGTCGTAGAGCTCTCGGAGAGCTTTCCAACGGTATGCTGTGGGCCGCGTAACTCTTTACGGATCAAAAGTTATGGGCTCTGGAGCGACGGAGACCTGGTTCCGAGCCCCACGCCCTTGGTTTGCGGGCCCAGCCTCTACGCGAAGCGAAGCTGTCTCGCCCAAGGTGCCGCGGGATTCGGTAACAAAAATGGGACGGATTGGGTTGTCGCCCTTTTCGCGGCGCACGACGTACGATCCAGGACGGAAAAACAGCGCAAAAGGAGAAAAGTGTCCCGAAACTGATGAAAATGTTCGATTTTGAGCTCCGAAAAAAGTCCCAGCGAAGCGAAGCGTAGCGAAGCTTAGCCGTCCCGTCGTAGAGCTCTCGGAGAGCTTTCCAACGGTATCTTGTGGGCCGCGTAACTCGTTACGGATCAAATGTTATGGGCTCCGGAGCGACGGAGACCTGGTCCCAAGCGCCACGCGCTCGGTTTGAGGGCCCAGCCTCTACGCGAAGCGAAGCTGTCTCGCCCAAGGTGCCGCGGGATTCGGTAACAGAAATGGGACAGATTGGGTTGTCACCCTTTTCGCGGCGCACGACGTACGATCCGGGACGAAAAAATAGCACAAAAGCAGAAAAGTGTCCCGAAACTGATGAAAACATTCGATTTTGGGCTCCGAAAAAGGCCCAGCGAAGCGAAGCCTAGCGAAGCTTAGCCTTCCCGTCATAGAGCTCTCGGAGAGCTTTCCAACGGTATGCTGTGGGCCGCATAACTCTTTACGGATCAAAAGATATGGGCTCCGGAGCGACGGAGACCTGGTTCCAAGCCCCACGCCCTCGGTTTGTTGGCCCAGCCTCTACGCGAAGCGATGCTGTCTCGCCCAAGGTTCCGCGGGATTCGATAACACAAATGGGATGGATTGGGTTGTCGCCCTTTTCGCGGCGCACGACGTACGATCCGTGACGAAAAAATAGCGCCAAAGAAGAAAAGTGTGCCGAAACTAATGAAAATGTTTGATTTTGGGCTTCAAAAAAAGGCCCAGCGAATCGAAGCGAAGCGAAGCTTAGCTGTCCCGTCGTAGAGCTCTCGGAGAGCTTTCCAACGGTATGCTGTGGGCCGCGTAACTCTTTACGGATCAAAAGTTATGGGCTCCGGAGCGACAGAGACCTGGTTCCAAGCCCCACGCCCTCGGTTTGCGAGCCCAGCCTCTACGCGAAGCGAAGCTGTCTCGCCCAAGGTGCCGCGGGATTCGGTAACAGAAATGGGACGGATCGGTTGTCGCCGTTTTCGCGGCGCACGAAGTACGATCCGGGACGGAAAAACAGCGCAAAAGAAGAAAAGTGTCCCGAAACTGATGAAAACGTTCAATTTTGGGCTCCGAAAAAAGACCCAGCGAAGCGAAGCGTAGCGAAGCTTAGCTGTCCCGTCGTAGAGCTCTCGGAGAGCTTTCCAACGGTATGCTGTGGGCCGCATAAATCTTTACGGATCAAAAGTTATGGGCTCCGGAGCGACGGAGACCTGGTTCTAAGCCCCACGCCCTCGGTTTGCGGGCCCAGCCTTTACGCGAAGCAAAGCTGTCTCGCCCAAGGTGCCGCGGGATTCGGTATCAAAAATGGGACGGATTGGGTTGTCGCCCTTTTCGCGGCGCACGACGTACGATCCGGGACGGAAAAACAGCGCAAAAGAAGAAAAGTGTCCCGAAACTGATGAAAACGTTCGATTTTGGGCTCCGAAAAAAGGCCCAGCGAAGCGAAGCTTGGCTGTCCCGTCGTAGAGCTCTCGGAGAGCTTTCCAACGGTATGCTGTGGGCCGCGTAACTCTTTACGGATCAAAAGTTATGGGCTCTGGAGCGATGGAGACCTGGTCCCAAGCCCCACGCCCTCGGTTTGCGGGCCCAGCCTCTACGCGAAGCGAAGCTGTCTCGCCCAAGGTGCCGCGGGATTCGGTAACAAAAATGGGACGGATTGGGTTGTCGCCCTTTTCGCGGCGCACGACGTACGATCCGGGACGGAAAAACAGCGCAAAAGAAGAAAAGTGTCCCGAAACTGATGAAAACGTTCGATTTTGGGCTCTGAAAAAAGTCCCAGCGAAGCGAAGCGTAGCGAAGCTTAGCCGTCCCGTCGTAGAGCTCTCGAAGAGCTTTACAACGGTATGCTGTGGGCCGCGTAACTCTTTACGGATCAAAAGTTATGGGCTCTGGAGCGACGGAGACCTGGTTCCAAGCCCCACGCCCTCGGTTTGCGGGCCCAGCCTCTACGCGAAGCGAAGCTGTCTCGCCCAAGGTGCCGCGGGATTCGGTAACAAAAATGGGACGGATTGGGTTGTCGCCCTTTTCGCGGCGCATGATGTACTATCCGGGACGGAAAAACAGCGCAAAAAAAGAAAAGTGTCCCGAAACTGATGAAAATGTTCAATTTAGGGCACCGAAAAAAGCCCCAGCGAAGTGAAACTTGGTTTCCCCGTCGTAGAGCTTTCGGAGTGCTTTCCAACGGTATGCTGTGGGCCGCGTAACTCTTTACGGATCAAAAGTTATGGGCTCTGGAGCGACGGAGACCTGGTTCCGAGCCCCACGCCCTTGGTTTGCGGGCCCAGCCTCTACGCGAAGCGAAGCTGTCTCGCCCATGGTGCCGCGGGATTCGGTAACAAAAATGGGACGGATTGGATTGTCGCCCTTTTCGCGGCGCACGACGTACGATCCAGGACGGAAAAACATCGTAAAAGTAGAAAAGTGTCCAAAAACTGATGAAAATGTTCGATTTTGAGCTCCGAAAAAAGTCCCAGCGAAGCGAAGCGTAGCGAAGCTTAGCCGTCCCGTCGTAGAGCGCTCGAAGAGCTTTCCAACGGTATGCTGTGGGCCGCGTAACTCTTTACGGATCAAAAGTTATGGGCTCTGGAGCGACGGAGACCTGGTTCCAAGCCCCACGCCCTCGGTTTGAGGGCCCAGCCTCTACGCGAAGCGAAGCTGTCTCGCCCAAGGTGCCGCGGGATTCGGTAACAAAAATGGGACGGATTGGGTTGTCGCCCTTTTCGCGGCGCACGACGTACGATCCGGGACGGAAAAATAGCGCAAAAGGAGAAAAGTGTCCCGAAACTGATGAAAACGTTCAATTTTGGGCTCCGAAAAAAGTCCCAGCGAAGCGAAGCGCAGCGAAGCTTATCGGTCCCGTCGTAGAGCTCTCGGAGAGCTTTCCAACGGTATGCTGTGGGCCGCATAACTCTTTACGGATCAAAAGATATGGGCTCCGGAGCGACGGAGACCTGGTTCCAAGCCCCACGCCCTCGGTTTGTTGGCCCAGCCTCTACGCGAAGCGATGCTGTCTCGCCCAAGGTTCCGCGGGATTCGATAACACAAATGGGATGGATTGGGTTGTCGCCCTTTTCGCGGCGCACGACGTACGATCCGGGACGAAAAAATAGCACAAAAGAAGAAAAGTGTCCCGAAACTAATGAAAATGTTTGATTTTGGGCTCCAAAAAAAGGCCCAGCGAATCGAAGCGAAGCGAAGCTTAGCTGTCCCGTCGTAGAGCTCTCGGAGAGCTTTCCAACGGTATGCTGTGGGCCGCGTAACTCTTTACGGATCAAAAGTTATGGGCTCCGGAGCGACAGAGACCTGGTTCCAAGCCCCACGCCCTCGGTTTGCGAGCCCAGCCTCTACGCGAAGCGAAGCTGTCTCGCCCAAGGTGCTGGGGGATTTGGTAATCGAAATGGCACGGATTGGCTTGCCGCCCTCTTCACGGCGCACGACGTACGCTCCGGGACGGAAAAACAGCGCAAAAGAAGAAAAGTGTCCCGAAACTGATGAAAACGTTCAATTTTGGGCTCCGAAAAAAGTCCCAGCGAAGCGAAGCGTAGCGAAGCTTAGCTGTCCCGTCGTAGAGCTCTCGGAGAGCTTTCCAACGGTATGCTGTGGGCCGCATAAATCTTTACGGATCAAAAGTTATGGGCTCCGGAGCGACGGAGACCTGGTTCTAAGCCCCACGCCCTCGGTTTGCGGGCCCAGCCTTTACGCGAAGCAAAGCTGTCTCGCCCAAGGTGCCGCGGGATTCGGTAACAGAAACGGGACGGATTGGGCTGTCGCCCTATTCGCGGCGCGCGCCGTACGATCCGGGACGGAAAAACAGCGCAAAAGAAGAAAAGTGTCCCGAAACTGATGAAAACGTTCGATTTTGGGCTCCGAAAAAAGGCCCAGCGTAGCGCAGCTTGGCTGCCCCGTCGTAGAGCTCTCGGAGGGCTTTCCAACGGTATGCTGTGCGCCGCCTAACTCCTTACGGATCAAAAGTTATGGGCTCTGGAGCGACGGAGACCTGCTACCAAGCCCCACGACCTAGGTTTGCGGGCCCAGCCTCTACGCGAAGCGAAGCTGTCTCGCCCAAGGTGCCGCGGGATTCGGTAACAAAAATGGGACGGATTGGGTTGTCGCCCTTTTCGCGGCGCACGACGTACGATCCGGGACGGAAAAACAGCGCAAAAGGAGAAAAGTGTCCCGAAACTGATGAAAACGTTCGATTTTGGGCTCTGAAAAAAGTCCCAGCGAAGCGAAGCGTAGCGAAGCTTAGCCGTCCCGTCGTAGAGCTCTCGAAGAGCTTTACAACGGTATGCTGTGGGCCGCGTAACTCTTTACGGATCAAAAGTTATGGGCTCTGGAGCGACGGAGACCTGGTTCCAAGCCCCACGCCCTCGGTTTGCGGGCCCAGCCTCTACGTGAAGCGAATTTGTCTCGTCCAAGGTGCCGCGGGATTCGGTAACAAAAATGGGACGGATTGGGTTGTCGCCCATTTCGCGGCGCGCGACGTACTATCCGGGATGGAAAAACAGCGCAAAAGATGAAAAGTGTCCCGAAACTGATGAAAACGTTCGATTTTGGGCTCCGAAAAAATACCCAGCAAAGCGAGGCGTAGCGAAGCTTAGCCGTCCCGTCGTAGAGCTCTCGAAGAGCTTTACAACGGTATGCTGTGGGCCGCGTAACTCTTTACGGATCAAAAGTTATGGGCTCTGGAGCGACGGAGACCTGGTTCCAAGCCCCACGCCCTCGGTTTGCGGGCCCAGCCTCTACGCAAAGCGAAGCTGTCTCGCCCAAGGTGCCGTGGGATTCGGTAACAAAAATGGGATGGATTGGGTTGTCGCCCTTTTCGCGGCGCACGACGTACGATCCGGGACGGAAAAACAGCGCAAAAGGAGAAAAGTGTCCCGAAACTGATGAAAACGTTCGATTTTGGGCTCCGAAAAAAGTCCCAGCGAAGCGAAGCGCAGCGAAGCTTATCGGTCCCGTCGTAGAGCTCTCGGAGAGCTTTCCAACGGTATGCTGTGGGCCGCATAACTCTTTACGGATCAAAAGATATGGGCTCCGGAGCGACGGAGACCTGGTTCCAAGCCCCACGCCCTCGGTTTGTTGGCCCAGCCTCTACGCGAAGCGAAGCTGTCTCGCCCAAGGTTCCGCGGGATTCGATAACAAAAATAGGATGGATTAGGTTGTCGCCCTTTTCGCGGCGCACGACGTACGATCCGGGATGAAAAAACACCACAAAAGCAGAAAAGTGTCCCGAAACTGATGAAAACGTTCAATTTTGGGCTCCAAAAAAAGTCCCAGCGAAGCGAAGCTTAGCTGCCCCGTCGTAGAACTCTCTGAGAGCTTTCCAACGGTATGCTGTGGGCCGCGTAACTCCTTACGGATCAAAAGTAATGGGCTCCGGAGCGACGGAGACCTGGTCCTAAGCCCCATGCCCCACGCCCTCGGTTTGCAGGCCCAGCCTCTACGTGAAGCGAATTTGTCTCGCCCAAGGTGCTGCGGGATTCGGTGACAAAAATGGGACGGATTGGGTTGTCGCCCTTTTCGCAGCGCGCAACGTACGATCCGGGACGAAAAAACAGCGCAAAAGAAGAAAAGTGTCCCGAATCTAATGAAAACGTTCGATTTTGGACTCCGAAAAAAGTTCCAGCGAAGCGAAGCGTAGCGAAGCGTAGCGAAGCTTAGCTGTCCCGTCGTAGAGCTCTCGGAGAGCTTTCCAACGGTATGCTGTGGGCCGCATAACTCTTTACGGATCAAAAGTTATGGGCTCCGGAGAGACGGAGACCTGGTTCCAAGCCCCACGCCCTCGGTTTGCGGGCCCAGCCTCTACGCGAAGCGATGCTGTATCGCCCAAGGTGCCAAGGGATTCGGTAACAGAAATGGGACGGATCGGGTTGTCGCCCTTTTCGCGTCGCACGACGTACGATCCGGGACTGAAAAACAGCGCAAAAGAAGAAAAGTGTCCCGAAACTGATGAAAACGTTCGATTTTGGGCTCCAAAAAAAGGCCCTGCGAAGCAAAGCGAAGCGAAGCTTTGCTGTCCCGTCGTAGAGCCCTCAGAGAGCTTTCCAACGGTATGCTGTGGGCCGCATAACTCCTTACGGATCAAAAGTTATGGGCTCCGGAGCGACAGAGACCTGGTCCCAAGCCCAGCGCCCTCGGCTTGCGGGCCCAGCCTCCACCCGAAGCAAAGCTGTCTCACCCAAGGTGCCGCGGGATTCGGTAACAGAAATGCGGCGGATTGTGTTGTCGCACTTTTCGCGACGCACGACGCACGATCCGGGACCGAAAAACATCTTAAAAGCATAAAAGTGCCTCGAAACTAATGAAAACGTTCGATTTTGGGCTCCGAAAAAAGGCCCAGCGAAGCGAAGCTTGGCTGCCCCGTCGTAGAGCTCTCGGAGAGCTTTCCAACGGTATGCTGTGGGCCGCGTAACTCCTTACGGATCAAAAGTTATGGGCTCCGGAGCGACGGAGACCTGGTCCCAAGCCCCGCGCCCTCGGCTTGCGGGCCCAGCCTCCACGCGAAGCGAAGCTGTCTCGCCCAAGGTGCCGTGGGATTCGATAACAGAAATGGGGCGGATTGTGTTGGCGGCCTTTTCGCGACGCACGGCGCACGATCCGGGACCGAAAAACAGCGCAAAAGGAGAAAAGTGTCCCGAAACTGATGAAAAAGATCGATTTTGTGCTCCGAAAAAAGTCCCAGCGAAGCGAAGCGTAGCGAAGCTTAGCCGTCCCGTCGTAGAGCTCTCGAAGAGCTTTCCAACGGTATGCAGTGGGCCGCGTAACTCTTTACGGATCAAAAGTTATGGGCTCTGGAGCGACGGAGACCTGGTTCCAAGCCCCACGCCCTCGGTTTGCGGGCACAGCCTCTACGCGAAGCGAAGCTGTCTCGTCCAAGGTGCCGCGGGATTCGGTATCAAAAATGGGACGGATTGGGTTGTCGCCCTTTTCGCGGCGCACGACGTACGATCCGGGACGGAAAAACAGCGCAAAAGGAGAAAAGTGTCCCGAAACTGATGAAAACGTTCGATTTTGTGCTCCGAAAAAAGTCCCAGCGAAGCGAAGCGTAGCGAAGCTTAGCCGTCCCGTCGTAGAGCTCTCGAAGAGCTTTCCAATGGTATGTAGTGGGCCGCGTAACTCTTTACGGATCAAAAGTTATGGGCTCTGGAGCGACGGAGACCTGGTTCCAAGCCCCACGCCCTCGGTTTGCGGGCACAGCCTCTACGCGAAGCGAAGCTGTCTCGCCCAAGGTGCCGCGGGATTCGGTGACGAAAATTGGACGGATTGGGTTGTCGCCCTTTTCGCAGAGCACGACGCACGATCCGGGACACAAAAACAGCGCAAAAGAAGAAAAGTGTCCCGAAACTGATGAAAACGTTTGATTTTGGGCTCCCAAAAAAGTCCCAACGAAGCGAAGCGTAGAGAAGCTTAGCGGTCCCGTCGTAGAGCTCTCGGAGAGCTTTCCAACGGTATGCTGTGGGCCGCATAACTCTTTACGGATCAAAAGATATGGGCTCCGGAGCGACGGAGACCTGGTTCCAAGCCCCACGCCCTCGGTTTGTTGGCCCAGCCTCTACGCGAAGCGAAGCTGTCTCGCCCAAGGTTCCGCGGGATTCGATAACAAAAATGGGATGGATTGGGTTGTCGCCCTTTTCGCGGCGCACGACGTACGATCCGGGACGAAAAAACAGCACAAAAGAAGAAAAGTGTCCCGAAACTAATGAAAACGTTATATTTTGGGCTCCAAAAAAAGGCCCAGCGAAGCAAAGCTTGGCTGTCCCGTCGTAGAGCTCTCGGAGAGCTTTCCAACGGTATGCTGTGGGCCGCGTAACTCTTTACGGATCAAAAGTTATGGGCTCCGGAGCGACAGAGACCTGGTTCCAAGCCCCACGCCCTCGGTTTGCGGTCCCAGCCTCTACGCGAAGCGAAGTTGTCTCGCCCAAGGTGCCGCGGGATTCGGTGACGAAAATTGGACGGATTGGGTTGTCGCCCTTTTCGCGGGGCACGACGTACGATCCGGGACGGAAAAACAGCGCAAAAGAAGAAAAGTGTCCCGAAACTGATGAAAACGTTTGATTTTGGGCTCCGAAAAAAGTCCCAGCGAAGCGAAGCGTAGAGAAGCTTAGCGGTCCCGTCGTAGAGCTCTCGGAGAGCTTTCCAACGGTATGCTGTGGGCCGCGTAACTCCATCCGGATCAAAAGTTATGGGCTCCGGAGCGACGGAGACCTGTTCCCAAGCCCCGCGCCCTCGGCTTGCGGGCCCAACCTCCACGCGAAGCGAAGCTGTATCACCCAAGGTGCCAAGGGATTCGGTAACAGAAATGGGACGGATCGGGTTGTCGCCCTTTTCGCGTCGCACGACGTACGATCCGGGACGGAAAAACTGTGCAAAAGAAGAAAAGTGTCCCGAAACTAATGAAAACGTTCGATTTTGGCCTCCAAAAAAAGGCCCAGCGAAGCAAAGCGAAGCGAAGCTTTGCTGTCCCGTCGTAGAGCTCTCAGAGAGCTTTCCAACGGTATGTTATGGGCAGCGTAACTCTTTACGGATCAAAAGTTATGGGCTCCAGAGCGACGGAGACCTGGTCCCAAGCCCCACGCCCTTGGTTTGCGGGCCCAGCCTCTACACGAAGCAAAGCTGTCTCGCCCAAGGTGCCGCGGGATTCGGTAACAAAAATCGGACGGATTGGGTTGTCGCCCTTTTCGCGGCGCACGACGTACGATCCGGGACGGAAAAACAGCGCGAAAGAAGAAAAGTGTCCCGAAACTGATGAAAATGTTCGATTTTGGGCTCCGAAAAAAGGTCCAGCGAAGCGAAGCTTGGCTGTCCCGTCGTAGAGCTCTCGGAGAGCTTTCCAACGGTATGCTGTGGGCTGCGTAACTCTTTACAGATCAAAAGTTATGGGCTCTGGAGCGACGGAGACCTGGTTCCAAGCCCCACGCCCTCGGTTTGCGGGCCCAGCCTCTACGCGAAGCGAAGCTGTCTCGCCCAAGGTGCCGCGGGATTCGGTAACAGAAATGGTATGGATTGGGTCGTCGCCCTTTTCGCGGCGCACGACGTACGATCCGGGACGGAAAAACAGCGCAAAAGGAGAAAAGTGTCCCGAAACTGATGAAAACGTTCGATTTTGGGCTCCGAAAAAAGTCCCAGCGAAGCGAAGCGTAGCGAAGCTTAGCCGTCCCGTCGTAGAGCACTCGGAGAGCTTTCCAACGGTATGCTGTGGGCCGCATAACTTTTTACGGATCAAAAGATATGGGCTCCGGAGCGACGGAGACCTGGTTCCAAGCCCCACGCCCTCGGTTTGTTGGCCCAGCCTCTACGCGAAGCGAAGCTGTCTCGCCCAAGGTTCCGCGGGATTCGATAACAAAAATGGGATGGATTGGGTTGTCGCCCTTTTTGCGGCGCACGACGTACGATCCGGGACGAAAAAACAGCACAAAAGAAGAAAAGTGTCCCGAAACTAATGAAAACGTTCGATTTTGGGCTCCAAAAAAAGGCCCAACGAAGCGAAGCGAAGCGAAGCTTAGCTGTCCCGTCGTAGAGCTCTCGGAGAGCTTTCCAACGGTATGCTGTGGGCCGCGTAACTCTTTACGGATCAAAAGTTATGGGCTCCGGAGCGACAGAGACCTGGTTCCAAGCCCCACGCCCTCGGTTTGCGGGCCCAGCCTCTACGCGAAGCGAAGCTATCTCGCCCAAGGTGCCGCGGGATTCGGTGACAAAAATGGGACCGATTGGGTTGTCGCCCTTTTCGCGGCGCACGACGTACGATCCGGGACGGAAAAACAGCGCAAAAGAAGAAAAGTGTCCCGAAACTGATGAAAACGTTCGATTTTGGGCTCCGAAAAAAGTCCTAGCGAAGTGAAGCGTAGCGAAGCTTAGCTGTCCCGTCGTAGAGCTCTCGGAGAGCTTTCCAACGGTATGCTGTGGGCCGCATAACTCTTTACGGATCAAAAGTTATGGGCTCCGGAGCGACGGAGACCTGGTTCCAAGCCCCACGCCCTCGGTTTGCGGGCCCAGCCTCTACCCGAAGCGAAGCTGTATCGCCCAAGGTGCCGCGGGATTCTGTAACAAAAATGGGACGGATTGGGTTGTCACCCTTTTCGCGTCGCACGACGTACGATCCGGGACGAAAAAACAGCGCAAAAGAAGAAAAGGGGCCCAAAACTGATGAAGACGTTCGATTTTGGGCTCCAAAAAAAGGCCCAGCGAAGCAAAGCGAAGCAAAGCTTTGTTGTCCCGTCGTAGAGCTCTCAGAGAGCTTTCCAACGGTATGCTGTGGGCCGCATAACTCTTTACGGATCAAAAGTTATGGGCTCCGGAGCGACGGAGACCTGGTTGCAAGCCCCACGCCCTCGGTTTGCGGGTCCAGCCTCTACGCGAAGCAAAGCTGTCTCGCCCAAGGTGCCGCGGGATTCGGTAACAAAAATGGGACGGATTGGGTTGTCACCTTTTTCGCGGCGCACGACGTACGATCCGAGACGGAAAAATAGCACAAAAGAAGAAAAGTGTCCCGAAACTGATGAAAACGTTCGATTTTGGGCTCCGAAAAAAGGTCAAGCGAAGCGAAGCTTGGCTGTCCCGTCGTAGAGCTCTCGGAGAGCTTTCCAACGGTATGCTGTGGGCCGCGTAACTCCTTACGGATCAAAAGTTATGGGCTCCGGAGCGACGTAGACCTGGTACCAAGCCCTGCGCCATCGGTTTGCGGGCCCAGCCTCCACACGAAGCGAAGCTGTCTCGCCCAAGGTGCCGCGGGATTCGGTAACAGAAACGGGACGGATTGGGTTGTCGCCCATTTCGCGGCGCGCGACGTACGATCCGGGACGGAAAAACAGCGCAAAAGAAGAAAAGTGTCCCGAAACTGATGAAAACGTTCGATTTTGGGCTCCGAAAAAAGGCCCAGCGAAGCACAGCTTGGCTGCCCCGTCGTAGAGCTCACGGAGAGCTTTCCAACGGTATGCTGTGGGCCGCGTAACTCCTTACGGATCAAAAGTTATGGGCTCCGGAGCGACGTAGACCTGCTTCCAAGCCCCACGTCCTCGGTTTGTGGGCCCAGCCTCAACGCGAAGCGAAGCTGTCTCGCCCAAGGTACCGCGGGATTCGTTAACAAGAATGGGACGGATTGGGTTGTCGCCCTTTTCGCGGGGCACGACGTACGATCCGGGACGGAAAAATAGCACAAAAGAAGAAAAGTGTCCCGAAACTGATGAAAACGTTTGATTTTGGGCTCCAAAAAAAGGCGTAGCGAAGCTAAGCTTCGTTGTCCGGTCGTAGAGCTCTCGGAGAGCTTTCCAATGGTATGCTGTGGGCTGTGTAACTACCTACGGATCAAAAGTTATTGGCTCTGGAGCGACGGAGACCTGGTCCCAAGCCCCGCGCCCTCGGTTTGCGGGCCCAGCCTCTACGCGAAGCGAAGCTGTCTAGCCCAAGGTGCCGCGGGATTCGTTAACAAGAATGGGACGGATTGGGTTGTCGCCCTTTTCGCGGGGCACGACGTACGATCCGGAACGGAAAAATAGCGCAAAAGAAGAAAAGTGTCCCGAAACTGATGAAAACGTTTGATTTTGGGCTCCAAAAAAAGGCCTAGGGAAGCGAAGATTAGCTGTCCGGTCGTAGAGCTCTCGGAGAGCTTTCCAACAGTATGCTGTGGGCCGCGTAACTCCATCCGGATCAAAAGTATGGGCTCCGGAGCGACGGAGACGTGGTCCCAAGCCCACGCCCTCGGCTTGCGGGCCCAGCCTCCACGCGAAGCGAAGCTGTCTAGCCCAAGGTGCCGCGGGATTCGATAACAGAATGGGACGGATTGGGTTGTCGCCCTTTTCGCGGGGCACGACGTACGATCCGGGACGGAAAAATAGCGCAAAAGAAGAAAAGTGTCCCAAAACTGATGAAAACGTTTGATTTTGGGCTCCAGAAAAAGGCCTAGGGAAGCGAAGCTTAGCTGTCCGGTCGTAGAGCTCTCGGAGAGCTTTCCAACGGTATGCTGTGGGCCGCGTAACTCTTTACGGATCAAAAGTTATGGGCTCCGGAGCGACGGAGACCTGCTTCCAAGCCCCACGCCCTCGGTTTGTGGGCCCAGCCTCAACGCGAAGCGAAGCTGTCTCGCCCAAGGTACCGCGGGATTCGATAACAAAAATGGGATGGATTGGGTTGTCGCCCTTTTCGCGCCGCACGACGTACGATCCGGGACGTAAAAACAGCACAAAAGAAGAAAAGTGTCCCGAAACTGATGAAAATGTTCGATTTTGGGCTCCGAAAAAAGGCCTAGGGAAGCGAAGCTTAGCTATCCCGTCGTAGAGCTCTCGAAGAGCTTTCCAACGGTATGCTGTGGGCCGCGTAACTCTTTACGGATCAAAAGTTATGGGCTCCGGAGCGACGGAGACCTGCTTCCAAGCCCCACGCCCTCGGTTTGTGGGCCCAGCCTCTCTGCAAAGCGAAGTTGTCTCGCCCAAGGTGCCGTGGGATTAGGTAATAGAAATGTGATGGATTAGGTTGTCGTACTTTTCGCGGCACACGACGTACGATTCGGGACGGAAAAACAGCGCAAAAGAAGAAAAGTGTCACGAAACTGATGAAAATGTTCAATTTTGGGCTCCAATAAAAGGCCCAGCGTAGCAAAGCTTAGGTGCCCCATCGTAGAGCTCTCGGAGAGCTTTCCAACGGTATGCTGTGGGCCGCATAACTCTTTGCGGATCAAAAGTTATGGGCTCTGGAGCGACGGAGACCTGGTCCCAAGCCCCACGCCTTCGGTTTGCGAGCCCAGCCTCTACGCGAAGCGAAGCTGTCTCGCCCAAGGTGCAGCGGGATTCGGTAACAAAAATGGGAGGGATTGGGTTGTCGTCCTTTTCGCGGCGCACGACGTACGATCCGGGACGGAAAAACAGCACGAAAGAAGAAAAGTGTCCCAAAACTGAAGAAAACGTTCGATTTTGGGCTCCGAAAAAAGGCCCAGCAGAGCTAATCTTAGGTGTCCAGTCGTAGAACTCTCGGAGAGCTTTCCAACGGTATGCTGTG
Organism: Ehretia macrophylla; assembly: GCA_037974665.1. Taxonomy (NCBI): domain Eukaryota; kingdom Viridiplantae; phylum Streptophyta; class Magnoliopsida; order Boraginales; family Ehretiaceae; genus Ehretia; species Ehretia macrophylla. The sequence continues at coordinate 25,131,904 of CM075773.1, read as the reverse complement.
GGCCGCGTAACTCTTTACGGATCAAAAGTTATGGGCTCCGGAGCGACGGAGACCTGGTCCCAAGCCCCACGCCTTCGGTTTGTGGGCCCAGCATCTACGCGAAGCGAAGCTGTCTCGCCCAAGGTGCCGCGGGATTCGATAACAAAAATGGGATGGATTGGGTTGTCGCCCTTTTCGCGGCGCACGACGTACGATCCGGGATGAAAAAACAGCACAAAAGAAGAAAAGTGTCTAGAAACTGATGAAAACCCTCGATTTTGGGCTCTGAAAAGAGGCCCAGGGGAGCAAAGCTTAGATGTCGCGTCGTAGAGCTCTCGGAGAGCTTTCCAACGGTATGCTGTGGGCCGCGTAACTCCTTACGGATCAAAAGTTATGGGGTCCGGAGCGACGGAGACCTGGTCCCAAGCCCTGCGCCCTCCGTTTGGGGGCCCAGCCTCCACGCGAAGGGAAGCTGTCTCGCCCAAGGTGCTCCGGGATTCGGTAACAAAAATGGGACAGATTGGGCTGCCGCCCTGTTCGCGGCGCGCGACGTACGATCCGGGACGGAAAAACAACGCAAAAGAAGAAAAGTGTCCCGAAACTGATGAAAACGTTCGATTTTGGGCTCCGAAAAAAGTCCCAGCGAAGCGAAGCGTAGCGAAGCTTAGCCGTCCCGTCGTAGAGCTCTCGGAGAGCTTTCCAACGGTATGCTGTGGGCCGCATAACTCTTTACGGATCAAAAGTTATGGGCTCCGGAGCGACGGAGACCTGGTTCCAAGCCCCACGCCCTCGGTTTGCGGGCCTAGCCTCTACGCGAAGCGAAGCTGTCTCGCCCAAGGTGCCGCGGGATTCGGAAACAAAAATGGGACGGATTGAGTTGTCGCCCTTTCCGCGGCGCACGACGTACGATCCGAGACGGAAAAACAGCGCAAAAGAAGAAAAGTGTTCCGAAACTGATGAAAACGTTCAATTTTGGGCTCCGAAATAAGTCCCAGCAAGGCGGAACTTGGCTGTCCCGTCGTAGAGCTCTTGGAGAGCTTTCCAACGGTATGCTGTGGGCCGCGTAACTCTTTACGGATCAAAAGTTATGGGCTCTGGAGCGATGGAGACTTGGTCCCAACCCCCACGCCCTCGGTTTGCGGGCCCAACCTCTACGCGAAGCGAAGCTGTCTCGCCCAAGGTGCCACGCGATTCAGTAATAAAAATGGGACGGATTGGGTTGTCGCCCTTTTCGCGTCGCACGACGTACGATCCAGGCAGGAAAAACAACACGAAAGAAGAAAAGTGTCCCGAAACTGATGAAAATGTTCGATTTTGGGCACCGAAAAAAGGCCCAGCAAAGCGAAGCTTGGCTGCCCCGTCGTAGAGCTCTCGGAGATCTTTCCAACGGTATGCTGTGGACCGCGTAACTCTTTACGGATCAAAAGTTATGGGCTCCGGAGCGACGGAGACCTGGTCCCAATCCCCACGCCCTCGGTTTGCGGGCCCAGCCTCTAGGTGAAGCGAATTTGTCTCGCCCAAGGTGCCAAGGGATTCGGTAACAGGAATGGGACGGATAGGGTTGTCGCCCTTTTCGCGGCGCACGACGTACGATCCGGGACGGAAAAACAGCGTAAAAGAAGAAAAGTGTCTCGAAACTGATGAAAACGTTCGATTTTGGGCTCCGAATAAAAAGGCCCAGCAGAAGCAAAGCGAAGCGAAGCTTAGCTGTCCCGTCGTAGAGCTCTCGGAGAGCTTTCCAACGGTATGCTGTGGGCCGCATAACTCTTTACGGATCAAAAGTTATGGGCTCCGGAGCGACGGAGACCTGGTTCCAAGCCCTACGCCCTCGGTTTGTGGGCCCAGCCTCCACGCGAAGCGAAGCTGTCTCGCCCAAGGTACCGCGGGATTCGATAACAGAAATGGGATGGATTGGGTTCGCCCTTTTCGCGGCGCACGACGTACGATCCGAGACGGAAAAACAGCACAAAAGAAGAAAAGTGTCCCGAAACTGATGAAAACGTTCGATTTTGGGCTCCAAAAAAAGGCCCAGCGAAGCGAAGCGAAGGGAAGCGAAGCTTAGCTGTCCCATCGTAGAGCTCTCGGAGAGCTTTCCAACGGTATGCTGTGGGCCGCATAACTCTTTACGGATCAAAAGTTATGGGCTCCGGAGCGACGGAGACCTGGTTCCAAGCCCCACGTCCTCGGTTTGTGGGCCCAGCCTCTACGCGAAGCGAAGCTGTCTCGCCCAAGGTGCCGCGGGATTCGATAACAAAAATGGGATGGATTGGGTTGTCGCCCTTTTCGCGGCGCACGACGTATGATCCGGGACTGAAAAACAGCGCAAAAAAAGAAAAGTGTACCGAAACTGATGAAAACGAACGATTTTGGGCTCCGAAAAAAGGCCCAGCGAAGCGAAGCAGAGCGAAGCTTAGCCGTCCCGTTGTAGAGCTCTCGGAGAGCTTTCTAACGGTATGCTGTGGGCCGCGTAACTCCTTACGGATCAAAAGTTATGGGCTCCGGAGCGACGGAGACCTGGTCCCAAGCCCCACGGCCTCAGTTTGTGGGCCCAACCTCTTCCTGAAGCGAAGCTGTCTCGCCCAAGGTGCGGCGGGATTTGGTAACAAAAATGGGACGGATTAGGTTTTCGCCCTTTTTGCGGCGCGCGACGTACGACCCGGGACGAAAAAACAGCGCAAATGAAGAAAAGTGTCCCGAAACTGATGCAAACGTTCGATTTTGGGCTACGAAAAAAGGCCCAGCGAAGCAAAACGAAGCGAAGCTTAGCTGTCCCGTCGTAGAGCTCTCGGAGAGCTTTCCAACGGTATTCTGTGGGCCGCGTAACTCTTTACGGATCAAAAGTTATGGGCTCCGGAACGACGGAGACCTGGTCCCAAGCCCCACACCTTCGGTTTGCGAGCCCAGCCTCTATGCGAAGCAAAGCTGTCTCGCCCAAGGTGCCAAGGGATTCGGTAACAGAAATGGGAAGGATCGGGTTGTCGACCTTTTCGCGGCGCACGACGTACGATACAGGATGGAAAAACAGCGCAAAAGAAGAAAAGTGTCTCGAAACTGATGAAAACGTTCGATTTTGGGCTCCGAAAAAAGGCCCAGCGAAGCAAAGCTTAGCTGCCCCATCGTAGAGCTCTCGGAGAGCTTTCCAACGGTATGCTGTCGGCCGCGTAACTCCTTACGGATCAAAAGTTATGGGCTCCGGAGCGACGGAGACCTGGTCCCAAGCCCCACGCACTCGGTTTGCGGGCCCAGCCTCCACGCGAAGCGAAGCTGTCTCGCCCAAGGTGCCGCGGGATTCGGTAACAGAAACGGGACAGATTGGGCTGTCGCCCTGTTCGCGGCGCGCGACGTACGATCCGGGACGGAAAAACAGCGCAAAAGAAGAAAAGTGTCCCGAAACTGATGAAAACGTTCGATTTTGGGCTCCGAAAAAAGGCCCAGCGAAGCGAAGCTTGGCTGCCCCGTCGTAGAGCTCTCGGAGAGCTTTCCAACGGTATGCTGTGGGCCGCGTAACTCCTTACGGATCAAAAGTTATGGGCTCCGGAGCGACGGAGACCTGGTCCCAAGCCCTGCGCCCTCGGTTTGCGGGCCCAGCCTCCACGCGAAGCGAAGCTGTCTCGCCCAAGGTGCCGCGGGATTCGGTAACAGAAACGGGACAGATTGGGCTGTCGCCCTGTTCGCGGCGCGCGACGTACGATCCGGGACGGAAAAACAACGCAAAAGAAGAAAAGTGTCCCGAAACTGATGAAAACGTTCGATTTTGGGCTCCGAAAAAAGGCCCAGCGAAGCGAAGTGAAGCGAAGCTTAGCTGTCCCGTCGTAGAGCTCTCGGAGAGCTTTCCAACGGTATGCTGTGGGCCGCGTAACTCTTTACGGATTCAAAGTTATGGGCTCTGGAGCGACGGAGACCTGGTTCCAATCCCCACGCCCTCGGTTTGCGGGCCCAGCCTCTACGCGAAGCGAAGCTGTCTCGACCAAGGTGCCGCGGGATTCGGTATCAAAAATGGGACGGATTGGGTTGTCTCCCTTTTCGCGGCGCACGACGTACGATCCTGGACGGAAAAACAGCGCAAAAGGAGAAAAGTGTCCCGAAACTGATGAAAACGTTCGATTTTGGGCTCCGAAAAAAGTCCTAGCGAAGCGAAGCGTAGCGAAGCTTAGCCGTCCAGTCGTAGAGCTCTCGGAGAGCTTTCCAACGGTATGCTGTGGGCCGCGTAACTCTTTACGGATCCAAAGTTATGGGCTCTGGAGCGACGGAGACCTGGTTCCAATCCCCACGCCCTCGGTTTGCGGGCCCAGCCTCTACGCCAAGCGAAGCTGTCTCGACCAAGGTGCCGCGGGATTCGGTAACAAAAATGGGACGGATTGGGTTGTCGACCTTTTCGCGGCGCACGACGTACGATACAGGATGGAAAAACAGCGCAAAAGAAGAAAAGTGTCTCGAAACTGATGAAAACGTTCGATTTTGGGCTCCGAAAAAAGGCCCAGCGAAGCAAAGCTTAGCTGCCCCATCGTAGAGCTCTCGGAGAGCTTTCCAACGTTATGCTGTGGGCCGCGTAACTCCTTACGAATCAAAAGTTATGGGCTCCTGAGCGACGGAGACCTGGTCCCAAGCCCCACGCCCTCGGTTTCGGGCCCAGCCTCTACGTGAAGCGAAGCTGTCTCGTCCAAGGTGCCGCGGGATTCGGTAACAGAAATGGGACGGATTGGGTTTTCGCCCATTTCGCGGCGCGCGACGTACGATACGGGACCGAAAAACATCTCAAAAGAAGAAAAGTGTCTCGAAACTGATGAAAGCGTTCGATTTTGGGGTCCAAAAAATGTCCCACCGAAGCGAAGCTTAGCTGTCCCATCGTAGAGCTCTCGGAGAGCTTTCCAACGTTATGCTGTGGGCCGCGTAACTCTTTACGGATCAAAAGTTATGGGCTCCGGAGCGAAGGAGACCTGGTTCCAAGCCCCACGCCCTCGGTTTGCGGGCCCAGCCTCTACGCAAAGCGAAGCTGTCTCGCCCAAGGTGTCGTGGGATTTGGTAACAAAAATGGGACGGATTGGGTCGTCGCCCTTTTCGCGGTGCACGACGTACGATCCGGGACGGAAAAACAGCGCAAAAGAAGAAAAGTATCCCGAAACTGATGAAAACGTTCGATTTTGGGCTCCGAAAAAAGGCCCATCAAAGGAAAGCTTCGCTGCCGCGTCGTAGAGCTCTCGGAGAGCTTTCCAACGGTATGGTGTGGGCCGCATAACTCTTTACGGAGCAAAAGTTATGGGCTCCGGAGCGACGGAGACCTGGTTTCAAGCCCCACGCCCTAGGTTTGCGGGCCCAGCCTCTACGCGAAGCGAAGCTGTCTCGCCCAAGGTGCCGCGGGATTCGGTAACAAAAATGGGGCGGATTGTGTTGTCGCCCTTTTCGCGGCGCACGACGGACGATCCGGGACGGAAAAACAGCGCAAAAGAAGAAAAGTGACCCGAAACTGATGAAAACGTTCGATTTTGGGCTCTGAAAAAAGGCCCAGCGAAGCGAAGCAAAGCGAAGCTTAGCTGTCCCGTCGTAGAGCTCTCGGAGAGCTTTCCAACGGTATGCTGTGGGCCGCGTAACTCTTTACGGATCCAAAGTAATGGGCTCCGGAGCGACGGAGACCTGGTTCCAAGCCCCACACCCCCGGTTTGCGGACCCAGCCTGTACGTGAACCGAACCTGTCTCGCCCAAGGTGCCGCGGGATTCGGTAACAGAAATGGGACGGCTTGGGTTGTCGCCCATTTCGCGGCGCGCGACGTACGATCCGAGACGGAAAAACAGCGCAAAAGAAGAAAAGTGTCCCGAAACTGATGAAAACGTTCCATTTTGGGCTCCGAAAAGATGCCCAGCGAAGCGAAGCGAAGCGAAGCTTAGCTGTCCCATCGTAGAGCTCTCGGAGAGCTTTCCAACGTTATGCTGTGGGCCGCGTAACTCTTTACGGATCAAAAGTTATGGGCTCCGGAGCGACGGAGACCTGGTTCCAGGCCCCACGCCCTCGGTTTGTGGGCCCAGCCTCTACGCGAAGCGAAGCTGTCTCGCCCAAGGTGCCACGGGATTCGGTAACAAAAATGGGACGGATTGGGTTGTCGCCCTTTTCGCGGCGCATGACATACGATCCGGGACGGAAAAACAGCGCAAAAGAAGAAAAATGTCACGAAACTGATGAAAACGTTCGATTTTGGGCTCCGAAAAAAGGCACAGCGAAGCATAGCTTGGCTGTCCCGTCGTAGAGCTCTCGGAGAGCTTTCCAACGGTATGCTGTGGGCCGCGTAACTCTTTACGGATCAAAAGTATTGGGCTCCGGAGCGACGGAGACTTGGTCCCAAGCCCCACGCCCTCGGTTTGTGGGCCCAGCCTCTACGCGAAGCGAAGCTGTCTCGCCCAAGGTGCCGCGGGATTCGGTAACAAAAATGGGACGGATTGGGTTGTCGCCCTTTTCGCGGCGCACGACGTACGATCCGGGATGGAAAAACAGCGCGAAAGAAGAAAAGTGTCCTGAAACTGATGAAATCGTTCGATTTTGGGCTCCGAAAAAAGGCACAGCAAAGCTGAGCTTAGCTGTCCCGTCGTAGAGCTCTCGGAGAGCTTTCCAACGGTATGCTGTGGGCCGCGTAACTCCTTACGGATCAAAAGTTATGGGCTCCGGAGCGACGGAGACCTGGTACCAAGCCCCACGCCCTCGGTTTGTGGGCCCAGCCTCTACGCGAAGCGAAGCTGTCTCGCCCAAGGTGCCGCGGTATTCGGTAACAAAAATGGGACGGATTGGGTTGTCGCCCTTTTTCGCGGCGCATGACGTACGATCCGGGACGGAAAAACCGCGCAAAAGAAGAAAAATGTCACGAAACTGATGTAAACGTTCGATTTTGGGCTCCGAAAAAAGGCCCAGCGAAGCACAGCTTGGCTGCCCCGTCGTAGAGCTCTCGGAGAGCTTTCCAACGGTATGCTGTGGGCCGCGTAACTCCTTACGGATCAAAAGTTATGGGCTCCGGAGCGACGGAGACCCGGTCCCAAGCCCTGCGCCCTCGGTTTGCGGGCCCAGCCTCCACGCGAAGCGAAACTGTCTCGCCCAAGGTGCCGCGGGATTCGGTAACAGAAACGGGACGGATTGGGCTGTCGCCCTCTTCGCTGCGCACGACTTACGATCCTGGACGGAAAAATAGCACAAAAGAAGAAAAGTGTCCTGAAACTGATGCAATCGTTCGATTTTGGGCTCCGAAAAAAGGCACAGCGAAGCGAAGCTTGGCTGTCCCGTCGTAGAGCTCTCGGAGAGCTTTCCAACAGTATGCTGTAGGCCGCGTAACTCCTTACGGATCAAAAGTTATGGGCTCCGGAGCGACGGAGACCAAGTGCCAAGCCCCACGCCCTCGGGGTGCGGGCCCAGCCTGTAGGGGAAACGAAGCTGTCTCGCCCAAGGTGCCGCGGTATTCAGTAACAAAAATGGGACGGATTGGGTAGTCGCCCTTTTCGCGGCGCATGACGTACGATCCGGGACGGAAAAACAGCGCAAAAGAAGAAAAGTGTCCCGAAACTGATGAAAACGTTCGATTTTGGGCTCCGTAAAAAGGTCCAGCGAAGCGAAGCTTGGCTGTCCCGTCGTAGAGCTCTCGGAGAGCTTTCCAACGGTATGTTGTGGGCCGCGTAACTCTTTACGGATCAAAAGTTATGGGCTCTGGAGCGACGGAGACCTGGTCCCAAGCCCCACGCTCTCGGTTTGCGGGCCCAGCCTCTAAGCAAAGCGAAGCTGTCTCGCCCAAGGTGCCGCTGGATTCGGTAACAAAAATGGGATGGATTGGGTTGTCGCCCTTTTCGCGGCGCACGACTTACGATCCGGGACGGAAAAATAGCACAAAAGAAGAAAAGTGGCCTGAAACTGATGAAATCGTTCGATTTTGTTCTCCGAAAAAAGGCACAGCGAAGCGAAGCTTGGCTGTCCCGCCGTAGAGCTCTCGGAGAGCTTTCCAACGGTATAATGTGGGCCGCGTAACTCTTTACGGATCAAAAGTTATGGGCTCTGGAGCGACGGAGACCTGGTCCCAAGCCCCACGCCCTCGGTTTGCGGGCCCAGCCTCTACGCGAAGCGAAGCTGTCACGCCCAAGGTGCCACGGGATTCGGTAACAAAAATGGGACGGATTGGGTTGTCGCCCTTTTCGCGGCGCACGACGTACGATCCGGGACGGAAAAACAGCGCAAAAGAAGAAAAGGGTAACGAAACTGATGAAAAGGGTCGATTTTGGGCTTCGAAAAAAGGCGCAGCGAAGCGTAGCTTGGCGGTGCTGTCGCAGAGCTCTCTGAGAGCTTTCCAACGGTATACTGTGGGCCGCGTAACTCTTTACGGATCAAAAGTGGTGGGCTCGGGAGCGACGGAGACCTGGACCCAAGCCCCACGCCCTCGGTTTGCGGGCCCAGCCTGTACGCGAAGCGAAGCTGTCTCGCCCAAGGTGCCGCGGGATTCGGTAACAAAAATGGGACGGATTGGGTTGTCGCCCTTTTCGCGGCGCACGACTTACGATCCGAGACGGAAAAATAGCACAAAAGAAGAAAAGTGTCCTGAAACTGATGAAATCGTTCGATTTTGGGCTACGAAAAAAGGCACAGCGAAGCAAAGCTTGGCTGTCCCGTCGTAGAGCTCTCGGAGAGCTTTCCAACGGTATACTGTGGGCCGCGTAACTCTTTACGGATCAAAAGTTATGGGCTCCGAAGCGACGGAGACCTGGTCCCTAGCCCCACGGCCTCGGTTTGCGGGCCCAGCCTCTACGCGAATCGAAGCTGTCTCACCCAAGGTGCCGTGGGATTCGGTAACAAAAATGGGACGGATTGGGTTGTCGCCCTTTTCGCGGCGCACGACGTACGATCCGGGACGGAAAAACAGCGCAAAAGAAGAAAAGTGTCCCGAAACGGATGAAAACGTTCGATTTTGGGCTCCGAAAAAAGGCACTGCGAAGCCTAGCTTGGATGTCCCGTCGTAGAGCTCTCGGAGAGCTTTCCAACGGTATACTGTGGGCCGCGTAACTCTTTACGGATCAAAAGATATGGGCTCCGAAGCGACGGAGACCTGGTCCCTAGCCCCACGGCCTCGGTTTGCGGGCCCAGCCTCTACGCGAATCGAAGCTGTCTCACCCAAGGTGCCGCGGGATTCGGTAACAAAAATGGGACGGATTGGGTTGTCGCCCTTTTCGCGGCGCACGACTTACGATCCGGGACGGAAAAATAGCACAAAAGAAGAAAAGTGTCCTGAAACTGATGAAATCGTTCGATTTTGGGCTACGAAAAAAGGCACAGTGAAACAAAGCTTGGCTGTCCCGTCGTAGAGCTCTCGGAGAGCTTTCCAACGGTATACTGTGGGCCGCGTAACTCTTTACGGATCAAAAGTTATGGGCTCCGGAGCGACGGAGACTTGGTCCCAAGCCCCGCGCCCTCGGTTTGTGGGCCCAGCCTCTACGCGAAGCGAAGCTGTCTCGCCCAAGGTGTCGCGGGATTCGGAAACATAAATGGGACGGATCGGGTTGTCGCCCTTTTCGCGGCGCACGACGTACGATCCGGGACGGAAAAATAACGTAAAAGAAGAAAAGTGTCCCGAAACTGATGAAAACGTTCGATTTTGGGCTCCGAAAAAAGGCCCAGTGAAGCAAATCTTGGCTGCCCCGTCGTAGAGCTCTCGGAGAGCTTTCCAACGGTATGCTGTCGGCCGCGTGACTCTTTACGGATCAAAAGTTATGGGCTTTGGAGCGACGGAGACCTGGTCCCAAGCCCCACGCCCTCGGTTTGCGGGCCCAGCCTCTACGCGAAGCGAAGCTGTCTCGCCCAAGGTGCCGCGGGATTCGGTAACAAAAATGGGACGGTTTGGGTTGTCGCCCTTTTCGCTGCGCACGACTTACGATCCGGGACGGAAAAATAGCACAAAAGAAGAAAAGTTTCCTGAAACTGATGAAATCGTTCGATTTTGGGCTCCGAAAAAAAGCACAGCAAAGCGAAGCTTGGCTGTCCCGTCGTAGAGCGCTCGGAGAGCTTTCCAACGGTATACTGTGGGCCGCGTAACTCTTTACGGATCAAAAGTTATGGGCTCTGGAGCGACGGAGACCTGGTCCCAAGCCCCACTCCCTCGGTTTGCGGGCCCAGCCTCTACGCGAAGCGAAGCTGTCTCGCCCAAGGTGCCGCGGGATTCGGTAACAAAAATGGGACGGATTGGGTTGTCGCCCTTTTCGCTGCGCACGACTTACGATCCGGGACGGAAAAATAGCACAAAAGAAGAAAAGTGTCCTGAAACTGATGAAATCGTTCGATTTTGGGATCCGAAAAAAGGAACAGCGAAGCGAGGCTTGTCTGGCCCGTCGTAGAGCTCTCGGAGAGCTTTCCAACGGGATGCTGTGGGCCGCGTAACTCTTTACGGATCAAAAGTTATGGGCTCCCGAGCGACGGAGACCTGGTCCCAACCCCCACGCCCTCGGTTTGCGGCCCCAGCCCCTCCGCGAATCGAAGCTGTCTCGCCCAAGGTACCGTGGGATTCGGTAACAAAAATGGGACGGATTGGGTTGTCGTCCTTTTCGCGGCGCGCGATGTACGATCTGGGAAGGAAAAACATCGCAAAAGAAGAAAAGTGTCCCGAAACTGATGAAAACGTTCGATTTTGGGCTCCGAAAAAAGGCACAGCGAAGCATAGCTTGGCTGTCCAGTCGTAGAGCTCTCGGAGAGCTTTCCAACGGTATGCTGTGGGCCGCGTAACTCTTTACGGATCAAAAGTTATGGGCTCCGGAGCGACGGAGACTTGGTCCCAAGCCCCACGCCCTCGGTTTGTGGGACCAGCCTCTATGCGAAGCGAAGCTGTCTCGCCCAAGGTGCCGCGGGATTCGGTAACAAAAATGGGATGGATTGGGTTGTCGCCCTTTTCGCGGCGCACGACGTACGATCTGGGACGGAAAAACAGCGCAAAAGAAGAAAAGTATCCCGAAACTGATGAAAACGTTCAATTTTGGGCACCGAAAAAAGGCCAGGCGAAGCAAAGCTTGCCTGCTCCGTCGTAGAGCTCTCGGAGAGCTTTCCAACGGTATGCTGTGGGCCGCGTAACTCCTTACGGATCAAAAGTTATGGGCTCTGGAGCGACGGAGACCTGGTCCCAAGCCCCACGCCCTCGGTTTGCGGGCCCAGCCTCTACGCGAAGCGAAGCTGTCTCGCCCAAGGTGCCGCGGGATTCGGTAACAAAAATGGGACGGATTGGGTTGTCGCCCTTTTCGCGGCGTACGACTTACGATCCGGGACGGAAAAATAGCACAAAAGAAGAAAAGTGTCCTGAAACTGATGAAATCGTTCGATTTTGGTCTCCGAAAAAAGGCACAGCGAAGCGAAGCTTGGCTGTCCCGTAGTAGAGCTCTCGGAGAGCTTTCCAACGGTATACTGTGGGCCGCGTAACTCTTTACGGATCAAAAGTTATGGGCTCCGGAGCGACGGAGACCTAGTCCCTAGCCCCACGCCCTCGGTTTGCGGGCCCAGCCTCTACGCGAAGCGAAGCTGTCTCGCCCAAGGTGCCGCGGGATTCGGTATCAAAAATGGGACGGATTGGGTTGTCGCCCTTTTCGCGGCGCACGACGTACGATCCGGGACGGAAAAATAGCACAAAAGAAGAAAAGTGTCCTGAAACTGATGAAATTATTCGATTTTGGGCTCCAAAAAAAGGCACAGCGAAGCAAAGCTTGGCTGTCCCGTCGTAGAGCTCTTGGAGAGCTTTCCAACGGTATGCTGTGGGCCGCGTAACTCTTTACGGATCAAAAGTTATGGGCTCCGGAGCGACGGAGACCTGGTCCCTAGCCCCACGCCCTCGGTTTGCGGGCCCAGCCTCTTCGCGAATCGAAGCTGTCTCGCCCAAGGTGCCGCGGGATTCGGTAACAAAAATGGGACGGATTGGGTTGTCGCCCTTTTCGCGGTGCACGACGTACGATCCGGGACGGAAAAACAGCATAAAAGAAGAAAAGTGTCCCGAAATTGATGAAAACGTTCGATTTTGGGCTCCGAAAAAAGGCACAGCGAAGCAGAACTTGGCTGTCCCGTCGTAGAGTTCTCGGAGAGCTTTCCAACGGTATACTGTGGGCCGCGTAACTCTTTACGGATCAAAAGTTATGGGCTCCGCAGCGACGGAGACTTGGTCCCAAGCCCCACGCCCTCGGTGTGCGGGCCCAGCCTCTACGCGAATCGAAGCTGTCTCGCCCAAGGTGCTGCGGGATTCGGTAACAAAAATGGGACAGATTGGGTTGTCGCCCTTTTCGCGGCGCACGACGTACGATCCGGGACGGAAAAACAGCGCAAAAGAAGAAAAGTGTCCCGAAACTGATGAAAACGTTCGATTTTGGGCTCTGAAAAAAGGCCCAGCGAAGCATAGCTTGGCTGTCCCGTCGTAGAGCTCTCGGAGAGCTTTCCAACGGTATACTGTGGGCCGCGTAACTCTTTACGAATCAAAAGTTATGGGCTCCGGGGCGACGGAGACTTGGTCGCAAGCCCCACGCCCTCGGTTTGCGGGCCCAGCCTCTACGCGAAGCGAAGCTGTCTCGCCCAAGGTGCCGCGGGATTCGGTAACAAAAATGGGACGGATTGGGTTGTCGCCCTTTTCGCGGCGCACGACGTACGATCCGTTACGGAAAAACAGCGCAAGAGAAGAAAAGTGCCCCGAAACTGATGAAAACGTTCGATTTGGGCTCCGAAAAAAGGCCCAGCTAAGCTTGGCTTGGCTGTCCCGTCGTAGAGCTCTCGGAGAGCTTTCCAACGGTATGCTGTGGACCGCGTAACTCTTTACGGATCAAAAGTTATGGGCTCCGGAGCGACGGAGACCTGGTCCCAAGCCCCACGCCCTCGGTTTGCGGGCCCAGCCTCTACGCGAATCGAAGCTGTCTCGCCCAAGGTGCTGCGGGATTCGGTAACAAAAATGGGACAGATTGGGCTGTCGCCCTGTTCGCGGCGCGCGACGTACGATCCGGGACGGAAAAACAGCGCAAAAGAAGAAAAGTGTCCCGAAACTGATGAAAACGTTCGATTTTGGGCTCCGAAAAAAGGCCCAGCGAAGTGAAGCTTAGCTGCCCCGTCGTAGAGCTCTCGGAGAGCTTTCCAACGGTATGCTGTGGGCCGCGTAACTCCTTACGGATCAAAAGTTATGGGCTCTAGAGCGACGGAGACCTGGTCCCAAGCCCCACGCCCTCGGTTTGCGGGCCCAGCCTCCACGCGAAGCGAAACTGTCTCGCCCAAGGTGCCGCGGGATTCGGTAACAAAAATGGGACGGATTGGGTTGTCGCACTTTTCGCGGCGCACGACTTACGATCCGGGACGGAAAAATAGCACAAAAGAAGAAAAGTGTCCTGAAACTGATGAAATCGTTCGATTTTGGGCTCCGAAAAAAGGCACAGCGAAGCGAAGCTTGGCTGTCCCGTCGTAGAGCTCTCGGAGAGCTTTCCAACGGTATACTGTGGGCCGCGTAACTCTTTACGGATCAAAAGTTATGGGCTCTGGAGCGACAGAGACCTGGTCCCAAGCCCCACGCCCTCGGTTTGCGGGCCCAGCCTCTACGCGAATCGAAGCTGTCTCACCCAAGGTGCCGCGGGATTCGGTAACAAAAATGGGACGGATTGGGTTGTCGCCCTTTTCGCGGCGCACGACGTACGATCCGGGACGGAAAAACAGCGCAAAAGAAGAAAAGTGTCCCGAAACTGATGAAAACGTTCGATTTTGGGCTCCGAAAAAAGGCCCAGCGAAGCATAGCTTGGCTGTCCCGTCGTAGAGCTCTCGGAGAGCTTTCCAACGGTATGCTGTGGGCCGCGTAACTCTTTACGGATCAAAAGTTATGGGCTCCGGAGCGACGGAGACCTGGTACCAAGCCCCACGCCCTCGGTTTGTGGGCCCAGCCTCTACGCCAAGCGAAGCTATCTCGCCCAAGGAGCCGCGGGATTCGGTAACAGAAATGGGACGGATAGGTTGTGGCCCTTTTCTCGGCGCATGTCGTACGATCCGGGACGGAAAAACAGCGCAAAAGAAGAAAAGTGTCCCGAAACTGATGAAAACGTTCGATTTTGGGCTCCGAAAAAAGGCCCAGCGGAGCGAAGGTTGGCTGGCCCGTCGTAGAGCGCTCGGAGGGCTTTCCAACGGTATGCTGTGGGCCGCGTAACTCTTTACGGATCAAAAGTTATGGGCTCCGGAGCCACGGAGACCTGGTACCAAGCCCCACGCCCTCGGTTTGTGGGCCCAGCCTCTACGCGAAGCGAAGCTGTCTCGCCCAAGGTGCCGCGGGATTCGGTAACAAAAATGGGACGGATTGGGTTGTCGCCCTTTTCGCGGCGCACGACGTACGATCCGGGACGGAAAAACAGCGCAAAAGAAGAAAAGTGTCACGAAACTGATGAAAACGTTCGATTTTGGGCTCCGAAAAAAGGCCCAGCGAAGCACAGCTTGGCTGCCCCGTCGTAGAGCTCTCGGAGAGCTTTCCAACGGTATGCTGTGGGCCGCGTAACTCTTTACGGATCAAAAGTTATGGGCTCTGGAGCGACGGAGACTTGGTCCCAAGCCCCACGCCCTCGGTTTGCGGGCCCAGCCTCTACGCGAAGCGAAGCTATCTCGCCCAAGGTGCCACGGGATTCGGTAACAAAAATGGGACGGATTGGGTTGTCGCCCTTTTCGCGGCGCACGACTTACGATCCGGGACGGAAAAATAGCATAAAAGAAGAAAAGTGTCCTGAAACTGATGAAATCGTTCGATTTTGGGCTCCGAAAAAAGGCACAGCGAAGCGAAGCTTGGCTGTGCCGTAGTAGAGCTCTCGGAGAGCTTTCCAACGGTATGTTGTGGGCCGCGTAACTCTTTACGGATCAAAAGTTATGGGCTCCGGAGCGACGGAGACTTGGTCCCAAGCCCCACGCCCTCGGTTTGTGGGCCCAGCCTCTACGCGAAGCGAAGCTGTCTCGCCCAAGGTGCCGCGGGATTCGGTAACAAAAATGGGACGGATTGGGTTGTCGCCCTTTTCGCGGCGCACGACGTACGATCCGGGACGGAAAAACAGCGCAAAAGAAGAAAAGTATCCCGAAACTGATGAAAACGTTCGATTTTATTCTCCGAAAAAAGGCACAGCGAAGCTAAGCTTGGCTGTCTCGTCGTAGACCTCCCGGAGAGCTTTCCAACGGTCTGCTGCGGGCCGCGTAACTCTTTACGGATCAAAAGTTATGGGCTCCGGAGCGACGGAGACCTGGTACCAAGCCCCACGCCCTCGGTTTGTTGGCCCAGCTTCTACGCGAAGCCAAGCTGTCTCGCCCAAGGTGCCGCGGTATTCGGTAACAAAAATGGGACGGATTGGGTTGTCGCCCTTTTCGCGGCGCATGACGTACGATCCGGGACGGAAAAACAGCGCAAAAGAAGAAAAGTGTCCTGAAACTGATGAAATCATTCGATTTTGGGCTCTGAAAAAAGGCACAGCGAAGCGAAGCTTGGCTGTCCCTTCGTAGAGCTCTCGGAGAGCTTTCCAACGGTATACTGTGGGCCACGTAACTCTTTACCGATCAAAAGTTATGGGCTCCGGAGCGATGGAGACCTGGTCTCAAGCCCCACGCCCTCGGTTTGCGGGCCCAGCCTCTACGCGAAGCGACGCTGTCTCGCCCAAGGTGCCGCGGGATTCGGTAGCAAAAATGGGACGGATTGGGAGGGCGCCCTGTTCGCGGCGCACGACGTACGATCCGGGACGGAAATATAGCGCAAAAGAAGAAAAGTGTCCCGAAACTGATGAAAACGTTCGATTTTGGGCTCTGAAAAAAGGCACAGCGAAGCATAGCATGGCTGTACCGTCGTAGAACTCTCGGAGAGCTTTCCAACAGTATGCTGTGGGCCACGTAACTCTTTACGGATAAAAAGTTATGGGCTCCGGAGCGACGGAGACCTGTTCCCAAGTCCCGCGCCCTCGGCTTGCGGGCCCAGCCTCCACGCGAAGCGAAGCTGTCTAGCCCAAGGTGCCGCGGGATTCGATAACAGAAATGGGGCGGATTGTGTTGTCGCCCTTTTCGCGACGCACGACGCACGATCCGGGACCGAAAAACATCTTCAAAGCAGAAAAGTGCCTCGAAACTGATGAAAACGAGCGATTTTGGGCTCCGAAAAAAGGTACAGCGAAGCTTAGCTTGGCTGTCCTTTCGTAGAGCTCTCTGAGAGCTTTCCAACGGTATGCTGTGGGCCGCGTAACTCTTTACGGATCGAAAGTTATGGGCACTGGTACGACGGAGTCCTGGTCACTAGTCGCACACCCTCGGTTTGCGGGCCCAGCCTCTACGCGAAGCGAAGCTGTCTCGCCCAAGGTGCCGCGGGATTCGGTAATAAAAATGGGACGGATTGGGTTGTCGCCCTTTTCGCGGCGCACGACTTACGATCCGGGACGGAAAAATAGCACAAAAGAAGAAAAGTGTCCTGAAACTGATGAAATCGTTCGATTTTGGGCTCCGAAAAAAGGCACAGCGAAGCAAAGCTTGGCTGTCCCGTAGTAGAGCTCTCGGAGAGCTTTCCAACGGTATACTGTGGGCCGCGTAACTCTTTACGGATCAAAAGTTATGGGCTCTAGAGCGACGGAGACTTGGCCGCAAGCCCCACGCCCTCGGTTTGCGGGCCCAGCCTCTACGCAAATCGAAGATGTCTCGCCCAAGGTGCTGCGGGATTCGGTAACAAAAATGGGACGGATTGGGTTGTCGCCCTTTTCGCGGCGCACGACGTACGATCTGGGACGGAAAAACAGCGCGAAAGAAGAAAAGTATCCCGAAACTGATGAAAACGTTCGATTTTGGGCTCCGAAAAAAGGCCCAGCGAAGCACAGCTTGGCTGCCCCGTCGTAGAGCCCTCGGAGAGCTTTCCAACGGTATGCTGTGGGCCGCGTAACTCCTTACGGATCAAAAGTTATGGGCTCCGGAGCGAGGGAGACCTGGTACCAAGCCCCATGCCCTCGATTTGTGGGCCCAGCCTCTACGCGAAGCGAAGCTATCTCGCCTAAGGTGCCGCGGGATTCGGTAACAAAAATGGGACGGATCGGGTTGTCGCCCTTTTCGCGGCGCACGACGTACGATCCGGGACGGAAAAACAGCGCAAAAGAAGAAAAGTGTCTCGAAACTGATGAAAACGTTCGATTTTGGGCTCCAAAAAAAGGCCCAGCGAAGCAAAGCGTAGCTGCCCCGTCGTATAGCTCTCGGAGCGCTTTCCAACGGTATGCTGTGGGCCGCGTAACTCTTTACGGATCAAAAGTTATGGGCTCCGGAGCCACGGAGACCTGGTACCAAGCCCCACGCCCTCGGTTTGTGGGCCCAGCCTCTACGCGAAGCGAAGCTGTCTCGCCCAAGGTGCCGCGGGATTCGGTAACAAAAATGGGACGGATTGGGTTGTCGCCCTTTTCGCGGCGTACGACTTACGATCCGGGACGGAAAAATAGCACAAAAGAAGAAAAGTGTCCTGAAACTGATGAAATCGTTCGATTTTGGCCTCCGAAAAAAGGCACAGCGAAGCAAAGCTTGGCTGTCCCGTCGTAGAGCTCTCGGAGAGCTTTCCAACGGTATACTGTGGGCCGCGTAACTCTTTACGGATCAAAAGTTATGGGCTCCGGAGCGACGGAGACCTAGTCCCTAGCCCCACGCCCTCGGTTTGCGGGCCCAGCCTCAACGTGAAGCCAAGTTGTCTCGCCCAAGGCGCCGCGGGATTCGGTAACACAAACGGGACGAAGTGGGGTGTCGCCCTATTCGCGGCGCGCGACGTGCGATCCGGGACGGAAAAATAGCACAAAAGAAAAAAAGTGTCTTGAAACTGATGAAATCATTCGATTTTGGGCTCCGAAAAAAGGCACAGTGAAGCGAAGCTTGGCTGTCTCGTCGTAGAGCTCTCGGAGAGCTTTCCAACGGTATACTGGGGGCCGCGTAACTCTTTACGGATCAAAAGTTCTGGGCTCCGGAGCGACGGAGACCTGGTCCCTAGCCCCACGCCCTCAGTTTGCGGGCCCAGCCTCTACGCGAATCGAAGCTGTCTCACCCAAGGTGCCGCGGGATTCGGTAACAAAAATGGGACGGATTGGGTTGTCGCCCTTTTCGCGGCGCACGACGTACGATCCGGGACGGAAAAACAGCGCAAAAGAAGAAAAATGTCCCGAAACTGATGAAAACGTTCGATTTTGGGCTCCGAAAAAAGGCCCAGGGAAGCTCTCCTTTTCTGCCCCGTCGTAGAGCTCTCGGAGAGCTTTCCAACGGTATACTGTGAGCCGCGTAACTCTATCCGGATCAAAAGGTATGGGCTCCGGAGCGACGGAGACCTGGGCCCTAGCCCCACGCCCTCGGTTTGCGTGCCCAGCCTCTACGCGAATCGAAGCTGTCTCGCCCAAGGTGCCGCGGGATTCGGTAACAAAAATGGGATGGATTGGGTTATCGCCCTTTTCGCGGCGCACGACGTACGATCCGGGACGGAAAAACAGCGCGAAAGAAGAAAAGTGTCCTGAAACTGATGAAAACGTTCGATTTTGGGCTCCGAAAAAACGCCCAGAGAAGCAAAGCCTGCTGTCCCGTCGTAGAGCTCTCGAAGAGCTTTCCAACGGTATGCTGTGGGCCGCGTAACTCTTTACGGATCAAAATTTATGGGCTCCGGAGCGACGGAGACCTGGTACCAAGCCCCACGCCCTCAGTTTGTGGGCCCAGCCTCTACGCGAAGCGAAGCTGTCTCGCCCAAGGTGCCGCGGGATTCGGTAACAAAAATCGGACGGATTGGGTTGTCGCCCTTTTTGCGGCGCATGACGTACGATCCGGGACGGAAAAACAGCGCAAAAGAAGAAAAATGTCCTGAAACTGATGAAAACGTTCGATTTTGGGCTCCAAAAAGAGGCACAGTGAAGCGAAGCTTGGCTGTCCCGTCGTAGAGCTCTCGGAGAGCTTTCCAACGGTATACTGTGGGCCGCGTAACTCTTTACGGATCAAAAGTTATGGGCTCCGGAGCGACGGATACCTGGTCCCAAGCCCCCCGCCCTCGGTTTGCGGGCCCAGCCTCTACGCGAAGCGAAGCTGTCTCGCCCAAGGTGCCGCGGGATTCGGTAACAAAAATGGGACGGATTGGGTTGTCGACCTTTTCGCGGCGCACGACGTACGATCCGGGACGGAAAAACAGCGCACAAGAAGAAAAGTGTCCCGAAACTGATGAAAACGATCGATTTTGGGCTCCTAAAAAAGGCACAGCGAAGCATAGCTTGGCTGTCCCTTCGTAGAGCTCTCGGATAGCATTCCAACGGTTTGCTGTGGGGGGCGTCACTCTTTACGGATCAAAAGTTATGGGCTCCGGAGCAACGGAGACTTGGTCGCAAGCCCCACGCCCTCGGTTTGCGGGCCCAGCCTCTAGGTGAAACGAAGCTGTCTCACCCAAGGTGCCGCGGGATTCGGTAACAAAAATGGGACGGATTGGGATGTCGCACTTTTCACGGCCCACGACGTACGATCCGGGACGGAAAAACAGCGCGAAAGAAGAAAAGTTCCCCGAAACTGATGAAAACGTTCGATTTTGGGCTTCGAAAAAAGGCCCAGCGAAGCAAAGCTTGGCTTCCCCTTCGTAGAGCTCTCGGAGAGCTTTCCAACGGTATGCTGTGAGCCGCGTAACTCCTTACGGATCAAAAGTTATGCGCTCCGGAGCGACGGAGACCTGGTCCCAAGCCCCGCGCCCTCGGTTAGCGGGCCAAGCCTCTAGATGAAGCGAAGTTGCCCTGCCCAAGGTGCCGCGGGATTCGGTAACAAAAATGGGATGGATTGGTTTGTCGCCCTTTTTGCGGCGCACGACGTACGATCCGGGACGGAAAAACAGCGCGAAAGAAGAAAAATATCCCGAAACTGATGAAAACGTTCGATTTTGGGATCCGAAAAAAGGCCCAGCAAAGTAAAGCTTGCTGTCCCGTCGTAGAGCTCTCGGAGAGCTTTCCAACGGTATGCTGTGGGCCGCGTAACTCTTTACGGATCAAAAGTTAGGGGCTCCGGAGCGACGGAAACCTGGGACCAAGCCCCACGCCCTCGGGTTGTGGGCCCAGCCCCGACGCGAAGCGAAGCTGTCTCCCCCAAGGTGCCGCGGGATTCGGTAACAAAAATGGGACGGATTGGGTTGTCGCCCTTTTCGCGGCGCACACCGTACGATCCGGGACGGAAAAACAGCGCAAAAGAACAAAAATGTCCCAAAACTGATGAAAACCTTCGAATTTCGGCTCCGAAAAAAGGCCCAGCAAAGCAATGCTTCGCTGTCCCATCGTAGATCTCTCGGAGAGCTTTCCAACCGTATACTGTCGGCCGCGTAACACTTTACGGATCAAAAGTTATGGGCTCTAGAGCGACGGAGACCTGGTCCCAAGCCCCACGCCCTCGGTTTGCGTGCCCAGCCTCTACGCGAAGCGAAGCTGTCTCGCCTAAGCTGCCGCGGGATTCGGTAACAAAAATGGGACGGATTGGGTTGTCGCCCTTTTCGCGGCGCACGACGTACGATCCGGGACGGAAAAACAGCGCGAAAGATTAAAAATGTCCCGAAACTGATGAAAACGTTCGATTTTGGGCTCCGAAAAAAGGCCCAGTGAAGCAAAGCCTGCTGTCCCGTCGTAGAGCTCTCGGAGAGCTTTCCAACGGTATTCTGTGGGCCGCGTAACTCTTTACGGATCAAAAGTTATGGGCTCCGGAGCGACGGAGACCTGGTACCAAGCCCCACGCCCTCAGTTTGTGGGCCCAGCCTCTACGCGAAGCGAAGCTGTCTCGCCCAAGGTGACGCGGGATTCGGTAATAGAAATGGGACGGATTGGGTTGTCTCCCTTTTCGCGGTGCACGACGGACGATCCGGGACGAAAAACACTGCAAAAGAAGAAAAGTGCCCCGAAACTGATAAAAACGTTCGATTTTGGACTCCGAAAAAAGGCCCAGCAAAGCAAAGCTTGGATGCCCCGTCGTAGAGCTCTCGGAGAGCTTTCCAACGGTATGCTGTGGGCTGCATAACCCCTTCCGGATCAAAAGTTATGGGCTCCGGAGCGACAGAGACCTGGTACTAAGCCCCACGTCCTCGGTTTGTGGGCCCAGCCTCTACGCGAAGCGAAACTGTCTCGCCCAAGGTGCCGCGGTATTCGGTAACAAAAATGGGACGGATTGGGTTGTCGACCTTTTTGCGGCGCATGACGTACGATCCGGGACGGAAAAACAGCGCAAAAGAAGAAAAGTATCCCGAAACTGATGAAAATGTTCGATTTTGGGCTCTGAAAAAAGGCCCAGCGAAGCAAAGCTTGGCTGCCCCATCGTAGAGCTCTCGGAGAGCTTTCCAACGGTATGCTGTCGGCCGCGTAACTCCTTACGGATCAAAAGTTATGGGCTCTGGAGCGACGGATACCTGGTCCAAAGCCCCACGCACTCGGTTTGCGGGCCCAGCCTCTAGGTGAAGCAAATTTGTCTCGCCCAAGGTGCCGCGGGATTCGGTAACAGAAATGGGACGGATCGGGTTGTCGCCCTTTTCGCGTCGCACGACGTACGATCCGGGACGGAAAAACAGCGCAAAAGAAGAAAAGTGTCCCGAAACTGATGAAAACGTTTGATTTTGGGCTCCGAAAAAAGGCCCAGTGAAGCATAGCTTAACTGTACCGTCGTAGAACTCTCAGAGAGCTTTCCAACGGTATGCTGTGGGCCACGTAACTCTTTACGGATCAAAAGTTATGGGCTCTGGAGCGACGGAGACCTGGTCACAAACCCCAAGCCCTCGGTTTGCGGGCCCAACCTCTACGCGAAGCGAAGCTGTCTCGCCCAAGGTGCCACGCGATTCAGTAATAAAAATGGGACGGATTGGGTTGTCGCCCTTTTCGCGACGCACGACGTACGATCCAGGCAGGAAAAACAGCGCACAAAAGAAAAGTGTCCCGAAACTGATGAAAACGATCGATTTTGGGCCCCGAAAAAAGGACCAGCGAAGCAAAGCTTGGCTGCCCCGTCATAGAGCTCTCGGAGAGCTTTCCAACGGTATGCTGTGGGCCGCGTAACTCTTTACGGATCAAAAGTTATGGGCTCCGGAGCGACGGAGACCTGGTCCCAAGCCCCACGCCCTCGGTTTGCAAGCCCAGCCTCTATGTGAAGCAAAGCTGTCTCGCCCAAGGTGCCGCGGGATTCGGTAAAAAAAATCGGACGGATTGGGTTGTCGCCCTTTTCATGGCGCATGACGTACGATCCGGGACGGAAAAACAGCGCGAAAGAAGAAAAGTTTCCCAAATCTGAAGAAAACGTTCGATTTTGGGCTCCAAAAAAAGGCCCAGCGAAGCGAAGCTTGGCTGTCCCATAGTAGAGCTCTCGGAGAGCTTTCCAACGGTATGCTGTGGGCCGCGTAACTCTTTACGGATCAAAAGTTATGGGCTCCGGTGCGACGGAGACCTGGTACCAAGCCCCACGCCCTCGGTTTGTGGGCCCAACCTCTACGCGAAGCGAAGCCGTCTCGCCCAAGGTACCGCGGTATTCGGTAACAAAAATTGGACGGATTGGGTTGTCGCCCTTTTTGCGGCGCATGACGTACGATCCGGGACGGAAAAACAGCGCAAAAGAAGAAAAATGTCCCGAAACTGATGAAAAAGTTCAATTTTGGGCTTCGAAAAAAGGCCCAGCGAAGCAAATCTTGGCTGTCCCATCGTAGAGCTCTCGGAGAGCTTTCCAACGGTATGCTGTCGGCCGCGTAACTACTTACGGATCAAAAGTTATGGGCTCCGGAGCGACGGAGACCTGGTCCCAAGCCCCACGCCCTCGGTTTGCGGGCCCAGCCTCCACGCGAAGCGAAGCTGTCTCGCCCAAGGTGCCGCGGGATTCGGTAACAGAAACGGGACAGATTGGGCTGTCGCCCTGTTCGCGGCGCGCGACGTACGATCCGGGACGGAAAAACAGCGCAAAAGAAGAAAAGTGTACCGAAACTGATGAAAACGTTCGATTTTGGGCTCCGAAAAAAGGCCCAGCGAAGCACAGCTTGGCTGCCCCGTCGTAGAGCTCTTGGAGAGCTTTCCAACGGGATGCTGTGGGCGGGGTAACTCCTTACGGATCAAAAGTTATGGGCTCCAGAGCGACGGAGACTTGGTCGCAAGCCCCACGCCCTCGGTTTGCGGGCCCAGCCTCTACGCGAATCGAAGCTGTCTCGCCCAAGGTGCCGCGGGATTCGGTAACAGAAATGGGACGGATTGGGTTGTCGCCCTATTCGCGGCGCGCGCCGTACGATCCGGGACGGAAAAACAGCGCAAAAGAAGAAAAGTGTACCGAAACTGATGAAAACGTTCGATTTTGGGCTCCGAAAAAAGGCCCAGCGAAGCACAGCTTGGCTGCCCCGTCGTAGAGCTCTCGGAGAGCTTTCCAACGGTATGCTGTGGGCCGCGTAACTCTTTACGGATCAAAAGTTATGGGCTCCGGAGCGACGGAGACTTGGTCGCAAGCCCTACGCCCTCGGTTTGCGGGCCCAGCCTCTACGCGAAGCGAAGCTGTCTCGCCCAAGGTGCCGCGGGATTCGGTAACAAAAATGGGACGGATTGGGTTGTCGCCCTTTTCGCGGCGCACGACGTACGATCCGGGACGGAAAAATAGCGCGAAAGAAGAAAAGTGTCCTGAAACTGATGAAAACGTTCGATTTTGGGCTCCGAAAAAAGGCACAGCGAAGAATAGCTTGGCTGTCCTGTCGTAGAGCTCTCGGAGAGCTTTCCAACGGTATGCTGTGGGCCGCGTAACTCTTTGCGGATCAAAAGTTATGGGCTCCGGAGCGACGGAGACTTGGCCGCAAGCCCCACGCCCTCGGTTTGTGGGCCCAGCCTCTACGCGAAGCGAAGCTGTCTCGCCCAAGGTTCCGCGGGATTCGGTAACAAAAATGGGACGGATTGGGTTGTCGCCCTTTTCGCGGCGCACGACATACGATTCGGGACGGAAAAACAGCGCAACAGAAGAAAAGTGTCCCGAAACTGATGAAAATGTTCGATTTTGGGCTCCGAAAAAAGGCACAGCGAAGCAAAGCTTGGCTGTCCCGTCGTAGAGCTCTCGAAGAGCTTTCCAACGGTATGCTGTGGGCCGCGTAACTCTTTACGGATCAAAAGTTATGGGCTCCGGAGCGACGGAGACCTGGTACCAAGCCCCACGCCCTCGGTTTGTGGGCCCAGCCTCTACGCGAAGCGAAGCTGTCTCGCCCAAGGTGCCGCGGGATTCGGTAACAAAAATGGGACGGATTGGGTTGTCGCCCTTTTTGCGGCGCACGACGTACGATCCGGGACGGAAAAACAGCGCAAAAGAAGAAAAATGTCCTGAAACTGATGAAAACGTTCGATTTTGGGCTCCGAAAAAAGGCCCAGCGAAGGAAAGCGTAGCTGTCCCGTCGTATAGCTCTCGGAGAGCTTTCCAACGGTATGCTGTGGGCCGCGTAACTCTTTACGGATCAAAAGTTATGGGCTCCGGAGCCACGGAGACCTGGTACCAAGCCCCACGCCCTCGGTTTGTGGGCCCAGCCTCTACGCGAAGCGAAGCTGTCTCGCCCAAGGTGCCGCGGTATTCGGTAACAAAAATGGGACGGATTGGGTTGTCGCCCTTTTCGCGGCGCACGACGTACGATCCGGGATGGAAAAACAGCGCAAAAGAAGAAAAATGTCCCGAAACTGATGAAAACATTCGATTTTGGGCTCCGAAAAAAGGCCCAGCGAAGCGAAGCTTGGCTGTCCCGTCGTAGAGTTCTCGGAGAGCTTTCCAACGTTATACTGTGGGCCGCGTAACTCTTTACGGATCAAAAGTTATGGGCTCTGGAGCGACGGAGACCTGGTCCCATGCCCCACGCCCTCGGTTTGCGGGCCCAGCCTCTACGCGAAGCGAAGCTGTCTCGCCCAAGGTGCCGCGGGATTCGGTAACAAAAATGGGATGGATTAGGGTGTTGTCCTTTTCGCAGCGCACGAGTTACGATCCGGGACGGAAAAATAGAGCGAAAGAAGAAAAATGTCCCAAAACTGATGAAAACGTTCAATTTTGGGCTCCGAAAAAAGGCCCAGCGAAGCAAAGCGTAGCTGTCCCGTCGTAGAGCTCTCGGAGAGCTTTCCAACGGTATGCTGTGGGCCGCGTAACTCTTTACGGATCAAAAGTTATGGGCTCCGGAGCGACGGAGACTTGGTCTCAAGCCCCACGCCCTCGGTTTGTGGGCCCAGCCAATACGTGAAGCGAAGCTATCTCGGCCAAGGTGCCGCGGGATTCGGTAACATAAATGGGACGGATTGGGTTGTCGCCCTTTTCGCGGCGCACAACGTACGATCCGGGACGGAAAAACAGCGCGAAAGAAGAAAAATGTCCCGAAACTAATGAAAACGTTCAATTTTGGGCTACGAAAAAAGGCCCAGCGAAGCAAAGCGTAGCTGTCCCGTCGTAGAGCTCTCGGAGAGCTTTCCAACGGGATGCTGTGGGCCGCGTAACTCTTTACGGATCAAAAGTTATTGGCTCCGGAACGACGGAGACTTGGTACCAAGCCCCACGCCCTCGGTTTGTGGGCCCAACCTCTACGCGAAGCGAAGCTGTCTCGCCCAAGGTGCCGCGGGATTCGGTAACAAAAATGGGACGGATTGGGTTGTCGCCCTTTTCGCGGCGCACGACGTACGATCCGGGACGGAAAAACAGCCCAAAAGAAGAAAAATGCCCCGAAACTGATGAAAACGTTCGATTTTGGGCTCCGAAAAAAGGCACAGCGAAGCTAAGCTTGGCTGTCCCGTCGTAGAGCTCTCGGAGAGCTTTCCAACGGTATACTGTGGGCCGCGTAACTCTTTACGGATCAAAAGTTATGGGCTCCGGAGCGACGGAGACCTGGTACCAAGCCCCCCGCCCTCGGTTTGTGGGCCCAGCCTCTACGCGAAGCGAAGCTGTCTCGCCCAAGGTGCCACGGGATTCGGTAACAAAAATGGGATAGATTGGGTTGTCGTCCTTTTCGCTGCTCACGACGTACTATCCGGGATGGAAAAACAGCGTAAAAGAAGAAAAGTGTCCCGAAACTAATAAAAATGTTCAATTTTGGGCTCCGAAAAAAGGCCTAGCGAAGCGAGCTTGGCTGCGCCCGTCGTAGAGCTCTTGGAGAGCGTTTCAATGGTACACTGTGCGCTGCGTAACTCCTTACGGATCAAAAGTTATGGGCTCCGGAGCTACGGAGACCTGGTCCCAAGCCCCACGCCCTAGGTTTGCGGGCCCAGCCTCTACGGGAAGCGAAGGTGTCTCGCCCAAGGTGCCACGGGATTCGGTAACAAAAATGGGACGGATTGGGTTGTCGCCCTTTTCGCGGCGCACGACGTACGATCCGGGACAGAAAAACAGCGCAAAAGAAGAAAAGTGTCCTGAAACTGATGAAATCGTTCGATTTTGGGCTCCGAAAAAAGGCCCAGCAAAGCAAAGCTTAGCTGTCCCGTCGTAGAGCTCTCGGAGAGCTTTCCAACGGTATACTGTGGGCCGCGTAACTCTTTACGGATCAAAAGTTATGGGCTCCGGAGCGACGGATACCTGGTACCAAGCCCCACGGCCTCGGTTTGTGGGCCCAGCCTCTACGCGAAGCGAAGCTGTCTCGCCCAAGGTGCCGCGGGATTCGGTAACAAAAATGGGACGGATTGGGTTGTCGCCCTTTTCGCGGCGCACGACGTACGATCCGGGACGAAAAAACAGCGCAAAAGAAGAAAAGTGTCCCGAAACTGATGAAAACGTTCGATTTTGGGCTCCGAAAAAAGGCCCAGCAAAGCTAAGCTTGGCTGTCCCATCGTAGAGCTCTCGGAGAGCTTTCCAACGGTATGCTCTGGGCCGCGTAACTCTTTACGGATCAAAAGTTATGGGCTCCGGAGCGACGGAGACCTGGTACCAAGCCCCACGCCCTCGGTTTGTGGGCCCAGCCTCTACGCGAAGCGAAGCTGTCTCGCCCAAGGTGCCGCGGGATTCGATAACAAAAATGGGACGGATTGGGTTGTCGTCCTTTTCGCGGCGCACGACGTACGATCCGGGACGGAAAAACAGCGCAAAAGAAGAAAAGTATCCCGAAACTGATGAAAACGTTCGATTTTGGGCTCCGAAAAAAGGCACAGCCAAGCATAGCGTAGCTGTCCCGTTGTAGAGCTCTCGGAGAGCTTTCCAACGGTATGCTGTGGGCCGCGTAACTCTTTACGGATCAAAAGTTATGGGCTACGGAGCGACGGAGACTTGGTCGCAAGCCCCACGCCCTCGGTTTGCGGGCCCAGCCTCTACGTGAAGCGAAGCTGTCTCGCCCAAGGTGCCGCGGGATTCGGTAATAGAAATGGAACGGATCGGGTTGTCGCCCTTTTCGCGGCGCACGACGTACGATCCGGGACGGAAAAACAGCGCAAAAGAAGAAATGTGTCCCGAAACTGATGAAAACGTTCGATTTTGGGCTCCGAAAAAAGGCCCAGCGAAGCACAGCTTGGCTGCCCCGTCGTAGAGCTCTCGGAGAGCTTTCCAACGGTATGCTGTGGGCCGCGTAACTCCTTACGGATCAAAAGTTATGGGCTCCGGAGCGACGGAGACCTGGTCCCAAGCCCCGCGCCCTCGGTTTGCGGGCCCCGCCTCCACCCGAAGCGAGGCTGTCTCGCCCAAGGTGCCGCGGGATTCGGTAACAGAAACGGGACGGATTGGGCTGTCGCCCTATTCGCGGCGCGCGCCGTACGATCCGGGACGGAAAAACAGCGCAAAAGAAGAAAAGTGTCCCGAAACTGATGAAAACGTTCGATTTTGGGCTCCGAAAAAAGGCCCAGCGAAGCTCAGCTTCGCTGTCCCGTCGTAGAGCTCTCGGAGAGCTTTCCAACGGTATGCTGTGGGCCGCGTAACTCTTTACGGATCAAAAGTTATGGGCTCCGGAGCGACGGAGACCTGGTACCAAGCCCCACGCCCTCGGTTTGTGGGCCCAGCCTCCACGCGAAGCGAAGCTGTCTCGCCCAAGGTGCCGCGGGATTCGATAACAGAAATGGGGCGGATTGTGTTGTCGCCCTTTTCGCGACGCACGACGCACGATCCGGGACCGAAAAACAGCGCGAAAGAAGAAAAGTGTCCCGAAACTGATGAAAACGTTCGATTTTGGGCACCGAAAAAAGTCCCAGCGAAGCTTAGCTTGGCTGCCCCGTCGTAGAGCTCTCGGAGATCTTTCCAACGGTATGCTGTGGACCGCGTAACTCTTTACGGATCAAAAGTTATGGGCTCCGGAGCGACGGAGACCTGGTCCCAAGCCCCACGCCCCCAGTTTGCGGGCCCAGCCTCTACGCGAAGCGAAGCTGGCTCGCCCAAGGTGCCGCGGAATTCGGTAACAAAAATGGGACGGATTGGATTGTCGCCCTTTTCGCGGCGCACGACGTACGATCCGGGACGGAAAAACAGCGCAAACGAAAAAAAGTGTCCCGAAACTGATGAAAACGTTCCATTTTGGCCTCCGAAAAAAGGCACAGCGAAGCATAGCTTGGCTATCCCGTCGTAGAGCTCTCGGAGAGCTTTCCAACGGTATGCTGTGGGCCGCGTAACTCTTTACGGATCAAAAGTTATGGGCTCCGGAGCGACGGAGACCTGGTACCAAGCCCCACGCCCTCGGTTTGTGGGCCCAGCCTCTACGCGAAGCGAAGCTGTCTCGCCCAAGGTGCCGCGGGATTCGGTAACAAAAATGGGACAGATTGGGTTGTCGCCCTTTTAGCGGCGCACGACGTACGATCCGGGACGGAAAAACAGCGCAAAAGAAGAAAAGTGTCCCGAAATTGATGAAAACGTTCGATTTTGGGCTCCGAAAAAAGGCGCAGCGAAGCACAGCTTGGCTGCCCCGTCGTAGAGCTCTCGGAGAGCTTTCCAACGGTATGCTGTGGGCCGCGTAACTCTTTACGGATCAAAAGTTATGGGCTCCGGAGCGACGGAGACCTGGTACCAAGCCCCACGCCCTCAGTTTGTGGGCCCAGCCTCTACGCGAAGCGAAGCTGTCTAGCCCATGGTGCCGCGGGATTCGGTAACAAAAATGGGACGGATTGGGTTGCCGCCCTTTTCGCGGCGCACGACGTACGATCCGGGATGGAAAAACAACGCAAAAGAAGAAAAGTGTCCCGAAACTGATGAAAACGTTCGATTTTGGGCTCCGAAAAAAGGAACAGCGAAGCAAAGCTTGGCTGTCCCGTCGTAGAGCTCTCGGAGAGCTTTCCAACGGTATGCTGTGGGCCGCGTAACTCTTTACGGATCAAAAGTTATGGGCTCCGGTGCGACGGAGACCTGGTACCAAGCCCCACGCCCTCGGTTTGTGGGCCCAGCTCTACGCGAAGCGAAGCTGTCTCGCCCAAGGTGCCGCGGGATTCGGTAACAAAAATGGGACGGATTGGGTTGTCGCCCTTTTTGCGGCGCACGACGTACGATCCGGGACGGAAAAACAGCGCAAAAGAAGAAAAGTGTCCTAAAACTGATGAAATCTTTCGATTTTGGGCTCCGAAAAAAGGCACAGCGAAGCATAGCTTGGCTGTCCCGTCGTAGAGCTCTCGGAGAGCTTTCGAACGGTATACTGTGGGCCGCGTAAATCTTTACGGATCAAAAGTTATGGGCTCCGGAGCGACGGAGACTTGGTCGCAAGCCCCACGCCCTCGGTTTGCGGGCCCAGCCTCTACGCGAATCGAAGCTGTCTCGCCCAAGGTGCCGCGGGATTCGGTAACAAAAATGGGACGGATTGGGTTGTCGCACTTTTCGCGGCGCACGACTTACGATCCGGGACGGAAAAACAGCGCAAAAGAAGAAAAGTGTTCCAAAACTGATGAAAACGTTCGATTTTGGGCTCCGAAAAAAGGCACAGCGAAGCATAGCTTGGCTGTCCCGTCGTAGAGCTCTCGGAGAGCTTTCCAACGGTATGTTGTGGGCCGCGTAACTCTTTACGGATCAAAAGTTATGGGCTCCGGAGCGACGGAGACTTGGTCGCAAGCCCCACGCCCTCGGTTTGTGGGCCCAGCCTCTACGCGAATCGAAGCTGTCTTGCCCAAGGTGCCGCAGGATTCGGTAACAAAAATGGGACCGATTGGGTTGTCGCCCTTTTCGCGGCGCACGACGTACGATCCGGGACGGAAAAACAGCGCAAAAGAAGAAAAGTGTCTCGAAACTGATGAAAACGTTCGATTTTGGGCTCCGAAAAAAGGCCCAGCGAAGCAAAGCTTAGCTGCCCCATCGTAGAGCTCTCGGAGAGCTTTCCAACGGTATGCTGTCGGCCCCGTAACTCCTTACGGATCAAAAGTTATGGGCTCCGGAGCGACGGAGACCTGGTCCCAAGCCCCACGCACTCGGTTTGCGGGCCCAGCCTCTAGGTGAAGCGAATTTGTCTCGCCCAAGGTGCCAAGGGATTCGGTAACAGAAATGGGACGGATCGGGTTGTCGCCCTTTTCGCGGCGCACGACGTACGATCCGGGACGGAAAAACAGCGCAAAAGAAGAAAAGTGTCTCGAAACTGATGAAAACATTCGATTTTGGGCTCCGAAAAAAGGCCCAGCGAAGCAAAGCTTGGCTGTCCCGTCGTAGAGCTCTCGGAGAGCTTTCCAACGGTATGCTGTGGGCCGCGTAACTCTTTACAGATCAAAAGTTATGGGCTCCGGAGCGACGGAGACTTGGTCGCAAGCCCCACGCCCTCGGTTTGCGGGCCCAGCCTCTACGCGAATCGAAGCTGTCTCGCCCAAGGTGCCGCAGGATTCGGTAACAAAAATGGGACGGATTGGGTTGTCGCCCTTTTCGCGGCGCACGACGTACGATCCGGAACGGAAAAACAGCGCAAACGAAGAAAAGTGTCCCGAAACTGATGAAAATGTTCGATTTTGGGCTCCGAAAAAAGGCACAACGAAGCATAGCTTGGCTGTCCCGTCGTAGAGCTCTCGGAGAGCTTTCCAACGGTATGCTGTGGGCCGCGTAACTCTTTACAGATCAAAAGTTATGGGCTCCGGAGCGACGGAGACTTGTTCCCAAGCCCCACGCCCTCGGTTTGTGGGACCAGCCTCCACGCGAAGCGAAGCTATCTCGCCCAAGGTGCCGCGGGATTCGATAACAAAAATGGGACGGATTGGGTTGTCGCCCTTTTCGCGGCGCACGACGCACGATCCGGGACCGAAAAACAGCTTAAAAGCAGAAAAGTGCATCGAAACTGATGAAAACGTTCGATTTTGGGCTCCGAAAAAAGGCCCAGCGAAGCTTTGCTTAGTTGCCCCGTCGTAGAGCTCTTGGAGAGCTTTCCAACGGTATGCTGTGGGCCGCGTAACTCTTTACGGATCAAAAGTTATGGGCTCCGGAGCGACGGAGACCTGGTACCAAGCCCCACGCCCTCGGTTTGTGGGCCCAGCTGTACGCGAAGCGAAGCTGTCTCGCCCAAGGTGCCGCGGGATTCGGTAACAAAAATGGGACGGATTGGGTTGTCGCCCTTTTTGCGGCGCACGACGTACGATCCGGGACGGAAAAACAGCGCAAAAGAAGAAAAGTGTCCCGAAACTGATGAAAACTTTCGATTTTTGGCTCCGAAAAAAGGCACAGCGAAGCATAGCTTGGCTGTCCCGTCGTAGAGCTCTCGGAGAGCTTTCCAACGGTATGCTGTGGGCCGCGTAACTCTTTACGGATCAAAAGTTATGGGCTCCGGAGCGACGGAGACTTGGTCGCAAGCCCCACGCCCTCGGTTTGCGGGCCCAGCCTCTACCCGAATCGAAGCTGTCTCGCCCAAGGTGCCGCGGGATTCGGTAACAAAAATCGGACGGATTGGGTTGTCGCCCTTTTCGCGGCGCATGACGTACTATCCGGGACGGAAAAACAGCGCAAAAGAAGAAAAGTGTCCCGAAACTGATGAAAACGTTCGATTTTGGGCTCCAAAAAAAGGCACAGCGAAGCATAGCTTGGCTGTCCTGTCGTAGAGCTCTCGGAGAGCTTTCCAACGGTATGCTGTGGGCCGCGTAACTCTTTACGGATCAAAAGTTATGGGCTCCGGAGCGACGGAGACTTGGTCCCAAGCCCCACGCCCTCGGTTTGTGGGCCTAGCCTCTGCGCGAAGCGAAGCTGTCTCGCCCAAGGTACCGCGGGATTCGGTAACAAAAAGGGGACGGATTGGGTTGTCGCCCTTTTCGCGGCGCACGACGTACTATTCGGGACGGAAAAACAGCGCAAAAGAAGAAAAGTGCCTCGAAACTAATGAAAACGTTCGATTTTGGGCTCCGAAAAAAGGCACAGCGAAGCTTTGCTTGGCTGCCCCGTCGTAGAGCTCTCGGAGAGCTTTCCAACGGTATGCTGTGGGCCGCGTAACTCCTTACGGATCAAAAGTTATGGGCTCCGGAGCGACGGAGACCTGGTCCCAAGCCCTGCGCCCTCGGTTTGCGGGCCCAGCCTCCACGCGAAGCGAAGCTGTCTCGCCCAAGGTACCGCGGGATTCCGTAACAGAAACGGGACGGATTGGGCTGTCGCCCTATTCGCGGCGCGCGGCGTACGATCCGGGACGGAAAAACAGCGCAAAAGCAGAAAAGTGTCCCGAAACTGATGAAAACGTTCGATTTTGGGCTCCGAAAAAAGGCCCAGCGAAGCTTTGCTTCCCTGCCCCGTCGTAGAGCTCTCGGAGAGCTTTCCAACGGTATGCTGTGGGCCACGTAACTCTTTACGGATCAAAAGTTATGGGCTCCGGAGCGACGGAGACCTGGTACCAAGCCCCACGCCTTCGGTTTGTTGGCCCAGCCTCTACGCGAATCGAAGTTGTCTCGCCCAAGGTGCCGCGGGATTCGGTAACAAAAATGGGACGGATTGGGTTGTCGCCCTTTTCGCGGCGCATGACTTACGATCCGGGACGGAAAAACAGCGCAAAAGAAGAAAAGTGTCCCGAAACTGATGAAAACTTTCGATTTTTGGCTCCGAAAAAAGGCACAGCGAAGCATAGCTTGGCTGTCCCGTCGTAGAGCTCTCGGAGAGCTTTCCAACGGTATGCTGTGGGCCGCGTAACTCCTTACGGATCAAAAGTTATGGGCTCCGGAGCGACGGAGACTTGGTCGCAAGCCCCACGCCCTCGGTTTGCGGGCCCAGCCTCTACCCGAATCGAAGCTGTCTCGCCCAAGGTGCCGCAGGATTCGGTAACAAAAATGGGACCGATTGGGTTGTCGCCCTTTTCGCGGCGCACGACTTACGATCCGGAACGGAAAAACAGCGCAAAAGAAGAAAAGTGTCCCGAAACTGATGAAAATGTTCGATTTTGGGCTCCGAAAAAAGGCACAACGAAGCATAGCTTGGCTGTCCCGTCGTAGAGCTCTCGGAGAGCTTTCCAACGGTATGCTGTGGGCCGCGTAACTCTTTACGGATCAAAAGTTATGGGCTCCGGAGCGACGGAGACTTGGTCCCAAGCCCCACGCCCTCGGTTTGTGGGCCTAGCCTCTGCGCGAAGCGAAGCTGTCTCGCCCAAGGTACCGCGGGATTCGGTAACAAAAAGGGGACGGATTGGGTTGTCGCCCTTTTCGCGGCGCACGACGTACTATTCGGGACGGAAAAACAGCGCAAAAGAAGAAAAGTGTCCCGAAACTAATGAAAACGTTCAATTTTGGGCTCTGAAAAAATGCCCAGCTAATCAAGCTTGGCTACCCCTTCGTAGAGCTCTCGGAGGGCTTTCCAACGGTATGTTGTGGGCCACGGAACTCTTTACGGATCAAAAGTTATGGGCTCCGGAGCGACAGAGACTTGGTCCCAAGCCCCACGCCCTCGGTTTGTGGGCCTAGCCTCTACGCGAAGCGAAGCTGTCTCGCCCAAGGTACCGCGGGATTCGGTAACAGAAACTGGACGGATTGGGTTGTCGCCCTATTCGCGGCACGCGCCGTACGATCCGGGACGGAAAAACAGCGCAAAAGCAGAAAAGTGTCCCGAAACTAATGAAAACGTTCGATTTTGGGCTCCGAAAAAAGGCCCAGCGAAGCACAGCTTGGCTGCCCCGTCGTAGAGCTCTCGGAGAGCTTTCCAACGGTATGCTGTGGGCCGCGTAACTCTTTACGGATCAAAAGTTATGGGCTCCGGAGCGACGGAGACCTGGTACCAAGCCCCACGCCTTCGGTTTGTTGGCCCAGCCTCTACGCGAATCGAAGTTGTCTCGCCCAAGGTGCCGCGGGATTCGGTAACAAAAATGGGACGGATTGGGTTGTCGCCCTTTTCGCGGCGCATGACTTACGATCCGGGACGGAAAAACAGCGCAAAAGAAGAAAAGTGTCCCGAAACTGATGAAAACTTTCGATTTTTGGCTCCGAAAAAAGGCACAGCGAAGCATAGCTTGGCTGTCCCGTCGTAGAGCTCTCGGAGAGCTTTCCAACGGTATGCTGTGGGCCGCGTAACTCTTTACGGATCAAAAGTTATGGGCTCCGGAGCGACGGAGACTTGGTCGCAAGCCCCACGCCCTCGGTTTGCGGGCCCAGCCTCTACCCGAATCGAAGCTGTCTCGCCCAAGGTGCCGCAGGATTCGGTAACAAAAATGGGACCGATTGGGTTGTCGCCCTTTTCGCGGCGCACGACTTACGATCCGGAACGGAAAAACAGCGCAAAAGAAGAAAAGTGTCCCGAAACTGATGAAAATGTTCGATTTTGGGCTCCGAAAAAAGGCCCAACGAAGCAAAGCTTGGCTGTCCCGTCGTAGAGCTCTCGGAGAGCTTTCCAACGGAATGCTGTGGGCCGCGTAACTATTTACGGATCAAAAGTTATGGGCTCCGGAGCGACGGAGACCTGGTACCAAGCCCCACGCCCTCGGTTTGCGGGCCCAGCCTCTACGCGAATCGAAGCTGTCTCGCCCAAGGTGCCATGGGATTCGGTAACAAAAATGGGACGGATTGGGTTGTCGCCCTTTTCGCGGCGCACGACGTACGATCCGGAACGGAAAAACAGCGCAAACGAAGAAAAGTGTCCCGAAACTGATGAAAATGTTCGATTTTGGGCTCCGAAAAAAGGCACAACGAAGCATAGCTTGGCTGTCCCGTCGTAGAGCTCTCGGAGAGCTTTCCAACGGTATGCTGTGGGCCGCGTAACTCTTTACAGATCAAAAGTTATGGGCTCCGGAGCGACGGAGACTTGTTCCCAAGCCCCACGCCCTCGGTTTGTGGGACCAGCCTCTACGCGAAGCGAAGCTATCTCGCCCAAGGTGCCGCGGGATTCGGTAACAGAAACGGGACGGATTGGGCTGTCGCCCTATTCGCGGCGCGCGCCTTACGATCCGGGACGGAAAAACAGCGCAAAAGAAGAAAAGTGTCCCGAAACTGATGAAAACGTTCGATTTTGGGCTCCGAAAAAAGGCCCAGCGAAGCATAGCTTGGCTGCCCCGTCGTAGAGCTCTCGGAGAGCTTTCCAACGGTATGCTGTGGGCCGCGTAACTCCTTACGGATCAAAAGTTATGGGCTCCGGAGCGACGGAGACCTGGTCCCAAGCCCCACGCCCTCGGTTTGTGGGCCCACCCTCCACGCGAAGCGAAGCTGTCTCGCCCAAGGTGCCGCGGGATTCGGTAACAGAAACGGGACGGATTGGGCTGTCGCCCTATTCGCGGCGCGCGACGTACGATCCGGGACGGAAAAACAGCGCAAAAGAAGAAAAGTGTCCCGAAACTGATGAAAACGTTCGATTTTGGGCTCCGAAAAAAGGCCCAGCGAAGCATAGCTTGGCTGTCCCATCGTAGAGCTCTCGGAGAGCTTTCCAACGGTATGCTGTGGGCCGCGTAACTCTTTACAGATCAAAAGTTATGGGCTCCGGAGCGACGGAGACTTGTTCCCAAGCCCCACGCCCTCAGTTTGTGGGACCAGCCTCTACGCGAAGCGAAGCTATCTCGCCCAAGGTGCCGCGGGATTCGGTAACAAAAATGGGACGGATTGGGTTGTCGCCCTTTTCGCGGCGCACGACTTACGACCCGGGACGGAAAAACAGCGCAAAAGAAGAAAAGTATCCCGAAACAGATGAAAACGTTCGATTTTGGGCTCCGAAAAAAGGCACAGCGAAGCATAGCTTGGCTGTCCCGTCGTAGAGCTCTCGGAGAGCTTTCCAACGGTATGCTGTGGGCCGCGTAACTCTTTACGGATCAAAAGTTATGGGCTCCGGAGCGACGGAGACCTGGTACCAAGCCCCACGCCCTCGGTTTGTGGGCCCAGCTCTACGCGAAGCGAAGCTGTCTCGCCCAAGGTGCCGCGGGATTCGGTAACAAAAATGGGACGGATTGGGTTGTCGCCCTTTTTGCGGCGCACGACGTACGATCCCGGACGGAAAAACAGCGCAAAAGAAGAAAAGTGTCCCGAAACTGATGAAAACTTTCGATTTTGGGCTCCGAAAAAAAGCACAGCGAAGCATAGCTTGGCTGTCCCGTCGTAGAGCTCTCGGAGAGCTTTCCAACGGTATGCTGTGGGCTGCGTAACTCTTTACGGATCAAAAGTTATGGGCTCCGGAGCGACGGAGACCTGGTCGCAAGTCCCACGCCCTCGGTTTGCGGGCCCAGCCTCTACACGAAGCGAAGCTGTCTCGCCCAAGGTGCCGTGGGGTTCGGTAACAGAAATGTGACGGATTAGGTTGTCGTCCTTTTCGCGGCGCAAAACGCGTGATCCGGGACGGAAAAACAGCGCAAAAGAAGAAAAGTGTTCGAAAACTGATGAAAACGTTCGATTTTGGGCTCCCGAAAAAGGCCCAGCGAAGCAGCTTTGGCTGCCCCGTCGTAGAGCTCTCGGAGAGCTTTCCAACGGTATGCTGTGGGCTGCGTAACTCCTTGCGGATCAAAAGTTATGGGCTCCGGAGCGACGGAGACTTGGTCGCAAGCCCCACGCCCTCGGTTTGCGGGCCCAGCCTCTACGCGAATCGAAGCTGTCTTGCCCAAGGTGCCGCGGGATTCGGTAACAAAAATGGGACGGATTGGGTTGTCGCCCTTTTCGTGGCGCACGACGTACGATCCGGGACGAAAAAACAGCGCAAAAGAAGAAAAGTGTCCCGAAACTGATGAAAACGTTCGATTTTGGGCTCCGAAAAAAGGCCCAGCGAAGCAAAGCTTGGCTTTCCCATCGTAGAGCACTCGGAGAGCTTTCCAACGGTATGCTGTGGGCCGCGTAACTCTTTACGGATCAAAAGTTATGGGCTCCGGAGCGACGGAGACCTGGTACCAAGCCCCACGCCCTCGGTTTGCGGGCCCAGCCTCTACGCGAATCGAAGCTGTCTCGCCCAAGGTGCCGCGGGATTCGGTAACAAAAATGGGACGGATTGGGTTGTCGCCCTTTTCGCGGCGCACGACGTACGATCCGGGACGGAAAAACAGCGCAAAAGAAGAAAAGTGTCACGAAACTGATGAAAAGGTTCGATTTTGGGCTTCGAAAAAAGGCACAGCGAAGCGTAGCTTGGCTGTCCTGTCGTAGAGCTCTCGGAGAGCTTTCCAACGGTATGTTGTGGGCCGCGTAACTCTTTACGGATCAAAAGTTATGGGCTCCGGAGCGACAGAGACCTGGTCCCAAGCCCTGCGCCCTCGGTTTGCGGGCCCAGCCTCCACGCGAAGCGAAGCTGTCTCGCCCAAGGTACCGCGTGATTCGGTAACAGAAACGGGACGGATTGGGCTGTCGCCCTATTCGCGGCGCGCGACGTACGATCCGGGACGGAAAAACAGCGCAAAAGAAGAAAAGTGTCCCGAAACTGATGAAAACGTTCGATTTTGGGCTCCGAAAAAAGGCCCAGCGAAGCACGGCTTGGCTGCCCCGTCGTAGAGCTCTCGGAGAGCTTTCCAACGGTATGCTGTGGGCCGCGTAACTCCTTACGGATCAAAAGTTATGGGCTCCGGAGCGACGGAGACCTGGTCCCAGGCCCTGCGCCCTCGGTTTGCGGGCCCAGCCTCTACGCGAATCGAAGCTGTCTCGCCCAAGGTGCCGCAGGATTCGGTAACAAAAATGGGACGGATTGGGTTGTCGCCCTTTTCGCGGCGCACGACGTACGATCCGGAACGGAAAAACAGCGCAAACGAAGAAAAGTGTCCCGAAACTGATGAAAATGTTCGATTTTGGGCTCCGAAAAAAGGCACAACAAAGCATAGCTTGGCTGTCCCGTCGTAGAGCTCTCGGAGAGCTTTCCAACGGTATGCTGTGGGCCGCGTAACTCTTTACAGATCAAAAGTTATGGGCTCCGGAGCGACGGAGACTTGTTCCCAAGCCCCACGCCCTCGGTTTGTGGGACCAGCCTCTACGCGAAGCGAAGCTATCTCGCCCAAGGTGCCGCGGGATTCGGTAACAAAAATGGGACGGATTGGGTTGTCGCCCTTTTCGCGGCGCACGACTTACGATCCGGGACGGAAAAACAGCGCAAAAGAAGAAAAGTGTCCCGAAACTGATGAAAACGTTCGATTTTGGGCTCCGAAAAAATGCACAGCGAAGCATAGCTTGGCTGTCCCGTCGTAGAGCTCTCGGAGAGCTTTGTAACGGTATGCTGTGGGACGCGTAACTCTTTACGGATCAAAAGTTATGGGCTCCGGAGCGACGGAGACCTGGTACCAAGCCCCACGCCCTCGGTTTGTGGGCCCAGCTCTACGCGAAGCGAAGCTGTCTCGCCCAAGGTGCCGCGGGATTCGGTAACAAAAATGGGACGGATTGGGTTGTCGCCCTTTTTGCGGCGCACGACGTACGATCCGGGACGGAAAAACAGCGCAAAAGAAGAAAAGTGTCCCGAAACTGATGAAAACTTTCGATTTTTGGCTCCGAAAAAAGGCACAGCGAAGCATAGCTTGGCTGTCCCGTCGTAGAGCTCTCGGAGAGCTTTCCAACGGTATGCTGTGGGCCGCGTAACTCTTTACGGATCAAAAGTTATGGGCTCCGGAGCGACGGAGACTTGGTCGCAAGCCCCACGCCCTCGGTTTGCGGGCCCAGCCTCTACCCGAATCGAAGCTGTCTCGCCCAAGGTGCCGCGGGATTCGGTAACAAAAATGGGACGGATTGGGTTGTCGCCCTTTTCGCGGCGCATGACGTACTATCCGGGACGGAAAAACAGCGCAAAAGAAGAAAAGTGTCCCGAAACTGATGAAAACGTTCGATTTTGGGCTGCAAAAAAAGGAACAGCGAAGCATAGCTTGGCTGTCCTGTCGTAGAGCTCTCGGAGAGCTTTCCAACGGTATGCTGTGGGCCGCGTAACTCTTTACGGATCAAAAGTTATGGGCTCCGGAGCGACGGAGACTTGGTCCCAAGCCCCACGCCCTCGGTTTGTGGGCCTAGCCTCTACGCGAAGCGAAGCTGTCTCGCCCAAGGTACCGCGGGATTCGGTAACAAAAAGGGGACGGATTGGGTTGTCGCCCTTTTCGCGGCGCACGACGTACTATCCGGGACGGAAAAACAGCGCAAAACAAGAAAAGTGTCCCGAAACTAATGAAAACGTTCGATTTTGGGCTCCAAAAATTGGCCCAGCAAAGCCAGCTTTGCTGCCCCAGTCGTAGAGCTCTCGGATAGCTTTCCAACAGTATGCTGTGAGCCACATAACTCCTTACGGATCAAAAGTTATGGGCTCCGGAGCGACAGAGACTTGGTCCCAAGCTCCATGCCCTCGGTTTGCGGGCCCAGCCTCTACGTGGAGCGAAGTTGTCTCGCCCAAGGTACCGCGTGATTCGGTAACAGAAACGGGACGGATTGGGCTGTCGCCCTATTCGCGGCGCGCGACGTACGATCCGGGACGGAAAAACAGCGCAAAAGCAGAAAAGTGTCCCGAAACTGATGAAAACTTTTTATTTTGGGCTCCGAAAAAAGGCACAGCGAAGCATAGCTTGGCTGTCCCGTCGTAGAGCTCTCGGAGAGCTTTCCAACGGTATGCTCTGGGCCGCGTAACTCTTTACGGATCAAAAGTTATGGGCTCCGGAGCGACGGAGACTTGGTCGCAAGCCCCACGCCCTCGGTTTGCGGGCCCAGCCTCTACGCAAATCGAAACTGTCTCGCCCAAGGTGCCGCGGGATTCGGTAACAAAAATGGGGCGGATTGGGTTGTCGCCCTTTTCGCAGCGCATGACGTACTATCCGGGACGGAAAAACAGCGCAAAAGAAGAAAAGTGTCCCGAAACTGATGAAAACGTTCGATTTTGGGCTCCGAAAAAAGGCACAGCGAAGCATAGCTTGGCTGTCCTGTCGTAGAGCTCTCGGAGAGCTTTCCAACGGTATGCTGTGGGCCACGTAACTCTTTACGGATCAAAAGTTATGCGCTCCGGAGCGACGGAGACCTGGTACCAAGCCCCACGCCTTCGGTTTGTGGGCCCAGCCTCTACGCGAATCGAAGCTGTCTCGCCCAAGGTGCCGCGGGATTCGGTAACAAAAATGGGACGGATTGGGTTGTCGCCCTTTTCGCGGCGCACGAAGTACGATCCGGGACGGAAAAACAGCGCAAAAGAAGAAAAGTGTCCCGAAACTGATGAAAACGTTCGATTTTGGGCTCCAAAAAAAGGCACAGCGAAGCATAGCTTGGCTGTCCTGTCGTAGAGCTCACGGAGAGCTTTCCAACGGTATGCTGTGGGCCGCGTAACTCTTTACGGATTAAAAGTTATGGGCTCCGGAGCGACGGAGACTTGGTCCCAAGCCCCACGCCTTCGGTTTGTGGGCCTAGCCTCTACGCGAATCGAAGCTGTCTCGCCCAAGGTGCCGCGGGATTCGGTAACAAAAATGGGACGGATTGGGTTGTTGCCCTTTTCGCGGCGCACGAAGTACGATCCGGGACGGAAAAACAGCGCAAAAGAAGAAAAATGTCCCGAAACTGATGAAAACGTTTGAATTTGGGCTCCAAAAAAAGGCACAGCGAAGCATAGCTTGGCTGTCCTGCCGTAGAGCTCTCGGAGAGCTTTCCAACAGTATGCTGTGGGCCGCGTAACTCTTTACGGATCAAAAGTTATTGGCTCCGGAGCGACGGAGACTTGGTCCCAAGCCCCACGCCCTCGGTTTGTGGGCCTAGCCTCTACGCGAAGCGAAGCTATCTCGCCCAAGGTGCCGCGGGATTCGGTAACAAAAATGGGACGGATTGGGTTGTCGCCCTTTTCGCGGCGCACGACTTACGATCCGGGACGGAAAAACAGCGCAAAAGAAGAAAAGTGTCCCGAAACTGATGAAAACGTTCGATTTTGGGCTCCGAAAAAAGGTACAGCGAAGCATAGCTTGGCTGTCCCGTCGTAGAGCTCTCGGAGAGCTTTCCAACGGTATGCTGTGGGCCACGTAACTCTTTACGGATCAAAAGTTATGGGCTCCGGAGCGACGGAGACTTGGTCCCAAGCCCCACGCCCTCGGTTTGTGGGCCTAGCCTCTACGCGAAGCGAAGCTGTCTCGCCCAAGGTACCGCGGGATTCGATAACAAAAAGGGGACGGATTGGGTTGTCGCCCTTTTCGCGGCGCATGACGTACTATCCGGGACGGAAAAACAGCGCAAAAGAAGAAAAGTGTCCCGAAACTGATGAAAACGTTCGATTTTGGGCTCCAAAAAAAGGCACAGCGAAGCATAGCTTGGCTGTCCTGTCGTAGAGCTCTCGGAGAGCTTTCCAACGGTATGCTGTGGGCCGCGTAACTCTTTACGGATCAAAAGTTATGGGCTCCGGAGCGACGGAGACTTGGTCCCAAGCCCCACGCCCTCGGTTTGTGGGCCTAGCCTCTACGCGAAGCGAAGCTGTCTCGCCCAAGGTACTCCGGGATTCGGTAACAAAAAGGGGACGGATTGGGTTGTCGCCCTTTTCGCGGCGCACGACGTACGATCCGGGACGGAAAAACAGCGCAAAAGAAGAAAAGTGTCCCGAAACTAATGAAAACGTTCGATTTTGGGCTCCGAAAAAAGGCACAGCGAAGCATAGCTTGGTTGTCCTGTCGTAGAGCTCTCGGAGAGCTTTCCAACGGTATGCTGTGGGCCACGTAACTCTTTACGGATCAAAAGTTATGCGCTCCGGAGCGACGGAGACCTGGTACCAAGCCCCACGCCTTCGGTTTGTGGGCCCAGCCTCTACGCGAATCGAAGCTGTCTCGCCCAAGGTGCCGCGGGATTCGGTAACAAAAATGGGACGGATTGGGTTGTCGCCCTTTTCGCGGCGCACGAAGTACGATCCGGGACGGAAAAACAGCGCAAAAGAAGAAAAGTGTCCCGAAACTGATGAAAACGTTCGATTTTGGGCTCCGAAAAAAGGTACAGCGAAGCATAGCTTGGCTGTCCCGTCGTAGAGCTCTCGGAGAGCTTTCCAACGGTATGCTGTGAGCCACGTAACTCTTTACGGATCAAAAGTTATGGGCTCCGGAGCGACGGAGACTTGGTCCCAAGCCCCACGCCCTCGGTTTGTGGGCCTAGCCTCTACGCGAAGCGAAGCTGTCTCGACCAAGGTACCGCGGGATTCGGTAACAAAAAGGGGACGGATTGGGTTGTCGCCCTTTTCGCGGCGCATGACGTACTATCCGGGACGGAAAAACAGCGCAAAAGAAGAAAAGTGTCCCGAAACTGATGAAAACGTTCGATTTTGGGCTCCAAAAAAAGGCACAGCGAAGCATAGCTTGGCTATCCTGTCGTAGAGCTCTCGGAGAGCTTTCCAACGGTATGCTGTGGGCCGCGTAACTCTTTACGGATCAAAAGTTATGGGCTCCGGAGCGACGGAGACTTGGTCCCAAGCCCCACGCCCTCGGTTTGTGGGCCTAGCCTCTACGCGAAGCGAAGCTGTCTCGCCCAAGGTACTGCGGGATTCGGTAACAAAAAGGGGACGGATTGGGTTGTCGCCCTTTTCGCGGCGCACGACGTACGATCCGGGACGGAAAAACAGCGCAAAAGAAGAAAAGTGTCCCGAAACTAATGAAAACGTTCGATTTTGGGCTCCGAAAAAAGGCACAGCGAAGCATAGCTTGGCTGTCCTGTCGTAGAGCTCTCGGAGAGCTTTCCAACGGTATGCTGTGGGCCGCGTAACTCTTTACGGATCAAAAGTTATGGGCTCCGGAGCGACGGAGACTTGGTCCCAAGCCCCACGCCCTCGGTTTGTGGGCCTAGCCTCTACGCGAAGCGAATTTGTCTCGCCCAAGGTACCGCGGGATTCGGTAACAGAAATGGGGCGTATTGGGTTGTCGCCCATTTCGCGGCACGCGACGTACGATTCGGGACGGAAAAACAGCGCAAAAGAAGAAAAGTGTCCCGAAACTGATGAAAACGTTTGATTTTGGGCTACGAAAAGATGCCCAGTGAATCATTTATAGCTGCCCCGTCGTAGAGCTCTCGGAGAGCTTTCGAACGGTATGCTGTGGGCCGCGTAACTCTTTACGGATCAAAAGTTATGGGCTCTGGAGCGACGGAGAACTGGTCCCAAGCCCCACGCCTTCGGTTTGCGAGCCCAGCCTCTACGCGAAGCGAAGCTGTCTCGTCTAAGGTGCCGCGGGATTCGGTAACAAAAATGGGACGGATTGGGTTGTCGCCCTTTTTGCGGCGCACGACGTACGATCCGGGATGGAAAAACAGCGCGAAAAAAGAAAAGTGTCCCGAAACTGATGAAAATGTTCAATTTTGCGCACCGAAAAAATGCCCAGCGAAGCAAAGCCTGCTGTCCCGTCGTAGAGCTCTCGAAGAGCTTTCCAACGGTATGCTGTGGGCCGCGTAACTCTTTACGGATCAAAATTTATGGGCTCCGGAGCGACGGAGACCTGGTACCAAGCCCCACGCCCTCAGTTTGTGGGCCCAGCCTCTACGCGAAGCGAAGCTGTCTCGCCCAAGGTACCGCGGGATTCGGTAACAAAAATGGGATGGATTGGGTTGTCGCCCTTTTCGCGGCCCACGACGTACGATCCGGGACGGAAAAAGAGCGCAAAAGAAGAAAAGTGTCCCGAAACTGATGAAAACGTTCGATATTGGGCTTCAAAAAAAGGCCCAGCGAAGCAAAGCTTGGCTGTCCCGTCGTAGAGCTCTCGGAGAGCTTTCCAACAGT
Source organism: Ehretia macrophylla (assembly GCA_037974665.1). NCBI lineage: Eukaryota > Viridiplantae > Streptophyta > Magnoliopsida > Boraginales > Ehretiaceae > Ehretia > Ehretia macrophylla. The sequence continues at coordinate 25,088,055 of CM075773.1, read as the reverse complement.
ATGCTGTGGGCCGCGTAACTCTTTACGGATCAAAAGTTATGGGCTCCAGAGCGACAGTGACCTGGTCCCAAGCCCCACGCCCTCGGTTTGCGGGCCCAGCCTCTACGCGAAGCGAAGCTGTCTCGCCCAAGGTGCCGCGGGATTCGGTAACAAAAATGGGACGGATTGGGTTGTCGCCCTTTTCGCGGCGCACGACGTACGATCCGGGACGGAAAAACAGCGCACAAGAAGAAAAGTGTCCCGAAACTGATGAAAACGATCGATTTTGGGCTCCGAGAAAAGGCACAGCGAAGCATCGCTTGGCTGTCCCGTCGTAGAGCTCTCAGAGAGCTTTCCAACGGTATGCTGTGGGCCGCGTAACTCTTTACGGATCAAAAGTTATGGGCTCTAGAGCGACGGAGACCTGGTCCCAAGCCCCACGCCCTCGGTTTGCGGGCCCAGCCTCTACGCGAAGCGAAGCTGTCTCGACCAAGGTGCCGCGGGATTCGGTAACAAAAATGGGACGGATTGGGTTGTCGCCCTTTTCGCGGCGCACGACTTAGGATCCGGGACGGAAAAATAGCACAAAAGAAGAAAAGTGTCCTGAAACTGATGAAATCGTTCGATTTTGGGCTCCGAAAAAAGGCCCAGCGAAGAAAAGCTTGGCTGTCCCGTAGTAGAGCTCTCAGAGAGCTTTCCAACGGTATACTGTGGGCCGCGTAACTCTTTACGGATCAAAAGTTATGGGCTCCGGAGCGACGGAGACCAGGTCCCAATCCCCACGCTCTCGGTTTGCGGGCCCAGCCTCTACGCGAAGCGAAGCTGTCTCGCCCAAGGTGCCGCGGGATTCGGTAACAAAAATGGGACGGATTGGGTTGTCATACTTTTCGCGGCGCACGACGTACGATCCGGGACGGAAAAACAGCGCAAAAGAAGAAAAGTGTCCCGAAACTGATGAAAACGTTCGATTTTGGGCTCCGAAAAAAGGCCCAGCGAAGCGAAGCTTGGCTGCCCCGTCGTAGAGCTCTCGGAGAGCTTTCCAACGGTATGCTGTGGGCCGCGTAACTCTTTACGGATCAAAAGTTATGGGCTCCGGCGCGACGGAGACTTGGTCCTAAGCCCCACGTCCTCGGTTTGTGGGCCCAGCCTCTACGCGAAGCGAAACTGTCTCGCCCAAGGTGCCGCGGTATTCGGTAACAAAAATGGGACGGATTGGGTTGTCGCCCTTTTTGCGGCGCATGACGTACGATCCGGGACGGAAAAACAGCGCAAAAGAAGAAAAATGTCCCGAAACTGATGAAAATGTTCAATTTTGGGCTCCGAAAAAAGGCCCAGCGAAGCAAAGCTTGGCTGTCCCGTCGTAGAGCACTCGGAGAGCTTTCCAACGGTATACTGTGGGCCGCGTAACTCTTTACGGATCAAAAGTTATGGGCTCTGGAGCGACGGATAGCTGGTCCCAAGCCCCACGCCCTCGGTTTGCGGGCCCAGCCTCTACGCGAAGCGAAGCTGTCTCGCCCAAGGTGCTGCGGGATTCGGTAACAAAAATGGGACGGATTGGGTTGTCGCCCTTTTCGCGGCGCACGACGTACGATCCGGGACGGAAAAACAGCGCGAAAGAAGAAAAGTGTCCCGAAACTGAAGAAAACGTTCGATTTTGGGCACCGAAAAAAGGGCCAGCGAAGCAAAGCTTGGCTGCCCCGTCGTAGAGCTCTCAGAGAGCTTTCCAACGGTATGCTGTGGGCCGCGTAACTCTTTACGGATCAAAAGTTATGGGCTCTGGAGCGACGGAGACCTGGTCCCAAGCCCCACGCCCTCGGTTTGCGGGCCCAGCCTCTACGCGAAGCGAAGCTGTCTCGCCCAAGGTGCCGCGGGATTCGGTAACAAAAATGGGGCGGATTGGGTTGTCGCCCTCTTCGCAGCGCATGACGTACTATCCGAGACGGAAAAACAGCGCAAAAGAAGAAAAGTGTCCCGAAACTGATGAAAACGTTCGATTTTGGGCTCCGAAAATAGGCACAGAGAAGCGTAGCTTGGCTGTCCCGTCGTAGAGCTCTCGGAGAGCTTTCCAACGTTATACTGTGGGCCACGTAACTCTTTACGGATCAAAAGTTATGCGCTCCGGAGCGACGGAGACCTGGTACCAAGCCCCACGCCTTCGGTTTGTGGGCCCAGCCTCTACGCGAATCGAAGCTGTCTCGCCCAAGGTGCCGCGGGATTCGGTAACAAAAATGGGACGGATTGGGTTGTCGCCCTTTTCGCGGCGCACGAAGTACGATCCGGGACGGAAAAACAGCGCAAAAGAAGAAAAGTGTCCCGAAACTGATGAAAACGTTCGATTTTGGGCTCCAAAAAAAGGCACAGCGAAGCATAGCTTGGCTGTCCTGTCGTAGAGCTCTCGGAGAGCTTTCTAACGGTATGCTGTGGGCCGCGTAACTCTTTACGGATCAAAAGTTATGGGCTCCGGAGCGACGGAGACTTGGTCCCAAGCCCCACGCCCTCGGTTTGTGGGCCTAGCCTCTACGCGAATCGAAGCTGTCTCGCCCAAGGTGCCGCGGGATTCGGTAACAAAAATGGGACGGATTGGGTTGTCGCCCTTTTCGCGGCGCACGAAGTACGATCCGGGACGGAAAAACAGCGCAAAAGAAGAAAAGTGTCCCGAAACTGATGAAAACGTTCGAATTTGGGCTCCAAAAAAAGGCACAGCGAAGCATAGCTTGGCTGTCCTGTCGTAGAGCTCTCGGAGAGCTTTCCAACGGTATGCTGTGGGCCGCGTAACTCTTTACGGATCAAAAGTTATTGGCTTCGGAGCGACGGAGACTTGGTCCCAAGCCCCATGCCCTCGGTTTGCGGGCCTAGCCTCTACGCGAAGCGAAGCTATCTCGCCCAAGGTGCCGCAGGATTCGGTAACAAAAATGGGACGGATTGGGTAGTCGCCCTTTTCGCGGCGCACGACTTACGATCCGGGACGGAAAAACAGCACAAAAGAAGAAAAGTGTCCTGAAACTGATGAAATCGTTCGATTTTGGGATCCGAAAAAAGGCACAGCGAAGCATAGCTTGGCTGTCCCGTCGTAGAGCTCTCGGAGAGCTTTCCAACGGTATGCTGTGGGCCACGTAACTCTTTACGGATCAAAAGTTATGGGCTCCGGAGCGACGGAGACTTGGTCCCAAGCCCCACGCCCTCGGTTTGTGGGCCTAGCCTCTACGCGAAGCGAAGCTGTCTCGCCCAAGGTACCGCGGGATTCGGTAACAAAAAGGGGACGGATTGGGTTGTCGCCCTTTTCGCGGCGCATGACGTACTATCCGGGACGGAAAAACAGCGCAAAAGAAGAAAAGTGTCCCGAAACTGATGAAAACGTTCGATTTTGGGCTCCAAAAAAAGGCACAGCGAAGCATAGCTTGGCTGTCCTGTCGTAGAGCTCTCGGAGAGCTTTCCAACGGTATGCTGTGGGCCGCGTAACTCTTTACGGATCAAAAGTTATGGGCTCCGGAGCGACGGAGACTTGGTCCCAAGCCCCACGCCCTCGGTTTGTGGGCCTAGCCTCTACGCGAAGCGAAGCTGTCTCGCCCAAGGTACTGCGGGATTCGGTAACAAAAAGGGGACGGATTGGGTTGTCGCCCTTTTCGCGGCGCACGACGTACGATCCGGGACGGAAAAACAGCGCAAAAGAAGAAAAGTGTCCCGAAACTAATGAAAACGTTCGATTTTGGGCTCCGAAAAAAGGCACAGCGAAGCATTGCTTGGCTGTCCTGTCGTAGAGCTCTCGGAGAGCTTTCCAACGGTATGCTGTGGGCCACGTAACTCTTTACGGATCAAAAGTTATGCGCTCCGGAGCGACGGAGACCTGGTACTAAGCCCCACGCCTTCGGTTTGTGGGCCCAGCCTCTACGCGAATCGAAGCTGTCTCGCCCAAGGTACAGCGGGATTCGGTAACAGAAATGGGACGGATTGGGTTGTCGCCCTTTTCGCGGCGTACGACGGACGATCCGGGACGGAAAAACAGCGCAAAAGAAGAAAAGTGTCCCGAAACTGATGAAAACGTTCGATTTTGGGCTCCGAAAAAAGGTCCAGCGAAGCTAAGCTTTTCTGCCCCGTCGTAGAGCTCTCGGAGAGCTTTCCAACGGTATGCTGTAGGCCACGTAACTCTTTACGGATCAAAAGTTATGGGCTCCGGAGCGACGGAGACTTGGTCCCAAGCCCCACGCCCTCGGTTTGTGGGCCTAGCCTCTACGCGAAGCGAAGCTGTCTCGCCCAAGGTACCGCGGGATTCGGTAACAAAAAGGGGACGGATTGGGTTGTCGCCCTTTTCGCGGCGCGCGCCGTACTATCCGGGACGGAAAAACAGCGCAAAAGAAGAAAAGTGTCCCGAAACTGATGAAAACGTTCGATTTTGGGCTCCGAAAAAAGGCCCAGCGAAGCACAGCTTGGCTGCCCCGTCGTAGAGCTCTCGGAGAGCTTTCCAACTGTATGCTGTGGGCCGCGTAACTCCTTACGGATCAAAAGTTATGGGCTCCGGAGCGACGGAGACCTGGTCCCAAGCCCTACGCCCTCGGTTTGCGGGCCCAGCCTCCACGCGAAGCGAAGCTGTCTCGCCCTAGGTACTGCGGGATTCGGTAACAAAAACGGGATGGATTGGGCTGTCGCCCTATTCGCGGCGCGCGACGTACGATCCGGGACGGAAAAACAGCGCAAAAGCAGAAAAGTGTCCCGAAACTGATGAAAACGTTCGATTTTGGGCTCCGAAAAAAGGCCCAGCGAAGCAAAGCTTGCTGCCCCGTCGTAGAGCTCTCGGATAGCTTTCCAACGGTATGCTGTGGGCCGCGTAACTCTTTACGGATCAAAAGTTATGGGCTCCGGAGCGACGGAGACCTGGTCCCAAGCCCCACGCCCTCGGTTTGCGGACCTAGCCTCTACGCGAAGCAAAGCTGTCTCATCCAAGGTACCGCGGGATTCGGTAAAAAAAATCGGACGGATTGGGTTGTCGCCCTTTTCGCGGCGCACGACGTACGATCCGGGACGGAAAAACAGCGCGAAAGAATAAAAGTGTCCCGAAACTGAAGAAAACGTTCGATTTTGGGCTCCGAAAAAAGGCCCAGGGAAGCGATGCTTGGCTGTCCCGTCGTAGAGCTCTCGGAGAGCTTTCCAACGGTATACTGTGGGCCGCGTAACTCTTTACGGATCAAAAGTTATGGGCTCTGGAGCGACGGAGACCTAGTCCCAAGCCCCACGCCCTCGGTTTGCGAGCCCAGCCTCTACGCGAAGCGAAGCTGTCTCGCCTAAGGTGCCGCGGGATTCGGTAACAAAAATGGGATGGATTGGGTTGTCGCCCTTTTCGCGGCGCACGACTTACGATCCGGGCCGGAGAAACAACGCGAAAGAAGAAAAATGTCCCGAAACTGATGAAAACGTTCGATTTTGGGCTCCGAAAAAAGGCCCAGCGAAGCAAAGCCTGCTGTCCCGTCGTAGAGCTCTCGAAGAGCTTTCCAACGGTATGCTGTGGGCCGCGTAACTCTTTACGGATCAAAATTTATGGGCTCCGGAGCGACGGAGACCTGGTACCAAGCCCCACGCCCTCAGTTTGTGGGCCCAGCCTCTACGCGAAGCGAAGCTGTCTCGCCCAAGGTACCGCGGGATTCGGTAACAAAAATCGGACGGATTGGGTTGTCGCCCTTTTTGCGGCGCATGACGTACGATCCGGGACGGAAAAATAGCGCAAAAGAAGAAAAATGTCCCGAAACTGATGAAAACGTTCAATTTTGGGCTCCAAAAAATGGCCCAGCGAAGCAAAGCTTGGCTGTCCCGTCGTAGAGCTCTCGGAGAGCTTTCCAACGGTATACTGTGGGCCGCGTAACTCTTTACGGATCAAAAGTTATGGGCACTGGAGCGACCGACACCTGGTCCCAAGCCCCACGCCCTCGGTTTGTGGTCCCAGCCTCTACGCGAAGCGAAGCTGTCTCGCCCAAGGTGCCGCGGGATTCGGTAACAAAAATGGGACGGATTGGGTTGTCGCCCTTTTCGCGGCGCACGACGTACGATCCGGGACGGAAAAACATCGCAACAGAAGAAAAGTGTCCCGAAACTGATGAAAACGATCGATTTTGGGCTCCTAAAAAAGGCACAGCGAAGCGTAGCTTGGCTGTCCCTTCGTAGAGCTCTCAGAGAGCTTTCCAACGGTATGCTGTGGGCCGCGTAACTCTTTACGGATCAAAAGTTATGGGCTCTGGAGCGACGGAGACCTGGTCCCAAGCCCCACGCCCTCGGTTTGCGGGCCCAGCCTCTACGCGAAGCGAAGCTGTCTCGCCCAAGGTGCCGCGGGATTCGGTAATAAAAATGGGACGGATTGGGTTGTCGCCCTTTTCGCGGCGCACGACTTACGATCCGGGACGGAAAAATAGCACAAAAGAAGAAAAGTGTCCTGAAACTGATGAAATCGTTCGATTTTGGGCTCCAAAAAAAGGCACAGCGAAGCGAAGCTTGGCTGTCCCGTAGTAGAGCTCTCAGAGAGCTTTCCAACGGTATACTGTGGGCCGCGTAACTCTTTACGGATCAAAAGTTATGGGCTCCGGAGCGACGGAGACTTGGCCGCAAGCCCCACGCCCTCGGTTTGCGGGCCCAGCCTCTACGCGAATCGAAACTGTCTCGCCCAAGGTGCCGCGGGATTCGGTAACAAAAATGGGACGGATTGGGTTGTCGCCCTTTTCGCGTCGCACGACGTACGATCCGGGACGGAAAAACAGCGCAAAAGAAGAAAAGTGTCCCGAAACTGATGAAAACGTTCGATTTTGGGCTCCGAAAAAAGGCCCAGCGAAGCGAAGCTTGGCTGCCCCGTCGTAGAGCTCTCGGAGAGCTTTCCAACGGTATGCTGTGGGCCGCGTAGCTCGTTACCGATGAAAAGTTATGGGCTCCGGAGCGACGGAGACCTGGTCCTAAGCCCCACGTCCTCGGTTTGTGGGCCCAGCCTCTACGCGAAGCGAAACTGTCTCGCCCAAGGTGCCGCGGTATTCGGTAACAAAAATGGGACGGATTGGGTTGTCGCCCTTTTTGCGGCGCACGACGTACGATCCGGGACGGAAAAACAGCGCGAAAAAGGAAAAGTGTCCCAAAACTTATGAAAATGTTCGATTTTGGGCACCGAAAAAAGGCCTAGCGAAGTGAAGCTTGGCTGCCCCGTCGTAGAGCTCTCGGAGAGCTTTCCAACGGTATGCTGTGGGCCGCGTAACTCTTTACGGATCAAAAGTTATGGGCTCTGGAGCGACGGATAGCTGGTCCCAAGCCCCGCGCCCTCGGCTTGCGGGCCCAGCCTCTACGCGAAGCTAACCTGTCTCGCCCAAGGTGCCGGGGGATTCGGTAACAAAAATTGGACGGATTGGGTTGTCGCCCTTTTCGTGGCGCACGACGTACGATCCGGAACGGAAAAACAGCGCGAAAGAAGAAAAGTGTCCCGAAACTGATGAAAACGTTCGATTTTGGGCTCCGAAAAAAGGCCCAGCGAAGCAAAGCTTGGCTGCCCCATCGTAGAGCTCTCGGAGAGCTTTCCAACGGTATGCTGTCGGCCGCGTAACTCCTTACGGATCAAAAGTTATGGGCTCCGGAGCGACGGAGACCTGGTCCCAAGCCCCACGCCCTCGGTTTGCGGGCCCAGCCTCTACGCGAAGCGAAGCTGTCTCGCCCAAGGTGCCGCGGGATTCGGTAACAGAAATGGGACGGATCGGGTTGTCGCCCTTTTCGCGTCGCACGACGTACGATCCGGGACGGAAAAACAGCGCAAAAGAAGAAAAGTGTCCCGAAACTGATGAAAACATTCGATTTTGGGCTCCGAAAATAGGCCCAACGAAGCAAAGCTTGGCTGCCCCGTCGTAGAGCTCTCGGAGAGCTTTTCAACGGTATGCTGTGCGCCGCGTAACTCTTTACAGATCAAAAGTTATGGGCTCCGGAGCGACAGAGTCTTGGTCCCACGCCCCACGCCCTCGGTTTGCGGTCCCAGCCTCTACGCGAATCGAAGCTGTCTCGCCCAAGGTGCCGCAGGATTCGGTAACAAAAATGGGACGGATTGGGTTGTCGCCCTTTTCGCGGCGCACGACGTACGATCCGGAACGGAAAATCAGCGCAAAAAAAGAAAAGTATCTTGAAACTGATGAAAATGTTCGATTTTGGGCTCCGAAAAAAGGCATAGCCAAGCAAGTTTGGTTCCCCCGTAGTAAAGCTCTCAGAGAGATTTTCAACGGTATGTTGTGCGCCGCGTAACTCTATACAGATCAAAAGTTATGGGCACTGGAGCGACGGAGTCGTGGTCCCAAGCCCCACGCCCTCGGTTTGTGGGACCAGCCTCTACGCGAAGCGAAGCTATCTCGCCCAAGGTGCCGCGGGATTCGGTAACAAAAATGGGACGGATTGGGTTGTCGCCCTTTTCGCGGCGCACGACTTACGATCCGGGACGGAAAAACAGCGCAAAAGAAGAAAAGTGTCCCGAAACTGATGAAAACGTTCGATTTTGGGCTCCGAAAAAAGGCACAGCGAAGCATAGCTTGGCTGTCCCGTCGTAGAGCTCTCGGAGAGCTTTGTAACGGTATGCTGTGGGCCGCGTAACTCTTTACGGATCAAAAGTTATGGGCTCCGGAGCGACGGAGACCTGGTACCAAGCCCCACGCCCTCGGTTTGTGGGCCCAGCTCTACGCGAAGCGAAGCTGTCTCGCCCAAGGTGCCGCGGGATTCGGTAACAAAAATGGGACGGATTGGGTTGTCGCCCTTTTTGCGGCGCACGACGTACGATCCGGGACGGAAAAACAGCGCAAAAGAAGAAAAGTGTCCCGAAACTGATGAAAACTTTCGATTTTTGGCTCCGAAAAAAGGCACAGCGAAGCATAGCTTGGCTGTCCCGTCGTAGAGCTCTCGGAGAGCTTTCCAACGGTATGTTGTGGGCCACGTAACTCTTTACGGATCAAAAGTTATGGGCTCCGGAGCGACAGAGACTTGGTCCCAAGCCCCACGCCCTCGGTTTGTGGGCCTAGCCTCTACGCGAAGCGAAGCTGTCTCGCCCAAGGTACCGCGGGATTCGGTAACAAAAAGGGGACGGATTGGGTTGTCGCCCTTTTCGCGGCGCACGCCGTACGATCCGGGCCGGAAAAACAGCGCAAAAGAAGAAAAGTGTCCCGAAACTGATGAAAACGCTCGATCTTGGGCTCCGAAAAAAGGCCCAGCGAAGCACAGCTAGGCTGCCCCGTCGGAGAGCTCTCGGAGAGCTTTCCAACGGTATGTTGTGGGCCGCGTAACTCTTTACGGATCAAAAGTTATGGGCTCCGGAGCGAGGGAGCCTTGGTCTCAAGCCCCACGCCCTCGGTTTGCGGGCCCAGCCTCTACGCGAATCGAAGCTGTCTCGCCCAAGGTGCCGCAGGATTCGGTAACAAAAATGGGATGGATTGGGTTGTCGCCCTTTTCGCGGCGCACGACGTACGATCCGGGACGGAAAAACAGCGCAAACGAAGAAAAGTGTCCCGAAACTGATGAAAATGTTCGATTTTGGGCTCCGAAAAAAGGCACAACAAAGCATAGCTTGGCTGTCCCGTCGTAGAGCTCTCGGAGAGCTTTCCAACGGTATGCTGTGGGCCGCGTAACTCTTTACAGATCAAAAGTTATGGGCTCCGGAGCGACGGAGACTTGTTCCCAAGCCCCACGCCCTCGGTTTGTGGGACCAGCCTCTACGCGAAGCGAAGCTATCTCGCCCAAGGTGCCGCGGGATTCGGTAACAAAAATGGGACGGATTGGGTTGTCGCCCTTTTCGCGGCGCACGACTTACGATCCGGGACGGAAAAACAGCGCAAAAGAAGAAAAGTGTCCCGAAACTGATGAAAACGTTCGATTTTGGGCTCCGAAAAAATGCACAGCGAAGCATAGCTTGGCTGTCCCGTCGTAGAGCTCTCGGAGAGCTTTGTAACGGTATGCTGTGGGCCGCGTAACTCTTTACGGATCAAAAGTTATGGGCTCCGGAGCGACGGAGACCTGGTACCAAGCCCCACGCCCTCGGTTTGTGGGCCCAGCTCTACGCGAAGCGAAGCTGTCTCGCCCAAGGTGCCGCGGGATTCGGTAACAAAAATGGGACGGATTGGGTTGTCGCCCTTTTTGCGGCGCACGACGTACGATCCGGGACGGAAAAACAGCGCAAAAGAAGAAAAGTGTCCCGAAACTGATGAAAACTTTCGATTTTTGGCTCCGAAAAAAGGCACAGCGAAGCGTAGCTTGGATGTCCCATCATAGAGCTCTCGGAGAGCTTTCCAACGGTATGCTGTGGGCTGCGTAACTCTTTACGGATCAAAAGTTATGGGCTCCGGAGCGACGGAGACTTGGTCGCAAGCCCCACGCCCTCGGTTTGCGGGCCCAGCCTCTACCCGAATCGAAGCTGCCTCCCCCAAGGTGCCGCGGGACTCGGTAACAAAAATGGGACGGAATGGGTTGTCGCCCTTTTCGCGGCGCATGACGTACTATCCGGGACGGAAAAACAGCGCAAAAGAAGAAAAGTGTCCCGAAACTGATGAAAACGTTCGATTTTGGGCTGCAAAAAAAGGAACAGCGAAGCATAGCTTGGCTGTCCTGTCGTAGAGCTCTCGGAGAGCTTTCCAACGGTATGTTGTGGGCCGCGTAACTCTTTACGGATCAAAAGTTATGGGCTCCGGAGCGACGGAGACTTGGTCCCAAGCCCCACGACCTCGGTTTGCAGGCCCAGCCTCTACGTGAAGCGAATTTGTCTCGCTCAAGGTGCCGCGGGATTCGGTAACAGAAATGGGACGGATTGGGTTGTCGCCATATTCGCGGCGCGCGATGTACGATCCGGGACGGAAAAACAGCGCAAAACAAGAAAACTATCCCGAAACTAATGAAAACGTTCGATTTTGGGCTCCGAAAAAAGTCCCAGCGAAGCGAGCTTAGCGGTCCCGTCGTAGAGCTCTCGGAGAGCTTTCCAACGGTATGTTGTGGGCCGCGTAACTCTTTACGAATCAAAAGTTATGGGCTCCGGAGCGACGGAGACTTGGTCCCAAGCCCCACGCCCTCGGTTTGTGGGCCTAGCCTCTACGCGAAGCGAAGCTGTCTCGCCCAAGGTACCGCGGGATTCGGTAACAAAAAGGGGACGGATTGGGTTGTCGCCCTTTTCGCGGCGCACGACGTACGATCCGGGACGGAAAAACAGCGCAAAAGAAGAAAAGTGTGCCAAAATTGATGAAAAATTTCTATTTTGGGCTCCGAAAAAAGGCACAGCGAAGCATAGCTTGGCTGTCCCGTCGTAGAGCTCTCGGAGAGCTTTCCAACGGTATGCTGTCGCCCGCGTAACTCTTTACGGATCAAAAGTTATGGGCTCCGGAGCGACGGAGACTTGGTCGCAAGCCCCACGCCCTCGGTTTGCGGGCCCAGCCTCTACGCAAATCGAAGCTGTCTCGCCCAAGGTGCCGCGGGATTCGGTAACAAAAATGGGGCGGATTGGGTTGTCGCCCTTTTCGCAGCGCATGACGTACTATCCGGGACGGAAAAACAGCGCAAAAGAAGAAAAGTGTCCCGAAACTGATGAAAACGTTCGATTTTGGGCTCCGAAAAAAGGCACAGCGAAGCATAGCTTGGCTGTCCTGTCGTAGAGCTCTCGGAGAGCTTTCCAACGGTATGCTGTGGGCCACGTAACTCTTTACGGATCAAAAGTTATGCGCTCCGGAGCGACGGAGACCTGGTACCAAGCCCCACGCCTTCGGTTTGTGGGCCCAGCCTCTACGCGAATCGAAGCTGTCTCGCCCAAGGTGCCGCGGGATTCGGTAATAAAAATGGGACGGATTGGGTTGTCGCCCTTTTCGCGGCGCACGAAGTACGATCCGGGACGGAAAAACAGCGCAAAAGAAGAAAAGTGTCCCGAAACTGATGAAAACGTTCGATTTTGGGCTCCAAAAAAAGGAACAGCGAAGCATAGCTTGGCTGTCCTGTCGTAGAGCTCTCGGAGAGCTTTCCAACGGTATGCTGTGGGCCGCGTAACTCTTTACGGATCAAAAGTTATGGGCTCCGGAGCGACGGAGACTTGGTCCCAAGCCCCACGCCCTCGGTTTGTGGGCCTAGCCTCTACGCGAATCGAAGCTGTCTCGCCCAAGGTGCCGCGGGATTCGGTAACAAAAATGGGACGGATTGGGTTGTCGCCCTTTTCGCGGCGCACGACGTACGATCCGGGACGAAAAAACAGCGCAAAAGAAGAAAAGTGTCCCGAAACTGATGAAAACGTTCGAATTTGGGCTCCAAAAAAAGGCACAGCGAAGCATAGCTTGGCTGTCCTGTCGTAGAGCTCTCGGAGAGCTTTCCAACGGTATGCTGTGGGCCGCGTAACTCTTTACGGATCAAAAGTTATGGGCTCCGGAGCGACGGAGACTTGGTCCCAAGCCCCTCGCCCTCGGTTTGTGGGCCCAGCCTCTACGCGAAGCGAAGCTGTCTCGCCCAAGGTGCCGCGGGATTCGGTAACAAAAATGGGACGGATTGGGTTGTCGCCCTTTTCGCGGCGCACGACTTACGATCCGGGACGGAAAAACAGCGCAAAAGAAGAAAAGTGTCCCGAAACTAATGAAAACGTTCAATTTTGGGCTCCGGAAAAAGGTCCAGCGAAGCATAGCTTTTCTGCCCCGTCGTAGAGCACTCGGAGAGCTTTCCAACGGTATGCTGTGGGCCACGTAACTCTTTACGGATCAAAAGTTATGGGCTCCGGAGCGACGGAGACTTGGTCCCAAGCCCCACGCCCTCGGTTTGTGGGCCTAGCCTCTACGCGAAGCGAAGCTGTCTCGCCCAAGGTACCGCGGGATTCGGTAACAAAAAGGGGACGGATTGGGTTGTCGCCCTTTTCGCGGCGCATGACGTACTATCCGGGACGGAAAAACAGCGCAAAAGTAGAAAAGTGTCCCGAAACTGATGAAAACGTTCGATTTTGGGCTCCAAAAAAAGGCACAGCGAAGCATAGCTTGGCTGTCCTGTCGTAGAGCTCTCGGAGAGCTTTCCAACGGTATGCTGTGGGCCGCGTAACTCTTTACGGATCAAAAGTTATGGGCTCCGGAGCGACGGAGACTTGGTCCCAAGCCCCACGCCCTCGGTTTGTGGGCCTAGCCTCTACGCGAAGCGAAGCTGTCTCGCCCAAGGTACTCCGGGATTCGGTAACAAAAAGGGGACGGATTGGGTTGTCGCCCTTTCCGCGGCGCACGACGGACTATCCGGGACGGAAAAACAGCACAAAAGAAGAAAAGTGTCCCGAAACTAATGAAAACGTTCGATTTTGGGCTCCGAAAAAAGGTCCAGCGAAGCAAAGCTTGGCTGTCCTGTCGTAGAGCTCTCGGAGAGCTTTCCAACGGTATGCTGTGGGCCACGTAACTCTTTACGGATCAAAAGTTATGCGCTCCGGAGCGACGGAGACCTGGTACCAAGCCCCACGTCTTCGGTTTGTGGGCCCAGCCTCTACGCGAATCGAAGCTGTCTCGCCCAAGGTGCCGCGGGATTCGGTAACAAAAATGGGACGGATTGGGTTGTCGCCCTTTTCGCGGCGCACGAAGTACGATCCGGGACGGAAAAACAGCGCAAAAGCAGAAAAGTGTCCCGAAACTGATGAAAACGTTCGATTTTGGGCTCCGAAAAAAGGTACAGCGAAGCATAGCTTGGCTGTCCCGTCGTAGAGCTCTCGGAGAGCTTTCCAACGGTATGCTGTGAGCCACGTAACTCTTTACGGATCAAAAGTTATGGGCTCCGGAGCGACGGAGACTTGGTCCCAAGCCCCACGCCCTCGGTTTGTGGGCCTAGCCTCTACGCGAAGCGAAGCTGTCTCGCCCAAGGTACCGCGGGATTCGGTAACAAAAAGGGGACGGATTGGGTTGTCGCCCTTTTCGCGGCGCATGACGTACTATCCGGGACGGAAAAACAGCGCAAAAGAAGAAAAGTGTCCCGAAACTGATGAAAACGTTCGATTTTGGGCTCCAAAAAAAGGCACAGCGAAGCATAGCTTGGCTGTCCTGTCGTAGAGCTCTCGGAGAGCTTTCCAACGGTATGCTGTGGGCCGCGTAACTCTTTACGGATCAAAAGTTATGGGCTCCGGAGCGACGGAGACTTGGTCCCAAGCCCCACGCCCTCGGTTTGTGGGCCTAGCCTCTACGCGAAGCGAAGCTGTCTCGCCCAAGGTACTGCGGGATTCGGTAACAAAAAGGGGACGGATTGGGTTGTCGCCCTTTTCGCGGCGCACGACGTACGATCCGGGACGGAAAAACAGCGCAAAAGAAGAAAAGTGTCCCGAAACTGATGAAAACGTTCGATTTTTGACTCCGAAAAAAGGCACAGCGAAGCATAGCTAGGTTGTCCTGTCGGAGAGCTCTCGGAGAGGTTTCCAACGGTATGCTGTGAGCCGCGTAACTCTTTACGGATCAAAAGTTATGGGCTCCGGAGCGACGGAGACCTGGTCCCAAGCCCCACGCCCTCGGTTTGTGGGCCTAGCCTCTACGCGAAGCGAAGCTGTGTCGCCCAAGGTACCGCGGGATTCGGTGACAGAAATGGGACGGATAGGGTTGTCGCCCTTTTCGCAGCGCGCGACGTACGATCCGGGACGAAAAAATAGTGCAAAAGAAGAAAAGTGTCCCGTATCTGATGAAAACGTTTGATTTTGGACTCCGAAAAAAGGACCAGCGAAGCGGGCTTGGCTGTCCCGTCATAGAGCTCTCGGAGAGCTTTCCAACAGTATACTGTGGGCCGTGTAACTCCTTATGGATCAAAAGTTATGGGCTCTGGAGCGACGGAGACCTCGTCCCAAGCCCCACGCCCTCGGTTTGCGGGCCCAGCCTCTATGTAAAGTGAAGCTGTCTCGCCTAAGGTGCCGCGGGATTCGGTAACAAAAATGGGATGGATTGGGTTGTCGCCCTTTTCACTGCGCACGACGTACGATCCGGGACGGAAAAACAGCGCGAAAAAAGAAAAGGGTCCCGAAACTGATGAAAACGTTCGATTTTGGGCTCCGAAAAAAGGCCCAGCGAAGCAAAGCCTGCTGTCCCGTCGTAGAGCTCTCGAAGAGCTTTCCAACGGTATGCTGTGGGCCGCGTAACTCTTTACGGATCAAAATTTATGGGCTCCGGAGCGACGGAGACCTGGTACCAAGCCCCACGCCCTCGGTTTGCGGGCCCAGCCTCTACGCGAAGCAAAGCTGTCTCGCCTAAGGTGCCGCGGGATTCGGTAACAAAAATGGGATGGATTGGGTTGTCGCCCTTTTCACTGCGCACGACGTACGATCCGGGACGGAAAAACAGCGCGAAAAAAGAAAAGTGTCCCGAAACTGATGAAAATGTTTGATTTTGAGCACCAAAAAAAGGCCCAGCGAAGTGAAGCTTGGCTGCCCCGTCATAGAGCTCTCGGAGAGCTTTCCAACGGTATGCTGTGGGCCGCGTAACTCTTTACGGATCAAAAGTTATGGGCTCCTGAGCGACGGAGACCTGGTCCCAAGCCCCACGCCTTCGGTTTGCGAGCCCAGCCTCTACGCGAAGCGAAAATGTCTCGCCCAAGGTGCCGCGGGATTCGGTAACAAAAATGGGATGGATTGGGTCGTCACCCTTTTCGCGGCGCACGACGTACGATCCGGGACAGAAAAACAGCACAAAAGAAGAAAAGTGTCCTGAAACTGATGAAAACGTTCGATTTTGGGCTCCGAAAAAAGGCCCAGCGAAGCAAAGCTTGGCTGTCCCGTCGTAGAGCTCTCGGAGAGCTTTCCAACGGTATGCTGTGGGCCGCGTAACTCTTTACGGATCAAAAGTTATGGGCTCTGGAGCGATGGAGACCTGGTCCCAACCCCCACGCCCTCGGTTTGCGGGCCCAACCTCTACGCGAAGCGAAGCTGTCTCGCCCAAGGTGCCACGCGATTCAGTAATAAAAATGGGATGGATTGGGTCGTCAACCTTTTCGCGGCGCACGACGTACGATCCGGGAGAGAAAAACAGCACAAAAGAAGAAAAGTGTCCTGAAACTGATGAAAACGTTCGATTTTTGGCTCTAAAAAAAGGCCCAGCGAAGCAAAGCTTGGCTGTCCCGTAGTAGAGCTCTCAGAGAGCTTTCCAACGGTATACTGTAGGCCGCGTAACTCTTTACGGATCAAAAGTTATGGGCTCCGGAGCGACGGAGACTTGGTCGCAAGCCCCACGCCCTCGGTTTGCGGGCCCAGTCTCTATGCGAATCGAAGCTGTCTCGCCAAGGTGCCGCGGGATTCGGTAACAAAAATGGGACGGATTGGGTTGTCGCCCTTTTCGCGGCGCACGACGTACGATCCGGGACGGAAAAACAGCACAAAAGAAGAAAAGTGTCCCGAAACTGATGAAAACGTTCGATTTTGGGCTCCGAAAAAAGGCCCAGCGAAGCGAAGCTTGGCTGCCCCGTCGTAGAGCTCTCGGAGAGCTTTCCAACGGTATGCTGTGGGCCGCGTAACTCTTTACGGATCAAAAGTTATGGGCTCCGGAGCGACGGAGACCTGGTACCAATCCCCACGCCCTCGGTTTGTGGGCCCAGCCTCTACGCGAAGCGAAGCTGTCTCGCCCAAGGTGCCGCGGGATTCGGTAATAGAAATAGGACGGATTGGGTTGTCGCACTTTTCGCGGCGCACGACGGACGATCCGGGACGGAAAAACAACTCAAAAGAAGAAAAGTGTCCCGAAACTGATGAAAATGTTCGATTTTGGGCTCCGAAAAAAGGTCCAGCGAAGCAAAGCTTTTTTGCCCCGTCGTAGAGCTCTCGGAGAGCTTTCCAACGGTATGCTGTAGGCCGCGTAACTCCTTAAAGATCAAAAGTTATGGGCTCCGGAGCGACGGAGACCTGGTCCCAAGCCCCACGCCCTCGGCTTGCGGGCCCAGCCTCCACGCGAAGCGAAGCTGTCTCGCCCAAGGTGCTGCGGGATTCGATAACAAAAATGGGACGGATTGGGTTGTCGCCCTTTTCGCGGCGCACGACGTACGATCCGGGACGGAAAAACAGCACAAAAGAAGAAAAGTGTCCCGAAACTGATGAAAACGTTCGATTTTGGGCTCCGAAAAAAGGCACAGCGAAGCATAACTTGGCTGTCCCGTCGTAGAGCTCTCAGAGAGCTTTCCAACGGTATGCTGTGGGCCGCGTAACTCTTTACGGATCAAAAGTTATGGGCTCTGGAGCGACGGAGACCTGGTCCCAAGCCCCACGCCCTCGGTTTGCGGGCCCAGCCTCTACGCGAAGCGAAGCTGTCTCGCCCAAGGTGCCGCGGGATTCGGGAACAAAAATGGAACGGATTGGGTTGTCGCCCTTTTCGCAGCGCATGACGTACTATCCGAGACGGAAAAACAGCGCAAAAGAAGAAAAATGTCCCGAAACTGATGAAAACGTTCGATTTTGGGCTCCGAAAAAAGGCACAGAGAAGCGTAGCTTGGCTGTCCCGTCGTAGAGCTCTCGGAGAGCTTTCCAACGTTATACTGTGGGCCGCGTAACTCTTTACGGATCAAAAGTTATGCGCTCCGGAGCGACGGAGACCTGGTACCAAGCCCCACGCCTTCGGTTTGTGGGCCCAGCCTCTACGCGAATCGAAGCTGTCTCGCCCAAGGTGCCGCGGGATTCGGTAACAAAAATGGGACGGATTGGGTTGTCGCCCTTTTCGCGGCGCACGAAGTACGATCCGGGACGGAAAAACAGCGCAAAAGAAGAAAAGTGTCCCGAAACTGATGAAAACGTTCGATTTTGGGCTCCAAAAAAAGGCACAGCGAAGCATAGCTTGGCTGTCCTGTCGTAGAGCTCTCGGAGAGCTTTCCAACGGTATGCTGTGGGCCGCGTAACTCTTTACGGATCAAAAGTTATGGGCTCCGGAGCGACGGAGACTTGGTCCCAAGCCCCACGCCCTCGGTTTGTGGGCCTAGCCTCTACGCGAATCGAAGCTGTCTCGCCCAAGGTGCCGCGGGATTCGGTAACAAAAATGGGACGGATTGGGTTGTCGCCCTTTTCGCGGCGCACGAAGTACGATCCGGGACGGAAAAACAGCGCAAAAGAAGAAAAGTGTCCCGAAACTGATGAAAACGTTCGAATTTGGGCTCCAAAAAAAGGCACAGCGAAGCATAGCTTGGCTGTCCTGTCGTAGAGCTCTCGGAGAGCTTTCCAACGGTATGCTGTGGGCCGCGTAACTCTTTACGGATCAAAAGTTATGGGCTCCGGAGCGACGGAGACTTGGTCCCAAGCCCCACGCCCTCGGTTTGTGGGCCTAGCCTCTACGCGAAGCGAAGCTATCTCGCCCAAGGTGCCGCGGGATTCGGTAACAAAAATGGGACGGATTGGGTTGTCGCCCTTTTCGCGGCGCACGACTTACGATCCGGGACGGAAAAACAGCGCAAAAGAAGAAAAGTGTCCCGAAACTGATGAAAACGTTCGATTTTGGGCTCCGAAAAAAGGTACAGCGAAGCATAGCTTGGCTGTCCCGTCGTAGAGCTCTCGGAGAGCTTTCCAACGGTATGCTGTGGGCCACGTAACTCTTTACGGATCAAAAGTTATGGGCTCCGGAGCGACGGAGACTTGGTCCCAAGCCCCACGCCCTCGGTTTGTGGGCCTAGCCTCTACGCGAAGCGAAGCTGTCTCGCCCAAGGTACCGCGGGATTCGGTAACAAAAAGGGGACGGATTGGGTTGTCGCCCTTTTCGCGGCGCATGACGTACTATCCGGGACGGAAAAACAGCGCAAAAGAAGAAAAGTGTCCCGAAACTGATGAAAACGTTCGATTTTGGGCTCCAAAAAAAGGCACAGCGAAGCATAGCTTGGCTGTCCTGTCGTAGAGCTCTCGGAGAGCTTTCCAACGGTATGCTGTGGGCCGCGTAACTCTTTACGGATCAAAAGTTATGGGCTCCGGAGCGACGGAGACTTGGTCCCAAGCCCCACGCCCTCGGTTTGTGGGCCTAGCCTCTACGCGAAGCGAAGCTGTCTCGCCCAAGGTACTGCGGGATTCGGTAACAAAAAGGGGACGGATTGGGTTGTCGCCCTTTTCGCGGCGCACGACGTACGATCCGGGACGGAAAAACAGCGCAAAAGAAGAAAAGTGTCCCGAAACTAATGAAAACGTTCGATTTTGGGCTCCGAAAAAAGGCACAGCGAAGCATTGCTTGGCTGTCCTGTCGTAGAGCTCTCGGAGAGCTTTCCAACGGTATGCTGTGGGCCACGTAACTCTTTACGGATCAAAAGTTATGCGCTCCGGAGCGACGGAGACCTGGTACCAAGCCCCACGCCTTCGGTTTGTGGGCCCTGCCTCTACGCGAATCGAAGCTGTCTCGCCCAAGGTGCCGCGGGATTCGGTAACAAAAATGGGACGGATTGGGTTGTCGCCCTTTTCGGGGCGCACGAAGGACGATCCGGGACGGAAAAACAGCGCAAAAGAAGAAAAGTGTCCCGAAACTGATGAAAACGTTCGATTTTGGGCTCCGAAAAAAGGTCCAGCGAAGCAAAGCTTAGCTGCCCCGTCGTAGAGCTCTCGGAGAGCTTTCCAACGGTATGCTGTGGGCCACGTAACTCTTTACGGATCAAAAGTTATGGGCTCCGGAGCGACGGAGACTTGGTCCCAAGCCCCACGCCCTCGGTTTGTGGGCCTAGCCTCTACGCGAAGCGAAGCTGTCTCGCCCAAGGTACCGCGGGATTCGGTAACAAAAAGGGGACGGATTGGGTTGTCGCCCTTTTCGCGGCGCATGACGTACTATCCGGGACGGAAAAACAGCGCAAAAGAAGAAAAGTGTCCCGAAACTGATGAAAACGTTCGATTTTGGGCTCCAAAAAAAGGCACAGCGAAGCATAGCTTGGCTGTCCTGTCGTAGAGCTCTCGGAGAGCTTTCCAACGGTATGCTGTGGGCCGCGTAACTCTTTACGGATCAAAAGTTATGGGCTCCGGAGCGACGGAGACTTGGTCCCAAGCCCCACGCCCTCGGTTTGTGGGCCTAGCCTCTACGCGAAGCGAAGCTGTCTCGCCCAAGGTACTGCGGGATTCGGTAACAAAAAGGGGACGGATTGGGTTGTCGCCCTTTTCGCGGCGCACGACGTACGATCCGGGACGGAAAAACAGCGCAAAAGAAGAAAAGTGTCCCGAAACTGATGAAAACGTTCGATTTTTGACTCCGAAAAAAGGCACAGCGAAGCATAGCTAGGTTGTCCTGTCGTAGAGCTCTCGGAGAGCTTTCCAACGGTATGCTGTGGGCCGCGTAACTCTTTACGGATCAAAAGTTATGGGCTCTGGAGCGACGGAGCCCTGGTCCCAAGCCCCACGCCCTCGGTTTGTGGGCCTAGCCTCTACGCGAAGCGAAGCTGTGTCGCCCAAGGTACCGCGGGATTCGGTAACAAAAATCGGACGGATTGGGTTGTCGCCCTTTTCGCGGCGCACGACGTACGATCCGGGACGGAAAAACAGCGCGAAAAAGAAAAGTGTCCCGAAACTGAAGAAAACGTTCAATTTTGGGCTCCGAAAAAAGGCCCAGTGAAGCTAATCTTAGCTGTCCAGTCGTAGAGCTCTCGGAGAGCTTTCCAACGGTATGCTGTGGGCCGCGTAACTCTTTACGGATCAAAAGTTATGGGCTCTGGAGCGACGGAGAACTGGTCCCAAGCCCCACGCCTTCGGTTTGCGAGCCCAGCCTCTACGCGAAGCGAAGCTGTCTCGTCTAAGGTGCCGCGGGATTCGGTAACAAAAATGGGACGGATTGGGTTGTCGCCCTTTTTGCGGCGCACGACGTACGATCCGGGATGGAAAAACAGCGCGAAAAAAGAAAAGTGTCCCGAAACTGATGAAAATGTTCAATTTTGCGCACCGAAAAAATGCCCAGCGAAGCAAAGCCTGCTGTCCCGTCGTAGAGCTCTCGAAGAGCTTTCCAACGGTATGCTGTGGGCCGCGTAACTCTTTACGGATCAAAATTTATGGGCTCCGGAGCGACGGAGACCTGGTACCAAGCCCCACGCCCTCAGTTTGTGGGCCCAGCCTCTACGCGAAGCGAAGCTGTCTCGCCCAAGGTACCGCGGGATTCGGTAACAAAAATCGGACGGATTGGGTTGTCGCCCTTTTTGCGGCGCATGACGTACGATCCGGGACGGAAAAACAGCGCAAAAGAAGAAAAATGTCCCGAAACTGATGAAAACGTTCGATTTTGGGCTCCAAAAAAAGGCCCAGCGAAGCAAAGCTTGGCTGTCCCGTCGTAGAGCTCTCGGAGAGCTTTCCAACGGTATACTGTGGGCCGCGTAACTCTTTACGGATCAAAAGTTATGGGCTCTGGAGCGACGGATACCTGGTCCCAAGCCCCACGCCCTCGGTTTGCGGGCCCAGCCTCTACGCGAAACGAAGCTGTCTCGCCCAAGGTGCCGCGGGATTCGGTAACAAAAATGGGACGGATTGGGTTGTCGCCCTTTTCGCGTCGCACGACGTACGATCCGGGACGGAACAACAGCGCAAAAGAAGAAAAGTGTCCCGAAACTGATGAAAACGATCGATTTTGGGCTCCGAAAAAAGGCACAGCGAAGCATAACTTGGCTGTCCCGTCGTAGAGCTCTCAGAGAGCTTTCCAACGGTATGCTGTGGGCCGCGTAACTCTTTACGGATCAAAAGTTATGGGCTCTGGAGCGACGGAGACCTGGTCCCAAGCCCCACGCCCTCGGTTTGCGGGCCCAACCTCTACGCGAAGCGAAGCTGACTCGACCAAGGTGCCGCGGGATTCGGTAACAAAAATGGGACGGATTGGGTTGTCGCCCTTTTCGCGGCGCACGACCTACGATCCGGGACGGAAAAATAGCACAAAAGAAGAAAAGTGTCCTAAAACTGATGAAATCGTTCGATTTTGGGCTCCGAAAAAAGGCACAGCGAAGCATAGCTTGGCTGTCCCGTCGTAGAGCTCTCGGAGAGCTTTCCTTCGGTATACTGTGGGCCGCGTAACTCTTTACGGATCAAAAGTTATGGGCTCCGGAGCGACGGAGACTTGGTCGCAAGCCCCACGCCCTCGGTTTGCAGGCCCAGCCTCTACGCGAATCGAAGCTGTCTCGCCCAAGGTGCCGCGGGATTCGGTAACAGAAACGGGACAGAGTGGGCTGTCGCCCTGTTCGCGGCGCGCGACGTACGATCCGGGACGGAAAAACAGCGCAAAAGAAGAAAAGTGTCCCGAAACTGATGAAAACGTTCGATTTTGGGCTCCGAAAAAAGGCCCAGCGAAGCGAAGCTTGGCTGCCCCGTCGTAGAGCTCTCGGAGAGCTTTCCAACGGTATGCTGTGGGCCGCGTAACTCCTTACGGATCAAAAGTTATGGGCTCCGGAGCGACGGAGACCTGGTACCAAGCCCCACGCCCTCGGTTTGCGGGCCCAGCCTCTACGCGAAGCGAAACTGTCTCGCCCAAGGTGCCGCGGGATTCGGTAACAGAAATGGGACGGATCGGGTTGTCGCCCTTTTCGCGGCGCACGACGTACGATCCGGGACGGAAAAACAGCGCAAAAGAAGAAAATTGTCCCGAAACTGATGAAAATGTTCGATTTTGGGCTCCGAAAAAAGGCCCAGCGAAGCAAATCTTGGCTGCGCCATCGTAGAGCTCTCGGAGAGCTTTCAAACGGTATGCTGTGGGCCGCGTAACTCTTTACGGATCAAAAGTTATGGGCTCTGGAGCGACGGATAGCTGGTCCCAAGCCCCGCGCCCTCGGTTTGCGGGCCCAGCCTCTACGCGAAGCGAAGCTGTCTCGCCCAAGGTGCTGCGGGATTCAGTAATAAAAATGGGACGGATTGGGTTGTCGCCCTTTTCGAGTCGCACGACGTACGATCCAGGCAGGAAAAACAGCGCGAAAGAAGAAAAGTGTCACGAAACTGATGAAAACGTTCGATTTTGGGCACCGAAAAAAGGCCCAGCGAAGCTAAGCTTGGCTGCCCCGTCGTAGAGCTCTCGGAGATCTTTCCAACGGTATGCTGTGGACCGCGTAACTCTTTACGGATCAAAAGTTATGGGCTCCGGAGCGACGGAGACCTGGTCCCAAGCCCCCCGCCCCCAGTTTGCGGGCCCAGCCTCCACGCGAAGCGAAGCTGTCTCGCCCAAGGTGCCGCGGGATTCGATAACAGAAATGGGGCGGATTGTGTTGTCGCCCTTTTCGCGACGCACGACGCACGATCCTGCACCGAAAAACAGCGCAAAAGCAGAAAAGTGCCTCGAAACTGATGAAAACGTCCGATTTTGGGCTCCGAAAAAAGGCCCAGCGAAGCATAGCTTGGCTGTCCCGTGGTAGAGCTCTCGGAGATCTTTCCAACGGTATGCTGTGGACCGCGTAACTCTTTACGGATCAAAAGTTATGGGCTCCGGAGCGACGGAGACCTGGTACCAAGCCCCACGCCCTCAGTTTGTGGGCCCAGCCTCTACGCGAAGCGAAGCTGTCTCGCCCAAGGTGCCGCGGGATTCGGTAACAAAAATGGGACGGATTGGGTTGTCGCCCTTTTCGCGGCGCACGACGTACGATCCGGGACGGAAAAACAGCGCAAAAAAAGAAAAGTGTCCCGAAACTGATGAAAACGTTCGATTTTGGGCTCCGAAAAAAGGTACAGCGAAGCATTGCTTGGCTGTCCCGTCATAGAGCTCTCGGAGAGCTTTCCAACGGTATGCTGTGGGCCGCGTAACTCTTTACGGATCAATAGTTATGGGCTCCGGAGCGACGGAGACTTGGTCGCAAGCCCCACGCCCTCGGTTTGCGGGCCCAGCCTCTACGCGAATCGAAGCTGTCTCGCCCAAGGTGCCGCAGGATTCGGTAACGAAAATGGGACGGATTGGGTTGTCGCCCTTTTCGCGGCGCACGACGTACGATCCGGGACGGAAAAACAGCGCAAACGAAGAAAAGTGTCCCGAAACTGATGAAAACGTTCGATTTTGGGCTCTGAAAAAAGGCACAGCGAAGCAAATCTTGGCTATCTCGTCGTAGAGCTCTCGGAGAGCTTTCCAACGGTATGCTGTGGGCCGCGTAACTCTTTACAGATCAAAAGTTATGGGCTCCGGAGCGACGGAGACTTGGGCCCACGCCCCACGCCCTCAATTTGTGGGACCAGCCTCTACGCGAAGCGAAGCTTTCTCGCCCAAGGTGCCGCGGGATTCGGTAACAAAAATGGGACGGATTAGGTTGTCGTCCTTTTCGCGGCTCACGACGTACGATCCGGGACGAAAAAACAGCGCAAAAGAAGAAAAGTGTTCCAAAACTGATGAAAACGATCGATTTTGGGCTTCGAAAAAAGGCACAGCAAAGCAAGCTTGGCTGCCCCGTCGTAGAGCTGTCGAAGAGCTTTCCAACGGTATGCTGCGGGCCGCGTAACTCCTTACGGATCAAAAGTTATGGGCTCCGGAGCGACGGAGACCTGGTCGCAAGCCCCACGCCCTCGGTTTGCGGGCCCAACCTCTACGCGAAGCGAAGCTGTCTCGCCCAAGGTGCCACGCGATTCAGTAATAAAAATGGGACGGATTGGGTTGTCGCCCTTTTCGCGTCGCACGACGTACGATCCAGGCAGGAAAAACAGCGCGAAAGAAGAAAAGTGTCCCGAAACTGATGAAAATGTTCGATTTTGGGCACCGAAAAAAGGCCCAGCGAAGCGTAGCTTGGCTGCCCCGTCGTAGAGCTCTCGGAGATCTTTCCAACGGTATGCTGTGGACCGCGTAACTCTTTACGGATCAAAAGTTATGGGCTCCGGAGCGACGGAGACCTGGTCCCAACCCCCACGCCCTCGGTTTGCGGGCCCAGCCTCTACGCGAAGCGAAGCTGTCTCGCCCAAGGTGCCGCTGGATTCGGTAACAAAAATGGGACGGATTGGGTTGTCGCCCTTTTCGCGGCGCGCGCCTTACGATCCGGGACGGAAAAACAGCGCAAAAGAAGAAAAGTGTCCCGAAACTGATGAAAACGTTCGATTTTGGGCTCCGAAAAAAGGCCCAGCGAAGCACAGCTTGGCTGCCCCGTCGTAGAGCTCTCGGAGAGCTTTCCAACGGTATGCTGTGGGCCGCGTAACTCCTTACGGATCAAAAGTTATGGGCTCCGGAGCGACAGAGACCTGGTCCCAAGCCCTGCGCCCTCGGTTTGTGGGCCCAGCTCTACGCGAAGCGAAGCTGTCTCGCCCAAGGTGCCGCGGGATTCAGTAACAAAAATGGGACGGATTGGATTGCCGCCCTTTTTGCGGCGCACGACGTACGATCCGGGACGGAAAAAGAGCGCAAAAGAAGAAAAGTATCCCGAAACTGATGAAAATGTTCGATTTTGGGCTCCGAAAAAAGGCACAGCGAAGCGAAGTTTGGCTGTCCCGTCGTAGAGCTCTCGGAGAGCTTTCTAACGGTATGCTGTGGGCCGCGTAACTCTTTCCGGATCAAAACTTATTGGCTCCGGAGCGACGAAGACTTGGTCCCAAGCCCCATGTCCTCGGTTTGCGGGCCCAGCCTCTACGCGAATCGAAGCTGTCTCGCCCAAGGTGCCGCGGGATTCGGTAACAAAAATGGGACGGATTGGGTTGTCGCCCTTTTCGCGGCGCACGACGTACGATCCGGGACGGAAAAACAGCGCAAAAGAAGAAAAGTGTTCGAAAACTGATGAAAACGTTCGATTTTGGGCTCCCGAAAAAGGCCCAGCGAAGCAGCTTTGGCTGCCCCGTCGTAGAGCTCTCGGAGGGCGTTCCAACGGTATGTTGTGGGCCGCGTAACTCTTTACGGATCAAAAGTTATGGGCTCCGGAGCGACGGAGACTTGGTCGCAAGCCCCACGCCCTCGGTTTGCGGGCCCAGCCTCTACGCCAATCGAAGCTGTCTCGCGCAAGGTGCCTTGGATTCGGTAACAAAAATGGCACCGATTGGGTTGTCGCCCTTTTCGCGGCGCGCGCCTTCCGATCCGGGACGGAAAAACAGCGCAAAAGAAGAAAAGTGTCTCGAAACTGATGAAAACGTTCGATTTTGGGCTCCGAAAAAAGGCCCAGCGAAGCTTAGCTTAGCTGCCCCATCGTAGAGCTCTCGGAGAGCTTTCCAACGGTATGCTGTCGGCCCCGTAACTCCTTACGGATCAAAAGTTATGGGCTTCGGAGCGACGGAGACCTGGTCCCAAGCCCCACGCACTCGGTTTGCGGGCCCAGCCTCTAGGTGAAGCGAATTTGTCTCGCCCAAGGTGCCAAGGGATTCGGTAACAGAAATGGGACGGATCGGGTTGTCGCCCTTTTCGCGGCGCACGACGTACGATCCGGGACGGAAAAACAGCGCAAAAGAAGAAAAGTGTCTCGAAACTGATGAAAACGTTCGATTTTGGGCTCCGAAAAAAGGCCCAGCGAAGCAATGCTTTGCTGTCTCGTTGTAGAGCTCTCGGAGAGCTTTCCAACGGTATGCTGTGGGCCGCGTAACTCTTTACGGATCAAAAGTTATTGGCTCCGGAGCGACGGAGACTTGGTCTCAAGCCCCACGCCCTCGGTTTGCGGGCCCAGCCTCTACGCGAATCGAAGCTGTCTCGCCCAAGGTACCGCAGGATTCGGTAACAAAAATGGGATGGATTGGGTTGTCGCCCTTTTCGCGGCGCACGACGTACGATCCGGGACGGAAAAATAGCGCAAAAGAAGAAAAGTGTCCCGAAACTGATGAAAATGTTCGATTTTGGGCTCCGAAAAAAGGCACAGCGAAGCATAGCTAGGCTGTCCCGTCGTAGAGCTCTCGGAGAGCTTTCCAACGGTATGCTGTGGGCCGCGTAACTCTTTACAGATCAAAAGTTATGGGCTCCGGAGCGACGGAGACTTGTTCCCAAGCCCCACGCCCTCGGTTTGTGGGACCAGCCTCTACGCGAAGCGAAGCTATCTCGCCCAAGGTGCCGCGGGATTCGGTAACAAAAATGGGACGGATTGGGTTGTCGCCCTTTTCGCGGCGCGCGCCTTACGATCCGGGACGGAAAAACAGCGCAAAAGAAGAAAAGTGTCCCGAAACTGATGAAAACGTTCGATTTTGGGCTCCGAAAAAAGGCCCAGCGAAGCACAGCTTGGCTGCCCCGTCGTAGAGCTCTCGGAGTGCTTTTCCACGGTATGCTGTGGGCCGTGTAACTCTTTACGGAGCAAAAGTTATGGGCTCCGGAGCGACGGAGACCTGGTACCAAGCCCCACGCCCTCGGTTTGTGGGCCCAGCCTCTACGCGAAGCGAAGCTGTCTCGCCCAAGGTGCCGCGGGATTCGGTAACAAAAATGGGACGGATTGGGTTGTCGCCCTTTTTGCGGCGCACGACGTACGATCCGGGACGGAAAAACAGCGCAAAAGAAGAAAAGTGTCCCGAAACTTATGAAAACGTTCGATTTTGGGCTCCGAAAAAAGGCCCAGTGAAGCAAAGCTTGGCTGTCCCGTCGTAGAGCTCTCGGAGAGCTTTCCAACGGTATGCTGTGGGCCGCGTAACTCTTTACGGATCAAAAGTTATGGGCTCCAGAGCGACGGTGACTTGGTCGCAAGCCCCACGCCCTCGGTTTGCGGGCCCAGCCTCTACCCGAATCGAAGCTGTCTCGCCCAAGGTGCCGCGGGATTCGGTAACAAAAATGGGACGGATTGGGTTGTCGCCCTTTTCGCGGCGCATGACGTACTATCCGGGACGAAAAAACAGCGCAAAAGAAGAAAAGTGTCCCGAAACTGATGAAAACGTTCGATTTTGGGCTCCAAAAAAAGGCACAGCGAAGCATAGCTTGGCTGTCCTGTCGTAGAGCTCTCGGAGAGCTTTCCAACGGTATGCTGTGGGCCGCGTAACTCTTTACGGATCAAAAGTTATGGGCTCCGGAGCGACGGAGACTTGGTCCCAAGCCCCACGCCCTCGGTTTGTGGGCCTAGCCTCTACGCGAAGCGAAGCTGTCTCGCCCAAGGTACCGCGGGATTCGGTAACAAAAAGGGGACGGATTGGGTTGTCGCCCTTTTCGCGGCGCACGACGTACGATCCGGGACGGAAAAACAATGCAAAAGAAGAAAAGTGTCCCGAAACTAATGAAAACGTTCGATTTTGGGCTCCGGAAAAAGGCACAGCGAAGCATAGCTTGGCTGTCCTGTCGTAGAGCTCTCGGAGAGCTTTCCAACGGTATGCTGTGGGCCACGTAACTCTTTACGGATCAAAAGTTATGGGCTCCGGAGCGACGGAGACTTGGTCCCAAGCCCCACGCCCTCGGTTTGTGGGCCTAGCCTCTACGCGAAGCGAAGCTGTCTCGCCCAAGGTACCGCGGGATTCGGTAACAAAAAGGGGACGGATTGGGTTGTCGCCCTTTTCGCGGAGCACGACGTACGATCCGGGACGGAAAAACAGCGCAAAAGAAGAAAAGTGTCCCGAAACTGATGAAAACGTTCGATTTTGGGCTCCGAAAAAAGGCCCAGCGAAGCATAGCTTGGCTGTCCCGTCGTAGAGCTCTCGGAGAGCTTTCCAACGGTATGCTGTGGGCCACGTAACTCTTTACGGATCAAAAGTTATGGGCTCCGTAGCGACGGAGACCTTGTACCAAGCCCCACGCCTTCGGTTTGTTGGCCCAGCCTCTACGTGAATCGAAGCTGTCTCGCCCAAGGTGCCGCGGGATTCGGTAACAAAAATGGGACGGATTGGGTTGTCGCCCTTTACGCGGCGCACGACTTACGATCCGGGACGGAAAAACAGCGCAAAAGCAGAAAAGTGTCCCGAAACTGATGAAAACGTTCGATTTTGGGCGCCGAAAAAAGGCCCAGCGAAGCACAGCTTGGCTGCCCCGTCGTAGAGCTCTCGGAGAGCTTTCCAACGGTATGCTGTGGGCCACGTAACTCTTTACGGATCAAAAGTTATGGGCTCCGGAGCGACGGAGACTTGGTCCCAAGCCCCACGCCCTCGGTTTGTGGGCCTAGCCTCTACGCGAAGCGAAGCTGTCTCGCCCAAGGTACCGCGGGATTCGGTAACAAAAAGGGGACGGATTGGGTTGTCGCCCTTTTCGCGGCGCATGACGTACTATCCGGGACGACAAAACAGCACAAAAGAAGAAAAGTGTCCCGAAACTGATGAAAACGTCCGATTTTCGGCTCCGAAAAAAGGCACAGCAAAGCATAGCTTGGCTGTCCCGTCGTAGAGCTCTCGGAGAGCTTTCCAACGGTATGCTGTGGGCCGCGTAACTCTTTACGGATCAAAAGTTATGGGCTCCGGAGCGACGGAGACCTGATACCAAGCCCCACGCCCTCGGTTTGTGGGCCCGGCGTCTACGTGAAGCGAAGCTGTCTCGCCCAAGGTGCTATGGGATTCGGTAACAGAAATGGGACGGATTGGGTTGTCGACCATTTCGCGGCGCGCGACGTACGATCTGGGACGGAAAAACAACGCAAAAGAAGAAAAGTGTCCCGAAACTGATGAAAACGTTCGATTTTGGGCTCCGAAAAAAGGCCCAGCGAAGCACAGCTTGGCTGCCCCGTCGTAGAGCTCTCGGAGAGCTTTCCAACGGTATGCTGTGGGGCGCGTAACTCTTTACGGATCAAAAGTTATGGGCTCCGGAGCGACGGAGACTTGGTCGCAAGCCCCACGCCCTCGGTTTGCGGGCCCAGCCTCTACGCAAATCGAAGCTGTCTCGCCCAAGGTGCCGCGGGATTCGGTAACAAAAATGGGGCGGATTGGGTTGTCGCCCTTTTCGCGGCGCATGACGTACTATCCGGGACGGAAAAACAGCGCAAAAGAAGAAAAGTGTCCCGAAACTGATGAAAACGTTCGATTTTGGGCTCCGAAAAAAGGCACAGCGAAGCATAGCTTGGCTGTCCTGTCGTAGAGCTCTCGGAGAGCTTTCCAACGGTATGCTGTGGGCCACGTAACTCTTTACGGATCAAAAGTTATGCGCTCCGGAGCGACGGAGACCTGGTACCAAGCCCCACGCCTTCGGTTTGTGGGCCCAGCCTCTACGCGAATCGAAGCTGTCTCGCCCAAGGTGCCGCGGGATTCGGTAACAAAAATGGGACGGATTGGGTTGTCGCCCTTTTCGCGGCGCACGAAGTACGATCCGGGACGGAAAAACAGCGCAAAAGAAGAAAAGTGTCCCGAAACTGATGAAAACGTTCGATTTTGGGCTCCGAAAAAAGGTACAGCGAAGCATAGCTTGGCTGTCCCGTCGTAGAGCTCTCGGAGAGCTTTCCAACGGTATGCTGTGGGCCACGTAACTCTTTACGGATCAAAAGTTATGGGCTCCGGAGCGACGGAGACTTGGTCCCAAGCCCCACGCCCACGGTTTGTGGGCCTAGCCTCTACGCGAAGCGAAGCTGTCTCGCCCAAGGTACCGCGGGATTCGGTAACAAAAAGGGGACGGATTGGGTTGTCGCCCTTTTCGCGGCGCATGACGTACTATCCGGGACGGAAAAACAGCGCAAAAGAAGAAAAGTGTCCCGAAACTGATGAAAACGTTCGATTTTTGACTCCGAAAAAAGGCACAGCGAAGCATAGCTAGGTTGTCCTGTCGTAGAGCTCTCGGAGAGCTTTCCAACGGTATGCTGTGGGCCGCGGAACTCTTTACGGATCAAAAGTTATGGGCTCCGGAGCGACGGAGACTTGGTCCCAAGCCCCACGCCCTCGGTTTGTGGGCCTAGCCTCTACGCGAAGCGAAGCTGTCTCGCCCAAGGTACCGCGGGATTCGGTAACAGAAATGGGCCGGATTGGGTTGTCGCCCTTTTCGCGGCGCACGACGTACGATCCGGGACGGAAAAACAGCGCAAAAGAAGAAAAGTGTCCCAAAACTAATGAAAACGTTCGATTTTGGGCTCCGAAAAAAGGCCCAGCAAAGCATAGCTTGGCTGCCCCGTCGTAGAGCTCTCGGAGAGCTTTCCAACGGTATGCTGTGGGCCACGTAACTCCTTACGGATCAAAAGTTATGGGCTCCGGAGCGACGGAGACCTGGTCCCAAGCCCCACGCCCTCGGTTTGTGGGCCTAGCCTCTACGCGAAGCGAAGCTGTCTCGCCCAAGGTACCGCGGGATTCCGTAACAAAAACGGGACGGATTGTGTTGTCGCCCTTTTCGCGGCGCACGACGTACGATCCGGGACGGAAAAACAGCGCAAAAGAAGAAAAGTGTCCCGAAACTAATGAAAACGTTCGATTTTGGGCTCCGAAAAAAGGCTCAGCGAAGCACAGCTTGGCTGCCCCGTCGTAGAGCTCTCGGAGAGCTTTCCAACGGTATGCTGTGGGCCGCGTAACTCCTTACGGATCAAAAGTTATGGGCACTGGAGCGACGGAGACCAGGTCTCAAGCTCCACGCCCTCGGTTTGTGGGCCCAACCTCCACGCGAAGCGAAGCTGTCTCGCCCAAGGTACCGCGGGATTCGGTAACAGAGACGGGACGGATTGGGCTGTCGCCCTATTCGCGGCGCGCGACGTACGATCCGGGACGGAAAAACAGCGCAAAAGCAGAAAAGTGTCCCGAAACTGATGAAAACGTTCGATTTTGGGCTCCAAAAAAAGGCACAGCGAAGCATAGCTTGGCTGTCCCGTCGTAGAGCTCTCGGAGAGCTTTCCAACGGTATGCTGTGGGCCACGTAACTCTTTACGGATCAAAAGTTATGGGCTCCGGAGCGACGGAGACTTGGTACCAAGCCCCATGCCTTCGGTTTGTTGGCCCAGCCTCTACGAGAATCGAAGCTGTCTCGCCCAAGGTGCCGCGGGATTCGGTAACAAAAATGGGACGGATTGGGTTGTCGCCCATTTCGCGGCGCACGACTTACGATCCGGGACGGAAAAACAGCGCAAAAGAAGAAAAGTGTCCCGAAACTGATGAAAACGTTCGATTTTGGGCTCCGAAAAAAGGCCCAGCAAAGCGAGCTTGGCTGTCCCGTCGTAGAGCTCTCGGAGAGCTTTCCAACGGTATGCTGTGGGCCGCGGAACTCCTTACGGATCAAAAGTTATGGGCTCCGGAGCGACGGAGACCTGGTCCCAAGCCCCACGCCCTCGGTTTGCTGGCCCAACCTCTACTTGAAGCGAATTTGTCTCACCCAAGGTGCCGCGGGATTCGGTAATAAAAATGGGACGAATGGGGTTGTCGCCCTTTTCGCGACGCGCGACGTACGATCTGGGACGGAAAAACAGCGTAAAAGAAGAAAAGTGTCCCGAAATTGATGAAAATGTTCGATTTTGGGCTCCGAAAAATGGCACAGCGAAGCATAGCTTGGCTGTCCTGTCGTAGAGCTCTCGGAGAGCTTTCCAACGGTATGCTGTGGGCCACGTAACTCTTTACGGATCAAAAGTTATGCGCTCCGGAGCGACGGAGACCTGGTACCAAGCCCCACGCCTTCGGTTTGTGGGCCCAGCCTCTACGCGAATCGAAGCTGTCTCGCCCAAGGTGCCGCGGGATTCGGTAACAAAAATGGGACGGATTGGGTTGTCGCCCTTTTCGCGGCGCACGAAGTACGATCCGGGACGGAAAAACAGAGCAAAAGAAGAAAAGTGTCCCGAAACTGATGAAAACGTTTGATTTTGGGCTCTGAAAAGAGGTACAGCGAAGCACAGCTTGGCTGCCCCGTCGTAGAGCTCTCGGAGAGCTTTCCAACGGTATGCTGTGGGCCGCGTAACTCCTTCCGGATCAAAAGTTATGGGCACCGGAGCGACGGATACCTGGTCATAAGTCCCACGCCCTCAGTTTGTGGGCCCAGCCTCTACGCGAAGCGAAGCTGTCTCGCCCAAGGTACCGCGGGATTCGGTAACAGAAACGGGACGGATTGGGCTGTCGCCCTATTCGCGGCGCGCGACGTACGATCCGGGACGGAAAAATAGCGCAAAAGAAGAAAAGTGTCCCGAAACTGATGAAAACGTTCGATTTTGGGCTCCGAAAAAAGGCCCAGCGAAGCACAGCTTGGCTGCCCCGTCGTAGAGCTCTCGGAGAGCTTTCCAACGGTATGCTGTGGGCCGCGTAACTCTTTACGGATCAAAAGTTATGGGCTCCGGAGCGACGGAGACTTGGTCGCAAGCCCCACGCCCTCGGTTTGCGGGCCCTGCCTCTACGCGAAGCGAAGCTGTCTCGCCCAAGGTGCCACGGGATTCGGGAAGAAAAATGGAGCGGATTGGGTGGTTGCCCGTTTCGAGGCGCACGACGCACGATCCGGGATGAAAAACAGCGCAAAAGTAGAAAAGTGCACCGAAACTGATGAAAACGTTCGATTTTGGGCTCCGAAAAAAGCCCCAGCGAAGCAAAGCTTGGCTGCCCCGTCGTAGTGCTCTCGGAGAGCTTTCCAACGGTATTCTGTGGGCCGCGTAACACCTTGCGGATCAAAAGTTATGGGCTCCGGAGCGACGGAGACTTGGTCGCAAGCCCCACGCCCTCGGTTTGCGGGCCCAGCCTCTACGCGAATCGAAGCTGTCTCGCCCAAGGTCCGCGGGATTCGGTAACAAAAATGGGACGGATTGGGTTGTCGCCCTTTTCGCGGCGCACGACGTACGATCGGGGACGGAAAAATAGCGCAAAAGAAGAAAAGTATCCCGAAACTGATCAAAACGTTCGATTTTGGGCTCCGAAAAAAGGCACAGCGAAGCAAAGCTTGGCTGTCCCGTCGTAGAGCTCTCGGAGAGCTTTCCAACGGTATGCTGTGGGCCGCGTAACTCTTTACGGATCAAAAGTTATGGGCTCCGGAGCGACGGAGACCTGGTACCAAGCCCCACGCCCTCGGTTTGTGGGCCCAGCCTCTACGCGAAGCGAAGCTGTCTCGCCCAAGGTGCCGCGGGATTCGGTAACAGAAATGGGACGGATTGGGCTGTCGCCCTGTTCGCGGCGCGCGACGTACGATCCGGGACGGAAAAACAACGCAAAAGAAGAAAAGTGTCCCGAAACTGATGAAAACGTTCGATTTTGGGCTCCAAAAAAAGGCACAGCGAAGCATAGCTTGGCTGTCCCGTCGTAGAGCTCTCGGAGAGCTTTCCACCGGTATGCTGTGGGCCGCGTAACTCTTTACGGATCAAAAGTTATTGGCCCCGGAGCGACGGAGACTTGGTCCCAAGCCCCACGCCCTCTGTTTGCGGGCCCAGCCTCTACGCGAATCGAAGCTGTCTCGCCCAAGGTGCCGCGGGATTCGGTAACAAAAATGGGACGGATTGGGTTGTCGCAGTTTTCGCGGCGCACGACGTACGATCCGGGACGGAAAAACAGCGCAAAAACAGAAAAGTGTCCCGAAACTGATGAAAACGTTCGATTTTGGGCTCCGAAAAAAGGCACAGCAAAGCTTAGCCTGGCTGTCCCGTCGTAGAGCTCTCGGAGAGCTTTCCAACGGTATGCTGTGGGCCGCGTAACTCTTTACGGATCAAAAGTTATGGGCTCCGGAGCGACGGAGACCTGGTACCAAGCCCCACGCCCTCGGTTTCTGGGCCCAGCCTCTACGCGAATCGAAGCTGTCTCGCCCAAGGTGCCACGGGATTCGGTAACAAAAATGGGACGGATTGGGTTGTCGCCCTTTTCGCGGCGCACGACGAACGATCCGGGACGGAAAAACAGCGCAAAAGAAGAAAAGTGTCCCGAAACTGATAAAAACGGTCGAGTTTGGGCTCTGAAAAAAGGTACAGCGAAGCATAGCTTGGCTGTCCCGTCGTAGAGATCTCGGAGAGCTTTCCAACGGTATGCTGTGGGCCGCGTAACTCTTTACGGATCAAAAGTTATGGGCTCGGGAGCGACGGAGACTTGGTCGCAAGCCCCACGCCCTCGGTTTGCGGGCCCAGCCTCTACGCGAATCGAAGCTGTCTCGCCCAAGGTCCGCGGGATTCGGTAACAAAAATGGGACGGATTGGGTTGTCGCCCTTTTCGCGGCGCACGACGTACGATCCGGGACGGAAAAACAGCGCAAAAGAAGAAAAGTGTCCCGAAAATGATGAAAGCGTTCGATTTTGTACTCCGAAAAAAGGCACAGCGAAGCATAGCTTGGCTGTCCCGTGGTAGAGGTCTGGGAGAGCTTTCCAACGGTCTGCTGTTGGCCGCGTAACTCCTTAGGGATCAAAAGTTATGGGCTCCGGAGCGACGGAGACCAGGTGCCAAGCCCCACGCGCTCGGTTTGCGGGCCCAGCCTCTACGCGAAGCGAAGCTGTCTCGCCCAAGGTGCCGCGGGATTCGGTAAAAAAATGGGACAGATTGGGCTGTCGCCCTGTTCGCGGCGCGCGACGTACGATCCGGGACGGAAAAACAACGCAAAAGAAGAAAAGTGTCCCGAAACTGATGAAAACGTTCGATTTTGGGCTCCGAAAAAAGGCACAGCGAAGCGTAGCTTGGTTGTCCCGTCGTAGAGCTCTCGGAGAGCTTTCCAACGGTATGCTGTGGACCGCGTAACTCTTTACGGATCAAAAGTTATGGGCTCCGGAGCGACGGAGACTTGGTCGCAAGCCCCACGCCCTCGGTTTGTGGGCCCAGCCTCTACGCGAAGCGAAGCTGTCTCGCCCAAGGTGCCGCGGGATTCGGTAATAGAAATGGGACGGATTGGGTTGTTGCCCTTTTTGCGGCGCACGACGTACGATCCGGGAAGAAAAACAGCGCAAAAGAAGAAAAGTGCCCCGAAACTGATGAAAACGTTCTATTTTGGCTGCGAAAAAAGGCGCAGCGAAGCATAGCTTCATTGTCCCGTCGTAGAGCTCTCGGAGAGCTTTCCAACGGTATGCTGTGGGCCGCGTAACTCCTTGCGGATCAAAAGTTATGGGCTCCGGAGCGACGGAGACTTGGTCCCAAGCCCCGCGCCTTCGGTTTGCGGGCCCAGCCTCTACGTGAGGCGAAGTTGCCATACCCAAGGTGCCGCGGGATTCGGTAACAAAAATGGGACGGAGTGGGGTGTCGCCCTTTTCGCGGTGCACGACGTACGATCCGGGACGGAAAAACAGCGCAAAAGAAGAAAAGTGTTCCGAAAATGATGAAAGCGTTCGATTTTGGGCTCCGAAAAAAGGCACAGCGAAGCATAGCTTGGCTATCCCGTCGTAGAGCTCTCGGAGAGCTTTCCAACGGTATGCTGTAGGCCGCGTAACTCTTTACGGATCAAAAGTTATGGGCTCCGGAGCGACGGAGACCTGGTACCAAGCCCCACGCCCTCGGTTTGAGGGCCCAGCCTCTACGCGAAGCGAAGCTGTCTCGCCCAAGGTGCCGCGGGATTCGGTAACAAAAATGGGACGGATTGGG
Organism: Ehretia macrophylla; assembly: GCA_037974665.1. Classification (NCBI taxonomy): domain Eukaryota; kingdom Viridiplantae; phylum Streptophyta; class Magnoliopsida; order Boraginales; family Ehretiaceae; genus Ehretia; species Ehretia macrophylla. The sequence continues at coordinate 25,051,997 of CM075773.1, read as the reverse complement.
CTGTCGCCCTTTTCGCGGTGCACGACGTACGATCCGGGACGGAAAAACAGCGCAAAAGAAGAAAAGTGTTCCGAAAATGATGAAAGCGTTCGATTTTGGGCTCCGAAAAAAGGCACAGCGAAGCATAGCTTGGCTGTCCCGTTGTAGAGCTCTCGGAGAGCTTTTCAACGGTATGCTGTAGGCCGCGTAACTCCTTACGGATCAAAAGTTATGGGCTCCGGAGCGACGGAGACCTGGTCCCAAGCCCCACGCCCTCGGTTTGCGGGCCCAGCCTCTACGCGAATCGAAGCTGTCTCGCCCAAGGTGCCGCGGGATTCGGTAACAAAAATGGGACGGATTGGGTTGTCGCCCTTTTCGCGGCGCACGACGTACGATCCGGGACTGAAAAATAGCGCAAAAGCATAAAAGTGTCCCGAAACTGATGAAAGTGTTCGATTTTGGGCTCTGAAAAAAGGCACAGCGAAGCATAGCTTGGCTGTCCCGTCGTAGAGCTCTCGGAGCGCTTTCCAACGGTATGCTGTGGGCCGCGTAACTCTTTACGGATCAAAAGTTATGGGCTCCGGAGCGACGGAGACTTGGTCGCAAGCCCCACGCCCTCGGTTTGCGGGCCCAGCCTCTACGCGAATCGAAGCTGTCTCGCCCAAGGTGCCGCGGGATTCGGTAACAAAAATAGGACGGATTGGGTTGTCGCCCTTTTCGCGGCGCACGACGACGATCCGGGACGAAAAAACAGCGCAAAAGAAGAAAAATGTCCCGAAACTGATGAAAACGTTCGATTTTGGGCTCCGAAAAAAGGCACAGCAAAGCATAGCTTGGCTGTCCCGTCGTAGAGCACTCTGAGAGCTTTCCAACGGTATGCTGTGGGCCGCGTAACTCTTTACGAATCAAAAGTTATGGGCTCCGGTGCGACGGAGACTTGGTCCCAAGCCCCACGCCCTCCGCTCACGGGCCCAGCCTCTACGCGAAGCGCAGCTGTCTCGCCCAACGTACCGTAGGATACGGTAACAGAAATGGGACAGATTGTGTTGTTGCCCTTCTCGCAGCGCACGACGTACGATCCGTGACGGAAAAACAGCGCAAAAGAAGAAAAGTGTCTCAAAACTGATGAAAACGTTCGATTTTGGGCTCCGAAAAAAGGCACAGCGAAGCATAGCTTGGCTGTCCTGTCGTAGTGCTCTCGGAGAGCTTTCCAACGGTATGCTGTGCGCTGCGTAACTCTTTACGGATCAAAAGTTATGGGCTCCGGAGCGACGGAGACCTGGTACCAAGCCCCACGTCCTCGGTTTGTGGGCCCAGCCTCTACGCGAAGCGAAGCTGTCTCGCCCAAGGTGCCGCGGTATTCGGTAACAAAAATGGGACGGATTGGGTTGTCGCCCTTTTCGCGGCGCACGACGTACGATCCGGGACGGAAAAACAGCGCAAAAGAAGAAAAGTGTCCCGAAACTGATGAAAACGTTCGATTTTGGGCTCCGAAAAAAGGCACAGCGAAGCATAGCTTGGCTGTCCTCTCGTAGAGCTCTCGGAGAGCTTTCCAACGGTATGCTGTGGGCTGCGTAACTCTTTACGGATCAAAAGTTATGGGCTCCGGAGTGACGGAGACCTGGTACCAAGCCCCACGTCCTCGGTTTGTGGGCCCAGCCTCTACGCGAAGCGAAGCTGTCTCGCCCAAGGTGCCGCGGTATTCGGTAACAAAAATGGGACGGATTGGGTTGTCGCCCTTTTCGCGGCGCACGACGTACGATCCGGGACGGAAAAACAGCGCAAAAGAAGAAAAGTGTCCCGAAAAACGTTCGATTTTGGGCTCCGAAAAAAGGCCCAGCGAAGCGAAGCTTGGCTGTCCCGTCGTAGAGCTCTCGGAGAGCTTTCCAACGGTATACTGTGGGCCGCGTAACTCTTTACGGATCAAAAGTTATGGGCTCTGGAGCGACGGAGACCTGGTCCCAAGCCCCACGCCCTCGGTTTACGGGCCCAGCCCCTACGCGAAGCGAAGCTGTCTCGCCCAAGGTGCCGCGGGATTCGGTAACAAAAATGGGACGGATTGGGTTGTTGCCCTTTTCGCAGCGCACGACGTACGATCCGGGACGGAAAAACAGCGCAAAAGAAGAAAAGTGTCTCGAAACTGATGAAAACGTTCGATTTTGGGCTCCGAAAAATGGCCCAGCTAAGCAAAGCTTAGCTGCCCCATCGTAGAGCTCTCGGAGAGCTTTCCAACGGTATGCTGTCGGCCGCTTAACTCCTTACGGATCAAAAGTTATGGGCTCGGGAGCGACGGACACCTGGTCCCAAGCCCTCGGTTTGCAGGCCCAGCCTCTAGGTGAAGCGAATATGTCTCGCCCAAGGTGCCAAGAGATTCGGTAACAGAAATGGGACGGATCGGGTTGTCGCCCTTTTCGCGGCGCACGACGTACGATCCGGGACGGAAAAACAGCGCAAAAGAAGAAAAGTGTCTCGAAACTGATGAAAACGTTTGATTTTGGGCTCCGAAAAAAGGCACAGCGAAGCTATGCTTAGCTGTGTCGTCGTCGAGCTCTCGGAGACCTTTCCAAGGGTATGCTGTGGGCCGCGTAACTCTTTACGGATCAAAAGTTATGGGCTCCGGAGCGACAGAGACTTGGTCGCAAGCCCCATGCCCTCGGTTTGCGGGCCCAGCCTCTACGCGAATCGAAGCTGTCTCGCCCAAGGTGCAGCGGGATTCGGTAACAAAAATGGGACGGATTGGGTTGTCGCCCTTTTCGCGGCGCACGACGTACGATCCGGGACGGAAAAACAGCGCAAAAGAAGAAAAGTGTCCCGAAACTGATGAAAACGTTCGATTATGGGCTCCGAAAAAAGGCACAGCGAAGCATAGCTTGGCTGTCCTGTCGTAGAGCTCTCGGAGAGCTTTCCAACGGTATGCTGTGGGCTGCGTATCTCTTTACGGATCAAAAGTTATGGGCTCCGGAGCGACGGAGACCTGGTACCAAGCCCTACATCCTCGGTTTGTGGGCCCAGCCTCTACGCGAAGCGAAGCTTTCTCGCCCAAGGTGCCGCGGTATTCGGTAACAAAAATGGGACGGATTGGGTTGTCGCCCTTTTCGCGGCGCACGACGTACGATCCGGGACGGAAAAACAGCGCAAAAGAAGAAAAGTGTCCCGAAAAACGTTCGATTTTGGGCTCCGAAAAAAGGCCCAACGAAGCGAAGCTTGGCTGTCCCGTCGTAGAGCTCTCGGAGAGCTTTCCAACGGTATACTGTGGGCCGCGTAACTCTTTACGGATCAAAAGTTATGGGCTCTGGAGCGACGGAGACCTGGTCCCAAGCCCCACGCCCTCGGTTTGCGGGCCCAGCCTCTACGCGAAGCGAAGCTGTCTCGCCCAAGGTACCGCGGGATTCGGTAACAAAAAGGGGACGTATTGGGTTGTCGCCCTTTTCGCGGAGCACGACTTACGGTCCGGGACGGAAAAATAGCACAAAAGAAGAAAAGTGTCCTGAAACTGATGAACTCGTTCGATTTTGGGCTCCGAAAAAAGGCACAGCGAAGCAAAGCTTAGCTGTCCCGTCGTAGAGCTCTCGGAGAGCTTTCCAACGGTATGCTATGGGCCGCGTAACTCTTTACGGATCAAAAGTTATTGGCTCCGGAGCGACGGAGACCTGGTCCCAAGCCCCACGCCCTCGGTTTGCGGGCCCAGCCTCTACGCAAAGCGAAGCTGTCTCGCCCAAGGTGCCACGGGATTCGGTAACAAAAATGAGAGGGATTGGGTTGTCGCACTTTTCGCGGCGCACGACGTACGATCCGGGACGGAAAAAAAGCGCAAAAGAAGAAAAGTGTCCCGAAATTGATGAAATCGTTCAATTTTGGGCTCCGAAAAAAGGCCCAGCGAAGCAAAGCTTAGCTGTCCCGTCGTAGAGCTCTCGGAGAGCTTTCCAACGGTATGCTATGGGCCGCGTAAGTCTTTACGGATCAAAAGTTATGGGCACCGGAGCGACGGAGACCTGGTCCCAAGCCCCACGCCCTCGGTTTGTGGGCCCAGCCTCTACGCGAATCGAAGCTGTCTCGCCCAAGGTGCCGCGGGATTCGGTAACAAAAATCGGACGGATTGGGTTGTCGCCCTGTTCGCGGCGCGCGACGTACGATCCGGGACGGAAAAGCAGCGCAAAAGAAGAAAAGTGTTCCGAAACTGATGAAAACGTTCGATTTTGGGCTCCGATAAAAGGCACAGCTAAGCATAGCTTGGCTGTCCCGTCGTAGAGCTCTCGGAGAGCTTTCCAACGGTATGCTGTGGGCCGCGTAACTCTTTACGGATCCAAAGTTATGGGCTTCGGAGCGACGGAGACTTGGTCCCAAGCCCCACGCCCTCGGTTTGTGGGCCCAGCCTCTACGCGAAGCGAAGCTGTCTCGCCCAAGGTGCCGCGGGATTCGGTAACAAAAATGGGACGGATTGGGTTGTCGCCCTTTTCGCGGCGCACGACGTACGATTCGGGACGAAAAAACAGCGCAAAAGAATAAAAGTGTCCCGAAACTGATGAAAATGTTCGATTTTGGGCTCCGAAAAAGGCACAGCGAAGCAAAGCTTGGTTGTCCCGTCGTAGAGCTCTCGGAGAGCTTTCCAACGGTATGCTGTGGGCCGCGTAACTCTTTACGGATCAAAAGTTATGGTCTCCGGAGCGACGGAGACATGGTTGCAAGCCCCACGCCCTCGGTTTGCGGGCCCAGCCTCTATGCAAATCGAAGCTGTCTTGCCCAAGGTGCCGCGGGATTCGGTAACAGAAATGGGACGGATTGCGTTGTCGCCCTTTTCGCAGCGCACGACGTACGATCTGGGACGGAAAAACAGCGCGAAAGAAGAAAAATGTCCCGAAACTAATGAAAAAGTTCGATTTTGGGCTCCGAAAAAAGGCACAGCGAAGCACAGCTTGGCTGTCCCGTCGTAGAGCTCTCGGAGAGCTTTCCAACGGTATGCTGTGGGCCGCGTAACTCTTTACGGATCAAAAGTTATGGGCTCCGGTGCGACGGAGACTTGGTCGAAAGCCCCACGCCCTCGGTTTGCGGGCCCAGCCTCTAGGTGAAACGAAGCTGTCTCGCCCAAGGTGCCGCTGGATTCGGTAACAAAAATGGGATGGATTGGGTCGTCACCCTTTTCGCGGCGCACGACGTACGATCCGGGACAGAAAAACAGCACAAAAGAAGAAAAGTGTCCTGAAACTGATGAAAACGTTCGATTTTTGGCTCCGAAAAAAGGCCCAGCGAAGCAAAGCTTGGCTGCCCCGTCGTAGAGCTCTCGGAGATCTTTCCAACGGTATGCTGTGGACCGCGTAAATCTTTACGGATCAAAAGTTATGGGCTCCGGAGCGACGGAGACCTGGTCCCAAGCCCCACGCCCTCGGTTTGCGGGCCCAGCCTCTACGTGAAGCGAAGCTGTCTCGCCCAAGGTGCCGCAGGATTCGGTAACAGAAATGGGACGGATTGGGTTGTTGCCCTTTTCGCGGCGCGCGACGTACGATCCGTGACGGAAAAACAGCGCAAAAGAATAAAAGTGTCCCGAAACTGATGAAAACATTCGATTTTGGGCTCCGAAAAAAGGCACAGCAAAGTATAGCTTGGCTGTCCCGTCGTAGAACTCTCGGAAAGCTTTCCAACGGTATGCTGTAGGCCGCGTAACTCTTTACGGATCAAAAGTTATGGGCTCCGGAGCGACGGAGACCTGGTCCCAAGCCCCACGCCCTCGGTTTGTGGGCCCAGCCTCTACGCGAAGCGAAGCTGTCTCGCCCAAGGTGCCGCGGGATTCGGTAACAGAAATGGGACGGATTGGGTTGTCGCCCTTTTCGCGGCGCACGACGTACGACCCGGGACGGAAAAACAGCGCAAAAGAAGAAAAGTATCCCGAAACTGATGAAAACGTTCGATTTTGGGCTCCGAAAAAAGGCACAGCGAAGCGATGCTTGGCTGTCCTGTCGTAGAGCTCTCGGAGAGCTTTCTAACGGTATGCTGTGGGCCGCGTAACTCTTTACGGATCAAAAGTTATTGGCTCCGGAGCGACGGAGACTTGGTCCCAAGCCCCATGTCCTCGGTTTGCGGGCCCAGCCTCTACGCGAATCGAAGCTGTCTCTCCCAAGGTGCCGCGGGATTCGGTAACAAAAATGGAACGGATTGGGTTGTCGCCCTTTTCGCGGCGCACGACGTACGATCCGGGACGAAAAAACAGCGCAAAAGAAGAAAAGTGTCCCGAAATTGATGAAAACGTTCAATTTTCGGCTCCGAAAAAAGGCACAGCGAAGAATAGCTTGGTTGTCCCGTCGTAGAGCTCTCGGAGAGCTTTCCAACGGTATGCTGTGGGCCGCGTAACTCTTTACGGATCAAAAGTTATGGGCTCCGTAGCGACGGAGACTTGGTCGCAATCCCCACGCCCTCGGTTTGCGGGCCCAGCCTCTACGCGAATCAAAGCTGTCTCGGCCAAGGTGCCGCGGGATTCGGTAACAAAAATGGGACGGATTGGGTTGTCGCCCTTTTCGCGGCGCACGACGTACGATCCGGGACGGAAAAACAGCGCAAAAGAAGAAAAGTGTCCCGAAACTGATGAAAACGTTCGATTTTGGGCTCCGAAAAAAGGCACAGCGAAGCATAGCTTGGCTGTCCCGTCGTAGAGCTCTCGGAGAGCTTTCCAACGGTATGCTGTGGGCCGCGTAACTCTTTACGGATCAAAAGTTATGGGCTCCGGAGCGACGGAGACTTGGTCCCAAGCCCCACGCCCTCGGTTTGTGGGCCCAGCCTCTACGCGAAGCAAAGCTGTCTCGCCCCAGGTGCTGCGGGATTCGGTAACAAAAATGGGACGGATTGGGTTGTCACCCTTTTCGCGGCGCTCGACGTACTATCCGGGATAGAAAAACAGCGCAAAAGAAGAAAAGTGACCCGAAACTGATGAAAACGTTCGATTTTGGGCTCTGAAAAAGGCCCAGACAAGACAGCTAGCCTGCTCGTCGTAGAGCTCTCGGAGAGCTTTCCAACGGTATGCTGTGGGCCGCGTAACTACTTACGGATCAAAAGTTATGGGCTCCGGAGCGACGGAGACCTGGTCCCAAGACCCACGCCCTCGGTTTGCAGGCCCAGCCTCTACGCGACTGGAAGCTGTCTCGCCCAAGGTGCCGCGGGATTCGGTAACAGAAATGGGACGGATTGGGTTGTCGCCCTTTTCGCGGCGCACGACGTACGATCCGGGACGGAAAAACAGCGCAAAAGAAGAAAAGTGTCCCAAAACTGATGAAAACGTTCTATTTTGGGCTCCGAAAAAAGGCACAGCGAAGCATAGCTTGCCTGTCCCGTCGTAGAGCTCTCGGAGAGCTTTCCAACGGTATGCTGTGGGCCGCGTAACTCTTTACGGATCAAAAGTTATGGGCTCCGGAGCGACGGAGACTTGGTCGCAAGCCCTACGCCCTCGGTTTGCGGGACCAGCCTCTACGCGAATCGAAGCTGTCTCGCCCAAGGTGCCGCGGGATTCGGTAACAAAAATGGGACGGATTGGGTTGTCGCCCTTTTCGCGGCGCACGACGTACGATCCGGGACGGAAAAACAGCGCAAAAGAAGAAAAGTGTCCCGAAACTGATGAAAACGTTCGATTTTGGGCTCCGAAAAAAGGCACAGCGAAGCATAGCTTGGCTGTCCTGTCGTAGAGCTCTCGGAGAGCTTTCCAACGGTATGCTGTGGACTGCGTAACTCTTTACGGATCAAAAGTTATGGGCACCGGAGCGACGGAGACCTGGTACCAAGCCCCACGTCCTCGGTTTGTGGGCCCAGCCTCTACGCGAAGCGAAGCTGTCTCGCCCAAGGTGCCGCGGTATTCGGTAACAAAAATGGGACGGATTGGGTTGTCGCCCTTTTTGCGGCCCACGACGTACGATCCGGGACGGAAAAACAGCGCAAAAGAAGAAAAGTGTCCCGAAAAACGTTCGATTTTGGGCTCCGAAAAAAGGCCCAGCGAAGCGAAGCTTGGCTGTCCCGTCGTAGAGCTCACGGAGAGCTTTCCAACGGTATACTGTGGGCCGCGTAACTCTTTACGGATCAAAAGTTATGGGCTCTGGAGCGACGGAGACCTGTTCCCAAGCCCCACGCCCTCGGTTTGCGGGCCCAGCCTCTACGCGAAGCGAAGCTGTCTCGCCCAAGGTGCCGCGGGATTCGGTAACAAAAATGGGACGGATTGGGTTGTCGCCCTTTTCGCGGCGCACGACTTACGATCCGGGACGAAAAAATAGCACAAAAGAAGAAAAGTGTCCTGAAACTGATGAAATCGTTCGATTTTGGGCTCCGAAAAAAGGCACAGCAAAGCCAAGCATTTCTGTCCCGTCGTAGAGCTCTCGGAGAGCTTTCCAACGGTATACTGTGGGCCGCGTAACCCTTTACGGATCAAAAGTTATGGGCTCCGGAGCGACGAAGACCTGGTCCCTAGCCCCACGCCCTCGGTTTGCGGGCCCAGCCTCTACGCGAAGCGAAGCTGTCTCGCCCAAGGTGCGACGGGATTCGGTAACAAAAATGGGACGGATTGGGTTGTCGCCCTTTTTGCGGCGCACGACGTACGATCCGGGACGGAAAAACAGCGCGAAAGAAGAAAAATGTCCCGAAATTGATGAAAACGTTCAATTTTGGGCTCCGAAAAAAGGCCCAGCAAAGCAAAGCTTAGCCGTCCCGTCGTAGAGCTCTCGGAGAGCTTTCCAACGGTATGCTGTGGGCCGCGTAACTCTTTACGGATCAAAAGTTATGGGCTCCGGAGCGACGGAGACCTGGTACCAAGCCCCACGCCCTCGGTTTGTGGGCCCAGCCTCTACGCGAAGCGAAGCTGTCTCGCCCAAGGTGCCGCGGGATTCGGTAACAAAAATGGGACGGATTGGGTTGTCGCCCTTTTCGCGGCGCACGACGTACGATCCGGGACGGAAAAACAGCGCAAAAGAAGAAAAGTGTCCCGAAACTGATGAAAACGTTCGATTTTGGGCTCCGAAAAAAGGCACAGCGAAGCAAAGCTTGGCTGTCCCGTCGTAGAGCTCTCGGAGAGCTTTCCAACGGTATGCTGTGGGCCGCGTAACTCTTTACGGATCAAAAGTTATGGGCTCCGGATCGACGGAGACTTGGGCGCAAGCCCCACGCCCTCGGTTTGCGGGCCCAGCCTCCACGCGAATCGAAGCTGTCTCGCCCAAGGTGCCGCGGGATTCGGTAACAAAAATGGGACGGATTGGGTGGTCGCCCTTTTCGCGGCGCACGACGTACGATCCGGGACGGAAAAACGGCCCAAAAGAAGAAAAATGTCCCGAAACTGATGAAAACGTTCGATTTTGGGCTCCGAAAAAAGGCACAGCCAAGCCTAGCCTGGCTGTCCCGTTGTAGCGCTCTCGGAGACTTTTCCAACGGTATGCTGTGGGCCGCGTAACTCTTTACGGATCAAAAGTTATGGGCTCCGGAGCGACGGAGACCTGGTACCAAGCCCCACGCCCTCGGTTTGCGGGCCCAGCCTCTACGCGAATCGAAGCTGTCTCGCCCAAGGTGCCATGGGATTCGGTAACAAAAATGGGACGGATTGGGTTGTCGCCCTTTTCGCGGGGCACGACGTACGATCCGGGACGGAAAAACAGCGCAAAACAAGAAAAGTGTCCAGAAACTGATGAAAACGTTCGATTTTGGGCTCCGAAAAAAGGCACAGCAAAGCGTAGTTTGGCTGTCCCGTCGTAGAGCTCTCGGAAAGCTTTCCAACGGTATGCTGTGGGCCGCGTAACTCTTTACGGATCAAAAGTTATGGGCTCTGGAGCGACGGAGACCTGGTCCCAAGCCCCACGCCCTCGGTTTGTGGGCCCAGCCTCTACGCGAAGCGAAGCTGTCTCGCCCAAGGTGCCGCTGGATTCGGTAATAAAAATGGGACGGATTGCGTTGTCGCCCTTTTCGCGGCGCACGACGTACGATCCGGGACGGAAAAACAGCGCAAAAGAATAAAAGTGTCCCGAAACTGATGAAAACGTTCGATTTTGGGCTCCGAAAAAAGGCACAGCGAAGCATAGCTTGGCTGTCCCGTCGTAGAGCTCTCGGAGAGCTGTCCGACGGTGTGCTCTCGGCCGCGTAACTCTTTACGGATCAAAAGTTCTGGGCTCCGGAGCGACGGAGACTTGGTCCCAAGCCCCACGCCCTCGGTTTGTGGGCCCAGCCTCTACGCGAAGCGAAGCTGTCTCGCCCAAGGTGCCGCGGGATTCGGTAACAAAAATGGGACGGATTGGGTTGTCGCCCTTTTCGCGGCGCACGACGTACGATCCGGGACGGAAAAACAGCGCAAAAGAATAAAAGTGTCCCGAAACTGATGAAAACGTTCGATTTTGGGCTCCGAAAAAAGGCACAGCGAAGCATAGCTTGGCTGTCCCGTCGTAGAGCTCTCAGAGAGCTTTCCAACGGTATGCTATGGGCCGCGTAACTCTTTACGGATCAAAAGTTATGGGCTCCGGAGCGACGGAGACTTGGTCCCAAGCCCCACGCCCTCGGTTTGTGGGCCCAGCCTCTACGCGAAGCGAAGCTGTCTCGCCCAAGGTGCCGCGGGATTCGGTAACAAAAATGGGACGGATTGTGTTGTCGCCCTTTTCGCGGCGCACGACATACGATCCGGGACGGAAAAACAGCGCAAAAGAAGAAAAGTGTCCCGAAACTGATAAAAACGTTCGATTTTGGGCTCCGAAAAAAGGCCCAGCTAAGCGGGCTTGGCCGCCCCGTCGTAGAGCTCTCGGAGAGCTTTCCAACAGTATGCTGTGGGCCGCGTAACTCCTTACGGATCAAAAGTTATGGGCTCCGGAGCGACGGAGACCTGGTCCTAAGCCCACGGCCTCAGTTTGCGGGCCCAGCCTCTTCCTGATGCGAAGCTGTCTCGCCCAAGGTGCCGCGGGATTCGGGAACAAAAATGGGACGGATTGGGTTGTCGCCCATTTCGCGGCGCGCGACGTACGATCCAGGACGGAAAAACAGCGCAAAAGAAGAAAAGTGTCCCGAAATTGAAGAAAACGTTCGATTTTGGGCTCCGAAAAGATGTCCAGCGAAGCATGCTTGGGTGTCCCGTCGTAGAGCTCTCGGAGAGCTTTCCAACGGTATGCTGTGGGCCGCGTAACTCTTTACGGATCAAAAGTTATGGGCTCCAGAGCGACGGAGACTTGGTCCCAAGCCCCACGCCCTCGGTTTGTGGGCCCAGCCTCTACGCGAAGCGAAGCTGTCTCGCCCAAGGTGCCGCTGGATTCGGTAATAAAAATGGGACGGATTGCGTTGTCGCCCTTTTCGCGGCTCACGACATACGATTCGGGAGGGAAAAACAGCGCAAAAGAAGAAAAGTGTCCCCAAACTGATGAAAACGTTCGATTTTGGGCTCCGAAAAAAGGCCCAGCGAAGCACATCTTGGCTGCCCCGTCGTAGAGCTCTCGGAGAGCTTTCCAACGGTATGCTGTAGGCCGCGTAACTCCTTACGGATCAAAAGTTATGGGCTCCGGAGCCACGGAGACCCGGTCCCTAACCCGACGCCCTCGGTTTGGGGGCCCAGCCTCTACGTGAACCGAAGCTGTCTCGCCCAAGGTGCCGCGGGATTCGGTAACAGAAATGGGGCGGATTGGGTTGTCGCCCTTTTCGCGGCGCGCGACGTACGATCCGGGACGGAAAAACAGCGCAAAAGAAGAAAAGTGTCCCGAAACTGATGAAAACGTTTGATTTTGGGCTACGAAAAAAGGCACAGCGAAGCATAGATTGGTTGTCCCGTCGTAGAGCTCTCGGAGAGCTTTCCAACGGTATGCTGTGGGCCGCGTAACTCTTTACGGATCAAAAGTTATGGGCTCCGGAGCGACGGAGACCTGGTACCAAGACCCACGCCCTCGGTTTCTGGGCCCAGCCTCTACGCGAATCGATGTTGTCTCGCCCAAGGTGCCGCGGGATTCGGTAAGAAAAATGGGACGGATTGGGTTGTCGCCCTTTTCGCGGCGCACGACGTACGATCCGGGACGGAAAAACAGCGCAAAAGAAGAAAAGTGTCCCGAAAATGATGAAAGCGTTCAATTTTGGGCTCCGAAAAAAGGCCCAGTGAAGCAAAGCTTGGCTGCCCATCGTAGAGCTCTCGGAGAGCTTTCCAACGGTATGCTGTAGGCCGCGTAACTCCTTACGGATCAAAAGTTATGGGCTCCGGAGCGACGGAGACCAGGTCCCAAGCCCCACGCCCTCGGTTTGCGGGCCCAGCCTCTAGGTGAAGCGAATTTGTCTCGCCCAAGGTGCCACGGGATTTGGTAACAGAAATGGCACGGATCGGGTTGTCACCCTTTTCGCGGCGCACGACGTACGATCCGGGACGGAAAAACAGCGCAAAAGAAGAAAAGTGTCCCGAAACTGATGAAAACGTTCGAGTTTGGGCTCCGAAAAAAGGCACAGCGAAGCAAAGCTTGGCTGCCCCATCGTAGAGCTCTCGGAGAGCTTTCCAACGGTATGCTGTGGGCCGCGTAACTCCTTACGGCTCAAAAGTTATGGGCTCCGGAGCGACGGAGACCTGGTCCCAAGCCCCACTTCCTCGGTTTGCAGGCCCAGCCTCTACGTGAAGCGATGCTGTCTCGCCCAAGGTACCGCGGGATTCTTTAACGAAAAGGGGACGGATTAGGTTGTCGCCCTTTTCGTGGCGCGCGACGTTCGATTCGGGAAGAAAAAACAGCGCAAAAGAAGAAAACTGTCTCGAAACTGATGAAAACGTTCGATTTTGGGCTCCGAAAAAAGGCCCAGCAAAGCAAAGCTTAGCTGTCCCGTCGTAGAGCTCTCGGAGAGCTTTCCAACGGTATGCTGTGGGCTGCGTAACTCCTTACGGATCAAGAGTTATGGGCTCCCGAGTGACGGAGACCTGGTCACAAGCCCCACGCTCTCGGTTTGTGGGCCCAGCCTCTACGCGAAGCGAAGCTGTCTCGCCCAAGGTGCCGCGGGATTCGGTAACAAAAATGGGACGGATTGGGTTGTCGCCCTTTACGCGGCGCACGACGTACGATCCGGGACGGAAAAACAGCGCAAAAGAAGAAAAGTGTTCCGAAACTGATGAAAACGTTCGATTTTGGGCTCCGAAAAAATGCACAGCGAAGCATAGCTTGGCTGTCCCGTCGTAGAGCTCTCGGAGAGCTTTCCAACGGTATGCTGTGGGTCGCGTAACTCTTTACGGATCCAAAGTTATGGGCTTCGGAGCGACGGAAACTTGGTCCCAAGCCCCACGCCCTCGGTTTGTGGGCCCAGCCTCTACGCGATGCGAAGCTGTCTCGCCCAAGGTGCCGCGGGATTCGGTAACAAAAATGGGACGGATTGGGTTGTCGCCCTTTTCGCGGCGCACGACGTACGATCCGGGACGGAAAAACAGCACAAAAGAATAAAAGTGTCCCGAAACTGATGAAAACGTTCGATTTTGGGCTCTGAAAAAAGGCACAGCGAAGCATAGCTTGGCTGTCCCGTCGTAGAGCTCTCGGAGCGCTTTCCAACGGTATGCTGTGGGCTGCGTAACTCTTTACGGATCAAAAGTTATGGGCTCCGGAGCGACGGAGACTTGGTCGCAAGCCCCACGCCCTCGGTTTGCGGGCCCAGCCTCTACGCAAATCGAATCTGTCTCGCCCAAGGTGCCGCGGGATTCGGTAACAAAAATGGGACGGATTGGGTTGTCGCCCTTTTCGCGGCGCACGACGAACCATCCGAGACAGAAAAACAGCGCAAAAGAAGAAAAGTGTCCCGAAACTGATGAAAACGTTCGATTTTGGGCTCCGAGAAAAGGCACAGCGAAGCAAAGCTTGGCTGTCCCGTCGTAGAGCTCTCGGAGAGCTTTCCAACGGTATGCTGTGGGCCGCGTAACTCTTTACGGATCAAAAGTTATGGGCTCCGGTGCGACGGAGACTTGGTCGCAAGCCCCATGGCCTCAGTTTGCGGGCCCGGCCTCTACGTGAAGCAAAGCTGTCTCGCCCAAGGTGCCGCGGGATACGGTAATATAAACGGGATGGATTGGGTTGTCGGACTTTTCGCTGCGCGCGACGTACGATCCGTGACGGAAAAACAGCGCAAAAGAAGAAAAGTGTCCCGAAACTGATGAAAACATTCGATTTTTGGCTCTGAGAATAGGCCCAGCAAAGCATGGCTTGGCTGTCCTGTCGTAGAGCTCTCGGAGAGCTTTCCAACGGTATGCTGTGGGCTGCGTAACTCTTTACGGATCAAAAGTTATGGGCTCCGGAGCGACGGAGACCTGGTACCAAGCCCCACGTCCTCGGTTTGTGGGCCCAGCCTCTACGCGAAGCGAAGCTGTCTCGCCCAAGGTGCCGCGGTATTCGGTAACAAAAATGGGACGGATTGGGTTGTCGCCCTTTTCGCGGCGCACGACGTACGATCCGGGACGGAAAAACAGCGCAAAAGAAGAAAAGTGTCCCGAAAAACGTTCGATTTTGGGCTCCGAAAAAAGGCCCAGCGAAGCGAAGCTTGGCTGTCCCGTCGTAGAGCTCTCGGAGAGCTTTCCAACGGTATACTATGGGCCGCGTAACTCCTTACGGATCAAATGTTATGGGCTCCGGAGCGAATGAGACCTGGTCCCAAGCCCCACGCCCTCGGTTTGCTGGCCCAGCCTCTACGCGAAGCGAAGCTGTCTCGCCCAAGGTGCCGCGGGATTCGATAACATAAATGGGACTGATTGGGTTGTCGCCATTTTTGCAGCGCACGACGTACGATCCGGGATGAAAAAACAGCGCAAAAGCAGAAAAGTGTCCCGGAACTGATGAAAACGTTCAATTTTGGGATCCGAAGAAAGGCCCAGCAAAGCAAAGCTTAGCTGTCCTGACGTAGAGCTCTCGGAGAGCTTTCCAACGGTATGCTGTGGGCCGCGTAACTCTTTACGGATCAAAAGTTATGGGCTCTGGAGCGACGGAGACCTGGTCCCAAGCCCCACATCCTCGGTTTGCGGGCCCAGCCTCCACGCGAAGCGAAGCTGTCTCGCCCAAGGTACCGCGGGATTCGGTAACAGAAACGGGACGGATTGGGCTGTCGCCCTATTCGCGGCGCGCGACGTACGATTCGGGACGGAAAAACAGCTCAAAAGCAGAAAAGTGTCCCGAAACTGATGAAAACGTTCGATTTTGGGCTCCGAAAAAAGGCCCAGCGAAGCACAGCTTGGCTGCCCCGTCGTAGAGCTCTCGGAGAGCTTTCCAACGGTATGCTGTGGGCCGCGTAACTCCTTACGGATCAAAAGTTATGGGCTCCGGAGCGACGGAGACCTGGTCCCAAGCCCTGCGCCCTCGGTTTGCGGGCCCAGCCTCCACGCGAAGGGAAGCTGTCTCGCCCAAGGTGCCGCTGGATTCGGTAATAAAAATGGGTCGGATTGCGTTGTCGCCCTTTTCGCGGCGCCCGACATACGGTACGGGACGGAAAAAAACCGCAAAAGAAGAAAAGTGTCTCGAACCTGATGACAACGTTCGATTTTGGGCCCCGAAAAAAGGCCCAGCGAAGCATAGCTTGGCTGTCCCGTCGTAGAGCTCTCGGAGAGCTTTCCAACGGTATGCTATGGGCCGCGTAACTCTTTACGGATCAAAAGTTATGGGCTCCGGAGCGACGGAGACTTGGTCCCAAGCCCCACGCCCTCGGTTTGTGGGCCCAGCCTCTACGCGAAGCGAAGCTGTCTCGCCCAAGGTGCCGCGGGATTCGGTAACAAAAATGGGACGGTTTGGGTTGTCGCCCTTTTCGCGGCGCACGACGTACGATCCGGGACGGAAAAACAGAGCAAAAGAAGAAAAGTGTCCCGAAACTGATGAAAACGTTCGATTTTGGGGTCCGAAAAAAGGCCCAGCGAAGCTAGGCTTAGCTGTCTCTTCGTAGAGCTCTCGGAGAGCTTTCCAACGGTATCCTATGGGCCGCGTAACTCTTTACGGATCAAAAGTTATTGGCTCCGGAGCGACGAAGACTTGGTCCCAAGCCCCTTGCCCTCGGTTTGTGGGCCCAGCCTCTACGCGAAGCGAAGCTATCTCGCCCAAGGTGCCGCGGGATTCGGTAACAAAAATGGGACGGATTGGGTTGTCGCCCTTTTCGCGGCGCACGACGTACGATCCGGGACGGAAAAACAGAGCAAAAGAAGAAAAGTGTCCCGAAACTGATGAAAACGTTCGATTTTGGGCTCCGAAAAAAGGCCCAGCGAAGCAAAGCTTGACTGTCCCGTCGTAGAGCTCTCGGAGAGCTTTCCAACGGTATGCTGTGGGCCGCGTAACTCTTTACGGATCAAAAGTTATGGGCTCCGGAGCGACGGAGACTTGGTCGCAAGCCCCACGCCCTCGGTTTGCGGGCCCAGCCTCTACGCGAATCGAAGCTGTCTCGCCCAAGGTGCCGCGGGATTCGGTAACAAAAATGGGACGGATTGGGTTGTCGCCCTTTTCGCGGCGCACGACGTACGATCCGGGACGGAAAAACAGCGCAAAAGAAGAAAAGTGTCCCGAAACTGATGAAAACGTTCGATTTTGGGCTCCGAAAAAAGGCACAGCGAAGCATAGCTTGGCTGTCCCGTCGTAGAGCTCTCGGAGAGCTTTCCAACGGTATGCTGTGGGCCGCGTAACTCTTTACGGATCAAAAGTTATTGGCTCCGTAGCGACGGAGACTTGGTCGCAATCCCCACGCCCTCGGTTTGCGGGCCCAGCCTCTACGCGAATCGAAGCTGTCTCGCCCAAGGTGCCGCGGGATTCGGTAACAAAAATGGGACGGATTGGGTTGTCGCCCTTTTCGCGGCGCACGACGTACGATCCGGGACGGAAAAACAGCGCAAAAGAAGAAAAGTGTCCCGAAACTGATGAAAACGTTCGATTTTGGGCTCCGAAAAAAGGCACAGCAAAGCGTAGCTTGGCTGTCCCGTCATAGAGCTCTCGGAGAGCTTTCCAACGGTATGCTGTGGGCCGCGTAACTCTTTACGGATCAAAAGTTATGGGCTCCGGAGAGACGGAGACTTGGTCCCAAGCCCCACGCCCACGGTTTGTGGGCCCAGCCTCTACGCGAAGCGAAGCTGTCTTGCCCAAGGTGCCGCGGGATTCGGTAACAAAAATGGGACGGATTGGGTTGTCGCCCTTTTCGCGGCGCACGACGTACGATCCGGGACGGAAAAACAGCGCAAAAGAAGAAAACTGTCCCGAAACTGATGAAAAGGTTCGATTTTGGGCTCCGAAAAAAGGCCCAGCGAAGCACAGCTTGGCTGCCCCGTCGTAGAGCTCTCGGAGAGCTTTCCAACCGTATGCTGTGGGCCGCGTAACTCTTTACGGATCAAAAGTTATTGGCTCCGGAGCGAAGGAGACTTGGTCCCAAGCCCCACGCCCTCGGTTTGCGGGCCCAGCCTCTACGCGAATCGAAGCTGTCTCGCCCAAGGTGCCGTGGGATTCGGTAACAGAAATGTGACGGTTTAGGTTGTCGTACTTTTCGCGGAGCACGACGAGCGATCCGAGACGGAAAAACAGCGTAAAAGAAGAAAAGTGTCCGAAAACTGATGAAAACGTTCGATTTTGGGCTCCGAAAAAAGGCACTGCGAAGCAGAGCTTGGCTGGCCCGTCGTAGAGCTCTCGGAGAGCTTTCCAACGGTATGCTGTGGGCCGCATAACTCTTTACGGATCAAAAGTTATGGGCTCCGGAGCGACGGAGACTTGGTCGCAAGCCCCACGCCCTCGGTTTGCGGGCCCAGCCTCTACGCGAATCGAAGCTGTCTCGCCCAAGGTGCCGCGGGACTCGGTAACAAAAATGGGACGGATTGGGTAGTCGCCCTTTTCGCGGCGCACGACGTACGATCCGGGACGGAAAAACAGCGAAAAAGCAGAAAAGTGTCCCGAAACTGATGAAAACGTTCGATTTTGGGCTCCGAAAAAAGGCACAGCGAAGCATAGCTTGGATGTCCCATCATAGAGCTCTCGGAGTGCTTTCCAACGGTATGCTGTGGGCTGCGTAACTCTTTACGGATCAAAAGTTATGGGCTCCGGAGCGACGGAGACTTGGTCCCAAGCCCCTCGCCCTCGGTTTGTGGGCCCAGCCTCTACGCGAAGCGAAGCTGTCTCGCCCAAGGTGCCGCGGGATTCGGTAACAGAAATGGGACGGATTGGGTTGTCGCCCTTTACGCGGCGCACGACGTACGATCCGGGACGGAAAAACAGCGCAAAAGAAGAAAAGTGTCCCGAAAAACGTTCAATTTTGGGCTCCGAAAAAAGGCCCAGCAAAGCGAAGCTTGGCTGTCGCGTCGTAGAGCTCTCGGAGAGCTTTCCAACGGTATACTCTGGGCCGCGTAACTCTTTACGGATCAAAAGTTATGGGCTCCGGAGCGACGGAGACCTGGTCGCAAGCCCCACGCCCTCGGTTTGCGGGCCCAGCCTCTACGCGAATCGAAGCTGTCTCGCCCAAGGTGCCGCGGGATTCGGTAACAAAAATGGGACAGATTGGGTTGTCGCCCTTTTCGCGGCGCACGACGTACGATCCGGGACGAAAAAATAGCACAAAAGAAGAAAAGTGTCCTGAAACTGATGAAATCGTTCGATTTTGGGCTCCGAAAAAAGGCACAACGAAGCGTAGCTTGGCTGTCGCGTCGTAGAGCTCTCGGAGAGCTTTCCAACGGTATGCTGTGGGCTGCGTAACTCTTTACGGATCAAAAGTTATGGGCTCCGTAGCGACGGAGACCTGGTACCAAGCCCCACGTCCTCGGTTTGTGGGCCCAGCCTCTACGCCAAGCGAAGCTGTCTCGCCCAAGGTGCCGCGGGATTCGGTAACAAAAATGGGACGGATTGGGTTGTCGCCCTTTTCGCGGCGCACGACTTACGATCCGGGACGGAAAAATAGCACAAAAGAAGAAAAGTGTCCTGAAACTGATGAAATCGTTCGATTTTGGGCTCCGAAAAAAGGCACAGCAAAGCCAAGCATTTCTGTCCCGTCGTAGAGCTCTCGGAGAGCTTTCCAACGGTATACTGTGGGCCGCGTAACCCTTTACGGATCAAAAGTTATGGGCTCCGGAGCGACGGAGACCTGGTCCCTAGCCCCACGCCCTCGGTTTGCGGGCCCAGCCTCTACGCGAAGCGAAGCTGTCTCGCCCAAGGTGCCAAGTGATTCGGTAATAGAAATGGGAAGGATCGGGTTGTCGACCTTTTCGCGGCGCACGACGTACGATACAGGATGGAAAAACAGCGCAAAAGAAGAAAAGTGTCTCGAAATTGATGAAAACGTTCAATTTTGGGCTCCGAAAAAAGGCCCAGCGAAGCAAAGCTTAGCTGCCCCATCGTAGAGCTCTCGGAGAGCTTTCCAACGGTATGCTGTCGGCCCCGTAACTCGTTACGGATCAAAAGTTATGGGCTTCGGAGCGACGGAGACCTGGTCCCAAGCCCTGCGCCCTCGGTTTGCGGGCCCAGCCTCCACGCGAAGCGAAGCTGTCTCGCCCAAGGTGCCGCGGGATTCCGTAACAGAAACGGGACGGATTGGGCTGTCGCCCTATTCGCGGCGCGCGACGTACGATCCGGGACGGAAAAACAGCGCAAAAGAAGAAAAGTGTCCCGAAACTGATGAAAACGTTCGATTTTGGGCTCCGAAAAAAGGCCCAGCGAAGCACAGCTTGGCTGCGCCGTCGTAGAGCTCTCGGAGAGCTTTCCAACGGTATGCTGTGGGCCGCGTAACTCCTTACGGATCAAAAGTTATGGGCTCCGGAGCGACGGAGACCTGGTCCCAAGCCCTACGCCCTCGGTTTGCGGGCCCAGCCTCTACGCGAAGCGAAGCTGTCTCGCCCAAGGTGCCGCGGGATTCGGTAACAGAAACGGGACGGATTGGGCTGTCGCCCTATTCGCGGCGCGCGCCGTACGATCCGGGACGGAAAAACAGCGCAAAAGAAGAAAAGTGTCCCGAAACTGATGAAAACGTTCGATTTTGGGCTCCGAAAAAAGGCCCAGCCACGCCTAGCCTGGCTGTCCCGTTGTAGAGCTCTCGGAGAGCTTTCCAACGGTATGCTGTGGGCCGCGTAACTCTTTACGGATCAAAAGTTATGGGCTCCGGAGCGACGGAGACCTGGTACCAAGCCCCACGCTCTCGGTTTGAGGGCCCAGCCTCCACGCCAAGCGAAGCTGTCTCGCCCAAGGTGCCGCGGGATTCGGTAACAGAAATGGGACGGATTGGGTTGTCGCCCTTTTCGCGGCCCGCGCCGTACGATCCGGGACGGAAAAACATCGCAAAAGAAGAAAAGTGTCCCGAAACTGATGAAAACGTTCGATTTTGGGCTCCGAAAAAAGGCCCAGCGAAGCACAGCTTGGCTGCCCCGTCGTAGAGCTCTCGGAGAGCTTTCCAACGGTATGCTGTGGGCCGCGTAACTCTTTACGGATCAAAAGTTATGGGCTCCGGAGCGACGGAGACTTGGTCCCAAGCCCCTCGCCCTCGGTTTGTGGGCCCAGCCTCTACGCGAAGCGAAGCTGTGTCGCCCAAGGTGCCGCGGGATTCGGGAACAAAAATGGGACGGATTGGGGTGTCGCCCTTTTCGCGGCGCACGACGTAGGATCCGGGACGGAGAAACAGAGCAAAAGAAGGAAAGTGTCCCGAAACGGATGAAAACGTTCGAGTTTGGGCTCCGATAAAAGGTACAGCGAAGCATAGCTTGGCTGTCCCGTCGTAAAGCTCTCGGAGAGCTTTCCAACTGTATGTTGTGGGCCGCGTAACTCTTTACGGATCAAAAGTTATGGGTTCCGGAGCGACGGAGACTTGGTCCCAAGCCCCACGCCCTCGGTTTGTGGGCCCAGCCTCTACGCGAAGCGAAGCTGTCTCGCCCAAGGTGCCGCGGGATTCGGTAACAGAAATGGGACGGATTGGGTTGTCGCCCTTTTCGCGGCGCACGACGGACGATCCGGGACGGAAAAACAGCGCAAAAGAAGAAAAGTGTCCCGAAACTGATCAAAACGTTCGATTTTGGGCTCCGTAAAAAGGTCCAGCGAAGCCAAGCTTGGCTGTCCCGTCGTAGAGCTCTCGGAGAACTTTCCAACGGTATGCTGTGGGCCGCGTAACTCTTTACGGATCAAAAGTTATGGGCTCCGGAGCGACGGAGACTTGGTCGCAAGCCCCACGCCCTCGGTTTGCGGGCCCAGCCTCTACTCGAATCGAAGCTGTCTCGCCCAAGGTGCCTCGGGATTCGGTAACAAAAATGGGACGGATTGGGTTGTCACCCTTTTCGCGGCGCACGACGTACGATCCGGGACGGAAAAACAGCGCAAAAGAAGAAAAGTGTCCCGAAACTGATGAAAACGTTCGATTTTGGGCTCCGAAAAAAGGCACAGCGAAGCAAAGCTTGGCTGTCCCGTCATAGAGCTCTCGGAGAGCTTTCCAACGGTATGCTGTGGGCCGCGTAACTCTTTACGGATCAAAAGTTATGGGCTCCGGAGCGACGGAGACTTGGTCCCAAGCCCCACGCCCTCGGTTTGCGGGCCCAGCCTCTACGCGAATCGATGCTGTCTCGCCCAAGGTGCCACGGGATTCGGTAATAAAAATGGGACGGATTGGGTTGTCGCCCTTTTCGCGGCGTACGACGCACGATCCGGGATGAAAAACAGCGCAAAAGAAGAAAAGTACCCCAAAACTGATGAAAACGTTCAATTTTGGGCCCCGAAAAAAGGCCCAGCAAAGCGTAGTTTGGCTGCCTCGTCGTAGAGCTCTCGGAGAGCTTTCCAACGGTATGCTGTGGGCCGCGTAACTCCTTGCGGATCAAAAGTTATGGGCTCCGGAGAGACGGAGACCTGGTCCCAAGCCCTGCGCCCTCGGTTTGCGGGCCCAGCCTCCACGCGAAGCGAAGCTGTCTCGCCCAAGGTGCCGCGGGATTCGGTAACAAAAATGGGACGGATTGGGTTGTCGCCCTTTTCGCGGCGCACGACGTACGATCCGGGACGGAAAAACAGCGCAAAAGAAGAAAAGTGTCCCGAAACTGATGAAAAGGTTCGATTTTGGGCTCCGAAAAAAGGCCCAGCGAAGCACAGCTTGGCTGCCCCGTCGTAGAGCTCTCGGAGAGCTTTCCAACGGTATGCTGTGGGCCGCGTAACTCCTTACGGATCAAAAGTTATGGGCTCCGGAGCGACGGAGACCTGGTCGCAAGCCCCACGCCCTCGGTTTGCGGGCCCAGCCTCTACGCGAATCGAAGCTGTCTCGCCCAAGGTGCCGCGGGATTCGGTAACAAAAACGGGACGGATTGGGTTGTCGCCCTTTTCGCGGAGCACGACGAACGATCCGGGACGGAAAAACAGCGCAAAAGAAGAAAAGTGTCCCAAAACTGATGAAAACGTTCGATTTTGGGCTCCGAAAAAAGGCACAGCGAAGCATAGCTTGGCTGTTCCGTCGTAGAGCTCTCAGAGAGCTTTCCAACGGTATGCTGTGCGCCTTGTAACTCCTTAAGGATCAAAAGTTATGGTCACCAGAGCGACGGAGACCTGGTCACAAGCCCTACGCCCTCGATTTGCGTGCCCAGCCTCCACGTGAAGAGAAGTTGTCTTGCCCAAGGTGCCGTGGGATTCGATAATAGAAATGTGGTGGGTAAAGTATCTTGGCAACCCTAACCGGAGCAAAAAAAATTGAAAAGGGGGGTGCAACACGAGGACTTCCCAGGGGGTCACCCATCCTAGTACTACTCTCGCCCAAGCACGCTTAACTTCGGAGTTCCGATGGGATCCGGTGCATTAGTGCTGGTATGATCACACCCGTCATGTTGAGGGCACAATTCCTTTATGTGTTAACGGTTCACAGTCCAAGCCTAGAGATATGGCCCATTCAAAAGGCCCAATGGGCTTAACGACAACCCATCCGCTTCAACAACGCAGCATCCTCGCAAGACGTGATATCGACGCATTGTAGGGTCCTCTAATGTGCCGCGAGTAAGGTTGTCGTCCTTTTAACAGCTCACGACGTACGATCCGGGACGGAAAAACATAGCAAAAGAAGAAAAGTAGCCCGAAACTGATGAAAACGTTCGATTTTGAGCTCCGAAAAGGGCACTGCGAGCTAGCTACCTGCCCCCATCGTAGAGCTCTCGGAGAGCTTTCCAACGGTATGCTGTACGCCGCGTAACTCCTTACGGATCAAAAGTTATGGGCACCGGAGCGACGGAGACCTGGTCACAAGCCCTACGCCCTCGGTTTGCGGGCCCAGCCTCCACGTGAAGAGAAGTTGTCTTGCCCAAGGTGCCGTGGGATTCGATAATAGAAATGTGGTGGGTGAAGTATCTTGGCAACCCTAACCGGAGCAAAAAAAATTGAAAAGGGGGGTGCAAAACGAGGACTTCCCAGGGGGTCACCCATCCTAGTACTACTCTCGCCCAAGCACGCTTAACTTCGGAGTTCTGATGGGATCCGGTGCATTAGTGCTGGTATGATCGCACCCTTCATGTTGAGGGCACAATTCCTTTATGTGTTAACGGTTCACAGTCCCAGCCTAGAGATATGGCCCATTCAAAAGGCCCAATGGGCTTAACGACAACCCATCCGCTTCAACAACGCAGCATCCTCGCAAGACATGATATCGACGCATTGTAGGGTCCTCTAATGTGCCGCGAGTAAGGTTGTTGTCCTTTTAACAGCTCACGACGTATGATCCGGGATGGAAAAAAAGAGCAAAAGAAGAAAAGTGGCCCGAAACTGACGAAAACGTTCGATTTTGAGCTCTGAAAAGGGCACGGCGAGCTCGCTAGCTGCTCCCATCGTAGAGCTCTCAGAGAGCTTTCCAACGGTATGCTGTGCGCCTCGTAACTCCTTACGGATCAAAAGTTATGGGCACCGTAGCGACGGAGACCTGGTCACAAGCCCTACGCCCTCGGTTTGCGGGCCCAGCCTCCACGTGAAGAGAAGTTGTCTTGGCCAAGGTGCCGTGGGATTCGATAATAGAAATGTGGTGGGTAAAGTATCTTGGCAACCCTAACCGGAGCAAAAAAAATTGAAAAGGGGGGTGCAACACGAGGACTTCCCAGGGGGTCACCCATCCTAGTACTACTCTCGCCCAAGCACGCTTAACTTCGGAGTTCCGATGGGATCCGGTGCATTAGTGCTGGTATGATCGCACCCGTCATGTTGAGGGCACAATTCCTTTATGTGTTAATGGTTCACAGTCCCAGCCTAGAGATATGGCCCATTCAAAAGGCCCAATGGGCTTAACGACAACCCATCCGCTTCAACAACGCAGCATCCTCGCAAGACGTGATATCGACGCATTGTAGGGTCCTCTAATGTGCCCCGAGTAAGGTTGTCATCCTTTTAACAGCTCACGACGTACGATCCGGGATGAAAAAACAGAGCAAAAGAAGAAAAAGTGGCCCGAAACTGAAGAAAACGTTCGATTTTGAGCTCCGAAAAGGGCACGGCGAGCTCGCTAGCTGCCCCCGTCGTAGAGCTCTCAGAGAGATTTCCAACGGTTTGCTGTGCGCCTCGTAACTCCTTACGGATCAAAAGTTATGGGCACCGTAGCGACGGAGACCTGGTCACAAGCCCTACGCCCTCGGTTTGCGGGCCCAGCCTCCACGTGAAGGGAAGTTGTCTTGCCCAAGGTGCCGTGGGATTCGATAATAGAAATGTGGTGGGTAAAGTATCTTGGCAACCCTAACCGGAGCAAAAAAAATTGAAAAGGGGGGTGCAACACGAGGACTTCCCAGGGGGTCACCCATCCTAGTACTACTCTCGCCCAAGCACGCTTAACTTCGGAGTTCCGATGGGATCCGGTGCATTAGTGCCTGTATGATCGCACCCGTCATGTTGAGGGCACAATTCCTTTATGTGTTAACGGCTCACAGTCCCAGCCTAGAGATATGGCCCATTCAAAAGGCCCAATGGGCTTAACGACAACCCATCCGCTTCAACAACGCAGCATCCTCGCAAGACGTGATATCGACGCATTGTAGGGTCCTCTAATGTGCCCTGAGTAAGGTTGTCATCCTTTTAACAGCTCACGACGTACGATCCGCGACGAAAAATCAGAGCAAAAGAAGAAAAGTGGCCCAAAACTGATGAAAACGTTCGATTTTGAGCTCCGAAAAGGGTACGGCGTGCTAGCAACCTGCCCCCGTCGTAGAGCTCTCGGAGAGCTTTCCAACGGTATGCTGTGCGCCGCGTAACTCCTTACGGATCAAAAGTTATGGGCACCGGAGCGACGGAGACCTGGTCACAAGCCCTACGCCCTCGGTTTGCGGGCCCAGCCTCCACGTGAAGAGAAGTTGTCTTGCCCAAGGTGCCGTGGGATTCGATAATAGAAATATGGTGGGTAAAGTATCTTGGCAACCCTAACCGTAGCAAAAAAAATTGAAAAGGGGGGTGCAACACGAGGACTTCCCAGGGGTCACCCATCCTAGTACTACTCTCGCCCAAGCACGCTTAACTTCGGAGTTCTGATGGGATCCGGTGCATTAGTGCTGGTATGATCGCACCCGTCATGTTGAGGGCACAATTCCTTTATGTGTTAACGGTTCACAGTCCCAGCCTAGAGATATGGCCCATTCAAAAGGCCCAATGGGCTTAACGACAACCCATCCGCTTCAACAACGTAGCATCCTCGCAAGACGTGATATCGACGCATTGTAGGGTCCTCTAATGTGCCGCGAGTAAGGTTGTCGTCCTTTTAACAGCTCACGACGTATGATCCGGGATGGAAAAACAGAGCAAAAGAAGAAAAGTGGCCCGAAACTGATGAAAATGTTTGATTTTGAGCTCTGAAAAGGGCACGGCGAGCTAGCTAGCTGCCCCCGTCGTAGAGCTCTCAGAGAGCTTTCCAACTGTATGTTGTGCGCTGCATAACTCCTTACGGATCAAAAGTTATAGGTACCAGAGCGACGGAGACCTGGTCACAAGCCCTACGCCCTCGGTTTGCGGGCCCATCCTCCACGTGAAGAGAAGTTGTCTTGCCCAAGGTGCCGTGGGATTCGATAATTGAAATGTGCTGGGTAAAGTATCGTGGAAACCCTAACCGGAGCAAAAAAAATTGAAAAGGGGGGTGCAACACGAGGACTTCCCAGGGGGTCACCCATCCTAGTACTACTCTTGCCCAAGCACGCTTAACGTCGGAGTTCCGATGGGATCCGGTGCATTAGTGCTTGTATGATCGCACCCGTCATGTTGAGGGCACAATTCCTTTATGTGTTAACGGTTCACAGTCCCAGCCTAGAGATATGGCCCATTCAAAAGGCCCAATGGGCTTAACGACAACCCATCCGCTTCAACAACGCAGCATCCTCGCAAGACGTGATATCGACGCATTGTAGGGTCCTCTAATGTGCCTCGAGTAAGGTTGTCATCCTTTTAACAGCTCACGACGTACGATCCGGGATGAAAAAACAGAGCAAAAGAAGAAAAGTGGCCCGAAACTGAAGAAAACGTTCGATTTTGAGCTCCGAAAAAGGCACGGCGAGCTCGCTAGCTGCCCCCGTCGTAGAGCTCTCAGAGTGATTTCCAACGGTATGCTGTGCGCCTCGTAACTCCTTACGGATCAAAAGTTATGGGCACCGTAGCGACGGAGACCTGGTCACAAGCCCTACGCCCTCGGTTTGCGGGCCCAGCCTCCACGTGAAGAGAAGTTGTCTTGCCCAAGGTGCCGTGGGATTCGATAATAGAAATGTGGTGGGTAAAGTATCTTGGCAACCCTAACCGGAGCAAAAAAAATTGAAAAGGGGGGTGCAACACGAGGACTTCTCAGGGGGTCACCCATCCTAGTACTACTCTCGCCCAAGCACGCTTAACTTCGGAATTCCGATGGGATCCGGTGCATTAGTGCTTGTATGATCGCACCCGTCATGTTGAGGGCACAATTCCTTTATGTGTTAACGGTTCACAGTCCCAGCCTAGAGATATGGCCCATTCAAAAGGCCCAATGGGCTTAACGACAACCCATCCGCTTCAACAACGCAGCATCCTCGCAAGACATGATATCGACGCATTGTAGGGTCCTCTAATGTGCCCCGAGTAAGGTTGTCGTCCTTTTAACAGCTCACGACGTACGATCCGGGACGAAAAAACAGAGCAAAAGTATAAAAGTGGCCCAAAACTGATGAAAACGTTCGATTTTGAGCTCCGAAAAGGGCACAGCGAGCTAGCTACCTGCCCCCGTTGTAGAGCTCTCGGATAGCTTTCCAACAGTATGCTGTGCGCCGCGTAACTCCTTACGGATCAAAAGTTATGGGCACCGTAGCGACGGAGACCTGGTCACAAGCCATACGCCCTCGGTTTGCGGGCCCAGCCTCCACGTGAAGAGAAATTGTCTTGCCCAAGGTGCCCTGGGACTCGATAAGAGAAATGTGGTGGGTAAAGTATCGTGGGGACCCTAACGGGAGCAAAAAAAATTGAAAAGGGGGGTGCAACACGAGGACTTCCCAGGGGGTCACCCATCCTAGTACTACTCTCGCCCAAGCAGGCTTAACATCGGAGTTCTGATGGGATCCGGTGCATTAGTGCTTGTATGATCGCACCCGTCATGTTGAGGGCACAATTCCTTTATGTGTTAACGGTTCACAGTCCCAGCCTAGAGATATGGCCCATTCAAAAGGCCCAATGGGCTTAACGACAACCCATCCGCTTCAACAACGCAGCATCCTCGCAAGACGTGATATCGACGCATTGTAAGGTCCTCTAATGTGCCTCAAGTAAGGTTGTCGTCCTTTTAACAGCTCACGACGTACGATCCAGGACGGAAAAACAGAGCAAAAGAAGAAAAGTGGCCCGAAACTGAAGAAAACGTTCGATTTTGAGCTCCGAAAAAGGCACGGCGAGCTCGCTAGCTGCCCTCGTCGTAGAGCTCTCAGAGTGCTTTCTAACGGTATGTTGTGCGCCGCGTAACTCCTTACGGAATAAAAGTTATGGGCACCGGAGCGACGGAGACCTGGTCACAAGCCCTACGCCCTCGGTTTGCGGGCCCATCCTCCACGTGAAGAGAAGTTGTCTTGCCCAAGGTGCCGTGGGATTCGATAATAGAAATGTGGTGGGTAAAGTATCTTGGCAACCCTAACCGGAGCAAAAAAAATTGAAAAGAGGGGTGCAACACGAGGACTTCCCAGGGGGTCACCCATCCTAGTGCTACTCTTGCCCAAGCACGCTTAACTTCGGAGTTCCGATGGGATCCGGTGCATTAGTGCTGGTATGATCGCACCCGTCATGTTGAGGGCACAATTCCTGTATGTGTTAACGGTTCACAGTCCCAGCCTAGAGATATGGCCCATTCAAAAGGCCCAATGGGCTTAACGACAACCCATCCGCTTCAACAACGTAGCATCCTCGCAAGAAGTGATATCGACGCATTGTAGGGTCCTCTAATGTACCGCGAGTAAGGTTGTCATCCTTTTAACAGCTCACGACGTACGATCCGGGACGGAAAAACAGAGCAAAAGAAGAAAAGTGGCCCGAAACTGATGAAAATGTTCGATTTTGAGCTCTGAAAAGGGCACAGCAAGCTCGCTAGCTGTCCCCGTCGTAGAGCTCTCAGAGAGCTTTCCAACGGTATGCTGTGCGCCTCGTAACTCCTTACGGATCAAAAGTTATGGGTACCAGAGCGACGGAGACCTGGTCACAAGCCCTACGCCCTCGGTTTGCGGGCCCAGCCTCCACGTGAAGAGAAGTTGTCTTGCCCAAGGTGCCGTGGGATTCGATAATAGAAATGTGGTGGGTAAAGTATCTTGGCAACCCTAACCGGAGCAAAAAAAAATTGAATAGGGGGGTGCAACACGAGGACTTCCCAGGGGGTCACCCATCCTAGTACTACTCTCGCCCATGCTCGCTTAACTTCGGAGTTCCGATGGGATCCGGTGCATTAGTGCTGGTATGATCGCACCCGTCATGTTGTGGGCGCAATTCCTTTATGTGTTAACGGTTCACAGTCCCAGCCTAGAGATATGGCCCATTCAAAAGGCCCAATGGGCTTAACGACAACCCATCCGCTTCAACAACGCAGCATCCTCGCAGGACGTGATATCGACGCATTGTAGGGTCCTCTAATGTGCCCCGAGTAAGGTTGTCGTCCTTTTAACAGCTCACGACGTACGATCCGAGACAAAAAAATAGAGCAAAAGAAGAAAATTGGCCCGAAACTGATGAAAACGTTCGATTTTGAGCTCCGAAAAGGGCACGGCGAGCTAGCTACCTGCCCCCATTGTAGAGCTCTCGGAGAGCTTTCCAACGGTATGCTGTGCGCCGCGTAACTCCTTACGGATCAAAAGTTATGGGCACCGGAGCGACGGAGACCTGGTCATAAGCCCTACGCCCTCGGTTTGCGGGCCCAGCCTCCACGTGAAGAGAAGTTGTCTTGCCCAAGGTGCTGTGGGATTCGATAATAAAAATGTGGTGGGTAAAGTATCTTGGCAACCCTAACCGGAGCAAGAAAAATTGAAAAGGGGGGTGCAACACGAGGACTTCCCAGGGGGTCACCCATCCTAGTACTACTCTCGCCCATGCACGCTTAACTTCGGAATTCTGATGGGATTCGGTGCATTAGTGCTAGTATGATCGCACCCGTCATGTTGAGGGCACAATTCCTTTATGTGTTAACGGTTCACAGTCCCAGCCTAGAGATATGGCCCATTCAAAAGTCCCAATGGGCTTAACGACAACCCATCTGCTTCAACAACGCAGCATCCTCGCAAAACGTGATATCGACGCATTGTATTGTCCTCTAATGTGCCGCGAGTAAGGTTGTCGTCCTTTTAACAGCTCACGACGTACGATCCGGGACGGAAAAACAGAGCAAAAGAAGAAAAGTGGCCCGAAACTGATGAAAACGTTCGATTTTGAGCTCCGAAAAGGGCAAAGAGAGCTAGCTAGCTTCCCCCGTCGTAGAGCTCTCAGAGAGCTTTCCAACGGTATGCTGTGCGCCTCGTAACTCCTTACGGATCAAAAGTTATGGGTACCGGAGCGACGGAGACCTGGTCACAAGCCCTACGCCCTCGGTTTGCGAGCCCTGCCTCCACGTGAAGAGAAGTTGTCTTGCCCAAGGTGCCGTGGGATTCGATAATAGAAATGTGGTGGGTAAAGTATCTTGGCAACCCTAACCGGAGCAAAAAAAATTGAAAAGGGGGGTGCAACACGAGGACTTCCCATGGGGTCACCCATCCTAGTACTACTCTCGCCCAAGCACGCTTAACTTCGGAGTTCCGATGGGATCCGGTGCATTAGTGCTGGTATGATCGCACCCGTCATGTTGAGGGCACAATTCCTTTATTCGTTAACGGTTCACAGTCCCAGCGTAGAGATATGGCCCATTCAAAAGGCCCAATGGGCTTAACGACAACCCATCTGCTTCAACAACGCAGCATCCTCGAAAGACGTGATATCGACGCATTGTAGGGTCCTCTAATGTGCCGCGAGTAAGGTTGTCGTCCTTTTAACAGCTCACGACGTACGATCCGGGACGGAAAAATAGAGCAAAAGAAGAAAAATGGCCCGGAACAGATGAAAAGGTTGGATTTTGAGCTCCGAAAAGGGCACGGCGAGCTAGCTACTTGCCCCCGTCGTAGAGCTCTCGGAGAACTTTCCAACGGTATGCTGTGCGGCTTGTAACTCCTTACGGATCAAAAGTTATGGGCACCAGAGCGACGGAGACCTGGTCACAAGCCCTACGCCCTCGGTTTGCGGGCCCAGCCTCCAAGTGAAGAGAAGTTGTCTTGCCCAAGGTGCCGTGGGATTCGATAATAGAAATGTGGTGGGTAAAGTATCTTGGCAACCCTAACCGGAGCAAAAAAAATTGAAAAGGGGGGTGCAACACGAGGACTTCCCAGGGGGTCACCCATCCTAGTACTACTCTCGTCCAAGCACGCTTAACTTCGGAGTTCCGATGGGATCCGGTGCATTAGTGCTGGTATGATCGCACCCGTCATGTTGAGGGCACAATTCCTTTATGTGTTAACGGTTCACAGTCCAAGCCTAGAGATATGGCCCATTCAAAAGGCCCAATGGGCTTAACGACAACCCATCCGCTTCAACAACGCAGCATCCTCGCAAGACGTGATATCGACGCATTGTAGGGTCCTCTAATGTGCCGCGAGTAAGGTTGTCGTCCTTTTAACAGCTCACGACGTACGATCTGGGACGGAAAAATAGAGCAAAAGAAGAAAAGTGGCCCGAAACTGATGAAAATGTTCGATTTTGAGCTCGAAAAAGGGCAAAGCGAGCTAGCTGGCTGCCCCCATCGTAGAGCTCTCGGAGAGCTTTCCAACGGTATGCTGTGCGCCGCGTAACTCCTTACGGATCAAAAGTTATGGGCACCGGAGCGACGGAGACCTGGTCATAAGCCCTACGCCCTCGGTTTGCGGGCCCAGCCTCCACGTGAAAGAAGTTGTCTTGCCCAAGGTGCCGTGGGATTCGATAATAGAAATGTGGTGGGTAAAGTATCTTGGCAACCCTAACCGGAGCAAAAAAAATTGAAAAGAGGGGTGCAACACGAGGACTTCCCAGGGGGTCACCCATCCTAGTACTACTCTCGCCCAAGCACACTCTTAACTTCGGAGTTCTAATGGGATCTGGTGCATTAGTGCTGGTATGATTGCACCCGTCATGTTGAGGGCACAATTCCTTTATGTGTTAACGGTTCACAGTCCCAGCCTAGAGATATGGCCCATTCAAAAGGCCCAATGGGCTTAACGACAACCCATCCGCTTCAACAATGCAGCATCCTCGCAAGACGTGATATCGACGCATTGTAGGGTCCTCTAATGTGCCGTGAGTAAGGTTGTCGTCCTTTTAACAGCTCACGACGTACAATCGGGGACGGAAAAACAGAGCAAAAGAAGAAAAGTAGCCCGAAACTGATGAAAACGTTCGATTTTGAGCTCCGAAAAGGGCACGGCGAGCTAGCTACCTGCCACCGTCGTAGAGCTCTCGGAGAGCTTTCCAACGGTATGCTGTGCGCCGCGTAACTCCTTACGGATCAAAAGTTATGGGCACCGGAGCGACGGAGACCTGGTCACAAGCCCTACGCCCTCGGTTTGCGGGCCCAGCCTCCACGTGAAGAGAAGTTGTCTTGCCCAAGGTGCCGTGGGATTCGATAATAGAAATGTGGTGGGTAAAGTATCTTGGCAACCCTAACCGGAGCAAAAAAAATTGAAAAGGGTGGTGCAACACGAGGACTTCCTAGGGGGTCACCCATCCTAGTACTACTCTCGCCCAAGCACGCTTAACTTCGGAGTTCTGATGGGATCCGGTGCATTAGTGATGGAATGATCGCACCCGTCATGTTGAGGGCACAATTCCTTTATGTGTTAACGGTTCACATTCCCAGCCTAGAGATATGGCCCATTCAAAAGGCCCAATGGGCTTAACGACAACCCATCCGCTTCAACAACGCTGCATCCTCGCAAGATGTGATATCGACCCATTGTATGGTCCTCTAATGTGCCGCGAGTAAGGTTGTCGTCCTTTTAACAGCTCACGACGTACGATCCGGGACGGAAAAACAGAGAAAAAGAAGAAAAGTGGCCCGAAACTGATGAAAACGTTCGATTTTGAGCTCCGTAAAGGGCAAAGCAAGCTAGCTGGCTTCCCCCGTCGTAGAGCTCTCGGACAGCTTTACAACGGAATGATGTGCGCCGCGTAACTCCTTACGGATAAAAAGTTATGGGCACCGGAGCGACGGAGACCTGGTCACAATCCCTACGCCCTCGGTTTGCGGGCCCAGCCTCCACGTGAAGAGAAGTTGTCTTGCCCAAGGTGACGTGGGATTCGATAATAGAAATGTGGTGGGTAAAGTATCTTGGCAACCCTAACCGGAGCAAAAAAAAATGAAAAGGGGGTGCAACACGAGGACTTCCCAGGGGGTCACCCATCCTAGTACTACTCTCGCCCAAGCACGCTTAACTTCGGAGTTCTGATGGGATCCGGTGCATTAGTGCAGGTATGATCGCACACATCATGTTGAGGGCACAATTCCTTTATGTGTTAACGGTTCACAGTCCCAGCCTAGAGATATGGCCCATTCAAAAGGCCCAATGGACTTAACGACAACCCATCCGCTTCAACAACGTAGCATCCTCGCAAGACGTGATATCGACGCATTGTAGGGTCCTCTAATGTGCCGCGAGTAAGGTTGTCGTCCTTTTAACAGCTCACGACGTACGATCCGGGACGGAAAAATAGAGCAAAAGAGGAAAAGTAGCCTGAAACTGATGAAAATGTTCGATTTTGAGCTCCAAAAAGGGCACGACGAGCTAGCTACCTACCATCGTCGTAGAGCTCTCGGAGAGCTTTCCAACGGTATGCTGTGCGCCGCCTAACTCCTTACGGATCAAAAGTTATGGGCACCGGAGCGACGGAGACCTGGTCACAAGCCCTACGCCCTCGGTTTGCGTGCCCAGCCTCCACGTGAAGAGAAGTTGTCTTGCCCAAGGTGCCGTGGGATTCGATAATAGAAATGTGGTGGGTAAAGTATCTTGGGAACCCTAACCGGAGCAAAAAAAATTGAAAAGGCTCGTCCAACACGAGGACTTCCCAGGGGGTCACCCATCCTAGTACTACTCTCGCCCAAGCACGCTTAACTTCGGAGTTCTGATGGGATCCGGTGCATTAGTGCTGGTATGATCGCACCCGTCATGTTGAGGGCACAATTCCTTTATGTGTTAACGGTTCACAGTCCCAGCCTAGAGATATGGCCCATTCAAAAGGCCCAATGGGCTTAACGACAACCCATCCGCTTCAACAACGCAGCATCCTCGCAAGACGTGATATCGACGCATTGTAGGGTCCTCTAATGTGCCGCGAGTAAGTTTGTCATCCTTTTAACAGCTCACGACGTACGATCCGGGACGGAAAAACAGAGCAAAAGAAGAAAAGTGGCCCGAAACTGATGAAAACGTTCGATTTTGAGCTCCGAAAAGGGCAAAGCGAGCTTGCTGGCTGCCCCCGTGGTAGAGCTCTCGAAGATCTTTACAACGGTATGCTGTGCGCCGCGTAACTCCTTACGGATCAAAAGTTATGGGCACCGGAGCGACGGAGACCTGGTCACAGTCCCTACGCCCTCGGTTTGCGGGCCCAGCCTCCACGTGAAGAGAAGTTGTCTTGCCGAAGGTGCCGTGGGATTCGATAATAGAAATGTGGTGGGTAAAGTATCTTGGCAACCTTAACCGGAGCAAAAAAAATTGAAAAGGGGGGTACAACACGAGGACTTCCCAGGGGGTCACCCATCCTAGTACTACTCTCGCCCAAGCACGCTTAACTTCGGAGTTCTGATGGGATCCGGTGCATTAGTGCTGGTATGATCGCACCCGTCATGTTGAGGGCACAATTCCTTTATGTGTTAACGGTTCACAGTCCCAGCCTAGAGATATGGCCCATTCAAAAGGCCCAATGGGCTTAACGACAACCCATCCGCTTCAACAACGCAGCATCCTCGCAAGACGTGAAATCGACGCATTGTAGGGTCCTCTAATGTGCCGCGAGTAAGGTTGTCGTCCTTTTAACAGCTCACGACGTACGATCCGGGACGGAAAAACAGAGCAAACGAAGAAAAGTAGCCCGAAACTGATGAAAACATTCGGTTTTGAGCTCTGATAAGGGCACAGCGGGCTAGCTACCTACCCCCGTCGTAGAGCTCTCGGAGAGCTTTCCTACGGTATGCTGTGCGCCGCGTAACTCCTTACGGATCAAAAGTTATGCGCACCGGAGCGACGGAGACCTGGTCACAAGCCCTACGCCCTCGGTTTGCGGGCCCAGCCTCCACGTGAAGAGAAGTTGTCTTGCCCAAAGTGCCGTGGGATTCGATAATAGAAATGTGGTGGGTAAAGTATCTTGGCAACCCTAACCGGAGCAAAAAATAATTGAAAAGGGGGGTGCAACACGAGGACTTCCCAGGGGGTCACCCATCCTAGTACTACTCTCGCCCAAGCACGCTTAACTTCGGAGTTCTGATGGGATCCGGTGCATTAGTGCTGGTATGATCGCACCCGTCATGTTGAGGGCACAATTCCTTTATGTGTTAACGGTTCACAGTCCCAGCCTAGAGATATGGCCCATTCAAAAGGCCCAATGGGCTTAACGACAACCAATCCACTTCAACAACACAGCATCCTCGCAAGACGTGATATAGCGCCATTGTAAGGTGCTCTCATGTGCCGCGAGTAAGGTTGTCGTCCTTTTAACAGCTCACGACGTACGATCCGGGACGGAAAAACAGAGCAAAAGAACAAAAGTGGCCCGAAACTGATGAAAACGTTCGATTTTGAGCTCCGAAAAGGGCAAAGCGAGCTAGCTGGCTGCCCCCGTCGTAGAGCTCTCGGAGAGCTTTACAACGGTATACTGTGCGCCGCGTAACTCCTTACGGATCAAAAGTTATGGGCACCGGAGAGACGGAGACCTGGTCACAAGCCCTACGCCCTCGGTTTGCGGGCCCAGCCTCCACGTGAAGAGAAGTTGTCTTGCCCAAGGTGCCGTGGGATTCGATAATAGAAATGTGGTGGGTAAAGTATCTTGGCAACCCTAACCGGAGCAAAAAAAATTGAAAAGGAGGGTGCAACACGAGGACTTCCCAGGGGGTCACCCATCCTAGTACTACTCTCGCCCAAGCACGCTTAACTTCGGAGTTCTGATGGGATCCGGTGCATTAGTGCTGGTATGATCGCACCCGTCATGTTGAGGGCACAATTCCTTTATGTGTTAACGGTTCACAGTCCCAGCCTAGAGATATGGCCCATTCAAAAGACCCAATGGGCTTAACGACAACCCATCCGCTTCAACAACGCAGCATCCTCGCAAGACGTGATATCGACGCATTGTAGGGTCCTCTAATGTGCCGCGAGTAAGGTTGTCGTCCTTTTAACAGCTCACGACGTACGATCCGGGACGGAAAAATAGAGCAAAACAAGAAAAGTAGCCCGAAACTGATGAAAACGTTCGATTTTGAGCTCCGAAAAGGGCACGGCGAGCTAGCTACCTGCCCCCGTCGTAGAGCTCTTGGAGAGCTTTTCAACGGTATGATGTGCGCCGCGTAACTCCTTACGGATCAAAAGTTATGGGCACCGGAGCGACGGAGACCTGACCACAAGCCCTACGGCCTCGGTTTGCGGGCCCAGCCTCCACGTGAAGAGAAGTTGTCTTGCCCATGGTGCCGTGGGATTCGATAATAGAAATGTGGTGAGTAAAGTATCTTGGCAACCCTAACCGCAGCAAAAAAAATTGAAAAGTGGGGTGCAACACGAGGACCTCCCAGGGGGTCACCCATCCTAGTACTACTCTCGCCCAAGCACTCTTAACTTTGGAGTTCTGATGGGATCCGGTGCATTAGTGCTGGTATGATCGCACCCGTCATGTTGAGGGCACAATTCCTTTATGTGTTAACGGTTCACAGTTCCAGCCTAGAGATATGGCCCATTCAAAAGGCCCAATGGGCTTAACGACAACCCATCCGCTTCAACAATGCAGCATCCTCGCAAGACGTGATATAGACGCATTGTAGGGTCCTCTAATGTGCCGCGAGTAAGGTTGTCGTCCTTTTAACAGCTCACGACGTACGATCCGGGACGGAAAAATAGAGCAAAAGAAGAAAAGTGGCCCGAAACTGATGAAAACGTTCGATTTTGAGCTCCGAAAAACGCACAGCGAGCTAGCTGGCTGCCCCCGTCGTAGAACCCTAAGAGATATTTCCAACGTTATGCTGTGCGCCTCGTAACTCCTTACGGATCAAAAGTTATGGGCACCGGTTTGCGGGCCCAGCTTCCACGTGAAGAGAAGTTGTCTTGCCCAAGGTGCCATGGGATTCGATAATAGAAATGTGGTGGGTGAAGTATCTTGGCAACCCTAACCGGAGCAAAAAAAATAGAAAAGGGGGGTCCAACACGAGGACATCCCAGGGGGTCACCCATCCTAGTACTACTTTCGCCCAAGCACGCTTAACTTAGGAGTTTTGATGGGATCCGGTGCATTAGTGCTGGTATGATCGCACCCGTCATGTTGAGGGCACAATTCCTTTATGTGTTAACGGTTCATAGTCCCAGTCTAGAGATATGGCCCATTCAAAAGGCCCAATGGTCTTAACGACAACCCATCCACTTCAACAACTCAGCATCCTTGCAAGACGCGATATCGACGCATTGTAGGGTACTCTAATGTGCCGCGAGTAAGGTTGTCATCCTTTTAACAGCTCACGACGTACGATCCGGGACGAAAAAATAGCGCAAAAGAAGAAAAAAGTGGCCCGAAACTGATGAAAAGGTTCGATTTTGAGCTCCGAAAAGGGCACAGCGAGCTAGCTAGCTGCCCCCGTTGTAGAGCTCTCAGAGAGCTTTCCAACGGTATGCTGTGCGCCTCGTAACTCCTTACGGATCAAACGTTATGGGTACCGGAGCGACGGAGACCTGTTCACAAGCCCTACGCCCTCGGTTTGCGGGCCCAGCCTCCAC
Source organism: Ehretia macrophylla (assembly GCA_037974665.1). NCBI lineage: Eukaryota > Viridiplantae > Streptophyta > Magnoliopsida > Boraginales > Ehretiaceae > Ehretia > Ehretia macrophylla. The sequence goes on along the minus strand of CM075773.1, from coordinate 25,014,685 downwards.
GTGAAGAGAAGTTGTCTTGCCCAAGGTGCCATGGGTTCCGATAATAGAAATGTGGTGGGTAAATTATCTTGGCAACCCTAACCGGAGCAAAAACAATTGAAAAGGGGTGTGCAACACTAGGACTTCCCAGGGGGTCACCCATCCTAGTACTACTCTCGCCCAAGCACGCTTAACTTCGGAGTTCTGATGGGATCCGGTGCATTAGTGCTGGTATGATCGCACCCGTCATGTTGAGGGCACAATTCCTTTATGTGTTAACGGTTCACAGTCCCAGCCTAGAGATATGGCCCATTCAAAAGGCCCAATGGGCTTAACGACAACCCATCCGCTTCAACAACGCAGCATCCTCGCAAGACGTGATATCAACGCATTGTAGGGTCCTCTAATGTGCCGCGAGTAAGGTTGTCGTCCTTTTAACAGCTCACGACGTACGATCAGGGACGGAAAAACAGAGCAAAAGAAGAAAAGTGGCCCGAAACTGATGAAAACGTTTGATTTTGAGTTCCAAAAAGGGCACAACGAGCTAGCTGGCTGCCCCCGTCGTAGAGCTCTCAGAGAGCTTTCCAACGGTATGCTGTGCGCCTCGTAACTCCTTACGGATCAAAAGTTATGGGCACCGGAGCGACGAAGACCTGGTCACAAGCCCTACGCCCTCGGTTTGCGGGCCCAGCCTCCACGTGAAGAGAAGTTGTCTTGCCCAAGGTGCCGTGGGAGTCAATAATAGAAATGTGGTGGGTAAAGTATCTTGGCAACGCTAACCGGAGCAAAAAAAATTGAAAAGGGGGGTACAACATGAGGACTTCCCAAGGGGTCACCCATCTTAGTACTACTCTCGCCCAAGCACGCTTAACTTCGGAGTTCTGATGGGATCCGGTGCATTAGTGCTGGTATGATCGCACCCGTCATGTTGAGGGCACAATTCCTTTATGTGTTAACGGTTCACAGTCCCAGCCTAGAGATATGGCCCATTCAAAAGGCCCAATGGGCTTAACGACAACCCATCCGCTTCAACAACGCAGCATCCTCGCAAGACGTGATATCGACGCATTGTAGGGTCCTCTAATGTTCCGCGAGTAAGGTTGTCGTCCTTTTAACAGCTCACGACGTACGATCCGGGACGAAAAAACAGAGCAAAAGAAGAAAAGTGGCCCGAAACTGATGAAAACGTTCGATTTTGAGCTCCAAAAAGGGCACAGCGGGCTAGCTAGCTGCCCCCATCGTAGAGCTCTCAGAGTGCTTTCCAACGGTGTGCTGTGCGCCTCGTAACTCCTGACGGATCAAAAGTTATGGGCTCCGGGGTGACGGAGACTTGGTCACAAGCCCTACGACCTCGGTTTGCGGGCCCAGCCTCCACGTGAAGAGAAGTTGTCTTGCCCAAGGTGCCGTGGGATTCGATAATAGAAATGTGGTGGGTAAAGTATCTTGGCAACCCTAACCGGAGCAAAAAAAATTGAAAAGGGGGGTGCAACACGAGGACTTCCCAGGGGGTCACCCATCCTAGTACTACTCTCGCCCAAGCACGCTTAACTTCGGAGTTCTGATGGGATCCGGTGCATTAGTGCTGGTATGATCGCACCCGTCATGTTGAGGGCACAATTCCTTTATGTGTTAACGGTTCACAGTCCCAGCCTACAGATATGGCCCATTCAAAAGGCCCTATGGGCTTAACGACAACCCATCCGTTTCAACAACGCAGCATCCTCGCAAGACGTGATATCGACGCATTGTAGGGTACTCTAATGTGCCGCGAGTAAGGTTGTCGTCCTTTTAACAGCTCACGACGTACGATCTGGGACAGAAAAACAGAGCAAAAGAAGAAAAGTGGCCCGAAACTGATGAAAACGTTCGATTTTGAGCTCCAAAAAGGGTACAGCGAGCTAGCTAGCTGCCACCGTCGTAGAGTTCTCGGAGAGCTTTCCAACGGTATGCTGTGCGCCTCGTAAATCCTTACGGATCAATATTTATGGACACCAGAGCGACGGAGACCTGGTCACAAGCCCTACGCCCTCGGTTTGCGGGCCCGGCCTCCACGTGAAGAGAAGTTGTCTTGCCCAAGGTGCCGTGGGATTCAATAATAGAAATGTGGTGGGTAAAGTATCTTGGCAACCCTAACCGGAGCAAAAAAAATTGAAAAGGGGGGTGCAACACGAGGACTTCCCATGGGGTCACCCATCCTAGTACTACTCTCGCCCAAGCACGCTTAACTTCGGAGTTCTGATGGGATCCGGTGCATTAGTGCTGGTATGATCGCACCCGTCATGTTGAGGGCACAATTCTTTTATGTGTTAACGGTTCACAGTCCCAGCCTAGAGATATGGCCCATTCAAAAGGCCCAATGGGCTTAACGACAACCCATCCGCTTCAACAACGCAGCATCCTCGCAAGACGTGATATCGACGAATTGTACGGTCCTCTAATGTGCCGCGAGTAAGGTTTTCGTCCTTTTAACAGCTCACGACGTATGATCCGGGACGGAAAAACAGAGCAAAAGAAGAAAAGTGGCCTGAAACTGATGAAAACATTCGATTTTGAGTTCCAAAAAGGGCACGGTGAGCTAGGTACCTGCCCCCGTCGTAGAGCTCTCGGAGAGCTTTCCAACGGTATGCTGTACACCGCGTAACTCCTTACGGATCAAAAGTTATGGGCACCGGAGCGACGGAGACCTGGTCACAAGCCCTACGCCCTCGGTTTGCGGGCCCAGCCTCCACGTGAAGAGAAGTTGTCTTGCCCAAAGTGCCGTGGGATTCGTAAAAAAGAAATGTGGTGGGTAAAGTATGTTGGCAACCCCTAACCGGAGCAAAAAAAATTGAAAAGGGGGGTGCAACACGAGGACTTCCCAGGGGGTCACCCATCCTAGTACTACTCTCGCCCAAGCACGCTTAACTTCGGAGTTCTGATGGGATCCGGTGCATTAGTGCTGGTATGATCGCACCCGTCATGTTGAGGGCACAATTCCTTTATGTGTTAATGGTTCACAGTCCCAGCCTAGAGATATGGCCCATTCAAAAGGCCCAATGGGCTTAACGACAACCCATCCGCTTCAACAACGCAGCATCCTCGCAAGACGTGATATCGACGCATTGTAGGGTCCTCTAATGTGCCGCGAGTAAGGTTGTCGTCCTTTTAACAGCTCACGACGTACGATCCGGGACGGAAAAACAGAGCAAAAGAAGAAAAGTGGCCCGAAACTGATGAAAACGTTCGATTTTGAGCTCCGAAAAGGGCACGGCGAGCTAGCTAGCTGCCCTCGTCGTAGAGCTCTCGGAGTGCTTTCCAACTGTATGCTGTGCGCCGCGTAACTCCTTACGAATCAAAAGTTATGGGCACCGGAGCGACGGTGACCTGGTCACAAGTCCTACGCCCTCGGTTTGCGGGCCCAGCCTCCACGTGAAGAGAGGTTGTCTTGCCCAAGGTGCCGCGGGATTCGATAATAGAAATGTGGTGGGTAAAGTATCTTGGCAAACCTAACTGGAGCAAAAAAAATTGAAAAGGGGGGTGCAACACGAGAACTTCCCAGGGGGTCACCCATCCTAGTACTACTCTCGCCCAAGCACGCTTAACTTCGGAGTTCTGATGGGATCCGGTGCATTAGTGCTGGTATGATCGCACCCGTCATGTTGAGGGCACAATTCCTTTATGTGTTAACGGTTCACAGTCCCAGCCTAGAGATATTGCCCATTCAAAAGGCCCAATGGTCTTAAAGACAACCCATCCGCTTCAACAACTCAGCATCCTTGCAAGACGCGATATCGACGCATTGTAGGGTACTCTAATGTGCCGCGAGTAAGGTTGTCGTCCTTTTAACAGCTCACGACGTACGATCCGGGACGGAAAAATAGAGCAAAAGAAGAAAAGTGGCCCGAAACTGATGAAAATGTTCGTTTTTGAGCTCCGAAAAGGGCAAAGCGTGCTAGCTTGCTGCCCCCGTAGTAGAGCTCTCAGAGAGCTTTCCAACGGTATGCTGTGCGCCTCGTAACTCCTTACGGATCAAACGTTATGGGCACCGGAGCGACGGAGACCTGGTCACACGCCCTACGCCCTCGGTTTGCGGGCCCAGCCTCCACGTGAAGAGAGGTTGGCTTGCCCAAGGTGCCATGGGTTCCGATAATAGAAATGTGGTGGGTAAAGTATCTTGGCAACGCTAACCGGAGCAAAAAAAATTGAAAAGGGGTGTGCAACACGAGGACTTCCCAGGGGGTCACCCATCCTAGTACTACTCTCGCCCAAGCACGCTTAACTTCGGAGTTCTGATGGGATCCGGTGCATTAGTGTTGGTATGATCACACCCGTCATGTTGAGGGCACAATTCCTTTATGTGTTAACGGTTCACAGTCCCAGCCTAGTGATATGGCCCATTCAAAAGGCCCAATGGGCTTAACGACAACCCATCCGCTTCAACAACGCAGCATCCTCGCAAGACGTGATATCAACTCATTGTAGGGTCCTCTAATGTGTCGCGAGTAAGGTTGTCGTCCTTTTAACAGCTCACGACGTACGATCCGTGACGGAAAAATAGAGCAAAAGAAGAAAAGTGGCCCGAAACTGATGAAAACGTTCGATTTTGAGTTCCAAAAAGGGCACCGCGAGCTAGCTAGCTGCCCCCGTCGTAGAGCTCTCAGAGAGCTTTCCAACGGTATGCTGTGCGCCTCGTAACTCCTTACGGATCAAAAGGTATGGGCACCGGAGCGACGGAGACCTGGTCACAAGCCCTACGCCCTCGGTTTGCGGGCCCAGCCTCCACGTGAAGAGAAGTTGTCTTGCCCAAGGTGCCATGGGATTCGATAATAGAAATCTGGTGGGTAAAGTATCTTGGGAACGCTAACCGGAGCAAAAAAAATTGAAAAGCGGGGTGCAACACGAGGACTTCCCAGGGGGTCACCCATCCTAGTACTACTCTCGCCCAAGCACGCTTAACTTCGGAGTTCTGATGGGATCCGGTGCATTAGTGCTGGTATGATCGCACCCGTCATGTTGAGGGCACAATTCCTTTATGTGTTAACGGTTCACAGTCCCAGCCTAGAGATATGGCCCATTCAAAAGGCCCAATGGGCTTAACGACAACCCATCCCCTTCAACAACGCAGCATCCTCGCAAGACATGATATCGACGCATTGTAGGGTCCTCTAATGTGCCGCGAGTAAGGTTGTTGTCCTTTTAACAGCTCACGACGTACGATCCGGGACGGAAAAATAGAGCAAAAGAAGAAAAGTGGCCCAAAACTAATGAAAACGTTCGATTTTGAGCTCCGAAAAGGGTACAGCGAGCTAGCTGGCTGCCCCCGTCGTAGAGCTCTCAGAGAGCTTTCCAACGGTATGCTGTGCGCCTCGTAACTCCTTACGGATCAAAAGTTATGGGCACCGGGGCGACGGAGACCTGGTCACAAGCCCTACGCCCTCGGTTTGCGGGCCCAACCTCCACGTGAAGAGAAGTTGTCTTGCCCAAGGTGCCGTGGGATTCGATAATAGAAATGTGGTGGGTAAAGTATCTTGGCAACCCTAACCGGAGCAAAAAAAAATGAAAAGGGGGGTGCAACACGAGGACTTCCCAGGGGGTCACCCATCCTAGTACTACTCTCGCCCAAGCACGCTTAACTTCGGAGTTCTGATGGGATCCGGTGCATTAGTGCTGGTATGATCGCACCCGTCATGTTGAGGGCACAATTCCTTTATGTGTTAACGGTTCACAGTCCCAGCCTAGAGATATGGCCCATTCAAAAGGCCCAATGGGCTTAACGACAACCCATCCGTTTCAACAACGCAGCATCCTTGCAAGACGTGATATCGACGCATTGTAGAGTCCACTAATGTCCCGCGAGTAAGGTTGTCGTCCTTTTAACAGCTCACGACATACAATCCGGGACGGAAAAACAGAGCAAAAGAAGAAAAGTAGCCCAAAACTGATGAAAACGTTCGATTTTGAGCTCCAAAAAGTGCACAGCGGGCTAGCTAACTGCCCCCGTCGTAGAGCTCTCGGAGAGCTTTCCAACGGTATGCTGTGCGCCTCGTAACTACTTACGGATAAAAAGTTATGGGCACTGGGGCGACGGAGACCTGGTCACAAGCCCTACGCCCTCGGTTTGCGGTCCCAGCCTCCACGTGAAGAGAAGTTTTCTTGCCCAAGGTACCGTGGGATTCGATAATAGAAATGTGATGGGTAAAATATCTTGGCAACCCTAACCAGAGCAAAAAAAATTGAAAAGGGGGGTGCAACACTAGGACTTCCCAGGGGGTCACCCATCCTAGTACTGCTCTCGCCCAAGCACGCTTAACTTCGGAGTTCTGATGGGATCCGGTGCATTAGTGCTGGTATGATCGCACCCGTCATGTTGAGGGCACAATTCCTTTATGTGTTAACGGTTCACAGTCCCAGCCTAGAGATATGGCCCATTCAAAAGGCCCAATGGGCTTAACGACAACCCATCCGCTTCAACAACGCAGCATCCTCGCAATACGTGATATCGACGCATTGTAGGGTCCTCTAATGTGCCGCGAGTAAGGTTGTCGTCCTTTTAACAGCTCACGACGTACGATCCGGGACGGAAAAACAGAGCAAAAGAAGAAAAGTGGCCTGAAACTGATGAAAACGTTCGATTTTGAGCTCCGAAAAGGGTACAGCGAGCTAGCTGGCTGCCCCCGTCGTAGAGCTCTCAGAGAGCTTTCCAACGGTATGCTGTGCGCCTCGTAACTCCTTACGGATCAAAAGTTATGGGCACCGGGGTGACGGAGACCTGGTCACAAGCCCTACGACCTCGGTTTGCGGGCCCAGCCTCCACGTGAAGAGAAGTTGTCTTGCCCAAGGTGCCGTGGGATTCGATAAGAGAAATGTTGTGGGTAAAGTATCTTGGCAACCCTAACCGGAGCAAAAAAAATTGAAAAGGGGGGTGCAACACGAGGACTTCCCAGGGGGTCACCCATCCTAGTACCACTCTCGCCCAGGCACGCTTAACTTTGGAGTTCTGATGGGATCCGGTGCATTAGTGCTGGTATGATCGCACCCGTCATGTTGAGGGCACAATTCCTTTATGTGTTAACTGTTCACAGTCCCAGCCTATAGAGATGACGCATTCAAAAGGCCCAATGGGTTTAACGACAACCCATCCCTTTCAACAACACACCATCCTCACAAGACGTGATATCGACGCATTGTAGAGTCCTCTAATGTCCCGCGAGTAAGGTTGTCGTCCTTTTAACAGCTCACGACGTACGATCCGGGACGGAAAAACAGAGCAAAAGAAGAAAAGTGGCCCGAAACTGATGAAAACGTTCGATTTTGAGCCCCAAAAAGGGCACAACGGGCTAGCTAGCTGCCCCCGTCGTAGAGCACTCGGAGAGCTTTCCAACGGTATGCTGTGCGCCTCGTAACTCCTTACGGATCAATAGTTATGGACACCGGAGCGACGGAGATCTGGTCACAAGCCCTACGCCCTCGGTTTGCGGGCCCAGCCTCCACGTGAAGAGAAGTTGTCTTGCCCAAGGTACAGTGGGATTCGATAATAGAAATGTGGTCGGTAAAGTATCTTGGCAACCCTAACCGGGGCAAAAAAAAATGAAAAGGGGGGTGAAACACGAGGACTTCCCATGGGGTCACCCATCCAAGTACTACTCTCGCCCTAGCACGCTCAACTTCGGAGTTCTGATAGGATCCGGTGCATTTGTGCTGGTATGATCGCACCAGTCATGTTGACGGCACAATTCTTTTATGTGTTAAAGGTTCACAGTCCCAGCCTAGAGATATGGCCCATTCAAAAGGCCCAATGGGCTTAACGACAACCCATCCGCTTCAACAACGTAGCATCCTCGCAAGACGTGATATCGACGAATTGTACGGTCCTCTAATGTGCCGCGAGTAAGGTTGTCGTCCTTTTAACAGCTCACGACGTAAGATCCGGGACGGAAAAACCGAGCAAAAGTAGAAAAGTGGCCTGAAACTGATGAAAACGTTCGATTTTGAGTTCCAAAAAGGGCACGGTGAGCTAGGTACCGGCCCCAGTCGTAGAGCTCTCGGAGAGCTTTCCAACGGTATGCTGTACACCGCGTAACTCCTTACGGATCAAAAGTTATGGGCACCGGAGCGACGGAGACCTGGTCACTAGCCCTACGCCCTCGGTTTACCGGCCCAGCCTCCACGTGAAGAGAAGTTGTCTTGCCCAAGGTGCAATGGGATTCGATAATAGAAATGTGATGGGTAAAGTATCTTGGCAACCCTAACCGGAGCAAAAAATAATTGAAAAGGGGGGTGCAACACGAGGACTTCCCAGGGGGTCACCCATCCTAGTACTACTCTCGCCCAAGCACGCTTAACTTCGGAGTTCTGATGGGATCCGGTGCATTAGTGCTGGTATGATCGCACCCGTCATGTTGAGGGCACAATTCCTTTATGTGTTAACGGTTCACAGTCCCAGCCTAGAGATATGGCCCATTCAAAAGGCCCAATGGGCTTAACGACAACCCATCCACTTCAACAACGCAGCATCCTCGCAAGACGTGATATCGACGCATTGTAGGGTCCTCTAATGTGCCGCGAGTAAGGTTGTCGTCCTTTTAACAGCTCACGACGTACGATCCGGGACGGAAAAACAGAGCAAAAGAAGAAAAGTGGCCCGAAACTGATGAAAACGTTCGATTTTGAGCTCCGAAAAGGGCACGGCGAGCTAGCTAGCTGCCCCCGTCGTAGAGCTCTCGGAGAGCTTTCCAACGGTATGCTGTGCGCCGCGTAACTCCTTACGAATCAAAAGTTATGGGCACCGGAGCGACGGTGACCTGGTCACAAGCCCTACGCCCTCGGTTTGCGGGCCCAGCCTCCACGTGAAGAGAAGTTGTCTTGCCCAAGGTGCCGCGGGATTCGATAATAGAAATGTGGTGGGTAAAGTATCTTGGCAAACCTAACCGGAGCAAAAAAAATTGAAAAGGGGGGTGCAACACGAGAACTTCCCAAGGGGTCACCCATCCTAGTACTACTCTCGCCCAAGCACGCTTAACTTCGGAGTTCTGATGGGATCCGGTGCATTAGTGCTGGTATGATCGCACCCGTCATGTTGAGGGCACAATTCCTTTATGTGTTAACGGTTCACAGTCCCAGCCTATAGATATGGCCCATTCAAAATGCCCAATGGGCTTAACGACAACCCATCCACTTCAACAACGCAGCATCCTCGCCAGACGTGATATCGACGCATTGTTGGGTCCTCTAATGTGCCGCGAGTAAGGTTGTCGTCCTTTTAACAGCTCACGACGTTCGATCCAGGACGGAAAAACAGAGCAAAAGAAGAAAAGTAGCCCGAAACTGATGAAAACGTTCGATTTTGAGCTCCGAAAAGGGCACGGCGAGCTACCTAGCTGCCCCCGTCTTAGAGCTCTCGGAGAGCTTTCCAACGGTATGCTGTGCGCCGCGTAACTCCTTACGGATCAAAAGTTATGGGCACCGGAGCGACGGAGACCTGGTCACAAGCCCTACGCCCTCGGTTTGCGGGCCCAGCCTCCACGTGAAGAGAAGTCGTCTTGCCCAAGGTGCCGTGGGATTCGATAATAGAAATGTGGTGGGTAAAGTATCTTGGCAACCCTAACCGGAGCAAAAAAAATTGAAAAGGGGGGTGCAACACGAGGACTTCCCAGGGGGTCAACCATCCTAGTACTACTCTCGCCCAAGCACGCTTAACTTCGGAGTTCTGATGGGATCCGGTGCATTAGTGCTGGTATGATCGCACCCGTGTTGTTGAGGGCACAATTCCTTTATGTGTTAACGGTTCACAGTCCCAGCCTAGAGATATGGCCCATTCAAAAGGCCCAATGGGCTTAACGACAACCCATCCACTTCAACAACGCAGCATCCTCGCAAGACGTGATATCGACGCATTGTAGGGTCCTCTAATGTGCGGCGAGTAAGGTTGTCGTCCTTTTAACAGCTCATGTCGTACGATCCGGGACGGAAAAACAAAGCAAAAGAAGAAAAGTGGCCCGAAACTGATGAAAATGTTTGATTTTGAGCTCCGAAAAGGGCACGGTGGGCTAGCTACCTGTCCCCGTCGTAGAGCTCTGGGAGAGCTTTCCAATGGTATGTTGTGCGCCTCGTAACTCCTTACGGATCAAAAGTTATGGGCACCGTAGCGACGGAGACCTGGTCACAAGCCCTACGCCCTCGGTTTGCGGGCCCAGCCTCCACGTGAAGAGAAGTTGTCTTGCCCAGGGTGCCGTGGGATTCGATAATAGAAATGTGGTGGGTAAAGTATCTTGGCAACCCTAACCGGAGCAAAAAAAATTGAAAAAGGGGGTGCAAAAGGGGGTGCAACACGAGGACTTCACATGGGGTCACCCATCCTAGTACTACCCTCGCCCAAGCACGCTTAACTTCGGAGTTCTGATGGGATCCGGTGCATTAGTACTGGTATGATGGCACCCGTCATGTTGAGGGCACAATTCCTTTATGTGTTAACGGTTCACAATCCCAGCCTAGAGTTATGGCCCATTCAAAAGGCCCAATGGGCTTAACGACAACCCATCCGCTTCAACAACGCAGCATCCTCGCAAGACGTGATATCGACGCATTGTAGGGTCCTCTAATGTGCCGCGAGTAAGGTTGTCGTCCTTTTAACAGCTCACGACGTACGATCCGGGACGGAAATACAGAGCGAAAGAAGAAAAGTGGCCCGAAACTGATGAAAACGTTCGATTTTGAGCTCCGAAGAGGGCAAAGCAAGCTAGCTAGCTGCCGCCGTCGTAGAGCTCTCAGAGAGCTTTCCAACGGTATGCTGTGCGCCTCGTAACTCCTTACGGATCAAAAGTTATGGGCACCGGAGCGACGGAGACCTGGTCACAAGCCCTACGCCCTCGGTTTGCGGGCCCAGCCTCCACTTGAAGAGAAGTTGTCTTGCCCAAGGTGCCGTGGGATTCGATAATAGAAATGTGGTGGGTAAAGTATCTTGGCAACCCTAACCGGAGCAAAAAAAATTGAAAAGGGGGGTGCAACACGAGGACTTCCCAGGGGGTCACCCATCCTAGTACTACTCTCGCCCAAGCACGCTTAACTTCGGAGTTCTGATGGGATCCGGTGCATTAGTGCTGGTATGATCGCACCCGTCATTTTCAGGGCACAATTCCTTTATGTGTTAACGGTTCACAGTCCTAGCCTAGAGATATGGCCCATTCAAAAGGCCCAATGGGCTTAACGATAACCCATCCGCTTCAACAACACAGCATCCTCGTAAGACGTGATATCGACGCATTGTAGGGTCCTCTAATGTCCCGTGAGTACTGTTGTCGTCCTCTTAACAGCTTACGACGTACGATTCAGGACAAAAAAACAGAGCAAAAGAAGAAATGTGGCCCGAAACTAATGAAAACGTTCGATTTTGGGCTCCAAAAAGGGTACAGAGAGCAAGCTGGCTGCCCCCGTCGTAGAGCTCTCAGAGAGCTTTCCAACGGTATGCTGTGCGCCTCCTAACTCCTTACGGATCAAAAGTTATGGGCACCGGGGCGACGGCGACCTGGTCACAAGCCCTACGACCTCGGTTTGCGGGCCCAGCCTCCACGTGAAGAGAAGTTGTCTTGACCAAGGTGCCGTGGGATTCGATAATAGAAATGTGGTGGGTAAAGTATCTTGGCAAACCTAACCGGAGCAAAAAAAATTGAAAAGGGGTGTGCAACACGAGGACTTCCCAGTAGGTCACCCATCCTAGTACTACTCTCGCCCAAGCACGCTTAACTTCGGAGTTCTGATGGGATCCGGTGCATTAGTGCCAGTATGATCGCACCCGTCATGTTGAGGGCACAATTCCTTTATGTGTTAACGGTTCACAGCCCCAGCCTATAGATATGGCCCATTCAAAAGGCCCAATGGGCTTAACGACAACCCATCCGTTTCAACAACGCAACATCCTCGCAAGACGTGATATCGACGCATTGTAGAGTCCTCTAATGTCTCGCGAGTAAGGTTGTCGTCCTTTTAACAGCTCACGACGTACGATCCGGGACGGAAAAACAGAGCAAAAGAAGAAAAGTGGCATTTAACTGATGAAAACGTTCAATTTTGAGCTCCAAAAAGGGCACAGCGGGCTAGCTAGCTGCCCCCGTCGTAGAGCTCTCGGAGAGCTTTCCAACGGTATGCTGTGCGCCTCGTAACTCCTTTTGGATCAATAGTTATGGACACCGGAGCGACGGAGACCTGGTCACATGCCCTACGCCCTCGGTTTGCGGGCCCGGCCTCCACGTGAAGAGAAGTTGTCTTGCCCAAGGTGCCGTGGGATTCGATAATAGAAATGTGGTGGGTAAAGTATCTTGGCAACCCTAACCGGAGCAAAAAAAATTGAAAAGGGGGGTGCAACACTAGGACTTCCCAAAGGGTCACCCATCCTAGTACTACTCTCGCCCAAGCATGCTTAACTTCGGAGTTCTGATGGGATCCGGTGCGTTAGTGCTATTATGATCGCACCCGTCATGTTAAGGGCGCAAATCCCTTATGTGTTGATGGTTCACAGTCCCAGCCCACAGAGATGGCCCATTCAAAAGGCCCAATGGGTTTAACGACAACTCATCCACTTCAACAAAGCAGCATCCTCGCAAGACGTGATATCGAGGCATTGTAGGGCCCTCTAATGTCCCACGATTTAAGTTGACGTCCTTTTAAATGCTCACGACGTACGATCCGGGACGAAAAAACATAGCAAATGATGAAAAGTGGCCCAAAACTGAAGAAAACGTTCGATCTTGAGCTCTGAAAAGGGCACGATGAGCTAGCTAGCTGCCCCCGTCGTAGAGCTCTCGGAGAGCTTTCCAACGGTATGCTGTGCGCTGCGTAACTCCTTACGGATCAAAAGTTATGGGCACCGGAGCGACGGAGACCTGGTCACAAGCCCTACGCCCTCGGTTTGCGGGCCCAGCCTCCACGTGAAGAGAAGTTGTCTTGCCCAAGGTGCCATGGGATTCGATAATAGAAATGTGGTGGGTAAAGTATCTTGGCAACCCTAACTGGAGCAAAAAAAATTGAAAATGGGGGTGCAACACGAGGACTTCCCAGGGGGTCACCCATCCTAGTACTACTCTCGCCCAAGCATGCTTAACTTCGGAGTTCTGATGGGATCCGGTGCATTAGTGCTGGTATGATCGCACCCGTCATGTTGAGGGCACAATTCCTTTATGTGTTAACGGTTCACAGTCCCAGCCTAGAGATATGGCCCATTCAAAAGGCCCAATGGGCTTAACGACAACCCATCCGCTTCAACAACGCGGCATCCTCGTAAGACATGATATCGACGCATTGTAGGGTCCTCTAATGTGCCACGAGTCAGGTTGTCGTCCTTTTAACAGCTCACAACGTACGATCCGGGACGGAAAAACAGAGCAAAAGAAGAAAAGTGGCCCGAAACTGATGAAAACGTTCGATTTTGAGCTCCGAAAAGGGCACGGCGAGCTAGCTACCTGCCCCTGTCGTAGAGCTCTCGGAGAGCTTTCCAATGGTATGCTGTGCGCCACGTAACTTCTTACGGATCAAAAGTTATGGGCACCGGAGCGACGGAGACCAGGTCCCAAGTACCACAGCCTCGGTTTACGGGCCCAGCCTCTACGTGAAGTGAAGTTGTCTTGCCCAAGGTGCCGTGGGATTCGATAATAGAAATGTGGTGGGTAAAGTATCTTGGCAACCCTAACCGGAGCAAAAAAAATTGAAAAAGGGGGTCCAAAGGGGGTGCAACACGAGGACTTCCCAGGGGGTCACCCATCCTAGTACTACTCTCGTCCAAGCACGCTTAACTTCAGAGTTCTGATGGGATCCGGTGCATTAGTGCTGGTATGATGGCACCCGTCATGTTTAGGGCACAATTCCTTTATGTGTTAACGGTTCACAGTCCCAGCTTAGAAATATGGCCCATTCAAAAGGCCCAATGGGCTTAACGACAACCCATCCGCTTCAACAACGCAGCATCCTCGCAAGACGTGATATCGACGCATTGTAGGGTCCTCTAATGTGCCGCGAGTAAGGTTGTCGTCCTTTTAACAGCTCACGACGTACGATCCGGGACGGAAAAACAGAGCAAAAGAAGAAAAGTGGCCCGAAACTGATGAAAACGTTCGATTTTGAGCTCTGAAAAGGGCACGGCGAGCTAGCTAGCTGCCCCCGTCGTAGAGCTCTCGGAGAGCTTTCCAACGGTATGCTGTGCGCCGCGTAACTCCTTACAGATCAAAAGTTATGGGCACCGGAGCGACGGAGACCTGGTCACAAGCCCTACGCCCTCGGTTTGAGGGCCCAGCCTCCACGTGAAGAGAAGTTGTCTTGCCCAAGGTGCCATGGGATTTAATAATAGAAATGTAGTGGGTAAAGTATCTGGGCAACCCAAACCAGAGCAAAAAAAATTGAAAAGAGGGGGGCAACACGAGGACTTCCCAAGGGGTCACCCATCCTAGTACTACTCTCGCCCAAGCACGCTTAACTCCGGAGTTCTGATGGGATCCGGTGCATTAGTGCTGGTATGATCGCACCCGTCATGTTGAGGGCACAATTCCTTTATGTGTTAACGGTTCACAGTCCCAGCCTAGAGATATGGCCCATTCAAAAGGCCCAATGGGCTTAACGACAACCCATCCGCTTCAACAACGCAGCATCCTCGCAAGACATGATATCGACGCATTGTAGGGTCCTCTAATGTGCCACGAGTCAGGTTGTCGTCCTTTTAACAGCTCACGACGTACGATCCGGGACGGAAAAACAGAGCAAAAGAAGAAAAGTGGCCCGAAACTGATGAAAACGTTCGATTTTGAGCTCCGAAAAGGGCACGGCGAGCTAGCTACCTGCCCCCGTCGTAGAGCTCTCGGAGAGCTTTCCAATGGTATGCTGTGCGCCGCGTAACTCCTTACGGATCAAAAGTTATGGGCACCGGAGCGACGGAGACCTGGTCACAAGCCCTACGCCCTCGGTTTGCGGGCCCAGCCTCCACGTGAAGAGAAGTTGTCTTGCCCAAGGTGCCGTGGGATTCGATAATACAAATGTGGTGGGTAAAGTATCTTGGCAACCCTAACCGGAGCAAAAAAAATTGAAAAAGGTGGTGCAAAAGGGGGGGCAACACGAGGACTTCACATGGGGTCACCCATCCTAGTACTACCCTCGCCCAAGCACGCTTAACTTCGGAGTTCTGATGGGATCCGGTGCATTAGTGCTGGTATGATGGCACCCATCATGTTGAGGGCACAATTCCTTTATGTGTTAACGGTTCACAGTCCCAGCCTAGAGATATGGCCCATTCAAAAGGCCCAATGGGCTTAACGACAACCCATCCACTTCAACAACGTAGCATCCTCGCAAGACGTGATATCGACGCATTGTAGGGTCCTCTAATGTGCCGCGAGTAAGGTTGTCGTCCTTTTAACAGCTCACGACGTACGATCCGGGACGCAAAAACAGAGCAAAAGAAGAAAAGTGGCCCGAAACCGATGAAAACGTTCGATTTTGAGCTCCGAAGAGGGCAAAGCAAGCTAGCTTGCTGCCCTTGTCGTAGAGCTCTCAGAGAGCTTTCCAATGGTATGCTGTGCGCCTCGTAACTCCTTACGAATTTAAAGTTATTGGCACCGGAGCGACGGAGACTTGGTCACAAGCCCTACGCCCTCGGTTTGCGGACCCGGTCTCCACGTGAAGCGATTTTGTCTTGCCCAAGGTGCCGTGGCATTCGATAATAGAAATGCAGTGGATAAAGTATCTTGGCAACCCTAACCGGAGCAAAAAAAATTGAAAAGGGGGGTGCAACACGAGGACTTGCCAAGGGGTCACCCATCCTAGTGCTACTCTCGCCCAAGCACGCTTAACTTCGGAGTTCTGATGGGATCCGGTGCATTAGTGCTGGTATGATCGCACCCGTCATTTTGAGGGCACAATTCCTTTATGTGTTAACGGTTCACAGTCCCAGCCTAGAGATATGGCCCATTCAAAAGGCCCAATGGGCTTAACGACAACCCATCCGCTTCAACAACGTAGCATCCTCGCAAGACGTTATATCGACGCATTGTAGGGTCCTCTAATATGCCGCGAGTAAGGTTGTCGTCCTTTTAACAGCTCACGACGTACGATTCGGGACGAAAAAACAGAGCAAAAGAAGAAAAGTAGCCTGAAACTGATGAAAACGTTCGATTTTGAGCTCCGAAATGGGTACAGCGAGCAAGCTGGCTGCCCCCGTCGTAGAGCTCTCAGAGAGCTTTCCAACGGTATGCTGTGCGCCTCGTAACTCCTTACGGATCAAAAGTTATGGGCACTGGGGTGACGGAGACCTGGTCACAAGCCCTACGACCTCGGTTTGCGGGCCCAGCCTCCACGTGAAGAGAAGTTGTCTTGACCAAGGTGCCGTGGGATTCGATAATAGAAATGTGGTGGGTAAAGTATCTTGGCAACCCTAACCGGAGCAAAAAAAATTGAAAAGGGGGGTGCAACACGAGGACTTCCCAGTAGGTCACCCATCCTAGTACTACTCTCGCCCAAGCACGCTTAACTTAGGAGTTCTGATGGGATCCGGTGCATTAGTGCCAGTATGATCGCACCCGTCATGTTGAGGGCACAATTCCTTTATGTGTTAACGGTTCACAGTCCCAGCCTATAGATATGGCCCATTCAAAAGGCCCAATGGGCTTAACGACAACCCATCCGTTTCAACAACGCAACATCCTCTCAAGACGTGATATCGACGCATTGTAGAGTCCTCTAATGTCTCGCGAGTAAGGTTGTCATCCTTTTAACAGCTCACGACGTACGATCTGGGACGGAAAAACAGAGCAAAAGAAGAAAAGTGGCATTTAACTGATGAAAATGTTCGATTTTGAGCTCCAAAAAGGGCACAGCGGGCTAGCTAGCTGCCCCCGTCGTAGAGCTCTCGGAGAGCTTTCCAACGGTATGCTGTGCGCCTCGTAACTCCTTTTGGATCAATAGTTATGGACACCGGAGCATCGGAGACCTGGTCACAAGCCCTACGCCCTCGGTTTGCGGGCCCAGTCTCCACGTGAAGAGAAGTTGTCTTGCCCAAGGTGCCGTGGGATTCAATAATAGAAATGTGGTGGGTAAAGTATCTTGGCAATGCTAACCGGAGCAAAAAAAATTGAAAAGGGCTGTGCAACACGAGGACTTCCCAGGGGGTCACCCATCCTAGTACTACTCTCGCCCAAGCACGCTTAATTTCGGAGTTCTAATGGGATCCGGTGCATTAGTGCTGGTATGATCGCACCCGTCATGTTGAGGGCACAATTCCTTTATGTGTTAACGGTTCACAGTCCCAGCCTAGAGATATGGCCCATTCAAAAGGCCCAATGGGCTTAACGACAACCCATCCGCTTCAACAACGCAGCATCCTCGCAAGACGTGATATCGACGCATTGTAGGGTCCTCTAATGTGCCACGAGTAAGGTTGTCGTCCTTTTAACAGCTCACGACGTACGATCCGGGACGGAAAAACATAGCAAAAGAAGAAAACTGGCCCGAAACTGATGAAAACGTTCGATTTTGAGTTCTGAAAAGGGTACGGAGAGCTAGCTAGCTGCCCCCGTCGTAGAGCTCTCGGAGAGCTTTCCAACGGTATGCTGTGCGCTGCGTAACTCCTTACGGATCAAAAGTTATGGGCACCGGAGCGACGGAGACCTGGTCACAAGCCCTACGCCCTCGGTTTGCGGGCCCAGCCTCCACGTGAAGAGAAGTTGTCTTGCCCAAGGTGCCATGGGATTCGATAATAGAAATGTGGTGGGTAAAGTATCTTGGCAACCCTAACTGGAGCAAAAAAAATTGAAAATGGGGGTGCAACACGAGGACTTCCCAGGGGGTCACCCATCCTAGTACTACTCTCGCCCAAGCATGCTTAACTTCGGAGTTCTGATGGGATCCGGTGCATTAGTGCTGGTATGATCGCACCCGTCATGTTGAGGGCACAATTCCTTTATGTGTTAACGGTTCACAGTCCCAGCCTAGAGATATGGCCCATTCAAAAGGCCCAATGGGCTTAACGACAACCCATCCGCTTCAACAACGCAGCATCCTCGCAAGACATGATATCGACGCATTGTAGGGTCCTCTAATGTGCCACGAGTCAGGTTGTCGTCCTTTTAACAGCTCACGACGTACGATCCGGGACTGAAAAACAGAGCAAAAGAAGAAAAGTGGCCCGAAACTAATGAAAACGTTCGATTTTGAGCTCCGAAAAGGGCACGGCGAGCTAGCTACCTGCCCCCGTCGTAGAGCTCTCGGAGAGCTTTCCAATGGTATGCTATGCGCCGCGTAACTCCTTACGGATCAAAAGTTATGGGCACCGGAGCGACGGAGACGTGGTCACAAGCCCTACGCCCTCGGTTTGCGGGCCTAGCCTCCACGTGAAGAGAAGTTGTCTTGCCCAAGGTGCCGTGGGATTCGATAATACAAATGTGGTGGGTAAAGTATCTTGGCAACCCTAACCGGAGCAAAAAAAATTGAAAAAGGTGGTGCAAAAGGGGGTGCAACACGAGGACTTCACAGGGGGTCACCCATCCTAGTACTACCCTCGCCCAAGCACGCTTAACTTCGGAGTTCTGATGGGATCTGGTGCATTAGTGCTGGTATGATGGCACCCGTCATGTTGAGGGCACAATTCCTTTATGTGTTAACGGTTCACAATCCCAGCCTAGAGATATGGCCCATTCAAAAGGCCCAATGGGCTTAACGACAACCCATCCGCTTCAACAACGTAGCATCCTCGCAAGACGTGATATCGACGCATTGTAGGGTCCTCTAATGTGCCGCGAGTAAGGTTGTCGTCCTTTTAACAGCTCACGACGTACGATCCGGGACGGAAAAACAGAGCGAAAGAAGAAAAGTGGCCCGAAACTGATGAAAACGTTCGATTTTGAGCTCCGAAGAGGGCAAAGCAAGCTAGCTAGCTGCCGCCGTCGTAGAGCTCTCAGAGAGCTTTCCAACGGTATGCTGTGCGCCTCGTAACTCCTTACGGATCAAAAGTTATGGGCACCGAAGCGACGGAGACCTGCACACAAGCCCTACGCCCTCGGTTTGCGGGCTCGGCCTCCACTTGAAGCGAAGTTGTCTTGACCAAGGTGCTATGGTATTCGATAATAGAAATGTGGTGGATAAAGTATCCTGGCAACCCTAACCGGAGCAAAAAAAATTGAGAAGCGGGGTGCAACACAAGGACTTCCCAGGGGGTCACCCATCGTAGTACTACTCTCGCCCAACCACGCTTAACTTCGGAGTTCTGATAGGATCCGGTGCATTAGTGCTGGTATGATCGCACCCGTCATGTTGACGGCACAATTCCTTTATGTGTTAATGGTTCACAGTCCCAGCCTAGAGATATGGCCTATTAAAAAGGCCCAATGGGCTTAACGACAACCCATCCGCTTCAACAACACAGCATCCTCGTAAGACGTGATATCGACGCGTTGTAGGGCCCTATAATGTCCCGTGAGTAACGTTGTCGTCCTTTTAATAGCTCACGACATTCGATCCGGGACGGAAAAATAGAGCAAAAGAAGAAAAGTGGCCCGAAACTGATGAAAACGTTCTATTTTGAGATCCGAAAAGGGCACGGCGAGCTAGTTAGCTGCCCCCATCGTAGAGCTCTCAGAGAGCTTTCCAACGGTATGCTGTGCGCCTCGTAACTCCTTACGGATCAAAAGTTATGGGCACCGGGACGACGGAGACCTGATCACAAGCCCTACGACCTCGGTTTGCGGGCCCAGCCTCCACGTGAAGAGAAGTTGTCTTGCCCAAGGTGTCGTGGGATTCGATAATAGAAATGTGGTTGGTAAAGTATCTTGGCAACCCTAACCGGAGCAAAAAAAATTGAAAAAGGGGGTGCAACAAGAGGACATCCAAGGGGGTCACCCATCCTAGTACTACTCTCGCCCAAGCACGCTTAACTTCGGAGTTCTGATGGGATCCGGTGCATTAGTGCTGGTATGATCACACCCGTCATGTTGAGGGCACAATTCCTTTATGTGTTAACGGTTCACAGTCCCAGCCTATAGATATGGCCCATTCAAAAGGCCCAATGGGCTTAACGACAACCCATCCATTTCAACAACGCAACATCCTCGCAAGACGTGATATCGACGCATTGTAGAGTCCTCTAATGTCTCGCGAGTAAGGTTGTCGTCCTTTTAACAGCTCACGACGTACGATCCGGGACGAAAAAACAGGGCAAAAGAAGAAAAGTGGCATTTAACTGATGAAAATGTTCGATTTTGAGCTCCAAAAAGGGCACAGCGGGCTAGCTAGCTGCCCCCGTCGTAGAGCTCTCGGAGAGCTTTCCAACGGTATGCTGTGCGCCTCGTAACTCCTTTTGGATCAATAGTTATGGACACCGGAGCGACCGAGACCTGGGCACAACCCCTAGGTCCTCGGTTTACGGGCCCGGCCTCCACGTGAAGAGAAGTTGTCTTGCCCAAGGTGCCGTGGGATTCGATAATAGAAATGTGGTGGGTAAAGTATCTTGGCAACGCTAACCGGAGCAAAAAAAATTGAAAAGGGCTGTGCAACACGAGGACTTCCCAGGGGGTCACCCATCCCAGTACTACTCTCGCCCAAGCACGCTTAATTTCGGAGTTCTCATGGGATCCGGTGCATTAGTGCTGGTATGATCGCACCCGTCATGTTGAGGGCACAATTCCTTTATGTGTTAACGGTTCACAGTCCCAGCCTAGAGATATGGCCCATTCAAAAGGCCCAATGGGCTTAACGACAACCCATCCGCTTCAACAACGCAGCATCCTCGCAAGACGTGATATCGACGCATTGTAGGGTCCTCTAATGTGCCACGAGTAAGGTTGTCGTCCTTTTAACAGCTCACGACGTACGATCCGGGACGGAAAAACAGAGCAAAAGAAGAAAAGTGGCCCGAAATTGATGAAAACGTTCGATTTTGAGCTCTGAAAAGGGCATGGCGGGCTGGCGAGCTTCCCCCGTCGTAGAGCTCTGGGAGAGCTTTCCAACGGTATGTTGTGCGCTGCGTAACTCCTTACGGATCAAAAGTTATGGGCACCGGAGCGACGGAGACCTGGTCACAAGCCCTACGCCCTCGGTTTGCGGGCCCAGCCTCCACGTGAAGCGAAGTTGTCTTGCCCAAGGTGCCATGGGATTCGATAATAGAAATGTGGTGGGTAAAGTATCTTGGCAACCCTAACCGGAGCAAAAAAAATTGAAAAGGGGGGTGCAACACGAGGACTTCCCAGGGGGTCACCCATCCTAGTACTACTCTCGCCCAAGCATGCTTAACTTCAGAGTTCTGATGGGATCCGGTGCATTAGTGCTGGTATGATCGCACCCGTCATGTTGAGGGCACAATTCCTTTATGTGTTAACGGTTCACAGTCCCAGCCTAGAGATATGGCCCATTCAAAAGGCCCAATGGGCTTAACGACAACCCATCCGCTTCAACAACGCGGCATCCTCGTAAGACATGATATCGACGCATTGTAGGGTCCTCTAATGTGCCACGAGACAGGTTGTCGTCCTTTTAACAGCTCACAACGTACGATCCGGGACGGAAAAACAGAGCAAATGAAGAAAAGTGGCCCGAAACTGATGAAAACATTCGATTTTGAGCTCCGAAAAGGGCACGGCGGGCTAGCTACCTGCCCCCGTCGTAGAGCTCTCGGAGAGCTTTCCAACGGTATGCTGTGCGCCGCGTAACTCCTTACGGATCAAAAGTTATGGGCACCGGAGCGACGGAGACCTGGTCACAAGCCCTACGCCCTCGGTTTGCGGGCCCAGCCTCCACGTGAAGTGAAGTTGTCTTGCCCAAGGTGCCGTGGCATTTGATAATAGAAATGTGGTGGGTAAAGTATCTTGGCAACCCTAACCGGAGCAAAAAAAATTGAAAAAGGGGGTCCAAAGGGGGTGCAACACGAGGACTTCCCAGGGGGTCACCCATCCTAGTACTACTCTCGTCCAAGCACGCTTAACTTCAGAGTTCTGATGGGATCCGGTGCATTAGTGCTGGTATGATCGCACCCGTCATGTTGAGGGCACAATTCCTTTATGTGTTAACGGTTCACAGTCCCAGCCTAGAGATATGGCCCATCCAAAAAGCCCAATGGGCTTAACGACAACCCATCCGCTTCAACAACGCAGCATCCTCGCAAGACGTGATATCGACGCATTGTAGGGTCCTCTAATGTGCCGCGAGTAAGGTTGTCGTCCTTTTAACAGCTCACGACGTACGATCCGGGACGGAAAAACAGAGCAAAAGAAGAAAAGTGGCCCGAAACTGATGAAAACGTTCGATTTTGAGCTCTGAAAAGGGCACGGCGAGCTAGCTAGCTGCCCCCGTCATAGAGCTCTCGGAGAGCTTTCCAACGGTATGCTGTGCGCCGCGTAACTCCTTACGGATCAAAAGTTATGGGCACCGGAGCGACGGAGACCTGGTCACAAGCCCTACGCCCTCGGTTTGCGGGCCCAGCCTCCACGTGAAGAGAAGTTGTCTTGCCCAAGGTGCCATGGGATTCGATAATAGAAATGTGGTGGGTAAAGTATCTGGGCAACCCTAACCAGAGCAAAAAAAATTGAAAAGGGGGGTGCAACACGAGGACTTCCCAGGGGGTCACAAATCCTAGTTCTACTCTCGCCCAAGCACGCTTAACTTCGGAGTTCTGATGGGATCCGGTGCATTAGTGCTGGTATGATCGCACCCGTCATGTTGAGCGCACAATTCCTTTATGTGTTAACGGTTCACAGTCCCAGCCTAGAGATATGGCCCATTCAAAAGGCCCAATGGGCTTAACGACAACCCATCCGCTTCAACAACGCAGCATCCTCGCAAGACGTGATATCGACGCATTGTAGGGTCCTCTAATGTGCCGCGAGTAAGGTTGTCGTCCTTTTAACAGCTCACGACGTACGATCCGGGACGAAAAAACAGAGCAAAAGAAGAAAAGTGGCCCGAAACTGATGAAAACGTTGGATTTTGAGCTCCGAAGAGAGCATAGCAAGCTAGCTAGCTGCCCCCGTCGTAGAGCTCTCAGAGAGCTTTCCAACGGTATGCTGTGCGCCTCGTAACTCCTTACGGATCAAAAGTTATGGGCACCGGAGCGACGGAGACCTGGTCACAAGCCCTACGCCCTCGGTTTGCGGGCCCAGCCTCCACGTGAAGAGAAGTTGTCTTGCCCAAGGTGCCGTGGGATTCGATAATAGAAATGTGGTGGGTAAAGTATCTTGGCAACCCTAAACGGAGCAAAAAAAATTGAAAAGGGGGGTGCAACACGAGGACTTCCCAGGGGGTCACCCATCCTAGTACTACTCTCGCCCAAGCACGCTTAACTTCGGAGTTCTGATGGGATCCGGTGCATTAGTGCTGGTATGATCGCACCCATCATGTTGAGGGCACAATTCCTTTATGTATTAACGGTTCACAGTCCCAGCCTAGAGATATGGCCCATTCAAAAGGCCCAATGGGCTTAACGACAACCCATCCGCTTCAACAACGCAGCATGCTCGCAAGACGTGATATCGACGCATTGTAGGGTCCTCTAATGTGCCGCGAGTAAGGTTGTCGTCCTTTTAACAGCTCACGACGTACGATCCGGGACGAAAAAACATAGCAAAAGAAGAAAAGTGGCCTGAAACTGATGAAAACGTTCGATTTTGAGCTCCGGAAAGGCACATTGAGCTGGCTAGCTGCCCCCGTCGTAGAGCTCTCAGAGAACTTTCCAACGGTATGCTGTGCGCCACGTAACTCCTTACGGATCAAAAGTTATGCGCACCGGAGCGACGGAGACTTGGTCACAAGCCCTACGCCCTCGGTTTGCGGGCCCAGCCTCCACGTGAAGAGAAGTTGTCTTGCCCAAGGTGCCGTGGGAATCGATAATAGAAATGTGGTGGGTAAAGTATCTTGGCAACGCTAACCGGAGCAAAAAAAATTGAAAAGGGGGGTGCTACACGAGGACTTCCCAGGGGGTCACCCATCCTAGTACTACTCTCGCCCAAGCACGCTTAACTTCGGAGTTCTGATGGGATCCAGTGCATTAGTGATGGTATGATCGCACCCGTCATGTTTAGGGCACAATTCCTTTATGTGTTAACGGTTCACAGTCCCAGCCTAGAGATATGGCCCATTCAAAAGGCCCAATGGGCTTAACGACAACCCATCCGCTTCAACAACGCAGCATCCTCGCAAGACGTGATATCGACGCATTGTAAAGTCCTCTAATGTGCCGCGAGTAAGGTTGTCGTCCTTTTAACAGCTCACGACGTACGATCCGGGACGGAAAAATAGAGCAAAAGAAGAAAAGTGGCCCGAAACTGATGAAAACGTTCGATTTTGAGCTCTGAAAATGGCACGGCAAGCTAGCTAGCTGCCCCCATTGTAGAGCTCTCGGAGTGCTTTCCAACGGTATGCTGTGCGCCGCGTAACTCCTTACGGATCAAAAGTTATGGGCACCGGAGCGACGGAGACCTGGTCACAAGCCCTACGCCCTCGGTTTGCGGGCCCAGCCTCCATGTGAAGAGAAGTTGTCTTGCCCAAGGTGCCGTGGGATTCGATAATAGAAATGTGGTGGGTAAAGTATCTTGGCAACGCTAACCGGAGCAAAAAAAATTGAAAAGGGGGGTGCAACACGAGGACTTCCCAGGGGGTCACCCATCCTAGTACTACTCTCGCCCAAGCACGCTTAACTTCGGAGTTCTGATGGGATCCGGTGCATTAGTGCTGGTATGATCGCACCCGTCATGTTGAGGGCACAATTCCTTTATGTGTTAACGGTTCACAGTCCCAGCCTAGAGATATGGCCCATTCAAAAGGCCCAATGGGCTTAACGACAACCCATCCGCTTCAACAACGCAGCATCCTCGCAAGACGTGATATCGACGCATTGTAGGGTCCTCTAATGTGCCGCGAGTAAGGTTGTCGTCCTTTTAACAGCTCACGACGTACGATCCGGGACGGAAAAACATAGCAAAAGAAGAAAAGTGGCCCGAAACTGATGAAAACGTTCGATTTTGAGCTCTGAAAAGGGCACGGCGAGCTAGCTAGCTACCCCCGTCGTAGAGCTCTCGGAGAGCTTTCCAACGGTATGCTGTCCGCCGCGTAACTCCTTACGGATCAAAAGTTATGGGCACCGGAGTGACGGAGACCTGGTCAGAAGCCCAACGCCCTCGGTTTGCGGGCCCAGCCTCCACGTGAAGAGAAGTTGTCTTGCCCAAGGTGCCATGGGATTCGATAATAGAAATGTGGTGGGTAAAGTATCTTGGTAACCCTAACCGGAGGAAAAAAAATCGAAAAAGGGGGTGCAACACGAGGACTTCCCAGGGGGTCACCCATCCTAGTACTACTCTCGCCCAAGCTCGCTTGACTTCGGAGTTCCGATGGGATCCGGTGCATTAGTGCTGGTATGATCGCACCCGTCATGTTGAAGGCACAATTCCTTTATGAGTTAACGGTTCACAGTCCCAGCCTAGAGAGATGGCCCATTCAAATGGCCCAATGGGCTTAACGACAACCCATCCACATCAACAACGCAGCATCCTCGCAAGACGTGATATTGACGCATTGTAGGGTCATCTAATGTGCCGCGAGTAAGGTTGTCATCCTTTTAACAACTCACGACGTACGATCCGGGACGGAAAAACAGAGCAAAAGAAGAAAAGTGGCCCGAAACTGATGAAAACATTCGATTTTGAGCTCCGAAAAGGGCACGGCAAGCTAACTAGCTGTCCCCATCGTAGAGCTCTCGGAGAGGTTTCCAACGGTATGCTGTGCGCCGCGTAACTCCTTACGGATCAAAAGTTATGGGCACCGGAGCGACGGAGACCTGGTCACAAGCCCTACGCCCTCGGTTTGCGGGCCCAGCCTCCACGTGAAGAGAAGTTGTCTTGCCCAAGGTGCCGTGGGATTCGATAATAGAAATGTGGTGGGTAAAGTATCTTGGCAACCCTAACCGGAGCAAAAAAAATTGAAAAAGGGGGTGCAAAAGGGGGTGCAACACGAGGACTTCCCATGGGGTCACCCATCCTAGTACTACTCTCGCCCAAGCACGCTTAACTTCGGAGTTCTGATGGGATCCGGTGCATTAGTGCAGGTATGATCGCACCCGTCATGTTGAGGGCACAATTCCTTTATGTGTTAACGGTTCACAGTCCCAGCCTAGAGATATGGCCCATTCAAAAGGCCCAATGGGCTTAACGACAACCCATCTGCTTCAACAACGCAGCATCCTCGCAAGACGTGATATCGACGCATTGTAGGGTCCTCTAATGTGCCGCGAGTAAGGTTGTCGTCCTTCTAACAGCTCACGACGTACGATGCGGGATGGAAAAACAGAGCAAAAGAAGAAAAGTGGCCCGAAACTGATGAAAACGTTAGGTTTTGAGCTCTGAAAAGGGCATGGCGAGCTAGCGAGCTGCCCCCGTCGTAGAGCTCTCGGAGAGCTTTCCAACGGTATGCTGTGCGCCGCGTAACTCCTTACGGATCAAAATTTGTGGGCACCGGAGCGACGGAGACCTGGTCACAAGCCCTACGCCCTCGGTTTGCTGGCCCAGCCTCCACGTGAATAGAAGTTGTCTTGCCCAAGGTGTCATGGGTTTCGATAATAGAAATGTGGTGGGTAAAGTATCTTGGCAACCCTAACCGGAAAAAAAAAAATTGAAAAGGGGGGTGCAACACGAGGACTTCCCAAGGGGTCACCCATCCTAGTACTACTCTCGCCCAAGCACGCTTAACTTCGGAGTTCTGATGGGATCCGGTTCATTAGTGGTGGTATGATCGCACCCGTCATGTTGAGGGCACAATTCCTTTATGTGTTAACGGTTCACAGTCCCAGCCTAGAGATATGGCCCATTCAAAAGGCCCAATGGGCTTAACGACAACCCATCCGCTTCAACAACGCAGCATCCTCGCAAGACGTGATATCGACGCATTGTAGGGTCCTCTAATGTGCTGCGAGTAAGTTTCTCGTCCTTTTAACAGCTCACGACGTACGATCCGGGACGGAAAAACAGAGCAAAAGAAGAAAAGTGGCCCGAAACTGATGAAAACGTTCGATTTTGAGCTCCGAAGAGGGCAAAGCAAGCTAGCTAGTTGCCCCCGTCGTAGAGCTCTCAGAGAGCTTTCGAACGGTATGCTGTGCGCCTCGTAACTCCTTACGGATCAAAAGTTATGGGCACCGGAGCGACGGAGACCTGGTCACAAGCCCTACGCCCCCGGTTTGCGGGCCCAGCCTCCACCTGAAGAGAAGTTGTCTTGCCCAAGGTGCCGTGGGATTCGATAATAGAAATGGGGTGGGTAAAGTATCTTGGCAACCCTAACCGGAGCAAAAAAAATTGAAAAGGGGGTGCAAAAGGGGGTGCAACACGAGGACTTCCCATGGGGTCACCCATCCTAGTACTACTCTCGCCCAAGCACGCTTAACTTCGGAGTTCTGATGGGATCCGGTGCATTAGTACTGGTATGATCGCACCCGTCATGTTGAGGGCACAATTCCTTTATGTGTTAACGGTTCACAGTCCCAGCCTAGAGATATGGCCCATTCAAAAGGCCCAATGGGCTTAACGACAACCCATATGCTTCAACAACGCAGCATCCTCGCAAGACGTCATATCGACGCATTGTAAAGTCCTCTAATGTGCCGCGAGTAAGGTTGTCGTCCTTTTAACAGCTCACGACGTACGATCCGGGATGGAAAAATAGAGCAAAAGAAGAAAAGTTGCCCGAAACTGATGAAAACGTTCGATTTTGAGCTCTGAAAAGGGCACGGCGAGCTAGCTAGCTGCCCCCGTCGTAGAGCTCTCGGAGAGCTTTCCAACGGTATGCTGTGCGCCGCGTAACTCCTTACGGATCAAAAGTTAAGGGTACCGGAGCGACGGAGACCTGGTCACAAGCCCTACGCCCTCGGTTTGCGGGCCCAGCCTCCACGTGAAGAGAAGTTGTCTTGCCCAAGGTACCGTGGGATTCGATAATAGAAATGTGGTGGGTAAAGTATCTTGGCAACCCTAACCGGAGAAAAAAAAAATTGAAAAAGGGGGTGCAACACGAGGACTTCCCAGGGGGTCACCCATCCTAGTACTACTCTCCTCCAAGCTCGCTTAACTTCGGAGTTCTGATGGGATCCGGTGCATTAGTGCTGGTATGATCGCACCCGTCATGTTGAGGGCACAATTCCTTTATGTGTTAACGGTTCACAGTCCCAGCCTAGAGATATGGCCCATTCAAAAGGCCCAATGGGCTTAACGACAACCCATCCGCTTCAACAACGCAGCATCCTCGCAAGACGTGATATCGACGCATTGTAGGGTCCTCTAATGTGCTGCGAGTTAGGTTCTCATCCTTTTAACAGCACACGACGTACGATCCGAGATGGAAAAACAGAGCAAAAGAAGAAAAGTGGCCCGAAACTGATGAAAACATTCGATTTTGAGCTCCGAAAAGGGCACGGCAAGTTTGCTAGCTGCCCCCATCGTAGAGCTCTCGGAGAGCTTTCCAACGGTATGCTGTGCGCCGCGTAACTCCTTACGGACCAAAAGTTATGGGCACCGGAGCGATGGAGACCTGGTCACAAGCCCTACGCCCTCGGTTTGCGGGCCCAGCCTCCACGTGAAGAGAAGTTGTCTTGCCCAAGGTGCCGTGGGATTCGATAATAGAAATGTGGTGGGTAAAGTATCTTGGCAACCCTAACCGGAGCAAAAAAAATTGAAAAAGGGGGTGCAAAAGGGGGTGCAACACGAGGACTTCCCATGGGGTCACCCATCCTAGTACTACTCTCGCCCAAGCACGCTTAACTTCGGAGTTCTGATGGGATCCGGTGCATTAGTGCTGGTATTATGGCACCCGTCATGTTGAGGGCACAATTCCTTTATGTGTTAACGGTTCACAGTCCCAGCCTAGAGATATGGCCCATTCAAAAGGCCCAATGGGCTTAACGACAACCCATCCGCTTCAACAACGCAGCATCCTCGCAAGACGTGATATCGACGCATTGTAGGGTCCTCTAATGTGCCACGAGTAAGGTTGTCGTCCTTTTAACAGCTCACGACGTACGATCCGGGACGGAAAAACAGAGCAAAAGAAGAAAAGAGGCCCGAAACTGATGAAACGTTCGATTTTGAGCTCCGAAAAGGGAACGGCGAGCTAGCTAGCTGCCCCCATCGTAGAGCTCTCGGAGAGCTTTCCAACGGTATGCTGTGCGCTGCGTAACTCCTTACGGATCAAAAGTTATGGGCACCGGAGCGACGGAGACCTGGTCACAAGCCCTACGCCCTCGGTTTGCGGGCCCAGCCTCCACGTGAAGAGAAGTTGTCTTGCCCAAGGTGCCATGGGATTCGATAATAGAAATGTGGTGGGTAAAGTATCTTGGCAACCCTAACTGGAGCAAAAAAAATTGAAAATGGGGGTGCAACACGAGGACTTCCCAGGGGGTCACCCATCCTAGTACTACTCTCGCCCAAGCATGCTTAACTTCGGAGTTCTGATGGGATCCGGTGCATTAGTGCTGGTATGATCGCACCCGTCATGTTGAGGGCACAATTCCTTTATGTGTTAACGGTTCACAGTCCCAGCCTAGAGATATGGCCCATTCAAAAGGCCCAATGGGCTTAACGACAACCCATCCGCTTCAACAACGCAGCATCCTCGCAAGACATGATATCGACGCATTGTAGGGTCCTCTAATGTGCCACGAGTCAGGTTGTCGTCCTTTTAACAGCTCACGACGTACGATCCGGGACGGAAAAACAGAGCAAAAGAAGAAAAGTGGCCCGAAACTGATGAAAATGTTCAATTTTGAGCTCCGAAAAGGGCACGGCGAGCTAGCTACCTGCCCCCGTCGTAGACCTCTCGGAGAGCTTTCCAATGGTATGCTATACGCCGCGTAACTCCTTACGGATCAAAAGTTATGGGCACCGGAACGACGGAGACCTGGCCACAAGCCCTACGCCCTCGGTTTGCTAGCCCAGCCTCTACATGAAGCGAAGTTGTCTTTACCAAGGTGCCGTGGGATTCGGTAATAGAAATGTGGTGGATAAAGTATCTTGGTAACCCTAATCGGGGCAAAAAAAATTGAAAAAGGTGGTGCAAAAGGGGGTGCAACACGAGGACTTCACAGGGGGTCACCCATCCTAGTACTACCCTCCCCCAAGCACGCTTAACTTCGGAGTTCTGATGGGATCCGGTGCATTAGTGCTGGTATGATGGCACCCGTCATGTTGAGGGCACAATTCCTTTATGTGTTAACGGTTCACAATCCAAGCCTAGAGTTATGGCCCATTCAAAAGGCCCAATGGGCTTAACGACAACCCATCCGCTTCAACAAAGCAGCATTCTCGCAAGACGTGATAACGACGCATTGTAGGGTCCTCTAATGTGCCGCGAGTAAGGTTGTCGTCCTTTTAACAGCTCACGACGTACGATCCGGGACGGAAAAACAGAGCAAAAGAAGAAAAGTGGCCCGAAACTGATGAAAACGTTCGATTTTGAGCTCCGAAAAGGGCAAAGCTAGCTAACTAGCTGCCATCGTCGTAGAGCTCTCAGAGTGCTTTCCAACGGTATGCTGTGTGCCTCGTAACTCCTTACGGATCAAAAGTTATGGGCACCGGAGCGACGGAGACCTGGTCACAAGCCCTACGCCCTCAGTTTGCTGGCCCAGCCTCCACTTGAAGGGGAGGTGTCTTGCCCAAGGGGCCGTGGGGTTCCATAATAGAAATGGGGTGGGTAAAGTATCTTGGCAACCCTAACCGGAGCAAAAAAAATTGAAAAGGGGGGTGCAACACGAGGACTTCCCAGGGGGTCACCCATCCTAGTACTACTCTCGCCCAAGCACGCTTAACTTCGGAGTTCTGATGGGATCCGGTGCATTAGTGCTGGTATGATCGCACCCGTCATTTTGAGGGCACAATTCCTTTATGTGTTAACGGTTCACAGTCCCAGCCTAGAGATATGGCCCATTCAAAAGGCCCAATGGGCTTAACGGCAACCCATCCGCTTCAACAACACAGCATCCTCGTAAGACGTGATATCGACGCATTGTAGGGTCCTCTAATGTGCCGCGAGTAACGTTGTCGTCCTTTTAACAGCTCACGACGTATGATCCGGGACGGAAAAACAGAGCAAAAGAAGAAAAGTGGCCCGAAACTGATGAAAACGTTCTATTTTGAGCTCCGAAAAGGGTACAGCGAGCTAGCTGGCTGCCCCCGTCGTAGAGCTCTCAGAGAGCTTTCCAACGGTATGCTGTGCGCC
The DNA here is from genome assembly GCA_037974665.1 of Ehretia macrophylla. NCBI lineage: Eukaryota > Viridiplantae > Streptophyta > Magnoliopsida > Boraginales > Ehretiaceae > Ehretia > Ehretia macrophylla. The sequence continues at coordinate 24,983,530 of CM075773.1, read as the reverse complement.
TCGTAACTCCTTACGGATCAAAAGTTATGGGCACCGGGGCGACGGAGACCTGGTCACAAGCCCTACGACCTCGGTTTGCGGGCCCAGCCTCCACGTGAAGAGAAGTTGTCTTGACCAAGGTGCCGTGGGATTCGATAATAGAAATGTGGTGGGTAAAGTATCTTGGCAACCCTAACCGGAGCAAAAAAAATTGAAAAGGGGGGTGCAACACGAGGACTTCCCAGTAGGTCACCCATCCTAGTACTACTCTCGCCCAAGCACGCTTAACTTCGGAGTTCTGATGGGATCCGGTGCATTAGTGCCAGTATGATCGCACCCGTCATGTTGAGGGCACAATTCCTTTATGTGTTAACGGTTCACAGTCCCAGCCTATAGATATGGCCCATTCAAAAGGCCCAATGGGCTTAACGACAACCCATCCGTTTCAACAACGCAACATCCTCTCAAGACGTGATATCGACGCATTGTAGAGTCCTCTAATGTCTCGCGAGTAAGGTTGTCATCCTTTTAACAGCTCACGACGTACGATCCGGGATGGAAAAACAGAGCAAAAGAAGAAAAGTGGCATTTAACTGATGAAAACGTTCGATTTTGAGCTCCAAAAAGGGCATAGCGAGCTAGCTAGCTACCCCGGTCGTAGAGCTCTCGGAGAGCTTTCCAACGGTATGCTGTGCGCCTCGTAACTCCTTACGGATCAATAGTTATGGGCACCGGAGTGACAGAGACCTTGTCACAAGCCCGACGCCCTCGGTTTACGGGCCAAGCCTCCACGTGAAGAGAAGTTGTCTTGCCCAAGGTGCCGTGGGATTCGATAATAGAAATGTGGTGGGTAAAGTATCTTGGCAACGCTAACCGGAGCAAAAAAAATTGAAAAGGGCTGTGCAACACGAGGACTTCCCAGGGGGTCACCCATCCCAGTACTACTCTCGCCCAAGCACGCTTAATTTCGGAGTTCTCATGGGATCCGGTGCATTAGTGCTGGTATGATCGCACCCGTCATGTTGAGGGCACAATTCCTTTATGTGTTAACGGTTCACAGTCCCAGCCTAGAGATATGGCCCATTCAAAAGGCCCAATGGGCTTAACGACAACCCATCCGCTTCAACAACGCAGCATCCTCGCAAGACGTGATATCGACGCATTGTAGGGTCCTCTAATGTGCCACGAGTAAGGTTGTCGTCCTTTTAACAGCTCACGACGTACGATCCGGGACGGAAAAACAGAGCAAAAGAAGAAAAGTGGCCCGAAACTGATGAAAACGTTCGATTTTGAGCTCTGAAAAGTGTACGGAGAGCTAGCTAGCTGCCCCTGTCGTAGAGCTCTCGGAGAGCTTTCCAACGGTATGCTGTGCGCTGCGTAACTCCTTACGGATCAAAAGTTATGGGCACCGGAGCGACGGAGACCTGGTCACAAGCCCTACGCCCTCGGTTTACGGGCCCAGCCTCCACGTGAAGCGAAGTTGTCTTGCCCAAGGGGCCATGGGATTCGATAATAGAAATGTGGTGGATAAAGTATCTTGGCAACCCTAACTGGAGCAAAAAAAATTGAAAAAGAGGGTGCAACACGAGGAATTCCCAGGGGGTCACCCATCCTAGTACTACTCTCGCCCAAGCATGCTTAACTTCAGAGTTCTGATGGGATCCGGTGCATTAGTGCTGGTATGATCGCAGCCATGATGTTGAGGGCACAATTCATTTATGTGTTAACGGTTCACAGTCCCAGCCTAGAGAGATGGCCCATTCAAAAGGCCCAATGGGCTTAACGACAACCCATCCGCTTCAACAACGCGGCATCCTCGTAAGACATGATATCGACGCATTGTAGGGTCCTCTAATGTGCCACGAGTCAGGTTGTCGTCCTTTTAACAGCTCACAACGTACGATCCGGGACGGAAAAACAGAGCAAAAGAAGAAAAGTGGCCCGAAACTGATGAAAACGTTCGATTTTGAGCTCCGAAAAGGGCACGGCGAGCTAGCTACCTGCCCCCGTCGTAGAGCTCTCGGAGAGCTTTCCAATGGTATGCTGTGCGCCGCGTAACTCCTTACGGATCAAAAGTTATGGGCACCGGAGCGACGGAGACCTGGTCACAAGCCCTACACCCTCGGTTTGCGGGCCCAGCCTCCACGTGAAGAGAAGTTGTCTTGCCCAAGGTGCCGTGGGATTCGATAATAGAAATGTGGTGGGTAAAGTATCTTGGCAACCCTAACCGGAGCAAAAAAAATTGAAAAAGGTGGTGCACAAGGGGGTGCAACACGAGGACTTCCCAGGGGGTCACCCATCCTAGTACTACTCTCGTCCAAGCACGCTTAACTTCAGAGTTCTGATGGGATCCGGTGCATTAGTGCTGGTATGATCGCACCCGTCATGTTGAGGGCACAATTCCTTTATGTGTTAACGGTTCACAGTCCCAGCCTAGAGATATGGCCCATTCAAAATTCCCAAGGGGCTTAACGACAACCCATCCGCTTCAACAACGCAGCATCCTCGCAAGACGTGATATCGACGCATTGTAGGGTCCTCTAATGTGCCGCGAGTAAGGTTGTCGTCCTTTTAACAGCTCACGACGTACGATCCGGGACGGAAAAACAGAGCAAAAGAAGAAAAGTGGCCCGAAACTGATGAAAACGTTCGATTTTGAGCTCTGAAAAGGGCACGGCGAGCTAGCTAGCTGCCCCCGTCGTAGAGCTCTCGGAGAGCTTTCCAACGGTATGCTGTGCGCCGCGTAACTCCTTACGGATCAAAAGTTATGGGCACCGGAGCGACGGAGACCTGGTCACAAGCCCTACGCCCTCGGTTTAAGAGCCCATCCTCTACATGAAGCGAAGTTGTCTTGCCCAAGGTGCCATGGGATTCGATAATAGAAATGTAGTGGGTAAAGTATCTGGGCAACCCAAACCGGAGCAAAAAAAATTGAAAAGTGGGGTGCAACACGAGGACTTCCCAGAGGGTCTCTCATCCTAGTTCTACTCTTGCCCAAGCACGCTTAACTTCGGAGTTCTGATGGGATCCGGTGCATTAGTGCTGGTATGATCGCACCCGTCATGTTGAGGGCACAATTCCTTTATGTGTTAACGGTTCACAGTCCCAGCCTAGAGATATGGCCCATTCAAAAGGCCCAATGGGCTTAACGACAACCCATCCGCTTCAACAACGCAGCATCCTCGCAAGACGTGATATCGACGCATTGTAGGGTCCTCTAATGTGCCGCGAGTAAGGTTGTCGTCCTTTTAACAGCTCACGACGTACGATCCGGGATGGAAAAACAGAGCAAAAGAAGAAAAGTGGCCCGAAACTGATGAAAACGTTGGATTTTGAGCTCCGAAGAGGGCACAGCAAGCTAGCTAGCTGCCCCCGTCGTAGAGCTCTCAGAGAGCTTTCCAACGGTATGCTGTGCGCCTCGTAACTCCTTACGGATCAAAAGTTATGGGCACCGGAGCGACGGAGACCTGGTCACAAGCCCTACGCCCTCGGTTTGCGGGCCCAGCCTCCACGTGAAGAGAAGTTGTCTTGCCCAAGGTGCCGTGGGATTCGATAATAGAAATGTGGTGGGTAAAGTATCTTGGCAACCCTAAACGGAGCAAAAAAAATTGAAAAGGGGGGTGCAACACGAGGACTTCCCAAGGGGTCACCCATCCTAGTACTACTCTCGCCCAAGCACGCTTAACTTTGGAGTTCTGATGGGATCCGGTGCATTAGTGCTGGTATGATCGCACCTGTCATGTTGAGGGCACAATTCCTTTATGTATTAACGGTTCACAGTCCTAGCCTAGAGATATGGCCCATTCAAAAGGCCCAATGGGCTTAACGACAACCCATCCGCTTCAACAACGCAGCATCCTCGCAAGACGTGATATCGACGCATTGTAGGGTCCTCTAATGTGCCGCGAGTAAGGTTGTCGTCCTTTTAACAGCTCACGACGTACGATCCGGGACGGAAAAACATAGCAAAAGAAGAAAAGTGGCCTGAAACTGATGAAAACGTTCGATTTTGAGGTCCGGAAAGGCACATTGAGCTGGCTAGCTGCCCTCGTCGTAGAGATCTCAGAGAGCTTTCCAACGGTATGCTGTGCGCCACGTAACTCCTTACAGATCAAAAGTTATGCGCACCGGAGCGACGGAGACTTGGTCACAAGCCGTACGCCCTCGGTTTGCGGGCCCAGCCTCCACGTGAAGAGAAGTTGTCTTGCCCAAGGTGCCGTGGGATTCGATAATAGAAATGTGGTGGGTAAAGTATCTTGGCAACGCTAACCAGAGCAAAAAAAATTAAAGGGGGGTGCAATCCGAGGACTTCCTAGGGGGTCACCCATCCTAGTACTACTCTCGCCCAAGCACGCTTAACTTCGGAGTTCTGATGGGATCCAGTGCATTAGTGATGGTATGATCGCACCCGTCATGTTGAGGGCACAATTCCTTTATGTGTTAACGATTCACAGTCCCAACCTAGAGATATGGCCCATTCAAACGGCCCAATGGGCTTAACGACAACCCATCCGCTTCAACAACGCAGCATCCTCGAAAGACGTGATATCGACGCATTGTAAAGTCCTCTAATGTGCCGCGAGTAAGGTTGTCGTTCTTTTAACAGCTCACGACGTACGATCCGGGACGGAAAAATAGAGCAAAAGAAGAAAAGTGGCCCGAAACTGATGAAAACGTTCGATTTTGAGCTCCGAAAAGGGCACAGCGAGCTAGCTAGCTGCCCCCATTGTAGAGCTCTCGGAGAGCTTTCCAACGGTATGTTGTGCGCCGCGTAACTCCTTACGGATCAAAAGTTATGGGCACCGGAGCGACGGAGACCTGGTCACAAGCCCTACGCCCTCGGTTTGCGGGCCCAGCCTCCATGTGAAGAGAAGTTGTCTTGCCCAAGGTGCCGTGGGATTCGATAATAGAAATGTGGTGGGTAAAGTATCTTGGCAACGCTAACCGGAGCAAAAAAAATTGAAAAGGGGGGTGCAACACGAGGACTTCCCAGGGGGTCACCCATCCTAGTACTACTCTCGCCCAAGCACGCTTAACTTCGGAGTTCTGATGGGATCCGGTGCATTAGTGCTGGTATGATCGCACCCGTCATGTTGAGGGCACAATTCCTTTATGTGTTAACGATTCACAGTCCCAGCCTAGAGATATGGCCCATTCAAAAGGCCCAATGGGCTTAACGACAACCCATTCGCTTCAACAACGCAACATCCACGCAAGACGTGATATCGACGCATTGTAGGGTCCTCTAATGTGCCACGAGTAAGGTTGTCGTCCTTTTAACAGCACACGACGTACGATCCGGGACGGAAAAACAGAGCGAAAGAAGTAAAGTGGCCCGAAACTGATGAAAACGTTCGATTTTGAGCTCCGAAAAGGGCATGGCGAGCTACCTACCTACCCCTGTCGTAGAGCTCTCGGAGAGCTTTCCAACGGTATGCTGTTCGCCGTGTAACTCCTTACGGATCAAAAGTTATGGGCACCGGAGCGACGGAGACCTGGTCACAAGCCCTACGCCCTCGGTTTGCGGGCCCAGCCTCCACGTGAAGAGAAGTTGTCTTGCCCAAGGTGCCGTGGGATTCGATAATAGAAATGTGGTGGGTAAAGTATCTTGGCAACCCAAACCGGAGAAAAAAAAAATTGAAAAGGGGGGTGCAACACGAGGACTTCCCAGGGGGTCACCCATCCTAGTACTACTCTTGTCCAAGCACGCTTAACTTCGGAGTTCCGATGGGATCCGGTGCATTAGTGCTGGTATGATCGCACCCGTCATGTTGAGGGCACAATTCCTTTATGTGTTAACGGTTCACAGTCCCAGCCTAGAGATATGGCCCATTCAAAAGGCCCAATGGGCTTAACGACAACCCATCCGCTTCAACAACGCAGCATCCTCGCAAGACGTGATATCGACGCATTGTAGGGTCCTCTAATGTGCTGCGAGTTAGGTTGTCGTCCTTTTAACAGCTCACGACGTACGATCCGGGACGGAAAAACAGAGCAAAAGAAGAAAAGAGCCCCGAAACTAAAGAAAACATTCAACTTTGAGCTCCAAAAAGTGCATAGCGTGCAAGATAGCTGCCCCCGTCGTAGAGCTCTCGAAGTGCTTTCCAACGGTATGCTGTGCGCCGCGTCACTCCTTACGGATCAAAAGTTTTGGGCACCGGAGCGACGGAGACCTGGTCACAAGCCCTACGCCCCCGGTTTGCGGGCCCAGCCTCCACGTGAAGAGAAGTTGTCTTGCCCAAGGTGCCGTGGGATTCGATAATAGAAATGTGGTGGGTAAAGTATCTTGGCAACCCTAACCGGAGCAAAAAAAATTGAAAAGGGGGTGCAAAAGGGGGTGCAACACGAGGACTTCCCATGGGGTCACCCATCCTAGTACTACTCTCGCCCAAGCACGCTTAACTTCGGAGTCCTGATGGGATACAGTGCATTAGTGCTGGTATGATCACACCCGTCATGTTGAGGGCACAATTCATTTATGTGTTAACGGTTCACAGTCCCAGCCTAGAGATATGGCCCATTCAAAAGGCCCAATGGGCTTAACGACAACCCATCCGCTTCAACAACGTAGCATCCTCGCAAGACGTGATATCGACGCATTCTAGGGTCCTCTAATGTGCCGCGAGTAAGGTTTTCGTCCTTCTAACAGCTCACGACGTACGATGCGGGATGGAAAAACAGAGCAAAAGAAGAAAAGTGGCCCGAAACTGATGAAAACGTACGGTTTTGAGCTCTGAAAAGGGCACGGCGAGCTAGCGAGCTGCCTCCGTCGTAGAGCTCTCGGAGAGCTTTCCAACGGTATGCTGTGCGCCGCGTAACTCCTTACGGATCAAAATTTGTGGGCACCGGAGCGACGGAGACCTGGTCACAAGCCCTACGCCCTCGGTTTGCTGGCCCAGCCTCCACGTGAATAGAAGTTGTCTTGCCCAAGGTGCCATGGGATTCGATAATAGAAATGTGGTGGGTAAAGTATCTTGGCAACCCTAACCAGAAAAAAAAAATTGAAAAGGGGGGTGCAACACGAGGACTTCCCAAGGGGTCACCCATCCTAGTACTACTCTCGCCCAAGCACGCTTAACTTCGGAGTTCTGATGGGATCCGGTTCATTAGTGGTGGTATGATCGCACCCGTCATGTTGAGGGCACAATTCCTTTATGTGTTAACGGTTCACAGTCCCAGCCTAGAGATATGGCCCATTCAAAAGGCCCAATGGGCTTAACGACAACCCATCCGCTTCAACAACGCAGCATCCTCGCAAGACGTGATATCGACGCATTGTAGGGTCCTCTAATGTGCTGCGAGTAAGGTTCTCGTCCTTTTAACAGCTCACGACGTACGATCCGGGACGGAAAAACAGAGTGAAAGAAGAAAAGTGGCCCGAAACTGATGAAAACGTTCGATTTTGAGCTCCGAAGAGGGCAAAGCAAGCTAGCTTGCTGCCCCCGTCGTAGAGCTCTCAGAGAGCTTTCCAACGGTATGCTGTGCGCCTCGTAACTCCTTACGAATCAAAAGTTATGGGCACCGGAGCGACGGAGACCTGGTCACAAGCCCTACGCCCTCGGTTTGCGGGCCCAGCCTCCACGTGAAGAGAAGTTGTCTTGCCCAAGGTGCCGTGGGATTCGATAATAGAAATATGGTGGGTAAAGTATCTTGGCAACCCTAACCGGAGCAAAAAAAATTGAAAAGTGGGGTGCAACACGAGGACTTCCCAGGGGGTCACCCATCCTAGTACTACTCTCGCCCAAGCACGCTTAACTTCGGAGTTCTGATGGGATCCGGTGCATTAGTGCTGGTAATATGGCACCCGTCATGTTGAGGGCACAATTCCTTTATGTGTTAACGGTTCACAGTCCCAGCCTAGAGATATGGCCCATTCAAAAGGCCCAATGGGCTTAACGACAACCCATCCGCTTCAACAACGCAGCATCCTCGCAAGACGTGATATCGACGCATTGTAGGGTCCTCTAATGTGCCGCGAGTAAGGTTGTCGTCCTTTTAACAGCTCACGACGTACGATCCGGGACAGAAAAACAGAGCAAAAGAAGAAAAGTTGCCCGAAACTGATGAAAACGTTCGATTTTGAGCTCCAAAAAGGGCAGAGCGAGCTAGCAAGCTGCCCCCGTCGTAGAGCTCTCAGAGAGCTTTCCAACAGTTTGTTGTGCGCCTCGTAACTCCTTACGGATCAAAAGTTATGGGCACCGGAGCGACGGAGACCTGGTCACAACCCCTACGCCCTCGGTTTGCGGGCCCAGCCTCCACGTGAAGAGAACTTGTCTTGCCCAAGGTGCCGTGGGATTCGATAATAGAAATGTGGTGGGTAAAGTATCTTGGCAACGTTAACCAGAGCAAAAAAATTGAAAAGGGGGGTGCTACACGAGGACTTCCAAGGGGGTCACCCATCCTAGTACAACTCTCGCCCAAGCACGCTTATCTTCGGAGTTCTGATGGGATCCGGTGCATTAGTGCTGGTATGATCGCACCCGTCATGTTGAGGGCACAATTCCTTTATGTGTTAACGGTTCACAATCCCAGCCTAGAGATATGGCCCATTAAAAAGGCCCAATGGGCTTAACGACAACCCATCCGCTTCAACAACGCAGCATCCACACAAGACGTGATATCGACGCAATGTAAAGTCCTCTAATGTTCCGCGAGTAAGGTTGTCGTCCTTTTAACAGCTCACGACATACGATCCGGGACGAAAAAATAGAGCAAAAGAAGAAAAGTGGCCCGAAACTGATGAAAACGTTCGATTTTGAGCTCCAAAAAGGGCACGGCGAGCTTGCTAGCTGCCCCCGTCGTAGAGCTCTCAGAGAGCTTTCCAACGGTATGCTGTGCGCCGCGTAACTCCTTACGGATCAAAAGTTATGGGCACCGGAGCGACGGAGACCTGGTCACAAGCCCTACGCCCTCGGTTTGCGGGCCCAGCCTCCACGTGAAGAGAAGTTGTCTTGCCCAAGGTGCCGTGGGATTCGATAATAGAAATGTGGTGGGTAAAGTATCTTGGCAACGCTAACCGGAGCAAAAAAAATTGAAAAGGGGGGTGCAACACGAGGACTTCCCAGGGGGTCACCCATCCTAGTACTACTCTCGCCCAAGCACGCTTAACTTCGGAGTTCTGATGGGATCCGGTGCATTGGTGCTGGTATGATCGCACCCGTCATGTTGAGGGCACAATTCCTTTATGTGTTAACGGTTCACAGTCCCAACCTAAAGATATGGCCCATTCAAAAGGCCCAATGGGCTTAACGACAACCCATCCTCTACAACAACGCAGCATCCTCGCAAGACGTAATATCGACGCATTGTAGGGTCCTCTAATGTGCCGCGAGTAAGGTTGTCGTCCTTTTAACAGCTTGCGACGTACGATCCGGGACGGAAAAAACAGAGCAAAAGAAGAAAAGTGGCCCGAAACTGATGAAAACGTTCGATTTTGAGCTCCGAAAAGGGCACGGCGAGCTAGCTACCTACCCCCGTCGTAGAGCTCTCAGAGAGCTTTCCAACGGTATGCTGTGCGCCGCGTAACTCCTTACGGATCAAAAGTTATAGGCACCGGAGCGACGGAGACCTGGTCACAAGCCCTACACCCTCGGTTTGCGGGCCCAGCCTCCACGTGAAGAGAAGTTGTCTTTTCCAAGGTGCAGTGGGATTCGATAATAGAAATGTGGTGGGTAAAGTATCTTGGCAACCCTAACCGGAGCAAAAAAAATTGAAAAAGGGGCTGCAACACGAGGACTTCCCAGGGGGTCACCCATCCTAGTACTACTCTCGCCCAAGCACGCTTAACTTTGGAGTTCTGATGGGATCCGGTGCATTGGTGCTGGTATGATCGCACCCGTCATGTTGAGGGCACAATTCCTTTATGTGTTAACGGTTCACAGTCCCAGCCTAGAGATATGGCCCATTCAAAAGGCCCAATGGGCTTAACGACAACCCATCCGCTTCAACAACGCAGCATCCTCGCAAGACGTGATATCGACGCATTGTAGGGTCCTCTAATGTGCCGCGAGTAAGGTTGTCGTCCTTTTAACAGCTCACGACGTACGATCCGGGACGAAAAAATAGAGCAAAAGAAGAAAAGTGGCCCGAAACTGATGAAAACGTTCGATTTTGAGCTCCGAAAATGGCACGGCGGGCTAGCTACCTGCCCCCGTCTTAGAGATCTCGGTGAGCTTTCCAACGGTATGCTGTGCGCCGCGTAACTCCTTACGGATCAAAAGTTATGGGAACCGGAGCGACGGAGACCTGGTCACAAGCCCTACGCCCTCGGTTTGCGGGCCCAGCCTCCACGTGAAGAGAAGTTGTCTTGCCCAAGGTGCCGTGGGATTCGATAATAGAAATGTGGTGGGTAAAGTATCTTGGCAACGCTAACCGGAGCAAAAAAAATTGAAAAGGGGGGTGCAACACGAGGACTTCCCAGGGGGTCACCCATCCTAGTACTACTCTGGCCCAAGCACGCTTAACTTCAGAGTTCTGATGGAATCCGGTGCATTAGTGCTGGTATGATCGCACCCATCATGTTGAGGGCACAATTCCTTTATGTGTTAACGGTTCACAGTCCCAGCCTAGAGATATGGCCTATTCAAAAGGCCCAATGGGCTTAACGACAACCCATCCGCTTCAACAACGCAGCATCCTCGCAAGACGTGATATCGACGCATTGTAGGGTCCTCTAATGTGCCGCGAGTAAGGTTGTCGTCCTTTTAACAGCTCACGACGTACGATCCGGGACGGAAAAACAGAGCAAAAGAAGAAAAATGGCCCGAAACTGATGAAAACGTTCGATTTTGAGCTCTGAAAAGGGTACGGCGAGCTAGCCAGTTGCCCCCGTCGTAGAGCTCTCGGAGAGCTTTCCAACGGTATGCTGTGCGCCGCGTAACTCCTTACGGATCAAAAGTTATGGGCACCGGAGCGACGGAGACCTGGTCACAAGCCCTACGCCCTTGGTTTGCGGTCCCAGCCTCCACGTGAAGAGAAGTTGTCTTGCCCAAGGTGCCATGGGATTCGATAATAGAAATGTGGTGGGTAAAGTATCTTGGCAACCCTAACCGGAGCAAAAAAAATTGAAAACGGGGGTGCAACACGAGGACTTCCCAGGGGGTCACCCATCCTAGTACTACTCTCACCCAAGCACGCTTAACTTCGGAGTTCTGATGGGATCCGGTGCATTAGTGCTGGTATGATCGCACCCGTCATGTTGAGGGCACAATTCCTTTATGTGTTAACGGTTCACAGTCCCAGCCTAGAGATATGGCCCATTCAAAAGGCCCAATGGGCTTAACGACAACCCATCCGCTTCAACAACGCAGCATCCTCGCAAGACGTGATATCGACGCATTGTAGGGTCCTCTAATGTGCCACGGGTAAGGTTGTCGTCCTTTTAACAGCTCACGACGTACGATCCGGGACGGAAAAACAGAGCAAAAGAAGAAAAGTGGCCCGAAACTGATGAAAACGTTCGATTTTGAGCTCCGAAAAGGGCACAGTAAGCTAGCTTCCTGCCCCCGTCGTAGAGCTCTCAGAGAGCTTTCCAACGGTATGCTGTGCGCCGCGTAACCCCTTACGGATCAAAAGTTATGGGCACCGGAGTGATGGAGATCTGGTCACAAGCCCTACGCCCTCGGCTTGCGGGCCCCGCCTCCATGTGAAGAGAAGTTGTCTTGCCCAAGGTGCCGTGGGATTCGATAATAGAAATGTGGTGGGTAAAGTATCTTGGCAACCCTAACCGGCGCAAAAAAAATTGAAAAGGGGGGTGCAACACGAGGACTTCCCGCGGGGTCACCCATCCTAGTACTACTCTGGCCCAAGCACGCTTAACTTCGGAGTTCTTATGGGATCCGGTGCATTAGTGCTGGTATGATCGCACCCGTCATGTTGAGGGCACAATTCCTTTATGTGTTAACGGTTCACAGTCCCAGCCTAGAGATATGGCCCATTCAAAAGGCCTAATGGGCTTAACGACAACCCATCCGCTTCAACAACGCAGCATCCTCGCAAGACGTGATATCGACGCATTGTAGGGTCCTCTAATGTGCCGCGAGTAAGGTTGTCGTGCTTTTAACAGCTCACGACGGACGATCCGGGACGGAAAAACATAGCAAAAGAAAAAAGTGGCCCGAAACTGATGAAAACGTTCAATTTTGAGCTCCGAAGAGGGCATAGCAATCTAGCTAGCTGCCCCCGTCGTAGAGCTCTCAGAGAGCTTTCCAACGGTATGTTGTGCGCCTCGTAACGCCTTACGGATCAAAAGTTATGGGCACCGGAGCGACGGAGACCTGGTCACAAGCCCTACGCCCTCGGTTTGCGGGCCCAGCCTCCACGTGAACAGAAGTTGTCTTGCCCAAGGTGCCGTGGGATTCGATAATAGAAATGTGGTGGGTAAAGTATCTTGGCAACCCTAACCGGAGCAAAAAAAATTGAAAAGGGGGGTGCAACACGAGGACTTCCCAGGGGGTCACCCATCCTAGTACTACTCTCGCCCAAGCACGCTTAACTCAGGAGTTCTGATGGGATCCGGTGCATTAGTGCTGGTATGATCGCACCCGTCATGTTGAGGGCACAATTCCTTTATGTGTTTACGGTTCACAGTCCCAGCCTAGAGATATGGCCCATTCAAAAGGCCCAATGGGCTTAACGACAACCCATCCGCTTCAACAACGCAGCATCCTCAGAAGACGTGATATCGACGCATTGTAGGGTCCTCTAATGTGCCGCGAGTAGGGTTGTCGTCCTTTTAACAGCTCACGACGTACGATCCGGGACGGAAAAATAGAGCAAAAGTAGAAAAGTGGCCCGAAACTGATGAAAACGTTCGATTTTGAGCTTCGAAAAGGGCAGAGCAAGCTAGCTAGCTGCCCCCGTCGTAGAGCTCTCAGAGAGCTTTCCAACGGTATGCTGTGTGCCGCGTAACTCCTTACGGATCAAAAGTTATGGGCACCGGAGCGACGGAGACCTGGTCACAAGCACTACGCCCTCGATTTGCGGGCCCAGCCTCCACGTGAAGAGAAGTTGTCTTGCCCAAGGTGCCGTGGGATTCGATAATAGAATTGTGGTGGGTAAAGTATCTTGGCAACGCTAACCGGAGCAAAAAAAATTGAAAAGGGGGGTGCAACACGAGGACTTCCCAGGGGGTCACCCATCCTGGTACTACTCTGGCCCAAGCACGCTTAACTTCAGAGTTCTGATGGGATCCGGTGCATTAGTGCTGGTATGATCGCACCCATCATGTTGAGGGCACAATTCCTTTTTGTGTTAACTGTTCACAGTCCCAGCCTAGAGATATGGCCCATTCAAAAGGCCCAATGGGCTTAACAACAACCCATCCGCTTCAACAATGCAGCATCCTCGCAATACGTGATATCGACGCATTGTAGGGTCCTCTAATGTGCCGCGAGTAAGGTTGTCGTCCTTTTAACAGCTCGCGACGTACGATCCGGGACGGAAAAACAGAGCAAAAGAAGAAAAGTGGCCCGAAACTGATGAAAACGTTTGATTTTGAGCTCTGAAAAGGGCACGGCGAGCTAGCTACCTGCCCCCGTCGTAGAGCTCTCGGAGAGCTTTCCAATGGTATGCTGTGCGCCGCGTAACTCCTTACGGATCAAAAGTTATGGGCACCGGAGTGACGGAGACCTGGTCACAAGCCCTACGCCCTCGGTTTGCGGGCCCAGCCTCCACGTGAAGAGAAGTTGTCTTGCCCAAGGTGCCGTGGGATTCGATAATAGAAATGTGGTGGGTAAAGTATCTTGGCAACCCTAACCGGAGCAAAAAAAATTGAAAAAGGGGGTGCAACACGAGGACTTCCCACGGGGTCACCCATCCTAGTACTACTCTCGCCCAAGCACGCTTAACTTCGGAGTTCTGATGGGATCCGGTGCATTATTGCTGGTATGATGGAACCCGTCATGTTGAGGGCACAATTCCTTTATGTGTTAACGGTTCACAGTCCCAGCCTAGAGATATGGCCCATTCAAAAAGCCCAATGGGCTTAACGACAACCCATCCGCTTCAACAACGCAGCATCCTCGCAAGACGTGATATCGACGCATTGTAGGGTCCTCTAATGTGCCGCGAGTAAGGTTGTTGTCCTTTTAACAGCTCACGACGTACGATCCGGGACGGAAAAACATAGCAAAAGAAAAAAGTGGCCCGAAACTGATGGAAATGTTCGATTTTGAGCTCCGAAAAGGGCATAGCAATCTAGCTAGCTGCCCCCGTCGTAGAGCTCTCAGAGAGCTTTCCAACGGTATGCTGTGCGCCTCGTAACTCCTTACGGATCAAAAGTTATGGGCACCGGAGCGACGGAGACCTGGTCACAAGCCCTACGCCCTCGGTTTGCGGGCCCAGCCTCCACGTGAACAGAAGTTGTCTTGCCCAAGGTGCCATGGGATTCGATAAGAGAAATGTGGTGGGTAAAGTATCTTGGCAACCCTAACCGGAGCAAAAAAAATTGAAAAGGGGGGTGCAACACGAGGACTTCCCAGGGGGTCACCCATCCTAGTACTACTCTCGCCCAAGCACGCTTAACTCAGGAGTTCTGATGGGATCCGGTGCATTAGTGCTGGTATGATCGCACCCGTCATGTTGAGGGCACAATTCCTTTATGTGTTAACGGTTCACAGTCCCAGCCTAGAGATATGGCCCATTCAAAAGGCCCAATGGGCTTAACGACAACCCATCCGCTTCAACAACGCAGCATCCTCGCAAGGCCTGATATCGACGCATTGTAGGGTCCTCTAATGTGCCGCGAGTAGGGTTATCGTACTTTTAACAGCTCACGACGTACGATCCGGGACGGAAAAATAGAGCTAAAGAAGAAAAGTGGCCCGAAACTGATGAAAACGTTCCATTTTGAGCTCCGAAATGGGCAAAGCAAGCTAGCTAGCTGCCCCCGTCGTAGAGCTCTCAGAGAGCTTTCCAACGGTATGCTGTGCGCCGCGTAACTCCTTACGGATCAAAAGTTATGGGCACCGGAGCGACGGAGACCTGGTCACAAGCACTACGCCCTCGATTTGCGGGCCCAGCCTCCACGTGAAGAGAAGTTGTCTTGCCCAAGGTGCCGTGGGATTCGATAATAGAAATGTGGTGGGTAAAGTATCTTGGCAACGCTAACCGGAGCAAAAAAAATTGAAAAGGGGGGTGCAACACGAGGACTTCCCAGGGGGTCACCCATCCTAGTACTACTCTGGCCCAAGCACGCTTAACTTCGGAGTTCTGATGGGTTCCGGTGCATTAGTGCTGGTATGATCACACCCGTCATGTTGAGGGCACAATTCCTTTTTGTGTTAACTGTTCACAGTCCCAACCTATAGAGATGGCCCATTTAGAAGGCCCAATGGGCTTAACGACAACCCATCCGCTTCAACAACGCAGCATCCTCGCAATACGTGATATCGACGCATTGTAGGGTCCTCTAATGTGCCGCGAGTAAGGTTGTCGTCCTTTTAACAGCTCGCGACATACGATCCGGGACGGAAAAACAGAGCAAAAGAAGAAAAGTGGCCCGAAACTGATTAAAACGTTTGATTTTGAGCTCTGAAAAGGGCACGGCGAGCTAGCTACCTGCCCCCGTCGTAGAGCTCTCGGAGAGCTTTCCAATGGTATGCTGTGCGCCGCGTAACTCCTTACGGATCAAAAGTTATGGGCACCGGAGTGACGGAGACCTGGTCACAAGCCCTACGCCCTCGGTTTGCGGGCCCAGCCTCCACGTGAAGAGAAGTTGTCTTGCCCAAGGTGCCGTGGGATTCGATAATAGAAATGTGGTGGGTAAAGTATCTTGGCAACCCTAACCGGAGCAAAAAAAATTGAAAAAGGGGGTGCAACACGAGGACTTCCCACGGGGTCACCCATCCTAGTACTACTCTCGCCCAAGCACGCTTAACTTCGGAGTTCTGATGGGATCCGGTGCATTAGTGCTGGTATGATGGCACCCGTCATGTTGAGGGCACAATTCCTTTATGTGTTAACGGTTCACAGTCCCAGCCTAGAGATATGGCCCATTGAAAAGGCCCAATGGGCTTAACGACAACCCATCCGCTTCAACAACGCAGCATCCTCGCAAGACGTGATATCGACGCATTGTAGGGTCCTCTAATGTGCCGCGAGTAAGGTTGTCGTCCTTTTAACAGCTCACGACGTACGATCCGGGACGGAAAAACATAGCAAAAGAAAAAAGTGGCCCGAAACTGATGAAAACGTTCGATTTTGAGCTCCGAAAAGGGCACAGCAAGCTAGCTAGCTGCCCCCGTCGTAGAGCTCTCAGAGAGCTTTCCAACGGTATGCAGTGCGCCGCGTAACTCCTTACGGATCAAAAGTTATGGGCACCGGAGCGACGGAGACCTGGTCACAAGCCCTACGCCCTCGGTTTGCGGGCCCAGCCTCCACGTGAAGAGAAGTTGTCTTGCCCAAGGTGCCGTGGGATTCGATAATAGAAATGTGGTGGGTAAAGTATCTTGGCAACGCTAACCGGAGCAAAAAAAATTGAAAAGGGGGGTGCAACACGAGGACTTCCCAGGGGGTCACCCATCCTAGTACTACTCTCGCCCAAGCACGCTTAACTTCGGAGTTCTGATGGGATCCGGTGCATTAGTGCTGGTATGATCGCACCCGTCATGTTGAGGGCACAATTCCTTTATGTGTTAACGGTTCACAGTCTCAGCCTAGAGATATGGCATATTCAAAAGGCCCAATGGGCTTAACGACAACCCATCCGCTTCAACAACGCAGCATCCTTGCAAGACGTGATATCGACGCATTGTAGGGTCCTCTAATGTGCCGCGAGTAAGGTTGTCGTCCTTTTAACAACTCACGACGTACGATCCGGGATGGAAAAACAGAGCAAAAGAAGAAAAGTGGCCCGAAACTGATGAAAACGTTCGATTTTGATCTCTGAAAAGGGCACGGCGAGCTAGCCAGTTGCCCCCGTCGTAGAGCTCTCGGAGAGCTTTCCAACGGTATGCTCTGCGCCGCGTAACTCCTTACGGATCAAAAGTTATGGGCACCGGAGCGACGGAGACCTGGTCACAAGCACTACGCCCTCGATTTGCGGGCCCAGCCTCCACGTGAAGAGAAGTTGTCTTGCCCAAGGTGCCGTGGGATTCGATAATAGAAATGTGGTGGGTAAAGTATCTTGGCAACGCTAACCGGAGCAAAAAAAATTGAAAAGGGGGGTGCAACACGAGGACTTCCCAGGGGGTCACCCATCCTAGTACTACTCTGGCCCAAGCACGCTTAACTTCGGAGTTCTGATGGGATCCGGTGCATTAGTGCTGGTATGATCGCACCCGTCATGTTGAGGGCACAATTCCTATTTGTGTTAACGGTTCACAGTCCCAGCCTAGAGATATGGCCCATTCAAAAGGCCCAATGGGCTTAACGACAACCCATCCGCTTCAACAACGCAGCATCCTCGCAATACGTTATATCGACGCATTGTAGCGTCCTCTAATGTGCCGCGAGTAAGGTTGTCGTCCTTTTAAAGCTCGCGACGTACGATCCGGGACGGAAAAACAGAGCAACAGAAGAAAAGTGGCCCGAAACTGATGAAAATGTTTGATTTTGAGCTCTGAAAAGGGCACGGCGAGCTAGCTACCTGCTCCCATCGTAGAGCTCTCGAAGAGCTTTCCAATGGTATGCTGTGCGCTGTGTAACTCCTTACGGAGGAAAAGTTATGGGCACCGGAGTGACGGAGACCTGGTCACAAGCCCTACGCCCTCGGTTTGCGGGCCCAGCCTCCACGTGAAGAGAAGTTGTCTTGCCCAAGGTGCCGTGGGATTCGATAATAGAAATGTGGTGGGTAAAGTATCTTGGCAACCCTAACCGGAGCAAAAAAAATTGAAAAAGGGGGTGCAACACGAGGACTTCCCACGGGGTCACCCATCCTAGTACTACTCTCGCCCAAGCACGCTTAACTTCGGAGTTCTGATGGGATCCGGTGCATTAGTGCTGGTATGATGGCACCCGTCATGTTGAGGGCACAATTCCTTTATGTGTTAACGGTTCACAGTCCCAGCCTAGAGATATGGCCCATTCAAAAGGCCCAATGGGCTTGACGACAACCCATCCGCTTCAACAACGCAGCATCCTCGCAATACGTGATATCAACGCATTGTAGGGTCCTCTAATGTGCCGCGAGTAAGGTTGTCGTCCTTTTAACAGCTCACGACGTACGATCCGGGATGAAAAAACATAGCAAAAGAAAAAAGTGGCCCGAAACTGATGAAAACGTTCGATTTTGAGCTCCGAAGAGGGCATAGCAATCTAGCTAACTGCCCCCGTCGTAGAGCTCTCACAGAGCTTTCCAACGGTATGCTGTGCGCCTCGTAACTCCTTACGGATCAAAAGTTATGGGCACCGGAGCGACGGAGACCTGGTTACAAGCCCTACGCCCTCCGTTTGCGGGCCCAGCCTCCACATGAACACGAGTTGTCTTGCCCAAGGTGCCGTGGGATTCGGAAAAAGAAATGTGGTGAGTAAATTATCTTGGCAACCCTAACCGGAGCAACAAAAATTGAAAAGGGGGGTGCAACACGAGGACTCCCCAGGGGGTCACCCATCCTAGTACTACTCTCGCCCAAGCACGCTTAACTCAGGAGTTCTGATGGGATCCGGTGCATTAGTGCTGGTATGATCGCACCCGTCATGTTGAGGGCACAATTCCTTTATGTGTTAACGGTTCACAGTCCCAGCCTAGAGATATGGCCCATTCAAAAGGCCCAATGGGCTTAACGACAACCCATCCGCTTCAACAACGCAGCATCCTCGCAAGACGTGATATCGACGCATTGTAGGGTCCTCTAATGTGCCGCGAGTAGGGTTGTCGTCCTTTTAACAGCTCACGACGTACGATCCGGGACGGAAAAATAGAGCAAAAGAAGAAAAGTGGCCCGAAACTGATGAAAACGTTCGATGTTGAGCTCCGAAAAGGGCATAGCAAGCTAGCTAGCTGCCCCCGTCGTAGAGCTCTCAGAGAGCTTTCCAACGGTATGCAGTGCGCCGCGTAACTCCTTACGGATCAAAAGTTATGGGCACCGGAGCGACGGAGACCTGGTCACAAGCACTACGCCCTCGATTTGCGGGCCCAGCCTCCACGTGAAGAGAAGTTGTCTTGCCCAAGGTGCCGTGGGATTCGATAATAGAAATGTGGTGGGTAAAGTATCTTGGCAACGCTAACCGGAGCAAAAAAAATTGAAAAGGGGGGTGCAACACGAGGACTTCCCAGGGGGTCACCCATCCTAGTACTACTCTGGCCCAAGCACGCTTAACTTCAGAGTTCTGATGGGATCCGGTGCATTAGTGCTGGTATGATCGCACCCGTCATGTTGAGGGCACAATTCCTTTTTGTGTTAACGGTTCACAGTCCCAGCCTAGAGATATGGCCCATTCAAAAGGCCCAATGGGCTTAACGACAACCCATCCGCTTCAACAACGCAGCATCCTCGCAATACGTGATATCGACGCATTGTAGGGTCCTCTAATGTGCCGCGAGTAAGGTTGTCGTCCTTTTAACAGCTCACGACGTACGATCCGGGATGAAAAAACATAGCAAAAGAAAAAAGTGGCCCGAAACTGATGAAAACGTTCGATTTTGAGCTCCGAAGAGGGCATAGCAATCTAGCTAACTGCCCCCGTCGTAGAGCTCTCACAGAGCTTTCCAACGGTATGCTGTGCGCCTCGTAACTCCTTACGGATCAAAAGTTATGGGCACCGGAGCGACGGAGACCTGGTCACAAGCCCTACGCCCTCGGTTTGCGAGCCCAGCCTCCACGTGAACAGAAGTTGTCTTGCCCAAGGTGCCGTGGGATTCGATAATAGAAATGTGGTGGGTAAAGTATCTTGGCAACCCTAACCGGAGCAACAAAAATTGAAAAGGGGGGTGCAACACGAGGACTTCCCAGGGGGTCACCCATCCTAGTACTACTCTCGCCCAAGCACGCTTAACTCAGGAGTTCTGATGGGATCCGGTGCATTAGTGCTGGTATGATCGCACCCGTCATGTTGAGGGCACAATTCCTTTATGTGTTAACGGTTCACAGTCCCAGCCTAGAGATATGGCCCATTCAAAAGGCCCAATGGGCTTAACGACAACCCATCCGCTTCAACAACGCAGCATCCTCGCAAGACGTGATATCGACGCATTGTAGGGTCCTCTAATGTGCCGCGAGTAGGGTTGTCGTCCTTTTAACAGCTCACGACGTACAATCCGGGACGGAAAAACAGAGCAAAAGAAGAAAAGTGGACCGAAACTGATGAAAACGTTCGATTTTGAGCTCCGAAAAGGGCACAGCAAGCTAGCTAGCTGCCCCCGTCGTAGAGCTCTCAGAGAGCTTTCCAACGGTATGCAGTGCGCCGCGTAACTCCTTACGGATCAAAAGTTATGGGCACCGGAGCGACGGAGATCTGGTCACAAGCACTACGCCCTCGATTTGCGGGCCCAGCCTCCACGTGAACAGAAGTTGTCTTGCCCAAGGTGCCGTGGGATTCGATAATAGAAATGTGGTGGGTAAAGTATCTTGGCAACCCTAACCGGAGCAAAAAAAATTGAAAAGGGGGGTGCAACACGAGGACTTCCCAGGGGGTCACCCATCCTAGTACTACTCTCGCCCAAGCACGCTTAACTCAGGAGTTCTGATGGGATCCGGTGCATTAGTGCTGGTATGATCGCACCCGTCATGTTGAGGGCACAATTCCTTTATGTGTTAACGGTTCACAGTCCCAGCCTAGAGATATGGCCCATTCAAAAGGCCCAATGGGCTTAACGACAACCCATCCGCTTCAACAACGCAGCATCCTCGCAAGACGTGATATCGACGCATTGTAGGGTCCTCTAATGTGCCGCGAGTAGGGTTGTCGTCCTTTTAACAGCTCACGACGTACGATCCGGGACGGAAAAATAGAGCAAAAGAAGAAAAGTGGCCCGAAACTGATGAAAACGTTCGATTTTGAGCTCCGAAAAGGGCACAGCAAGCTAGCTAGCTGCCCTTGTCGTAGAGCTCTCAAAGAGCTTTCCAACGGTATGCAGTGCGCCGCGTATCTCCTTACAGATCAAAAGTTATGGGCACCGGAGCGACGGAGACCTGGTCACAAGCACTACGCCCTCGATTTGCGGGCCCAGCCTCCACGTGAAGAGAAGTTGTCTTGCCCAAGGTGCCGTGGGATTCGATAATAGAAATGTGGTGGGTAAAGTATCTTGGCAACGCTAACCGGAGCAAAAAAAATTGAAAAGGGGGGTACAACACGAGGACTTCCCATGGGGTCACCCATCCTAGTACTACTCTCGCCCAAGCACGCTTAACTTCGGAGTTCTGATGGGATCCGGTGCATTAGTGCTGGTATGATCGCACCCGTCATGTTGAGGGCACAATTCCTTTTTGTGTTAACGGTTCACAGTCCCAGCCTAGAGATATGGCCCATTCAAAAGGCCCAATGGGCTTAACGACAACCCATCCGCTTCAACAACGCAGCATCCTCGCAATACGTGATATCGACGCATTGTAGGGTCCTCTAATGTGCCGCGAGTAAGGTTGTCGTCCTTTTAACAGCTCGCGACGTACGATCCGGGATGGAAAAACAGAGCAAAAGAAGGAAAGTGGCCCGAAACTGATGAAAACGTTTGATTTTGAGCTCTGAAAAGGGCACGGCGAGCTAGCTACCTGCCCCCGTCGTAGAGCTCTCAGAGTGCTTTCCAACGGTATGCTGTGCGCCGCGTAACTCCTTACGGATCAAAAGTTATGGGCACCGGAGCGACGGAGACCTGGTCACAAGCCCTAAGCCCTCGGTTTGCGGGCCCAGCCTCCACGTGAAGAGAAGTTGTCTTGCCCAAGGTGCCGAGGGATTCGATAATAGAAATGTGGTGGGTAAAGTATCTAGGCAACGCTAACCGGAGCAAAAAAAATTGAAAAGGGGGGTGCAACACGAGGACTTCCCAGGGGGTCACCCATCCAAGTACTACTCTCGCCCAAGCACGCTTAACTTCGGAGTTCTGATGGGATCCGGTGCATTGGTGCTGGTATGATCGCACCCGTCATGTTGAGGGCACAATTCCTTTATGTGTTAACGGTTCACAGTCCCAGCCTAGAGATATGGCCCATTCAAAAGGCCCAATGGGCTTAACGACAACCCATCCTCTTCAACAACGCAGCATCCTCGCAAGACGTGATATCGACGCATTGTAGGGTCCTCTAATGTGCCGCGAGTAAGGTTGTCGTCCTTTTAACAGCTCGCGACGTACGATCCGGGACGGAAAAACAGAGCAAAAGAAGAAAAGTGGCCCGAAACTGATGAAAACGTTCGATTTTGAGCTCCGAAAAGGGGCACGGCAAGCTAGCTAACTACCCCCGTCGTAGAGCTCTCGAAGTGCTTTCTAACGGTATGCTGTGCGCCGCGTAACTCCTTACGGATCAAAAGTTATGGGCACCGGAGCGACGGAGACCTGGTCACAAGCCCTACGCCCTCGGTTTGCGGGCCCAGCCTCCACGTGAAGAGAAGTTGTCTTGCTCAAGGTGCCGTGGGATTCGATAATAGAAATGTGGTGGGTAAAGTATCTTGGCAACCCTAACCGGAGCAAAAAAAATTGAAAAAGGGGAAGCAAAAGGGGGTGCAACACGAGGACTTCCCAGGGGGTCACCCATCCTAGTACTACTCTCGCCCAAGCACGCTTAACTTCGGAGTTCTGATGGGATCCGGTGCATTAGTGCTGGTATGATCGCACCCGTCATGTTGAGGGCACAATTCCTTTATGTGTTAACGGTTCACAGTCCCAGCCTAGAGAGATGGCCCATTCAAAAGGCCCCATGTGCTTAACGACAACCCATCTGCTTGAACAAGGCAGCATCCTCGCAAGACGAGATATCGACGCATTGTAGAGCCCTCCAATGTCCCGCGAGTTAGGTTGTTATCCTTTTCGCTGCTCATGACGTACAATTCGAGACGGAAAAACAGCACAAAAGAAGAAAAGTGGCCCAAAACTAATGAAAACGTTCGATTTTGAGCTCGAAAAAATGCAAAGCGAGCTAGCTAGCTGCCCCCGTCGTAGATCTCTCAGAGAGCTTTCCAACGGTATGTTGTGCGCCTCGTAACTCCTTACGGATCGAAAGTTATGGGCACTGGAGCAACGGAGACCTGGTCACAAGCCCTACGCCCTCGGTTTGCGGTCCCAGCCTCCACGTGAAGAGAAGTTGTCTTGCCCAAGGTGCCGTGGGATTCGATAATAGAAATGTGGTGGGTAAAGTATCTTGGCAACCCTAACCGGAGCAAAAAAAATTGAAAAAGGGGAAGCAAAAGGGGGTGCAACACGAGGACTTCCCAGGGGGTCACCCATCCTAGTACTACTCTCGCCCAAGCACGCTTAACTTCGGAGTTCTGATGGGATCCGGTGCATTAGTGCTGGTATGATCGCACCCGTCATGTTGAGGGCACAATTCCTTTATGTGTTAACGGTTCACAGTCCCAGCCTAGAGATATGGCCCATTCAAAAGGCTCAATGGGCTTAACGACAACCCATCCGCTTCAACAACGTAGCATTCTCGCAAGACGTCATATCGACGCATTGTAAAGTCCTCTAATGTACCGCGAGTAAGGTTGTCGTCCTTTTAACAGCTCACAACGTACGATCCGGGACGGAAAAATTGAGCAAAAGAAGAAAAGTGGCCCGAAACTGATGAAAACGTTCGATTTTGAGCTCCGAAAAGGGCACGGCGAGCTAGTTAGCTACCCCCGTCGTAGAGCTCTCGGAGAGCTTTCCAACGGTATGCTGTGCGCCGCGTAACTCCTTACGGATCAAAAGTTATGGGCACCGGAGCGACGGAGACCTGGTCACAAGCCCTACGCCCTCGGTTTGCGGGCCCAGCCTCCACGTGAAGAGAAGTTATCTTGCCCAAGGTGCCGTGGGATTCGATAATAGAAATGTGGTGGGTAAAGTATCTTGGCAACCCTAACCGGAGCAAAAAAAATTGAAAAGGGGGGTGCAACACGAGGACTTCCCAGGGGGTCACCCATCCTAGTACTACTCTCGCCCAAGCACTCTTAACTTCGGAGTTCTGATGGGATCCGGTGCATTAGTGCTGGTATGATCGCACCCGTCATGTTGATGGCACAATTCCTTTATGTGTTAACGGTTCACAGTCCCAGCATAGAGATATGGCCGATTCAAAAGGCCCAATGGGCTTAACGACAACCCATCCGCTTCAACAACGCAGCATCCTCACAAGACGTGATATCGACGCATTGTAGGGTCCTCTAATGTGCCGCGAGTAAGGTTGTCGTCCTTTTAACAGCTCGCAACGTACGATCCGGGACGGAAAAACAGAGCAAAAGAAGAAAAGTGGCCCGAAACTGATGAAAACGTTCGATTTTGAGCTCCGAAAAGGGCACGGCGAGCTAGCTAGCTGCCCCCGTCGTAGAGCTCTCGGAGAGCTTTCCAACGGTATGCTGTGCGCCTCGTAACTCCTTACGGATCAAAAGTTATGGGCACTGGAGCGACGGAGACCTGGTCACAAGCCCTACGCCCTCGGTTTGCGGGCCCAGCCTCCACGTGAAGAGAAGTTGTCTTACCCAAGGTGCCGTGGGATTCGATAATAGAAATGTGGTGGGTAAAGTATCTTGGAAACCCTAACCGGAGCAAAAAAAATTGAGAAGGGGGGTGCAACACGAGGACTTCCTAGGGGGTCACCCATCCTAGTACTACTCTCGCCCAAGCACGCTTAACTTCGAAGTTCTGATGGGATCGGGTGCATTAGTGCTGGTATGATCGCACCCGTCATGTTGAGGGCATAATTCCTTTATGTGTTAACGGTTCACAGTCCCAGCCTAGAGATATGGCCCATTCAAAAGGCCCAATGGGCTTAACGACAACCCATCCGCTTCAACAACGCAGCATCCTCGCAAGATGTGATATCGACGCATTGTAGGGTCCTCTAATGTGCCGCGAGTAAGGTTGTCGTCCTTTTAACAGCTCACGACGTAAAGTCCGGGATGGAAAAACAGAGCAAAAGAAGAAAAGTGGCCCGAAACTGATGAAAACGTTCGATTTTGAGTTCCGATAAGGGCACGGCGAGCTAGCTAGCTGCCCCCGTCGTAGAGCTCTCGGAGAGCTTTCCAACGGTATGCTGTGCGCCGCGTAACTCCTTACGGATCAAAAGTTATGGGCACCGGAGCGACGGAGACCTGGTCACTAGCCCTACGCCCTCGGTTTGTGGGCCCAGCCTCCACGTGAAGAGAAGTTGTCTTGTCCAAGGTGCCGTGGGATTCGATAATAGAAATGTGGTGGGTAAAGTATCTTGGCAACCCTAACCGGAGCAAAAAAAATTGAAAAGGGGGGTGCAACACGAGGACTTCCCAGGGGGTCACCCATCCTAGTACTACTCTCGCCCAAGCACGCTTAACTTCGGAGTTCTGATGGGATCCGGTGCATTAGTGCTGGTATGATCGCACCCATCATGTTGAGGGCACAATTCCTTTATGTGTTAACGGTTCACAGTTCCAGCATAGAGAGATGGCCCATTCAAAAGGCCCAATAGGCTTAAGGACAACCCATTCGCTTCAACAACGCAGTATCCTCACAAGACGTGATATCGACGCATTGTCGGGTCCTCTAGTGTGCCGCGAGTAAGGTTTTCGTCCTTTTAACAGCTCACGACGTACGATCCGGGACGGAAAAACAGAGCAAAAGTAGAAAAATGCCCCGAAACTGATGAAAACGTTCGATTTTGAGCTCTGAAAAGTGCACGGTGAGCTAGCTACCTGCCCCCGTCGTAGAGCTCCTGGAGAACTTTCCAATGGTATGCTTTGTGCCGCGTAAATCCTTACGCATCAAAAGTTATGGGCACGGGAACAACGGAGACCTGCTCACAAGCCCTACGTCGTCAGTTTGCAGGCCCAGCCTCCACGTGATTAGAAGTTGTCTTGCCCAAGGTGCCGTGGGATTCGATAATAGAAATGTGGTAGGTAAAGTATCTTGGCAAGCCTAACCGGAGCAAAAAAAATTGAAAAAAGGGGTGCAAAAGGGGGTGCAACACGAGGACTTCCCAGGGGGTCACCCATCCTAGTACTACTTTCGCCCAAGCACGCTTAACTTCGGAGTTCTGATGGGATCCGGTGCATTAGTGCTGGTATGATCGCACCCGTCATGTTGAGGGCACAATTCCTTTATGTGTTAACGGTTCACAGTCCCAGCCTAGAGATATGGCCCATTCAAAAGGCCCAATGGGCTTAACGACAACCCATCCGCTTCAACAACGCAGCATTCTCGCAAGACGTGATATCGACGCATTGTAGGGTCCTCTAATGTGCCGCGAGTAAGGTTGTCGTCCTTTTAACAGCTCACGACGTACGATCCGGGACGGAAAAACAGAGCAAAAGAAGAAAAGTGGCCCGAAACTTATGAAAACGTTCGATTTTGAGCTCCGAAAAGGGCACAACGAGCTAGCTAGCTGCACCCGTCGTAGAGCTCTCAGAGAGCTTTCCAACGGTATGCTGTGCGCCGCGTAACTCCTTACGGATCAAAAGTTATGGGCACCGGAGCGACGGAGACCTGGTCACAAGCCCTACGCCCTCGGTTTGCGGGCCCAGCCTCCACGTGAATAGAAGTTGTCTTGCCCAAGGTGCCGTGGGATTCGATAATAGAAATGTGGTGGGTAAAGTATCTTGGCAACGCTAACCGGAGCAAAAAAAATTGAAAAGGGGGGTGCAACACGAGGACTTCCCAGGGGGTCACCCTTCCTAGTACTACTCTCGCCCAAGCACGCTTAACTTCGGAGTTCTGATGGGATCTGGTGCATTAGTGCTGGTATGATCGCACCCGTCAAGTTGAGGGCACAATTCCTTTATGTGTTAACGGTTCACTGTCCCAGCCTAGAGATATGGCCCATTCAAAAGGCCCAATGGGCTTAACGACAACCCATCCGCTTCAGCAACGCAACATCCTCGCAAGACGGGATATCGACGCATTGTAGGGTCCTCTAATGTGCCGCGAGTATGGTTGTCGTCCTGTTAACAGCTCACGATGTACGATCCGGGACGGAAAAACAGAGCAAAAGAAGAAAATTGGCCCGAAACTGATGAAAACGTTCGATTTTGAGCTCCGAAAATGGCACGGCGAGCTAGTTAGCTTCCCCCGTCGTAGAGCTCTCGGAGAGCTTTCCAACTGTATGCTGTGCGCCGCGTAACTCCTTACGGATCAAAAGTTATGGGCACCGGAGAGACAAAGACCTGGTCACAAGCCCTACGCCCTCGGTTTGCGTGCCCAACCTCCACGTGAAGAGAAGTTGTCTTGCCCAAGGTGCCGTGGGATTCGATAATAGAAATGTGGTGGGTAAAGTATCTTGGCAACCCTAACCGGAGCAAAAAAAATTGAAAAAGGGGGTGCAACACGAGGACTTCCCAGGGGGTCACCCATCCTAGTACTACTCTCGCCCAAGCACGCTTAACTTCGGAGTTCTGATGGGATCCGGTGCATTAGTGCTGGTATGATCGCACCCATCATGTTGAGGGCACAATTCCTTTATTTGTTAACGGTTCACAGTCCCAGCCTAGAGAGATGGCCCATTCAAAAGGCCCAATGGGCTTAACGACAACCCATCCGCTTCAACAACGCAGCATCCTCGCAAGACGTGATATCGACGCATTGTAGAGTCCTCTAATGTGCCGCGAGTAAGGTTGTCGTCCTTTTAACAGCTCACGACGTACGATCCGGGACGGAAAAATAGAGCAAAAGAAGAAAAGTGGCCCGAAACTGATGAAAACGTTCTATTTTGAGTTCCGAAAAGGGCATGGCGAGATAGATACCTGCCCCCGTTGTAGAGCTCTCGGAGAGCTTTCCAACGGTATGTTGTGCGCCGCGTAACTCCTTACGGATCAAAAGTTATGGGCACCGGAGCGACGGAGACCTTGTCACAAGCCCTACGCCCTCAGTTTACAGGCCCAGCCTCCACGTGAAGAGTAGTTGTCTTGCCCAAGGTGCCGTGGGATTCGATAATAGAAATGTGGTGGGTAAAGTATCTTGGCAACGCTAACCGGAGCAAAAAAAATTGAAAAGGGGGGTGCAACACGAGGACTTCCCAGGGGGTCACCCATCCTAGTACTACTCTCGCCCAAGCACGCTTAACTTCGGAGTTCTGATGGGATCTGGTGCATTAGTGCTGGTATGATCGCACCCGTCAAGTTGAGGGCACAATTCCTTTATGTGTTAACGGTTCACTGTCCCAGCCTAGAGATATGGCCCATTCAAAAGGCCCAATGGGCTTAACGACAACCCATCCGCTTCAGCAACGCAGCATCCTCGCAAGACGGGATATCGACGCATTGTAGGGTCCTCTAATGTGCCGCGAGTATGGTTGTCGTCCTTTTAACAGCTCACGACGTACGATCCGGGACGGAAAAACAGAGCAAAAGAAGAAAATTGGCCCGAAACTGATGAAAACGTTCGATTTTGAGCTCCGAAAAGGGTACGGCGAGCTAGTTAGCTTCCCCCGTCGCAGAGCTCTCGGAGAGCTTTCCAACTGTATGCTGTGCGCCACGTAACTCCTTACGGATCAAAAGTTATGGGCACCGGAGAGACAAAGACCTGGTTACAAGCCCTACGCCCTCGGTTTGCGTGCCCAACCTCCACGTGAAGAGAAGTTGTCTTGCCCAAGGTGCCGTGGGATTCGATAATAGAAATGTGGTGGGTAAAGTATCTTGGCAACCCTAACCGGAGCAAAAAAAATTGAAAAAGGGGTGCAACACGAGGACTTCCCAGGGGGTCACCCATCCTAGTACTACTCTCGCCCAAGCACGCTTAACTTCGGCGTTCTAATGGGATCCGGTGCATTAGTGCTGGTATGATCGCACCCGTCATGTTGAGGGCACAATTCCTTTATGTGTTGACGGTTCACAGTCCCAGCCTAGAGATATGGCCTATTCAAAAGGCCCAATGGGCTTAACGACAACCCATCCGCTTCAACAACGCAGCATCCTCGCGAGACGTGATATCGACGCATTGTAGGGTCCTCTAATGTGCCGCGAGTAAGGTTGTCGTCCTTTTAATAGCTCACGACGTACGATCCGGGACGGAAAAATAGAGCGAAAGAAGAAAAGTGGCCCGAAACTGATGAAAACGTTCTATATTGAGCTCCGAAAAGTGCATGTCGAGCTAGCTACCTGCCCCCGTCGTAGAGCTCTCGGAGAGCTTTCCAACGGTATGCTGTGCGCCGCGTAACTCCTTACGGATCAAAAGTTATGGGCACCGGAGCGACGGAGACCTTGTCACAAGCCCTACGCCCTCGGTTTATGGGCCCAGCCTTCACGTGAAGAGAAGTTGTCTTGCCCAAGGTGCCGTGGGATTTGATAAAAGAAATGTGGTGGGTAAAATATCTTGGCAACCCTAACCGGAGCAAAAAAAATTGAAAAGGGGGGTGCAACACGAGGACTTCCCAGGGGGTCACCCATCCTAGTACTACTCTCGCCCAAGCACGCTTAACTTCGGCGTTCTGATGGGATCCGGTGCATTAGTGCTGGTATGATCGCACCCGTCATGTTGAGGGCACAATTCCTTTATGTGTTAACGGTTCACAGTCCCAGCCTAGATATATGGCCCATTCAAAAGGCCCAATGGGCTTAACGGCAACCCATCCGCTTCAATAACGCAGCATCCTCGCAAGACGTGATATCGACGCATTGTAGGGTCCTCTAATGTGCCGCGCGTAAGGTTATCGTCCTTTTAACAGCTCACGACATACGATCCGGGATGGAAAAACAGAGCAAAAGAAGAAAAGTGGCCCGAAACTGATGAAAACGTTCGATTTTGAGCTCCGAAAAGGGCACGGCGAGCTAGCTAGCTGCCCCCGTCGTAGAGCTCTCGGAGAGCTTTCCAACGGTATACTATGCGCCGCGTAACTCCTTACGGATCAAAAGTTATGGGCACCGGAGCGACGGAGACCTAGTCATAAGCCCTACGCCCTCGGTTTGCGGGCCCAGCCTCCACGTGAAGAGAAGTTGTCTTGCCCAAGGTGCCGTGGGATTCGATAATAGAAATGTGGTGGGTAAAGTATCTTGGCAACGCTAACCGGAGCAAAAAAAATTGAAAAGGGGGGTGCAACACGAGGACTTCCCAGGGGGTCACCCATCCTAGTACTACTCTCGCCCAAGCACGCTTAACTTCGGAGTTCTGATGGGATCTGGTGCATTAGTGCTGGTATGATCGCACCCGTCAAGTTTAGGGCACAATTCCTTTATGTGTTAACGGTTCACAGTCCCAGCCTAGAGATATGGCCCATTCAAAAGGCCCAATGGGCTTAACGACAACCCATCCGCTTCAACAACGCAGCATCCTCGCAAGACGTGATATCGACGCATTGTAGGGTCCTCTAATGTGCCGCGCGTAAGGTTGTCGTCCTTTTAACAGCTCACGACGTACGATCCGGGACGGAAAAACAGAGCAAAAGAAGAAAAGTGGCCCGAAACTGATGAAAACGTTCGATTTTGAGCTCCGAAAAGGGCACGGCGAGCTAGCTACCTGCCCCCGTCGTAGAGCTCTCGGAGATCTTTCCAACGGTATGCTGTGCGCCGCGTAATTCCTTACGGATCAAAAGTTATGGGCACCGAAGCGACGGAGACCTGATCACAAGCCCTACGCCCTCGGTTTGCGGGCCCAGCCTCCACGTGAAGAGAAGTTGTCTTGCCCAAGGTGCCGTGGGATTCGATAATAGAAATGTGGTGGGTAAAGTATCTTGGCAACCCTAACCGGGGCAAAAAAAATTGAAAAAGGGGGTGCAAAAGGGGGTGCAACACGAGGACTTCCCAGGGGGTCACCCATCCTAGTACTACTCTCGCCCAAGCACGCTTAACTTCGGAGTTCTGATGGGATCCGGTGCATTAGTGCTGGTATGATCGCACCCGTCATGTTGAGGGCACAATTCCTTTATGTGTTAACGGTTCACAGTCCCAGCCTAGAGATATGGCCCATTCAAAAGGCCCAATGGGCTTAACGACAACCCATCCGCTTCAACAACGCAGCATCCTCGCAAGACGTGATATCGACGCATTGTAGGGTCCTCTAATGTGCCACGAGTAAGGTTGTCGTCCTTTTAACAGCTCACGACGTACGATCCGGGACGGAAAAACAGAGCAAAAGAAGAAAAGTGGCCCGAAACTGATGAAAACGTTCGATTTTGAGCTCCGAAAAGGGCACAGCGAGCTAGTTAGCTGCCCCCGTCGTAGAGCTCTCGGAGTGCTTTCCAACGGTATGCTGTGCGCCGCGTAACTCCTTACGGATCAAAACTTATGGGCACCGGAGCGACGGAGACCTGGTCACAAGCCCTACGCCCTCGGTTTGCGGGCCCAGCCTCCACGTGAAGAGAAGTTGTCTTGCCCAAGGTGCCGTGGGATTCGATAATAGAAATGTGATGGGTAAAGTATCTTGGCAACGCTAACCGGAGTAAAAAAATTTGAAAATGGGGGTGCAACACGAGGACTTCCCAGGGGATCACCCATCCTAGTACTACTCTCGCCCAAGCACGCTTAACTTCGGGGTTCTGATGGGATCCGGTGCATTAGTGCTGGTATGATCGCACCCGTCATGTTGAGGGCACAATTCCTTTATGTGTTAATGGTTCACAGTCCCAGCCTAGAGATATGGCCCATTCAAAAGGCCCAATGGGCTTAACGACAACCCATCCGCTTCAACAACGCAGCATCCTCGCAAGACGTGATATCGACGCATTGTAGGGTCCTCTAATGTGCCGCGAGTAAGGTTGTCGTCCTTTTAACAGCTCACGACGTACGATCCGGGATGGAAAAACAGAGCAAAAGAAGAAAAGTGGCACGAAACTGATGAAAACGTTCGATTTTGAGCTCCGAAAAGGGCATAGCGAGCTAGCTAGCTGCCCCCGTCGTAGAGCTCTCAGAGAGCTTTCCAACGGTATGCTGGGCGCCGCGTAACTCCTTACGGATCAAAACTTATGGGCACCGGAGCGACGGAGACCTGGTCACAAGCCCTACGCCCTCGGTTTGCGGGCCCAGCCTCCACGTGAAGAGAAGTTGTCTTGCCCAAGGTGCCGTGGGATTCGATAATAGAAATGTGGTGGGTAAAGTATCTTGGCAACGCTAACCGGAGCAAAAAAAATTGAAAAGGGGGGTGCAACACGAGGACTTCCCAGGGGGTCACCCATCCTAGTACTACTCTTGCCCAAGCACGCTTAACTTCGGAGTTCTGATGGGATCCGGTGCATTAGTGCTGGTATGATCGCACCCGTCATGTTGAGGGCACAATTCCTTTATGTGTTAACGGTTCACAGTCCCAACCTAGAGATATGGCCTATTCAAAAGGCCCAATGGGCTTAACGACAACCCATCCGCTTCAGCAACGCAGCATCCTCGCAAGACGTGATATCGACGCATTGTAGGGTCCTCTAATGTGCCGCGAGTAAGGTTGTCGTCCTTTTAACAGCTCACGACGTACGATCCGAGATGAAAAAACAGAGCAAAAGGAGAAAAGTAGCCCGAAATTGATGAAAACGTTCGATTTTGAGCTCCGAAAAGGGAACGGCGAGCTAACTAGCTTCCCCCGTCGTAGAGCTCTCGGAGAGCTTTCCAACGGTATGCTGTGCGCCGCGTAACTCCTTACGGATCAAAAGTTATGGGCACCGGAGCGACGGAGACCTTGTCAAAAGCCCTGCGCCCTCGGTTTGCTGGCCCAGCCTCTACGTGAAGAGAAGTTGTCTTGCCCAAGGTGCCGTGGGATTCGATAATAGAAATGTGGTGGGTAAAGTATCTTGGCAACACTAACCGGAGCAAAAAAAATTGAAAAGGGGGGTGCAACACGAGGACTTCCCAGGGGGTCAACCATCCTAGTACTACTCTGGCCCAAGCACGCTTAACTTCAGAGTTCTGATGGGATCCGGTGCATTAGTGCTGGTATGATCGCACCCGTCATGTTGAGGGCACAATTCCTTTATGTGTTAACGGTTCACAGTCCCAGCCTAGAGATATGGCCCATTCAAAAGGCCCAATGGGCTAAACGACAACCCATCCGCTTCAGCAACGCAGCATCCTCGCAAGACGTGATATCGACGCATTGTAGGGTCCTCTAATGTGCCGCGAGTAAGGTTGTCGTCCTTTTAACAGCTCACGACGTACGATCCGGGACGGAAAAAGAAAGCAAAAGTAGAAAAGTGGCCCGAAACTGATGAAAACGTTCGATTTTGAGCTCCGAAAAAGGCACGGCGAGCTAGCTAGCTTCCCCCGTCGTAGAGCTCTCGGAGAGCTTTCCAACGGTATGCTGTGCGCCGCGTAACTCCTTACGGATCAAAAGTTATGGGCACCGGAGCGACGGAGACCTGGTCACAATCCCTACGCCCTCGGTTTGCGGGCCCACCCTCCACGTGAAGAGAAGTTGTCTTGCCCAAGGTGCCGTGGGATTCGATAATAGAAATGTGGTGGGTAAAGTATCTTGGCAACCCTAACCGGAGCAAAAAAAATTGAAAAGGGGGGTGCAACACGAGGACTTCCTAGGGGGTCACCCATCCTCGTACTACTCTCGCCCAAGCACTCTTAACTTCGGAGTTCTGATGGGATCCTGTGCATTAGTGCTGGTATGATCGCACCCGTCATGCTGCGAGTAAGGTTGTCGTCCTTTTAACAGCTCACGACGAACGATCCGGGACGGAAAAACAGAGCAAAAGAAGAAAAGTGGCCCGAAACTGATGAAAACGTTCGATTTTGAGCTCCGAAAAGGGCACGGCGAGCTAGCTACCTGCCCGCGTTGTAGAGCTATCGAAGAGCTTTCCAACGGTATGCTGTGCGCCGCATAACTGCTTACGTATCAAAAGTTATGGGCACCGGAGCGACTGTGACCTGGTCACAAGTCCTACGCCCTCGATTTGCGGGCCTAGCCTCCACGTGAAGAGAAGTTGTCTTGCCCAAGGTGCCGTGGGATTCGATAATAGAAATGTGGTGGCTAAAGTATCTTGGCAACCCTAACCGGAGCAAAAAAAATTGAAAAAGGGGGTGCAAAAGGGGGTGCAACACGAGGACTTCCCAGGGGGTCACCCATCCTAGTACTACTCTCGCCCAAGCACGCTTAACTTCGGAGTTCTGATGGGATCCGGTGCATTAGTGCTAGTATGATCGCACCCGTCATGTTGAGGGCACAAATCCTTTATGTGTTAACGGTTCACAGTCCCAGCCTAGAGATATGGCCCATTCAAAAGGCCCAATGGGCTTAACGACAACCCATCCACTTCAACAACGCAGCATCCTCGCAAGACGTGACATCGACGCATTGTAGGGTCCTCTAATGTGCCGCGAGTAAGGTTGTCGTCCTTTTAACAGCTCACGACGTACGATCCGGGACGGAAAAACATAGTAAAAGAAGAAAAGTGGCCCGAAACTGATGAAAACGTTCGATTTTGAGCTCCGAAAAGGGCACGGCACGCTGGCTAGCTTCCCCCGTCGTAGAGCTCTCGGAGAGCTTTCCAACGGTATGCTGTGCGCCGCGTAACACCTTACGGATCAAAAGTTATGGGCACCGGAGCGACGGAGACCTGGTCACAAGCCCTACGCCCTCAGTTTGCGGGCCCAGCCTCCACGTGAAGAGAAGTTGTCTTGCCCAATGTGCCGTGGGATTCGATACTAGAAATGTGGTGGGTAAAGTATCTTGGCAACCCTAACCGGAGCAAAAAAAATTGAAAAGGGGGGTGCAACACGAGGACTTCCCCGGGGGTCACCCATCCTAGTACTACTCTCGCCCAAGCATGCTTAACTTCGGAGTTCTGATGGGATCCCGTGCATTAGTGCTGGTATGATCGCACCCGTCATGTTGAGGACACAATTCCTTTATGTGTTAACGGTTCACAGTCCCAGCCTAGAGATATGGCCCATTCAAAAGGCCCAAGGGGCTTAACGATAACACATCTGCGTCAACAGCGCAGCATCCTCGCAAGACGTGATATCGACGCATTGTAGGGTCCTCTAATGTGCCGCGAGTAAGGTTGTCGTCCTTTTAACAGCTCACGACGTACGATTCGGGACGGAAAAAGAAAGCAAAAGTAGAAAAGGGGCCCGAAACTGATGAAAACGGTCGATTTTGAGGTCCGAAAAAGGCACGCCGAGGTAGCTAGCTTCCCCCGTCGTAGAGCTCTCGGAGAGCTTTCCAACGGTATGCTGTGCGCCGCGTAACTCCTTACGGATCAAAAGTTATGGGCACCAGAGCGACGGAGACCTGGTCACAATCCCTACTCCCTCGGTTTGCGGGCCCACCCTCCACGTGAAGAGAAGTTGTCTTGCCCAAGGTGCCGTGGGATTCGATAATAGAAATGTGGTGGGTAAAGTATCTTGGCAACCCTAACCGGAGCAAAAAAAATTGAAAAAGGGGTGCAAAAGGGGGTGCAACACGAGGACTTCCCAGGGGGTCACCCATCCTAGTACTACTCTCGCCCAAGCACGCTTAACTTCGGCGTTCTGATGGGATCCGGTGCATTAGTGCTGGTATGATCGCACCCGTCATGTTGAGGGCACAATTCCTTTATGTGTTAACGGTTCACAGTCCCAGCCTAGATATATGGCCCATTCAAAAGGCCCAATGGGCTTAACGGCAACCCATCCGCTTCAACAACGCAGCATCCTCGCAAGACGTGATATCGACGCATTGTAGGGTCCTCTAATGTGCCGCGAGTAAGGTTGTCGTCCTTTTAACAGCTCACGACGTACGATCCGGGACGGAAAAACAGAGCAAAAGAAGAAAAATGGCCCGAAACTGATGAAAACGTTCGATTTTGGGCTCCAAAAAGGGCAAAGCAAGTAAGCTAATTGCCCCCATCGTAGAGCTCTCGGAGAGCTTTGCAACGGTATGATGTGCGCCGCGTAACTCCTTACGCATCAAAAGTTATGGGCACCGGAGCGACGGAGACCTGGTCACAAGCCCTACGCCCTCAGTTTGCGGGCCCAGCCTCCACGTGAAGAGAACTTGTCTTGCCCAAGGTACCGTGGGATTCGATAACAGAAATGTGGTGGATAAAGTATCTTGGCAACCCTAACCGGAGCAAAAAAAATTGAAAAGGGGGGTGCAACACGAGGACTTCCCAGGGGGTCACCCATCCTAGTACTACTCTCGCCCAAGCACGCTTAACTTCGGAGTTCTGATGGGATCCGGTGCATTAGTGCTGGTATGATCGCACCCGTTATGTTGAGGGCACAATTCCTTTATGTGTTAACGGTTCACAGTCCCAGCCTAGAGATATGGCCCATTCAAAAGGCCCAATGGGCTTAACGACAACCCATCCGCTTCAACAACGCAGCATCCTCGCAAGACGTGATATCGACGCATTGTAGGGTCCTCTAATGTGCCGCGAGTAAGGTTGTCGTCCTTTTAACAGCTCACGACGTACGATCCGGGACGGAAAAATAGAGCAAAAGAAGAAAAGTGGCCCGAAACTGATGAAAACGTTCGATTTTGAGCTCTGAAAAGGGCACGGCTAGCTAGCTAGCTGCCCCCGTCGTAGAGCTCTCGAAGAGCTTTCCAAAGGTATGCTGTGCGCCGCGTAACTCCTTACGGATCAAAAGTTATGGGCACCGGAGCGACGGAGAACTTGTCACAAGCCCTACGCCCTCGGTTTGCGGGCCCAGCCTCCACGTGAAGAGAAGTTGTCTTGCCCAAGGTGCCGTGGGATTCGATAATAGAAATGTGGTGGGTAAAGTATCTTGGCAACGCTAACCGGAGCAAAAAAAATTGAAAAGGGGGGTGCAACACGAGGACTTCCCAGGGGGTCACCCATCCTAGTACTACTCTCGCCCAAGCACGCTTAACTTCGGAGTTCTGATGGGATCTGGTGCATTAGTGCTGGTATGATCGCACCCGTCAAGTTTAGGGCACAATTCCTTTAAGTGTTAACGGTTCACAGTCCCAGCCTAGAGATATGGCCCATTCAAAAGGCCCAATGGGCTTAACGACAACTCATCCGCTTCAACAACGCAGCATCCTCGCAAGACGTGATATCGACGCATTGTAGGGTCCTCTAATGTGCCACGAGTAAGGTTGTCGTCCTTTTAACAGCTCACGACGTACGATCCGGGAAGGAAAAATAGAGCAAAACTTGAAAAGTGGCCCGAAACTGATGAAAACGTTCGATTTTATGCTCCAAAAAGGGCAAAGCAAGCAAGTTAGCTGCCCCCGTCATAGAGTTCTCGGAGAGCTTTCCAACGGTATGCTGTGCGCCGCGTAACTCCTTATGGATCAAAACTTATGGACACCGGAGCGACGGAGACTTGGTCACAAGCCCTACGCCCTCGGTTTACGGGCCCAGCCTCCACGTGAAGGTTGTCTTGCCCAAGGTGCCGTGGGATTCGATAATAGAAATGTGGTGGGTAAAGTATCTTGGCAACGCTAACCGGAGCAAAAAAAATTGAAAAGGGGGGTGCAACACGAGGACTTCCCAGGGGATCACCCATCCTAGTACTACTCTCGCCCAAGCACGCTTAACTTCGGAGTTCTGATGGGATCTGGTGCATTAGTGCTGGTATGATCGCACCCGTCATGTTGAGGGCACAATTCCTTTATGTGTTAACGGTTCACAGTCCCAGCCTAGAGATATGGCCCATTCAAAAGGCCCAATGGGCTTAACTACAACCCATCCGCTTCAGCAACGCAGCATCCTCGCAAGACGTGATATCGACGCATTGTAGGGTCCTCTAATGTGCCGCTAGTAAGGTTGTCGTCCTTCTAACAGCTCACGACGTACGATCCGGGACGGAAAAACAGAGCAAAAGAAGAAAAGTGGCCCGAAACTGATGAAAACGTTAGATTTTGAGCTCCGAAAAGGGCACGGTGAGCTAGCTAGCTTCCCCCGTCGTAGAGCTCTCGGAGAGCTTTTCAACGGTATGCTGTGCGCCGCGTAACTCCTTACGGATCAAAAGTTATGGGCACCGGAGCGACGGAGACCTGGTCACAAGCCCTACGCCCTCGGTTTGCGGGCCCAGCCTCCACGTGAAGAGAAGTTGTCTTGCCCAAGGTGCCGTGGGATTCGATAATAGAAATGTGGTGGGTAAAGTATCTTGGCAACCCTAACCGGAGCAAAAAAAATTGAAAAGGGGGGTGCAACACGAGGACTTCCCAGGGGGTCACCTATCCTAGTACTACTCTCGCCCAAGCACGCTTAACTTCGGAGTTCTGATGGGATCCGGTGCATTAGTGCTGGTATGATCGCACCCGTCATGTTGAGGGCACAATTCCTTTATGTGTTAACGGTTCACAGTTGCAGCATAGAGATATGGCCCATTCAAAAGGCCCAATGGGCTTAACGACAACCCATCCGCTTCAACAACGCAGCATCCTCGCAAGACGTGATATCGACGCATTGTAGGGTCCTCTAATGTGCCACGAGTAAGGTTGTCGTCCTTTTAACAGCTCACGACGTACGATCCGGGACGGAAAAACAGAGCAAAAGAAGAAAAGTGGCCCGAAACTGATGAAAACGTTCGATTTTGAGCTCCGAAAAGGGCACGGCAAGCTAGCTACTTGCCCCCGTCGTAGAGCTCTTGGAGAGCTTTCCAACGGTATACTGTGCGCCGCGTGACTCCTTACGGATCAAAAGTTATGGGCACCGGAGCGACGGAGACCTTGTCACAAGCCCTGCGCCCTCGGTTTGCGGGCCCAGCCTCCACGTGAAGATAAGTTGTCTTGCCCAAGGTGCCGTGGGATTCGATAATAGAAATGTGATGGGTAAAGTATCTTGGCAACCCCAATTGGAGCAAAAAAAATTGAAAAACGGGGTGCAAAAGGGGGTGCAACACGAGGACTTCCCTGGGGGTCTTCCATCCTAGTACTACTCTCGCCCAAGCACGCTTAACTTCGGAGTTCTGATGGGATCCGGTGCATTAGTGCTGGTATGATCGCACCCGTC
Source organism: Ehretia macrophylla (assembly GCA_037974665.1). Classification (NCBI taxonomy): domain Eukaryota; kingdom Viridiplantae; phylum Streptophyta; class Magnoliopsida; order Boraginales; family Ehretiaceae; genus Ehretia; species Ehretia macrophylla. The sequence goes on along the minus strand of CM075773.1, from coordinate 24,944,687 downwards.
ATGTTGAGGGCACAATTACTTTATGTGTTAACGGTTCACAGTCCCAACCTAGAGATATGGCCCATTCAAAAGGCCCAATGGGCTTAACGACAACACATCCGCTTCAACAACGCAGCATCCTCGCAAGACGTGATATCGACGCATTGTAGAGTCCTCTAATGTGCCGCGAGTAAGGTTGTCATCCTTTTAACAGCTCACGACGTACGATCCGGGACGGAAAAACAGAGCAAAAGAAGAAAAGTGGCCCGAAACTGATGAAAATGTTCGATTTTGAGCTCCGAAAAGGGCACAACGAGCTAGCTAGCTGCACCCGTCGTAGAGCTCTCAGAGAGCTTTCCAACGGTATGCTGTGCGACTCGTAACTCCTTACGGATCAAAAGTTATGGGCACCGGAGCGACGGAGACCTTGTCACAAGCCCTACGCCCTCGGTTTGCGGGCCTAGCCTCCACGTGAAGAGAAGTTTTCTTGCCCAAGGTGCCGTGGGATTCGATAATAGAAATGTGGTGGGTAAAGTATCATGGCAACGCTAACCGGAGCAAAAAAAATTGAAAAGGGGGTGCAACACGAGGACTTCCCAGGGGGTCACCCATCCTAGTACTACTCTCGCCCAAGCACGCTTAACTTCGGAGTTCTGATGGGATCTGGTGCATTAGTGCTGGTATGATCGCACCCGTCAAGTTTAGGGCACAATTCCTTTATGTGTTAACGGTTCACAGTCCCAGCCTAGAGATATGGCCCATTCAAAAGGCCCAATGGGCTTAACGACAACCCATCCACTTCAACAACGCAGCATCCTCGCAAGACGTGATATCGACGCATTGTAGGGTCCTCTAATGTGCCGCGAGTAAGGTTGTCGTCCTTTTAACAGCTCACGACGTACGATCCGGGACGGAAAAACAGAGCAAAAGAAGAAAAGAGGCCTGAAACTGATGAAAACGTTCGATTTTGAGCACCGAAAAGGGCACGGCGAGCTAGCTAGCTGCCCCCGTCGTAGAGCTCTCGGAGAGCTTTCCAACGGTATGCTGTGCGCCGCGTAACTCCTTACGGATCAAAAGTTATGGGCACCGGAGCGACGGAGACCTAGTCATAAGCCCTACGCCCTCGGTTTGCGGGCCCACCCTCCACGTGAAGAGAAGTTGTCTTGCCCAAGGTGCCGTGGGATTCGATAATAGAAATGTGGTGGGTAAAGTATCTTGGCAACCCTAACCGGAGCAAAAAAAATTGAAAAGGGGGGTGCAACACGAGGACTTCCCAGGGGGTCACCCATCCTAGTACTACTCTCGCCCAAGCACGCTTAACTTCGGAGTTCTGATGGGATCTGGTGCATTAGTGCTGGTATGATCGCACCCGTCATGTTGAGGGCACAATTCCATTATGTGTTAACGGTTCACAGTCCCAGCCTAGAGATATGGCCCATTCAAAAGGCCCAATGGGCTTAACGACAACCCATCCGCTTCAACAACGCAGCATCCTCGCAAGACGTGATATCGACGCACTGTAGGGTCCTCTAATGTGCCGCGAGTAAGGTTGTCGTCCTTTTAACAGCTCACGACGTACGATCCGGGACGGAAAAACAGAGCAAAAGAAGAAAAGTGGCCCGAAACTGATGAAAACGTTCGATTTTGAGCTCCGAAAAGGGCAAGGCGAGCTAGCTAGCTGCCTCCGTCGTAGAGCGCTCGGAGTGCTTTCCAACGGTATGCTGTGCGCCGCGTAACTCCTAACGGATCAAAAGTTATGGGCACCGGAGCGACGGAGACCTGATCACAAGCCCTACGCCCTCGGTTTGTGGGCCCAGCCTCCACGTGAAGATAAGTTGTCTTGGCCAAGGTGCCGTGGGATTCAATAATAGAAATGTGGTGGGTAAAGTATCTTGGCAACCCTAACCGGAGCAAAAAAAATTGAAAAAGGGGGTGCAAAAAAGGGTGCAACACGAGGACTTCCCAGGGGGTCACCCATCCTAGTACTACTCTCGCCCAAGCACGCTTAACTTCGGAGTTCTGATGGGATCCGGTGCATTAGTGCTGGTATGATCGCACCCGTCATGTTGAGGGCACAATTCCTTTATGTGTTAACGGTTCACAGTCCCAGCCTATAGATATGGCCCATTCATAAGGCCCAATGGGCTTAACGACAACCCATCCGCTTCAACAACGCAGCATCCTCGCAAGACGTGATATCGACGCATTGTAGGGTCCTCTAATATGCCGCGAGTAAGGTTGTCGCCCTTTTAACAGCTCACGACGTACGATCCGGGACGGAAAAACAGAGCAAAAGAAGAAAAGTGGCCCGAAACTGATGAAAACGTTCGATTTTGAGCTCCGAAAAGGTCACGTCGAGCTAGCTAGCTGCCCCCGTCGTAGAGCTCCCGGAGAGCTTTCCAAAGGTATGCTGTGCACCGCGTAACTCCTTACGGATCAAAAGTTATGGGCACCGGAGCGACGGAGAACTTGTCACAAGCCCTACGTCCTCGGTTTGCGGGCCCAGCCTCCACGTGAAGAGAAGTTGTCTTGCCCAAGGTGCCGTGGGATTCGATAATAGAAATGTGGTGGGTAAAGTATCTTGGCAACGCTAACCGGAGCAAAAAAAATTGAAAAGGGGGGTGCAACACGAGGACTTCCCAGGGGGTCACCCATCCTAGTACTACTCTCGCTCAAGAACGCTTAACTTCGGAGTTCTGATGGGATCTGGTGCATTAGTGCTGGTATGATCGCACCCGTCAAGTTTAGGGCACAATTCCTTTATGTGTTAACGGTTCACAGTCCCAGCCTAGAGATATGGCCCATTCAAAAGGCCCAATGGGCTTAACGACAACCCATCTGCTTCAACAACGCAGCATCCTCGCAAGACGTGATATCGACGCATTGTAGGGTCCTCTAATGTGCCGCGAGTAAGGTTGTCGTCCTTTTACCAGCTCACGACGTACGATCCGGGACCGAAAAACAGAGCAAAAGAAGAAAAGTAGCCCGAAACTAATGAAAACGTTCGATTTTGAGCTCCGAAAAGGGCACGGCGAGCTAGCTACCTGCCCCCGTCGTAGAGCTCTCGGAGAGCTTTCCAACGGTATGCTGTGCGCCGCGTAACTCCTTACGGATCAAAAGTTATGGGCACCGGAGCGACGGAGACCTGATCAAAATCCCTACGCCCTCGGTTTGCGGGCCCAGCCTCCACGTGAAGAGAAGTTGTCTTGCCCAAGGTGCCGTGGGATTAGATAATAGAAATGTGGTGGGTAAAGTATCTTGGCAACCCTAACCGGAGCAAAAAAAATTGAAAAAGGGGGTGCAAAATGGGGTGCAACACGAGGACTTCCCAGGGGGTCACCCATCCTAGTACTACTCTCGCCCAAGCACGCTTAACTTCGGAGTTCTGATGGTATCCGGTGCATTAGTGCTGGTATGATCGCACCCGTCATGTTGAGGGCACAATTCCTTTATGTGTTAACGGTTCACAGTCCCAGCCTAGAGATATGGCCCATTCAATAGGCCCAATGGGCTTAACGACAACCCATCCGCTTCAACAACGCAGCATCCTCGCAAGACGTGATATCGACGCATTGTAGGGTCCTCTAATGTGCCGCGAGTAAGGTTGTCGTCCTTTTAACAGCTCACGACGTACGATCCGGGACGGAAAAACAGAGCAAAAGAAGAAAAGTGGCCCGAAACTGATGAAAACGTTCAATTTTGAGCTCCGAAAAGGGCACAGCGAGCTAGCTAGCTGCCCCCGTCGTAGAGCTCTCAGAGAGCTTTCCAACGGTATGCTGGGCACCGCGTAACTCCTTACGGATCAAAACTTATGGGCACCGGATCGACGGAGACCTGGTCACAAGCCCTACGCCCTCGGTTTGCGGGCCCAGCCTCCACGTGAAGAGAAGTTGTCTTGCCCAAGGTGCCATGGGATTCGATAATAGAAATGTGGTGGGTAAAGTATCTTGGCAACGCTAACCGGAGCAAAAAAAATTAAAAAGGGGGGTGCAACACGAGGACTTCCAAAGGGGGTCACCCATCCTAGTACTACTCTCGCCCAAGCACGCTTAACTTCGGAGTTCTGATGGGATCCGGTGCATTAGTGCTGGTATGATCGCACCCGTCATGTTGAGGGCACAATTCCTTTATGTGTTAACGGTTCACAGTCCCAACATAGAGATATGGCCTATTCAAAAGGCCCAATGGGCTTAACGACAACCCATCCGCTTCAGCAACGCAGCATCCTCGCAAGACGTGATATCGACGCATTGTAGGGTCCTCTAATGTGCCGCGAGTAAGGTTGTCGTCCTTTTAACAGCTCACGACGTACGATCCGGGACGAAAAAACAGAGCAAAAGGAGAAAAGTAGCCCGAAACTGATGAAAACGTTCGATTTTGAGCTCCGAAAAGGGAACGGCGAGCTAACTAGCTTCCCCCGTCGTAGAGCTCTCGGAGAGCTTTCCAACGGTATGCTGTGCGCCGCGTAACTCCTTACGGATCAAAAGTTATGGGCACCGGAGCGACGGAGACCTTGTCAAAAGCCCTGCGCCCTCGGTTTGCTGGCCCAGCCTCTACGTGAAGAGAAGTTGTCTTGCCCAAGGTGCCGTGGGATTCGATAATAGAAATGTGGTGGGTAAAGTATCTTGGCAACACTAACCGGAGCAAAAAAAATTGAAAAGGGGGGTGCAACACGAGGACTTCCCAGGGGGTCAACCATCCTAGTACTACTCTGGCCCAAGCACGCTTAACTTCAGAGTTCTGATGGGATCCGGTGCATTAGTGCTGGTATGATCGCACCCGTCATGTTGAGGGCACAATTCCTTTATGTGTTAACGGTTCACAGTCCCAGCCTAGAGATATGGCCCATTCAAAAGGCCCAATGGGCTAAACGACAACCCATCCGCTTCAGCAACGCAGCATCCTCGCAAGACGTGATATCGACGCATTGTAGGGTCCTCTAATGTGCCGCGAGTAAGGTTGTCGTCCTTTTAACAGCTCACGACGTACGATCCGGGACGGAAAAAGAAAGCAAAAGTAGAAAAGTGGCCCGAAACTGATGAAAACGTTCGATTTTGAGCTCTGAAAAAGGCACGGCGAGCTAGCTAGCTTCCCCCGTTGTAGAGCTCTCGGAGAGCTTTCCAACGGTATGCTGTGCGCCGCGTAACTCCTTACGGATCAAAAGTTATGGGCACCGGAGCGACGGAGACCTGGTCACAATCCCTACGCCCTCGGTTTGCGGGCCCACCCTCCACGTGAAGAGAAGTTGTCTTGCCCAAGGTGCCGTGGGATTCGATAATAGAAATGTGGTGGGTAAAGTATCTTGGCAACCCTAACCGGAGCAAAAAAAATTGAAAAGGGGGGTGCAACACGAGGACTTCCTAGGGGGTCACCCATCCTCGTACTACTCTCGCCCAAGCACTCTTAACTTCGGAGTTCTGATGGGATCCTGTGCATTAGTGCTGGTATGATCGCACCCGTCATGTTGAGGGCACAATTCCTTTATGTGTTAACGGTTCACAGTCCCAACCTAGTGATATGGCCCATTCAAAAGGCCCAATGGGCTTAACGACAACCCATCCGCTTCAACAACGCAGCATCCTCGCAAGACGTGATATTGACGCATTGTAGGGTCCTCTAATGTGCCGCGAGTAAGGTTGTCGTCCTTTTAACAGCTCACGACGTACGATCCGGGACGGAAAAACAGAGCAAAAGAAGAAAAGTGGCCCGAAACTGATGAAAACGTTCGATTTTGAGCTCCGAAAAGGGCACGGCGAGCTAGCTAGCTGTCCCCGTCGTAGAGCTATCGGAGAGCTTTCCAACGGTATGCTGTGCGCCGCGTAACTGCTTACGGATCAAAAGTTATGGGCACCGGAGCGACGGTGACCTGGTCACAAGCCCTACGCCCTCGGTTTGCGGGCCTAGCCTCCACGTGAAGAGAAGTTGTCTTGCCCAAGGTGCCGTGGGATTCGATAATAGAAATGTGGCGGGTAAAGTATCTTGGCAACCCTAACCGGAGCAAAAAAAATTGAAAAAGGGGGTGCAAAAGGGGGTGCAACACGAGGACTTCCCAGGGGGTCACCCATCCTAGTACTACTCTCGCCCAAGCACGCTTAACTTCGGAGTTCTGATGGGATCCGGTGCATTAGTACTGGTATGATCGCACCCGTCATGTTGAGGGCACAATTCCTTTATGTGTTAACGGTTCACAGTCCCAGCCTAGAGATATGGCCCATTCAAAAGGCCCAATGGGCTTAACGACAACCCATCCGCTTCAACAACGCAGCATCCTCACAAGACGTGATATCGACGCATTGTAGGGTCCTCTAATGTGCCGCGAGTAAGGTTGTCGTCCTTTTAACAGCTCACGACGTGCGATCCGGGACGGAAAAACATAGCAAAAGAAGAAAAGTGGCCCGAAACTGATGAAAACGTTCGATTTTGAGCTCCGAAAAGGGCACGGCAAGCTAGCTAGCTGCCCCCGTCGTAGAGCTCTCGGAGAGCTTTCCAACGGTATGCTGTGCGCCGCGTAACTCCTTACGGATCAAAAGTTATGGGCACCGGAGCGACGGAGACCTGGTCACAAGCCCTACGCCCTCGGTTTGCGGGCCCAGCCTCCACGTGAAGAGAAGTTGTCTTGCCCAAGGAGCCGTGGGATTCGATAATAGAAATGTGGTGGGTAAAGTATCTTGGCAACCCTAACCGGAGCAAAAAAAATTGAAAAGGGGGGTGCAACACGAGGACTTCCCAGGGGGTCACCCATCCCAGTACTATTCTCGCCCAAGCACTCTTAACTTCGGAGTTCTGATGGGATCCGGTGCATTAGTGCTGGTATGATCGCACCCGTCATGTTGAGGGCACAATTCCTTTATGTGTTAACGGTTCATAGTCCCAGCCTAGAGATATGGCCCATTGAAAAGGCCCAATGGGCTTAACGACAACCCATCCGCTTCAACAACGCAGCATCCTCGCAATACGTGATATCGACGCATTGTACGGTCCTCTAATGCGCCGCGAGTAAGGTTGTCCTCCTTTTAACAGCTCACGACGTACGATCCGGGACGGAAAAATAGAGCAAAAGAAGAAAAGTGGTCCGAAACTGATGAAAACGTTCGATTTTGAGCTCCGAAAAGGGCACGGCGAGCTAGCTAGCTTCCCCCGTCGTAGAGCTCTCGGAGAGCTTTCCAACGGTATGCTGTGCGCCGCGTAACTCCTTACGGATCAAAAGTTATGGGCACCAGAGCGACGGAGACCTGGTCACAATCCCTACTCCCTCGGTTTGCGGGCCCACCCTCCACGTGAAGAGAAGTTGTCTTGCCCAAGGTGCCGTGGGATTAGATAATAGAAATGTGGTGGGTAAAGTATCTTGGCAACCCTAACCGGAGCAAAAAAAATTGAAAAAGGGGTGCAAAAGGGGGTGCAACACGAGGACTTCCCAGGGGGTCACCCATCCTAGTACTACTCTCGCCCAAGCACGCTTAACTTCGGAGTTCTAATGGGATCCGGTGCATTAGTGCTGGTATGATCGCACCCGTCATGTTGAGGGCACAATTCCTTTATGTGTTAAAGTTTCACAGTCCCAGCCTAGACATATGGCCCATTCAAAAGGCCCAATGGGCTTAACGACAACCCATCCGCTTCAACAACGCAGCATCCTCGCAAGACGTGATATCGACGCATTGTAGGGTCCTCTAATGTGCCGCGAGTAAGGTTGTCGTCCTTTTAACAGCTCACGACGTACGATCCGGGACGGAAAAACAGAGCAAAAGAAGAAAAGTGGCCCGAAACTGATGAAAACGTTCGATTTTGAGCTCCGAAAAGGGCACGGCGAGCTAGCTAGCTGCCCCCGTCGTAGAGCTCTCGGAGAGCTTTCCAACGGTATGCTTTGCGCCGCGTAACTCCTTACGGATCAAAAGTTATGGGCACTGGAGCGACGGAGACCTGGTCACAAGCCCTATGCCCTCGGTTTGCGGGCCCAACCTCCACGTGAAGAGAAGTTGTCTTGCCCAAGGTGACGTGGCATTCGATAATAGAAATGTGGTGGGTAAAGTATCTTGGCAACGCTAACCGGAGCAAAAAAAATTGAAAAGGGGGGTGCAACACGAGGACTTCCCAGGGGGTCACCCATCCTAGTACTACTCTCGCCCAAGCACTCTTAACTTCGGAGTTCTGATGGGATCCGGTGCATTAGTGCTGGTATGATCGCACCCGTCATGTTGAGGGCACAATTCCTTTATGTGTTAACGGTTCACAGTCCCAGCCTAGAGATATGGCCCATTCAAAAGGCCCAATGGGCTTAACGACAACCCATCCACTTCAACAACGCAGCATCCTCGCAAGACGTGATATCGAGGCATTGTAGGGTCCTCTAATGTCCCGCGAGTAAGGTTGTCGTCATTTTAACAGCTCTCGACGTACGATCCGGGACGGAAAAACAGAGCAAAAGAATAAAAGTGGCCCGAAACTGATGAAAATGTTCGATTTTGATCTCCGAAAAGGGCACGGCGATTTAGCTACCTGCCCCCGTCGTAGAGCTCTCGGAGTGCTTTCCAACGGTTTGCTGTGCGCCGCGTTACTCCTTACGGATCAAAAGTTATGGGCACCGGAGCGACGGAGACCTGGTCACAAGCCCTACGCCTTCGGTTTGCGGGCCCAGCCTCCACGTGAAAAGAAGTTGTCTTGCCCAAGGTGCCGTGGGATTCGATAATAGAAATGTGGTGGGTAAAGTATCTTGGCAACCCTAACCGGAGCAAAAAAAATTGAAAAAGGGGGTGCAAAAGGGGGTGCAACACGAGGACTTCCCAGGGGGTCACCCATCCTAGTACTACTCTCGCCCAAGTACGCTTAACTTCGGAGTTCTGATGGGATCCGGTGCATTAGTGCTGGTATGATCGCACCCGTCATGTTGAGGGCACAATTCCTTTATGTGTTAAAGTTTCACAGTCCCAGCCTAGAGATATGGCCCATTCATAAGGCCCAATGGGCTTAACGACAACCCATCCGCTTCAACAACGCAGCATCCTCGCAAGACGTGATATCGACGCATTGTAGGGTCCTCTAATGTGCCGCGAGTAAGGTTGTCGTCCTTTTAACAGCTCACGACGTACGATCCGGGACGGAAAAACAGAGCAAAAGAAGAAAAGTGGCCCGAAACTGAAGAAAACGTTCGATTTTGAGCTCCGAAAAGGGCACGAAAAACTAGCTAGCTGCCCCCGTCGTAGAGCTCTCGGAGAGCTTTCCAACGGTATACTGTGCGCCGCGTAACTCCTTACGGATCAAAAGTTATGGGCACCGGAGTGACGGAGACCTGGTCACAAGCCCTACGCCCTCGGTTTGCGGGCCCAGCCTCCACGTGAAGAGAAGTTGTCTTGCCCAAGGTGCCGTTGGATTCGATAATAGAAATGTGGTGGGTAAAGTATCTTGGCAACCCTAACCGGAGCAAAAAAAATTGAAAAGGGGGGTGCAACACGAGGACTTCCCAAAGGGTCACCCATCCTAGTACTACTCTCGCCCAAGCACGCTTAACTTCGGAGTTCTGATGGGATCCGGTGCATTAGTGCTGGTATGATCGCACCCGTCATGTTGAGGGCACAATTCCTTTATGTGTTAACGGTTCATAGTCCCAGCCTAGAGATATGGCCCATTCAAAAGGCCCAATGGGCTTAACGACAACCCATCCGCTTCAACAACGCAGCATCCTCGCAAGACGTGATATCGACGCATTGTAGGGTCCTCTAATGTGTCGCGAGTAAGGTTGTCGTCCTTTTAACAGCTCACGACGTACGATCCGGGACGGAAAAACAGAGCAAAAGAAGAAAAGTGGCCCGAAACTGATGAAAACATTCGATTTTGAGCTCCGAAAAGGGCACGGCGAGCTAGCTACCTGCCCCCGTCGTAGAGCTCTCGGAGAGCTTTCCAACGGTATGCTGTGCGCCGCGTAACTCCTTACGGATCAAAAGTTATGGGCACCGGAGCGACGGAGACCTGGTCACAAGCCCTACGCCCTCGGTTTGCGGGCCCAGCCTCCACGTGAAGAGAAGTTGTCTTGCCCAAGGTACCGTGGGATTCGATAATAGAAATGTGGTGGGTAAAGTATCTTGGCAACCCTAACCGGAGCAAAAAAAATTGAAAAGGGTGGTGCAACACGAGGACTTCCCAGGGGGTCACCCATCCTAGTACTACTCTCGCCCAAGCACGCTTAACTTCGGAGTTCTGATGGGATCCGGTGCATTAGTGCTGGTATGATCGCACCCGTCATGTTGAGGGCATAATTCCTTTATGTGTTAACGGTTCAAAGTCCCAGCCTAGAGATATGGCCCATTCAAAAGGCCCAATGGGCTTAACGACAACCCATCCGCTTCAACAACGCAGCATCCTCGCAAGACGTGATATCGACGCATTGTAGGGTCCTCTAATGTGCCGCGAGTAAGGTTGTCATCCTTTTAACAGCTCACGACGTACGATCCGGGACGGAAAAACAGAGCAAAAGAAGAAAAGTGGCCCGAAACTGATGAAAACGTTCGATTTTGAGCTCCGAAAAGGGCACGGCGAGCTAGCTACCTGCCCCCGTCGTAGAGCTCTCGGAGAGCTTTCCAACGGTATGCTGTACGCCGCGTAACTCCTTACGGATCAAAAGTTATGGGCACCGGAGCGACGGAGACCTGGTCACAAGCCCTACGCCCTCGGTTTGCGGGCCCAGCCTCCACGTGAAGAGAAGTTGTCTTGCCCAAGGTGCCGTGGGATTCGATAATAGAAATGTGGTGGGTAAAGTATCTTGGCAACCCTAACCGGAACAAAAAAAATTGAAAAAGGGGGTGCAAAAGGGGGTGCAACACGAGGACTTCCCAGGGGGTCACCCATCCTAGTACTACTCTCGCCCAAGCACGCTTAACTTCGGAGTTCTGATGGGATCCGGTCCATTAGTGCTGGTATGATCGCACCCGTCATGTTGAGGGCACAATTGGTTTATGTGTTAACGGTTCACAGTCCTAGCCTAGAGATATGGCCCATTCAAAAGGCCCAATGGGCTTAACGACAACCCATCCGCTTCAACAACGCAGCATCCTCACAAGACGTGATATCGACGCATTGTAGCGTCCTCTAATATGCCGCGAGTAAGGTTGTCGTCCTTTTAACAGCTCACGACGTACGATCCGGGACGGAAAAACAGAGCAAAAGAAGAAAAGTGGCCCGAAACTGATGAAAACGTTCGATTTTGAGCTCCGAAAAGGGCACGGCGAGCTAGCTACCTGCCCCCGTCGTAGAGCTCTCGGAGAGCTTTCCAACGGTATGCTGTGCGCCGCGTAACTCCTTACGGATCAAAAGTTATGGGCACCGGAGCGACGGAGACCTGGTCACAAGCCCTACGCCCTCGGTTTGCGGGCCCAGCCTCCACGTGAAGAGAAGTTGTCTTGCCCAAGGTACCGTGGGATTCGATAATAGAAATGTGGTGGGTAAAGTATCTTGGCAACCCTAACCGGAGCAAAAAAAATTGAAAAGGGTGGTGCAACACGAGGACTTCCCAGGGGGTCACCCATCCTAGTACTACTCTCGCCCAAGCACGCTTAACTTCGGAGTTCTGATAGGATCCGGTGCATTAGTGCTGGTATGATCGCACCCGTCATGTTGAGGGCACAATTCCTTTATGTGTTAACGGTTCAAAGTCCCAGCCTAGAGATATGGCCCATTCAAAAGGCCCAATGGGCTTAACGACAACCCATCCGCTTCAACAACGCAGCATCCTCGCAAGACGTGATATCGACGCATTGTAGGGTCCTCTAATGTGCCGCGAGTAAGGTTGTCGTCCTTTTAACAGCTCACGACGTACGATCCGGGACGGAAAAACAGAGCAAAAGAAGAAAAGTGGCCCGAAACTGATGAAAACGTTCGATTTTGAGCTCCGAAAAGGGCACGGCGAGCTAGCTACCTGCCACCGTCGTAGAGCTCTCGGAGAGCTTTCCAACGGTATGCTGTGCGCCGCGTAACTCCTTACGGATCAAAAGTTATGGGCACCGGAGCGACGGAGACCTGGTCACAAGCCCTACGCCTTCGGTTTGCGGGCCCAGCCTCCACGTGAAGAGAAGTTGTCTTGCCCAAGGTGCCGTGGGATTCGATAATAGAAATGTGGTGGGTAAAGTATCTTGGCAACCCTAACCGGAGCAAAAAAAATTGAAAAAGGGGGTGCAAAAGGGGGTGCAACACGAGGACTTCCCAGGGGGTCACCCATCCTAGTACTACTCTCGCCCAAGTACGCTTAACTTCGGAGTTCTGATGGGATCCGGTGCATTAGTGCTGGTATGATCGCACCCGTCATGTTGAGGGCACAATTCCTTTATGTGTTAAAGTTTCACAGTCCCAGCCTAGAGATATGGCCCATTCATAAGGCCCAATGGGCTTAACGACAACCCATCCGCTTCAACAACGCAGCATCCTCGCAAGACGTGATATCGACGCATTGTAGGGTCCTCTAATGTGCCGCGAGTAAGGTTGTCGTCCTTTTAACAGCTCACGACGTACGATCCGGGACGGAAAAACAGAGCAAAATAAGAAAAGTGGCCCGAAACTGATGAAAATGTTCGATTTTGAGCTCCAAAAAGGGCACGGAAAACTAACTAGCTGCCCCCGTCGTAGAGCTCTCGAAGAGCTTTCCAACGGTATACTGTGCGCCGCGTAACTCCTTACGGATCAAAAGTTATGGGCACCGGAGCGACGGAGAACTGGTCACAAGCCCTACGCCCTCGGTTTGCGGGCCCAGCATCCAGGTGAAGAGAAGTTGTCTTGCCCAAGGTGCCGTGGGATTCGATAATAGAAATGTGGTGGGTAAAGTATCTTGGCAACCCTAACCGGAGCAAAAAAAATTGAAAAGGGGGGTGCAACACGAGGACTTCCCAGGGGGTCACCCATCCTAGTACTACTCTCGCCCAAGCACGCTTAACTTCGGAGTTCTGATGGGATCCGGTGCATTAGTGCTGGTATGATCGCACCCGTCATGTTGAGGGCACAATTCCTTTATGTGTTAACGGTTCATAGTCCCAGCCTAGAGATATGGCCCATTCAAAAGGCCCAATGGGCTTAACGACAACCCATCCGCTTCAACAACGCAGCATCCTCGCAAGACGTGATATCGACGCATTGTAGGGTCCTCTAATGTGTCGCGAGTAAGGTTGTCGTCCTTTTAACAGCTCACGACGTACGATCCGGGACGGAAAAACAGAGCAAAAGAAGAAAAGTGGCCCGAAACTGATGAAAACGTTCGATTTTGAGCTCCGAAAAGGGCACGGCGAGCTAGCTACCTGCCCCCGTCGTAGAGCTCTCGGAGAGCTTTCCAACGGTATGCTGTGCGCCGCGTAACTCCTTACGGATCAAAAGTTATGGGCACCGGAGCGACGGAGACCTGGTCACAAGCCCTACGCCCTCGGTTTGCGGGCCCAGCCTCCACGTGAAGAGAAGTTGTCTTGCCCAAGGTACCGTGGGATTCGATAATAGAAATGTGGTGGGTAAAGTATCTTGGCAACCCTAACCGGAGCAAAAAAAATTGAAAAGGGTGGTGCAACACGAGGACTTCCCAGGGGGTCACCCATCCTAGTACTACTCTCGCCCAAGCACGCTTAACTTCGGAGTTCTGATGGGATCCGGTGCATTAGTGCTGGTATGATCGCACTCGTCATGTTGAGGGCACAATTCCTTTATGTGTTAACGGTTCACAGTCCCAGCCTAGAGATATGGCCCATTCAAAAGGCCCAATGGGCTTAACGACAACCCATCCAGTTCAACAACGCAGCATCCTCCCAAGACGTGATATCGACGCATTGTAGGGTCCTCTAATGTGCCGTGAGTAAGGTTCTCGTCCTTTTAACAGCTCACGACGTGCAATCCGGGACGGAAAAACAGAGCAAAAGAAGAAAAGTGGCCCGAAACTGATGAAAACGTTCTATTTTGATCCCCGAAAAGGGCACGGCGAGCTAGCTACCTGCCCCCGTCGTAGAGCTCTCGGAGAGCTTTCCAACGGTATGCTGTACGCCGCGTAACTCCTTACGGATCAAAAGTTATGGGCACCGGAGCGACGGAGACCTGGTCACAAGCCCTACGCCCTCGGTTTGCGGGCCCAGCCTCCACGTGAAGAGAAGTTGTCTTGCCCAAGGTGCCGTGGGATTCGATAATAGAAATGTTGTTGGTAAAGTATCTTGGCAACCCTAACCGGAACAAAAAAAATTGAAAAAGGGGGTGCAAAAGGGGGTGCAACACGAGGACTTCCGAGGGGGTCACCCATCCTAGTACTACTCTCGCCCAAGCACGCTTAACTTCGGAGTTCTGATGGGATCCGGTCCATTAGTGCTGGTATGATCGCACCCGTCATGTTGAGGGCACAATTGGTTTATGTGTTAACGGTTCACAGTCCTAGCCTAGAGATATGGCCCATTCAAAAGGCCCAATGGGCTTAACGACAACCCATCCGCTTCAACAACGCAGCATCCTCACAAGACGTGATATCGACGCATTGTAGCGTCCTCTAATATGCCGCGAGTAAGGTTGTCGTCCTTTTAACAGCTCACGACGTACGATCCGGGACGGAAAAATAGAGCAAAAGAAGAAAAGTGGCCCGAAACTGAAGAAAACGTTCGATTTTGAGCTCCGAAAAGGGCACGGCGGGCTAACTACCTGCCCCCATCGTAGAGCTCTCGGAGAGCTTTCCAACGGTATGCTGTGCGCCGCGTAACTCCTTACGGATCAAAAGTTATGGGCACCGGAGCGACGGAGACCTGGTCACAAGCCCTACGCCCTCGGTTTGCGGGCCCAGCCTCCACGTGAAGAGAAGTTGTCTTGCCCAAGGTACCGTGGGATTCGATAATAGAAATGTGGTGGGTAAAGTATCTTGGCAACCCTAACCGGAGCAAAAAAAAATGAAAAGGGTGGTGCAACACGAGGACTTCCCAGGGGGTCACCCATCCTAGTACTACTCTCGCCCAAGCACGCTTAACTTCGGAGTTCTGATGGGATCCGGTGCATTAGTGCTGGTATGATCGCACCCGTCATGTTGAGGGCACAATTCCTTTATGTGTTAACGGTTCAAAGTCCCAGCCTAGAGATATGGCCCATTCAAAAGGCCCAATGGGCTTAACGACAACCCATCCGCTTCAACAACGCAGCATCCTCGCAAGACGTGATATCGACGCATTGTAGGGTCCTCTAATGTGCCGCGAGTAAGGTTGTCGTCCTTTTAACAGCTCACGACGTACGATCCGGGACGAAAAAACATAGCAAAAGATGAAAAGTGTCCCGAAACTGATGAAAACGTTCGATTTTGAGCGCCAAAAAGGGCACGGTGAGCTAGCTACCAGCCCCCGTCGTAGAGCTCTCAGAGAGCTTTCCAACGGTATGCTGTGCGCCGCGTAACTCCTTACGGATCAAAAGTTATGGGCACCGGAGCGACGGAGACCTGGTCACAAGCCCTACGCCCTCGGTTTGCGGGCCCAGCCTCCACGTGAAGAGAAGTTGTCTTGCCCAAGGTGCCGTGGGATTCGATAATAGAAATGTGGTGGGTAAAGTATCTTGGCAACCCTAACCGGAACAAAAAAAATTGAAAAAGGGGGTGCAAAAGGGGGTGCAACACGAGGACTTCCCAGGGGGTCACCCATCCTAGTACTACTCTTGCCCACGCATGCTTAACTTCGGAGTTCTGATGGGATCCGGTCCATTAGTGCTGGTATGATAGCACCCGTTATGTTGAGGGCACAATTCGTTTATTTGTTAACGGTTCACAGTCCCAGCCTAGAGAGATGGCCCATTCAAAAGGCCCAATGGGCTTTATGATAACCTATCCACTTCAACAACGTAGCATCCTCACAAGATGTGATATCGACGCATTGTAGCGTCCTCTAATGTGCCGCGAGTAAGGTAGTCGTCCTTTTAACAGCTCACGACGTACGATCCGGGACGGAAAAACAGAGCAAAAGAAGAAAAGTGGCCCGAAACTGATGAAAACGTTCGATTTTGAGCTCCGAAAAGGGCATGGCGAGCTAGCTACCTGCGCCCGTCGTAGAGCTCTCAGAGTGCTTTCCAACGGTATGCTGTGCGCCTCGTAACTCCTTACGGATCAAAAGTTATGGGCACCGGAGCGACGGAGACCTGGTCACAAGCCCTACGCCCTCGGTTTGCGGGCCCAGCCTCCACGTGAAGAGAAGTTGTCTTGCCCAAGGTGCCGTGGGATTCGATAATAGAAATGTTGTGGGTAAAGTATCTTGGCAACCCTAACCGGAGCAAAAAAAATTGAAAAAGGGGGTGCAAAAGGGGGTGCAACACGAGGACTTCCCAGGGGGTCACCCATCCTAGTACTACTCTCGCCCAAGCACGCTTAACTTCGGAGTTCTGATGGGATCCGGTGCATTAGTGCTGGTATGATCGCACCCGTCATGTTGAGGGCACAATTCCTTTATGTGTTAACGGTTCACAGTCCCAGCCTAGAGATATGGCCCATTCAAAAGGCCTAATGGGCTTAACGACAACCCATCCGCTTCAACAACGCAGCATCCTCGCAAGACGTGATATCGACGCATTGTAGGGTCCTCTAATGTGTCGCGAGTAAGGTTGTTGTCCTTTTAACAGCTCACGACGTATGATCCGGGACGGAAAAACAAAGCAAAAGAAGAAAAGTTTCCCGAAACTGATGAAAACGTTCGATTTTGAGCTCCGAAAAGGGTACAGCGAGCTAGCTAGCTGCCCCCCATCGTAGAGCTCTCAGAGAGCTTTCCAACGGTATGCTGTGCGCCTCGTAACTCCTTACGGATCAAAAGTTATGGGCATCGGAGCGACGGAGACCTGGTCACAAGCCCTACGCCCTCGGTTTGCGGGCACAGCCTCCACGTGAAGAGAAGTTGTCTTGCCCAAGGTGCCGTGGGATTCGATAATAGAAATGTGGTGGGTAAAGTATCTTGGCAACGCTAACCGGAGCAAAAAAAATTGAAAATGGGGGGTGCAACACGAGGACTTCCCAGGGGGTCACCCATCCTAGTACTACTCTCGCCCAAGCACGCTTAACTTCGGAGTTCTGATGGGATCTGGTGCATTAGTGCTGGTATGATCGCACCCGTCATGTTGAGGGCACAATTCCTTTATGTGTTAACTGTTCACAGTCCCAGCCTAGAGATATGGCCCATTCAAAAGGCCCAATGGGCTTAACGACAACCCATCCGCTTCAACAACGCAGCATCCTCGAAAGATATGATATCGACGCATTGTAGGGTCCTCTAATGTTCCGCGAGTAAGGTTGTCGTCCTTTTAACAACTCACGACGTACGATCCGGGACGGAAAAACAAAGCAAAAGAAGAAAAGTGGCCCGAAACAGATGAAAACGTTCGATTTTGAGCTCCGAAAAGGGCACGGCGAGCTAGCTACCTGCCCCCGTCGTAGAGCTCTCGGAGATCTTTCCAACGGTATGCTGTGCGCCGCGTAACTCCTTACGGATCAAAAGTTATGGGCACCGGAGCGACGGAGACCTGGTCACAAGCCCTACGCCCTCGGTTTACGGGCCCAGCCTCCACGTGAAGAGAAGTTGTCTTGCCCAAGGTGCCGTGGGATTCGATAATAGAAATGTGGTGGGTAAAATTTCTTGGCAACCCTAACCGGAGCAAAAAAAATTGAAAAAGGGGGTGCAAAAGGGGGTGCAACACGAGGACTTCCCAGGGGGTCACCCATCCTAGTACTACTCTCGCCCAAGCACGCTTAACTTCGGAGTTCTGATGGGATCCGGTGCATTAGTGCTGGTATGATCGCACCCGTCATGTTGAGGGCACAATTCCTTTATGTGTTAACGGTTCACAGTCCCAGCCCAGAGATATGGCCCATTCAAAAGGCCCAATGGGCTTAACGACAACCCATCCGCTTCAACAACGCAGCATCCTCGCAAGACGTGATATCGACGCATTGTAGGGTCCTCTAATGTGCCGCGAGTAAGGTTGTCGTCCTTTTAACAGCTCACGACGTACGATCCGGGACCGAAAAACAGAGCAAAAGAAGAAAAGTGGCCCGAAACTGATGAAAACCTTCGATTTTGAGCTCCGAAAAAGGGCATAGCTAGCTAGCTAGCTACCTCCCTCGTAGAGCTCTCAGAGAGCTTTCCAACGGTATGCTGTGCGCCTCGTAACTCCTTACGGATCAAAAGTTATGGGCACGTGAGCGACGGAGACCTGGTCACAAGCCCTACGCCCTCGGTTTGCGGGCCCAGCCTCCACGTGAAGAGAAGTTGTCTTGCCCAAGGTGCCGTGGGATTCGATAATAGAAATGTGGTGGGTAAAATATCTTGGCAACGCTAACCGGAGCAAAAAAAATTGAAAAGGGGGGTGCAACACGAGGACTTCCCAAGGGGTCACCCATCCTAGTACTACTCTCGCCCAAGCACGCTTAACTTCGGTGTTCTGATGGGATCTGGTGCATTAGTGCTGGTATGATCGCACCCGTCATGTTGAGGGCACAATTCCTTTATGTGTTAACGGTTCACAGTCCCAGCCTAGAGATATGGCCCATTCAAAAGGCCCAATGGGCTTAACGACAACCCATCCGCTTCAACAACGCAGCATCCTCGCAAGACTTGATATCGACGCATTGTAGGGTCCTCTAATGTGCCACGAGTAAGGTTGTCGTCCTTTTAACAGCTCACGACGTACGATCCGGGACGGAAAAACAAAGCAAAAGAAGAAAAGTGGCCCGAAACTGATGAAAACGTTCGATTTTGAGCCCCGAAAAGGGCACGGCGAGCTAGCAACCTGCCCCCGTCGTAGAGCTCTCGGAGAGCTTTCCAACGGTATGCTGTGCGCCGCGTAACTCCTTACGGATCAAAAGTTATGGGCATCGGAGCGACGGAGACCTGGTCACAAGCCCTACGCCCTCGGTTTACGGGCCCAGCCTCCACGTGAAGAGAAGTTTTCTTGCCCAAGGTGCCGTGGGATGAGATTATAGAAATGTGGTGGGTAAAGTATCTTGGCAACCCTAACCGGAGCAAAAATAATTGAAAAAGGGGGTGCAATAGGGGGTGCAACACGAGGACTTCCCAGGGGGTCACCCATCCTAGTACTACTCTCGCCCAAGCACGCTTAACTTCGGAGTTCTGATGGGATCCGGTGCATTAGTGCTGGTATGATCGCACCCGTCATGTTGAGGGCACAATTCCTTTATGTGTTAACGGTTCACAGTCCCAGCCTAGAGATATGGCCCATTCAAAAGGCCCAATGGGCTTAACGACAACCCATCCTCTTCAACAACGCAGCATCCTCGCAAGACGTGATATCGACGCATTGTAGGGTCCTCTAATGTGCCGCGAGTAAGGTTATCATCATTTTAACAGCTCACGACGTATGATCCGGGACGGAAAAACAAAGCAAAAGAAGAAAAGTTTCCCGAAACTGATGAAAACGTTCGATTTTGAGCTCCGAAAAGGGTATAGCGAGCTAGCTAGCAGCCCCCATCGTAGAGCTCTCGGAGAGCTTTCCAACGGTATACTGTGCACCGCGTAACTCCTTACGGATCAAATGTTATGGGCACCGGAGCGACGGAGACATGGTCACAAGCCCTACGCCCTCGGTTTGCGGGCCCAGCCTCCACATGAAGAGAAGTTGTCTTGCCCAAGGTGCCGTGGGATTCGATAATATAAATGTGGTGGGTAAAGTATCTTGGCAACGCTAACCGGAGCAAAAAAAATTGAAAATGGGGGTGCAACACGAGGATTTCCCAGTGGGTCACCCATGCTAGTACTACTCTCGCCCAAGCACGCTTAACTTCGGAGTTCTGATGGGATCCGGTGCATTAGTGCTGGTATGATCGCACCCGTAATGTTGAGGGCACAATTCCTTTATGTGTTAACGGTTCACAGTCCCAGCCTAGAGATATGGCCCATTCAAAAGGCCCAATGGGCTTACCGACAACCCATCCGCTTCAACAACGCAGCATCCTCGCAAGACGTGATATCGACGCATTGTAGGGTCCTCTAATGTGCCGCAAGTAAGGTTGTCGTCCTTTTAACAGCTCACGACGTACGATCCGGGACGGAAAAACAGAGCAAAAGAAGAAAAGTGGCCCGAAACTGATGAAAACGTACGATTTTGATCTCCGAAAAGGGCATAGCAAGCTAGCTAGCTGCCCCCGTCGTAGAGCTCTCAGAGAGCTTTCCAACGGTATGCTGTGCGCCTCGTAACTCCTTACGGATCAAAAGTTTTGGGCACCGGAGCGACGGAGACCTGGTCACAAGCCCTACGCCCTCGGTTTGCGGGCCCAGCCTCCACGTGAAGAGAAGTTGTCTTGCCCAAGGTGCCGTGGGATTCGATAATAGAAATGTGGTGGGTAAAGTATCTTGGCAACGCTAACCGGAGCAAAAAAAATTGAAAAGGGGGGTGCAACACGAGGACTTCCCAGGGGGTCACCCATGCTAGTACTACTCTCGCCCAAGCACGCTTAACTTCGGAGTTCTGATGGGATCCGGTGCATTAGTGCTGGTATGATCGCACCCGTCATGTTGAGGGCACAATTCCTTTATGTGTTAACGGTTCACAGTCCCAGCCTAGAGATATGGCCCATTCAAAAGGCCCAATGGGCTTAACGACAACCCATCTGCTTCAACAACGCAGCATCCTCGCAAGACGTGATATCGACGCATTGTAAGGTCCTCTAATGTGCCGCGAGTAAGGTTGTCGTCCTTTTAACAGCTCACGACGTACGATCCGGGACGGAAAAATAGAGCAAAAGAAGAAAAGTGGCCCGAAACTGATGAAAACGTTCGATTTTGAGCTCCAAAAAGGGCACGGCGAGTTAGCTACCTGCCCCCGTCGTAGAGCTCTCGAAGGGCTTTCCAACGGTATGCTGTGCGCCTCGTAACTCCTTACGGATCAAAAGTTATGGGCACCGGAGCGACGGAGACCTGGTCACAAGCCCTACGCCCTCGGTTTGCGGGCCCAGCCACCACGTGAAGAGAAGTTGTCTTGCCCAAGGTGCCGTGGGATTCGATAATAGAAATGTGGTGGGTAAAGTATCTTGGCAACCCTAACCGGAACAAAAAAAATTGAAAAAGGGGGTGCAAAAGGGGGTGCAACACGAGGACTTCCCAGGGGGTCACCCATCCTAGTACTACTCTCGCCCAAGCACGCTTAACTTCGGAGTTCTGATGGGATCCGGTGCATTAGTGCTGGTATGATCGCACCCGTCATGTTGAGGGCACAATTCCTTTATGTGTTAACGGTTCACAGTCCCAGCCTAGAGATATGGCCCATTCAAAAGGCCCAATGGGCTTAACGACAACCCATCCGCTTCAACAACGCAGCATCCTCGCAAGACGTGATATCGACGCATTGTAGGGTCCTCTAATGTGCCGCGAGTAAGGTTGTCGTCCTTTTAACAGCTCACGACGTACGATCTGGGACGGAAAAACAGAGCAAAAGAAGAAAAGTGGCCCGAAACTGATGAAAACGTTCAATTTTGAGCTCCGAAAAGGGCACGGCGAGCTAGCTACCTTCCCCTGTCGTAGAGCTCTCGGAGTGCTTTCCAACGGTATGCTGTGCGCCGCGTAACTCCTTACGGATCAAAAGTTATGGGCACCGGAGCGACGGAGACCTGGTCACAAGACCTGCGCCCTCGGTTTGCGGGCCCAGCCTCCACGTGAAGAGAAGTTGTCTTGCCCACGGTGCCTTGGGATTCGATAATAGAAATGTGGTGGGTAAAGTATCTTGGCAACCCTAACCGGAGCAAAAAAAATTGAAAAGGGGGGTGCAACACGAGGACTTCCCAGGGGGTCACCCATCCTAGTACTACTCTCGCCCAAGCACGCTTAACTTAAGAGTTCTGATGGGATCCGGTGCATTAGTGCTGGTATGATCGCACCCGTCTTGTTGTTGGCACAATTCCTTTATGTGTTAACAGTTCACAGTCCCAGCCTAGAGATATGGCCCATTCAAAAGGCCCAATGGGTTTAACGACAACCCATCCGCTTCAACAACGCAGCATCCTCGCAAGACGTGATATCGACGCATTGTAGGGTCCTCTAATGTGTCGCGAGTGAGGTTGTCGTCCTTTTAACAGCTCACGTCGTATGATCCGGGACGGAAAAACAAAGCAAAAGAAGAAAAGTTTCCCGAAACTGATGAAAACGTTCGATTTTGAGCTCCGAAAAGGGTACGGCGAGCTAGCTAGCTGCCCCCGTCGTAGAGCTCTCAGAGAGCTTTCAAACGGTATGCTATGCGCCTCGTAACTCCTTACGGATCAAAAGTTATGGGCACTGGAGCGACGGAGACCTGGTCACAAGCCCTACGCCCTCGGTTTGCGGGCCCAACCTCCACGTGAAGAGAAGTTGTCTTGCCCAAGGTGCCGTGGGATTCGATAATAGAAATGTGGTGGGTAAAGTATCTTGGCAACGCTAACCTGAGCAAAAAAAATTGAAAATTGGGGGTGCAACACGAGGACTTCCCAGGGGGTCACCCATCCTAGTACTACTCTCGCCCAAGCACGCTTAACTTCGGAGTTCTGATGAGATCCGGAGCATTAGTGCTGGTATGATTGCACCCGTCATGTTGAGGGCACAATTCCTTTATGTGTTAACGGTTCACAGTCCCAGCCTAGAGATATGGCCCATTCAAAAGGCCCAATGGGCTTAACGACAACCCATCCGCTTCAACAACGCAGCATCCTCGCAAGACGTGATATCGACGCATTGTAGGGCCCTCTAATGTGTCGCGAGTAAGGTTGTCGTCCTTTTAACAGCTCACGTCGTATGATCCGGGACGGAAAAACAAAGCAAAAGAAGAAAAGTTTCCTGAAACTGATGAAAACGTTCGATTTTGAGCTCCGAAAAGGGTACAACAAGCTAGCTAGCTGCCCCTGTCGTAGAGCTCTCAGAGAGCTTTCAAACGGTATGCTGTGCACCTCGTAACTCCTTACGGATCAAAAGTTATGGGCACTGGAGCGACGGAGACCTGGTCACAAGCCCTACGCCCTCGGTTTGCGGGCCCAACCTCCACGTGAAGAGAAGTTGTCTTGCCCAAGGTGCCGTGGGATTTGATAATAGAAATGTGGTGGGTAAAGTATCTTGGCAACGCTAACCGGAGCAAAAAAAATTGAAAAGGGGGGTGCAACACGAGGACTTCCCAGGGGGTCACCCATCCTAGTACTACTCTCGCCCAAGCACGCTTAACTTCGGAGTTCTGATGGGATCCGGTGCATTAGTGCTGGTATGATTGCACCCGTCATGTTGAGGGCACAATTCCTTTATGTGTTAACGGTTCACAGTCCCAGCCTAGAGATATGGCCCATTCAAAAGGCCCAATGGGCTTAACGACAACCCATCCGCTTCAACAACGCAGCATCCTCGCAAGACGTGATACCGACGCATTGTAGGGTCCTCTAATGTGCCGCGAGTAAGGTTGTCGTCCTTTTAACAGCTCACGACGTACGATCCGGGATG
This sequence comes from Ehretia macrophylla, assembly GCA_037974665.1. Lineage (NCBI taxonomy): Eukaryota > Viridiplantae > Streptophyta > Magnoliopsida > Boraginales > Ehretiaceae > Ehretia > Ehretia macrophylla. The sequence continues at coordinate 24,921,294 of CM075773.1, read as the reverse complement.
GAAAAACAGAGCAAAAGAAGAAAAGTGGCCCGAAACTGATGAAAACGTTCGATTTTGAGCTCCGAAAAGGGCACAGCGAGCTAGCTAGCAGCCCCCGTCGTAGAGCTCTGGGATAGCTTTCCAACGGTATGCTGTGCGCCGCGTAACCCCTTACGGTTCAAAAGTTATGGGCACCGGAGCGACGGAGACCTGGTCACAAGCCCTACGCCCTCGGTTTGCGGGCCCAGCCTCCACGTGAAGAGAAGTTGTCTTGCCCAAGGTGCCGTGGGATTCGATAATAGAAATGTGGTGGGTAAAGTATCTTGGCAACCCTAACCGGAGCAAAAAAAATTTAAAAATGGGGTGCAAAAGGGGGTGCAACACGAGGACTTCCTAGGGGGTCACCCAACCTAGTACTACTCTCGCCCAAGCACGCTTAACTTTGGAGTTCTGATGGGATCCGGTGCAGTAGTGCTGGTATGATCGCACCCGTCATGTTGAGGGCACAATTCCTTTATGTGTTAACGGTTCACAGTCCCAGCCTAGAGATATGGCCCATTCAAAAGGCCCAATGGGCTTAACGACAACCCATCCGCTTCAACAACGCAGCATCCTCGCAAGACGTGATATCGACGCATTGTAGGGTCCTCTAATGTGTCGCGAGTAAGGTTGTCATCCTTTTAACAGCTCACGACGTATGATCCGGGACGGAAAAACAAAGCAAAAGAAGAAAAGTTTCCCGAAACTGATGAAAACGTTCGATTTTGAGCTCCGAAAAGGGTACAGCGAGCTAGCTAGCTGCCCCCGTCGTAGAGCTCTCAGAGAGCTTTCAAACGGTATGCTGTGCGCCTCGTAACTCCTTACGGATCAAAAGTTATGGGCACCGGAGCGACGGAGACCTGGTCACAAGCCCTACGCCCTCGGTTTGCGGGCCCAACCTCCACGTGAAGAGAAGTTGTCTTGCCCAAGGTGCCGTTGGATTCGATAATAGAAATGTGGTGGGTAAAGTATCTTGGCAACGCTAACCGGAGCAAAAAAATTTGAAAAGGGGGGGTGCAACACGAGGACTTCCCAGGGGGTCACCCATCCTAGTACTACTCTCGCCCAAGCACGCTTAACTTTGGAGTTCTGATGGGATCCGGTGCATTAGTGCTGGTATGATTGCACCCGTCATGTTGAGGGCACAATTCCTTTATGTGTTAACGGTTCACAGTCCCAGCCTAGAGATATGGCCCATTCAAAAGGCCCAATGGGCTTAACGACAACCCATCCGCTTCAACAACGCAGCATCCTCGCAAGACGTGATATCGACGCATTGTAGGGTCCTCTAATGTGCCGCGAGTAAGGTTGTCGTCCTTTTAACAGCTCACGACGTACGATCCGGGATGGAAAAACAGAGCAAAAGAAGAAAAGTGGCCCGAAACTGATGAAAACGTTCGATTTTGAGCTCCGAAAAGGGCACGACGAGCTAGCTAGTAGCCCCCGTCGTAGAGCTCTGGGATAGCTTTCCAACGGTATGCTGTGCGCCGCGTAACCCCTTACGGTTCAAAAGTTATGGGCACCGGAGCGACGGAGACCTGGTCACAAGCCCTACGCCCTCGGTTTGCGGGCCCAGCCTCCACGTGAAGAGAAGTTGTCTTGCCCAAGGTGCCGTGGGATTCGATAATAGAAATGTGGTGGGTAAAGTATCTTGGCAATCCTAACCGGAGCAAAAAAAATTAAAAAATGGGGTGCGAAAGGGGGTGCAACACGAGGACTTCCCAGGGGGTCACCCATCCTAGTACTAGTCTCGCCAAAGCACGCTTAACTTCGGAGTTCTGATGGGATCCGGTGCATTAGTGCTGGTATGATCGCACCCGTCATGTTGAGGGCACAATTGCTTTATGTGTTAACGGTTCACAGTCCCAGCCTAGAGATATGGCCCATTCAAAAGGCCCAATGGGCTTAACGACAACCCATCCACTTCAACAACGCAGCATCCTCGCAAGACGTGATATCGACGCATTGTAGGGTCCTCTAATGTGCCGCGAGTAGGGTTGTCATCCTTTTAACAGCTCACGACGTACGATCCGGGACGGAAAAACAGGGCAAAAGAAGAAAAGTGGCCTGAAACTGATGAAAACGTTCGATTTTGAGCTCCGAAAAGGGCACAGCAAGCTAGCTCGTTGCGCACGTCGTAGAGCTCTCAGAGAGCTTTCAAACGGTATGCTGTGCGCCTCGTAACTCCTTACGGATCAAAAGTTATGGGCACCGTAGCGACGGAGACCTGGTCACAAGCCCTACGCCCTCGGTTTGCGGGCCCAGCCTCCACGTGAAGAGAAGTTGTCTTGCCGAAGGTGCCGTGGGATTCGATAATAGAAATGTGGTGGGTAAAGTATCTTGGCAACCCTAACCGGAGCAAAAAAAATTGAAAAGGGGGGTGCAACACGAGGACTTCCCAGGGGGTCACCCATCCTAGTACTACTCTCGCCCAAGCACGCTTAACTTCGGAGTTCTGATGGGATCCGGTGCATTAGTGCTGGTATGATCTTACCCGTCATGTTGAGGGCACAATTCCTTTATGTGTTAACGGTTCACAGTCCCAGCCTAGAGATATGGCCCATTCAAAAGGCCCAATGGGCTTAACGACAACCCATCCGCTTCAATATCGCAGCATCCTCGCAAGACGTGATATCGACGCGTTGTAGGGTCCTCTAATGTGCCGCGAGTAAGGTTGTCAGCCTTTTAACAGCTCACGACGTACGATCCAGGACGGAAAAACAGAGCAAAAGAAGAAAAGTGGCCCGAAACTGATGAAAACATTTGATTTTGAGCTCCGAAAAGGGCATAGCAAGCTAGCTAGCTTCCCCCGTCATATAGCTCTCAGATAGCTTTCAAACGGTATACTGTACGCCTCGTAACTCCTTAGGGATGAAAAGTTATCGATAGTGGAGAAACGGAGAGGTGGTAACAAGCCCTACGCCCTTAGTTTGCGGGCCAAACGTCCACGTGAAGAGAAGTTGTGTTGGCCAAGGTGCCGTGGGATTCGATAATAGAAATGTGGTCGGTAAAGTATCTTGGCAACGCTAAACCGGAGCAAAAAAAATTGAAAAAAGGGGGTGCAACACGAGGACTTCCCAGGGGGTCTCCCATCCTAGTACTACTCTCGCCCAAGCACGCTTAACTTCACAGTTCTGATGGGATCCGGTGCATTAGTGCTGGTATGATCGCACCCGTCATGTTGAGGCCACAATTCCTTTATGTGTTAACGGTTCACAGTCCCAGCCTAGAGATATGGCCCATTCAAACGGCCCAATGGGCTTAACGACAACCCATTCGCTTCAACAACGCAGCATCCTTGCAAGACGTGATATCGACGCATTGTAGGGTCCTCTAATGTGCCGCGAGTAAGGTTGTCGTCCTTTTAACAGCTCACGACGTACGATCCGGGATGGAAAAACAGAGCAAAAGAAGAAAAGTGCCCGAAACTGATGAAAACGTTCGATTTTGAGCTCCGAAAAGGGCGCAGCAAGCTGGCTTGCTGCCCCTGTCGTAGAGCTCTCAGAGAGCTTTCCAACGGTATGTTGTGCGCCTCGTAACTCCTTACGGATCAAAAGTTATGGGCACCGGAGCGACGGAGACCTGGTCTCAAGCCCTATGCCCTCGGTTTGCGGGCCCAGCCTCCACGTGAAGAGAAGTTTTCTTGCCCAAGGTGCCGTGGGATTCGATAATAGAAATGTGGTGGACAAAGTATCTTGGCAACCCTTACCGGAGCAAAAAAAATTGAAAAGGGGGGTGCAACACGAGGACTTCCCAGGGGGTCACCCATCCTAGTATTACTCTCGCCCAAGCACGCTAAACTTCGGAGTTCTGATGGGATCCGGTGCATTAGTGCTGGTATGATCGCACCCGTCATGTTGAGGCCACAATTCCTTTATGTGTTAACGGTTCACAGTCCCAGCCTAGAGATATGGCCCATTCAAAAGGCCCAATGGGCTTAACGACAACCCATCCGCTTCAACAACGCAGCATCCTCGCAAGACGTGATATCGACGCATTGTAGGGTCCTCTAATGTGCCGCGAGTAAGGTTGTCGTCCTTTTAACAGCTCACGACGTACGATCCGGGATGGAAAAACATAGCAAAAGAAGAAAAGTGGCCCGAAACTGATGAAAACGTTCGATTTTGATCTCCGAAAATGGCACGGCGAGCTAGCTATCTGCCCCCGTCGTAGAGCTCTCGGAGAGCTTTCCAACGGTATGCTGTGTGCCGCGTAACTCCTTACGGATCAAAAGTTATGGGCAACGGAGCGACGGAGACCTCGTCACAAGCCCTACGCCCTCGGTTTGCGGGCCCAGCCTCCACGTGAAGAGAAGTTGTCTTGACCAAGGTGCCGTGGGATTCGATAATAGAAATGTGGTGGGTAAAGTATCTTGGCAACGCTAACCGGAGCAAAAAAAATTGAAAAAGGGGGTGGACAACTCCATGGGCTGTAGCTAGGTCTAATGAGACCTTTCTGCTGTAGTTCAGCAATCTCCTTCTTGCATAACTCAAGAAATCTAGGACCCCAGGGGGTCACCCATCCTAGTACTACTCACGCCCAAGAACGCTTAACTTCGGAGTTCTGATGGGATCCGGTGCATTAGTGCTGGTATGATCGCACCCGTCATGTTGAGGGCACAATTCCTTTATGTGTTAACGGTTCACAGTCCCAGCCTAGAGATATGGCCCATTCAAAAGGCCCAATGGGCTTAACGACAACCCATCCGCTTCAACAACGCAGCATCCTCGCAAGACGTCATATCGACGCATTGTAGGGTCCTCTAATGTGCCGCGAGTAAGGTTGTCATCCTTTTAACAGCTCACGACGTACGATCCGGGACGGAAAAACAGAGCAAAAGTAGAAAAGTGGCCCGAAACTGATGAAAACGTTCGATTTTGAGCTCCGAAAAGGGCACAGCGAGCTAGCTCGCTGCCCCTGTCGTAGAGCTCTCAGAGAGCTTTCCAACGGTATGCTGTGCGCCTCGTAACTCCTTACGGATCAAAAGTTATGGGCAACGTAGCGACGGAGACCTGGTCACTAGCCCTACGCCCTCGGTTTGCGGGCCCAGCCTCCACGTGAAGAGAAGTTGTCTTGCCCAAGGTGCCGTGGGATTCGATAATAGAAATGTGGTGGGTAAAGTATCTTGGCAACCCTAACCGGAGCAAAAAAAGTTGAAAAGGGGGGTGCAACACGAGGACTTCCCAGGGGGTCACCCATCCTAGTACTACTCTCGCCCAAGCACGCTTAACTTCGGAGTTCTGATGGGATCCGGTGCATTAGTGCTGGTATGATCGCACCCGTCATGTTGAGGGCACAATTCCTTTATGTGTTAACGGTTCACAGTCCCAGCCTAGAGATATGGCCCATTCAAAAGGCCCAATGGGCTTAACGACAACCCATCCGCTTCAACAACACAGCATCCTCGCAAGACGTGATATCGACGCATTGTAGGGTCCTCTAATTTGCCGCGAGCAAGGTTGTCGTCCTTTTAACAGCTCACGACGTACGATCCGGGACGGAAAAACAGAGGAAAAGAAGAAAAGTTGCCCGAAACTGATGAAAACGTTCGATTTTGAGCTCCGAAAAGGGCACAGCAAGCTAGCTAGCTGCCCCCGTCGTAGAGCTCTCAGAGAGCTTTCCAACGGTATGCTGTGCGCCTCGAAACTCCTTACGGATCAAAATTTATGGGCACCGGAGCGACGGAGACCTGGTCATAAGCCCTACGCCCTCGGTTTGCTGACCCAGCCTCCACGTGAAGAGAAGTTGTCTTGCCCAAGGTGCCGTGGGATTCGATAATAGAAATGTGGTGGGTAAAGTATCTTGGCAACGCTAACCGGAGCAAAAAAAATTGAAAATGGGGGTGCAACACGAGGACTTCCCAGGGGGTCACCCATCCTAGTACTACTCTCGCCCAAGCACGCTTAACTTCGGAGTTCTGGTGGGATCCGGTGCATTAGTGCTGGTATGATCGTACCCGTCATGTTGAGGGCACAATTCCTTTATGTGTTAACGGTTCACAGTCCCAGCCTAGAGATATGGCCCATTCAAAAGGCCCAATGGGCTTAACGACAACCCATCCGCTTCAACAACGCAGCATCCTCGCAAGACGTGATATCGACGCATTGTAGGGTCCTCTAATGTGCCGCGAGTAAGGTTGTCGTCCTTTTAACAGCTCACGACGTACGATCCGGGACGGAAAAACAGAGCAAAAGAAGAAAAGTGGCCTGAAACTGATGAAAACGTTCGATTTTGAGCTCCGAAAAGGGCACGGCGAGCTAGCTAGCTGCCCCCGTCTTAGAGCTCTCGGAGAGCTTTCCGACGGTATGCTGTGCGCCGCGTAACTCCTTACGGATCAAAAGTTATGGGCACCGGAGCGACGGAGACCTGGTCACAAGCCCTACGCCCTCGGTTTGTGGGCCCAGCCTCCACGTGAAGAGAAGTTGTCTTGCCCAAGGTGCCGTGGGATTCGATAATAGAAATGTGGTGGGTAAAGTATCTTGGCAACGCTAACCGGAGCAAAAAAAATTGAAAAGGGGGGTGCAACACGAGGACTTCCCAGGGGGTCACCCATCCTAGTACTACTCTCGCCCAAGCACGCTTAAATTCGGAGTTCTGATGGGATCCGGTGCATTAGTGCTGGTATGATCGCACCCGTCATGTTGAGGGTACAATTCCTTTATGTGTTAACGGTTCACCGTCCCAGCCTAGAGATATGGCCCATTCAAAAGGCCCAATGGGCTTAACGACAACCCATATGCTTCAACAACGCAGCAACCTCGCAAGACGTGATATCGACGCATTGTAGGGTCCTCTAATGTGCCGCGAGTAAGGTTGTCGTCCTTTTAACAGCTCACGACGTACGATACGGGACGGAAAAACAGAGCAAATGAAGAAAAGTGGCCCGAAACTGATGAAAACGTTCGATTTTGAGCTCCGAAAAGGGCACGGCAAGCTAACTAGCTGCCCCCGTCGTAGAGCTCTCGAAGGGCTTTCCAACGGTATGCTGTGCGCCGCGTAACTCCTTACGGATCAAAAGTTATGGGCACCGGAGCGACGGAGACCTGGTCACAAGCCCTACGCCCTCGGTTTGCGGGCCCAGCCTCCACGTGAAGAGAAGTTGTCTTGCCCAAGGTGCCGTGGGATTCGATAATAGAAATGTGGTGGGTAAAGTATCTTGGCAACGCTAACCGGAGCAAAAAAAATTGAAAAGGGGGGTGCAACACGAGGACTTCCCAGGGGGTCACCCATCCTAGTACTACTCTCGCCCAAGCACGCTTAACTTCGGAGTTCTGGTGGGATCTGGTGCATTAGTGCTGGTATGATCGCACCCGTCATGTTGAGGGCACAATTCCTTTATGTGTTAACGGTTCACAGTCCCAGCCTAGAGATATGGCCCATTCAAAAGGCCCAATGGGCTTAACGACATCCCATCCGCTTCAACAACGCAGCATCCTCGCAAGCCGTGATATCGACGCATTGTAGGGTCCTCTAATGTGCTGCGAGTAAGGTTGTCGTCGTTTTAACAGCTCACGACGTACGATCCGGGACGGAAAAACAGAGCAAAAGAAGAAAAGTGGCCCGAAACTGATGAAAATGTTCTATTTTGAGCTCCGAAAAGGGCACGACGAGCTAACTAGATGCCCCCGTCGTAGAGCTCTCGAAGAGCTTTCCAACGGTATGCTGTGCGCCGCGTAACGCCTTACGGATCAAAAGTTATGGACAACGGAGCGACGGAGACCTGGTCACAAGCCCTACGCCCTCGGTTTGCGGGCCCAGCCTCCACGTGAAGAGAAGTTGTCTTGCCCAAGGTGCCGTGGGATTCGATAATAGAAATGTGGTGGGTAAAGTATCTTGGCAACGCTAACCGGAGCAAAAAAAATTGAGAAGGGGGGTGCAACACGAGGACTTCCCAGGGGGTCACCCATCCTAGTACAACTCTCGCCCAAGCACGCTTAACTTCGGAGTTCTGGTGGGATCCGGTGCATTAGTGCTGGTATGATCGCACCCGTCATGTTGAGGGCACAATTCCTTTATGTGTTAACGGTTCACAGTCCCAGCCTAGAGATATGGCCCATTCAAAAGGCCCAATGGGCTTAACGACAACCCATCCGCTTCAACAACGCAGCATCCTCGCAAGACGTGATATCGACGCATTGTAGGGTCCTCTAATGTGCCGCGAGTAAGGTTGTCGTCCTTTTAACAACTCACGACATACGATCCGGGACGGAAAAACAGAGCAAATGAAGAAAAGTGGCTTGAAACTGATCAAAACGTTCAATTTTGAGCTCCGAAAAGGGAAAAGCAAGCTAGCTAGCTGCACCCGTCGTAGAGCTCTCGGAGAGCTTTACAACGGTATGCTGTGCGCCGCGTAACTCCTTACGGATCAAAAGTTATGGGCACCGGAGCGACGGAGACCTGGTCACAAGCCCTACGCCCTCGGTTTGCTGGCCCAGCCTCCACGTGAAGAGAAGTTGTCTTGCCCAAGGTGCCGTGGGATTCGATAATAGAAATGTGGTGGGTAAAGTATCTTGGCAACGCTAACCGGAGCAAAAAAAATTGAAAAGGGGGGTGCAACACGAGGACTTCCCAGGGGGTCACCCATCCTAGTACTACTCTCGCCCAAGCACGCTTAAATTCAAAGTTCTGATGGGATCCGGTGCATTAGTGCTGGTATAATCGCACCCGTCATGTTGAGGGCACAATTCCTTTATGTGTTAACGGTTCACAGTCCCAGCCTAGAGATATGGCCCATTCAAAAGGCCCAATGGGCTTAACGACAACCCATCCGCTTCAACAACGCAGCAACCTCGCAAGACGTGATATCGACGCATTGTAGGGTCCTCTAATGTGCCGCGAGTAAGGTTGTCGTCCTTTTAACAGCTCACGACGTACGATACGGGACGAAAAAACATAGCTAAAGAAGAAAAGTGGCCCGAAACTGATGAAAATGTTCAATTTTGAGCTCCGAAAAGGGCACGGCGAGCTAACTAGCTGCCCCGGTCGTAGAGCTCTCGAAGAGGTTTCCAACGGTATGCTGTGCGCCGCGTAACTCCTTACGGATCAAAAGTTATGGGCACCGGAGCGACGGAGACCTGGCCACAAGCCCTACGCCCTTGGTTTGCAGGCCCAGCCTCCACGTGAAGAGAAGTTGTCTTGCCCAAGGTGCCGTGGGATTCGATAATAGAAATGTGGTGGGTAAAATATCTTGGCAACCCTAACCGGAGCAAAAAAAATTGAAAAAGGGGGTGCAAAAGGGGGTGCAACACGAGGACTTCCCAGGGGGTCACCCATCCTAGTACTACTCTCGCCCAAGCACGCTTAAATTCAAAGTTCTGATGGGATCCGGTGCATTAGTGCTGGTATGATCGCACCCGTCATGTTGAGGGCACAATTCCTTTATGTGTTAACGGTTCACAGTCCCAGCCTAGAGATATGGCCCATTCAAAAGGCCCGATGGGCTTAACGATAACCCATCTGCTTCAACAACGAAGCATCCTCACAAGACGTGATATCGACGCATTGTAGGGTCCTCTAATGTGCCGCGAGTAAGGTTGTCGTCCTTTTAACAGCTCACGACGTACGATCTGGGACGAAAAAACAGAGCAAGAGAAGAAAAGTGGCCCGAAACTGATGAAAACATTCTATTTTGAGCTCCGAAAAGGGCACGGCGAGCTAGCTCGCTGCCCCCGTTGTAGAGCTCTCGGAGAGCTTTCCAACGGTATGCTGTGCGCCGCGTAACTCCGTACGAATCCAATGTTATGGGCACCGGAGCGACGGAGACCTGGTCACAAGCCCTACGCCCTCGGTTTGCGGGCCCAGCCTCCACGTGAAGAGAAGTTGTCTTGCCCAAGGTGCCGTGGGATTCGATAATAGAAATGTGGTGGGTAAAGTATCTTGGCAACGCTAACCGGAGCAAAAAAAATTGAAAAGGGTGGTGCAACACGAGGACTTCCCAGGGGGTCACCCATCCTAGTACTACTCTCGCCCAAGCACGCTTAACTTCGGAGTTCTGGTGGGATTCGGTGCATTAGTGCTGGTATGATCGCACCCGTCATGTTGAGGGCACAATTCCTTTATGTGTTAACGGTTCACAGTCCCAGCCTAGAGATATGGCCCATTCAAAAGGCCCAATGGGCTTAACGACAACCCATCCGCTTCAACAACGCAGCATCCTCGCAAGACGTGATATCGACGCATTGTAGGGTCCTCTAATGTGCCGCGAGTAAGGTTGTCGTCCTTTTAACAGCTCACGACGTACGATCCGGGACGGAAAAACAGAGCAAAAGAAGAAAAGTGGCCCGAAATTGATGAAAACGTTCGATTTTGAGCTCCAAAAAGGGCACGGCGAGATAGCTCGCTGCCCCCATCGTAGAGCTCTCGGAGAGCTTTCCAACGGTATGCTATGCGCCGCGTAACTCCGTACGGATCCAAAGTTATGGGCACCGGAGCGACGGAGACCTGGTCACAAGCCCTACGCCCTCGGTTTGCGGGCCCAGCCTGCACGTGAAGAGAAGTTGTCTTGCCCAAGGTGCCGTGGGATTCGATAATAGAAATGTGGTGGGTAAAGTAACTTGGCAACGCAAACCGGAGCAAAAAAAATTGAAATGGGGGGTGCAACACGAGGACTTCCTAAGGGGTCACCCATCCTAGTACTACTCTAGCCCAAGCACGCTTAACTTCGGAGTTCTTGTGGGATCCGGTGCATTAGTGCTGGTATGATCGCACCCGTCACGTTGAGGGCACAATTCCTTTATGTGTTAACGGTTCACAGTCCCAGCCTAGAGATATGGCCCATTCAAAAGGCCCAATGGGCTTAACGACAAACCATCCGCTTCAACAACGCGGCATCCTCGCAAGACGTGATATCGACGCATTGTAGGGTCCTCTAATGTGCCGCGAGTAAGGTTGTCGTCCTTTTTACAGCTCACGACGTACGATCCGGGACGGAAAAACAGAGCAAAAGAAGAAAAGTGGCCCGAAACTGATGAAAACGTTCGATTTTGAGCACCGAAAAGGGCACGGCCAGCTAGCTCGCTGCCCCCGTCGTAGAGCTCTCGGAGAGCTTTCCAACGGTATGCTGTGCGCCGCGTAACTCCGTACGGATCCAAAGTTATGGGCACCGGAGCGACGGAGACCTGGTCACAAGCCCTACGCCCTCGGTTTGCGGGCCCAGCCTCCACGTGAAGAGAAGTTGTCTTGCCCAAGGTGCCGTGGGATTCGATAATAGAAATGTGGTGGGTAAAGTATCTTGGCAACGCTAACCGGAGCAAAAAAAATTGAAAAGGGGGGTGCAACACGAGGACTTCCCAGGGGGTCACCCATCCTAGTACTACTCTCGCCCAAGCACGCTTAACTTCGGAGTTCTGATGGGATCCGGTGCATTAGTGCTGGTATGATCGCACCCGTCATGTTGAGGGCACAATTCCTTTATGTGTTAACGGTTCACAGTCCCAGCCTAGAGATATGGCCCATTCAAAAGGCCCAATGGGCTTAACGACAACCCATCTGCTTCAACAACACAGCAACCTCGCAAGACGTGATATCGACGCATTGTAGGGTCCTCTAATGTGCCGCGAGTAAGGTTGTCGTCCTTTTAACCGCTCACGACGTACGATCCGGGACGGAAAAATAGAGTAAAAGAAGAAAAGTGGCCCGAAACTGATGAAAACATTCAATTTTGAGCTCCGAAAAGGGCACGGCGAGCTAGTTAGCTGCCCCCATCATAGAGCTCTCGGAGAGCTTTCCAACGGTATGTTGTGAGCCGCGTAACTCCGTACGGATCAAAAGTTATGGGCACCGGAGCGACGGAGACCTGGTCACAAGCCCTACGCCCTCGGTTTGCGGGCCCAGCCTCCACGTGAAGAGAAGTTGTCTTGCCCAAGGTGCCGTGGGATTCGATAATAGAAATGTGGTGGGTAAAGTATCTTGGCAAAGCTAACCGGAGCAAAAAAAATTGAAAAGGGTGGTGCAACACGAGGACTTCCCAGGGGGTCACCCATCCTAGTACTACTCTCGCCCAAGCACGCTTAACTTCGGAGTTCTGGTGGGATTCGGTGCATTAGTGCTGGTATGATCGCACCCGTCATGTTGAGGGCACAATTCCTTTATGTGTTAACGGTTCACAGTCCCAGCCTAGAGATATGGCCCATTCAAAAGGCCCAATGGGCTTAACGACAACCCATCCGCTTCAACAACGCAGCATCCTCGCAAGACGTGATATCGACGCATTGTAGGGTCCTCTAATGTGCCGCGAGTAAGGTTGTCGTCCTTTTAACAGCTCACGACGTACGATCCGGGACGGAAAAACAGAGCAAAAGAAGAAAAGTGGCCCGAAATTGATGAAAACGTTCGATTTTGAGCTCCAAAAAGGGCACGGCGAGATAGCTCGCTGCCCCCATCGTAGAGCTCTCGGAGAGCTTTCCAACGGTATGCTATGCGCCGCGTAACTCCGTACGGATCCAAAGTTATGGGCACCGGAGCGACGGAGACCTGGTCACAAGCCCTACGCCCTCGGTTTGCGGGCCCAGCCTCCACGTGAAGAGAAGTTGTCTTGCCCAAGGTGCCGTGGGATTCGATAATAGAAATGTGGTGGGTAAAGTAACTTGGCAACGCAAACCGGAGCAAAAAAATTGAAATGGGGGGTGCAACACGAGGACTTCCTAAGGGGTCACCCATCCTAGTACTACTCTCGCCCAAGCACGCTTAACTTCGGAGTTCTGGTGGGATCCAGTGCATTAGTGCTGGTATGATCGCACCCGTCATGTTGAGGGCACAATTCCTTTATGTGTTAACGGTTCACAGTCCCAGCCTAGAGATATGGCCCATTCAAAAGGCCCAATGGGCTTAACGACAACCCATCCGCTTCAACAACGCGGTATCCTCGCAAGACATGATATCGACGCATTGTAGGGTCCTCTAATGTGCCGCGAGTAAGGTTGTCGTCCTTTTTACAGCTCACGAAGTACGATCCGGGACGGAAAAACAGAGCAAAAGAAGAAAAGTGGCCAGAAACTGATGAAAACGTTCGATTTTGAGCACCGAAAAGGGCACGGCGAGCTAGCTCGCTGCCCCCGTCGTAGAGCTCTCGGAGAGCTTTCCAACGGTATGCTGTGCGCCGCGTAACTCCGTACGGATCCAAAGTTATGGGCACCGGAGCGACGGAGACCTGGTCACAAGCCCTACGCCCTCGGTTTGCGGGCCCAGCCTCCACGTGAAGAGAAGTTGTCTTGCCCAAGGTGCCGTGGGATTCGATAATAGAAATGTGGTGGGTAAAGTATCTTGGCAACGCTAACCGGAGCAAAAAAAATTGAAAAGGGGGGTGCAACACGAGGACTTCCCAGGGGGTCACCCATCCTAGTACTACTCTCGCCCAAGCACGCTTAACTTCGGAGTTCTGATGGGATCCGGTGCATTAGTGCTGGTATGATCGCACCCGTCATGTTGAGGGCACAATTCCTTTATGTGTTAACGGTTCACAGTCCCAGCCTAGAGATATGGCCCATTCAAAAGGCCCAATGGGCTTAACGACAACCCATCCGCTTCAACAACGCAGCATACTCGCAAGACGTGATATCGACGCATTGTAGGGTCCTCTAATGTGCCGCGAGTAAGTTTGTCGTCCTTTTAACAGCTCACGACGTACGATCCGGGACGGAAAAACAGAGCAAAAGAAGAAAAGTGGCCCGAAACTGATGAAAACGTTCGATTTTGAGCACCGAAAAGGGCACGACGAGCTAGCTCGCTGCCCCCGTCGTAGAGCTCTCGGAGAGCTTTCCAACGGTATGCTGTGCGCCGCGTAACTCCTTACGGGTCAAAAGTTATGGGCACCGGAGCGACGGAGACCTGGTCCCAAGCCCTACGCCCTCGGTTTGCGGGCCCAGCCTCCACGTGAAGAGAAGTTGTGTTGCCCAAGGTGCCGTGGGATTCGATAATAGAAATGTGGTGGGTAAAGTATCTTGGCAACCCTAACCGGAGCAAAAAAAATTGAAAAGGGGGGTGCAACACGAGGACTTCCCAGGGGGTCACCTATCCTAGTACTACTCTCGCCCAAGCACGCTTAGCTTCGGAGTTCTGATGGGATCCGGTGCATTAGTGCTGGTATGATCGCACCCGTCATGTTGAGGCCACAATTCCTTTATGTGTTAACGGTTCACAGTCCCAGCCTAGAGATATGGCCCATTCAAAAGGCCCAGTGGGCTTAACGACAACCCATCCGCTTCAACAACGCAGCATCCTCGCAAGACGTGATATCGACGCATTGTAGGGTCCTCTAATGTGCCGCGAGTAAGGTTGTCGTCCTTTTAACAGCACACGACGTACGATTCGGGACGGAAAAATAGAGCAAAAGAAGAAAAGTGGCCCGAAACTAATGAAAACGTTCGATTTTGAGCTCCGAAAAGGGCAAGGCGAGCTAGCTAGCTGCCCCCGTCGTAGAGTTCTCGGAGAGCTTTCCAACGGTATGCTGTGCGCCGCGTAACTTCTTACGGATCAAAAGTTATGGGCACCGGAGCGACGGAGACTTGGTCACAAGCCCTACGCCCTCGGTTTGCGGGCCCAGCCTCCACGTGAAGAGAAGTTGTGTTGCCCAAGGTGCCGTGGGATTCGATAATAGAAATGTGGTGGGTAGAGTATCTTGGCAACCCTAACCGGAGCAAAAAAAAATTGAAAAAGGGGGTGCAAAAGTGGGTGCAACACGAGGACTTCCCAGGGGGTCACCCATCCTAGTACTACTCTCGCCCAAGCACGCTTAACTTCGGAGTTCTGATGGGATCCGGTGCATTAGTGCTGGTATGATCGCACCCGTCATGTTGAGGGCACAATTCCTTTATGTGTTAACGGTTCACTGTCCCAGCCTAGAGATATGGCCCATTCAAAAGGCCCAATGGGCTTAACGACAACCCATCCGCTTCAACAACGCAGCATCCTCGCAAGACATGATATCGACGCATTGTAGGGTCCTCTAATGTGCCGCGAGTAAGGTTGTCGTCCTTTTAACTGCTCATGACGTACGATCCGGGATGGAAAAACAGATCAAAAGAAGAAAAGTGGCCCAAAACTGATGAAAACGTTCGAGTTTGAGCTCCGAAAAGGGCATAGCAAGCTAGCTAGGTGCCCCCGTCGTAGAGCTCTCAGAGAGCTTTCCAACGGTATGCTGTGCGCCTCGTAACTCCTTACGGATCAAAAGTTATGGGCACCGGAGCGACGGAGACCTGGTCACAAGCCCTACGTCCTCGGTTTGCGGGCCCATCCTCCACGTGAAGAGAAGTTGTCTTGCCCAAGGTGCCGAGGGATTCGATAATAGAAATGTGGTGGGTAAAGTATCTTGGCAACCCTAACCGGAGCAAAAAAAATTGAAATGGGGGGTGCAACGCGAGGACTTCCCAGGGGGTCACCTATCCTAGTACTACTCTCGCCCAAGCACGCTTAACTTCGGAGTTCTGATGGGATCCGGTGCATTAGTGCTGGTATGATCGCACCCGTCATGTTGAGGGCACAATTCCTTTATGTGTTAACGGTTCACAGTCCCAGGCTAGAGATATGGCCCATTCAAAAGGCCCAATGGGCTTAACGACAACCCATCCGCTTCAACAACGCAGCATCCTCGCAAGACGTGATATCGACGCATTGTAGGGTCCTCTAATGTGCCGCGAGTAAGGTTGTCGTCCTTTTAACAGCTCACGACGTACGATCCGGGACGGAAAAACAGAGCAAAAGAAGAAAAGTGGCCCGAAACTGATGAAAACGTTTGATTTTGAGCTCCGAAAAGGGCACGGCGAGATAGCTCGCTGCCCCCATCGTAGAGCTCTCAGAGAGCTTTCCAACGGTATGCTATGCGCCGCGTAACTCCGTACGGATCCAAAGTTATGGGCACCGGAGTGACGGAGACCTGGTCACAAGCCCTACGCCCTCGGTTTGCGGGCCCAGCCTCCACGTGAAGAGAAGTTGTCTTGCCCAAGGTGCCGTGGGATTTGATAATAGAAATGTGGTGGGTAAAGTATCTTGGCAACGCAAACCGGAGCAAAAAAAATTGAAATGGGGGGTGCAACACGAGGACTTCCCAAGGGGTCACCCATCCTAGTACTACTCTCGCCCAAGCACGCTTAACTTCGGAGTTCTGGTGGGATCCAGTGCATTAGTGCTGGTATGATCGCACCCGTCATGTTGAGGGCACAATTCCTTTATGTGTTAACGGTTCACAGTCCCAGCCTAGAGATATGGCCCATTCAAAAGGCCCAGTGGGCTTAACGACAACCCATCCGCTTCAACAACGCAGCATCCTCGCAAGACGTGATATCGACGCATTGTAGGGTCCTCTAATGTGCCGCGAGTAAGGTTGTTGTCCTTTTAACAGCTCACGACGTACGATCAGGGACGGAAAAATAGAGCAAAAGAAGAAAAGTGGCCCGAAACTAATGAAAACGTTCGATTTTGAGCTCCGAAAAGGGCAAGGCGAGCTAGCTAGCTGCCCCCGTCGTAGAGTTCTCGGAGAGCTTTCCAACGGTATGCTGTGCGCCGCGTAACTCGTTACGGATCAAAAGTTGTGGGTACCGGAGCGACGGAGACCTGGTCACAAGCCCTACGCCCTCGGTTTGCGGGCCCAGCCTCCACGTGAAGAGAAGTTGTGTTGCCCAAGGTGCCGTGGTATTCGATAATAGAAATGTGGTGGGTAAAGTATCTTGGCAACCCTAACCGGAGCAAAAAAAAATTGAAAAATGTGGTGCAAAAGGGGGTGCAACACGAGGACATCCCAGGGGGTCACCCATCCTAGTAATACTCTCGCCCAAGCACGCTTAACTTCGGAGTTCTGATGGGATCCGGTGCATTAGTGCTGGTATGATCGCACCCGTCATGTTGAGGGTACAATTCCTTTATGTGTTAACGGTTCACAGTCCCAGCCTATAGATATGGCCCATTCAAAAGGCCCAATGGGCTTAACGACAACCCATCCGCTTCAACGACGCAGCATCCTCGCAAGACGTGTTATCGACGCATTGTAGGGTCCTCTAATGAGCCGCGAGTAGGGTAGTCTTCCTTTTAACAGCTCACGACGTACGATCCGGGACGGAAAAACAGAGCAGAAGAAGAAAAGTGACTTGAAACTGATGAAAACGTTCGATTTTGAGCTCCGAAAAGGGCACGGTGAGCTAGATACCTGCCCCCATCGTAGAGCTCTCGGAGAGCTTTCCAATGGTATGCTGTGCGCCGCGTAACTCCTTACGGATCAAAAGTTATGGGCACCGGAGCAACGGAGACCTGGTCACAAGCCCTACGCCCTCGGTTTGCGGGCCCAGCCTCCACGTGAAGAGAAGTTGTCGTGCCCAAGGTGCCGTGGGATTCGATAATAGAAATGTGGTGGGTAAAGTATCTTGGCAACCCTAACCGGAGCAAAAAAAATTGAAAAGGGGGGTGCAACACGAGGACTTCCCAGGGGGTCACCCATCCTAGTACTACTCTCGCCCAAGCACGCTTAACTTCGGAGTTCTGATGGGATCCGGTGCATTAGTGCTGGTATGATCGCACCCGTCATGTTGAGGGCACAATTCCTTTATGTGCTAACGGTTCACAGTCCCAGCCTAGAGATATGGCCCATTCAAAAGGCCCAATGGGCTTAACGACAACCCATCCGCTTCAACAACGCAGCATCCTCGCAAGACGTGATATCGACGCATTGTAGGGTCCTCTAATGTGCCGCGAGTAAGGTTTTCGTCCTTTTAACAGCTCACGACGTACGATCCGGGATGGAAAAACAGAGCAAAAACGTTCGATTTTGAGCTCTGAAAAGGGGACGGCAAGCTAGCTACCTGCCCCCGTCGTAGAGCTCCTAGAGAACTTTCCAACGGTATGCTGTTCGCCGCGTAACTCCTTACGGATCAAAAGTTTTGGGGACCGGAGCGACAGAGACTAGGTCACAGGCTCTACGCCCTCGGTTTGTGGGCCCAACCTCCAGGTGAAGAGAAGTTGTCTTGCCCAAGGTTCCGTGGGATTCGATAATAGAAATGTGGTGGGTAAAGTATCTTGGAAACCCTAACCGGAGCAAAAAAAATTGAAAAGGGGGGTGCAACACGAGGACTTCCCAGGGGGTCTCCTATCCTAGTACTACTCTCGCCCAAGCACGCTTAACTTCGGAGTTCTGATGGGATCCGGTGCATTAGTGCTGGTATGATCGCACCCGTCATGTTGAGGGCACAATTCCTTTATGTGTTAACGGTTCACAGTCCCAGCCTAGAGATATGGCCCATTCAAAAGGCCCAATGGGCTTAACGACAACCCATCCGCTTCAACAACGCAGCATCCTCGCAAGACGTGATATCGATGCATTGTAGGGTCCTCTAATGTGCCGCGAGTAAGGTTGTCGTCCTTTTAATAGCTCACGACGTACGATCCGGGACGGAAAAACAGAGCAAAAGAAGAAAAGTGGCCCGAAACTGATGAAAACGTTCGATTTTGAGCACTGAAAAGGTCATAGCAAGCTTGCTAGCTGCCCCCGTCGTAGAGCTCTCAGAGAGCTTTCCAACGGTATGTTGTGCGCCTCGTAACTCCTTACGGATCAAAAGTTATGGGCACCGGAGCGACGGAGACTTGGTCACAAGCCCTACGCCCTCTGTTTGCGGGCCCAACCTCCACGTGAAGAGAAGTTGTCTTGCCCAAGGTGCCGTGGGATTCGATAATGGAAATGTGGTGGGTAAAGTATCTTGGCAACCCTAACCGGAGCAAAAAAAATTGAAAAGGGGGGTGCAACACGAGGACTTCCCAGGGGGTCACCCATCCTAGTACTACTCTCGCCCAAGCACGCTTAACTTCGGAGTTCTGATGGGATCCGGTGCATTAGTGCTGGTATGATCGCACCCGTCATGTTGAGGGCACAATTCCTTTATGTGCTAACGGTTCACAGTCCCAGCCTAGAGATATGGCCCATTCAAAAGGCCCAATGGGCTTAACGACAACCCATCCGCTTCAACAACGCAGCATCCTCGCAAGACGTGATATCGACGCATTGTAGGGTCCTCTAATGTGGCGCGAGTAAGGTTTTCGTCCTTTTAACAGCTCACGACGTACGATCCGGGATGGAAAAACAGAGCAAAAACGTTCGATTTTGAGCTCTGAAAAGGGGACGGCAAGCTAGCTACCTGCCCCCGTCGTAGAGCTCTCAGAGAACTTTCCAACGGTATGCTGTGCGCCGCGTAACTCCTTACGGATCAAAAGTTATGGGCACCGGAGCGACAGAGACCTGGTCACAAGCCCTACGCCCTCGGTTTGCGGGCACAGCCTCCAGGTGAAGAGAAGTTGTCTTGCCCAAGGTGCCGTGGGATTCGATAATAGAAATGTGGTGGGTAAAGTATCTTGGAAACCCTAACCGGAGCAAAAAAAATTGAAAAGGGGGGTGCAACACGAGGACTTCCCAGGGGGTCCCCTATCCTAGTACTACTCTCGCCCAAGCACGCTTAACTTCGGAGTTCTGATGGGATCCGGTGCATTAGTGCTGGTATGATCGCACCCGTCATGTTGAGGGCACAATTCCTTTATGTGTTAACGGTTCACAGTCCCAGCCTAGAGATATGGCCCATTCAAAAGGCCCAATGGGCTTAACGACAACCCATCCGCTTCAACAACGCAGCATCCTCGCAAGACGTGATATCGATGCATTGTAGGGTCCTCTAATGTGCCGCGAGTAAGGTTGTCGTCCTTTTAAGAGCTCACGACGTACGATCCGGGACGGAAAAACAGAGCAAAAGAAGAAAAGTGGCCCGAAACTGATGAAAACGTTTGATTTTGAGCACTGAAAAGGTCATAGCAAGCTTGCTAGCTGCCCCCGTCGTAGAGCTCTCAGAGAGCTTTCCAACGGTATGTTGTGCGCCTCGTAACTCCTTACGGATCAAAAGTTATGGGCACCGGAGCGACGGAGACTTGGTCACAAGCCCTACGCCCTCTGTTTTCGGGCCCAACCTCCACGTGAAGAGAAGTTGTCTTGCCCAAGGTGCCGTGGGATTCGATAATGGAAATGTGGTGGGTAAAGTATCTTGGCAACCCTAACCGGAGCAAAAAAAATTGAAAAGGGGGGTGCAACACGAGGACTTCCCAGGGGGTCACCCATCCTAGTACTACTCTCGCCCAAACACGCTTAACTTCGGAGTTCTGATGGGATCCGGTGCATTAGTGCTGGTATGATCGCACCCGTCATGTTGAGGGCACAATTCCTTTATGTGTTAACGGTTCACAGTCCCAGCCTAGAGATATGGCCCATTCAAAAGGCCCAATGGGCTTAACGACAACCCATCCGCTTCAACAACGCAGCATCCTCGCAAGACGTGATATTGACGCATTGGAGGGTCCTCTAATGTGCCGCGAGTAAGGTTGTCGTCTTTTTAACAGCTCACGACGTACGATCCGGGACGGAAAAACAGAGCAAAAGAAGAAAAGTGGCCCGAAACTTATTAAAACGTTCGATTTTGAGCTCCGAAAAGGGCACGGCGAGCTAGCTACCTGCCCCCGTCGTAGAGCTCTCAGAGAGCTTTCCAACGGTATGATGTGCGCCGCGTAACTCCTTACGGATCAAAAGTTATGGGCACCGGAGCGACGGAGACCTGGTCACAAACTCTACGCCCTCGGTTTGCAGGCCCAGCCTCCACGTGAAGAGAAGTTGTCTTGCCCAAGGTGCCGTGGGATTCGATAATAGAAATGTGGTGGGTAAAGTATCTTGGCAACGCTAACCGGAGCAAAAACAATTGAAAAGGGGGGTGCAACACGAGGACTTCCCAGGGGGTCACCCATCCTAGTACTACTCTCGCCCAAGCACGCTTAACTTCGGAGTTTTGATGGGATCCGCTGCATTAGTGCTGGTATGATCTCACCCGTCATGTTGAGGGCACAATTCCTTTATGTGTTAACGGTTCACAGTCCCAGCCTAGAGATATGGCCCATTCAAAAGGCCCAATGGGCTTAACGACAACCCATCCGCTTCAACAACGCAGTATCCTCGCAAGACGTGATATCGACGCATTGTAGGGTCCTCTAATGTGCCGCGAGTAAGGTTGTCTTCCTTTTAACAGCTCACGACGTACGATCCGGGACGGAAAAACAGAGCAAAAGAATAAAAGTGGCCCAAAACTGATGAAAAAGTTCGATTTTGAGCTCTGAAAAGGGCACAGCGATCTAGCTAGCTGCCCCCGTCGTAGAGCTCTCAGAGAGCTTTCCAACGGTATGCTGTGCGCCTCGTAACTCCTTACGGATCAAAATTTATGGGCACCGGAGCGACGGAGACCTGGTCACAAGCCCTACGCCCACTGTTTGCGGGCCCAGCCTCCACGTTAAGAGAAGTTGTCTTGCCCAAGGTGCCGTGGGATTCGATAATAGAAATTTGGTGGGTAAAGTATCTTGGCAACCCTAACCGGAGCAAAAAAAATTGAAAATGGGGGTGCAACACGAGGACTTCCTAGGGGGTCACCCATCCTAGTACTACTCTCGCCCAAGCACGCTTAGCTTCGGAGTTCTGATGGGATCCAGTGCATTAGTGCTGGTATGATCGCACCCGTCATGTTGAGGGCACAATTCCTTTATGTGTTAACGGTTCACAGTCCCAGCCTAGAGATATGGCCCATTCAAAAGGCCCAATGGGCTTAACGACAACCCATCCGCTTCAACAACGCAGCATCCTCGCAAGACGTGATATCGACGCATTGTAGGGTCCTCTAATGTGCCGCGAGTAAGGTTTTCGTCCTTTTAATAGCTCACGACGTACAATCCGGTACGGAAAAACAGAGCAAAAGAAGAAAAGTGGTCCGAAACTGATGAAAACGTTCGATTTTGAGCTCCGAAAAGGGCATGGTGAGCTAGCTAGCTGCCCCCATCGTAGAGTTCTCGGAGAGCTTTCCAACGGTATGCTGTGCGCCGCGTAACTCCTTACGGATCAAAAGTTATGGGCACCGGAGCGACGGAGACCTGGTCACGAGCCCTACGCCCTCGGTTTGCGGGACCAGCCTCCACGTGAAGAGAAGTTGTGTTGCCCAAGGTGCCCTGGGATTTGATAATAGAAATGTGGTGGGTAAAGAATCTTGGCAACCCTAACCGGAGCAAAAAAAAAATGAAAAAGGTGGTGCAAAAGGGGGTGCAACATGAGGACTTCCCAGGGGGTCAACCATCCAACTACTACTCTCGCCCAAGCACGCTTAACTTCGGAGTTCTGATGGGATCCGGTGCATTAGTTCTGGTATGATCGCACCCGTCATGTTGAGGGCACAATTCCTTTATGTGTTAACGGTTCACAGTCCCAGCCTAGAGATATGGCCCATTCAAAAGGCCCAATGGGCTTAACGACAACCCATCCGCTTCAACAACGCAGCATCCTCGCAAGACGTGATATCGACGCATTGTAGGGTCCTCTAATGTGCCGCGAGTAAGGTTGTCGTCCTTTTAACAGCTCACGACGTACGATCCGGGACGGAAAAACAGATCAAAAGAAGAAAAGTGGCCCGAAACTGATGAAAACGTTCGATTTTGAACTCCGAAAAGGGGACAGCGTGCTAGCTAGGTTCCCCCGTCGTAGAGCTCTTAAAGAGCTTTTCAACGGTATGCTGTGCGCCTCGTAACTCCTTACGGATCAAAAGTTATGGGCACCGGAGCGACGGAGACCTGGTCACAAGCCCTACGCCCTCGGTTTGCTGGCCCAGCCTCCACGTGAAGAGAAGTTGTCTTGCCCAAGGTGCCATGGGATTCGATAATAGAAATGTGGTGGGTAAAGTATCTTGGCAGCCCTAACCGGAGCAAAAGAAATTGAAAAGGGGGGTGCAACACGAGGACTTCCCAGGGGGTCACCCATCCTAGTACTACTCTCGCCCAAGCACGCTTAACTTCGGAGTTCTGATGGGATCCGGTGCATTAGTGCTGGTATGATCGCACCCGTCATGTTGAGGGTACAATTCCTTTATGTTTTAACGGTTCACAGTCCCAGCCTAGAGATATGGCCCATTCAAAAGGCCCAATGGGCTTAACGACAACCCATCCGCTTCAACAACGCAGCATCCTCGCAAGACGTGATATCGACGCATTGTAGGGTCCTCTAATGAGCCGCGAGTAAGGTTGTCGTCCTTTTAACAGCTCACGACGTACGATCCGGGACGGAAAAACAGTGCAGAAGAAGAAAAGTGGCCTGAAATTGATGAAAACGTTCGATTTTGAGCTCCGAAAAGGGCACGGCGAGCTAGCTACCTGCCCCCGTCGTAGAGCTCTCGGAGAGCTTTCCAACGGTATGCTGTGCGCCGCGTAACTCCTTACGGATCAAAAGTTATGGGCACCGGAGCGACGGAGACCTGGTCACAAGCCCTACGCCCTCGGTTTGCGGGCCCAGCCTCCACGTGAAGAGAAGTTGTCTTGCCCAAGGTGCCGTGGGATTCGATAATAGAAATGTGGTGGGTAAAGTATCTTGGCAACCCTAACCGGAGCAAAAAAAATTGAAAAGGGGGGTGCAACACGAGGACTTCCCAGGGGTTCACCCATCCTGGTACTACTCGAGCCCAAGCACGCTTAACTTTGGAGTTCTAATGGGATCTGGTGCATTAGTGCTGGTATGATCGCACCTGTCATGTTGAGGGCACAATTCCTTTATATGTTAACGGTTCACAGTCCCAGCCTAGAGATATGGCCCATTCAAAAGGCCCAATGGGCTTAACGACAACCCATCCGCTTCAACAACGCAACATCCTCGCAAGACGTGATATCGACGCATTGTAGGGTCCTCTAATGTGCCGCGAGTAAGGTTGTTGTCCTTTTAACAGCTCACGACGTACGATCCGGGACGGAAAAACAGAGCAGAAGAAGAAAAGTCGACCGAAATTGATGAAAACGTTCGATTTTGATCTACGAAAAGGGCACGGCGAGCTAGATACCTGCCCCCGTCGTAGAGCTCTCGGAGGGCTTTCGAATGGTATGCTGTGCGCTGCGTAACTCCTTACGGATCAAAATTTATTGGCACCAGAGCGACGGAGACCTGGTCACAAGCCCTACGCCCTCGGTTTGCGGGCCCAGCCTCCACGTGAAGAGAAGTTGTCTTGCCCAAGGTGCCGTGGGATTAGATAATAGAAATGTGGGGGGTAAAGTATCTTGTCAACACTAACCGGAGCAAAAAAAATGGGTCACCCATCCTAGTACTACTCTCGCCCAAGCACGCTTAGCTTCGGAGTTCTCATGGGAGCCGGTGCATTAGTGCTGGTATGATCGCACCCGTCATGTTGAGGGGACAATTCCTTTATGTGTTAACGGTTCACAGTCCCAACCAAGAGATATGGCCCATTCAAAAGTCCCAATGGGCTTAACGACAACCCATCTGCTTCAACAACGCAGTATCCTCGCAAGACGTGATATCGACGCATTGTAGGGTCCTCTAATGTGCCACGAGTAAGGTTGTCGTCCTTTTAACAGCTCACGACGTACGATCTGGGACGAAAAAACAGTGCAAAAGAAGAAAAGTGGCCTAAAACTGATGAAAACGTTCGATTTTGATCTGCAAAAAGGGCACAGCGAGCTAGCTCGCTCCCCCCGTCGTAGAGCTCTCAGAGAGCTTTCCAAGGGTATGCTATGCGCCTCGTAACTCCTTACGGATCAAAAGTTATGGGCACCGTAGTGACGGAGACCTGGTCACAAGCCCTACGCCCTCGGTTTGCGGGCCCAGCCTCCACGTGAAGAGAAGTTGTCTTGCCCAAGGTTCTGTGGGATTGGGTAATAGAAATGTGGTGGGTAAAGTATCTTGGCAACCCTAACCGGAGCAAAAAAAAATTGAAAAGGGGGGTGCAACACGAGGAGTTCCCAGGGGGTCACGCAACCTGGTACTACGCTCGCCCAAGCACGCTTAACTTCGGAGTTCTGATTGGATCCGGTGCATTAGTGCTGGTATGATCGCACCCGTCATGTTGAGGGCACAATTCCTTTATGTGTTAACGGTTCACAGTCCCAACCTAGAGATATGGCCCATTCAAAAGGCCCAATGGGCTTAACGACAACCCATCCGCTTCAACAACGCAGCATTCTTCCAAGACGTGATATCGACGCATTGTAGGGTCCTCTAATGTGCCGCGAGTAAGGTTGTCGTCCTTTTAACAGCTCACGACGTACGATCCGGGATGGAAAAACAGAGCAAATGAAGAAAAGTGGCCCGAAACTGATGAAAACGTTCGATTTTGAGCTCCGAAAAGGGCAAAGCGAGCTAGCTAGCTGCCCCCGTCGTAGTGCTGTCAGGGAGCTTTCCAACGGTATGCTGTGCGCCTCGTAACTCCTTACGGATCAAAAGTTATGGGTACCGGAGCGACGGAGACCTGGTCACAAGCCCTACGCCCTCGGTTTGCGGGCTCAGCCTCCACGTGAAGAGAAGTTGTCTTGCCCAAGGTGCAGTGGGATTCGATAATAGAAATATGGCGGGTAAAGTATATTGGCAACCCTAACCGGAGCCAAAAAAATTGAAAAGGGGGGTGCAACACGAGGACTTCCCAGGGGGTCACCCATCCTAGTACTACTCTCGCCCAAGCACGCTTATCTTCGGAGTTCTGATGGGATCCGGTGCATTAGTGCTGGTATGATCGCACCCGTCATGTTGAGGGCACAATTCCTTTATGTGTTAACGGTTCACAGTCCCAGCCTAGAGATATGGCCCATTCAAAAGGCCCAATGGGCTTAACGACAACCCATCCACTTCAACAACGCAGCATCCTTGCAAGACGTGATATCGACGCATTGTAGGGTCCTCTAATGTGCCGCGAGTCAGGTTGTCGTCCTTTTAACAGCTCACGACGTACGATCCGGGACGGAAAAACAGAGCAAAAGTAGAAAAGTGGCCCGAAATTGATGAAAACGTTCGATTTTGAACTTCGAAAAGGGCAAAGCGAGCTAGCTAGCTGCCCCCGTCGTAGTGCTGTCAGGGAGCTTTCCAACGGTATGCTGTGCGCCTCGTAACTCCTTACGGATCAAAAGTTATGGGTACCGGAGCGACGGAAACCTTGTCACAAGCCCTACGCCCTCGGTTTGCGGGCCTAGCCTCCACGTAAAGAGAAGTTGTCTTGCCCAAGTTTCCGTGGGATTCGATAATAGAAATGTGGTGGGTAAAGTATCTTGGCAACCCTAACCGGAGCAAAAAAAATTGAAAAGGGGGGTGCAACACGAGGACTTCCCTGGGGGTCACCCATCCTAGTACTACTCTCGCCCAAGCACGCTTAACTTCGGAGTTCTGATGGGATCCGGTGCATTAGTGCTGGTATGATCGCACCCATCATCTTGAGGGCACAATTCCTTTATGTGTTAACGGTTCACAGTCCAAGCCTAGAGATATGGCCCATTCAAAAGTCCCAATGGGCTTAACGACAACCCATCCGATTCAACAACGCAGCATCCTCGCAAGACGTGATATCGACGCATTGTAGGGTCCTCTAATGTGCCGCGAGTAAGGTTGTCGTCCTTTTAACAGCTCACGACGTACGATCCGGGACGAAAAAAGAGAGCAAAAGAAGAAAAGTGGCCCGAAACTGATGAAAATGTTCGATTTTGAGCTCCGAAAAGGGCAAGGCGAGCAAGCTACCTGCGTCCGTCGTAGAGCTCTCGGAGAGCTTTCCAACGGTATGCTGTGCGCCAGGTAAACTCCTTACGGATCAAAAGTTATGGGCACCGGAGCGACGGAGACCTGGTCACAAGCCCTACGCCCTCGGTTTGCGGGCCCAGCCTCCACGTGAAGAGAAGTGGTCTTGCCCAAGGTGTCGTGGGATTCGATAATAGAAATGTGGGGGGCAAAGTATTTTGGCAACCCTAACCGGAGCAAAAAAAAATTGAAAAGAGGGGTGCAACACGAGGACTTCCCAGGGGGTCACCCATCCTAGTACTACTCTTGCCCAAGCACGCTTAACTTCGGAGTTCTGAGGGGGTCCCGGGCATTAGTGCTGGTATGATCGCACCCGTCATGTTGAGGGCACAATTCCTTTATGTGTTAACGGTTCACAGTCCCAGCCTAGAAATATGGCCCATTCAAAAGGCCCAATGGGCTTAACGACAACCCATCCGCTTCAACAACGCAGCATCCTCGCAAGACGTGATATCGACGCATTGTAGGGTCCTCTAATGTGCCGCGAGTAAGGTTGTCGTCCTTTTAACAGCTCACGACGTACGATCCGGGACGAAAAAACATAGCAAAAGAAGAAACGTGGCCCAAAACTGATGAAGACGTTCGATTTTGAGCCCCGAAAAGGGCCCACCGAGCTAGCTCGCTACTCCCGTCGTAGAGCTCTCAGAGAGCTTTCCAACGGTATGCTGTGCGCCTCGTAACTCCTTACGGATCAAAAGTTATGGGCACCGTAGCGACGGAGACCTGGTCACAAGCCCTACGCCCTCGGTTTGCGGGACCAGCCTCCACGTGAAGAGAAGTTTTCTTGCCCAAGGTGCCGTGGGATTCGATAATAGAAATGGGGTGGATAAAGTATCTTGGCAACCCTAACCGGAATAAAAAAAATTAAAAAGGGGGGTGCAACACGAGGACTTCCCAGGGGGTCACCCATCCTAGTACTGGTCTCGCCCAAGCACGCTTAACTTCGGAGTTCTGATGGGATCCAGTGCATTAGTGTAGGTATGATCGCACCCGTCATGTTGAGGGCAAAATTCCTTTATGTGTTAACGGTTCACAGTCCCAGCCTAGAGATATGGCCTATTCAAAAGACCCAATGGGCTTAACGACAACCCATCCACTTCAACAACGCAGCAACCTCGCAAGACGTGATATCGACGCATTGTAGGTTCCTCTAATGTGCCGCGTGTAAGGTTGTCATCCTTTTAACAGCTCACGACGTACGATCCGGGACGAAAAAACAGAGCAAAAGAAGAAAAGTGGCCCAAAACTGATGAAAATTTTCGATTTTGAGCTCCGAAAAGGGCACGGCGAGCTAGCTCGCTGCCCCCGCCGCAGAGCTCTCAGAGCGGTTTCCAACGGGATGCTGTGCTCCTCGTAACTCCTTACGGATCAAAAGTTATGGGCACCGTAGCAACGGAGACCTGGTTAGAAGCCCTACGCCCTCGGTTTGCGGGCCCAGCCTCCACGTGAAGAGAAGTTGTCTTGCCCAAGGTGCCGTGGGATTCGATAATAGAAATGTGGTGGGTAAAGTATCTTGGCAATCCTAACCGGAGCAAAAAAAATTGAAAAGGGGGGTGCAACACGAGGACTTCCCAGGGGGTCACCCATCCTAGTACTACTCTCGCCCAAGCACGCTTAACTTCGGAGTTCTGATGGGATCCGGTGCATTATTGCTGGTATGGTCGCACCCGTCATGTTGAGGGCACAATTTCCTTTATGTGTTAACGGTTCACAGTCCCAAATTAGAGATATGGCCCATTCAAAAGGCCCAATGGGCTTAACGACAACCCATCCGCTTCAACAACGTAGCATCCTCGCAAGACGTGATATCGACGCATTGTAGGGCACTATAATGTCCAGCGAGTAAGGTTGTCGTCCTTTTAAGAGCTCACGACGTACGATCTGGGACGGAAAAATAGAGCAAAAGAAGAAAAGTGGCCCGAAACTAATGAAAACGTTCGATTTTGAGCTCCGAAAAGGGCACAGAAAGCTAGCTCGATGCCCCCGTCGTAGAGCTCTCAGAGAGCTTTCCAACGGTATGCTGTGCGCCTCGTAACTCCTTACGGATCAAAAGTTATGGGCACCGTAGCGACATAGACCTGGTCACAAGACCTACGCCCTCGGTTTACGGGCCCAGCCTCCACGTGAAGAGAAGTTTTCTTGCCCAAGGTGCCGTGGGATTCGATAATAGAAATGTGGGGGGTAAAGTATCTTGGCAACCCTAACCGGAGCGAAAAAAATTGAAAAGGGGGGTGCAACACGAGGACTTCCCAGGGGGTCACCTATCCTAGTACTACTCTCGCCCAAGCACGCTTAACTTCGGAGTTCTGATGGGATCCGGTGCATTAGTGCAGGTATGATCGCACCCGTCATGTTGAGGGCACAATTCCTTTATGTGTTAACGGTTCACAGTCCCAGCCTAGAGATATGGCCCATTCAAAAGGCCCAATGGGCTTAACGACAACCCATCCGCTTCAACAACGCAGCATCCTCGCAAGATGTGATATCGACGCATTGTAGGGTCCTCTAATGTGCCGCAAGTAAGGTTGTCGTCCTTTTAACAGCTCACGACGTACGATCCGGGACGGAAAAACAGAGCAAAAGAAGAAAAGTGGCCCAAAACTGATGAAAACGTTCGATTTTGAGCTCCGAAAAGGGCACGGCGAGCTAGCTCGCTGCCCCCGTCGTAGAGCTCTCAGAGAGCTTTCCAACGGTATGCTGTGCTCCTCGTAACTCCTTACGGATCAAAAGTTATGGGCACCGTAGCGACGGAGACCTGGTCACAAGCCCTACGCCCTCGGTTTGCGGGCCCAGCCTCCACGTGAAGAGAAGTTGTCTTGCCCAAGGTGCCATGGGATTCAATAATAGAAATGTGGTGGGTAAAGTATCTTGGCAACCCTAACCGGAGCAAAAAAAATTGAAAAGGGGGGTGCAACACGAGGACTTCCCAGGGGGTCACCCATCCTAGTACTACTCTCGCCCAAGCACGCTTAACTTCGGAGTTCTGATGGGATCCGGTGCATTAGTGCTGGTATGATCGCACCCGTCATGTTGAGGGCACAATTCCTTTATGTGTTAACGGTTCACAGTCGCAGCCGAGAGATATGGCCCATTCAAAAGGCCCAATGGGCTTAACGACAACCCATCCGCTTCAATAACGCAGCATCCTCGCAAGACGTGATATCGACGCATTGTAGGGTCCTCTAATGTGCCGCGAGTAAGGTTGTCGTCCTTTTAACAGCTCACGACGTACGATCCGGGACGGAAAAACAGAGCAAAAGAAGAAAAGTAGCCCGAAACTGATGAAAACATTCGATTTTGAGCTCCGAAAAGGGCACGGCGAGCTAGCTACCTGCCCCCGTCGTAGAGCTCTCGGAGAGCTTTCCAACGGTATGCTGTGCGCCTCGTAACTCCTTACGGATCAAAAGTTATGGGCACCGTAGCGACGGAGACCTGGTCACAAGCCCTACGCCCTCGGTTTGCGGGCCCAGCCTCCACGTGAAGAGAAGTTGTCTTGCCCAAGGTGCCGTGGGATTCGATAATAGAAATGTGGTGGGTAAAGTATCTTGGCAACCCTAACCGGAGCGAAAAAAATTGAAAAGGGGGGTGCAACACGAGGACTTCCCACGGGGTCACCCATCCTAGTACAACTCTCGCCCAAGCACGCTTAACTTCGGAGTTCTGATGGGATCCGGTGCATTAGTGCTGGTATGATCGCACCCGTCATGTTGAGGGCACAATTCCTTTATGTGTTAACGGTTCACAGTCCCAGCCTAGAGATATGGCCCATTCAAAAGGCCCAATGGGCTTAACGACAACCCATCATCTTCAACAACGCAACATCCTCGTAAGACGTGATATCGACGCATTGTAGGGTCCTCTAATGTGCCGCGAGTAAGGTTGTCGTCCTTTTAACAGCTCACTACGTGCGATCCGGGATGAAAAAACAGAGCAAAAGAAGAAAAGTAGCTCAAAACTGATGAAAACGTTCGATTTTGAGCTCCGAAAAATGCACGGCGAGCTAGCTACCTGCCCCCGTCGTAGAGCTGTCGGAGTGCTTTCCAACGGTATGCTGTGCGTCGCGTAACTCCTTTCGGATCAAAAGTTATGGGCACCGGAGCGATGGAGGCCTGGTCATAAGCCCTACGCCCTCGGTTTGCGGGCCCAGCCTCCTCGTGAAGTGAAGTTGTCTTGCCCAAGGTGCCGTGGGATTCGATAATCGAAATGTGGTGGGTAAAGTATCTTGGCAACCCTAACCGGAGCAAAAAATATTGAAAATGGTGGTGCAACACGAGGACTTCCCAGGGGGTCACCCATCCTAGTACTACTCTCGCCCAAGCACGCTTAACTTCGGAGTTCTGATGGGATCCGGTGCATTAGTGCTGGTATGATCGCACCCGTCATGTTGAGGGCACAATTCCTTTATGTGTTAACGGTTCACAGTCCCAGCCGAGAGATATGGCCCATTCAAAAGGCCCAATGGGCTTAACGACAACCCATCCGCTTCAATAACGCAGCATCCTCGCAAGACGTGATATCGACGCATTGTAGGGTCCTCTAATGTGCCGCGAGTAAGGTTGTCGTCCTTTTAACAGCTCACGACGTACGATCCGGGACGGAAAAACAGAGCAAAAGAAGAAAAGTAGCCCGAAACTGATGAAAACATTCGATTTTGAGCTCCGAAAAGGGCACGGCAAGCTAGCTACCTGCCCCCGTCGTAGAGCTCTCGGAGAGCTTTCCAACGGTATGCTGTGCGCCTCGTAACTCCTTACGGATCAAAAGTTATTGGCACCGTAGCGACGGAGACCTAGTCACAAACCCTACGCCCTCGGTTTGCGGGCCCAGCCTCCACGTGAAGAGAAGTTGTCTTGCCCAAGGTGCCGTGGGATTCGATAATAGAAATGTGGTGGGTAAAGTATCTTGGCAACCCTAACCGGAGCAAAAAAAATTGAAAAGGGGGGTGCAACACGAGGACTTCCCAGGGGGTCACCCATCCTAGTACTACTCTCGCCCAAGCACGCTTAACTTCGGAGTTCTGAGGGGATCCGGTGCATTAGTGCTGGTATGATCGCACCCGTCATGTTGAGGGCACAATTCCTTTATGTGTTAACGATTCACAGTCCCAGCCTAGAGATATGGCCCATTCAAAAGGCCCAATGGGCTTAACGACAACCCATCCGCTTCAACAACGCAGCATCCTCGCAAGACGTGATATCGACGCATTGTAGGGTCCTCTAATTTGCCGCGAGTAAGGTTGTCGTCCTTTTAACAGCTCACGATGTACGATCCGGGACGGAAAAACAGAGCAAACGAAGAAAAGTAGCCCGAAACTGATGAAAACATTCGATTTTGAGCTCCGAAAAGGGCACGGCGAGCTAGCTACCTGCCCCCGTCGTAGAGCTCTCGGAGAGCTTTCCAACGGTATGCTGTGCGCCTCGTAAGTCCTTACGGATCAAAAGTTATGGGCACCGTAGCGACGGAGACCTAGTCACAAGCCCTACGCCCTCGGTTTACGGGCCCAGCCTCCACGTGAAGAGAAGTTGTCTTGCCCAAGGTGCCGTGGGATTCGATAATAGAAATGTGGTGGGTAATGTATCTTGGCAACCCTAACCGGAGCAAAAAAAATTGAAAAGGGGGGTGAACACGAGGACTTCCCAGGGGGTCACCCATCCTAGTACTACTCTCGCCCAAGCACGCTTAACTTCGGAGTTCTGATGGGATCCGGTGCATTAGTGCTGGTATGATCGCACCCGTCATGTTGAGGGCACAATTCCTTTATGTGTTAATGGTTCACAGTCCCAGCCTAGAGATATGGCCCATTCAAAAGGCCCAATGGGCTTAACGACAACCCATCCGCTTCAACAACGCAGCATCCTCGCTAGACGTGATATCGACGCATTGTAGGGTCCTCTAATGTGCCGCTAGTAAGGTTGTCGTCCTTTTAACAGCTCCCGACGTACGATCCGGCACGGAAAAACAGAGCAAAAGAAGAAAAGTGGCCCGAAACTGATGAAAACGTTCGATTTTGAGCTCCGAAAAGGGCACAGCGAGCTCGCTCGCTACCCCAGTCGTAGAGCTCTCAGAGTGCTTTCCAACGGTATGCTGTGCGCCTCGTAAGTCCTTACGGATCAAAAGTTATGGGCACCGGAGCGACGGAGACCTGGTCACAAGCCCTACGCCCTCGGTTTGCGGGACCAGCCTCCACGTGAAGAGAAGTTGTCTTGCCCAAGGTGCCGTGGGATTCGATAATAGAAATGTGGTGGGTAAAGTATCTTGGCAACCCTAACCGAAGCAAAAAAAATTGAAAAGGGGGGTGTAACACGAGGACTTCCCAGGGGGTCACCAATCCTAGTACTACTCTCGCCCAAGCACGCTTAACTTCAGAGTTCTGATGGGATCCGGTGCATTAGTGCTGGTATGATCGCACCCGTCACGTTGAGGGCACAATTTCATTATGTGTTAACGGTTCACAGTCCCAGCCTAGAGATATGGCCCATTCAAAAGGCCCAATGGGCTTAACGACAACCCATCCGCTTCAACAACGCAGCATCCTCGCAAGACGTGATATCGACGCATTGTAGTGTCCTCTAATGTGCCGCGAGTAAGGTTGTCGTACTTTTAACAGCTCACGACATACGATCCGGGACGGATAAACAGAGCAAAAGAAGAAAAGTGGCCATAAACTGATGAAAACGTTCGATTTTGAGCTCCGAAAAGTGCAGAGCTAGCTATCTCGCTGCCCCCGTCGTAGAGCACTCAGAGAGCTTTCCAACGGTATGTTGTGCGCCTCGTAACTCCTTACGGATCAAAAGTTATGGGCACCGTAGCGACGGAGACCTGTTCACAAACCCTACGCCCTC
Source organism: Ehretia macrophylla (assembly GCA_037974665.1). Lineage (NCBI taxonomy): Eukaryota > Viridiplantae > Streptophyta > Magnoliopsida > Boraginales > Ehretiaceae > Ehretia > Ehretia macrophylla. Next base: position 24,887,844 of record CM075773.1, on the reverse strand, counting down.
GGTTTGCGGGCCCAGCCTCCACGTGAAGAGAAGTTGTCTTGCCCAAGGTGCCGTGGGATTCGATAATAGAAATGTGGTGGGTAATGTATCTTGGCAACCCTAACCGGAGCAAAAAAAATTGAAAAGGGGGGTGCAACACGAGGACTTCCCAGGGGGTCACCCATCCTAGTACTACTCTCGCCCAAGCACGCTTAACTTCGGAGTTCTGATGGGATCCGGTGCATTAGTGCTGGTATGATCGCACCCGTCATGTTGAGGGCACAATTCCTTTATGTGTTAACGGTTCACAGTCCCAGCCTAGAGATATGGCCCAATCAAAAGGCCCAATGGGCTTAACGACAACCCATCCGCTTCAACAACGCAGCATCCTCGCAAGACGTGATATCGACGCATTGTAGTGTCCTCTAATGTGCCGCGAGTAAGGTTGTCGTCCTTTTAACAGCTCACGACATACGATCCGGGACGGTTAAACAGAGCAAAAGAAGAAAAGTGGCCATAAACTGATGAAAACGTTCGATTTTGAGCTCCGAAAAGTGCAGAGCTAGCTATCTCGCTGCCCCCGTCGTAGAGCACTCAGAGAGCTTTCCAACGGTATGTTGTGCGCCTCGTAACTCCTTACGGATGAAAAAGTTATGGGCACCGTAGCGACGGAGACCTGTTCACAAACCCTACGCCCTCGGTTTGCGGGCCCAGCCTCCACATGAAGAGAAGTTGTCTTGCCCAAGGTGCCGTGGGATTCGATAATAGAAATGTGGTGGATAAAGTATCTTGGCAACCCTAACCGGAGCAAAAAAAATTGAAAATGGGGTGCAACACGAGGACTTCCCAAGGGGTCACCCATCCTAGTACTACTCTCGCCCAAGCACGCTTAACTTCGGAGTTCTGATGGGATCCGGTGCATTAGTGCTGGTATGATCGCACCCGTCATGTTGAGGGCACAATTCCTTTATGTGTTAACGGTTCACAGTCCCAGCCTAGAGATATGGCCCATTCAAAAGGCCCAATGGGCTTAACGACAACCCATCCGCTTCAACAACGCAGCATCCTCGCAAGACGTGATATCGACGCATTGTAGGGTCCTCTAATGTGCCGCGAGTAAGGTTGTCGTCCTTTTAACAGCTCACGACGTACGATCCGGGACGGAAAAACATAGAAAAAGTAGAAAAGTGGCCCGAAACTGATGAAAACGTTGGATTTTGAGCTCCGAAAAGGGTACGGCGAGCTAGCTACCTACCCCCGTCGTAGAGCTCTCGGAGAGCTTTCCAACGGTTTGCTGTGCGCCGCGTAACTCCTTATGGATCAAAAGTTATGGTCACCAGAGCGACGGAGACCTGGTCACAAGCCCTACGCCCTCGGTTTGCGGGCCCAGCCTCCACGTGAAGAGAAGTTGTCTTGCCCAAGGTGCCGTGGGATTCGATAATAGAAATATGGTGGGTAAAGTATCTTGGCAACCCTAACCGGAGCAAATAAAATTGAAAAGGGGGGTGCAACACGAGGACTTCCCAGGGGGTCACCCATCCTAGTACTTCTCTCGCCCAAGCATGCTTAACTTCGGAGTTCTGATGGGATCCGGTGTATTAGTGCTGGTATGATCGCACCCGTCATGTTGAGGGCACAATTCCTTTATGTGTTAACGGTTCACAGTCCCAGCCTAGAGATATGGCCCATTCAAAAGGCCCAATGTGCTTAACGACAACCCATCCGCTTCAACAACGCAGCATCCTCGCAAGACGTGATATCGACGCATTGTAGGGTCCTCTAATGTGCCGCGAGTAAGGTTGTCGTCCTTTTAACAGCTCACGACGTACGATCCGGGACGGAAAAACATAGAAAAAGTAGAAAAGTGGCCCGAAACTGATGAAAACGTTGGATTTTGAGCTCCGAAAAGGGTACGGCGAGCTAGCTACCTACCCCCGTCGTAGAGCTCTCGGAGAGCTTTCCAACGGTATGCTGTGCGCCTCGTAACTCCTTACGGATCAAAAGTTATGGGCACCGGAGCGATGGAGACCTGGTCACAAGCCCTACGCCCTCGGTTTGCGGGGCCAGCCTCCACATGAAGAGAAATTGTCTTGCCCAAGGTGCCGTGGGATTCGATAATAGAAATGTGGTGGGTAATGTATCTTGGCAACCCTAACCGGAGCAAAAAAAATTGAAAAGGGGGTGCAACACGAGGACTTCCCAGGGGGTCACCCATCGTAGTACTACTCTCGCCCAAGCACGCTTAACCTCGGAGTTCCGATGGGATCCGGTGCATTAGTGCTGGTATGATCGCACCCGTCAGGTTGAGGGCACAATTCCTTTATTTGTTAACGGTTCACAGTCCAAGCCTAGAGATATGGCCCATTCAAAAGGCCCAATGGGCTTAACGACAACCCATCCGCTTCAACAACGCAGCATCCTCGCAAGACGTGATATCGACGCATTGTAGGGTCCTCTAATGTGCCGCGAGTAAGGTTGTCGTCCTTTTAACAACTCACGACGTACGATCCGGGACGGAAAAACAGAGCAAAAGAAGAAAAGTGGCCCGTAACTGATGAAAACGTTCAATTTTGAGCTCCGAAAAGGGCACGGCGAGCTAGCTACCTGCACCCGTCGTAGAGCTCTCGGAGTGCTTTCCAACGGTATGCTGTGCGCCGTGTAACGCCTTACGGATCAAAAGTTATGGGCACCGGAGCGACGGAGACCTGGTCACAAGCCCTACGCCCTCGGTTTGCGGGCCCAGCCTCCACGTGAAGAGAAGTTGTCTTGCCCAAGGTGCCGTGGGATTCGATAATAGAAATGTGGTGGGTAAAGTATCTTGGCAACCCTAACCAGAGCAAAAAAAATTGAAAAGGGGGGTGCAACACGAGGACTTCCTAGGGGGTCACCGATCCTAGTACTACTCTCGCCCAAGCACGCTTAACTTCGGAGTTCTGATGGGATCCGGTGCATTAGTGCTGGTATGATCGCACCCGTCATGTTGAGGGCACAATTCCTTTATGTGTTAACGGTTCACAGTCCCAGCCTAGAGATATGGCCCATTCAAAAGGCCCAATGGGCTTAACAAAAACCCATCCGCTTCAACAACGCAGCATCCTCGCAAGACGTGATATCGACGCATTGTAGGGTCCTCTAATGTGCCGCGAGTAAGGTTGTCGTCCTTTTAACAGCTCAAGACGTACGATCCGGGACGGAAATACAGAGCAAAAGAAGAAAAGTAGCCCGAAACTGATGAAAACGTTCGATTTTGAGCTCCGAAAAGGGCACGGCGAGCTAGCTCGCTGCCCCCGTCGTAGAGCTCTCGGAGAGCTTTCCAACGGTATCCTGTGCGCCTCGTAACTCCTTACGGATCAAAAGTTATGGGCACCGTAGCGACGGAGACCTGGTCAGAAGCCCTACGCCCTCGGTTTACGAGCCCAGCCACCACGTGAAGAGAAGTTGTCTTGCCCAAGGTGCCGTGGGATTCGATAATAGAAATGTGGTGGGTAAAGTATCTTGGCAACCCTAACCAGAGAAACAAAAATTAAAAAGGGGGGTGCAACACGAGGACTTCCCAGGGGGTCACCCATCCTAGTACTACTCTCGCCCATTGACGCTTAACTTCGGAGTTCTGATGGGATCCGGTGCATTAGTGCTGGTATGATCGCACCCATCATGTTGAGGGCACAATTCCTTTATGTGTTAACGGTTCACAGTCCCAGCCTAGAGATATGGCCCATTCAAAAGGCCCAATGGGCCCCATCCGCTTCAACAACGCAGCATCATCGCAAGACGTGATATCGACGCATTGGAGGGTCCGCTAATGTACCACGATTAAGGTTGTCGTCCTTTTAACAGCTCACGACGTACGATCCTGGCCGGAAAAACAGAGCAAAAGAAGAAAAGTGGCCCGAAACTGATGAAAACGTTCGATTTTGAGCTCCGAAAAGGGCACAGCGAGGTAGCTCGCTGCCCCCGTCGTAGAGCTCTCATAGAGCTTTCCAACGGTATGCTGTGCGCCTCGTAACTCCTTACGGATCAAAAGTTATGGGCACCGTAGCGACGGAGACCTGGTCACAAGCCCTACGCCCTCAGTTTGCGGGCCCAGCCTCCACGTGAAGAGAAGTTGTGTTGCCCAAGGTGCCGTGGGATTCGATAATTGAAATGTGGTGGGTAAAGTATCTTGGCAACCCTAACCGGAGCAAAAAAAATTGAAAAGGGGGGTGCAACACGAGGACTTCCCAGGGGGTCACCCATCCTAGTACTACTCTCGCCCAAGCACGCTTAACTTCGGAGTTCTGAGGGGATCCGGTGCATTAGTGCTGGTATGATCGCACCCGTCATGTTGAGGGCACAATTCCTTTATGTGTTAACGATTCACAGTCCCAGCCTAGAGATATGGTCCATTCAAAAGGCCCAATGGGCTTAACGACAACCCATCCGCTTCAACAACGCAGCATCCTCGCAAGACGTGATATCGACGCATTGTAGGGTCCTCTAATTTGCCGCGAGTAAGGTTGTCGTCCTTTTAACAGCTCACGATGTACGATCCGGGACGGAAAAACAGAGCAAACGAAGAAAAGTAGCCCGAAACTGATGAAAACGTTCGATTTTGAGCTTCGAGAAGGGCACGGCGAGCTAGCTACCTGCCCCCGTCGTAGAGCTCTCGGAGAGCTTTCCAACGGTATGCTGTGCGTCGCGTAACTCCTTACGGATCAAAAGTTATGGGCACCGAAGCGACGGAAACCTGGTCACAAGCCCTACGCCCTCGGTTTGCGGGCCCAGCCTCCACGTGAAGAGAAGTTGTCTTGCCCAAGGTGCCGTGGGATTCGATAATAGAAATGTGGTGGGTAAATTATATTGGCAACCCTAACCGGAGCAAAAAAAATTGAAAAGGGGAGTGCAACACGAGAACTTCCCAGGGGGTCACCCATCCTAGTACTACTCTCGCCCAAGCACGCTTAACTTCGGAGTTCTGATGGGATCCGGTGCATTAGTGCTTGTATGATTGCACCCGTCATGTTGAGGGCACAATTCCTTTATGTGTTAACGGTTCACAGTCCCAGCCTAGAGATATGGCCCATTGCAAAGGCCCAATTGGCTTAACGACAACCCAACCGCTTCAACAACGCAGCATCCTCGCAAGACGTGATATCGACGCATTGTAGGGTCCTATAATGTGCTGCGAGTAAGGTCGTCGTCCTTTTAACAGCTCACGACGTACGATCCGGGACGGAAAAATAGAGCAAAAGAAGAAAAGTAGCCCGAAACTTATGAAATTGTTCGATTTTGAGCTCCGAAAAGGGCACGGCGAGCTAGCTACCTGCCCCCGTCGTAGAGCTCTCGGAGACCTTTCCAACGGTATGCTGTGCGCCTCGTAACTCCTTACGGATCAAAAGTTATGGGCACCGTAGCGACGGAGACCTGGTCACAAGCCCTACGGCCTCGGTTTACGGGCCCAGCCTCCACGTGAAGAGAAGTTTTCTTGCCCAAGGTGCCGTGGGATTCGATAATAGAAATGTGGTGGGTAAAGTATCTTGGCAACCCTAACCGGAGCAAAAAAAATTGAAAAGGGGGGTGCAACACGAGGACTTCCCAGGGGGTCACCCATCCTAGTACTACTCTCGCCCAAGCACGCTTAACTTCGGAGTTCTGATGCTATCCGGTGCATTAGTGCTGGTATGATCGCACCCGTCATGTTGAGGGCACAATTCCTTTATGTGTTAACGGTTCACAGTCCCAGCCTAGAGATATGGCCCATTCAAAAGGCCCAATGGGCTTAACGACAACCCATCCGCTTCAACAACGCAGCATCCTCGCAAGACGTGATAGCGACGCATTGTAGGGTCCTCTAATGTGCCGCGAGTAAGGTTGTCGTCCTTTTAACAGCTCACGACGTACGATCCGGGACGGAAAAACAGAGCAAAAGAAGAAAAGTGGCCCGAAACTGATGAAAACGTTCGATTTTGAGCTCTGAAAAGGGCACGGCGAGGTAGCTCGCTGCCCCCGTCGTAGAGCTCTCATAGAGCTTTCCAACGGTATGCTGTGCGGCTCGTAACTCCTTACGGATCAAAAGTTATGGGCACCGTAGCGACGGAGACCTGGTTACAAGCCCTACGCCCTCGGTTTGCGGGCCCAGCCTCCACGTGAAGAGGAGTTGTCTTGCCCAAGGTGCCATGGGATTCGATAATAGAAATGTGGTGGGTAAAGTATCTTGGCAACCCTAACCGGAGCAAAAAAAATTGAAAAGGGGGGTGCAACACGAGGACTTCCCAGGGGGTCACCCATCCTAGTACTACTCTAGCCCAAGAACGCTTAACTTCGGAGTTCTGATGGGATCCGGTGCATTAGTGCTGGTATGATCGCACCCATCATGTTGAGGGCACAATTCCTTTATGTGTTAACGGTTCACAGTCCCAGCCTAGAGATATGGCCCATTCAAAAGGCCCAATGGGCCCCATCCGCTTCAACAACGCAGCATCATCGCAAGACGTGATATCGACGCATTGTAGGGTCCGCTAATGTACCGCGAGTAAGGTTGTCGTCCTTTTAACAGCTCACGACGTACGATCCGGGCCGGAAAAACAGAGTAAAATAAGAAAAGTGGCCCGAAACTGATGAAAACGTTCGATTTTGAGCTCCGAAAAGGGCACAGCGAGCTAGCTCGCTGCCCCCGTCGTAGAGCTCTCATAGAGCTTTCCAACGGTATGCTGTGCGCCTCGTAACTCCTTACGGATCAAAAGTTATGGGCACCGTAGCGACGGAGACCTGGTCACAAGCCCTACGCCCTCGGTTTGCGGGCCCAGCCTCCACGTGAAGAGAAGTTGTGTTGCCCAAGGTGCCGTGGGATTCGATAATAGAAATGTGGTGGGTAAAGTATCTTGGCAACCCTAACCGGAGCAAAAAAAATTGAAAAGGGGGGTGCAACACGAGGACTTCCCAGGGGGTCACCCATCCTAGTACTACTCTCGCCCAAGCACGCTTAACTTCGGAGTTCTGATGGGATCCGGTGCATTAGTGCTGGTATGATCGCACCCGTCATGTTGAGGGCACAATTCCTTTATGTGTTAACGGTTCACAGTCCCAGCCTAGAGATATGGCCCATTCAAAAGGCCCAATGGGCTTAACGACAACCCATCCGCTTCAACAACGCAGCATCCTCGCAAGACGTGATATCGACGCATTGTAAGGTCCTCTAATGTGCCGCGAGTAAGGTTGTCGTCCTTTTAACAGCTCACGACGTACGATCCGGGACGGAAAAACAGAGCAAATGAAGAAAAGTAGCCCGAAACTGATGAAAACGTTCGATTTTGAGCTCCGAAAAGGGCACGGCGAGGTAGCTCGCTGCCCCCGTCGTAGAGCTCTCATAGAGCTTTCCAACGGTATGCTGTGCGCCTCTTAACTCCTTACGGATCAAAAGTTATGGGCACCGTAGCGACGGAGACCTGGTCACAAGCCCTACGCCCTCGGTTTGCGGGCCCAGCCTCCACGTGAAGAGGAGTTGTCTTGCCCAAGGTGCCGTGGGATTCGATAATAGAAATGTGGTGGGTAAAGTATCTTGGCAACCCTAACCGGAGCAAAAAAATTTGAAAAGGGGGGTGCAACACGAGGACTTCCCAGGGGGTCACCCATCCTAGTACTACTCTCGCCCAAGCACGCTTAACTTCGGAGTTCTGATGGGATCCGGTGCATTAGTGCTGGTATGATCGCACCCGTCATGTTGAGGGCACAATTCCTTTATGTGTTAACGGTTCACAGTCCTAGCCTAGAGATATGGCCCATTCAAAAGGCCCAATGGGCTTAACGACAACCCATCCGCTTCAACAACGCAGCATCCTCGCAAGACGTGATATCGACGCATTGTAGGGTCCTCTAATGTGCCGCGAGTAAGGTTGTCGTCCTTTTAACAGCTCACGACGTACGATCCGGGACGAAAAAACAGAGCAAATGAAGAAAAGTAGCCCGAAACAGATGAAAACGTTCGATTTTGAGCTTCGAAAAGGGCACGACGAGCTAGCTACCTACCCCCGTCGTAGAGCTCTCGGAGAGCTTTCCAACGGTATGCTGTGCGCCTCGTAACTCCTTACGGATCAAAAGTTATGGGCACCGTAGCGACGGAGACCTGGTCACAAGCCCTACGCCCTCGGTTTGCGGGCCCAGCCTCCACGTGAAGAGAAGTTGTCTTGCCCAAGGTGCCGTGGGATTCGATAATAGAAATGTGGTGGGTAAAGTATCTTGGCAACCCTAACTGGAGCAAAAAAAATTGAAAAGGGGGGTGCAACACGAGGACTTCCCAGGGGGTCACCCATCCTAGTACTACTCTAGCCCAAGAAAGCTTAACTTCGGAGTTCTGATGGGATCCGGTGCATTAGTGCTGGTATGATCGCACCCATCATGTTGAGGGCACAATTCCTTTATGTGTTAACGGTTCACAGTCCCAGCCTAGAGATATGGCCCATTCAAAAGGCCCAATTGGCTTAACGACAACCCATCCGCTTCAACAACGCAGCATCCTCGCAAGACGTGATATCGACGCATTGTAGGGTCCTCTAATGTGCCGCGAGTAAGGTTGTCGTCCTTTTAAAAGCTCACGACGTACGATCCGGGACGGAAAAATAGAGCAAAAGAAGAAAAGTAGCCTGAAACTGATGAAATTGTTCGATTTTGAGCACCGAAAAGGGCACGGCGAGCTAGCTACCTGCCACCGTCATAGAGCTCTCGGAGAGTTTTCCAACGGTATGCTGTGCGCCTTGTAACTCCTTACGGATCAAAAGTTATGGGCACCGGAGCGACGGAAACCTGGTCACAAGCCCTACGCCCTCGGTTTGCGGGCCCAGCCTCCACGTGAAGAGAAGTTGTCTTGCCCAAGGTGCCGTGGGATTCGATAATAGAAATGTGGTGGGTAAAGCATATTGGCAACCCTAACCGGAGCAAAAAAAATTGAAAAGGGGAGTGCAACACAAGAACTTCCCAGGGGGTCACCCATCCTAGTACTACTCTCGCCCAAGCACACTTAACTTCGGAGTTCTGATGGGATCCGGTGCATTAGTGCTTGTATGATTGCACCCGTCATGTTGAGGGCACAATTCCTTTATGTGTTAACGGTTCACAGTCCCAGCCTAGAGATATGGCCCATTGCAAAGGCCCAATTGGCTTAACGACAACCCAACCGCTTCAACAACGCAGCATCCTCGCAAGACGTGATATCGACGCATTGTAGGGTCCTCTAATGTGCCGCGAGTAAGGTTGTCGTCCTTTTAACAGCTCACGACGTACGATCCGGGACGGAAAAATAGAGCAAAAGAAGAAAAGTAGCCCGAAACTGATGAAATTGTTCGATTTTGAGCTCCGAAAAGGGCACGGCGAGCTAGCTACCTGCCCCCGTCGTAGAGCTCTCGGAGAGCTTTCCAACGGTATGCTGTGCACCTCGTAACTCCTTACGGATCAAAAGTTATGGGCACCATAGCGACGGAGACCTGGGCACAAGCCCTACGGCCTCGGTTTGTGGGCCCAGCCTCCACGTGAAGAGAAGTTGTCTTGCCCAAGGTGCCGTGGGATTCGATAATAGAAATGTGGTGGGTAAAGTATCTTGGCAACCCTAACCGGAGCAAAAAAAATTGAAAAGGGGGGTGCAACACGTGGACTTCCCAGGGGGTCACCCATCCTAGTACTACTCTCGCCCAAGCACGCTTAACTACAGAGTTCTGAAGCTATCCGGTGCATTAGTGCTGGTATGATCGCACCCGTCATGTTGAGGGCACAATTCCTTTATGTGTTAACGGTTCACAGTCCCAGCCTAGAGATATGGCCCATTCAAAAGGCCCAATGGGCTTAACGACAACCCATCCGCTTCAACAACGCAGCATCCTCGCAAGACGTGATATCGACGCATTGTAGGGTCCTCTAATGTGCCGCGAGTAAGGTTGTCGTCCTTTTAACAGCTCACGACGTACGATCCGGGACGGAAAAACAGAGCAAAAGAAGAAAAGTGGACCAAAACTGATGAAAACGTTCGATTTTGAGCTCCAAAAAGGGCACGGCGAGGTAGCTCGCTGCCCCCGTCGTAGAGCTCTCATAGAGCTTTCCAACGGTATGCTGTGCGCCTCGTAACTCCTTACGGATCAAAAGTTATGGGCACCGTAGCGACGGAGACCTGGTTACAAGCCCTACGCCCTCGGTTTGCGGGCCCAGCCTCCACGTGAAGAGGAGTTGTCTTGCCCAAGGTGCCGTGGGATTCGATAATAGAAATGTGGTGGGTAAAGTATCTTGGCAACCCTAACCGGAGCAAAAAAAATTGAAAAGGGGGGTGCAACACGAGGACTTCCCAGGGGGTCACCCATCCTAGTACTACTCTCGCCCAAGCACGCTTAACTTCGGAGTTCTGATGGGATCCGGTGCATTAGTGCTGGTATGATCGCACCCGTCATGTTGAGGGCACAATTCCTTTATGTGTTAACGGTTCACAGTCCCAGCCTAGAGATATGGCCCATTCAAAAGGCCCAATGGGCTTAACGACAACCCATCCGCTTCAACAACGCAGCATCCTCGCAAGGCGTGATATCGACGCATTGTAGGGTCCTCTAATGTGCCGCGAGTAAGGTTGTCGTCCTTTTAACAGCTCACGACGTACGATCCGGGATGGAAAAACAGAGCAAATGAAGAAAAGTAGCCCGAAACTGATGAAAACGTTCGATTTTGAGCTTCGAAAAGGGCACGGCGAGCTAGCTACCTACCCCCGTCGTAGAGCTCTCGGAGAGCTTTCCAACGGTATGCTGTGCGCCTCGTAACTCCTTACGGATCAAAAGTTATGGGCACCGTAGCGACGGAGACCTGGTCACAAGCCCTACGCCCTCGGTTTGCGGGCCCAGCCTCCACGTGAAGAGAAGTTGTCTTGCCCAAGGTGCCGTGGGATTCGATAATAGAAATTTGGTGGGTAAAGTATCTTGGCAACCCTAACCGGAGCAAAAAAATTGAAATGGGGGGTGCAACACGAGGACTTCCCAGGGGGTCACCCATCCTAGTACTACTCTCGCCTAAGCACGCTTAACTTCGGAGTTCTGATGGGATCCGGTGCATTAGTGCTGGTATGATCGCACCCGTCATGTTGAGGGCACAATTCCTTTATGTGTTAACGGTTCACAGTCCCAGCCTAGAGATATGGCCCATTCAAAAGGCCCAATGGGCTTAACGACAACCCATCCGCTTCAACAACGCAGCATCCTCGCAAGACGTGATATCGACGCATTGTAGGGTCCTCTAATGTGCCGCGAGTAAGGTTGTCGTCCTTTTAACAGCTCACGACGTACGATCCGGGACGGAAAAATAGAGCAAAAGAAGAAAAGTGGCCCGAAACTGATGAAAACGTTCGATTTTGAGCTCCGAAAAGGGCACAATTAAGTAGCTCGCTACCCCTGTCGTAGAGCTCTCAGAGAGCTTTCCAACGGTATGCTGTGCGTCTCGTAACTCCTTACGGATCAAAAGTTATGGGCACCGTAGCGACGGAGACCTGGTCACAAGCCCAACGCCCTCGGTTTGCGGGCCCAGCCTCCACGTGAAGAGAAGTTGTCTTGCCCAAGGTGCCGTGGGATTCGATAATAGAAATGTGGTGGGTAAAGTATCTTGGCAACCCTAACCGGAGCAAAAAAAATTGAAAAGGGAGGTGCAACACGAGAACTTCCCAGGGGGTCACCCATCCTAGTACTACTCTCGCCCAAGCACGCTTAACTTCGGAGTTCTGATGGGATCCGGTGCATTAGTGCTGGTATGATCGCACCCGTCATGTTGAGGGCACAATTCCTTTATGTGTTAACGGTTCACAGTCCCAGCCTAGAGATATGGCCCATTCAAAAGGCCCAATGGACTTAACGACAACCCATCCGCTTCAACAACGCAGCATCCTCGCAAGATGTGATATCGACGCATTGTAGGGTCCTCTAATGTGCCGCGAGTAAGGTTGTCGTCCTTTTAACAGCTCACGACGTACGATTCGGGACGGAAAAACAGAGCAAAAGAAGAAAAGTAGCCCGAAACTGATGAAAACGTTCGATTTTGAGCTCCGAAAATGGTACGGTGAGCTAGCTACCTGCACCCGTCGTAGAGCTCTCGGAGAGCTTTCCAACGGTATGCTGTGCGCCTCGTAACTCCTTACGGATCAAAAGTTATGGGCACCGTAGCGACGGAGACCTGGTCACAAGCCCTACGCCCTCGGTTTGCGGGCCCAGCCTCCACGTGAAGAGAAGTTGTCTTGCCCAAGGTGCCGTGGGATTCGTTAATAGAAATTTGGTGGGTAAAGTATCTTGGCAACCCTAACCGGAGCAAAAAAATTGAAATGGGGGGTGCAACACGAGGACTTCCCAGGGGGTCACCCATCCTAGTACTACTCTCGCCCAAGCACGCTTAACTTCGGAGTTCTGATGGGATCCGGTGCATTAGTGCTGGTATGATCGCACCCGTCATGTTGAGGGCACAATTCCTTTATGTGTTAACGGTTCACAGTCCCAGCCTAGAGATATGGCCCATTCAAAAGGCCCAATGGGCTTAACGACAACCCATCCGCTTCAACAACGCAGCATCCTTGCAAGACGTGATATCGACGCATTGTAGGGTCCTCTAATGTGCCGCGAGTAAGGTTGTCGTCCTTTTAACAGCTCACGACGTACGATCCGGGACGGAAAAATAGAGCAAAAGAAGAAAAGTGGCCCGAAACTGATGAAAACGTTCGATTTTGAGCTCCGAAAAGGGCACAGCGGGCTAGCTCGCTACCCCTGTCGTAGAGCTCTCAGAGAGCTTTCCAACGGTATGCTGTGCGTCTCGTAACTCCTTACGGATCAAAAGTTATGGGCACCGTAGCGACGGAGACCTGGTCACAAGCCCAACGCCCTCGGTTTGTGGGCCCAGCCTCCACGTGAAGAGAAGTTGTCTTGCCCAAGGTGCCGTGGGATTCGATAATAGAAATGTGGTGGGTAAAGTATCTTGGCAACCCTAACCGGAGCAAAAAAAATTGAAAAGGGGGGTGCAACACGAGGACTTCCCAGGGGGTCACCCATCCTACTACTACTCTCGCCCAAGCACGCTTAACTTCGGAGTTCTGATGGGATCCGGTGCATTAGTGCTGGTATGATCGCACCCGTCATGTTGAGGGCACAATTCCTTTATGTGTTAACGGTTCACAGTCCCAGCCTAGAGATATGGCCCATTCAAAAGGCCCAATGGGCTTAACGACAACCCATCCGCTTCAACAACGCAGCATCCTCGCAAGACGTGATATCGACGCATTGTAGGGTCCTCTAATGTGCCGCGAGTAAGGTTGTCGTCCTTTTAACAGCTCACGACGTACGATCCGGGACGGAAAAATAGAGCAAAAGAAGAAAAGTGGCCCGAAACTGATGAAAACGTTCGATTTTGAGCTCCGAAAAGGGCACTGCAAGCTAGCTTGCTGCCCTGGTCATAGAGCTCTCAGAGAGCTTTCCAACGGTATGTTGTGCGCCTCGTAACTCCTTACGGATCAAAAGTTATGGGCACCGTAGTGACGGAGACCTGGTCACAAGCCCTACGCCCTCGGTTTGCGGGCCCAGCCTCCATGTGAAGAGAAGTTGTCTTGCCCAAGGTACCGTGGGATTCGATAATAGAAATGTGGTGGGTAAAGTATCTTGGCAACCCTAACCGGAGCAAAAAAAATTGAAAAGGGGGGTGCAACACGAGGACTTCCCAGGGGGTCACCCATCCTAGTACTACTCTCGCCCAAGCACGCTTAACTTCGGAGTTCTGATGGGATCCGGTGCATTAGTGCTGGTATGAACGCACCCGTCATGTTGAGGGCACAATTCCTTTATGTGTTAACGGTTCACAGTCCCAGCCTAGAGATATGGCCCATTCAAAAGGCCCAATGGACTTAACGACAACCCATCTGCTTCAACAACGTAGCATCCTCGCAAGACGTGATATCGACGCATTGTAGGATCCCCTAATGTGCCGCGAGTAAGGTTGTCGTCCTTTTAACAGCTCACGACGTACGATCCGGGATGGAAAAACAGAGCAAAAGAAGAAAAGTGGCCCGAAACTGATGAAAACGTTCGATTTTGAGCTCCGAAAAGGGCACGGCGAACTACTACCTGCCCCCGTCGTAGAGCTCTCGGAGAGCTTTCCAACGGTATGCTGTGCTCCTCGTAACTCCTTACGGATCAAAAGTTATGGGCACCGGAGCGACGGAGACCTGGTCACAAGCCCTACGCCCTCGGTTTGCGGGCCCAGCCTCCACGTGAAGAGAAGTTGTCTTGCCCAAGGTGCCGTGGCATTCGATAATAGAAATGTGGTGGGTAAAGTATCTTGGCAACCCTAACCGGAGCAAAAAAAATTGAAAAGGGGGGTGCAACACGAGGACTTCCCAGGGGGTCACCCATCCTAGTACTACTCTCGCCCAAGCACGCTTAACTTCGGAGTTCCGATGGGATCCGGTGCATTAGTGCTGGTATGATCGCACCCGTCATGTTGAGGGCACAATTCCTTTATGTGTTAACGGTTCACAGTCCCAGCCTAGAGATATGGCCCATTCAAAAGGCCCAATGGGCTTAACGACAACCCATCCGCTTCAACAACGCAGCATCCTCGCAAGACGTGATATCGACGCATTGTAGGGTCCTCTAATGTGCCGCCAGTAAGGTTGTCGTCCTTTTAACAGCTCACGACGTACGATCCGGGACGGAAAAACAGAGCAAAAGAAGAAAAGTAGCCCAAAACTGATGAAAACGATCGATTTTCAGCTCCGAAAAGGGCAAAGCGAGCAAGCTAGCTGCCCCCGCCGTAGAGCTCTCAGAGAGCTTTCCAACGGTATGCTGTGCGCCTCGTAAATCCTTACGGATCAAAAGTTATGGGTACCGTAGCGACGGAGACCTGGTCACAAGCCCTACGCCCTCGGTTTGCGGGCCCAGCCTCCACGTGAAGAGAAGTTGTCATGCCCAAGGTGCCGTGAGATTCGATAATAGAAATGTGGTGGGTAAAGTATCTTGGCAACCCTAACCGGAGCAAAAAAAATTGAAAAGGGGGGTGCAACACGGGGATTTCCTAGGGGGTCAACCATCCTAGTACTACTCTCGCCCAAGCACGCTTAACTTCGGAGTTTCGATGGGATCCGATGCATTAGTGCTGGTATGATCGCACCCATCATGTTGAGGGCACAATTCATTTATGTGTTAACGGTTCACAGTCCAAGCCTAGAGATATGGCCCATTCAAAAGGCCCAATGGGCTTAACGACAACCCATCCGCTTCAACAACGCAGCATCCTCGCAAGACATGATATCGACGCATTGTAGGGTCCTCTAATGTGCCGCGAGTAAGGTTGTCGTCCTTTTAACATCTCACGACGTACGATCCGGGACGGAAAAACAGAGCAAAAGTAGAAAAGTAGCACGAAACTGATGAAAACGTTCAATTTTGAGCTCCGAAAAGGGTACAGCAAGCTAGCTACCTGCCCCTGTTGTAGAGCTCTCGGAGAGCTTTCCAACGGTATGCTGTGCACCGCGTAACTCCTTACGGATCAAAAGTTATGGGCACCGGAGCGACGGAGACCTGGTCACAAGCCCTACGCCCTCGGTTTGCGGGCCCAGCCTCCACGTGAAGAGAAGTTGTCTTGCCCAAGGTGCCGTGGGATTCGATAATAGAAATGTGGTGGGTAAATTATCTTGGCAACCCTAACCGGAGCAAAAAAAATTGAAAAGGGGGGTGCAACACGAGGACTTCCCAGGGGGTCACCCATCCTAGTACTACTCTCGCCCAAGCACGCTTAACTTCGGAGTTCTGATGGGATCCGGTGAATTAGTGCTGGTATGATCGCACCCGTCATGTTGACGGCACAATTTCTTTATGTGTTAGCGGTTCACAGTCCAAGCCTAGAGATATGGCCCATTCAAAAGGCCCAATGGGCTTAACGACAACCCATCCGCTTCAACAACGCAGCATCCTCGCAAGACGTGATATCGACGCATTGTAGGGTCCTCTAATGTGCTGCGAGTAAGGTTGTCGTCCTTTTAACAGCTCACGACGTACGATCCGGGACAGAAAAACAGAGCAAAAGAAGAAAAGTAGCCCGAAACTGATGAAAACATTCGATTTTGAGCTCCGAAAAGGGCACGGCGAGTTTGCTACCTGCCCCCGTCGTAGAGCTCTCAAAGAGCTTTCCAACGGTATGCTGTGCGCCTCGTAACTCCTTACGGATCAAAAATTATGGGCACCGTAGCGACGGAGACCTGGTCACAAGCCCTACGCCCTCGGTTTGCGGGCCCATCCTCCACGTGAAGAGAAGTTGTCTTGCCCAAGGTGCCGGGGGATTCGATAATAGAAATGTGGTGGGTAAAGTATCTTGGCAAACCTAACCGGAGCAAAAAAAATTGAAAAGGGGGGTGCAACACGAGGACTTCGCAGGGGGTCACCCTTCCTAGTACTACTCTCGTCCAAGCACGCTTAACTTCGGAGTTCTGATGGGATCCGGTGCATTAGTGCTGGTATGATCGCACCCGTCATGTTGAGGGCATAATTCCTTTATGTGTTAACGGTTCACAGTCCCAGCCTAGAGATATGGCCCATTCAAAAGGCCCAATAGGCTTAACGGCAACCCATCCGCTTGAACAACACAGCATCCTCGCAAGACGTGATATCGACGCATTGTAGGGTCCTCTAATGTGCCGCGAGTAAGCTTGTCGTCCTTTTAACAACTCACGACGTACGATCCGGGACAGAAAAATAGAGCAAAAGAAGAAAAGTGGCCCGAAACTGATGGAAACGTTCGATTTTGAGCTCAGAAAAGGGCACAGCGAGCTAGCTCGTTGCCCCCATCGTAGAGCTCTCAGAGAGCTTTCCAACGGTATGCTGTGCGCCTCGTAACTCCTTACGGATCAAAAGTTATGGGCACCGTAGCGACGGAGACCTAGTCACAAGCCCTACGCCCTCGGTTTGCGGGCCCAGCCTCCACGTGAAGAGAAGTTGTCTTGCCCAAGGTGCCGTGGGATTCGATAATAGAAATGTGGTGGGTAAAGTATCTTGGCAACCCTAACCGGAGCAAAAAAAATTGAAAAGGGGGGTACAACACGAGGACTTCCCAGGGGTTCACCCATCCTAGTACTACTCTCGCCCAAGCACGCTTAACTTCGGAGTTCTGATGGGATCCGGTGCATTAGTGCTAGTATGATCGCACCCGTCATGTTGAGGGCACAATTCCTTTATGTGTTAACGGTTCAAAGTCCCAGCCTAGAGATATGGCCCATTCAAAAGGCCCAATGGGCTTAACGACAACCCATCCGCTTCAACAACGCAGCATCCTCGCAAGACGTGATATCGACGCATTGTAGGGTCCTCTAATGTGCCGCGAGTAAGGTTGTCGTCCTTTTAACAGCTCACGACGTACGATCCGGGACGGAAAAACAGCAAAAAAGAAGAAAAGTATCCCGAAACTGATGAAAACGTTCGATTTTGAGCTCCGAATAGGGGCCAGCGAGCAAGCTAGCTGCCCCCGTCGTAGAGCTCTCAGAGAGCTTTCCAACGGTATGCTGTGCACCTCGTAACTCCTTACGGATCAAAAGTTATGGGTACCGGAGCGACGGAGACCTGGTCACAAGCCCTACGCCCTCGGTTTGCGGGCCCAGCCTCCACGTGAATAGAAGTTGTCTTGCCCTAGGTGCCGTGGGATTCGATAATAGAAATGTGGTGGGTAAAGTATCTTGGCAACCCTAACCGGAGCAAAAAAAATTGAAAAGGGGGGTGCAACACGAGGACTTCCCAGGGGGTCACCCATCCTAGTACTACTCTCGCCCAAGCACGCTTAACTTCGGAGTTCCGATGGGATCCGGTGCATTAGTGCTGGTATGATCGCACCCGTCATGTTGAGGGCACAATTCCTTTATGTGTTAACGGTTCACAGTCCCAGCCTAGAGATATGGCCCATTCAAAAGGCCCAATGGGCTTAACGACAACCCATCCGCTTCAACAACGCAGCATCCTCGCAAGACGTGATATCGACGCATTGTAGGGTCCTCTAATGTGCCGCGAGTAAGGTTGTCGTCCTTTTAACAGCTCACGACGTACGATCCGGGACGGAAAGACAGAGAAAAAGAAGAAAAGTGGCCCGAAACTGATGAAAACGTTCGATTTTCAGCTCCGAAAAGGGCACAGCGAGCAAGCTAGCTGCCCCCGCCGTAGAGCTCTCAGAGAGCTTTCCAACGGTATGCTGTGCGCCTCGTAACTCCTTACGGATCAAAAGTTATGGGTACCGGAGCGACGGAGACCTGGTCACAAGCCCTACGCCCTCGGTTTGCGGGCCCAGCCTCCACGTGAAGAGAAGTTGTCTTGCCCAAGGTGCCGTGGGATTCGATAATAGAAATGTGGTGGGTAAAGTATCTTGGCAACCCTAACCGGAGCAAAAAAAATTGAAAAGGAGGGGCGCAACACGAGGACTTCCCAGGGGGTCACCCATCCTAGTACTACTCTCGCCCAAGCTCGCTTAACTTCGTAGTTCTGATGGGATCCGGTGCATTAGTGCTGGTATGATCGCACCCGTCATGTTGAGGGCACAATTCCTTTATGTGTTAACGGTTCACAGTCCCAGCCTAGAGATATGGCCCATTCAAAAGGCCCAATGGTCTTAACGACAACCCATCTGCTTCAACAACGCAGCATCCTCGCAAGACGTGATATCGATGCATTGTAGGGTCCTCTAATGTGCCGCGAGTAAGGTTGTCGTCCTTTTAACAGCTCACGACGTACGATCCGGGATTGAAAAACAGAGCAAAAGAAGAAAAGTAGCCCGAAACTGATGAAAACGTTCGATTTTGAGCAACGAAAAGGGCACTGCAAGCTAGCTTGCTACCCTGGTCGTAGAGCTCTCAGAGAGCTTTCCAACGGTATGTTGTGCGCCTCGTAACTCCTTACGGATCAAAAGTTATGGGCACCGTAGTGACGGAGACCTGGTCACAAGCCCTACGCCCTCGGTTTGCGGGCCCAGCCTCCATGTGAAGAGAAGTTGTCTTGCCCAAGGTACCGTGGGATTCGATAATAGAAATGTGGTGGGTAAAGTATCTTGGCAACCATAACCGGAGCAAAAAAAATTGAAAAGGAGGTGCAACACGAGGACTTCACAGGGGGTCACCCATCCTAGTACTGCTCTCGCCCAAGCACGCTTAACCTCGGAGTTCTGATCAGATCCGATGCATTAGTGCTGGCATGAACGCACCCGTCATGTTGAGGGCACAATTCCTTTATTTGTTAACGGTTCACAGTCCCAGCCTAGAGAGATGGCCCATTCAAAAGGCCCAATGGGCTTAACGACAACCCATCTGCTTCAACAACGTAGCATCCTCGCAAGACGTTATATCGACGCAATGTAGGATCCCCTAATGTGCCGCGAGTAAGGTTGTCGTCCTTTTAACAGCTCACGACGTACGATCCGGGATGGAAAAACAGAGCAAAAGAAGAAAAGTGGCCCGAAACTGATGAAAACGTTCGATTTTGAGCTCCGAAAAGGGCACGGCGAACTACTACCTGCCCCCGTCGTAGAGCTCTCGGAGAGCTTTCCAACGGTATGCTGTGCGCCTCGTAACTCCTTACGGATCAAAAGTTATGGGCACCGGAGCGACGGAGACCTGGTCACAAGCCCTACGCCCCCGGTTTGCGGGCCCAGCCTCCACGTGAAGAGAAGTTGTCTTGCCCAAGGTGCCGTGGCATTCGATAATAGAAATGTGGTGGGTAAAGTATCTTGGCAACCCTAATCGGAGCAAAAAAAATTGAAAAGGGGGGTGCAACACGAGGACTTCCCAGGGGGTCACCCATCCTAGTACTACTCTCGCCCAAGCACGCTTAACTTCGGAGTTCTGATGGGATCCGGTGCATTAGTGCTGGTATGATCGCACCCGTCATGTTGAGGGCGCAATTCCTTTATGTGTTAACGGTTCACAGTCCCAACCTAGAGATATGGCCCATTCAAAAGGCCCAATGGGCTTAACGACAACCCATCCGCTTCAACAACGCAGCATCCTCGCAAGACGTGATATCGACGCATTGTAGGGTCCTCTAATGTGCCGCGAGTAAGGTTGTCGTCCTTTTAACAGCTCACGACGTACGATCCGGGATGGGAAAACATAGCAAAAGAAGAAAAGTGACCCGAAACTGATGAAAACGTTCGATTTTGAGCTCCGAAAAGGGCAAAGCGAGCTAGCTCGCTGCCCCCGTCGTAGAGCTCTCAGAGAGCTTTCCAACGGTATGCTGTGCGCCTCGTAACTCCTTACGGATCAAAAGTTATGGGCACCGTAGCAACGAAGACCTGGTCACAAGCCCTACGCCCTCGGTTTGCGGGCCCAGCCTCCACGTGAAGAGAAGTTGTCTTGCCCAAGGTGCCGTGGGATTCGATAATAGAAATGTGGTGGGTAAAGTATCTTGGCAACCCTAACCGGAGCAAAAAAAATTGAAAAGGGGGGTGCAACACGAGGACTTCCCATGGGGTCAACCATCCTAGTACTACTCTCGCCCAAGCACGCTTAACTTCGGAGTTCCGATGGGATCCGGTGCATTAGTGCTGGTATGATCGCACCCGTCATGTTGAGGGCACAATTCCTTTATGTGTTAACGGTTCACAGTCCCAACCTAGAGATATGGCCCATTCAAAAGGCCCAATGGGCTTAACGACAACCCATCCGCTTCAACAACGCAGCATCCTCGCAAGACGTGATATCGACGCATTGTAGGGTCCTCTAATGTGCCGCGAGTAAGGTTGTCGTCCTTTTAACAGCTCACGACGTACGATCCGGGACGGAAAGACAGAGAAAAAGAAGAAAAGTGGCCCGAAACTGATGAAAACGTTCGATTTTCAGCTCCGAAAAGGGCACAGCGAGCAAGCTAGCTGCCCCCGCCGTAGAGCTCTCAGAGAGCTTTCCAACGGTATGCTGTGCGCCTCGTAACTCCTTACGGATCAAAAGTTATGGGTACCGGAGCGACGGAGACCTGGTCACAAGCCCTACGCCCTCGGTTTGCGGGCCCAGCCTCCACGTGAAGAGAAGTTGTCTTGCCCAAGGTGCCGTGGGATTCGATAATAGAAATGTGGTGGGTAAAGTATCTTGGCAACCCTAACCGGAGCAAAAAAAATTGAAAAGGGGGGTGCAACACGAGGACTTCCCAGGGGGTCACCCATCCTAGTACTACTCTCGCCCAAGCACGCTTAACTTCGGAGTTCCGATGGGATCCGGTGCATTAGTGCTGGTATGATCGCACCCGTCATGTTGAGGGCACAATTCCTTTATGTGTTAGCGGTTCACAGTCCAAGCCTAGAGATATGGCCCATTCAAAAGGCCCAATGGGCTTAACGACAACACATCCGCTTCAACAACGCAGCATCCTCGCAAGACGTGATATCGACGCATTCTAGGGTCCTCTAATGTGCCGCGAGTAAGGTTGTCGTCCTTTTAACAGCTCACGACGTACGATCCGGGACGGAAAAACAGAGCAAAAGAAGAAAAGTGGCCCGAAACTGATGAAAACGTTAAATTTTGAGCTCTGAAAAGGGCACGGCGAGTTTGCTACCTGCCCCCGTTGTAGAACTCTCAAAGAGCTTTCCAATGGTATGCTGTGCGCCTCGTAACTCCTTACGGATCAAAAGTTATGGGCACCGTAGCGACGGAGACATGGTCACAAGCCCTACGCCCTCGGTTTGCGGGCCCATCCTCCACGTGAAGAGAAGTTTTTCTCGCCCAAGGTGCTGTGGGATTCGATAATAGAAATGTGGTGGGTAAAGTATCTTGGCAACCCTAACCGGAGCAAAAAAAATTGAAAAGGGGGGTGCAACACGAGGACTTCCCAGGGGGTCACCCATCCTAGTACTACTCTCGCCCAAGCACGCTTAACTTCGGAGTTCTGATGGGATCCGGTGCATTAGTGCTGGTATGATCGCACCCGTCATGTTGAGGGCGCAATTCCTTTATGTGTTAACGGTTCACAGTCCCAGCCTAGAGATATGGCCCATTCAAAAGGCCCAATGGGCTTAACGACAACCCATCCGCTTCAACAACGCAGCATCCTCGCAAGACGTGATATCGACGCATTGTAGGGTCCTCTAATGTGCCGCGAGTAAGGTTGTCGTCCTTTTAACAGCTCACGACGTACGATCCGGGACGGAAAAACATAGCAAAAGATGAAAAGTGGCACGAAACTGATGAAAACGTTCGATTTTGAGCCCCGAAAAGGGCACAGTGAGCTTGCTCAGAGAGCTTTCTAACGGTATGCTGTGCGCCTCGTAACTCCTTACGGATCAAAAGTTATGGGCACCGTAGCGACGGAGACCTGGTCACAAGCCCTACGCCCTCGGTTTGCGGGCCCAGCCTCCACGTGAAGAGAAGTTGTCTTGCCCAAGGTGCCGTGGGATTCGATAATAGAAATGTGGTGGGTAATGTATCTTGGCAACCCTAACCGGAGCAAAAAAAATTGAAAAGGGGGGTGCAACACGAGGACTTCCCAGGGGGTCACCCATCCTAGTACTACTCTCGCCCAAGCACGCTTAACTTCGGAGTTCTGATGGGATCCGGTGCATTAGTGCTGGTATGATCGCACCCGTCATGTTGAGGGCACAATTCCTTTATGTGTTAACGGTTCACAGTCCCAGCCTAGAGATATGGCCCATTCAAAAGGCCCAATGGGCTTAACGACAACCCATCTGCTTCAACAACGCAGCATCCTCGCAAGACGTGATATCGACGCATTGTAGGGTCCTCTAATGTGCCGCGAGTAAGGTTGTCGTCCTTTTAACAGCTCACGACGTACGATCCGGGACGGAAAGACAGAGAAAAAGAAGAAAAGTGGCCCGAAACTGATGAAAACGTTCGATTTTCCGCTCCGAAAAGGGCACAGCGAGCAAGCTAGCTGCCCCCGCCGTAGAGCTCTCAGAGAGCTTTCCAACGGTATGCTGTGCGCCTCGTAACTCCTTACTGATCAAAAGTTATGGGTACCGGAGCGACGGAGACCTGGTCACAAGCCCTACGCCCTCGGTTTGCGGGCCCAGCCTCCACGTGAAGAGAAGTTGTCTTGCCCAAGGTGCCGTGGGATTCGATAATAGAAATGTAGTGGGTAAAGTATCTTGGCAACCCTAACCGGAGCAAAAAAAATTGAAAAGGGGGGTGCAACACGAGGACTTCCCAGGGGGTCACCCATCCTAGTACTACTCTCGCCCAAGCACGCTTAACTTCGGAGTTCCGATGGGATCCGGTGCATTAGTGCTGGTATGATCGCACCCGTCATGTTGAGGGCACAATTCCTTTATGTGTTAACGGTTCACAGTCCAAGCCTAGAGATATGGCCCATTCAAAAGGCCCAATGGGCTTAACGACAGCCCATTCACTTCAACAACGCAGCATCCTCGCATGACGGGATATTGATGCATTGTAGGGTCCTCTAATGTGCCGGGAGTAAGGTTGTCGTCCTTTTAACAGCTCACGACGTACGATCCGGGACGGAAAAACAGAGCAAAAGAAGAAAAGTGGCCCGAAACAGATGAAAACGTTCGATTTTGAGCTCCGAAAAGGGCACGGCGAGCTAGCTACCTGCCCCCGTCGTAGAGCTCTTGGAGAGATTTCCAACGGTATGCTGTGCGCCGCGTAACTCCTTACGGATCAAAAGTTATGGGCACCGGAGCGACGGAGACCTGGTCACAAGCCCTACGCCCTCGGTTTGCGGGCCCAGCCTCCACGTGAAGAGAAGTTGTCTTGCCCAAGGTGCCGTGGGATTAGATAATAGAAATGTGGTGGGTAAAGTATCTTGGCAACCCTAACCGGAGCAAAAAAAATTGAAAAGGGGGGTACAACACGAGGACTTCCCAAGGGGTCACCCATCCTAGTACTACTCTCGCCCAAGCACGCTTAACTTTGGAGTTCTGATGGGATCCGGTGCATTAGTGCTAGTATGATCGCACCCGTCATGTTGAGGGCACAATTCCTTTAAGTGTTAACGGTTCACAGTCCCAGCCTAGAGATATGGCCCATTCAAAAGGCCCAATGGGCTTAACGACAACCCATCCGCTTCAACAACGCAGCATCCTCGCAAGACGTGATATCGACGCATTGTAGGGTCCTCTAATGTGGCGCGAGTAAGGTTGTCGTCGTTTTAACAGCTCACGACGTACGATCCGGGACGGAAAAACAGAGCAAAAAAAGAAAAGTGGCCCGAAACTGATGAAAACGTTAAATTTTGAGCTCCAAAAAGGGAAAAGCGAGCTAGCTGGCTGGCCCCGTCGTAGAGCTCTCGGAGAGCTTTCCAACAGTATGCTGTGCGTCGCGTAACTCCTTACGGATCAAAAGTTATGGGCACCGGAGCGACGGAGACCTGGTCACAAGCCCTACGCCCTCGGTTTGCGGGCCCAGCCTCCACGTGAAGAGAAGTTGTCTTGCCCAAGGTGCCGTGGGATTCGATAATAGAAATGTGGTGGGTAAAGTATCTTGGCAACCCTAACCGGAGCAAAAAAAATTGAAAAGGGGGGTGCAACACGAGGACTTCGCAGGGGGTCACCCATCCTAGTACTACTCTCGCCCAAGCACGCTTAACTTCGGAGTTCCGATGGGATCCGGTGCATTAGTGCTGGTATGATCGCACCGGTCATGTTTAGGGAATAATTCCTTTATGTGTTAGCGGTTCACAGTCCAAGCCTAAAGATATGGCCCATTCAAAAGGCCCAATGGGCTTAACGACAACCCATCCGCTTCAACAACGCAGCATCCCCGCAAGACATCATATCGACGCATTGTAGGGTCCTCTAATGTGCCGCGAGTAAGGTTGTCGTCCTTTTAACAGCTCACGACGTACGATCCGGGACGGAAAAACAGAGCAAAAGAAGAAAAGTAGCCCGAAACTGATGAAAACGTTCGATTTTGAGCTCCGAAAAGGGTACGGCGAGCTAGGTACCTGCCCCCGTTGTAGAGCTCTTGGAGAGCTTTCCAACAGTATGCTGTGCGCCGCGTAACTCCTTACGGATCAAAAGTTATGGGCACCGGAGCGACGGAGACCTGGTCACAAGCCCTACGCCCTCGGTTTGCGGGCCCAGCCTCCACGTGAAGAGAAGTTGTCTTGCCCAAGGTGCCGTGGGATTCGATAATAGAAATGTGGTGGGTAAAGTATCTTGGCAACCCTAACCGGAGCAAAAAAAATTGAAAAGGGGGGTGCAACACGAGGACTTCCCAGGGGGTCACCTATCCTAGTACTACTCTCGCCCAAGCACGCTTAACTTCGGAGTTCCGATGGGATCCGGTGCATTAGTGCTGGTATGATCGCACCCGTCATGTTGAGGGCACAATTCCTTTATGTGTTAGCGGTTCACAGTCCAAGCCTAGAGATATGGCCCATTCAAAAGGCCCAATGGGCTTAACGACAACCCATCCGCTTCAACAACGCAGCATCCTCGCAAGACGTGATATCGACGCATTGTAGGGTCCTCTAATGTGCCGCGAGTAAGGTTGTCGTCCTTTTAACAGCTCACGACGTACGATCCGGGACCGAAAAACAGAGCAAAAGAAGAAAAGTAGCCCGAAACTGATGAAAACGTTCGATTTTGAGCTCCGAAAAGGGAAAGGCGAGCTAGCTCACTGCCTTTGTCGTAGAGCTCTCGGAGAGCTTTCCAACGGCATGTTGTGCGTCGCGTAACTCCTTACGGATCAAAAGTTATGGGCACCGGAGCGACGGAGACCTGGTCACAAGCCCTACGCCCTCGGTTTGCGGGCCCAACCTCCACGTGAAGAGAATTTGTCTTGCCCAAGGTGCCGTGGGATTCGATAATAGAAATGTGGTGGGTAAAGTATCTTGGCAACCCTAACCGGAGCAAAAAAAATTGAAAAGGGGGGTACAACACGAGGACTTCCCAAGGGGTCACCCATCCTAGTACTACTCTCGCCCAAGCACGCTTAAGTTCGGAGTTCTGATGGGATTCGGTGCATTAGTGCTGGTATGATCGCACCCGTCATGTTGAGGGCACAATTCCTTTATGTGTTAACGGTTCACAGTCCCAGCCTAGAGATATGGCCCATTCAAAAGGCCCAATGGGCTTAACGACAACCCATCCGCTTCAACAACGCAGCATCCTCGCAAGACGTGATATCGACGCATTGTAGGGTCCTCTAATGTGCCGCAAGTAAGGCTGTCGTCCTTTTAACAGCTCACGACGTACGATCCGGGACGGAAAAACAGAGCAAAAGAAGAAAAGTGGCCCGAAACTGATGAAAACGTTCAATTTTGAACTCCGAAAAGGGCATGGGGAGCTAGCTCGCTGCCTTTGTCGTAGAGCTCTCGGAGAGCTTTCCAACGGCATGTTGTGCATCGCGTAACTCCTTACGGATCAAAAGTTATGGGCACCGGAGCGACGGAGACCTGGTCACAAGCCCTACGCCCTCGGTTTGCGGGCCCAGCCTCCACGTGAAGAGAAGTTGTCTTGCCCAAGGTGTCATGGGATTCGATAATAGAAATATGGTGGGTAATGTATCTTGGCAACCGTAACAGGGGAAAAAAAAATTGAAAAGGGGGTGCAACACGAGGACTTCCCAAGGGGTTACCCATCCTAGTACTACTCTCGCCCAAGCACGCTTAACTTCGGACTTCTGATGGGATCCGGTGCATTAGTGCTGGTATGATCGCACCCGTCATGTTGAGGGCACAATTCCTTTAAGTGTTAACGGTTCACAGTCCCAGCCTAGAGATATGGCCCATTCAAAAGGCCCAATGGGATGAACGACAACCCATCCGCTTCAACAACGCAGCATCCTCGCAAGACGTGATATCGACGCATTGTAGGGTCCTCTAATGTGCCGCAAGTAAGGCTGTCGTCCTTTTAACAGCTCACGACGTACGATCCGGGACGGAAAAACAGAGCAAAAGAAGAAAAGTGGCCCGAAACTGATGAAAACGTTCGATTTTGAGCTCCGAAAAGGGAAAGGCGAGCTAGCTCGCTGCCTTTGTCGTAGAGCTCTCGGAGAGCTTTCCAACGGCATGTTGTGCGTCGCGTAACTCCTTACGGATCAAAAGTTATGGGCACCGGAGCGACGGAGACCTGGTCACAAGCCCTACGCCCTCGGTTTGCGGGCCCAGCCTCCACGTGAAGAGAAGTTGTCTTGCCCAAGGTGCCGTGGGATTCGATAATAGAAATATGGTGGGTAAAGTATCTTGGCAACCCTAACCGGAGAAAAAAAAATTGAAAAGGGGGGTGCAACACGAGGACTTCCCAGGGGGTCACCCATCCTAGTACTACTCTCGCCCAAGCACGCTTAACTTCGGAGTTCTGATGGGATCCGGTGCATTAGTGCTGGTATGATCGCACCCGTCATGTTGAGGGCACAATTCCTTTAAGTGTTAACGGTTCACAGTCCCAGCCTAGAGATATGGCCCATTCAAAAGGCCCAATGGGCTTAACGACAACCCATCCGCTTCAACAACGCAGCATCCTCGCAAGACGTGATATCGACGCATTGTAGGGTCCTCTAATGTGGCGCGAGTAAGGTTGTCGTCGTTTTAACAGCTCACGACGTACGATCCGGGACGGAAAAACAGAGCAAAAAAAGAAAAGTGGCCCGAAACTGATGAAAACGTTCAATTTTGAGCTCCGAAAAGGGAAAAGCGAGCTAGCTGGCTGGCCCCGTCGTAGAGCTCTCGGAGAGCTTTCCAACGGTATGCTGTGCGTCGCGTAACTCCTTACGGATCAAAAGTTATGGGCACCGGAGCGACGGAGACCTGGTCACAAGCCCTACGCCCTCGGTTTGCGGGCCCAGCCTCCACGTGAAGAGAAGTTGTCTTGCCCAAGGTGCCGTGGGATTCGATAATAGAAATGTGGTGGGTAAAGTATCTTGGCAACCCTAACCGGAGCAAAAAAAATTGAAAATGGGGGTGCAACACGAGGACTTCGCTGGGGGTCACCCATCCTAGTACTACTCTCGCCCAAGCACGTTTAACTTCGGAGTTCCGATGGGATCCGGTGCATTAGTGCTGGTATGATCGCACCCGTCATGTTGAGGGCACAATTCCTTTATGTGTTAGCGGTTCACAGTCCAAGCCTAAAGATATGGCCCATTCAAAAGGCCCAATGGGCTTAAAAAAAACCCATCCGCTTCAACAACGCAGCATCCCTGCAAGACATCATATCGACCCATTGTAGGGCCCTCTATGGTGCCGCGAGTAAGGTTGTCGTCCTTTTAACAGCTCCCGACGTACGATCCGGGACGGAAAAACAGAGCCAAAGAAGAAAACTAGCCCGAAACTGATGAAAACGTTCGATTTTAAACTCTGAAAAGGGAAAGGCGAGCTAGCTCACTGCCTTTGTCGTAGAGCTCTCAGAGAGCTTTCCAACGGTATGCTGTGTGCCTCATAACTCCTTACGGATCAAAAGTTATGGGCACCGTAGCGACGGAGACCTGGTCACAAGCCCTACGCCCTCGGTTTGCAGGCCCAGCCTCCACGTGAAGAGAAGTTGTCTTGCCCAAGGTGCCGTGGGATTCGATAATAGAAATGTGGTGGGTAAAGTATCTTGGCAACCCTAACCGGAGCAAAAAAAAATGAAAAGGGGGGTGCAACACGAGGACTTCCCAGGGGGTCACCCATCCTAGTACTACTCTCGCCCAAGCACGCTTAACTTCGGAGTTCTGATGGGATCCGGTGCATTAGAGCTGGTATGATCGCACCCGTCATGTTGAGGGCACAATTCCTTTATGTGTTAACGGTTCACAGTCCCAGCCTAGAGATATGGCCCATTCAAAAGGCCTAGTGGGCTTAACGACAACCCATCCGCTTCAACAACGGAGCATCCTCGCAAGACGTGATATCGACGCATTGTAGGGTCCTCTAATGTGCTGCGAGTAAGGTTGTCGTCCTTTGAACAACTCACAACGTACGATCCGGGATGGAAAAACAGAGCAAAAGAAGAAAAATGGCCTGAAACTGTTGAAAACGTTCGATTTTGAGCTCTGAAAAGGGAACAGCGAGCTAGCTCGCTACACCCGTCGTAGAGCTCTCAGAGAGCTTTCCAACGGTATGTTGTGCGCCTTGTAACTCCTTACGGATCAAAAGTTATGGGTACCGGAGCGACGGAGACCTGGTCACAAGCCCTACGCCCTCGGTTTGCGGGCCCAGCCTCCACGTGAAGAGAAGTTGTCTTGCCCAAGGTGCCGTGGGATTCGATAATAGAAATATGGTGGGTAAAGTATCTTGGCAACCCTAACCGGAGCAAAAAAAATTGAAAAGGGGGGTGCAACACGAGGACTTCCCAGGGGGTCACCCATCCTAGTACTACTCTCGCCCAAGCACGCTTAACTTCGGAGTTCTGATGGGATCCGGTGCATTAGTGCTGGTATGATCGCACCCGTCATGTTGAGGGCACAATTCCTTTATGTGTTAACGGTTCACAGTCCCAGCCTAGAGATATGGCCCATTCAAAAGGCCCAATTGGCTTAACGACAACCCATCCGCTTCAACAACGTAGCATCCTCGCAAGACGTGATATCGACGCATTGTAGGGTCCTCTAATGTGCCGCGAGTAAGGTTGTCGTCCTTTTAACAGCTCACGACGTACGATCCGGGACGGAAAAACAGAGCAAATGAAGAAAAGTAGCCCGAAACTGATGAAAACGTTCGATTTTGAGCTCCGAAAAGGGAAAAGCGAGCTAGCTGGCTACCCCCGTCGTAGAGCTCTCGGAGAGCTTTCCAACGGTATGCTGTGCGTCGCGTAACTCCTTACGGATCAAAAGTTATGGGCACCGGAGCGACGGAGACCTGGTCACAAGCCCTACGCCCTCGGTTTGCGGGCCCAGCCTCCACGTGAAGAGAAGTTGTCTTGCCCAAGGTGCCGTGGGATTCGATAATAGAAATGTGGTGGGTAAAGTATCTTGGCAACCCTAACCGGAGGAAAAAAAATTGAAAAGGGGGGTGCAACACGAGGACTTCGCAGGGGGTCACCCATCCTAGTACTACTCTCGCCCAAGCACGCTTAACTTCGGAGTTCCGATGGGATCCGGTGCATTAGTGCTGGTATGATCGCACCCGTCATGTTGAGGGCACAATTCCTTTATGTGTTAGCGGTTCACAGTCCAAGCCTAGAGATATGGCCCATTCAAAAGGCCCAATGGGCTTAACGACAACCCATCCGCTTCAACAACGCATCATCCTCGCAAGACATGATATCGACGCATTGTAGGGTCCTCTAATGTGCCGCGAGTAAGGTTGTCGTCCTTTTAACAGCTCACGACGTACGATCCGGGACGGAAAAACAGAGCAAAAGAAGAAAAGTAGCCCGAAACTGATGAAAACGTTCGATTTTGAGCTCCGAAAAGGGCACGGCGAGCTAGCTACCTGCCCCCGTCGTAGAGCTCTCGGAGAGCTTTCCAACGGTATGTTGTGTGCCTCGTAACTCCTTACGGATCAAAAGTTATGGGCACCGTAGCGACGGAGACCTGGTCACAAACCCTACGCCCTCGGTTTGCGGGCCCAGCCTCCACGTGAAGAGAAGTTGTCTTGCCCAAGGTGCCGTGGGATTCGATAATAGAAATGTGGTGGGTAAAGTATCTTGGCAACCCTAACCGGAGCAAAAAAAATTGAAAAGGGGGGTGCAACACGAGGACTTCCCAGGGGGTCACCCATCCTAGTACTACTCTCGCCCAAGCACGCTTAACATCGGAGTTCTGATGGGATCTGGTGCATTAGTGCTGGTATGATCACACCCGTCATGTTGAGGGCACAATTCCTTTATGTGTTAACGGTTCACAGTCCCAGCCTAGAGATATGGCCCATTCAAAAGGCCCAATGGGCTTAACGACAACCCATCCGCTTCAACAACGCAGCATCCTTGCAAGACGTGATATCGACGCATTGTAGGGTCCTCTAATGTGCCGCTAGTAAGGTTGTCGTCCTTTTAACAGCTCACGACGTACGATCCGGGACGGAAAAACAGAGCAAAAGAAGAAAAGTGGTCCAAAACTGATGAAAACGTTCGATTTTTAGCTCTGAAAAGGGAACAGCGAGCTAGCTCGCTGCCCCCGTCGTAGAGCTCTCAAAGAGCTTTCCAAAGTTATGTTGTGCGCCTCGTAACTCCTTACGGATCAAAAGTTATGGGTACCGGAGCGACGGAGACCTGGTCACAAGCCCTACGCCCTCGGTTTGCGGGCCCAGCCTCCACGTGAAGAGAAGTTGTCTTGCCCAAGGTGCCGTGGGATTCGATAATAGAAATATGGTGGGTAAAGTATCTTGGCAACCCTAACCGGAGCAAAAAAAATTGAAAAGGGGGGTGCAACACGTGGACTTCCCAGGGGGTCACCCATCCTAGTACTACTCTCGCCCAAGCACGCTTAACTTCGGAGTTCTGATGGGATCCGGTGCATTAGTGCTGGTATGATCGCACCCATCATGTTGAGGGCACAATTCCTTTATGTGTTAACGGTTCACAGTCCCAGCCTAGAGATATGGCCCATTCAAAAGGCCCAATGGGCTTAACGATAACCCATCCGCTTCAACAACGCAGCATCCTCGCAAGACGTGATATCGACGCATTGTAGGGTCCTCTAATGTGCCGCGAGTAAGGTTGTCGTCCTTTTAACAGCTCACGACATACGATCCGGGACGGAAAAACAGAGCAAAAGAAGAAAAGTAGCCCGAAACTGATGAAAACGATCGTTTTTGAGCTCCCAAAAGGGAAAAGCAAGCTAGCTTGCTGCCCCCGTCGTAGAGCTCTCGAAGAGCTTTCCAAAGATATGATGTTCATCGCGTAACTCCTTACGGATCAAAAGTTATGGGCAACGGAGCGACGAAGACCGGATCCCAAGCCCCACGCCCTCGGTTTACGGGCCCAGCCTCCACGTGAAGAGCAGTTGTCTTGCCCAAGGTGCCGTGGGATTCGATAATAGAAATGTGGTGGGTGAAGTATCTTGGCAACCCTAACCGGAGCAAAAAAAATTGAAAAGGGGGGTGCAACACGAGGACTTCCCAGGGGGTCACCCATCCTAGTATTACTCTCGCCCAAGCACGCTTAACTTCGGAGTTCTGATGGGATCCGGTGCATTAGTGCTGGTATGATCGCACCCGTCATGTTGAGGGCACAATTCCTTTATGTGTTAACGGTTCATAGTCCCAGCCTAGAGATATGGGCCTTTCAAAAGGCCCAATGGGCTTAACGACAACCCATCCACTTCAACAACGCAGCATCCTCTCAAGACGTGATATCGACGTAATGTAGGGTCCTCTAATGTGCCGTGAGAAAGGTTGTCGTCCTTTTAACAGCTCACGACGTACGATCCGGGACGAAAAAATAGAGCAAAAGAAGAAAAGTGGCCCGAAACTGATGAAAACGTTCGATTTTGAGCTCCGAAAAGGGCACGGCGAGCTAGCTACCTGCCCCCGTCGTAGAGCTCTCGGAGAGATTCCCAACGGTATGCTGTGCGCCGCGTAACTCCTTACGGATCAAAAGTTATGGGCACCGGAGCGACGGAGACCTGGTCACAAGCCCTACGCCCTCGGTTTGCGGGCCCAGCCTCCACGTGAAGAGAAGTTGTCTTGCCCAAGGTGCCGTGGGATTCGATAATAGAAATGTGGTGGGTAAAGTATCTTGGCAACCCTAACCGGAGCAAAAAAAATTGAAAAGGGGGGTGCAACAAGAGGACTTCCCAGGGGGTCACCCATCCTAGTACTACTCTCGCCCAAGCACGCTTAACTTCGGAGGTCTGATGGGATCCGGTGCATTAGTGCTGGTATGATCGCACCCGTCATGTTGAGGGCACAATTCCTTTATGTGTTAACGGTTCATAGTCCCAGCCTAGAGATATGGCCCATTCAAAAGGCCCAATGGGCTTAACGACAACCCATCCGCTTCAACAACGCAGCATCCTCGCAAGACGTGATATCGACGCATTGTAGGGTCCTCTAATGTGCCGCGAGTAAGGTTGTCGTCCTTTTAACAGCTCACGACGTACGATCCGGGACGGAAAAACAGAGCAAAAGAAGAAAAGTTGCCCGAAATTGATGAAAATGTTTAAATTTGAGCTCTGAAAAGGGCATAGCGAGCTAGCTAGCTGCCCCCGTCGTAGAGCTCTCAGAGAACTTTACAACGGTATGCTGTGCGTCTCGTAACTCCTTACGGATCAAAAGTTATGGGTACCGGAGCGACGGAGACCTGGTCACAAGCCCTACTCCCTCGGTTTGCGGGCCCAGCCTCCACGTGAAGAGAAGTTGTCTTGCCCAAGGTGCCGTGGGATTCTATAATAGAAATGTGGTGGGTAAAGTATCTTGGCAACCCTAACCGGAGCAAAAAAAATTGAAAAGAGGGGTGCAACACGAGGACTTCCCAGGGGGTCACCCATCCTAGTACTACTCTCGCCCAAGCACGCTTAACTTCGGAGTTCTAATGGGATCCGGTGCATTAGTGCTGGTATGATCGCACCCGTCATGTTGAGGGCACAATTCCTTTATGTGTTAACGGTTCACAGTCCCAGCCTAGAGATATGGCCCATTGAAAAAAGCCCAATGGACTTAACGACAACCCATCCGCTTCAACAACGCAGCATCCTTGCAAGACGTGATATCGACGCATCGTAGGGTCCTCTAATGTGCCGCGAGTAAGGTTGTCGTCCTTTTAACAACTCACGATGTACGATCCGGGACGAAAAAACAGAGCAAAAGAAGAAAAGTGGCCCGAAACTGATGAAAACGTTCGATTTTGAGCTCCGAAAAGGGCAGGGCGAGCTAGATACCTGCCCCCGTCGTAGAGCTCTCGGAGAGCTTTCCAACGGTATGCTGTGCGTCGCGTAACTCCTTACGAATCAAAAGTTATGGGCACCGGAGCGACGGAGACCTGGTCACAAGCCCTACGCCCTCGGTTTGCGGGCCCAGCCTCCACGTGAAGAGAAGTTGTCTTGCCCAAGGTGCCGTGGGATTCGATAATAGAAATGTGGTGGGTAAAGTATCTTGGCAACCCTAACCGGAGCAAAAAAAATTGAAAAGGGGGTGCAACACGAGGACTTCCCAGGGGGTCACCCATCCTAGTACTACTCTCGCCCAAGCACGCTTAACTTCGGAGTTCTGATGGGATCCGGTGCATTAGTGTTGGTATGATCGAACCCGTCATGTTGAGGGCACAATTCCTTTATTTGTTAATGGTTCACAGTCCCAGCCTAGAGATATGACCCATTCAAAAGGCCCAATGGGCTTAACGAAAACCCATCCGCTTCAACAACGCAGCATCCTCGCAAGACGTGATATCGACGCATTGTTGGGTCCTCTAATGTGCCGCGAGTAAGGTTGTCGTCCTTTTAACAGCTCATGACGTACGATCCGGGACAGAAAAACAGAGGAAAAAAAGAAAAGTAGCCCGAAACTGATGAAAACGTTCGATTTTGTGCTCCGAAAAGGGCACGGCGAGCTAGCTAACTGCCCCCGTCGTAGAGCTCTCGGAGAGATTCCCAACGGTATGCTGTGCGCCGCGTAACTCCTTACGGATCAAAAGTTATGGGCACCGGAGCGACGGAGACCTGGTCACAAGCTCTACGCCCTCGGTTTGCGGGCCCAGCCTCGACATGAAGAGAAGTTGTCTTGCCCAAGGTGCCGTGGGATTCGATAATAGAAATGTGGTGGGTAAAGTATCTTGGCAACCCTAACCGGACCAAAAAAAATTGAAAAGGGGGGTGCAACACGACGACTTCCTAGGGGGTCACCCATCCTAGTACTACTCTCGCCGAAGCACGCTTAACTTCGGAGTTCTGATGGGATCCGGTGCATTAGTGCTGGTATGATCGCACCCGTCATGTTGAGGGCACAATTCCTTTATGTGTTAACGGTTCACAGTCCCAACCTAGAGATATGGCCCATTCAAAAGGCCCAATGGGCTTAACGACAACCCATCCGCTTCAACAACGCAGCATCCTCGCAAGACGTGATATCGACGCATTGTAGGGTCCTCTAATGTGCCGCGAGTAAGGTTGTCGTCCTTTTAACAGCTCACGACGTACGATCCGGGATGGAAAAACAGAGCAAAAGAAGAAAAGTAGCCCGAACCTGATGAAAACGTTCGATTTTGAGCTCCGAAAAGGGCACGGCGAGCTAGCTACCTGCACCCATCGTAGAGCTCTCGGAGAGCTTTCCAACGGTATTTTGTGCGCCGCGTAACTCCTTACGGATCAAAAGTTATGGGCACCGGAGCGACGGAGACCTGGTCACAAGCCCTACGCCCTCGGTTTGCGGGCCCAGCCTCCACGTGAAGAGAAGTTGTCTTGCCCAAGGTGCCGTGGGATTCGATAGTAGAAATGTGGTGGGTAAAGTATCTTGGCAACCCTAACCGGAGCAAAAAAAATTGAAAAGGGGGGTGCAACACGAGGACTTCCCAGGACGTCACCCATCCTAGTACTACTCTCGCCCAAGCACGCTTAACTTCGGAGTTCCGATGGGATCCGGTGCATTAGTGCTGGTATGATCGCACCCGTCATGTTGAGGGCACAATTCCTTTATGTGTTAACGGTTCACAGTCCCAGCCTAGAGATATGGCCCATTCAAAAGGCCCAATGGACTTAACGACAACCCATCCGCTTCAACAACGCAGCATCCTCGCAAGACGTGATATCGACGCATTGTAGGTTCCTCTAATGTGCCGCGAGTAAGGTTGTCGTCCTTTTAACAGCTCACGACGTACGATCCGGGACTGAAAAACAGAGCAAAAGAAGAAAAGTGGCCCGAAACTGATGAAAACGTTCGATTTTGAGCTCCGAAAAGGGCATGGCGGGCTAGCTTGCTGCCCCCATCGTAGAGCTCTCAGAAAGCTTTCCAACGGTATGTTGTGCGCCTCGTAACTCCTTACGGATCAAAAGTTATGGGCAACGGAGCGACGGATACCTGGTCACAAGCCCTACACCCACGGTTTGCTAGCCCAGCCTCCACGTGAAGTGTAGTTGTCTTGCCCAAGGTGCCGTGGGATTCGATATTAGAAATGTGGTGGGTAAAGTATCTTGGCAACCCGAACGGAAAAAAATTGAAAAGGGGGGTGCAACACGAGGACTTCCCAGGGGGTCACCCATCCTAGTACTACTCTCGCCCAAGCACGCTTAACTTCGGAGTTCTGATGGGATCCGTTGCATTAGTGCTGGTATGATCGCACCCGTCATGTTGAGGGCACAATTCCTTTATTTGTTAACGGTTCACAGTCCCTGCCTAGAGATATGACCCATTCAAAAGGCCCAATGGGCTTAACGACAACCCATCCGCTTCAACAACGCAGCATCCTCGCAAGACGTGATATCGACGCATTGTAGGGTCCTCTAATGTGCCGCGAGTAAGGTTGTCGTCCTTTTAACAGCTCACGACGTACGATCCGGGATGAAAAAATAGAGCAAAAGAAGAAAAGTGGCCCGAAAGTAATGAAAACGTTCGATTTTGAGCTCCGAAAAGGGCACAGCGGGCTAGCTTGCTGCCCCCTTCGTAGAGCTCTCAGAAAGCTTTCCAACAGTATGATGTGCGCCTCGTAACTCCTTACGGATCAAAAGTTATGGGCAACGGAGCGACGGATACCTGGTCACAAGCCCTACGCCCTCGGTTTGCGGGCCCAGCCTCCACGTGAAGAGAAGTTGTCTTGCCCAAGGTGCCGTGGGATTCGATATTAGAAATGTGGTGGGTAAAGTATCTTGGCAAGCTTAACCGGGGCAAAAAAAATTGAAAAGGGGGGTGCAACACTAGGACTTCCCAGGGAGTCACCCATCTTAAGACTACTCTCGCCCAAACAAGCTTAGCTTCGGAGTTCTGATGGGATCCGGTGCATTTGTGCTGGTAAGGTCGTACCCGTCATGTTGAGGGTACAAATCCCTTATTTGTTAACGGTTCACAGTCCCAGCCTAGAGATATGACCCATTCAAAAGGCCCAATGGGCTTAACGACAACCCATCCGCTTCAACAACGCAGCATCCTCGCAAGACGTGATATCGACTCATTGTAGGGTCCTCTAATGTGCCGTGACTAAGGTTTTCGTCCTTTTAACAGCTCACGACGTACGATCCGGGACGGAAAAACAGATCAAAAGAAGAAAAGTGGCCCGAAACAGATGAAAATGTTCGATTTTGAGCTCCGAAAAGGGCACGGCGAGCTAGCTAGCTGCCCCCGTCGTAGATCTCTCAGAGTGCTTTCCAACGGTATGCTGTGCACCTCGTAACTCGTTACGGATCAAAAGTTATGGGCACCGGAGCGACGGAGACCTGGTCACAAGCCCTACGCCCTCGGTTTGCGGGCCCAGCCTCCACGTGAAGAGAAGTTTTCTTGCCCAAGGTGCCGTGGGATTCGATAATAGAAATGTGGTGGGTAAAGTATCTTGGCAACCCTAACCGGAGCAAAAAAAATTGAAAAGGGGGGTGCAACACGAGGACTTCCCAGGGGGTCACCCATCCTAGTACTACTCTCGCCCAAGCACGCTTAACTTCGGAGTTCTAATGGGATCCGGTGCATTAGTGCTGGTATGATCGCACCCGTCATGTTGAGGGCACAATTCCTTTATGTGTTAACGGTTCACAGTCCCAGCCTAGAGATATGGCCCATTCAAAATGCCTAATGGGCTTAACGACAACCCATCCGCTTCAACAACGCAGCATCCTCGCAAGACGTGATATCGACGCATTGTAGGGTCCTCTAATGTACCGCGAGTAAGGTTGTCGTCCTTTTAATAGCTCACGACGTACGATCCGGGACGGAAAAACAGAGCAAAAGAAGAAAAGTGGCCCGAAACTGATGAAAACATTCGATTTTGAGCTCCGAAAAGGGCAAAGCGAGCTAGCTAGCTGCCCCCATCGTAGAGCTCTCAGAGAGCTTTCCAACGGTATGCTGTGCGCTTCGTAACTCCTTACGGATCAAAAGTTATGGGCACCGGAGCGACGGAGACCTGGTCACAAGCCCTACGCCCTCGGTTTGCGGGCCCAGCCTCCACGTGAAGAGAAGTTGTCTTGCCCAAGGTGCCGTGGGATTCGATAATAGAAATGTGGTGGGTAAAGTATCTTGGCAACCCTAACCGGAGCAAAAAAAATTGAAAAGGGGGGTGCAACACGAGGAATTCCCAGGGGGTCACCCATCCTAGTACTACTCTCGCCCAAGCACGCTTAACTTCGGAGTTCTGATGGGATCCGGTGCATTAGTGCTGGTATGATCGCACCCGTCATGTTGAAGTCACAATTCCTTTATGTGTTAACGGTTCACAGTCCCAGCCTAGAGATATGGCCCATTCAAAAGGCCCAATGGGCTTAACGACAACCCATCCGCTTCAACAACGCAGCATCCTCGCAAGACGTGATATCGACGCATTGTAGGGTCCTCTAATGTGCCGCGAGTAAGGTTGTCGTCCTTTTGACAGCTCACGACGTACGATCCGGGACGGAAAAACAGAGCAAAAGAAGAAAAGTGGCCCGAAACTGATGAAAACGTTCGATTTTGAGCTCCGAAAAGGGCACAGCGAGCTATCTATCTGCACCCGTCGTAGAGCTCTCAGAGAGCTTTCCAACGGTATGCTGTGTGCCTCGAAACTCCTTACGGATCAAAAGTTATGGGCACCGGAGCGACGGAGACCTGGTCACAAGCCCTACGCCCTCGGTTTGCGGGCCCAGTCTCCACGTGAAGAGAAGTTGTCTTGCCCAAGGTGCCGTGGGATTCGATAATAGAAATATGGTGGGTAAAGTATCTTGGCAACCCTAACCGGAGGAAAAAAAATTGAAAAGGGGGGTGCAACACGAGGACTTCCCAGGGGGTCACCCATCCTAGTACTACTCTCGCCCAAGCACGCTTAACTTCGGAGTTCTGATGGGATCCGGTGCATTAGTGCTGGTATGATCTCACCCGTCATTTTGAGGGCACAATTCCTTTATGTGTTAACGGTTCACAGTCCCAGCCTAGAGATATGGCCCATTCAAAAGGCCCAATGGGCTTAACGACAACCCATCCGCTTCAACAACGCAGCATCCTCGCAAGACGTGATATCGCCGCATTGTAGGGCCCTCTAATGTGCCGCGAGTAAGGTTGTCGTCCTTTTAACAGCTCACGACGTACGATCCGGGATGAAAAAACAAAGCAAAAGAAGAAAAGTGGCCCGAAACTAATGAAAACGTTCGATTTTGAGCTCCGAAAAGGGCACAGCGAGCTAGCTAGCTGCCCCCATCGTAGAGCTCTCAGAGAGCTTTCCAACGGTATGCTGTGCGCCTCGTAACTCCTTACGGATCAAAAGTTATGGGCACCGGAGCGACGGAGACCTGGTCACAAGCCCTATGCCCTCGGTTTGCGGGCCCAGCCTCCACGTGAAGAGAAGTTGTCTTGCCCAAGGTGCCGTGGGATTCGATAATAGAAATGTGGTGGTTAAAGTATCTTGGCAACCCTAACCGGAGCAAAAAAAATTGAAAAGGGGGGTGCAACACGAGGACTTCCAGGGGGTCACCCATCATAGTATTACTCTCGCCCAAGCACGCTTAACTTCGGAGTTCTGATGGGATCCGGTGCATTAGTGCTGGTATGATCGCACCCGTCATGTTGAGGGCACAATTCCTTTATGTGTTAACGGTTCACAGTCCCAGCCTAGAGATATGACCCATTCAAAAGTCCCAATGGGCTTAACGACAACCCATCCGCTTCAACAACGCAGAATCCTCGCAAGACGTGATATCGACGCATTGTAGGGTCCTCTAATGTGCCGCGAGTAAGGACGTCGTCCTTTTAACGGCTCACGACGTACGATCCGGGACGGAAAAACAGAGCAAAAGAAGAAAAGTGGCCCGTAACTAATGAAAACGTTCGATTTTGAGCTCCGAAAAGGGCACAGCGAGCTAGCTTGCTGCCCCCGTCGTAGAGCTCTCAGAGAGCTTTCCAACGGTATGCTGTGCGCCTCGTAACTACTTACGGATCAAAAGTTATGGGCACCGGAGCGACGGAGACCTGGTCACAAGCCCTACGCCCTCGGTTTGCGGGACCAGCCTCCACGGGAAGAGAAGTTGTCTTGCCCAAGGTGCAGTGGGATTCGATAATAGAAATGTGGTGGGTAAAGTATCTTGGCAACCCTAACCGGAGCAAAAAAAATTGAAAAGGGGGGTGCAACACGAGGACTTCCCAGGGGGTCACCCATCTTAGTACTACTCTCGCTCAAGCACGCTTAACTTCGGAGTTCTGATGGGATCCGGTGCATTAGTGCTGGTATGATCACACCCGTCATGTTGAGGGCACAATTCCTTTATGTGTTAACGGTTCACAGTCCCAACCTAGAGATATGACCCATTCAAAAGGCCCAATGGGCTTAACGACAACCCATCCGCTTCAACAACGCAGCATTCTCGCAAGACGTGATATCGACGCATTGTAGGGTCCTCTAATGTGCCGCAAGTAAGGTTGTCATCCTTTTAACAGCTCACGACGTACGATCCTTGACGGAAAAACAGAGCAAAAGAAGAAAAGTGGCCCGAAACTGATGAAAACGTTCGATTTTGAGCTCCGAAAAGGGCACATCGAGCTTGCTCGCTGCTGCTGTCGTAGAGCTCTCAGAGAGCTTTCCAACGGTATGCTGTACGACGCGTAACTCCTTACGGATCAAAAGTTATGGGCACCGGAGCGACGGAGACCTGGTCACAATCCCTACGCCCTCAGTTTCCGGGCCCAGCCTCCACGTGAAGAGAAGTTGTCTTGCCCAAGGTGCCGTGGGATTCGATAATAGAAATGTGGTGGGTAAAGTATCTTGGCAACCCTAACCGGAGCAAAAAAAATTGAAAAGGGGGGTGCAACACGAGGAGTTCCCAGGGGGTCACCCATCCTAGTACTACTCTCGCCCAAGCACGCTTAACTTCGGAGTTCTGATGGGATCCGGTACATTAGTGCTGGTATGATCGCACCCGTCATTTTGAGGGCACAATTCCTTTATGTGTTAACGGTTCACAGTCCCAGCCTAGAGATATGGCCCATTCAAAAGGCCCAATGGGCTTAACGACAACCCATCCGCTTCAACAACGCAGCATCCTCGCAAGACATGATATCAACGCATTGTAGGGTCCTCTAATGTGCCGCGAGTAAGGTTATCGTCCTTTTAACAGCTGACGACGTACGATCCGGGACAGAAAAACAGAGCAAAAGAAGAAAAGTTGCCCGAAACTGATGAAAACGTTCGATTTTGAGCTCCGAAAAGGGCACATCGAGCTTGCTCGCTGCTGCTG
Source organism: Ehretia macrophylla (assembly GCA_037974665.1). NCBI lineage: Eukaryota > Viridiplantae > Streptophyta > Magnoliopsida > Boraginales > Ehretiaceae > Ehretia > Ehretia macrophylla. Next base: position 24,846,716 of record CM075773.1, on the reverse strand, counting down.
TCGTAGAGCTCTCAGAGAGCTTTCCAACGGTATGCTGTGCGACGCGTAACTCCTTACGGATCAAAAGTTATGGGCACCGGAGCGACGGAGACCTGGTCACAAGCCCTACGCCCTCGGTTTGCGGGCCCAGCCTCCACGTGAAGAGAAGTTGTCTTGCCCAAGGTGCCGTGGGATTTGATAATAGAAATGTGGTGGGTAAAGTATCTTGGCAACCCTAACCGGAGCAAAAAAAATTGAAAAGGGGGGTGCAACACGAGGACTTCCAAGGGGGTCACCCATCCTAGTACTACTCTCGCCCAAGCACGCTTAACTTCGGAGTTCTGATCGGATCCGGTGCATTAGTGCTGGTATGATCGCACCCGTCATGTTGAGGGCACAATTCCTTTATGTGTTAACGGTTCACAGTCCCATCCTAGAGATATGGCCCATTCAAAAGGCCCAATGGGCTTAACGACAACCCATCCACTTCAACAACGCAGCATCCTCGCAAGACGTGATATCGACGCATTGTAGGGTCCTCTAATATGCCGCGAGTAAGGTTGTCATCCTTTTAACAGCTCACGACGTACGATCCGGGACGGAAAAACAGAGCAAAAGAAGAAAAGTGGCCCGAAACTGATGAAAACGTTCGAGTTTGAGCTCCGAAAAGGGCACAGCGAGCTAGCTAGCTGCCCCCGTCGTAGAGCTCTCAGAGAGCGTTCCAATGGTATGTTGTGCGCCTCGTAACTCCTTACGAATCAAAAGTTATGGGCACCGGACTGACGGAGACCTGGTCATATGCCCTACGCCCTCGGTTTGCGGGCCCAGCCTCCACGTGAAGAGAAGTTGTCTTGCCCAAGGTGCCGTGGGATTCGATAATAGAAATGTGGTGGGTAAAGTATCTTGGCAACCCTAACCGGAGCAAAAAAAATTGAAAAGGGGGGTGCAACACAAGGACTTCCCAGGGGGTCACCCATCCTAGTACTACTCTCGCCCAAGCACGCTTAACTTCGGAGTTCTGATGGGATCCGGTGCATTAGTGCTGGTATGATCGCACCCGTCATGTTGAGGGCACAATTCCTTTATGTGTTAACGGTTCATAGTCCCAGCCTATAGATATGGCCCATTCAAAAGGCCCAATGGGCTTAACGACAACCCATCCGCTTCAACAACGCAGCATCCTCGCAAGACGTGATATCGACGCATTGTAGGGTCCTCTAATGTGCCGCGAGTAAGGTTGTCGTCCTTTTAACAGCTCACGACGTACGATCTGGGATGAAAAAACAGAGCAAAAGAAGAAAAGTGGCCCGAAACTAATGATAACGTTCGATTTTGAGATCCGAAAAGGCAATAGCGGGCTAGCTTGTTGCCCCCGTCGTAGAGCTCTCAGAGAGCTTTCCAACGGTATGCTGTGCGCCTCGTAACTCCTTACGTATCAAAAGTTATGGGCACCGGAGTGACGGAGACCTGGTCACATGCCCTACGCCCTCAGTTTGCGGGCCCAGCCTCCACGTGAAGAGAAGTTGTATTGCCCAAGGTGCCGTGGGATTCGATAATAGAAATTTGGTGGGTAAAGTATCTTGGCAACCCTAACCGGAGTAAAAAAAATTGAAAAGGGGGGTGCAACACGAGGACTTCCCAGGGGGTCACCCATCCTAGTACTACTCTCGCCCAAGCACGCTTAACTTCGGAGTTCTGATGGGATCCGGTGCATTAGTGCTGGTATGATCGCACCCGTCAGGTTGAGGGCACAATTCCTTTATGTGTTAACTATTCGCCGTCCCAGCCTAGAGAGATGGCCCATTCAGAAGTCCCAATGGGCTTAACGACAAACTATCCGCTTCAACAACGCAGCATCCTCGCAAGTCGTGATATCGACGCATTGTAGGGTCCTCTAATGTGCAGCGAGTACGGTTGTCGTCCCTTTAACAGCTCACGACGTACGATCCGGGACGGAAAAACAGAGCAAAAGAAGAAAAGTGGCCCGAAACTAATGAAAACGTTCGATTTTGAGCTCCGAAAAGGGCATAGCAAGCTAGCTTGCTGCCCCCGTCGTAGAGCTCTCAGAGAGCTTTCCAACGGTATGCTGTGCGCCTCGTAACTCCTTACGGATCAAAAGTTATGGGCACCGGAGCGACGGAGACCTGGTCACAAGCCCTACGCCCTCGGTTTGCAGGCCCAGCCACCACGTGAAGAGAAGTTGTCTTGCCCAAGGTGCCGTGGGATTCGATAATAGAAATGTGGTGGGTAAAGTATCTTGGCAACCCTAACCGGAGCAAAAAAAATTGAAAACGGGGGTGCAACACGAGGACTTCCCAGGGGGTCACCCATCCTAGTACTACTCTCGCCCAAGCACGCTTAACTTCAGAGTTCTGATGGGATCCGGTGCATTAGTGCTGGTATGATCGCACCCGTCAGGTTGAGGGCACAATTCCTTTATGTGTTAACGGTTCACAGTCCCAGCCTAGAGATATGACCCATTAAAAAGGCCCAATGGGCTTAACGACAACCCATCCGCTTCAACAACGTAGCATCCTCGCAAGACGTGATATCGACACATTGTAGGGTCCTCTAATGTGCCGCGAGTAAGGTTGTCATCCTTTTAACAGCTCACGACGTACGATCCGGGATGGCAAAACAGAGCAAAAGAAGAAAATCGGCCCAAAACTAATGAAAATGTTCGATTTTGAGCTCCGAAAAGGACAAAGCGAGCTAGCTTGCTGCACCCATCGTAGAGCTCTCAAAGTGCTTTCCAACGGTATGCTGTGCGCCTCGTAACTCCTTACGGATCAAAAGTTATGGGCACCGGAGCGACGTAGACCTTGTCACAAGCCCTACGCCCTCGGTTTGCGGTCCCAGCGTCCACGTGAAGAGAAGTTGTCTTGCCCAAGGTGCCGTGGGATTCGATAATAGAAATGTGGTGGGTAAAGTATCTTGGCAACCCTAACCGGAGCAAAAAAAATTGAAAAGGGGGGTGCAACACGAGGACTTCCCAGGGGGTCACCCATCCTAGTACTACTCTCGCCCAAGCACGCTTAACTTCGGAGTTCTGATGGGATCCGGTGCATTAGTGCTGGTATGATGGCACCCGTCATGGTGAGGGCACAATTCCTTTATGTGTTAACGGTTCACAGTCCCAGCCTAGAGATATGACCCATTCAAAAGGCCCAATGGGCTTAACGACAACCCATCCGCTTCAACAACGCAGCATCCTCGCAAGACGTGATATCGACTCATTGTAGGGTCCTCTAATGTGCCGCGAGTAAGGTTGTCGTCCTTTTAACAGCTCACGGCGTACGATTCGGGACGGAAAAATAGAGCAAAAGAAGAAAAGTGGCCCGAAACTAATGAAAACGTTCGATTTTGAGTTTCGAAAAGGGCATAGCAAGCTAGCTTGCTGCCACCGTCGTAGAGCTCTCAGAGAGCTTTCCAACGGTATGTTGTGCGCCTCGTAACTCCTTACGGATCAAAAGTTATAGGCACTGCAGCGACGGAGACCTGGTCACAAGCCCTACGCCCTCGGTTTGCGGGCCCAGCCTCCACGTGAAGAGAAGTTGTCTTGCCCAAGGTGCCGTGGGATTCGATAATAGAAATGTGGTGGGTAAAGTATCTTGGCAACCCTAACCGGAGCAAAAAAAATTGAAAAGGGGGGTGCAACACGAGGACTTCCCAGGGGGTCACCCATCCTAGTACTACTCTCGCCCAAGCACGCTTAACTTCGGAGTTCTGATAGGATCCGGTGCATTAGTGCTGGTATGATCGCACCCGTCATGTTGAGGGCACAATTCCTTTATGTGTTAACGGTTCACAGTCCCAGCCTAGAGATATGGCCCATTCAAAAGGCCCAATGGGCTTAACGACAACCCATCCGCTTCAACAACGCAGCATCCTCGCAAGACGTGATATCGACGCATTGTAGGGTCCTCTAATGTGCCGCGAGTAAGGTTGTCGTCCTTTTAACAGCTTACGACGTACGATCCGGGACGAAAAAACAGAGCAAATGAAGAAAAGTGGCCCGAAACTGATGAAAAGGTTCGATTTTGAGCCTCGAACAGGGCATACCGAGCTAGCTTGCTGCCCCTGTCGTAGAGCTCTCAGAGATCTTTCCAACGGTATGCTGTGCGCCTCGTAACTCCTTACGGATCAAAAGTTATAGGCACCGGAGCGATGGAGACCTGGTCACAAGCCCTACGCCCTCGGTTTGCGGGCCCAGCCTCCACGTGAAGAGAAGTTGTCTTGCCCAAGGTGCCGTGGGATTCGATAATAGAAATGTGGTGGGTAAAGTATCTTGGCAACCCTAACCGGAGCAAAAAAAATTGAAAAGGGGGGTGCAACACGAGGACTTCCCAGGGGGTCACCCATCCTAGTACTACTCTCGCCCAAGCACGCTTAACTTCGGAGTTCTGATGGGATCCGGTGCATTAGTGCTGGTATGATCGCACCCATCATGTTGAGGGCACAATTCATTTATGTGTTAACGGTTCACAGTCCCAGCCTAGAGATATGACCCATTCAAAAGGCCCAATAGGCTTAACGACAACCCATCCGCTTCAACAACGCAGTATCCTCGCAAGACGTGATATCGACGCATTGTACGGTCCTCTAATGTGCCGCGAGTAAGGTTTTCGTCCTTTTAACAGCTCATGACGTACGATCCGGGAAGGAAAAACAGAGCAAAACAAGAAAAGTGGCCCGAAACTAATGAAAACGTTCGATTTTGCGCTCCGAAAAGGGCATAGCAAGCTAGCTTGCTGCCCCCGTCGTAGAGCTCTCAGAGAGCTTTCCAACGGTATGCTGTGCGCCTCGTAACTCCTTACGGATCAAAAGTTATGGGCACCGGAGCGACGTAGACCTTGTCACAAGCCCTACGCCCTCGGTTTGCGGGCCCAGCCTCCACGTGAAGAGAAGTTGTCTTGCCCAAGGTGCCGTGGGATTCGATAATAGAAATGTGGTGGTTAAAGTATCTTGGCAACCCTAACCGGAGCAAAAAAAATTGAAAAGGGGGGTGCAACACGAGGACTTCCCAGGGGGTCACCCATCCTAGTACTACTCTCGCCCAAGCACGCTTAACTTCGGAGTTCTGATGGGATCCGGTGCATTAGTGCTGGTATGATCGCACCCGTCATGTTGAGGGCACAATTCCTTTATGTGTTAACGGTTCACAGTCCCAGCCTAGAGATATGGCCCATTCAAAAGGCCCAATGGGCTTAACGACAACCCATCCGCTTCAACAACGCAGCATCCTCGCAGGACGTGATATCGACGCATTGTAGGGTCCTCTAATGTGCCGCGAGTATGGTTGTCGTCCTTTTAACAGCTCACGACGTACGATCCGGGACGGAAAAACAAAGCAAAAGAAGAAAAGTGGCCCAAAACTGATGAAAAGGTTCGATTTTGAGCTCCGAAAAGGGCACAACAAGCTTGCTTGCTGCCCCCATCGTAGAGCTCTCAGAGAGCTTTCCAAGGGTATGCTGTGCACCTCGTAACTCCTTACGGATCAAAAGTTATGGGCACCAGAGCGACGGAGACCTGGTCACAAGCCCTACGCCCTCGGTTTGCAGGCCCAGCCACCACGTGAAGAGAAGTTGTCTTGCCCAAGGTGCCGTGGGATTCGATAATAGAAATGTGGTGGGTAAACTATCTTGGCAACCCTAACCGGAGCAAAAAAAATTGAAAAAGGGGGTGCAACAAGAGGACTTCCCAGGGGGTCACCCATCCTAGTACTACTCTCGCCCAAGCACGCTTAACTTCAGAGTTCTGATGGGATCCGGAGCATTAGTGCTGGTATGATCGCACTCGTCATGTTGAGGGCACAATTCCTTTATGTGTTAACGGTTTACAGTCCCAGCCTAGAGATATGACCCATTCAAAAGGCCCAATGGGCTTAACGACAACCCATCCGCTTCAACAACGTAGCATCCTCGCAAGACGTGATATCGACGCATTGTAGGGTCCTCTAATGTGCCGTGAGTAAGGTTGTCATCCTTTTAACAGCTCACGACGTACGATCCGGGACGGCAAAACAGAGCAAAAGAAGAAAATCGGCCCGAAACTAATGAAAATGTTCGATTTTGAGCTCCGAGAAGGACAAAGCGAGCTAGCTTGCTGCACCCGTCGTAGAGCTCTCAAAGAGCTTTCCAACGGTATGCTGTGCGCCTCGTAACTCCTTACGGATCAAAAGTTATGGGCACCGGAGCGACGTAGACCTTGTCACAAGCCCTACGCCCTCGGTTTGCGGTCCCAGCCTCCACGTGAAGAGAAGTTGTCTTGCCCAAGGTGCCGTGGGATTCGATAATAGAAATGTGGTGGGTAAAGTATCTTGGCAACCCTAACCGGAGCAAAAAAAATTGAAAAGGGGGGTGCAACACGAGGACTTCCCAGGGGGTCACCCATCCTAGTACTACTCTCGCCCAAGCACGCTTAACTTCGGAGTTCTGATGGGATCCGGTGCATTAGTGCTGGTATGATGGCACCCGTCATGGTGAGGGCACAATTCCTTTATGTGTTAACGGTTCACAGTCCCAGCCTAGAGATATGACCCATTCAAAAGGCCCAATGGGCTTAACGACAACCCATCCGCTTAAAAAACGCAGCATCCTCGCAAGACGTGATATCGACGCATTGTAGGGTCCTCTAATGTGCCGCGAGTAAGGTTGTCGTCCTTTTAACAGCTCACGACGTACGATCCGGGACGGAAAAATAGAGCAAAAGAAGAAAAGTGGCCCGAAACTAATGAAAACGTTCGATTTTGAGTTCCGAAAAGGGCATAGCAAGTTATCTTGCTGCCACCGTCGTAGAGCTCTCAGAGAGCTTTCCAACGGTATGCTGTGCGCCTCGTAACTCCTTACGGATAAAAAGTTATGGGCACCGGAGCGACGGAGACCTGGTCACTAGCCCTACGCCCTCGGTTTGCGGGCCCAGCCTCCACGTGAAGAGAAGTTGTCTTGCCCAAGGTGCCGTGGGATTCGATAATAGAAATGTGGTGGGTAAAGTATCTTGGCAACCCTAACCGGAGCAAAAAAATTGAAAAGGGGGGTACAATACGAGGACTTCCCAGGGGGTCACCCATCCTAGTACTACTCTCGCCCAAGCACGCTTAACTTCGGTGTTCTGATGGGATCCGGTGCATTAGTGCTGGTATGATCGCACCCGTCATGTTGAGGGCACAATTCCTTTATGTGTTAACGGTTCACAGTCCCAGCCTAGAGATATGGCCCATTCAAAAGGCCCAATGGGCTTAACGACAACCCATCCTCTTCAACAACGCAGCATCCTCGCAAGACGTGATATCGACGCATTGTAGGGTCCTCTAATGTGCCGCGAGTAAGGTTGTCGTCCTTTTAACAGCTCACGAAGTACGATCCGGGACGGAAAAACAGAGCAAAAGAAGAAAAGTGGCCCAAAACTGATGAAAACGTTCGATTTTGAGCTCCAAAAATTGCACAGCGAGCTAGCTAGCTGCCCTCGTCGTAGAGCTCTCAGAGAGCTTTCCAACGGTATGTTGTGCGACTCGTAACTCCTTACGGATCAAAAGTTATAGGCACTGCAGCGACGGAGACCTGGTCACAAGCCCTACGCCCTCGGTTTGCGGGCCCAGCCTCCACGTGAAGAGAAGTTGTCTTGCCCAAGGTGCCGTGGGATTCGATAATAGAAATGTGGTGGGTAAAGTATCTTGGCAACCCTAACCGGAGCAAAAAAAATTGAAAAGGGGGGTGCAACACGAGGACTTCCAAGGGGGTCACCCATCCTAGTACTACTCTCGCCCAAGCACACTTAACTTCGGAGTTCTGATAGGATCCGGTGCATTAGTACTGGTATGATCGCACCCGTCATGTTGAGGGCACAATTCCTTTATGTGTTAACGGTTCACAGTCCCAGCCTAGAGATATGGCCCATTCAAAAGGCCCAATGGGCTTAACGACAACCCATCCGCTTCAACAACGCAGCATCCTCGCAAGACGTGATATCGACGCATTGTAGGGTCCTCTAATGTGCCGCGAGTAAGGTTGTCGTCCTTTTAACAGCTCACGACGTACGATCCGGGACGGAAAAACAGAGCAAAAGAAGAAAAGTGGCCCGAAACTAATGAAAATGTTCGATTTTGAGATCCGAAAAGGGCACAGCGAGCTAGCTGGCTGCCCCCGTCGTAGAGCTCTCAGAGAGCTTTCCAACGGTATGCTGTGCGCCTCGTAACTCCTTACGGATCAAACGTTATAGGTACCGGAGCGACGGAGACCTGGTCACAAGCCCTACGCCCTCGGTTTGCGGGCCCAGCCTCCACGTGAAGAGAAGTTGTCTTACCCAAGGTGCCGTGGGATTCGATAATAGAAATGTGGTGGGTAAAGTATCTTGGCAACCCTAACCGGAGCAAAAAAAATTGAAAAAGGGGGTGCAACACGAGGACTTCCCAGGGGGTCACCCATCCTAGTACTACTCTCGCCCAAGCACGCTTAACTTCGGAGTTCTGATGGGATCCGGTGCATTAGTGCTGGTATGATCGCACCCGTCATGTTGAGGGCACAATTCATTTATGTGTTAACGGTTCACAGTCCCAGCCTAGAGATATGGCCCATTCAAAAGGCCCAATGGGCTTAACGACAACCCATCCGCTTCAACAACGCAGTATCCTCGCAAGACGTGATATCGACGCATTGTACGGTCCTCTAATGTGCCGCGAGTAAGGTTTTCGTCCTTTTAACAGCTCATGACGTACGATCCGGGAAGGAAAAACAGAGCAAAACAAGAAAAGTGGCCCGAAACTAATGAAAACGTTCGATTTTGCGCTCCGAAAAGGGCATAGCAAGCTAGCTTGCTGCCCCCGTCGTAGAGCTCTCAGAGAGCTTTCCAACGGTATGCTGTGCGCCTCGTAACTCCTTACGGATCAAAAGTTATGGGCACCGGAGCGACGTAGACCTTGTCACAAGCCCTACGCCCTCGGTTTGCGGGCCCAGCCTCCACGTGAAGAGAAGTTGTCTTGCCCAAGGTGCCGTGGGATTCGATAATAGAAATGTGGTGGTTAAAGTATCTTGGCAACCCTAACCGGAGCAAAAAAAATTGAAAAGGGGGGTGCAACACGAGGACTTCCCAGGGGGTCACCCATCCTAGTACTACTCTCGCCCAAGCACGCTTAACTTCGGAGTTCTGATGGGATCCGGTGCATTAGTGCTGGTATGATCGCACCCGTCATGTTGAGGGCACAATTCCTTTATGTGTTAACGGTTCACAGTCCCAGCCTAGAGATATGGCCCATTCAAAAGGCCCAATGGGCTTAACGACAACCCATCCGCTTCAACAACGCAACATCCTCGCAAGACGTGATATCGACGCATTGTAGGGTCCTCTAATGTGCCGCGAGTAAGGTTGTCGTCCTTTTAACAGCTCACGACGTACGATCTGGGACGGAAAAACAGAGCAAAAGAAGAAAAGTGGCCCGAAACTGATGAAAACGTTCGATTTTGAGCTTCGAAAAGGGCACAGCGAGCTAGCTGGCTGCCCCTGTCGTAGAGCTCTCAGAGAGCTTTCCAACGGTATGCTGTGCGCCTCGTAACTCCTTACGGATCAAAAGTTATGGGCACCGGAGCGACGGAGACCTGGTCACAAGCCCTACGCCCTCGGTTTGCGGGCCCAGCCTCCGCGTGAAGAGAAGTTGTCTTGCCCAAGGTGCCGTGGGATTCGATAATAGAAATGTGGTGGGTAAAGTATCTTGGCAACCCTAACCGGAGCAAAAAAAATTGAAAAGGGGGGTGCAACACGAGGACTTCCCAGGGGGTCACCCATCCTAGTACTACTCTCGCCCAAGCACGCTTAACTTCGGAGTTCTGATGGGATCCGGTGCATTAGTGCTGGTATGATCGCACCCGTCATGTTGAGGGCACAATTCCTTTATGTGTTAACGGTTCACAATCCCAGCCTAGAGATATGGCCCATTCAAAAGGCCCAATGGGCTTAACGACAACCCATCCGCTTCAACAACGCAGCATCCTCACAAGACGTGATATCGACGCATTGTAGGGTCCTCTAATGTGCCGCGAGTAAGGTTTTCGTCCTTTTAACAGCTCACGACGTACGATCCGGGACGGAAAAACAGATCAAAAGAAGAAAAGTGGCCCGAAACTGATGAAAACGTTCGATTTTGAGCTTCGAAAAGGGCACAGCGAGCTAGCTGGCTGCCCCCGTCGTAGAGCTCTCAGAGAGCTTTCCAACGGTATGCTGTGCGCCTCGTAACTCCTTACGCATCAAAGGTTATAGGCACCGGAGCGACGGAGACCTGGTCACAAGCCCTACGCCCTCGGTTTGCGGGCCCAGCCTCCGCGTGAAGAGAAGTTGTCTTGCCCAAGGTGCCGTGGGATTCGATAATAGAAATGTGGTGGGTAAAGTATCTTGGCAACCCTAACCGGAGCAAAAAAAATTGAAAAGAGGGGTGCAACACGAGGACTTCCCAGGGGGTCACCCATCCTAGTACTACTCTCGCCCAAGCACGCTTAACTTTGGAGTTCTGATGGGATCCAGTGCATTAGTGCTGGTATGATCGCACCCGTCATGTTGAGAGCTCAATTCCTTTATGTGTTAACGGTCCACAGTCCCAGCCTAAAGATATGGCCCATTCAAAAAGCCCAATGGGATTAACGATAACCCATCCGCTTCAACAATGCAGCATCCTCGCAAGACGTGATATCGACGCATTGTAGGGTCCTCTAATGTGCCGCGAGTAAGGTTGTCGTCCTTTTAACAGCTGACGTACGATCCGGGACGGAAAAACAGAGCAAAAGAAGAAAAGTTACCCGAAACTGATGAAAACGTTCGATTTTGAGCTCCGAAAAGGGCACAGTGAGCTAGCTAGCTGCCCCCGTCGTAGAGCTCTCAGAGAGCTTTCCAACGGTATGCTGTGCGCCTCGTAACTACTTATGGATCAAAAGTCATGGGCACCGGTTTGCGGGCCCAGCCTCCACATGAAGAGAAGTTGTCTTGGCCAAGGTGCAGTGGGATTTGATAATAGAAATGTGGTGGGTAAAGTATCTTGGCAACCCTAACCAGAGCAAAAAAAATTGAAAAGGGGGGTGCAAAACGAGGACTTCCCACGGGGTCACCCATCCTAGTACTACTCTCGCCCAAGCACGCTTAACTTCGGAGTTCTGATGGGATCCGCTGCATTAGTGCTGGTATGATCGCACCCGTCATGTTGAGGGCACAATTCCTTTATGTGTTAACGGTTCACAGTCCCAGCCTAGAGATATGGCCCATTCAAAAGGCCCAATGGGCTTAACGACAACCCATCCGCTTCAACAACGCAGCATCCTCGCAAGACGTGATATCGACGTATTGTAGGGTCCTCTAATGTTCCGCGAGTAAGGTTGTCGTCCTTTTAACAGCTTACGACGTACGATCCGGGATGAAAAAACAGAGCAAAAGAAGAAAAGTGGCCCTAAACTAATGAAAATGTTCGATTTTGAGCTCCGAAAAGGGAACAGCAAGACTAGCTTGCTGCACCCGTCGTAGAGCTCTCAGAGAGCTTTCCAACGGTATGCTGTGCGCCTCGTAACTCCTTACGGATCAAAAGTTATGGGCACCGGAGCGACGGAGACCTGGTCACAAGCCCTACGCCCTCGGTTTGCGGGCCCAGCCTCCACGTGAAGAGAAGTTGTCTTGCCCAAGGTGCCGTGGGATTCGATAATAGAAATGTGGTGGGTAAAGTATCTTGGCAACCCTAACCGGAGCAAAAAAAATTAAAAAGGGGGGTGCAACCCGAGGACTTCCCAGGGGGTCACCCATCCTAGTACTACTCTCGCCCAAGCACGCTTAACTTCGGAGTTCTGATGGGATCCGGTGCATTAGTGCTGGTATGATCGCACCCGTCATGTTGAGGGCACAATTCCTTTATGTGTTAACGGTTCACAGTCCCAGCCTAGAGATATGGCCCATTCAAAAGGCCCAATGGGATTAACGACAACCCATCCGCTTCAACAACGCAGCATCCTCGCAAGACGTGATATCGACGCATTGTAGGGTCCTCTAATGTGCCGCGATTAAGGTTGTCGTCCTTTTAACAGGTCACGACGTACGATCCGGGACGGAAAAACAGAGCAAAAGAAGAAAAGTGGCCCGAAACTGATGAAAACGTTCGATTTTGAGCTCCGAAAAGGGCACAACGAGCTAGCTAGCTGCCCCTGTCGTAGAGCTCTCAGAGAGCTTTCCAACGGTATGCTGTGCGCCTCGTAACTCATTACGGATCAAAAGTTATGGGCACCGGTTTGCGGGCCCAGCCTCCACGTGAAGAGAAGTTGTCTTGCCCAAGGTGCCGTGGGATTCGGTAATAGAAATGTGGTGGGTAAAGTATCTTGGCAACCCTAACCGGAGCAAAAAAAATTGAAAAGGGGGGTGCAACACGAGGACTTCCCAGGGGGTCACCCATCCTAGTACTACTCTCGCCCAAGCACGTTTAACTTCGGAGTTGTGATGGGATCCGGTGCATTAGTGCTGGTATGATCGCACCCGTCATGTTGAGGGCACAATTCCTCTTTGTGTTAACGGTTCACAGTCCCAGCCTAGAGATATGGCCCATTCAAAAGGCCCAATGGGCTTAACGACAACCCATCCGCTTCAACAACGCAGCATCCTCGCAAGACGTGATATCGACGTATTGTAGGGTCCTCTAATGTGCCGCGAGTAAGGTTGTCATCCTTTTAACAGCTTACGACGTACGATCCGGGACGGAAAAACAGAGCAAAAGAAGAAAAGTGGCCCGAAACTAATGAAAACGTTCGATTTTGAGCTCCGAAAAGGGCACAGCGAGCTAGCTGGCTGCCCCCGTCGTAGAGCTCTTAGAGAGCTTTCCAACGGTATGCTGTGCGCCTCGTAACTCCTTACGGATCAAAAGTAATGGGAACCGGTTTGCGGGCCCAACCTCCACGTGAAGAGAAGTTGTCTTGCCCAAGGTGCCGTGGGATTCGGTAATAGAAATGTGGTAGGTAAAGTATCTTGACAACCCTAACCGGAGCAAAAAAAATTGAAAAGAGGGGTGCAACACGAAGACTTCCCAGGGCGTCACCCATTCTAGTACTAGTCTCGCCCAAGCACGCTTAACTTCAGAGTTCTGATGGGATCCGGTGCATTAGTGCTGGTATGATCGCACCCGTCATGTTGAGGGCACAATTCCTTTATGTGTTAACGGTTCACAGTCCCAGCCTAGAGAGATGGCCCATTCAAAAGGCCCAATGGGCTTAACGACAACCCATCCGCTTCAACAATGCAGCATCCTTGCAAGATGTGATATCGACGCATTGTAGGGTCCTCTAATGTGCCGCGAGTAAGGTTGTCGTCCTTTTAACAGCTCACGATGTACGATCCGGGACGGAAAAACAGAGCAAAAGAAGAAAAGTGGCCCGAAACTAATAAAAACGTTCAATTTTGAGCTCTGAAAAGGGCACAGCGAGCTAGCTGGCTGTCCCCGTCGTAGAGCTCTCGGAGAGCTTTCCAACGGTATGCAGTGCGCCTCGTAACTCCTTACGGATCAAAAGTTATGGGCACCGGAGCGACGGAGACCTGGTCACAAGCCCTACGCCCTCGGTTTGCGGGCCCAGCCTCCACGTGAAGAGAAGTTGTCTTGCCCAAGGTGCCGTGGGATTCGATAATAGAAATGTGGTGGGTGAAGTATCTTGGCAACCCTAACCGGAGCAAAAAAAATTGAAAAGGGGGGTGCAACACGAGGACTTCCCAGGGGGTCACCCATCCTAGTACTACTCTCGCCCAAGCACGCTTAACTTCGGAGTTCTGATGGGATCCGGTGCATTAGTGCTGGTATGATCACACCCGTCATGTTGAGGGCTCAATTCCTTTATGTGTTAACGGTTCACAGTCCCAGCCTAGCGATATGGCCCATTCAAAAGGCCCAATGGGCTTAACGACAACCCATCCGCTTCAACAACGCAGCATCCTCGCAGGACGTGATATCGACGCATTGTAGGGTCCTCTAATGTGCCGCGAGTAAGGTTGTCGTCCTTTTAACAGCTCACGACGTACGATCCGGGACGGAAAAACAGAGCAAAAGAAGAAAAGTGGCCCGAAACTGATGAAAACGTTCGATTTTGAGCTCCAAAAAGGTCACAGCGAGCTGGCTAGCTGCCCCCGTCGTAGAGCTCTCAGAGAGCTTTCCAACGGTATGCTGTGCGCCTCGTAACTCCTTACGGATCAAAAGTTATGGGCACCGGTTTGCGGGCCCAGCCTCCACGTGAAGAGAAGTTGTCTTGCCCAAGGTGCCGTGGGATTCGATAATAGAAATGTGGTGGGTAAAGTATCTTGGCAACCCTAACCGGAGCAAAAAAAATTGAAAAGGGGGGTGCCACACGAGGACTTCCCAGGGGGTCACCCATCCTAGTACTACTCTCGCCCAAGCACGCTTAACTTCAGAGTTCTGATGGGATCCGGTGCATTAGTGCTGGTATGATCGCACCCGTCATGTTGAGGGCACAATTCCTTTATGTGTTAACGGTTCACAGTCCCAGCCTAGAGATATGGCCCATTCAAAAGGCCCAATGGGCTTAACAACAATCCATCCGCTTCAACAACGCAGAATCCTCGCAAGACGTGATATCGACGCATTGTAGGGTCCTCTAATGTGCCGCGAGTAAGGTTGTCGTCCTTTTAACAGCTAACGACGTACGATCCGGGACGGAAAAATAGAGCAAAAGAAGAAAAGTGGCCCGAAACTAATGAAAACGTTCGATTTTGAGCTCCGGAAAGGGCACAGCGAGCTAGCTGGCTGCCCCAGTCGTAGAGCTCTTAGAGAGCTTTCCAACGGTATGCTGTGCGCCTCGTAACTCCTTACGGATCAAAAGTTATGGGCACCGGAGCGACGGAGACCTGGTCACAAGCCCTACGCCCTCGGTTTGCGGGCCCAGCCTCCACGTGAAGAGAAGTTGTCTTGCCCAAGGTGCCGTGGGATTCGATAATAGAAATGTGGTGGGTAAAGTATCTTGGCAACCCTAACCGGTGCAAAAAAAATTGAAAAGGGGGGTGCAACACGAGGACTTCCCAGGGGGTCACCCTTCCTAGTACTACTCTCGCCCAAGCACGTTTAACTTCAGAGTTCTGATGGGATCCGGTGCATTAGCGCTGGTACGATCGCACCCGTCATGTTGAGGGCACAATTCCTTTATGTGTTAACGGTTCACAGTCCCAGCCTAGAGATATTTCCCATTCAAAAGGCCCAATGGGCTTAACGACAACCCATCCGCTTCAACAACGCAGCATACTCGCAAGATGTGATATCGACGCATTGTAGGGTCCTCTAATGTGCCGCGAGTAAGGTTGTTGTCCTTTTAACAGCTCACGACGTACGATCCGGGACGGAAAAACAGAGCAAAAGAAGAAAAGTGGCCCGAAACTGATGCAAACGTTCGATTTTGAGCTCCGAAAAGGGCACAGCGTGCTAGCTAGCTGCCCCCATCGTAGAGCTCTCAGAGAGCTTTCCAACGGTATGTTGTGCACCTCGTAACTCCTTACGGATCAAAAGTTATGGGCACCGGTTTACGGGCCCAGCCTCCACGTGAAGAGAAGTTGTCTTGCCCAAGGTGCCGTGGGATTCGATAATAGAAATGTGGTGGGTAAAGTATCTTGGCAACCCTAACCGGAGCAAAACAAATTGAAAAGGGGGGTGCAACACGAGGACTTCCCAGGGGGTCTCCCATCCTAGTACTACTCTCGCCCAAGCACGCTTAACTTCGGAGTTCTGATGGGATCCGGTGCATTAGTGCTGGTATGATCGCACCCGTCATGTTGAGGGCACAATTCCTTTATGTGTTAACGGTTCACAGTCCCAGCCTAGAGATATGGCCCATTCAAAAGGCCCAATGGACTTAACGACAACCCATCCGCTTCAACAACGCAGCATCCTCGCAAGACGTGATATCGACGCATTGTAGGGTCCTCTAATGTGCTGGGAGTAAGGTTGTCGTCCTTTTAACAGCTCACGACGAATGGTCCGGGACGGAAAAACAGAGCAAAAGAAGAAAAGTGGCCCGAAACTGATGAAAACGTTCGATTTTGAGCTCCGAAAAGGGAATAGCGAGCTAGCTTGCTGCCCCCGTCGTAGAGCTCTCAGAGAGCTTTCCAACGGTACGCTGTGCGCCTCGTAACTCCTTACGAATCAAGAGTTATGGGCACCGGTTTGCGGGCCCAGCCTCCACGTGAAGAGAAGTTGTCTTGCCCAAGGTGCCGTGGGATTCGATAATAGAAATGTGGTGGGTAAAGTATCTTGGCAACCCTAACCGGAGCAAAAAAAATTGAAAAGGGGGGTGCAACACAAGGACTTCCCAGGGGGTCACCCATCCTAGTACTACTCTCGCCCAAGCACGCTTAACTTCGGAGTTCTGATGGGATCCGGTGCATTAGTGCTGGTATGATCGCACCCGTCATGTTGAGGGCACAATTCCTTTATGTGTTAACGGTTCACAGTCCCAGCCTAGAGATATGGCCCATACAAAAGGCCCAATGGGCTTAATGACAACCCATCCGCTTCAACAACGCAGCATCCTCGCAAGACGTGATATCGACGCATTGTAGGGTCCTCTAATGTGCCGCGAGTAAGGTTGTCATTTTTTAACAGCTCACGACGTACGATCCGGGACGGAAAAACAGAGCAAAAGAAGAAAAGTGGCCCGAAACTAATGAAAACGTTCGATTTTGAGCTCCGAAAAGGGCACAGCAAGCTAGCTGGCTGCCCCCGTCGTAGAGCTCTCAGAGAGCTTTCCAACGGTATGCTGTGCGCCTCGTAACTCCTTACGGATCAAAAGTTATGGGCACCTTAGCGACGGAGACCTGGTCACAAGCCCTACGCCCTCGATTTGCGGGCCCAGCCTCCACGTGAAGAGAAGTTGTCTTACCCAAGGTGCCGTGGGATTCGATAATAGAAATGTGGTGGGTAAAGTATCTTGGCAACCCTAACCGGAGCAAAAAAAATTGAAAAGGGGGGTGCAACACGAGGACTTCCCAGGGGGTCACCCATCCTAGTACTACTCTTACCCAAGCACGCTTAACTTCGGAGTTCTGATGGGATCCGGTGCATTAGTGCTGGTATGATCGCACCCGTCATGTTGAGGGCACAATTCCTTTATGTGTTAACGGTTCACAGTCCCAGCCTAGAGATATAGCCCATTCAAAAGGCCCAATGGGCTTAACGACAACCCATCCGCTTCAACAACGCAGCATCCTCGCAAGACGTGATATCGACGCATTGTAGGGTCCTCTAATGTGCCGCGAGTAAGGTTGTCGTCCTTTTAACAGCTCACGACGTACGATCCGGGACGGAAAAACAGAGCAAATGAAGAAAAGTGGCCCGAAACTGATGAAAACGTTCGATTTTGAGCTCCGAAAAGGGTACAGCGAGCTAGCTAGCTGCCCCCGTCGTAGAGCTCTCAGAGAGCTTTCCAATGGTATGTTGTGCGCCTCGTAACTCCTTACGGATCAAAAGTTATGGGCACCGATTTGCGGGCCCAGCCTCCACGTGAAGTGAAGTTGTCTTGCCCAAGGTGCCGTGGGATTCGATAATAGAAATGTGGTGGGTAAAGTATCTTGGCAACCCTAACCGGAGCAAAAAAAATTGAAAAGGGGGGTGCAACACGAGGACTTCCCAGGGGGTCACCCATCCTAGTACTACTCTCGCCCAAGCACGCTTAACTTCGGAGTTCTGATGGGATCCGGTGCATTAGTGCTGGTATGATCGCACCCGTCATGTTGAGGGCACAATTCCTTTATGTGTTAACGGTTCACAGTCCCAGCCTAGAGATATGGCCCATTCAAAAGGCCCAATGGGCTTAACGACAACCCATCCGCTTCAACAACGCAGCATCCTCGCAAGACGTGATATCGACGCAATGTAGGGTCCTCTAATGTGCCGCGAGTAAGGTTGTCGTCCTTTTAACAGCTCACGACGTACGATCCGGGACGGAAAAACATAGCAAAAGAAGAAAAGTGGCCCGAAACTGATGAAAACGTTCGATTTTGAGCTCCGAAAAGGGCACAGCAAGCTGGCTAGCTGCCCCCATCGTAGAGCTCTCAGAGAGCTTTCCAACGGTATGCTGTGCGCCTCGTAACTCCTTACGGATCAAAAGTTATGGGATCGGAGCGAGGGAGACCTGGTCACAAGCCCTACGCCCTCTGTTTGCTGGCCCAGCCTCCACGTGAAGAGAAGTTGTCTTTCCCAAGGTGCCGTGGGATTCGATAATAGAAATGTGGTGGGTAAAGTATCTTGGCAACCCTAACCGGAGCAAAAAAAATTGAAAAGGGGGGTGCAACACGAGGACTTCCCAGGGGGTCACCCATCCTAGTACTACTCTCGCCCAAGCACGCTTAACTTCGGAGTTCTAATTGGATCCGGTGCATTAGTGCTGGTATGATCGCACCCGTCATGTTGAGGGCACAATTCCTTTATGTGTTAACGGTTCACAGTCCCAGCCTAGAGATATGACCCATTCAAAAGGCCCAGTGGGCTTAACGACAACCCATCCGCTTCAACAACGCAGCATCTTCGCAAGACGTGATATCAACGCATTGTAGGGTCCTCTAATGTGCCGCGAGTAAGGTTGTCGTGCTTTTAACAGCTCACGACGTACGATCCGGGACGGAAAAACAGAGCAAAAGAAGAAAAGTGGCCCGAAACTAATGAAAACGTTCAATTTTGAGCTCCGAAAAGGGCACAGCGAGCTAGCTAGCTGCCCCTGTCGTAGAGCTCTCAGAGAGCTTTCCAACGGTATGCTGTGCGCCTCGTAACTCCTTACAGATCAAAAGTTATGGGCACCGGAGCGAAGGAGACCTGGTCACAAGCCCTACGCCCTCGGTTTGCGGGCCCAGCCTCCACGTGAAGAGAAGTTGTCTTGCCCAAGGTGCTGTGGGATTCGATAATAGAAATGTGGTGGGTAAAGTATCTTGGCAACCCTAACCGGAGCAAAAAAAATTGAAAAGGGGGGTGCAACACAAGGACTTCCCAGGGGGTCACCCATCCTAGTACTACTCTCGCCCAAGCACGCTTAACTTCGGAGTTCTGATGGGATCCGGTGCATTAGTGCTGGTATGATCGCACCCGTCATGTTGAGGGCACAATTCCTTTATGTGTTAACGGTTCACAGTCCCAGCCTAGAGATATGGCCCATACAAAAGGCCCAATGGGCTTAATGACAACCTATCCGCTTCAACAACGCAGCATCCTCGCAAGACGTGATATCAACGCATTGTAGGGTCCTCTAATGTGCCGCGAGTAAGGTTGTCATTTTTTAACAGCTCACGACGTACGATCCGGGACGGAAAAACAGAGCAAAAGAAGAAAAGTGGCCCGAAACTAATGAAAACGTTCGATTTTGAGCTCCGAAAAGGGCACGGCGAGCTAGCTAGCTGCCCCTGTCGTAGAGCTCTCAGAGAGCTTTCCAACGGTATGCTGTGCGCCTCGTAACTCCTTACGGATCAAAAGTTATGGGCACCGGAGCGAAGGAGACCTGGTCACAAGCCCTACGCCCTCGGTTTGCGGGCCCAGCCTCCACGTGAAGAGAAGTTGTCTTGTCCAAGGTGCTGTGGGATTCGATAATAGAAATGTGGTGGGTAAAGTATCTTGGCAACCCTAACCGGAGCAAAAAAAATTGAAAAGGGGGGTGCAACACGAGGACTTCCCAGGGGGTCACCCATCCTAGTACTACTCTCGCCCAAGCACGCTTAACTTCGGAGTTCTGATGGGATCCGGTGCATTAGTGCTGGTATGATCGCACCCGTATGTTGAGGTCACAATTCCTTTATGTGTTAACGGTTCACAGTCCCAGCCTAGAGATATGGCCCATTCAAAAGGCCCAATGGGCTTAACGACAACCCATCCGCTTCAACAACGCAGCATCCTCGCAAGACGTGATATCGACGCATTGTAGGGTCCTCTAATGTGCCGCGAGTAAGGTTGTCGTCCTTTTAACAGCTCACGACGTACGATCCGGGACGGAAAAACAGAGCAAATGAAGAAAAGTGGCCCGAAACTGATGAAAACGTTCGATTTTGAGCTCCGAAAAGGGCACAGCGAGCTGGCTAGCTGCCCCCGTCGTAGTGCTCTCATAGAGCTTTCCAACGGTATGCTGTGCGCCTCGTAACTCCTTACGGATCAAAAGTTATAGGCACCGGAGCAACGGAGACCTGGTCACAAGCCCTACGCCCTCGGTTTGCGGGCCCAGCCTCCACATGAAGAGAAGTTGTCTTGCCCAGGGTGCCGTGGGATTCGATAATAGAAATGTGGTGGGTAAAGTATCTTGGCAACCCTAACCGGAGCAAAAAAAATTGAAAAGGGGGGTGCAACACGAGGACTTCCCAGGGGGTCACCCATCCTAGTACTACTCTCGCCCAAGCACGCTTAACTTCGGAGTTCTAATGGGATCCGGTGCATTAGTGCTGGTATGATCGCACCCGTTATGTTGAGGGCACAATTCCTTTATGTGTTAACGGTTCACAGTCCCAGCCTAGAGATATGACCCATTCAAAAGGCCCAATGGTATTAACGACAACCCATCCGCTTCAACAACGCAGCATCCTCGCAAGACATGAGATCGACGCATTGTAGGGTCCTCTAATGTGCCGCGAGTAAGGTTGTCGTCCTTTTAACAGCTCACGACGTACGATCTGGGACGGAAAAACAGAGCAAAATAAGAAAAGTGGCCCGAAACTAATGAAAATGTTCGATTTTGAGCTCCGAAAAGGGCAAAGCGAGCTAGCTTGCTGTCCCCGTCATAGAGCTCTTAGAGTGCTTTCCAACGGTATGCTGTGCGCCTCGTAACTCCTTACGGATCAAAAGTTATGGGCACCGGAGCGAAGGAGACCTGGTCACAAGCCCTACGCCCTCGGTTTGCGGGCCCAGCCTCCACGTGAAGAGAAGTTGTCTTGCCCAAGGTGCTGTGGGATTCGATAATAGAAATGTGGTGGGTAAAGTATCTTGGCAACCCTAACCGGAGCAAAAAAAATTGAAAAGGGGGGTGCAACACGAGGACTTCCCAAGGGGTCACCCATCCTAGTACTACTCTCGCCCAAGCACGCTTAACTTCGGAGTTCTGATGGGATCCGGTGCATTAGTGCTGGTATGATCGCACCCATCATGTTGAGGGCACAATTCCTTTATATGTTAACGGTTCACAGTCCCAGCCTAGAGATATGGCCCATTCAAAAGGCCCAATGGGCTTAACGACAACCCATCCGCTTCAACAACGCAGCATCCTCGCAAGACGTGATATCGACGCAATGTAGGGTCCTCTAATGTGCCGCGAGTAAGGTTGTCATCCTTTTAACAGCTCACGACGTACGATCCGGGACGGAAAAACATAGCAAAAGAAGAAAAGTTGCCCGAAACTGATGAAAACGTTCGATTTTGAGCTCCGAAAAGGGTAAAGCAAGCTGGCTAGCTGCCCCCATCGTAGAGCTCTCAAAGAGCTTTCCAACGGTATGCTGTGTGCCTCGTAACTCCTTACGGATCAAAAGTTATGGGCACCGGAGCGACGGAGACCTGGTCACAAGCCCTACGCCCTCGGTTTGCGGGCCCAGCCTCCACGTGAAGAGAAGTTGTCTTTCCCAAGGTGCCGTGGGATTCGATAATAGAAATGTGGTGGGTAAAGTATCTTGGCAACCCTAACCGGAGCAAAAAAAATTGAAAAGGGGGGTGCAACACGAGGACTTCCCAGGGGGTCACCCATCCTAGTACTACTCTCGCCCAAGCACGCTTAACTTCGGAGTTCTGATGGGATCCAGTGCATTAGTGCTGGTATGATCGCACCCGTCATGTTGAGGGCACAATTCCTTTATGTGTTAACGGTTCACAGTCCCAGCCTAGAGATATGACCCATTCAAAAGGCCCAATGGGCTTAACGACTACCCATCCGCTTAAACAACGCAGCATCCTCGCAAGACGTGATATCGACGCATTGTAGGGTCCTTTAATATGCCGCGAGTAAGGTTGTCGTCCTTTTAACAGCTCACGACGTACGATCCGGGATGGAAAAACAGAGCAAAAGAAGAAAAGTGGCCCGAAACTGATGAAAACGTTCGATTTTGAGCTCCGAAAAGGGCACAGCGAGCTAGCTAGCTGCCCCTGTCGTAGAGCTCTCAGAGAGCTTTCCAACGGTATGCTGTGCGCCTCGTAACTCCTTACGGATCAAAAGTTATGGGCACCGGTTTGCGGGCCCAGCCTCCACGTGAAGAGAAGTTGTCTTGCCCAAGGTACCGTGGGATTCGATAATAGAAATGTGGTGGGTAAAGTATCTTGGCAACCCTAACCGGAGCAAAAAAAATTTAAAAGGGGGGTGCAACACGAGGACTTCCCAGGGGGTCACCCATCCTAGTACTACTCTCGCCCAAGCACGCTTAACTTCGGAGTTCTGATGGGATCCGGTGCATTAGTGCTGGTATGATCGCACCCGTCATGTTGAGGGCACAATTCCTTTATGTGTTAACGGTTCACAGTCCCAGCCTAGAGATATGGCCCATTCAAAAGGCCCAAAGGGCTTAACGACAACACATCCGCTTCAACAACGCAGCATCCTCGCAAGACGTGATATCGACGCATTGAAGGGTCCTCTAATGTGCCGCGAGTAAGGTTCTCGTCCTTTCAACAGCTCACGACGTACGATCCGGGACGGAAAAACAGAGCAATAGAAGAAAAGTGGCCCGAAACTAATAAAAACGTTCGATTTTGAGCTCTGAAAAGGGCACAGCGAGCTAGCTGGCTGCCCCCGTCGTAGAGCTCTCAGGGAGCTTTCCAACGGTATGCTGTGCGCCTCGTAACTCCTTACGGATCAAAAGTTATGGGCACCGGAGCGACGGAGACCTGGTCACAAGCCCTACGCCCTCGGTTTGCGGGCCCAGCCTCCACGTGAAGAGAAGTTGTCTTGTCCAAGGTGCTGTGGGATTCGATAATAGAAATGTGGTGGGTAAAGTATCTTGGCAACCCTAACCGGAGCAAAAAAAATTGAAAAGGGGGGTGCAACACGAGGACTTCCCAGGGGGTCACCCATCCTAGTACTACTCTCGCCCAAGCACGCTTAACTTCGGAGTTCTGATGGGATCCGGTGCATTAGTGCTGGTATGATCGCACCCGTATGTTGAGGTCACAATTCCTTTATGTGTTAACGGTTCACAGTCCCAGCCTAGAGATATGGCCCATTCAAAAGGCCCAATGGGCTTAACGACAACCCATCCGCTTCAACAACGCAGCATCCTCGCAAGACGTGATATCGACGCATTGTAGGGTCCTCTAATGTGCCGCGAGTAAGGTTGTCGTCCTTTTAACAGCTCACGACGTACGATCCGGGACGGAAAAACAGAGCAAATGAAGAAAAGTGGCCCGAAACTGATGAAAACGTTCGATTTTGAGCTCCGAAAAGGGCACAGCATGCTGGCTAGCTGCCCCCGTCGTAGTGCTCTCATAGAGCTTTCCAATGGTATCCTGTACGCCTCGTAACTCCTTACGGATCAAAAGTTATAGGCACCGGAGCAACGGAGACCTGGTCACAAGCCCTACGCCCTCGGTTTGCGGGCCCAGCCTCCACATGAAGAGAAGTTGTCTTGCCCAGGGTGCCGTGGGATTCGATAATAGAAATGTGGTGGGTAAAGTATCTTGGCAACCCTAACCGGAGCAAAAAAAATTGAAAAGGGGGGTGCAACACGAGGACTTCCCAGGGGGTCACCCATCCTAGTACTACTCTCGCCCAAGCACGCTTAACTTCGGAGTTCTAATGGGATCCGGTGCATTAGTGCTGGTATGATCGCACCCGTTATGTTGAGGGCACAATTCCTTTATGTGTTAACGGTTCACAGTCCCAGCCTAGAGATATGACCCATTCAAAAGGCCAAATGGGATTAACGACAACCCATCCGCTTCAACAACGCAGCATCCTCGCAAGACATGAGATCGACGCATTGTAGGGTCCTCTAATGTGCCGCGAGTAAGGTTGTCGTCCTTTTAACAGCTCACGACATACGATCTGGGACGGAAAAACAGAGCAAAAGAAGAAATGTGGCCCGAAACTAATGAAAATGTTCGATTTTGAGCTCCGAAAAGGGCAAAGCGAGCTAGCTTGCTGTCCCCGTCGTAGAGCTCTTAGAGTGCTTTCCAACGGTATGCTGTGCGCCTCGTAACTCCTTACGGATCAAAAGTTATGGGCACCGGAGCGAAGGAGACCTGGTCACAAGCCCTACGCCCTCGGTTTGCGGGCCCAGCCTCCACGTGAAGAGAAGTTGTCTTGCCCAAGGTGCTGTGGGATTCGATAATAGAAATGTGGTGGGTAAAGTATCTTGGCAACCCTAACCGGAGCAAAAAAAATTGAAAAGGGGGGTGCAACACGAGGACTTCCCTGGGGGTCACCCATCCTAGTACTACTCTCGCCCAAGCACGCTTAACTTCGGAGTTCTGATGGGATCCGGTGCATTAGTGCTGGTATGATCGCACCCGTCATGTTGAGGGCACAATTCCTTTATGTGTTAACGGTTCACAGTCCCAGCCTAGAGATATGGCCCATTCAAAAGGCCCAATGGGCTTAACGACAACCCATCCGCTTCAACAACGCAGCATCCTCGCAAGACGTGATATCGACGCATTGTAGGGTCCTCTAATGTGCCGCGAGTAAGGTTGTCGTCCTTTTAACAGCTCACGACGTACGATCCGGGACGGAAAAACAGAGCAAATGAAGAAAAGTGGCCCGAAACTGATGAAAACGTTCGATTTTGAGCTCCGAAAAGGGCAAAGCAAGCTGGCTAGCTGCCCCCATCGTAGAGCTCTCAAAGAGCTTTCCAACGGTATGCTGTGTGCCTCGTAACTCCTTACGGATCAAAAGTTATGGGCACCGGAGCGACGGAGACCTGGTCACAAGCCCTACGCCCTCGGTTTGCGGGCCCAGCCTCCACGTGAAGAGAAGTTGTCTTTCCCAAGGTGCCGTGGGATTCGATAATAGAAATGTGGTGGGTAAAGTATCTTGGCAACCCTAACCGGAGCAAAAAAAATTGAAAAGGGGGGTGCAACACGAGGACTTCCCAGGGGGTCACCCATCCTAGTACTACTCTCGCCCAAGCACGCTTAACTTCGGAGTTCTGATGGGATCCGGTGCATTAGTGCTGGTATGATCGCACCCGTCATGTTGAGGGCACAATTCCTTTATTTGTTAACGGTTCACAGTCCCAGCCTAGAGATATGACCCATTCAAAAGGCCCAATGGGCTTAACGACAACCCATCCGCTTAAACAACGCAGCATCCTCGCAAGACGTGATATCGACGCATTGTAGGGTCCTTTAATATGCCGCGAGTAAGGTTGTCGTCCTTTTAAAAGCTCACGACATACGATCCGGGACGGAAAAACAGAGCAAAAGAAGAAAAGTGGCCCGAAACTGATGAAAACGTTCGATTTTGAGGTTCGAAAAGGGCACAGTGAGCTAGCTAGCTGCCCCTGTCGTAGAGCTCTCAGAGAGCTTTCCAACGGTATGCTGTGCGCCTCGTAAATCCTTACGGATCAAAAGTTATGGGCACCGATTTGCGGGCCCAGCCTCCACGTGAAGAGAAGTTGTCTTGCCCAAGGTGCCGTGGGATTCGATAATAGAAATGTGGTGGGTAAAGTATCTTGGCAACCCTAACCGGAGCAAAAAAAATTTAAAAGGGGGGTGCAACACGAGGACTTCCCAGGGGGTCACCCATCCTAGTACTACTCTCGCCCAAGCACGCTTAACTTCGGAGTTCTGATGGGATCCGGTGCATTAGTGCTGGTATGATCGCACCCGTCATGTTGAGGGCACAATTCCTTTATGTGTTAACGGTTCACAGTCCCAGCCTAGAGATATGGCCCATTCAAAAGGCCCAAAGGGCTTAACGACAACCCATCCGCTTCAACAACGCAGCATCCTCGCAAGACGTGATATCGACGCATTGAAGGGTCCTCTAATGTGCCGCGAGTAAGGTTGTCGTCCTTTTAACAGCTCACGACGTACGATCCAGGACGGAAAAACAGAGCAATAGAAGAAAAGTGGCCCGAAACTAATAAAAACGTTCGATTTTGAGCTCTGAAAAGGGCACAGCGAGCTAGCTGGCTGCCCCCGTCGTAGAGCTCTCAGAGAGCTTTCCAACGGTATACAGTGCGCCTCGTAACTCCTTACGGATCAAAAGTTATGGGCACCGGAGCGACGGAGACCTGGTCACAAGCCCTACGCCCTCGGTTTGCGGGCCCAGCCTCCACGTGAAGAGAAGTTGTCTTGCCCAAGGTGCCGTGGGATTCGATAATAGAAATGTGGTGGGTGAAGTATCTTGGCAACCCTAACCGGAGCAAAAAAATTGAAATGGGGGGTGCAACACGAGGACTTCCCAGGGGGTCACCCATCCTAGTACTACTCTCGCCCAAGCACGCTCAACTTCGGAGTTCTGATGGGATCCGGTGCATTAGTGCTGGTATGATCACACCCGTCATGTTGAGGGCTCAATTCCTTTATGTGTTAACGGTTCACAGTCCCAGCCTAGCGATATGGCCCATTCAAAAGGCCCAATGGGCTTAACGACAACCCATCCGCTTCAACAACGCAGCATCCTCGCAGGACGTGATATCGACGCATTGTAGGGTCCTCTAATGTGCCGCGAGTAAGGTTGTCGTCCTTTTAACAGCTCACGACATACGATCCGGGACGGAAAAACAGAGCAAAAGAAGAAAAGTGGCCCGAAACTGATGAAAACGTTCGATTTTGAGCTCCAAAAAGGTCACAGCAAGCTGGCTAGCTGCCCCCGTCGTAGAGCTCTCAGAGAGCTTTCCAACGGTATGCTGTGCGCCTCGTAACTCCTTACGGATCAAAAGTTATGGGCACCGGAGTGACGGAGACTTGGTCACAGGCCCTACGCCCTCGATTTGCTGGCCCAGCCTCCACGTGAAGAGAAGTTGTCTTACCCAAGGTGCCGTGGGATTCGATAATAGAAATGTAGTGGGTAAAGTATCTTGGCAACCCTAACCGGAGCAAAAAAAATTGAAAAGGGGGGTGCAACACGAGGACTTCCCAGGGGGTCACCCATCCTAGTACTACTCTCGCCCAAGCACGCTTAACTTCGGAGTTCTGATGGGATCCGGTGCATTAGTGCTGGTATGATCGCACCCGTCATGTTGAGGGCACAATTCCTTTATGTGTTAACGGTTCACAGTCCCAGCCTAGAGATATGGCCCATTCAAAAGGCCCAATGGGCTTAACGACAACCCATCCGCTTCAACAAAGCAGCATCCTCGCAAGACGTGATATCGACGCATTGTAGGGTCCTCTAATGTGCCGCGAGTAAGGTTGTCGTCCTTTTAACAGCTCACGACGTACGATCCGGGACGGAAAAACATAGCAAATGAAGAAAAGTGGCCCGAAACTGATGAAAACGTTCAATTTTGAGCTCCGAAAAGGGCACAGCAAGCTAGCTAGCTACCCCCGTCGTATAGCTCTCAGAGAGCTTTCTAACGGTATGTTGTGAGCCGCGTAACTCCTTACGGATCAAAAGTTATGGGCACCGATTTGCGGGCCCAGCCTCCACGTGAAGAGAAGTTGTCTTGCCCAAGGTGCCGTGGGATTCGATAATAGAAATGTGGTGGGTAAAGTATCTTGGCAACCCTAACCGGAGCAAAAAAAATTGAAAAGGGGGGTGCAACCCGAGGACTTCCCAGGGGGTCACCCATCCTAGTACTACTCTCGCCCAAGCACGCTTAACTTCGGAGTTCTGATGGGATCCGGTGCATTAGTGCTGGTATGATCGCACCCGTCATGTTGAGGGCACAATTCCTTTATGTGTTAACGGTTCACAGTCCCAGCCTAGAGATATGACCCATTCAAAAGGCCCAATGGGCTTAACGACAACCCATCCGCTTCAACAACGCAGCATCCTCGCAAGACGTGATATCGACGCATTGTAGGGTCCTTTAATATGCCGCGAGTAAGGTTGTCGTCCTTTTAACAGCTCACGACGTACGATCCGGGACGGAAAAACAGAGCAAAAGAAGAAAAGTGGCCCGAAACTAATGAAAACGTTCGATTTTGAGCTCCGAAAAGGGCACAGCGAGGTAGCTTGCTGCCCCCGTCGTAGAGCTCTCTGAGAGCTTTCCAACGGTATGCTGTGCGCCTCGTAACTCCTTACGGATCAAAAGTTATGGGCACCGGAGCGAAGGAGACCTGGTCACAAGCCCTACGCCCTCGGTTTGCGGGCCCAGCCTCCAAGTGAAGAGAAGTTGTCTTGCCCAAGGTGCCGTGGGATTCGATAATAGAAATGTGGTGGGTAAAGTATCTTGGCAACCCTAACCGGAGCAAAAAAAATTGAAAAGGGGGGTGCAACACGAGGACTTCCCAGGGGGTCACCCATCCTAGTACTACTCTCGCCCAAGCACGCTTAACTTCGGAGTTCTGATGGGATCCGGTGCATTAGTGCTGGTATGATCGCACCCGTCATGTTGAGGGCACAATTCCTTTATGTGTTAACGGTTCACAGTCCCAGCCTAGAGATATGACCCATTCAAAAGGCCCAATGGGCTTAACGACAACCCATCCGCTTCAACAACGCAGCATCCTCGCAAGACGTGATATCGACGCATTGTAGGGTCCTCTAATGTGCCGCGAGTAAGGTTGTCGTCCTTTTAACAGCTCACGACGTACGATCCGGGACGGAAAAACAGAGCAAAAGAAGAAAAGTGGCCCGAAACTGATGAAAATGTTCGATTTTGAGCTTCGAAAAGGGCACAGCGAGCTAGCTGGCTGCCCCCGTCGTAGAGCTCTCAGAGAGCTTTCCAACGGTATGCTGTGCGCCTCGTAACTCCTTACGGATCAAAAGTTATGGGCACCGGTTTGCGGGCCTAGCCTCCACGTGAAGAGAAGTTGTCTTGCCCAAGGTGCCGTGGGATTCGATAATAGAAATGTGGTGGGTAAAGTATCTTGGCAACCCTAACCGGTGCAAAAAAAATTGAAAAGGGGGGTGCAACACGAGGAATTCCTAGGGGGTCCCCCATCCTAGTACTACTCTCACCCAAGCACGCTTAACTTCGGTGTTCTGATGGGATCCGGTGCATTAGTGCTGGTATGATCGCACCAATCATGTTGAGGGCACAATTCCTTTATGTGTTAACGGTTCACAATCCCAGCCTAGAGAGATGGCCCATTCAGAATGCCCAATGGGCTTAACGACAACCCATCCGCTTCAACAACGCAGCATCCTCGAAAGACGTGATATCGACGCATTGTAGGGTCCTCTAATGTGCCGCGATTAAGACTGTCGTCCTTTTAACAGCTCACGAAGTACGATCCGGGACGGAAAAAAAGGGCAAAAGAAGAAAAGTGGCCCGAAACTAATGAAAACGTTCGATTTTGAGCTCCGAAAAGGGCATAGCAAGCAGGCTTGATAACCTCGTCGTAGAGCTCTCAGAGAGCTTTCCAACGGTATGCTGTGCGCCTCGTAACTCCTTACGGTTCAAAAGTTATGGGCACCGGAGCGACGGAGACCTGGTCACAAGCCCTACGCCCTCGGTTTGCGGGCCCAGCCTCCACGTGAAGAGAAGTTGTGTTTCCGAAGGTGCCGTGGGATTCGATAAAAGAAATGTGGTGGGTAAAGTATCTTGGCAACCCTAATCGGAGCAAAAAAAATTGAAAAGGGGGATGCAACACGAGGACTTCCCAAGGGGTCACCCATCCTACTCTACTCTTGCCCAAGCACGCTTAACTTCAGAGTTCTGATGGGATCCGGTGCATTAGTGCTGGTATGATCGCACCCGTCATGTTGAGGGCACAATTCCTTTATGTGTTAACGGTTCACAGTCCCAGCCTAGAGATATGGCCCATTCAAAAGGACCAATGGGCTTAACGACAACCCATCCGCTTCAACAACGCAGCATCCTTGCAAGGCGTGATATCGACGCATTGTAGGGTCCTCTAATGTGCCACGAGTAAGGTTGTCATCCTTTTAACAGCTCACGACGTACGATCCGGGATGGAAAAACAGAGCAAAAGAAGAAAAGTGGCCCGAAACTAATGAAAACGTTCGATTTTGAGCTCCTAAAAGGGCATAGCAAGCTAGCTTGCTACCCCCGTCGTAGAGCTCTCAGAGAGCTTTCCAACGGTATGCTGTGCGCCTTGTAACTCCTTACGGATCAAAAGTTATGGGCACCGGAGCGAAGGAGACATGGTCACAAGCCCTACGCCCTCGGTTTGCGGGTCCAGCCTCCACGTGAAGAGAAGTTGTCTTGCCCAAGGTGCCGTGGGATTCGATAATAGAAATGTGGTGGGTAAAGTATCTTGGAAACCCTAACCAGAGCAAAAAAAATTGAAAAGGGGGGTGCAACACGAGGACTTCCCAGGGGGTCACCCATCCTAGTACTACTCTCGCCCAAGCACGCTTAACTTCGGATTTCTGATGGGATCCGGTGCATTAGTGCTGGTATGATCGCACCCGTCATGTTGAGGGCACAATTCCTTTATGTGTTAACGGTTCACAGTCCCAGCCTAGAGATATGACCCATTCAAAAGGCCCAATGGGCTTAACGACAACCCATCCGCTTCAACAACGCAGCATCCTCGCAAGACGTGATATCGACGCATTGTAGGGTCCTTTAATATGCCGCGAGTAAGGTTGTCGTCCTTTTAACAGCTCACGACGTACGATCCGGGACGGAAAAACAGAGCAAAAGAAGAAAAGTGGCCCGAAATTGATGAAAACGTTCGATTTTGAGCTCCGAAAAGGGCACAGCGAGCTAGCTAGCTGCCCTCGTCGTAGAGCTCTCAGAGAGCTTTCCAACGGTATGCTGTGCGCCTTGTAACTCCTTACGGATCAAAAGTTATGGGCACCGGTTTGCGGGCCCAGCCTCCACGTGAAGAGAAGTTGTCTTGCCCAACGTGCCGTGGGATTCGATAATAGAAATATGGTGGGTAAAGTATCTTGGCAATCCTAACCGGAGCAAAAAAAATTGAAAAGGGGGGTGCAACACGAGGACTTCCCAGGGGGTCACCCATCCTAGTACTACTCTCGCCCAAGCACGCTTAACTTCGGAGTTCTGATGGGATCCGGTGCATTAGTGCTGGTATGATCACACCCGTCATGTTGAGGGCACAATTCCATTATGTGTTAATGGTTCACAGTCCCAGCCTAGAGATATGGCCCATTCAAAAGGCCCAATGGGCTTAACGACAACCCGTGCGCTACAACAGCGCAGGCTTCTCGCAAGACGTGATCTCGACGCATTGTAGGGTCCTCTAATGTGCCGCGAGTAAGGTTGTCGTCCTTTTAACAGCTCACGACGTACGATCCGGGATAGAAAAACAGAGCAAAAGAAGAAAAGTGGCCCGAAACTAATGAAAACGTTCGATTTTGAGCTCCGAAAAGGGCACAGCAAGCAAGCTTGCTGTCCCCCGTCGTAGAGCTCTCAGAGTGATTTCCAACGGTATGCTGGGCGCCTCGTAACTCCTTACGGATCAAAAGCTATGGGCACCGGAGCGACGGAGACCTGGTCACAAGCCCTACGCCCTCGGTTTGCGGGCCCAGCCTCCACGTGAAGAGAAGTTGTCTTGCCCAAGGTGCCGTGGGATTCGATAATAGAAATGTGGTGGGTAAAGTATCTTGGCAACCCTAACCGGAGCAAAAAAAATTGAAAAGGGGGGTGCAACACGAGGACTTCCCAGGGGGTCACCCATCCTAGTACTACTCTCGCCCAAGCACGCTTAACTTCGGAGTTCTGATGGGATCCGGTGCATTAGTGCTGGTATGATCGCACCCGTCATGTTGAGGGCACAATTCCTTTATGTGTTAACGGTTCACAGTCCCAGCGTAGAGATATGGCCCATTCAAAAGGCCCAATTGGCTTAACGACAACCCATCCGCTACAACAACGCAGCATCCTCGCAAGACGTGATATCGACGCATTGTAGGGTCCTCTAATGTGCCGCGAGTAAGGTTGTCGTCCTTTTAACAGCTCACGACGTACGATCCGGGACGGAAAAACAGAGCAAAAGAAGAAAAGTGGCCCGAAACTAATGAACACGTTCGATTTTGAGCTCCGAAAAGGGCAAAGCGAGCTATCTAGCTGCCCCCGTCGTAGAGCTCTCAGAGAGCTTTCCAACGGTATGCTGTGCGCCTCGTAACTCCTTACGGATCAAAAGTGATGGGCACCGGTTTGCGGGCCCAGCCTCCACGTGAAGAGAAGTTGTCTTGCCCAAGGTGCCGTGGGATTCGATAATAGAAATGTGGTGGGTAAAGTATCTTGGCAACCCTAACCGGAGCAAAAAAAATTGAAAAGGAGGGTGCAACACGAGGACTTCCCAGGGGGTCACCCATCCTAGTACTACTCTCGCCCAAGCACGCTTAACTTCGGAGTTCTAATGGGATCCGGTGCATTAGTGTTGGTATTGTGAGGCCCGACCCCGAATAACGTGTGTTACCTTGATTTACGTGCCATAGACCCCTAATTATATGACCGACCTTGGATTACGTGTCCTGTCTTGATTTTCGTGCATACCTCGTCATACGTACCTTGACCTAGAATAGGGTGCCCTAATCCCCGACTCACGTACGGTACCTAGAAATACATGCCATGACCTCGATGTACGTGCGTTACCTCGTTTCGTGTGTCCTAACCTTGAACTGCGTACCTTAACCTAGGTTTAAGAGTCGTACCTTGATTTGCGTGTATTACATTGAATTACGTGCCTTGCATTGGTTTACGTGCATTCACCTAGGATTGCGTGCATTAGTCTTGAAGTCCGTGTCTTACCTCATAGTTCGTGTCTACCTCGTGATTCGTGCCCTGTATTGATTTCTGTGTGTGTCTCGTAGTACGTGCCCTAGACTTAGGAAAGCGTGCCACCACGCTAATCAATAAATAATCCTACACAATCCACTAACCAATATTATATTCCTAATTCAAATTCTCTACAAACTCCACTAACAATAAAATAATACTAAACTATTCCTACATTTTCTACTATCTATTATTCTATTCATAATTCAACTCATCAACAAACATTCCTATATTTTATTCTAGCTAGATTCCCTAATTTCCCAACATTGCTATGACAATTCTAATGACACAAATGCATAAAAAAATTAGTCCTAGACAAACTATGACAAAACACTCAACACAATGCATAAAAATTGCCCAAAACCACCTCAATTTCATCCCATTTTCGACCAAACCACTCATGGCCCATGCTAACATTTCAAAATGCCTCTTGAAGACATAAAAATCAGAATTGCTAAGCTCAAGGCTGAACCCATGCATCAACTTTTGCAAAAAGCCTCATTTTTCTCTCATTTCTCTCACTTTCCTCACATTTCTCTCTCTCTCCCTCTCATTTTCTCTCTCCATTTCGGTTTTGGCTGAGTTATTCATCTCCATAGCTTCTCTTCTTCACACCATAGCTAAACCAAGCAAGCCACAAGCAAAGGACCTCAACCGAGCAAGCTAGAGCTCGAAATCACTCTTGCATGTGCATTTGAAGCTTCATTTCGGCCTAGGTGAGTTACTAAGCATCCATTTCTTTTCTTCATGGTTTAACATCATGCTTGTGCTAAGAGTTTGAACATTAAGCTAGGAAAAATAGAGAGAAATCGGGTGGTGTCTTGGCTAAGCAAGGAAGAAGAAGAAAATCGTGCTTCATCAAGTTTTGTGCATCTTCTTGTTGATTTGCTAAGGTGAGGGTTAAAAGCTTTTGAAAACTCTTTGAAATTTCACATGCATGTTCATAAATGTGTATATTTGCCTCTGTGTTTGAGTTATGTGGTCGTCCATGAGCTTAAACAACCATGCATGGCAAGATCTTGGCTTGAAAATGATGCTAGGTGAAGTCGAATTTATGTGACAGCTCTCTGACCAGTCTGTTCGAGGTAAGTTTGGCTAAACAAATGATGTTGAAAATGCTTGAAAATTGGTAGGTGACTATTTTGGACAGTTTTTAACATTTTTCCCAGAAATAGGCCGAAGCTAATTTGGACTCTAAGGACCTCAAAATGGCAAATCATTAAAATGTGACCAAATCTGGAAATCTGGGGAAATGAATCAGGTGTTGGCAGATGCACTGACCTTGTGGAGCGAACCATGTTTGACTTAGTAAATGTTGTCCAAACTGTATGAAAATTGGTGTGCTACTATATTTTTCAGTTCTGGACAATTTTGTCAGAAATGGACCAAAGCTAAAAATGACTCTAAGGACCTCAAAAACGTCAATTTCTGAAAAGTGTGCAAATCTGGACAGTTTTGTGCTACCTCACTGTTTCGGCCATAACTAATGATTCTGAACTCCAATTGATGCAAGGTTTGTTTCTGCGTTTAGTTAACTTCTTAAGCTTTAATTTGACATCTTATTCACTGAATTTGGAGATTGTTTGTTTACCCGATTGATTGTGAGAAAACAGCCTATTGCAGTGAGTGTTTCACTTAGCTATATGCATGGAAAACTATTGTAACCTCTCTTGTGGTGCTAATTGCTTGGAATTGTGATGTCGGAATATTGCGTGGACTGTTTTGAGTACTTGAGGATGTTTGAATTGAATGATGTATGACTCGGGAATGATGTTGAGTTGACTTAGGGCTTGAACACACGATCGTGCATGAAACGGAAACCCTAATGGCTAAGTAGTCTTACTAAGTGTTAATCATTGGATATTGTGTGAAAACTGTACGTTGCGTGGGCTGCCCGTAAATGTGTTATAACTTCAATTATGGTTTTTACCATTGCATGTTGTCAAATAAGCTTGTCTTGCTACCGAACCCACGTAAATGTTGTTGCATGTCGAATAATTCGTATCACTTGATTATATGAACTTCTTGATGAGTTATATGACCTATTTTACATGTGTTACATGGCTGCCTGTTTAATGTTCATATGGCTCTAGGTGTTCTACAAAATGAAATTTCATGTCAAGCATGCCTCGTTCGTTTACTTGGCAATATATGATCTTGAAATTGCTCGGAGACAACCTACTTTGTTGTCCTCCTAATGTGAATTGTTAAAAGATATTAAACGGTTTATTTGAACATGATTACTTGGCTGCCCATTAAAGTTTAATTGCTTTCAAATGGATATATGAAATGATTATATGTTCTTACAATGCCTTATATGCCAATATGTCAAAATGTGATCATATACTTGCTCGGAGGCAACCTACTTTGTTGACCTCCTAATGTGAAATGTTAAATGACATAAATGGGCATTGTATACGAGGTTGCAACTTTTCGTGTGGCATGGTAGTGTTTCACGCACGCCGGGCGGCATCGGGCTTGCCGGTGTTACCGTGACTACCATGGTCCAATTCCCTCTCTCGCTTGGCATTTCACCCTCAGAGAGTTGGGTCGTAGGTTTCGGGATACATCCGGAGTACACCCAATTGGGAGCGATAAGTGGATTATTGAAGTCGGCCGCACCAAATGAATCGAAATTGATATTGAGAGCAAATGCTCACCGTATCCTTTTTACTACGTGTATAAGTACTCTCGCTTGGTTCCTAGAGAACCTTGGGGAGGAAAGACTGGTATTCTTGTTCCTGTGCTTATATGTAAGTACTCTCGCTTGGTTCCTAGAGAACCTCGGGGAGGAAAGACTGGCATTTCTGTTCCCTTACTTTGTATCCGTTACTCGATTTGTTTCTTATAATTGCGTACCTTATTATTTGTAATACGTGACATGTTCTCAAAAAGAATTTTCATAAATTGAACCGGAAAACGAGTTTCAAAATGTATTTCTCGTTCCCCCTCGCTGAGTTCATAAGGACTCACCCTCTTTTCATCACAGGTAAAGAAGAACAGGTACAGGTACCCGAGGACGGTGTGTCTAACGATGAACCCCTGGAGTGATTGCCTGTCTTGTGTGCCTTGCGTGATTGTGGCTATTTGTGAACTATGCTACTTGAAGACTATTTCTTTTATGTTGCTCGTTGTTTATTGATGTAAATGACCCCGTTGTAATTTGGGTCTAATTTTGAGATTGTACTATCTATAACCGGACGAACTTTTATTTGGTTGTTTGCTTCGTTTTCTTAATTAGTAGTTATCGTAGGCATTCAAACCACTATATGAACAATCAACTAAGTTAATTCTATCTAATTTCACTTAGGTGTTCATTTGCAAACTAAAGGATAATAGGTACTTGCATGATAGGAAATTGAAAAATAAACGGGGCATAGTTATCATGTTAGGCTTATTAACCAAACGAGAGTTTCAAGATAAACAAGTAGGCAAATTGGTTGGTGACAAATAGGAGTCCTTAATGAAATTGGATTAATGATTGGAATAATTGAGGCGTTTAGAGAATTAGGTCAAACCAAAGAGTCCAATTACAGCCGTTATGTTGCCGATTTTCCGAAAAACTTTGGAGTTTAGGCTAAAAACAATAAGTGTTAAATCTTTATAAACAGTTAAGTACGAGACGTGAATTGAATGTTTAGTTCACACCCTAGTCTAACCTTATTGGCCGGGTTGGGGGGGGACAGGTATGATCGCACCCGTCATGTTGAGGGCACAATTCCTTTATGTGTTAACGGTACACAGTCCCAGCCTAGAGATATGGCCCATTCAAAAGGCCCAATGGGCTTAACGACAACCCATCCGCTTCAACAACGCAGCATCCTCACAAGACGTGATATCGACGCATTGTAGGGTCCTCTAATGTGCCGCGAGTAAGGTTGTCCTCCTTTTAACAGCTCACAACGTACGATCCGGGACGGTAAAACAGAGCAAAAGAAGAAAAGTGGCCCGAAACTGATGAAAACGTTCGATTTTGAGCTCCGAATAGGGCACAGCAAGCTAGCTAGCTGCCCCCGTCGTAGAGCTCTCAGAGACCTTTCCAACGGTATGCTGTGCGCCTCGTAACTCCTTACGGATCAAAAGTTATGGGCACCGGAGCGACGGAGACCTGGTCACAAGCCCTACGCCCTCGGTTTGCGGGCCCAGCCTCCACGTGAAGAGAAGTTTTCTTGTCCAAGGTGCCGTGGGATTCGATAATAGAAATGTGGTGGGTAAAGTATCTTGGAAACCCTAACCGGAGCAAAAAAAATTGAAAAGGGGGGTGCAACACGAGGACTTCCCAGGGGGTCACCCATCCTAGTACTACTCTCGCCCAAGCACGCTTAACTTCGGAGTTCTGATGGGATCCGGTGCATTAGTGCTGGTATGATCGCACCCGTCATGTTGAGGGCACAATTCCTTTATGTGTTAACGGTTCACTGTCCCAGCCTAGAGATATGGCCCATTCAAAAGGCCCAATGGGCTTAACGACAACCCATCCGCTTCAACAACGCAGCATCCTCGTAAGACGTGATATCGACGCATTGTAGGGTCCTCTAATGTGCCGCGAGTAAGGTTGTCGTCCTTTTAACAGCTCACGACGTAAGATCCGGGACAGAAAAACAGAGGAAAAGAAGAAAAGTGGACCGAAACATAATGAAAACGTTCGATTTTGAGCTCCGAAAAGGGCACAGCGAGCTAGCTAGGTGCCCCCATCGTAGAGCTCTCAGAGAGCTTTCCAACGGTATGCTGTGCGCCTCGTAACTCCTTACGGATCAAAAGTTATGGGCACCGGAACGACGGAGACCTGGTCACAAGCCCTACGCCCTCGGTTTGCGGGCCCAGCCTCCACGTGAAGAGAAGTTGTCTTGCCCAAGGTGCCGTGGGATTCGATAATAGAAATGTGGTGGGTAAAGTATCTTGGCAACCCTAACCGGAGCAAAAAAAATTGAAAAGGGGGGTGCAACATGAGGACTTCCCAGGGGGTCACCCATCCTAGTACTACTCTCGCCCAAGCACGCTTAACTTCGGAGTTCTGATGGGATCCGGTGCATTAGTGCTGGTATGATCGCACCCGTCATGTTGAGGGCACAATTCCTTTATGTGTTAACGGTTCACAGTCCCAGTCTAGAAATATGGCCCATTCAAAAGGCCCAATAGGCTTAACGACAACCCATCCGCTTGAACAACGCAGCATCCTCGCAAGACGTGATATCGACGCATTGTAGGGTCCTCTAATGTGCCGCGAGTAAGGTAGTCGTCTTTTTAACAGCTCACGACGTACGATCCGGGACGGAAAAACATAGCAAAAGAAGAAAAGTGGCCCGAAACTAATGAAAATGTTCGATTTTGAGCTCCGAAAAGGGCACAGCAAGCAAGCTTGCTGCCCCCGTCGTAGAGCTCTCAGAGTGCTTTCCAACGGTATGCTGTGCGCCTCGTAACTCCTTACGGATCAAAAGTTATGGGCACCGGAGCGACGGAGACCTGGTCACAAGCCCTACGCCCTCGGTTTGCGGGCCCAGCCTCCATGTGAAGAGAAGTTGTCTTGCCCAAGGTGCCGTGGGATTCGATAATAGAAATGTGGTGGGTAAAGTATCTTGGCAACCCTAACCGGAGCAAAAAAAATTGAAAAGGGGGGTGCAACACAAGGACTTCCCAAGGGGTCACCCATCCTAGTACTACTCTCGCCCAAGCACGCTTAACTTCGGAGTTCTGATGGGATCCGGTGCATTAGTGCTGGTATGATCACACCCGTCATGTTGAGGGCACAATTCCTTTATATGTTAACGGTTCACAGTCCCAGCCTAGAGATATGGCCCATTCAAAAGGCCCAATGGGCTTAACGACAACCCATCCGCTTCAACAACGCAGCATCCTCGCAAGACGTGATATCGACGCATTGTAGGGTCCTCTAATGTGCCGAGAGTAAGGTTGTCGTCCTTTTAACAGCTCACGACGTACGATCTGGGACGGAAAAACAGAGCAAAAGAAGAAAAGTGGCCCGAAACTAATGAAAACGTTCGATTTTGAGCTCCTAAAAGGGTAAAGCAAGCTAGCTTTCTGCCCCCTTCGTAGAGCTCTCAGAGAGCTTTCCAACGGTATACTGTGCGCCTCGTAACTCCTTACGGATCAAAAGTTATGGGCACCGGTTTGCGGGCCCAGCCTCCACGTGAAGAGAAGTTGTCTTGCCCAAGGTGCCGTGGGATTCGATAATAGAAATATGGTGGGTAAAGTATCTTGGCAATCCTAACCGGAGCAAAAAAAATTGAAAAGGGGGGTGCAACACGAGGACTTCCCAGGGGGTCACCCATCCTAGTACTACTCTCGCCCAAGCACGCTTAACTTCGGAGTTCTGATGGGATCCGGTGCATTAGTGCTGGTATGATCGCACCCGTCATGTTGAGGGCACAATTCCTTTATGTGTTAACGGTTCACAGTCCCAGCCTAGAAATATGTCCCATTCAAAAGGCCCAATGGGCTTAACGACAACCCATCCGCTTCAACAACGCAGCATCCTCGCAAGACGTGATATCGACGCATTGTAGGGCCCTCTAATGTGCCGCGAGTAAGGTTGTCATCCTTTTAACAGCTCACGACGTACGATCCGGGACGGAAAAACAGAGCAAAAGAAGAAAAGTGGACCGAAACTAATGAAAACGTTCGATTTTGAGCTCCAAAAAAGGCAAAGCGAGCTAGTTCGCTGTCCCCGCCGTAGAGCTCTCAGAGATCTTTCCAACAGTATGCTGTGCGCCTCGTAACTCCTTACGGATCAAAAGTTATAGACACCGTTGCGACGGAGACCTTGTCACAAGCCCTACGCCCTCGGTTTGCGGGCCCAGCCTCCACGTGAAGAGAAGTTGTCTTGCCCAAGGTGCCGTGGGATTCGATAATAGAAATGTGGTGGGTAAAGTATCTTGGCAACCCCAACCGGAGCAAAAAAATTTGAAAAGGGGGGTGCAACACGAGGACATCCCAGGGGGTCACCCATCCTAGTACTACTCTCGCCCAAGCACGCTTAACTTCGGAGTTCTGATGGGATCCGGTGCATTAGTGCTGGTATGATCACACCCGTCATGTTGAGGGCACAATTCCTTTATGTGTTAACGGTTCACAGTCCCAGCCTAGAGATATGGCCCATTCAAAAGGCCCAATGGGCTTAACGACAACCCATCCGCTTCAACAACGCAGCATCCTCACAAGACGTGATATCGACGCATTGTAGGGTCCTCTAATGTGGCGCGAGTAAGGTTGTCATCCTTTTAACAGCTCACGACGTACGATCCGGGATGGAAAAACAGAGCAAAAGAAGAAAAGTGGCCCGAAACTAATGAAAACGTTCGATTATGAGCTCCGAAAAAGGCAAGGCAAGCTAGCTTGCTGCCCCAGTCGTAGAGCTCTCAGAGAGCTTTCCAACGGTATGCTGTGCGCCTCGTAACTCCTTACGGATCAAAAGTTATGGGCACCGGAGCGACGGAGATCTGGTCACAAGCCCTACGCCCTCGGTTTGCAGGCCCAGCCTCCACGTGAAGAGAAGTTGTCTTGCCCAATGTGCAGTGGGATTCGATAATAGAAATGTGGTGGGTAAACTATCTTGGCAACCCTAACCGGAGCAAAAAAAATTGAAAAGGGGGGTGCAACACGAGGACTTCCAAGGGGGTCACCCATCCTAGTTCTACTCTCGCCCAAGCACGCTTAATTCGGAGTTCTGATGGGATCCGGTGCATTAGTGCTGGTATGATCGCACCCGTCATGTTGAGGGCACAATTCCTTTATGTGTTAACGGTTCACAGTCCCAGCCTAGAGATATGGCCCATTCATAAGGCCCAATGGGCTTAACGACAACCCATCAGCTTCAACAACGCAGCATCCTCGCAAGACGTGATATCGACGCATTGTAGGGTCCTCTAATGTGCCGCGAGTAAGGTTGTCGTCCTTTTAACAGCTGACGACGTACGATCCGGGACGGAAAAATAGAGCAAAAGAAGAAAAGTGGCCCGAAACTAATGAAAACGTTCGATTTTGAGCTCCGAAAAGGGCACAGCTAGCAAGCTAGCTGCCCCCGTCAAAGAGCTCTCAGAGAGCTTTCCAACGGTATGCTGTGCGCCTCGTAACTCCTTACGGATCAAAAGTTATGGGCACCGGAGCGACGGAGACCTGGTCACAAGCCCTACGCCCTCGGTTTGCGGGCCCAGCCTCCACGTGAAGAGAAGTTGTCTTTCCCAAGGTGCGGTGGGATTCGATAATAGAAATGTGGTGTGTAAAGTATCTTGGCAACCCTAACCGGAGCAAAAAAAATTGAAAAGGGGGGTGCAACACGAGGACTTCCCAGGGGGTCACCCATCCTAGTACTACTCTCGCCCAAGCACGCTTAACTTCGGAGTTCTGATGGGATCCGGTGCATTAGTGCTGGTATGATCGCACCCGTCATGTTGAGGGCACAATTCCTTTATGTGTTAACGGTTCACAGTCCCAGCGTAGAGATATGGCCCATTCAAAAGGCCCAATGGGCTTAACGATAACCCATCCGCTTCACCAATGCAGCATCCTCGCAAGACGTGATATCGACGCATTGTAGGGTCCTCTAATGTGCCGCGAGTAAGGTTGTCGTCCTTTTAACCGCTCACGACGTACGATCCGGGACGGAAAAACAGAGCAAAAGAAGAAAAGTGGCCCGAAACTGATGAAAACGTTCTATTTTGAGCTCCGAAAAGGGCATAGCAAGCTAGCTAGCTGCCCCTGTCGTAGAGCTCTCAGAGAGCTTTCCAACGGTATGCTGTGCGCCTCGTAACTCCTTACGGATCAAAAGTTATGGGCACCGGAGCGACGGAGACCTGGTCACAAGCCCTACGCCCTCGGTTTGCGGGCCCAGCCTCCTGGTGAAGAGAAGTTGTCTTGCCCAAGGTGCCGTGGGATTCTATAATTGAAATGTGGTGGCTAAAGTATCTTGGCAACCCTAACCGGAGCAAAAAAAATTGAAAAGGGGGGTGCAACACGAGGACTTCCCAGGGGGTCACCCATCCTAGTACTACTCTCGCCCACGCACGCTTAACTTCGGAGTTCTGATGGCATCCGGTGCATTAGTGCTGTTATGATCGCACCCGTCATGTTGAGGGCACAATTCCTTTATGTGTTAACGGTTCACAGTCCTAGCCTAGAGAGATGGCTCATTCAAAAGGCCCAATGGGCTTAACGACAACCCATCCGCTTCAACAACGCAGCATCCTCGTAAGACGTGATATCGACGCTTTGTAGAACCCTCTAATGTCTCGCGAGTTAGGTTGGTCGTCATTTTTGCGGCTCATGACGTACGATCTGGGACGGAAAAACAGAGAAAAAGAAGGAAAGTGGCCCGAAACGAATGAAAACGTTTGATTTTGAGCTCCGAAAAGGGTACAGCAAGCTAGCTGGCTGCCCCCGTCGTAGAGCTCTCGAAGAGCTTTCCAACGGTATGCTGTGCACCTCGTAACTCCTTACGGATCAAAAGTTATGGGCACCGGGGCGACGGAGACCTGGTCACAAGCCCTACGCCCTCGGTTTGCGGGCCCAGCCTCCACCTGAAGAGAAGTTGTTTTGCCCAAGGTGCCGTGGGATTCGATAATAGAAATGTGGTGGGTAAAGTATCTTGGCAACCCTAACCGGAGCAAAAAAAATTGAAAAGGGGTGTGCAACACGAGGACTTCCCAGGGGGTCACCCATCCTAGTACTACTCTCGCCCAAGCACGCTTCACTTCGGAGTTCTGATGGGATCCGGTGCATTAGTGCTGGTATGATCGCACCCGTCATGTTTAGGGCACAATTCCTTTATGTGTTAACGGTTCCCAGTCCCAGCCTAGAGATATGGCCCATTCAAAAGGCCCAATGGGCTCAACGACAACCCATCCGCTTCAACAACGTAGCATCCTCGCAAGACGTGATTTCGACGCATTGTAGCGTCCTCTAATGAGCCGCGAGTAAGGTTGTCGTCCTTTTAACAGCTCCCGACGTACGATCCGGGATGGAAAAATAGAGCAAAAGAAGAAAAGTGGCCCAAAATTGATGAAAATGTTCGATTTTGAGCTCCGAAAAGGGCAAAGGGAGCTGGCTAGCTGCCCCCGTCGTAGAGCTCTCAGATAGCTTTCCAACGGTATGTTGTGCGCCTCGTAACTCCTTACGGATCAAAAGTTTTGGGCACCGGAGTGACGGAGACCTAGTCACAAGCCCTACGCCCTCGGTTTGCGGGCCCAGCCTCCACGTGAAGAGAAGTTGTCTTGCCCAAGGTGCTGTGGGATTCGATAATAGAAATGTGGTGGGTAAAGTATCTTGGCAACCCTAACTGGAGCAAAAAAAATTGAAAAGGGGGGTGTAACACGAGGACTTCCCAGGGGGTCACCCATCCTAGTACTACTCTCGCCCAAGCACGCTTAACTTCGGAGTTCTGATGGGATCCGGTGCATTAGTGCTGGTATGATCGCACCCGTCATGTTGAGGGCACAATTCCTTTATGTGTTAACGGTTCACAGTCCCAGCCTAGAGATATGGCCCATTCAAAAGGCCCAATGGGCTTAACGACAACCCATCCGCTTCAACAACGTAGCATCCTCGCAAGACGTGATATCGACGCATTGTAGGGTCCTCTAATGTGCCGCGAGTAAGGTTGTCGTCCTTTTAACAGCTAACGACGTACGATCCAGGACGAAAAAACAGAGCAAAAGAAGAAAAGTGGCCCGAAACTAATGAAAACGTTCGATTTTGAGCTCCGAAAAGGGTACAACAAGCTAGCTAGCTGCCCCCGTCGTAGAGCTCTCAGAGAGCTTTCCAACGGTATGCTGTGCGCCTCGTAACTCCTTACGGATCAAAAGTTATGGGCACCGGAGCGACGGAGACCTGGTCACAAGCCCTACGCCCCCGGTTTACGGGCCCAGCCTCCACGTGAAGAGAAGTTGTCTTGCCCATGGTGCCGTGGGATTCGATAATAGAAATGTGGTGGATAAAGTATCTTGGCAACCCTAACCGGAGCAAAAAAAATTGAAAATGGAGGTGCAACACGAGGACTTCCCAGGGGGTCACCCATCCTAGTACTACTCTCGCCCAAGCACGCTTAACTTCGGAGTTCTGATGGGATCCGGTGCATTAGTGCTGGTATGATCGCACCCGTCATGTTGAGGGCACAATTCCTTTATGTGTTAACGGTTCACAGTCCCAGCCTAGAGATATGACGCATTCAAAAGGCCCAATGGGCTTAACGACAACCCATCCGCTTCAAAAACACATCATCCTCGCAAGACGTGATATCGACGCATTGTAGGGTCCTCTAATGTGCCGCGAGTAAGGTTGTCGCCCTTTTAACAGCTCACGACGTATGATCCGGGATGGAAAAACAGAGCAAAAGAAGAAAAGTGGCCCGAAACTAATGAAAACGTTCGATTTTGAGCTCCGAAAAGGGCACAGCAAGCTAGCTTACTGCCCCCGTCGTAGAGCTCTCAGAGAGCTTTCCAACGGTATGCTGTGCGCCTCGTATCTCCTTACGGATCAAAAGTTATGGGCACCCGAGCGATGGAGACCTGGTCACAAGCCCTACGCCCTCGGTTTGCGGGCCCAGCCTCCACGTGAAGAGAAGTTGTCTTGCCCAAGGTGCCGTGGGATTCGATAATAGAAATGTGGTGGGTAAAGTATATTGGCAACCCTAACCGGAGCAAAAAAAATTGTAAAGGGGGGTGCAACATGAGGACTACACAGGGGGTCACCCATCCTAGTACTACTCTCGCCCAAGCACGCTTAACTTCAGAGTTCTGATGGGATCCGGTGCATTAGTGCTGGCATGATCGCACCCGTCATGTTGAGGGCACAATTCTTTTATGTGATAACGCCTCACAGATCCAGCTTAGAGATACGGCCCATTCAAAAGGCCCAATGGCCTTACCGACTTCACATCCACTCCAACAACGCAGCAACCTCGCAAGCCGTGATCTCGACTCATTGTAGGGTCCTCTAATATGCCGCAAG
Organism: Ehretia macrophylla; assembly: GCA_037974665.1. Classification (NCBI taxonomy): domain Eukaryota; kingdom Viridiplantae; phylum Streptophyta; class Magnoliopsida; order Boraginales; family Ehretiaceae; genus Ehretia; species Ehretia macrophylla. The sequence goes on along the minus strand of CM075773.1, from coordinate 24,802,007 downwards.
TAAGGTTGTCATCCTTTTAACAGCTCACGACGTACGATCCGGGACGAAAAAATAGAGCAAAAGAAGCAAAGTGTCCCGATACTAATGAAAACGTTCGATTTTGAGCTCCGAAAAGGGCAAAGCGAGCTAGCTTGCTACCCCCGTCGTAGAGCTCTCAGAGAGCTTTCCAACGGTATGCTGTGCGCCTCGTAACTCCTTACGGATCAAAAGTTATGGGCACCGGAGCGTCGGAGACCTGGTCACAAGCCCTACGCCCTCGGTTTGCGGGCCCAGCCTCCACGTGAAGAGAAGTTGTCTTGCCCAAGGTGCCGTGGGATTCGATAATAGAAATGTGGTGGGTAAAGTATATTGGCAACCCTAACCGGAGCAAAAAAAATTGAAAAGGGGTGTGCAACACGAGGACTTCCCAGGGGGTCACCCATCCTAGTACTACTCTCGCCCAAGCACGCTTAACTTCGGAGTTCTGATGGGATCCGGTGCATTAGTGCTGGTATGATCGCACCCGTCATGTTGAGGGCACAATTCCTTTATGTGTTAACGGTTCACAGTCCCAGCCTAGAGATATGGCCCATTCAAAAGGCCCAATGGGCTTAACGACAACCCATCCGCTTCAACAACGCAGCATCCTCGCAAGACGTGATATCGACGCATTGTAGGGTCCTCTAATGTGCCGCGAGTAACGTTGTCATCCTTTTAACAGCTCACGACGTACTATCCGGGACGAAAAAACAGAGCAAAAGAAGAAAAGTGGCCCGAAACTGATGAAAACGTTCGAGTTTGAGCTCCGAAAAGGCAGAACGAGCAAGCTGGCTGCCCCCGTCGTAGAGCTCTCAGAGAGCTTTCCAACGGTATGCTGTGCGCCTCGTAACTCCTTACGGATCAAAAGTTATGGGCACCGGAGCGACGGAGACCAGGTCACAAGCCCTACGCCCTCGGTTTGCGGGCCCAGCCTCCACGTGAAGAGAAGTTGTCTTGCCCAAGGTGCCGTGGGATTCGATAATAGAAATGTGGTGGGTAAAGTATCTTGGCAACCCTAACCGGAGCAAAAAAAATTGAAAAGGGGGGTGCAACACGAGGACTTCCAAGGGGGTCACCCATCCTAGTACTACTCTCGCCCAAGCATGCTTAACTTCGGAGTTTTGATGGGATCCGGTGCATTAGTGCTGGTACGATCGCACCCGTCATGTTGAGGGCACAATTCCTTTATGTGTTAAAGGTTCACAGTCCCAGCCTAGAAATATGGCCCTTTCAAAAGGCCCAATGGGCTTAACGAAAACCCATCCGCTTCAACAATGCAGCATCCTCGCAAGACGTGATATCGACGCATTGTAGGGTCCCCTAATGTGCCGTGAGTAAGGTTGTCGTCCTTTTAACAGCTCACGACGTACGATCCGCGACGGAAAAATAGAGCAAAAGAAGAAAAGTGGACGAAACTAATGAAAATGTTCGATTTTAAGCTCCAAAAAGGGCACAGCGAGCTAGCTTGCTGCCCCCATCGTAGAGCTCTCAGAGAGCTTTCCAACGGTATGCTGTGCGCCTCGTACCTCCTTACGGATCAAAAGTTATGTCCACCGGAGCGACGGAGACCTGGTCACAAGCCCTACGCCCTCGGTTTGCGGGCCCAGCCTCCACGTGAAGAGAAGTTGTCTTGCCCAAGGTGCCGTGGGATTCGATAATAGAAATGTGGTGGGTAAAGTATCTTGGCAACCCTAACTGGAGCAAAAAAAATTGAAAAGGGAGGTGTAACACGAGGACTTCCCAGGGGGTCACCCATCCTAGTACTACTCTCGCCCAAGCACGCTTAACTTCGGAGTTCTGATGGGATCCGGTGCATTAGTGCTGGTATGATCGCACCCGTCATGTTGAGGGCACAATTCCTTTATGTGTTAACGGTTCATAGTCCCAGCCTAGAGATATGGCCCATTCAAAAGGCCCAATGGGCTTAACGACAACCCATCCGCTTCAACAACGCAGCATCCTCGTAAGACGTGATATCGACGCATTGTAGGGTCCTCTAATGTGCCGCGAGTAAGGTTGTCGTCCTTTTAACAGCTCACGACGTACGATCCGGGACGAAAAAAAAGAGCAAAAGAAGAAAAATGGCCCGAAACAAATGAAAACGTTCGATTTTGAGCTCCGAAAAGGGCAAAGCGAGCTAGCTTGCTGCCCCCGTCGTAGAGCTCTCAGAGAGCTTTCCAACGGTATGCTGTGCGCCTCGTAACTCCTTACGGATCAAAAGTTATGGGCACCGGAGCGACGGAGACCTCGTCACAAGCCCTACGCCATCGATTTGCGGGCCCAGCCTCCACATGAAGAGTAGTTGTCTTGCCCAAAGTGCCGTGGGATTCGATAATAGAAATGTGGTGGGTAAAGTATCTTGGCAACCCTAACCGGAGCAAAAAAAATTGAAAAGGGGGGTGCAACACGAGGACTTCCCAAGGGGTCACCCATCCTAGTACTACTCTCACCCAAGCACGCTTAACTTCGGACTTCTGATGGGATCCGGTGCATTAGTGCTGGTATGAACGCACCCGTCATGTTGAGGGCACAATTCCTTTATGTGTTAACGGTTCACAGTTCCAGCCTAGAGATATGACCCATTCAAAAGGCCCAATGGGCTTAACGACAACCCATCCGCTTCAACAACGCAGCATCCTCGCAAGACGTGATATCGACGCATTGTAGGGTCCTCTAATGTGCCGCGAGTAAGGTTGTCGTCCTTTTAACAGCTCACGACGTACGATCCGGGACGGAAAAACAGAGCAAAAGAAAAAAGGGGCCCGAAACTAATGAAAACGTTCGATTTTGAGCTCCAAAAAGGGTACAGCGAGCGAGCTTGCTGCCCCCGTCGTAGAGCTCTCTGAGAGCTTTCCAACGGTATGCTGTGCGCCTCGTAACTCCTTACGGATCAAAAGTTATGGGCACCGGAGCGACGGAGACCTGGTCACAAGCCCTACGCCCTCGGTTTTTTGGGCCCAGCCTCCACGTGAAGAGAAGTTGTCTTGCCCAAGGAGCCGTGGGATTCGATAATAGAAATGTGGTGGGTAAAGTATCTTTGCAACCCTAACCGGAGCAAAAAAAATTGAAAATGGGGGTCCAACACGAGGACTTCCCAGGGGGTCCCCCATCCTAGTACTACTCTCGCCCAAGCACGCTTAACTTCGGAGTTCTGATGGGATCCGGTGCATTAGTGCTTGTATGATCGCACCCGTCATGTTGAGGGCACAATTCCTTTATGTGTTAACGGTTCACAGTCCCAGCCTAGAGATATGGCCCATTCAAAAGGTCCAATGGGCTTAACGACAACCCATCTGCTTCAACAACGCAGCATCCTCGCAAGACGTGATATCGACGCATTGTAGGGCCCTCTAATGTGCCGCGAGTAAGGTTGTCATCCTTTTAACAGCTCATGGCGTACGATCCGGGACGGAAAAACAGAGCAACAGAAGAAAAGTGGCCCGAAACTGATGAAAACGTTCAATTTTGAGCGCCGAAAAGGGTATAGCGTGGTAGCTAGCTGCCCCCGTCGTAGAGCTCTCAGAGATCTTTCCAACGGTATGCTGTGCGCCTCGTAACTCCTTACGGATCAAAACTTATGGGCACCGGAGCGACGGAGACCTGGTCACAAGCCCTACGCCCTCGGTTTGCGGGCCCAGCCTCCACGTGAAGAGAAGTTGTCTTGCCCAAGGTGCCGTGGGATTCGATAATAGAAATGTGGTGGGTCAAGTATCTTTGCAACCCTAACCGGAGAAAAAAAAATTGAAAAGGGGTGTGCAACACGAGGACTTCCCAGGGGGTCACCCATCCTAGTACAACTCTCGCCCAAGCACGCTTAACTTCGGAGTTCTGATGGGATCCGGTGCATTAGTGCTGGTATGATCGCACCCGTCATGTTGAGGGCACAATTCCTTTATGTGTTAAAGGTTCACAGTCCCAGCCTAGAGATATGGCCCTTTCAAAAGGCCCAATGGGCTTAACGAAAACCCATCCGCTTCAACAATGCAGCATCCTCGCAAGACGTGATATCGACGCATTGTAGGGTCCTCTAATGTGCCGCGAGTAAGGTTGTCGTCCTTTTAACAGCTCACGACGTACGATTCGGGACGGAAAAATAGAGCAAAAGAAGAAAAGTGGCCCGAAACTAATGAAAACGTTCGATTTTGAGCTCCGAAAAGGGCACACTGAGCTAGCTTGCTGCCCCCATCGTACAGCTCTCAGAGAGCTTTCCAACGGTATGCTGTGCGCCTCGTAAGTCCTTGCGGATCAAAAGTTATGGGCCCCAGAGCTACGGAGACCTGGTCCCAAGCCCCACGACCTCGGTTTGCGGGCCCAGCCTCCATGTGAAGAGAAGTTGTCTTTCCCAAGGTGCCGTGGGATTCATTAATAGAAATGTGGTGGGTAAAGTATCTTGGCAACCCTAACCGGAGCAAAAAAAATTGAAAAGGGGGGTGCAACACGAGGACTTCCCAGTGGGTCACCCATCCTAGTACTACTCTCACCCAAGCACGCTTAACTTCGGAGTTCTGATGGGATCCGGTGCATTAGTGCTGGTATGATCACACCCGTCATGTTTAGGGCACAATTCCTTTATGTGTTAACGGTTCACAGTCCCAGCCTAGAGATATGGCCCATTCAAAAGGCCCAATGGGATTAACGACAACCCATCCGCTTCAACAACGCAGCATCCCCGCAAGACTTGATATCGACGCATTGTAGGGTCCTCTAATGTGCCGCGAGTAAGGTTGTCATCCTTTTAACAGCTCGCGACGTACGATCCGGGACGGAAAAACAGAGCAAAAGAAGAAAAGTGGCTCGAAACTGACGAAAACGTTAGATTTTGAGCTCCAAAAAGGGGAAAGCGAGCTAGCTAGCTGCCCCCGTCGTAGAGCTCTCAGAGAGCTTTCCAACGGTATGCTGTGCGCCTCGTAACTCCTTACGGATCAAAAGTTATGGGCACCGGAGCGACGGAGACCTGGTCACAAGCCCTACGCCCTCGGTTTACGGGCCCAGCCTCCACGTGAAGAGAAGTTGTCTTGCCCAAGGTGCCGTGGCATTCGATAATTGAAATGTGGTGGGTAAAGTATCTTGGCAACCCTAACCGGAGCAAAAAAAATTGAAAAGGGGGGTGCAACACGAGGACTTCCCAGGGGGTCACCCATCCTAGTACTACTCTCGCCCAAGCACGCTTAACTTCGGAGTTCTGATGGGATCCGGAACATTAGTGCTGGTATGATCGCACCCGTCATGTTTAGGGCACAATTCCTTTATGTGTTAACGGTTCACAGTCCCAGCCTAGAGATATGGCCCATTCAAAAGGCCCAATGGGATTAACGACAACCCATCCGCTTCAACAACGCAGCATCCTCGCAAGACGTGATATCGACGCATTTTAGGGTCCTCTAATGTGCCGCGAGTAAGGTTGTCGTCCTTTTAACAGCTCACGACATACGATCCGGGACAGAAAAACAGAGCAAAAGAAGAAAAGTGGCCCGAAACTGATGAAAACGTTCGATTTTGAGCTCCGAAAAGGGCACAGCGAGCTAGCTAGCTACCCCCGTCATAGAGCTCTCAGAGAGCTTTCCAACGGTATGCTGTGCGCCTCGTAACTCCTTACGGATCAAAAGTTATGGGCACCGGAGCGACGGAGACCTGGTCACAAGCCCTACGCCCTCGGTTTGCGGGACCAGCCTCCACGTGAAGAGAAGTTGTCTTGCCCAAGGTGCCTTGGGATTCGATAATTGAAATGTGGTGGGTAAAGTATCTTGGCAACCCTAACCGGAGCAAAAAAAATTGAAAAGGGGGGTGCAACACGAGGACTTCCCAGGGGGTCACCCATCCTAGTACTACTCTCGCCCAAGCACGCTTAACTTCGGAGTTCTGATGGGATCCGGTGCATTAGTGCTGGTATGATCGTACCCGTCATGTTGGGGGCACAATTCCTTTATGTGTTAACAGTTCACAATCCCAGCCTAGAGATATGGCCCATTCAAAAGGCCCAATGGGCTTAACGACAACCCATCCGCTTCAACAACGCAGCATCCTCGCAAGACGTGATATCGACGCATTGTAGGGTCCTCTAATGTGCCGCGAGTAAGGTTATCGTCCTTTTAACAGCTCACGACGTACGATCCGGGACGGAAAAATAGAGCAAAAGAAGAAAAGTGGCCCGAAACTGATGAAAACATTCGATTTTGAGCTCCAAAAAAGGCACAGCAAGCTAGCTTGCTGCCCCCGTCGTAGAGCTCTCAGAGAGCTTTCCAACGGTATGTTGTGCGCCTCGTAACTCCTTACGGATCAAAAGTTATGGGCACCGGAGCGACGGAGACCTGGTGACAAGCCCTACGCCCTCGGTTTGCGGGCCCAGCCTCCACGTGAAGAGAAGTTGTCTTGCCCAAGGTGCCGTGGGATTCGATAATAGAAATGTGGTGGGTAAAGTATCTTGGCAACCCTAACCGGAGAAAAAAAATTTGAAAAGGGGTGTGCAACACGAGGACTTCCCAAGGGGTCACCCATCCTAGTACAACTCTCGCCCAAGCACGCTTAACTTCGGAGTTCTGATGGGATCCGGTGCATTAGTGCTGGTATGATAGCACCCGTCATGTTGAGGGCACAATTCCTTTATGTGTTAAAGGTTCACAGTCCCAGCCTAGAGATATGGCCCATTCAAAAGTCCCAATGGGCTTAACGAAAACCCATCCGCTTCAACAATGCAGCATCCTCGCAAGACGTGATATCGACGCATTGTAGGGTCCTCTAATGTGCCGCGAGTAAGGTTGTCGTCCTTTTAACAGCTCACGACGTACGATCCGGGACGGAAAAATAGAGCAAAAGAAGAAAAGTGGCCCGAAACTAATGAAAACGTTCAATGTTGAGCTCCGAAAAGGGCACCCTGAGCTAGCTTGCTGCCCCCATCGTACAGCTCTCAGAGAGCTTTCCAACGGTATGCTGTGCGCCTCGTAACTCCTTACGGATCAAAACTTATGGGCACCGGAGCGACGGAGACCTGGTCACAAGCCCTACGCCCTCGGTTTGCGGGCCCAGCCTCCACGTGAAGAGAAGTTGTCTTGCCCAAGGTGCCGTGGGATTCGATAATAGAAATGTGGTGGGTAAAGTATCTTTGCAACCCTAACCGGAGAAAAAAAAAATTGAAAAGGGGTGTGCAACACGAGGACTTCCCAGGGGGTCACCCATCCTAGTACAACTCTCGCCCAAGCACACTTAACTTCGGAGTTCTGATGGGATCCGGTGCATTAGTGCTGGTATGATCGCACCCGTCATGTTGAGGGCACAATTCCTTTATGTGTTAAAGGTTCACAGTCCCAGCCTAGAGATATGGCCCTTTCAAAAGGCCCAATGGGCTTAACGAAAACCCATCCGCTTCAACAATGCAGCATCCTCGCAAGACGTGATATCGACGCATTGTAGGGTCCTCTAATGTGCCGCGAGTAAGGTTGTCGTCCTTTTAACAGCTCACGACGTACGATCCGGGATGGAAAAACAGAGCAAAAGAAGAAAAGTGGCCCGAAACTAATGAAACCGTTCGATTTTGAGCTCCGAAAAGGGCACAGCGAGCTAGCTTGCTGCCCCCGTCGTAGAGCTCTCAGAGAGCTTTCCAACGGTATGCTGTGCGCCTCGTAACTCCTTACGGATCAAAAGTTATGGGCACCGGAGCGACGGAGACCTGGTCACAAGCCCTACGCCCTCGGTTTGCGGTCCCAGCCTCCACGTGAAGAGAAGTTGTCTTGCCCAAGGTGCCGTGGGATTCGATAATAAAAATGTGGTGGGTAAAGCATCTTGGCAACCCTAACCGGAGCAAAAAAAATTGAAAAGGGGGGTGCAACATGAGGACTACCCAGGGGGTCACCCATCCTAGTACTACTCTCGCCCAAGCACGCTTAACTTCGGAGTTCTGATGGGATCCGGTGCATTAGTGCTGGTATGATCGCACCCGTCATGTTGGGGGCACAATTCCTTTATGTGTTAACGGTTCACAGTCCCAGCCTAGAGATATGGCCCATTCAAAAGGCCCAATGGGCTTAACGACAACCCATCCGCTTCAACAACGCAGCATCCTCGCAAGACGTGATATCGACGCATTGTAGGGTCCTCTAATGTGCAGCGAGTAAGGTTATCGTCCTTTTAACAGCTCACGACGTACGATCCGGGACGGAAAAACAGAGCAAAAGAAGAAAAGTGGCCCGAAACGAATGAAAACGTTCGATTTTGAGCTCCGAAATGGGCACGGCAAGCTGGCTTGCTGCCCCCGTCGTAGAGCTCTCAGAGAGCTTTCCAACGGTATGCTGTGCGCCTCGTAACTCCTTACGGATCAAAAGTTATGGGCACCGGAGCGACGAAGACCTGGTCACAAGCCCTACGCCCTCGGTTTGCGGGCCCAGCCTCCACGTGAAGAGAAGTTGTCTTGCCCAAGGTGCCGTGGGATTCGATAATAGAAATGTGGTGGGGAAAGTATCTTGGCAACGCTAACCGGAGCAAAAAAAATTGAAAAGGGGGGTGCAACATGAGGACTACCCAGGGGGTCACCCATCCTAGTACTACTCTCGCCCAAGCACTCATAACTTCGGAGTTCTGATGGGTTCCGGTGCATTAGTGCTGGTATGATCGTACCCGTCATGTTGAGGGCACAATTCCTTTATGTGTTAACGGTTCACAGTCCCAGCCTAGAGATATGGCCCATTCAAAATGCCCAATGGGCTTAACGAAAACCCATCCGCTTCAACAACGCAGCATCCTCGCAAGACGTGATATCGACGCCTTGTAGGGTCCTTTAATGTGCCACGAGTAAGGTTGTCATCCTTTTAACTGCTCACGACGTACGATACGGGACGGAAAAACAGAGCAAAAGAAGAAAAGTGGCCCGAAACTGATGAAAACGTTCGATTTTGAGCTCCGAAAATGGTAAAGCATGCTAGCTTGCTGCCCCCGTCGTAGAGCTCTCAGAGAGCTTTCCAACGGTATGCTGTGCGCCTCGTAACTCCTTACGGATCAAAAGTTATGGGCACCGGAGCGACGGAGACCTGGTCACAAGCCCTACACCCTCGGTTTGCTGGCCCAGCCTCCACGTGAAGAGAAGTTATCTTGCCTAAGGTGCCGTGGGATTTGATAATAGTAATGTTGTGGGTAATGTATCTTGGCAACCCTAGCCGGGGCAAAAAAAATTAAAAAGGGGGCTGCAACACGAGGACTTCACAGGGGGTCACCCATCCTAGTACTACTCTCGCCCAAGCACGCTTAACTTCGGAGTTCTAATGGGATCCGGTGCATTAGTGCTGGTATGATCGCACCCGTCATGTTGAGGGCACAATTCCTTTATGTGTTAACGGTTCACAGTCCCAGCCTAGAGATATGGCCCATTCAAAAGGCCCAATGGGCTTAACGACAACCCATCCGCTTCAACAACACAGCATCCTCGCAAGACGTGATATCGACGCATTGTAGGGTCGTCTAATGTGCCGCGAGTAAGGTTGTCATCCTTTTAACAGCTCACGACGTACGATCCGGGACGAAAAAATAGAGCAAAAGAAGAAAAGTGGCCCGAAACTGATGAAAATGTTTTATTTTGAGCTCCGAAAAGGGCAAAACGAGCTAGCTACCTACCCCCGTCGTAGAGCTCTCGGAGAGCTTTCCAACGGTATGCTGTGCGCCGCGTAACTCTTTACGGATCAAAAGTTATGGGCACCAGAGCGACGGAGACCTGATCACAAGCCCTACGCCCTCTGTTTGCGGGCCCATCCTCCACGTGAAGCGAAGTTGTCTTGCCCAAGGTACCGTGGGATTCGATAATAGAAATGTGGTGGTTGAAGTATCTTGGCAACCCTAACCGGAGCAAAAAAAATTGAAATGGGGGGTACAACACGAGGACTTCCCAAGGGGTCACCCATCCTAGTACTACTCTCGCCCAAGCACGCTTAACTTCGGAGTTCTGATGGGATCCGGTGCATTAGTGCTGGTATGATCGCACCTGTCATGTTGAGGGCACAATTCCTTTATGTGTTAACGGTTCACAGTCCCAGCCTAGAGATATGACCCATTCAAAAGGCCCAATGGGCTTAACGACAACCCATCCGCTTCAACAACGCAGCATCCTCGCAAGACGTGATATCGACGCATTGTAGGGTCCTCTAATGTGCCGCGAGTAAGGTTGTCGTCCTTTTAACAGCTCACGACGTACGATCCGGGACGTAAAAACAGAGCAAAAGAAGAAAAGGGGCCCGAAACTAATGAAAACGATCGATTTTGAGCTCCGAAAAGGGCACAGCGAGCTAGCTGGCTGTCCCCGTCGTAGAGCTCTCAGAGAGCTTTCCAACGGTATGCTGTGCGCCTCGTAACTCCTTACGGATCAAAAGTTATGGGCACCGGAGCGACGGAGACCTGGTCACAACTCCTACGCCCTCGATTTGCGGGCCCAGCCTCCACATGAAGAGAAGTTGTCTTGCCCAAGGTGCCGTGGGATTCGATAATAGAAATGTGGTGGGTAAAGTATCTTGGCAACCCTAACCGGAGCAAAAAAAATTGAAAAGTGGGGTGCAAAACGAGGACTTCCCAGGGGGTCACCCATCCTACTACTACTCTCGCCCAAGCACGCTTAACTTCGGAGTTCTGATGGGATCCGGTGCATTAGTGCTGGTATGATCGCACCCGTCATGTTGAGGGCACAATTCCTTTATGTGTTAACGGTTCACAGTCCCAGCCTAGAGATATGACCCATTCAAAAGGCCCAATGGGCTTAACGACAACCCATCCGCTTCAACAACGCAACATCCTCGTAAGCTGTGATATCGACGCATTGTAGGGTCCTCTAATGTCCCGCGAGTAAGGTTGTCGTCCTTTTAACAGCTCACAACGTACGATCTGGGACGGAAAAACAGAGCAAAAGAAGAAAAGTGGCCCGAAACTGATGAAATCGTTCGATTTTGAGCTCCAAAAATGGCAAAGCGAGCTAGCTTGCTGCCCCCGTCGTAGAGCTCTCAGCGAGCTTTCCAACGGTATGATGTGCGCCTCGTAACTCCTTACAGATCAAAAGTTATGGGCACCGGAGCGACGGAGCCCTGACCACAAGCCCTCCGCCCTCGGTTTGCGGGCCCAGCCTCCACGTGAAGAGAAGTTGTCTTGCCCAAGGTGCCGTGGTATTCGATAATAGAAATGTTGTGGGTAAAGTATCTTGGCAACCCTAACCGGAGCAAAAAAAATTGAAAAGGGGTGTGCAACACGAGGACTTCCCAGGGGGTCACCCATCCTAGTACTACTCTCGCCCAAGCACGCTTAACTTCGGAGTTCTGATGGGATCCGGTGCATTAGTGCTGGTATGATCGCGCCCGTCATGTTGAGGGCACAATTCCTTTATGTGTTAACGGTTCACAGTCCCAGCCTAGAGATATGGCCCATTCAAAAGGCCCAATGGGCTTAACGACAACCCATCCGCTTCAACAACGCAGCATCCTCGCAAGACGTGATATCGACGCATTGTAGGGTCCTCTAATGTGCCGCGAGTAAAGTTGTCGTCCTTTTAACAGCTCTCGACGTACGATCCGGGACGGAAAAAACAGTACAAAAGAAGAAAAGTGGCCCGAAAGTGATGAAAACGTTCGATTTTGAGCTCGAAAAGGGCACAGCATGCTAGCTTGCTGCCCCCGTCGTAGAGCTCTCAGAGAGCTTTCCAACGGTATGCTGTGCGCCTCGTAACTCCTTACGGATCAAAAGTTATGGGCACCGGAGCGACGGAGACTTGGTCACAAGCCCTACGCCCTCGGTTTGCTGGCCCAGCCTCCACGTGAAGAGAAGTTGTCTTGCCCAAGGTGCCGTGGGATTCGATAATAGAAATGTGGTGGGTAAAGTATCTTGGCAACCCTAACCGGAGCAAAAAAAATTGAAAAGGGGGCTGCAACACGAGGACTTCCCAGGGGGTCACCCATCCTAGTACTACTCTCGCCCAAGCACGCTTAACTTCGGAGTTCTGATGGGATCCGGTGCATTAGTGCTGGTATAATCACGCCCGTCATGTTGAGGGCACAATTCCTTTATGTGTTAACGGTTCACAGTCCCAGCCTAGAGATATGGCCCATTCAAAAGGCCCAATGGGCTTAACGACAACCCATCCGCTTCAACAACGCAGCATCCTCGCAAGACGTGATATCGACGCATTGTAGGGTCCTCTAATGTGCCGCGAGTAAGGTTGTCGTCCTTTTAACAGCTCACGACGTACGATCCGGGACGGAAAATCAGAGCAAAAGAAGAAAAGTGGCCCGAAACTGATGAAGACGTTCGATTTTCTGCTCCGAAAAGGGCACAGTGAGCTAGCTGCTGCCCCCGTCGTAGAGCTCTCAGAGAGCTTTCCAACGGTATGCTGTGTGCCTCGTAACTCCTTACGGATCAAAAGTTATGGGCACCGGAGCGACGGAGACCTGGTCACAAGCCCTACGCCCTCGGTTTGCGGGCCCAGCCTCCACGTGAAGAGAAGTTTTCTTGCCCAAGGTGCCGTGGGATTCGATAATAGAAATGTGGTGGGTAAAGTATCTTGGCAACCCTAACCGGAGCAAAAAAAATTGAAAAGGGGGGTGCAACACGAGGACTTCCCAGGGGGTCACCCATCCTAGTACTACTCTCGCCCAAGCACGCTTAACTTCGGAGTTCTGATGGGATCCGTTGCTTTAGTGCGGGTATGATCGCACCCGTCATTTTGAGGGCACAATTCCTTTATGTGTTAACGGTTCACAGTCCCAGCATAGAGATATGGCCCATTCAAAAGGCCCAATGGGCTTAACGACAACCCATCCGCTTCAACAACGCAGCATCCTCACAAGACGTGATATCGACGCATTGTAGGGTCCTCTAATGTGCCGCGAGTAAGGTTCTCTTCCTTTTAACAGCTCACGACGTACGATCCGGGACGGAAAAACAGAGCAAAAGAAGAAAAGTGGCCCGAAATTGATGAAAACATTCGATTTTGAGCTCCGAAAAGGGCACAGCAAGCTAACTAGCTGCCCCCGTCGTAGAACTCTCAGAGAGCTTTCCAACGGTATGCTGTGCGCCTCGTAACTCCTTACGGATCAAAAGTTATGGGCACCGGAGCGACGGAGACCTGGTCACAAGCCCTACGCCCTCAGTTTGCGGGCCCAGCCTCCACGTGAAGAGAAGTTGTCTTGCCCAAGGTGCCGTGGGATTCGATAATAGAAATGTGGTGGGTAAAGTATCTTGGCAACCCTAACCGGAGAAAAAAAAATTGAAAAGGGGGGTACAACACGAGGACTTCCCAGGGGGTCACCCATCCTAGTACTACTCTCGCCCAAGCACGCTTAACTTCGGAGTTCTGATGGGATCCGGTGCATTAGTGCTGGTATGATCGCACCCGTCTTGTTGAGGGCACAATTCCTTTATGTGTTAACGGTTCACAGTCCCAGCGTAGAGATATGACCTATTCAAAAGGCCCAATGGGCTTAACGACAACCCATCCGCTTCAACAACGCAGGAACCTCACAAGACGTGATATCGACGCATTGTAGGGTCCTCTAATGTGCCGCGAGTAAGGTTGTCGTCCTTTTAACAGCTCACAACGTACGATCCGGGACGAAAAAACAGAGCAAAAGAAGAAAAGTGGCCCGAAACTAATGAAAACGTTCAATTTTGAGCTCTGAAAAGGGCAAAGCGAGCTAGCTTGCTACCCTCGTCGGAGAGGTCTCAGAAAGCGTTCGAACGGAATGCTGTTCGCCTCGTAACTCCTTACGGATCAAAAGTTTTGGGCACCGGAGCGACGGAGACCTGGTCACAAGCCCTACGGCTTCGGTTTGCGGGCCCAGCCTCCACGTGAAGAGAAGTTGTCTTGCCCAAGGTGCCGTGGGATTCGATAATAGAAATGTGGTGGGTAAAGTATCTTGGCAACCCTAACCGGAGCAAAAAAAATTGAAAAGGGGGGTGCAACACGAGGACTTCCTAGGGGGTCACCCATCCTAGTACTACTCTCGCCCAAGAACGCTTAACTTCGGAGTTCTGATGAGATCTGGTGCATTAGTGCTGGTATGATCGCACCCGTCATGTTGAGGGCACAATTCCTTTATGTGTTAACGGTTCACAGTCCCAGCCTAGAGATATGGCCCATTCAAAAGGCCCAATGGGCTTAACGACAACCCATCCGCTTCAACAACACAGCATCCTCGCAAGACGTGATATCGACGCATTGTAGGGTCCTCTAATGTGCCGCGAGTAAGGTTGTCATCCTTTTAACAGCTCACGACGTACCATCCGGGACGGAAAAACAGTGCAAAAGAAGAAAAGTGGCCCGAAACTGATGAAAATGTTCGATTTTGAGCTCCGAAAAGGGCACAGCAAGCTTGCTAGCTACCCCCGTCGTAGAGCTCTCAGAGAGCTTTCCAACGGTATGCTGTGCGCCTCGTAACTACTTACGGATCAAAAGTTATGGGCACCGAAGCGACGGAGACCTGGTCACAAGCCCTACGACCTCGGTTTGCGGGCCCAGCCTCCACGTAAAGAGAAGTTGTCTTGCCCAAGGTGCCGTGGGATTCGATAATAGAAATGTATTGGGTAAAGTATCTTGGCAACCCTAACCGGAGCAAAAAAAATTGAAAAGGGGGGTGCAACACGAGGACTTCCCAGGGGGTCACCCATCCTAGTACTACTCTCGCCCAAGCACGCTTAACTTCGGAGTTCTGATGGGATCCGGTGCATTAGTGCTGGTATGATCGCACCCGTCATGTTGAGGGCACAATTCCTTTATGTGTTAACGGTTCAAAGTCCCAGCCTAGAGATATGGCCCATTCAAAAGGACCAATGGGCTTAACGACAACCCATCCGCTTCAACAACGCAGCATCCTCGCAAGACGTGATATCGACGCATTGTATGGTCCTCTAATGTGCCGCGAGTAAGGTTGTCGTCCTTTTAACAGCTCACGACGTACGATCCGGGATGGAAAAACATAGCAAAAGAAGAAAAGTGGCCCGAAACTAATGAAAACGTTCGATTTTGAGCTCCGAAAAGGGCAAAGCGAGCTAGCTTGCTACCCCCGTAATAGAGCTCTCAGAGATCTTTCCAACGGTATGCTGTGCGCCTCGTAACTCCTTACGGATCAAAAGTTATGGGCACCGGAGCGACGGAGACCTGGTCACAAGCCCTACGCCCTCGGTTTGCGGGCCCAGCCTCCACGTGAAGAGAAGTTGTCTTGCCCAAGGTGCCGTGGGATTCGATAATAGAAATGTGGTGGGTAAAGTATCTTGGCAACCCTAACCGGAGCAAAAAAAATTGAAAAGGGGGGTGCAACACGAGGACTTCCCAGGGGGTCACCCATCCTAGTACTACTCTAGCCCAAGCACGCTTAACTTCGGAGTTCTGATGGGATCCGGTGCATTAGTGCTGGTATGATCGCACCCGTCATGTTGAGGGCACAATTCCTTTATGTGTTAACGGTTCACAGTCCCAGCCTAGAGATATGGCCCATTCAAAATACCCAATGGGCTTAACGACAACCCATCCGCTTCAACAACGCAGCATCCTCGCAAGACGTGATATCGACGCATTGTAGGGTCCTCTAATGTGCCGCGAGTAAGGTTGTCGTCCTTTTAACAGCTCACGACGTACGATCCGGGACGGAAAAATAGAGCAAAAGAAGAAAAGTGGCCCGAAAGTAATGAAAACGTTCGATTTTGAGCTCCGAAAAGGGCAAAGTGAGCTAGCTTGCTGCCCCTGTCGTAGAGCTCTCAGAGATCTTTCCAACGGTATGCTGTGCGCCTCGTAACTCCTTACGAATCAAAAGTTATGGGCACCGGAGCGACGGAGACCTGGTCAAAAGCCCTACGCCCTCGGTTTGCGGGCCCAGCCTCCACGTGAAGAGAACTTGTCTTGCCCAAGGTGCCGTGGGTTTCGATAATAGAAATGTGGTGGGTAAAGTATCTTGGCAACCCTAACCGGAGCAAAAAAAATTGAAAAGGGGGGTGCAACACGAGGACTTCCCAGGGGGTCACCCATCCTAGTACTACTCTCGCCCAAGCACGCTTAACTTCGGAGTTCTGATGGGATCCGGTGCATTAGTGCTGGTATGATCGCACCCGTCATGTTGAGGGCACAATTCCTTTATGTGTTAACGGTTCACAGTCCCAGCCTAGAGATATGACCCATTCAAAAGGCCCAATGGGCTTAACGACAACCCATCCGCTTCAACAACGCAGCATCCTCGCAAGACGTGATATCGACGCATTGTAGGGTCCTCTAATGTTCCGCGAGTAAGGTTGTCGTCCTTTTAACAGCTCACGACATAAGATCCGGGACGGAAAAACAAAGCAAAAGAAGAAAATTTGCCCGAAACTGATGAAAACGTTCGATTTTGAGCTCCGAAAAGGGCACAGCGGGCTAGCTAGCTGCCCCCGTCGTAGAGCTCTCAGAGAGCTTTCCAATGGTATGCATTGCGCCTCGTAACTCCTTACGGATCAAAAGTTATGGGCACCGGAGCGACGGAGACCTGGTCACAAGCCCTACGCCCTCAGTTTGCGGGCCCAGCCTTCACGTGAAGAGAAGTTGTCTTGCCCAAGGTGCCGTGGGATTCGATAATAGAAATGTGGTGGGTAAAGTATCTTGGCAACCCTAACCGGAGCAAAAAAAATTGAAAAGGGGGGTGCAACACGAGGACTTCCCAGGGGATCACCCATCCTAGTACTACTCTCGCCCAAGCACGCTTAACTTCGGAGTTCTGATGGGATCCGGTGCATTAGTGCTGGTATGATCGCACCCGTCATGTTGAGGGCACAATTCCTTTATGTGTTAACGGTTCACAGTCCCAGCCTAGAGATATGGCCCATTCAAAAGGCCCAATGGGCTTAACGACAACCCATCCGCTTCAACAACGCAGCAACCTCGCAAGACGTGATATCGACGCATTGTAGGGTCCTCTAATGTGCCGCGAGTAAGGTTGTCGTCCTTTTAACAACTCACGACGTACGATCCGGGACGGAAAAACAGAGCAAAAGAAGAAAAGTGGCCCGAAACTGATGAAAACGTTCGATTTTGAGCTCCGAAAAGGGCACAGCGAGCTAGCTAGCTGCCCCCGTCGTAGAGCTCTCAGAGAGCTTTCCAACGGTATGCTGTGCGCCTCGTAACTCCTTACGGATCAAAAGTTATGGGCACCGGAGCGACGGAGACCTGGTCACAAGCCCTACGCCCTCGGTTTGGGGGCCCAGCCTCCACGTGAAGAGAAGTTGTCTTGCCCAAGGTGCCGTGGGATTCGATAATAGAAATGTGGTGGGTAAAGTATCTTGGCAACCCTAACCGGAGCAAAAAAAATTGAAAAGGGGGGTGCAACACGAGGACTTCCCAGGGGGTCACCCATCCTAGTACTACTCTCGCCCAAGCACGCTTAACTTCGGAGTTCTGATGGGATCCGGTGCATTATTGCTGGTATGATCGCACCCATCATGTTGAGGGCACAATTCCTTTATGTGTTAACGGTTCACAGTCCCAGCCTAGAGATATGACCCATTCAAAAGGCCCAATGGGCTTAACGACAACCCATCCGCTTAAAAAATGCAGCATCCTCGCAAGACGTGATATCGACGCATTGTAGGGTCCTCTAATGTGCCGCGAGTAAGGTTGTCGTCCTTTTAACAGCTCACGACGTACGATCCGGGACGGAAAAACAGAGCAAAAGAAGAAAAGTGGCCCGAAACTAATGAAAACGTTCGATTTTGAGCTCCGAAAAGGGCACAGCGAGCTAGCTAGCTGCCCCCGTCGTAGAGATCTCAAAGAGCTTTCCAACGGTATGCTGTGCGCCTCGTAACTCCTTACGGATCAAAAGTTATGGGCACCGGAGCGACGGAGACCTGGTCACAAGCCCTACGCCATCGGTTTGCGGGCCCAGCCTCCACGTGAAGAGAAGTTGTCTTGCCCAAGGTGCCGTGGGATTCGATAATAGAAATGTGGTGGGTAAAGTATCTTGGCAACCCTAACCGGAGCAAAAAAAATTGAAAAGGGGGGTGCAACACGAGGACTTGCTAGGGGGTCACCCATCCTAGTACTACTTTCGCCCAAGCACGCTTAACTTCGGAGTTCTAATGAGATCCGGTGCATTAGTGCTGGTATGATCGCACCCGTCATGTTGAGGGCACAATTCCTTTATGTGTTAACGGTTCACAGTCCCAGCCTAGAGATATGGCCCATTCAAAAGGCCCAATGGGCTTAACGACAACCCATCCGCTTCAACAACGTAGCATCCTCGCAAGACGTGATATCGACGCATTGTAGGGTCCTCTAATGTGCCGCGAGTAAGGTTGTCGTCCTTTTAACAGCTCACGACGTACGATCCGGGACGAAAAAACAGAGCAAAAGAAGAAAAGTGGCCCGAAACTGATGAAAACGTTCGATTTTGAGCTCTGAAAAGGGCAAAGTGAGCTAGCTAGCTGCCTCCGTCGTAGAGCTCTCAGAGAGCTTTCCAACGGTATGCTGTGCGCCTCTTAACTCCTTACGAATCAAAAGTTATGGGCACCGGAGCGACGGAGACCTGGTCACAAGCCCTACGCCCTCGGTTTGCGGGCCCAGCCTCCACGTGAAGAGAAGTTGTCTTGCCCAAGGTGCCGTGGGATTCGATAATAGAAATGTGGTGGGTAAAATATCTTGGCAACCCTAACCGGAGCAAAAAAAATTGAAAAGGGGGGTGCAACACGAGGACTTCCCAGGGGGTCACCCATCCTAGTACTACTCTCGTCCAAGCACGCTTAACTTCGGAGTTCTGATGGGATCCGGTGCATTAGTGCTGGTATGATCGCACCCGTCATGTAGAGGGCACAATTCCTTTATGTGTTAACGGTTGACAGTCCCAACCTAGAGATATGGCCCGTTCAAAAGGCCCATTGGGCCTAACGACAACCCATCCGCTTCACCACCGCAGCATCCTCGCAAGGCGTGATATCGACGCATTGTAGGGTCCTCTAATGTGCCGCGAGTAAGGTTGTCGTCCTTTTAACAGCTGACGACGTACGATCCGGGACGGAAAAATAGAGCAAAAGCAGAAAAGTGGCCCGAAACTGATGAAAACGTTCGATTTTGAGCTCCGAAAAGGGCATAGCGTGCTAGCTAGCTGCCCCCGCCGTAGATCTCTCAGAGAGCTTTCCAACGGTATGCCGTGCGCCTCGTAACTCCTTACGAATCAAAAGTTATGGGCATCGGAGCGACGGAGACCTGGTCACAAGCCCTACGCCCTCGGTTTCGAGGCCCAGCCTCCACGTGAAGAAAAGTTGTCTTGCCCAATGTGCCGTGGGATTCGATAATAGAAATGTGGTGGGTAAAGTATCTTGGCAACCCTAACCGGAGCAAAAAAATTTGAAAAGGGGGCTGCAACACGGGGACTTCCCAGGGGGTCACCCATCCTAGTACTACTCTCGCCCAAGCACGCTTAACTTCGGAGTTCTGATGGGATCCGGTGCATTAGTGCTGGTATGATCGCACCCGTCATGTTGAGGGCACAATTCCTTTATGTGTTAACGGTTGACAGTACCAGCCTGGAGATATGGCCCGTTCAAAAGGCCCAATGGGCTTAACGACAACCCATCCGCTTCAACAACGCAGCATCCTCGCAAGACGTGATATCGACGCATTGTAGGGTCCTCTAATGTGCCGCGAGTAAGGTTGTCGTCCTTTTAACAGCTGACGACGTACGATCCGGGACGGAAAAACAGAGCAAAAGCAGAAAAGTGGCCCGAAACTAATGAAAACGTTCGATTTTGAGCTCCGAAAAGGGCATAGCGAGCTTGCTAGCTGCCCCCGCCGTAGAGCTCTCAGAGAGCTTTCCAACGGTATGCTGTGCGCCTCGTAACTCCTTACGGATCAAAAGTTATGGGCATCGGAGCGACGGAGACCTGGTCACAAGCCCTACGCCCTCGGTTTCCAGGCCCAGCCTCCACGTGAAGAGAAGTTGTCTTGCCCAAGGTGCCGTGGGATTCGATAATAGAAATGTGGTGGGTAAAGTATCTTGGCAACCCTAACCGGAGCAAAAAAATTTGAAAAGGGGGCTGCAACACGAGGACTTCCCAGGGGGTTACCCATCCTAGTAATACTCTCGCCCAAGCACGCTTAACTTCGGAGTTGTGATGGGACCGGGTGCATTAGTGCTGGTATCATCACCTCCGTCATGTTGAGGGCACAATTCCTTTATGTGTTAACGGTCCACAGTCCCAGCCTAGAGATGTGACCCATTCAAAAGGCCCAATGGGCTTAACGACAACCCATCCGCTCAAAAAAAGCAGCATCCTCGCAAGACGTGATATCGTCGCATTGTTGGGTCCTGTAATGTGCCGCGAGTAAAGTTGTCATCCTTTTAACAGCTCACGACGTACGATCCGGGGCGGAAGAACTGAGCAAAAGAAGAAAAGTGGCCCGAAACTAATGAAAACGTTCGATTTTGAGCTCCGAAAAGGGCAAAAAAAGCTAGCTTGCTACCCCCGTCGTAGAGCTCTCAGAGAGCTTTCCAACGGTATGCTGTGCACCTCGTAACTCCTTACGGATCAAAAGTTATGGGCACCGGAGCGACGGAGACCTGGTCACAAGCCCGACGCCCTCGGTTTGCGGGCCCAGCCTCCACGTGAAGAGAAGTTGTCTTGCCCAAGGTGCCGTGGGATTCGATAATAGAAATGTGGTGGGTAAAGTATCTTGGCAACCCTAACCGGAGCAAAAAAAATTGAAAAAGGGGGTGCAACACGAGGACTTCCCAGGGGGTCTACTCTCGCCCAAGCACGCTTAACTTCGGAGTTCTGATGGGATCCGGTGCATTAGTGCTGGTATGATCGCACCCGTCATGTTGAGGGCACAATTCCTTTATGTGTTAACGGTTCACAGTCCCAGCCTAGAGATATGGCCCATTGAAAAGGCCCAATGGGCTTAACGACAACCCATCAGCTTCAACAACGCAGCATCCTCGCAAGACGTGATATCGACGCATTGTAGGGTCCTCTAATGTGCCGCGAGTAAGGTTGTCGTCCTTTTAACAGCTCACTACGTACGATTCGGGACGGAAAAACAGAACAAATGAAGAAAAGTGGCCCGAAACTGATGAAAACGTTTGATTTTGAGCTCCGAAAAGGGCACAACGAGCTAGCTAGTTGCCCCCGTCGTAGAGCTCTCAGAGAGCTTTCCAACGGTATGCTGTGCGCCTCGTAACTCCTTACGGATCAAAAGTTATGGGCACCAGAGCGACGGAGACCTGGTCACAAGCCCTACGCCCTCGGTTTGCGGGCCCAGCCTCCACGTGAAGAGAGGTTGTCTTGCCCAAGGTGCCGTGGGATTCGATAATAGAAATGTGGTGGGTAAAGTATCTTGGCAACCCTAACCGGAGCAAAAAAAATTGAAAAGGGGGGTGCAACACGAGGACTTCCCAGGGGGTCACCCATCCTAGTACTACTCTCGCCCAAGCACGCTTAACTTCGGAGTTCTGATGGGATCCGGTGCATTAGTGCTGGTATGATCGCACCCGTCATGTTGAGGGCACAATTCCTTTATGTGTTAACGGTTCACAGTCCCAGCCTAGAGATATGGCCCATTCAAAAGGCCCAATGGGCTTAACGACAACCCATCCGCTTCAACAACGCAGCATCCTCGCAAGACGTGATATCGACGCATTGTAGGGTCCTCTAATGTGCCGCGAGTAAGGTTGACGTCCTTTTAACAGCTCACGACGTACGATCCGGGACGGAAAAACAGAGCAAAAGAAGAAAAGTGGCCCGAAACTAATGAAAACGTTCGATTTTGATCTCCGAAAAGGGCAAAGCGAGCTAGCTAGCAGCCCCCGTCGTAGAGATCTCAAAGAGCTTTCCAACGGTATGCTGTGCGCCTCGTAACTCCTTACGGATCAAAAGTTGTGGGCACCGGAGCGACGGAGACCTGGTCACAAGCCCTACGCCCTCGGTTTGCGGGCCCAGCCTCCACGTGAAGAGAAGTTGTCTTGCCCAAGGTGCCGTGGGATTCGATAATAGAAATGTGGTGGGTAATGTATCTTGGCAACCCTAACCGGAGCAAAAAAAATTGAAAAGGGGGGTGCAACACGAGGACTTCCTAGGGGGTCACCCATCCTAGTACTATTCTCGTCCAAGCACGCTTAACTTCGGAGTTCTGATGGGATCCGGTGCATTAGTGCTGGTATGATCGCACCCGTCATGTTGAGGGCACAATTCCTTTATGTGTTAACGGTTGACAGTACCAGCCTAGAGATATGGCCCGTTCAAAAGGCCCAATGGGCTTAACGACAACCCATCCGCTTCAACAACGCAGCATCCTCGCTAGACGTGATATCGACGCATTGTAGGGTCCTCTAATGTGCCGCGAGTAAGGTTGTCGTCCTTTTAACAGCTGACGACGTACGATCCGGGACGGAAAAACATAGTAAAAGCAGAAAAGTGGCCCGAAACTAATGAAAACGTTCAATTTTGAGCTCCGAAAAGGGCATAGCGAGCTAGCTAGCTGCCCCCGCCGTAGAGCTCTCAGAGAGCTTTCCAACGGTATGCTGTGCGCCTCGTAACTCCTTACGGATCAAAAGTTATGGGCATCGGAGCGACGGAGACCTGGTCACAAGCCCTACGCCCTCGGTTTCCAGGCCCAGCCTCCACGTGAAGAGAAGTTGTCTTGCCCAAGGTGCCGTGGGATTCGATAATAGAAATGTGGTGGGTAAAGTATCTTGGCAACCCTAACCGGAGCAAAAAAATTTGAAAAGGGGGGTGCAACACGAGGACTTCCCAGGGGGTCACCTATCCTAGTACTACTCTCGCCCAAGCACGCTTAACTTCGGAGTTCTGATGGGATCCGGTGCATTAGTGCTGGTATGATCGCACCCGTCATGTTGAGGGCACAATTCCTTTATGTGTTAACGGTTCACAGTCCCAGCCTAGAGATATGACCCATTCAAAAGTCCCAATGGGCTTAACGACAATCCATCCGCTTAAAAAACGCAGCATCCTCGCAAGACGTGATATCGACGCATTGTAGGGTCCTCTAATGTGCCGCGAGTAAGGTTGTCGTCCTTTTAACAGCTCACGACGTACGATCCGGGACGGAAAAACAGAGCAAAAGAAGAAAAGTGGCCCGAAACTAATGAAAACGTTCGATTTTGAGCTCCGAAAAGGGCAAAGCGAGCTAGCTTGCTGCCCCCGTCGTAGAGCTCTCAAAGAGATTTCCAACGGTATGCTGTGCGCCTCGTAACTCCTTACGGATCAAAAGTTATGGGCACCGGAGCGACGGAGACCTGGTCACAAGCCCTACGCCCTCGGTTTGCGGGCCCAGCCTCCACGTGAAGAGAAGTTGTCTTGCCCAAGGTGCCGTGGGATTCGATAATAGAAATGTGGTGGGTAAAGTATCTTGGCAACCCTAACCGGAGCAAAAAAAATTGAAAAGGGGGGTGCAACACGAGGACTTCCCAGGGGGTCTACTCTCGCCCAAGCACGCTTAACTTCGGAGTTCTGATGGGATCCGGTGCATTAGTGCTGGTATGATCGCACCCGTCATGTTGAGGGCACAATTCCTTTATGTGTTAACGGTTCACAGTCCCAGCCTAGAGATATGGCCCATTCAAATGGCCCAATGGGCTTAACGACAACCCATCCGCTTCAACAACGCAGCATCCTCGCAAGACGTGATTTTGACGTATTGTAGGGTCCTCTAATGTGCCGCGAGTAAGGTTGTCGTCCTTTTAACAGCTCACTACGTACGATTCGGGACGGAAAAACAGAACAAATGAAGAAAAGTGGCCCGAAACTGATGAAAACGTTTGATTTTGAGCTCCAAAAAGGGCACAACGAGCTAGCTAGCTGCCACCGTTGTAGAGCTCTCAGAGAGCTTTCCAACGGTATGCTGTGCGCCTCGTAACTCCTTACGGATCAAAAGTTATGGGCACCAGAGCGACGGAGACCTGGTCACAAGCCCTACGCCCTCGTTTTGCGGGCCCAGCCTCCACATGAAGAGAAGTTGACTTGCCCAAGGTGCCGTGGGATTCGATAATAGATATGTGGTGGGTAAAGTATCTTGGCAACCCTAACCGGAGTAAAAAAAATAGAAAAGGGGGGTGCAACACGAGGACTTCCCAGGGGGTCACCCATCCTAGTACTACTCTCGCCCAAACACACTTAACTTCGGAGTTCTGATGGGATCCGGTGCATTAGTGCTGGTATGATCGCACCTGTCATGTTGAGGGCACAATTCCTTTATGTGTTAACGGTTCACAGTCCCAGCCTAAAGATATGACCCATTCAAAAGGCCCAATGGGCTTAACGACAACCCATCCGCTTCAACAACGCAACATCCTCGCAAGACGTGATATCGACGCATTGTAGGGTCCTCTAATGTGCCGCGAGTAAGGTTGTCGTCCTCTTAACAGCTGACGACGTACGATCCGGGACGGAAAAACAGAACAAATGAAGAAAAGTGGCCCAAAACTGATGAAAACGTTTGATTTTGAGCTCCGAAAAGGGCATAGCGAGCTAGCTAGCTGCCCTCGTCGTAGAGCTCTCAGAGAGCTTTCCAACTGTATGCTGTGCGCCTCGTAACTCCTTACGGATCAAAAGTTATGGGCACCGGAGCGACGGAGACCTGGTCACAAGCTCTACGCCCTAGGTTTGCGGGCCCAGCCTCCACGTGAAGAGAAGTTGTCTTGCCCAAGGTGCCGTGGGATTCGATAATAGAAATGTGGTGGGTAAAGTATCTGGGCAACCCTAACCGGAGCAAAAAAAATTGAAAAGGGGAGTGCAACACGAGGACTTCACAGGGGGTCACCCATCCTAGTACTACTCTCGCCCAAGCACGCTTAACTTCGGAGTTCTGATGGGATCCGGTGCATTAGTGCTGGTATGATCGCACCCGTCATGTTAAGGGCACAATTCCTTTATGTGTTAACGGTTCACAGTCCCAGCCTAGAGATATGGCCCATTCAAAAGGCCCAATGGGCTTAACGACAACCCATATTCTTCAACAACGCAGCACCCTCCCAAGACGTGATATCGACGCATTGTAGGGTCTTCTAATGTGCCGCGAGTAAGGTTGTCGTCCTTTTAACAGCTCACGACGTACGATTCGGGACGGAAAAACAGAGCAAAAGAAGAAAAGTGGCCCGAAACTGATGAAAACGTATGATTTTGAGCTCCGAAAAGGGAACAGCAAGCTAGCTTGCTGCACCCGTCGTAGAGCTCTCAGAGAGCTTTCCAACGGTATGCTGTGCGCCTTGTAACTCATTACGGATCAAAAGTTATGGGCACCGGAACGACGGAGACCTGGTCACAAGCCCTACGCCCTCGGTTTACGGGCCCAACCTCCACGTGAAGAGAGGTTGTCTTGCCCAAGGTGCCGTGGGATTCGATAATAGAAATGTGGTGGGTAAAGTATCTTGGCAACCCTAACCGGAGCAAAAAAAATTGAAAATAGGGGTGCAACACGAGGACTTCCCAGGGGGTCACCCATCCTAGTACTACTCTTGCCCAATCACGCTTAACTTCGGAGTTCTGATGGGATCCGGTGCATTAGTGCTGGTATGATCGCACCCGTCATGTTGAGGGCACAATTCCTTTATGTGTTAACGGTTCACAGTCCCAGCCTAGAGATATGACCCATTCAAAAGGCCCAATGGGCTTAACGACAACCCATCCGCTTCAACAACGCAGCATCCTCGCAAGACGTGATATCAACGCATTGTAGGGTCCTCTAATGTGCCGCGAGTAAGGTTGTCATCCTTTTAACAGCTCATGACGTACGATCCGGGACGGAAAAATAGAGCAAAAGAAGAAAAGGGGCCCGAAACTAGTGAAAATGTTCGATTTTGAGCTCTGAAAAGGGCACAGCAAGCTAGCTTGCTGCCCCGTTCGTAGAGCTCTCAGAGAACTTTCCAACAGTATGCTGTGCGCCTCGTAACTCCTTACGGATCAAAAGTTATGGGCACCGGAGCGACGGAGACCTTGTCACAAGCCCTACGCCCTAGGTTTGCGGGCCCAGCCTCCACGTGAAGAGAAGTTGTCTTGCCCAAGGTGCCGTGGGATTCGATAATAGAAATGTGGTGGGTAAAGTATCTTGGCAACCCTAACCGGAGCAAAAAAAATTGAAAAGGGGGGTGCAACACGAGGACTTCCCAGGGGGTCACCCATCCTAGTACTACTCTCGCCCAAGCACGCTTAACTTCGGAGTTTTGATGGGATCCGGTGCATTAGTGCTGGTATGATTGCACCCGTCATGTTAAGGGCACAATTCCTTTATGTGTTAACGGTTCACAGTCCCAGCCTAGAGATATGGCCCATTCAAAAGGCCCAATGGGCTTAACGACAACCCATCCGCTTCAACAACGCAGCATCGTCGCAAGACGTGATATCGACGCATTGTAGGGTCTTCTAATGTGCCGCGAGTAAGGTTGTCGTCCTTTTAACAGCTCACGACGTACGATCCGGGACGGAAAAATAGAGCAAAAGAAAAAAAGTGGCTCGAAACTGATGAAAACGTTTGATTTTGAGCTCCGAAAAGGGCACAGCGAGCTAGCTAGCTGCACCCGTCGTAGAGCTCTCAGAGAGCTTTCCAACTGTATGCTGTGCGCCTCGTAACTCCTTACGGATCAAAAGTTATGGGCACCGGAGCGACGGAGACCTTGTCACAAGCCCTACGTCCTCGGTTTGCGGGCCCAGCCTCCACGTGAAGAGAAGTTGTCTTGCCCAAGGTGCCGTGGGATTCGATAATAGAAATGTGGTGGGTAAAGTATCTTGGCAACCCTAACCGGAGCAAAAAAAATTGAAAAGGGGGGTGCAACACGAGGACTTCCCAGGGGGTCACCCATCCTAGTACTACTCTCGCCCAAGCACGCTTAACTTCGGAGTTCTGATGGGATCCGGTGCATTAGTGCTGGTATGATCGCACCCGTCATGTTGAGGGCACAATTCCTTTATGTGTTAACGGTTCACAGTCCCAGCCTAGAGATATGACCCATTCACAAGGCCCAATGGGCTTAACGACAACCCATCCGCTTCAACAACGCAGCATCCTCGCAAGACGTGATATCAACGCATTGTAGGGTCCTCTAATGTGCCGCGAGTAAGGTTGTCATCCTTTTAGCAGCTCACGACGTACTATCCGGGACGGAAAAACAGAGCAAAAGAAGAAAAGGGGCCCGAAACTAATGAAAACGTTCGATTTTGAGCTCCGAAAAGGGCACAGCAAGCTTGCTTGCTGCCCCGGACGTAGAGCTCTCAGAGAGCTTTCCAACGGTATGCTGTGCGCCCCGTAACTCCTTACGGATCAAAAGTTATGGGCACCGGAGAGACGGAGACCTGGTCACAAGCCCTACGCCCTCGGTTTGCGGGCCCAGCCTCCACGTGAAGAGAAGTTGTCTTGCCCAAGGTGCCGTGGGATTCGATAATAGAAATGTGGTGGGTAAAGTATCTTGGCAACCCTAACCGGAGCAAAAAAAATTGAAAAGGTGGGTGCAACACGAGGACTTCCCATGGGGTCACCCATCCTAGTACTACTCTTGCTCAAGCGCGCTTAACTTCGGAGTTCTGATGGGATCCGGTGCATTAGTGCTGGTATGATCGCCCCCGTCATGTTGAGGGCACAATTCCTTTATGTGTTAACGGTTCACAGTCCCAGCCTAGAGATATGACCCATTCAAAAGGCCCAATGGGCTTAACGACAACCCATCCGCTTCAACAACGCAGCATCCTCGCAAGACGTGATATCGACGCATTGTAGGGTCCTCTAATGTGCCGCGAGTAAGGTTGTCGTCCTTTTAACACCTCACGACGTACGATCCGGGACGGAAAAACAGAGCAAAAGAAGAAAAGGGGCCCGAAACTAATGAAAACGTTCGATTTTGAGCTCCGAAAAGGGCACAGCAAGCTAGCTTGCTGCTCTGGTCGTAGAGCTCTCAGAGAGCTTTCCAACGGTATGCTGTGCGCCCCTTAACTCCTTACGGATCAAAAGTTATGGGCACCGGAGCGACGGAGAACTGGTCACAAGCCCTACGCCTTCGGTTTGCGGGCCCAGCCTCCACGTGAAGAGAAGTTGTCTTGCCCAAGGTGCCGTGGGATTCGATAATAGAAATGTGGTGGGTAATGTATCTTGGCAACCCTAACCGGAGCAAAAAAAATTGAAAAGGGGGGTGCAACACGAGGACTTCCCAGGGGGTCACCCATCCTAGTACTACTCTCGCCCAAGCACGCTTAACTTCGGAGTTTTGATGGGATCCGGTGCATTAGTGCTGGTATGATCGCACCCGTCATGTTAAGGGCACAATTCCTTTATGTGTTAACGGTTCACAGTCCCAGCCTAGAGATATGGCCCATTCAAAAGGCCCAATGGGCTTAACGACAACCCATCCGCTTCGACAACGTAGCATCGTCGCAAGACGTGATATCGACGCATTGTAGGGTCTTCTAATGTGCCGCGAGTAAGGTTGTCGTCCTTTTAACAGCTCACGACGTACGATCCGGGACGGAAAAATAGAGCAAAAGAAGAAAAGTGGCCCGAAACTGATGAAAACGTTTGATTTTGCGCTCCGAAAAGGGCACAGCGAGCTCGCTAGCTGCACCCGTCGTAGAGCTCTCAGAGAGCTTTCCAACGGTATGCTGTGCGCCTCGTAACTCCTTACGGATCAATAGTTATGGGCACCGGAGCGACGGAGACCTTGTCACAAGCCCTACGTCCTCGGTTTGCGGGCCCAGCCTCCACGTGAAGAGAAGTTGTCTTGCCCAAGGTGCCGTGGGATTCGATAATAGAAATGTGGTGGGTAAAGTATCTTGGCAACCCTAACCGGAGCAAAAAAAATTGAAAAGGGGGGTGCAACACGAGGACTTCCCAAGGGGTCACCCATCCTAGTACTACTCTCGCCCAAGCACGCTTAACTTCGGAGTTCTGATGGGATCCGGTGCATTAGTGCTGGTATGATCGCACCCGTCATGTTGGGGGCACAATTCCTTTATGTGTTAACGGTTCACAGTCCCAGCCTAGAGATATGACCCATTCACAAGGCCCAATGGGCTTAACGACAACCCATCCGCTTCAACAACGCAGCATCCTCGCAAGACGTGATATCGACGCATTGTAGGGTCCTCTAATGTGCCGCGAGTAAGGTTGTCGTCCTTTTAACAGCTCACGACGTACGATCCGGGACGGAAAAACAGAACAAATGAAGAAAAGTGGCCCGAAACTGATGAAAACATTTGATTTTGAGCTCCGAAAAGGGCACAGCGAGCTAGCTAGCTGCCCCCGTCGTAGAGCTCTCAGAGAGCTTTCCAACGGTATGCTATGCGCGTCGTAACTCCTTACGGATCAAAAGTTATGGGCACCGGAGCGACGGAGACCTGGTCACAAACCCTACGCCCTCGGTTTGCGAACCCAGCCTCCACTTGAAGAGAAGTTGTCTTGCCCATGGTGCCGTGGGATTCGATAATAGAAATGTGGTGGGTAAAGTATCTTGGCAACCCTAACCGGAGCAAAAAAAATTGAAAAGGGGGGTGCAACACGAGGACTTCCCAGGGGGTCACCCATCCTAGTACTACTCTCGCCCAAGCACGCTTAACTTCGGAATTCTGATGGGATCCGGTGCATTAGTGCTGGTATGATCACACCCGTCATGTTGAGGGCACAATTCCTTTATGTGTTAACGGTTCACAGTCCCAGCCTAGAGATATGACCCATTCAAAAGGCCCAATGGGCTTAACGACAACCCATCCGGTTCAACAACGCTGCATCCTCGCAAGACGTGATATCGACACATTGTAGGGTCCTCTAATGTGCCGCGAGTAAGGTTGTCGTCCTTTTAACAGCTCACGACGTACGATCCGGGACGGAAAAACAGAGCAAAAGAAGAAAAGTGGTCCGAAACTGATGAAAACGTTTGATTTTGAGCTCCGGAAAGGGCAGAGCGAGCTAGCTAGCTGCACTCGGCGGAGAGCTCTCGGGGAGCGTTCCACCGGTATGCTGTGCGCCGCGTAACTCCTTACGGATCAAAAGTTATGGGCACCGGAGCGACGGAGACCTGGTCACAATCCCTACGCCCTCGGTTTGCGGGCCCAGCCTCCACGTGAAGAGAAGTTGTCTTGTCCAAGGTGCCGTGGGATTCGATAATAGAAATGTGGTGGGTAAAGTATCTTGGCAACCCTAACCGGAGCAAAAAAAATTGAAAAGGGGGGTGCAACACGAGGACTTCCCAGGGGGTCACCCATCCTAGTACTACTCTAGCCCAAGCACGCTTAACTTCGGAGTTCTGATGGGATCCGGTGCATTAGTGCTGGTATGATTGCACCCATCATGTTGAGCGCACAATTCCTTTATGTGTTAACGGTTCACAGTCCCAGCCTAGAGATATGGCCCATTCAAAAGGCCCAATGGGCTTAACGACAACCCATCCGCTTCAACAATGCAGCATCCTCGCAAGACGTGATATCGACGCATTGTAGTGTCTTCTAATGTGCCGCGAGTAAGGTTGTCGTCCTTTTAACAGCTCACGACGTACGATCCAGGACGAAAAAACAGAGCAAAAGAAGAAAAGTGGCCCGAAACTGATGAAAACGTTTGATTTTGAGCTCCGGAAAGGGCAGAGCGAGCTAGCTAGCTGCACTCGTCGTAGAGCTCTCGGAGAGCTTTCCAACGGTATGCTGTGCGCCTCGTAACTCCTTACGGATCAAAAGTTATGGGCACCGGAGCGACGGAGACCTGGTCACAAGCCCTACGTCCTCGGTTTGCGGGCCCAGCCTCCACGTGAAGAGAAGTTGTCTTGCCCAAGGTGCCGTGGGATTCGATAATAGAAATGTGGTGGGTAAAGTATCTTGGCAACCCTAACCGGAGCAAAAAAAATTGAAAAGGGGGGTGCAACACGAGGACTTCCCAGGGGGTCACCCATCCTAGTACTACTCTCGCCCAAGCACGCTTAACTTCGGAGTTCTGATGGGATCCGATGCATTAGTGCTAGTATGATCGCACCCGTCATGTTGAGGGCACAATTCCTTTATGTGTTAACGGTTCACAGTCCCAGCCTAGAGATATGACCCATTCAAAAGGCCCAATGGGCTTAACGACAACCCATCCGGTTCAACAACGCTGCATCCTCGCAAGACGTGATATCGACACATTGTAGGGTCCTCTAATGTGCCGCGAGTAAGGTTGTTGTCCTTTTAACAGCTCACGACATACGATCCGGGACAGAAAAACAGAGCAAAAGAAGAAAAGTAGCCCGAAACTGATGAAAACGTTCGATTTTGAGCTCCAAAAAGGGCAAAGCAAGCTAGTTTGTTGCCCCCATCGTAGAGCTCTCAGAGAGCTTTCCAACGGTATGCTGTGCGCCTCGTAACTCCTTACGGATCAAAAGTTATGGGCACTGGAGCGACGGAGACCTGGTCACAAGCCCTACGCCCTCGGTTTGCGAGCTCAGCCTCCACGTGAAGAGAAGTTGTCTTGCCCATGGTGCCGTGGGATTCGATAATAGAAATGTGGTGGGTAAAGTATCTTGGGAACCCTAACCGGAGCAAAAAAAATTGAAAAGGGGGGTGCAACACGAGGACTTCCCAGGGGGTCACCCATCCTAGTACTACTCTCGCCCAAGCACGCTTAACTTCGGAGTTCTGATGGGATCCGGTGCATTAGTGCTGGTATGATCGCACCCGTCATGTTGAGGGCACAATTCCTTTATGTGTTAACGGTTCACAGTCCCAGCCTAGAGATATGGCCCATTCAAAAGGCCCAATGGGCTTAACGACAACCCATCCGCTTCAACAACGCAGCATCCTCGCAAGACGTGATATCGACACATTGTAGGGTCCTCTAATGTGCCGCGAGTAAGGTTGTCGTCCTTTTAACAGCTCAGGACATACGATCCGGGACGGAAAAACAGAGCAAAAGAAGAAAAGTGGCCCGAAACTGATGAAAACGTTCGATTTTGAGCTCCGAAAAGGGTATAGCGAGCTAGCTAGCTGCCCCCGTCGTAGAGCTCTCAGAGAGCTTCCCAACGGTATGCTGTGCGCCTCGTAACTCCTTACGGATCAAAAGTTATGGGCACCGGAGCGACGGAGACTGGTCACAAGTCCTACGCCCTCGGTTTGCGGGCCCAGCCTCCACGTGAAGAGAAGTTGTCTTGCCCAAGGTGCCGTGGGATTCGATAATAGAAATGTGGTGGGTAAAGTATCTTGGCAACCCTAACCGGAGCAAAAAAAATTGAAAAGGGGGGTGCAACACGAGGACTTCCCAGGGGGTCACCCATCCTAGTACTACTCTAGCCCAAGAACGCTTAACTTCGGAGTTCTGATGGGATCCGGTGCATTAGTGCTGGTATGATCGCACCCGTCATGTTGAGGGCACAATTCCTTTATGTGTTAACGGTTCACAGTCCCAGGCTAGAGATATGGCCCATTCAAAAGGTCCAATGGGCTTAACGACAACCCATCCGCTTCAACAACGCAGCATCCTCGCAAGACGTGATATCGTCGCATTGTAGGGTCTTCTAATGTGCCGCGAGTAAGGTTTTCGTCCTTTTAACAGCTCACGACGTACGATCCGGGACGGAAAAACAGAGCAAAAGAAGAAAAGTGGCCCGAAACTAATGAAAACGTTTGATTTTGAGCTCCGGAAAGGGCACAGCGAGCTAGCTAGCTGCACTCGTCGTAGAGCTCTCGGAGAGCTTTCCAACGGTATGCTGTGCGCCTCGTAACTCCTTACGGATCAAAAGTTATGGGCACCGGAGCGACGGAGACCTGGTCACAAGCCCTACGTCCTCGGTTTTCGGGCCCAGCCTCCACGTGAAGAGAAGTTGTCTTGCCCATGGTGCCGTGGGATTCGATAATAGAAATGTGGTGGGTAAAGTATCTTGGCAACCCTAACCGGAGCAAAAAAAATTGAAAAGGGGGGTGCAACACGAGGACTTCCCAGGGGGTCACCCATCCTTGTACTACTCTCGCCCAAGCACGCTTAACTTCGGAGTTCTGATGGGATCCGGTGCATTAGTGCTGGTATGATCGCAC
Organism: Ehretia macrophylla; assembly: GCA_037974665.1. Taxonomy (NCBI): domain Eukaryota; kingdom Viridiplantae; phylum Streptophyta; class Magnoliopsida; order Boraginales; family Ehretiaceae; genus Ehretia; species Ehretia macrophylla. Next base: position 24,769,040 of record CM075773.1, on the reverse strand, counting down.
CCGTCATGTTGAGGGCACAATTCCTTTATGTGTTAACGGTTCACAGTCCCAACCTAGAGATATGGCCCATTCAAAAGGCCCAATGGGCTTAACGACAACCCATCCGCTTCAACAACGCAGCATCCTCGCAAGACGTGATATCGACACATTGTAGGGTCCTCTAATGTGCCGCGAGTAAGGTTGTCGTCCTTTTAACAGCTCAAGACATACGATCCGGCACAGATCAACAGAGCAAAAGAAGAAAAGTGGCCCGAAACTGATGAAAACGTTCGATTTTGAGCTCCGAAAAGGGCACAGCGAGCTAGCTAGTTGCCCCCATCGTAGAGCTCTCAGAGAGCTTTCCAACGGTATGATGTGCGCCTCGCAACTCCTTACGGATCAAAAGTTATGGGCACCGGAGCGACGGAGACCTGGTCACAAGCCCTACGCCCTCGGTTTGCGGGCCCAGCCTCCACGTGAAGAGAAGTTGTCTTGCCCAAGGTGCCGTGGGATTCGATAATAGAAATGTGGTGGGTAAAGTATCTTGGCAACCCTAACCGGAGCAAAAAAAATTGAAAAGGGGGGTGCAACACGAGGACTTCCCAGGGGGTCACCCATCCTAGTACTACTCTCGCCCAAGCACGCTTAACTTCGGAGTTCTGATGGGATCCGGTGCATTAGTGCTGGTATGATCGCACCCGTCATGTTGAGGGCACAATTCCTTTATGTGTTAACGGTTCACAGTCCCAGCCTAGAGATATGACCCATTCAAAAGGATCAATGGGCTTAACGACAACCTATCCGCTTCAACAACGCAGCATCCTCGCAAGACGTGATATCGACGCATTGTAAGGTCCTCTAATGTGCCGTGAGTAAGGTTGTCATCCTTTTAACAGCTCACGACGTACGATCCGGGACGGAAAAACAGAGCAAAAGAAGAAAAGTGGCCCGAAACTAATGAAAACGTTCGATTTTGAGCCCCGAAAAGGGCAAAGCAAGCTAGCTTGCTGCCCCCGTCATAGAGCTCTCAGAGAGCTTTCCAACGGTTTGCTGTGAGCCTCGTAACTCCTTACGGATCAAAAGTTATGGGCACCGGAGCGACGGAGACCTGGTCACAAGCCCTACGCCCTCGGTTTGCGGGCCCAGCCTCCACGTGAAGAGAAGTTGTCTTGCCCAAGGTGCCGTGGGATTCGATAATAGAAATGTGGTGGGTAAAGTATCTTGGCAACCCTAACCGGAGCAAAAAAAATTGAAAAGGGGGGTGCAACACGAGGACTTCCCAGGGGGTCACCCATCCTAGTACTACTCTCGCCCAAGCACGCTTAACTTCGGAGTTATGATGGGATGCGGTTCATTAGTGCTGGTATGATCGCACCCATGATGTTGAGGGCACAATTCCTTTATTTGTTCCCAGCCTAGAGATATGGCCCATTCAAAAGGCCCAATGGGCTTAACGACAACCCATCTGCTTCAACAACGCACCATCCTCGCAAGACGTGATATCGACGCATTGTAGGGTCATCTAATGTGCCGCGAGTAAGGTTGACGTCCTTTTAACAGCTCACGACGTACGATTCGGGACGGAAAAACAGAGCAAAAGAAGAAAAGTGGCCCGAAACTGATGAAAACGTTCGATTTTGAGCTCCGAAAAGGGCACAGGAAGCTAGCTAGTTGCCCCCATCGTAGAGCTCTCAGAGAGCTTTCCAACGGTATGATGTGCGCCTCGCAACTCCTTACGGTTCAAAAGTTATGGGCACCGGAGCGACGGAGACATGCTCAGAAGCCCTACGCCCTCGGTTTGCGGGCCCGCCCTCCACGTGAAGCAAAGTTGTCTTTCCCAAGGTGCCATGGGATTCAATAATAGAAATGTGGTGGATAAAGTATCTTGGCAATGCTAACCGGAGCAAAAAAAATTGAAAAAGGGGGTGCAACACGAGGGCTTCCCAGGGCGTTACCCATCCTAGTACTAGTCAAGCCCAAGCACGCTTAACTTCGGAGTTCTTATGGGATCCGGTGCATTAGTGCTGGTATGATCGCACCCGTCATGTTGAGGGCACAATTCCTTTATGTGTTAACGGTTCACAGTCCCAGCCTAGTGATATGACCCATTCAAAAGGATCAATGGGCTTAACGACAACCTTTCCGCTTCAACAACGCAGCATCCTCGCAAGACGTGATATCGACGCATTGTAAGGTCCTCTAATGTGCCGTGAGTAAGGTTGTCATCCTTTTAACAGCTCACGACGTACGATCCGGGACGGAAAAACAGAGCAAAAGAAGAAAAGTGGCCCGAAACTAATGAAAACGTTCGATTTTGAGCCCCGAAAAGGGCACAGCAAGCTAGCTTGCTGCCCCCGTCGTAGAGCTCTCAGAGAGCTTTCCAACGGTTTGCTGTGCGCCTCGTAACTCCTTACAGATCAAAAGTTATGGGCACCGGAGCGACGGAGACCTGGTCACAAGCCCTACGCCCTCGGTTTGCGGGCCCAGCCTCCACGTGAAGAGAAGTTGTCTTAACCAAGGTGCCGTGGGATTCGATAATAGAAATGTGGTGGGTAAAGTATCTTGGCAACCCTAACCGGAGCAAAAAAAATTGAAAATGGCGGTGCAACACGAGGACTTCCCAGGGGGTCACCCATCCTAGTACTACTCTCGCCCAAGCACGCTTAACTTCGGAGTTCTGATGGGATCCGGTGCATTAGTGCTGGTATGATCGCACCCGTCATGTTGAGGGCACAATTCCTTTATGTGTTAACGGTTCACAGTCCCAGCCTAGAGATATGACCCATTCAAAAGGCCCAATGGGCTTAACGACAACCCATCCGCTTCAACAACGCAGCATCCTCGCAAGACGTGATATCGACGCATTGTAGGGTCCTCTAATGTGCCGCGAGTAAGGTTGTCGTCCTTTTAACAGCTCACGACGTACGATCCGGGACGGAAAAAAAGAGCAAAAGAAGAAAAGTGGCCCGAAACTAATGAAAACGTTCGATTTTGAACTCCGAAAAGGGCAAAGCAAGCTAGCTTGCTGCCCCCGTCGTAGAGCTCTCAGAGAGCTTTCCAACGGTATGCTGTGCGCCTCGTAACTCCTTACAGATCAAAAGTTATGGGCACCGGAGCGATAGAGACCTGGTCACAAGCCCTACGCACTCGGTTTGCGGGCCCAGCCTCCACGTGAAGAGAAGTTGTCTTAACCAAGGTGCCGTGGGATTCGATAATAGAAATGTGGTGGGTAAAGTATCTTGGCAACCCTAACCGGAGCAAAAAAAATTGAAAATGGGGGTGCAACACGAGGACTTCCCAGGGGGTCACCCATCCTAGTACTACTCTCGCCCAAGCACGCTTAACTTCGGAGTTCTGATGGGATCCGGTGCATTAGTGCTGGTATGATCGCACCCGTCATGTTGAGGGCACAATTCCTTTATGTGTTAACGGTTCACAGTCCCAGCCTAGAGATATGACCCATTCAAAAGGATCAATGGGCTTAACGACAACCCATCCGCTTCAACAACGCAGCATCCTCGCAAGACATGATATCGACGCATTGTAGGGTTCTCTAATGTGCCGTGAGTAAGGTTGTCATCCTTTTAATAGCTCACGACGTACGATCCGGGACGGAAAAACAGAGCAAAAGAAGAAAAGTGGCCCGAATATAATGAAAACGTTCGATTTTGAGCCCCGAAAAGGGCAAAGTGAGCTAGCTTGCTGCCCCCGTCGTAGAGCTCTCAGAGAGCTTTCCAACGGTATGCTGTGAGCCTCGTAACTCCTTACGGATCAAAAGTTATGGGCACCGGAGCGACGGAGACCTGGTCACAAGCCCTATGCCCTCGGTTTGCGGGCCCAGCCTCCACGTGAAGAGAAGTTGTCTTGCCCAAGGTGCCGTGGGATTCGATAATAGAAATGTGGTGGGTAAAGTATCTTGGCAACCCTAACCGGAGAAAAAAAAATTGAAAAGGGGGGTGCAACACGAGGACTTCCCAGGGGGTCACCCATCCTAGTACTACTCTCGCCCAAGCACGCTTAACTTCGGAGTTCTGATGGGATCCGGTGCATTAGTGCTGGTATGATCGCACCCGTCATGTTGAGGGCACAATTCCTTTATGTGTTAACGGTTCACAGTCCCAGCGTAGAGATATGACCAATTCAAAAGGCCCAATGGGCTTAACGACAACCCATCCGCTTCAACAACGCAGCATCCTCGCAAGACGTGATATCGACGCATTGTAGGGTCCTCTAATGTGCCGCGAGTAAGGTTGTCGTCCTTTTAACAGCTCACGACGTACGATCCGGGATGGAAAAACAGAGCAAAAGAAGAAAAGTGGCCCGAAACTAATGAAAACGTTCGATTTTGAGCTCTGAAAAGGGCACAGCGAGCTAGCTTGCTGCCCTCGTCGTAGAGCTCTCAGAGAGCTTTCCAACGGTATGCTGTGCGCCTCGTAACTCCTTACGGATCAAAAGTTATGGGCACCGGAGCGACGGAGACCTGGTCACAAGCCCTACGCCCTCGGTTTGCAGGCCCAGCCTCCACGTGAAGAGAAGTTGTCTTGCCCAAGGTGCCGTGGGATTCGATAATAGAAATGTGGTGGGTAAAGTATCTTGGAAACCCTAAGCGGAGCAAAAAAAATTGAAAAGGGGGGTGCAACCCGAGGACTTCCCAGGGGGTCACCCATCCTAGTACTACTCTCGCCCAAGCACGCTTAACTTCGGAGTTCTGATGGGATCCGGTGCATTAGTGCTGGTATGATCGCCCCCGTCATGTTGAGGGCACAATTCCTTTATGTGTTAACGGTTCACAGTCCCAGCCTAGAGATATGGCCAATTCAAAAGGCCCAATGGGCTTAACGACAACCCATCCGCTTCAACAACGCAGCATCCTCGCAAGACGTGATATCGACGCATTGTAGGGTCCTCTAATGTGCCGCGAGTAAGGTTGTCGTCCTTTTAACAGCTCACGACGTACGATCCGGGACGGAATAACAGAGCAAAAGAAGAAAAGTGGCCCGAAACTGATGAAAACGTTCGAATTTGAGCTCCGAAAAGGGCAAAGCAAGCTAGCTAGCTACACCCATCGTAGAGCTCTCAGAGAGCTTTCCAACGGTATGCTGTGCGGCTCGTAACTCCTTATGGATCAAAAGTTATGGGCACCGGAGCGACGGAGACCTGGTCACAAGCCCTACGCCCTCGGTTTGCGGGCCCAGCCTCCACGTGAAGAGAAGTTGTCTTGCCCAAGGTGCCGTGGGATTCGATAATAGAAATGTGGTGGGTAAAGTATCTTGGCAACCCTAACCGGAGCAAAAAAAATTGAAAAGGGGGGAGCAACACGAGGACTTCCCAGGGGGTCACCCATCCTAGTACTACTCTCGCCCAAGCACGCTTAACTTCGGAGTTCTGATGGGATCCGGTCCATTAGTACTGGTATGATCGCACACGTCATGTTGAGGGCACAATTCCTTTATGCGTTGACGGTGCACAGTCCCAGCGTAGAGATATGACCCATTCAAATGGCCCAATGGGCTTAACGACAACCCATCCGCTTCAACAACGCAGCATCCTCGCAAGACGTGAAATCGACGCATTGTAGGGTCCTCTAATGTGCCGCGAGTAAGGTTGTTATCCTTTTAACAGCTCATGACGTACGATCCGGGACGGAAAAACAGAGCAAAAGAAGAAAAGTGGCCCGAAACTGATGAAAATATTCGATTTTGACCTCCGAAAAGGGCACAGCGAGCTAGCTAGCTGCCCCCGTCGTAGAGCTCTCAGAGAGCTTTCCAATGGTATGCTGTGCGCCTCGTAACTCCTTACGGATCAAAAGTTATGGGCACCGGAGCGACGGAGACCTGGTCACAAGCCCTACGCCCTCGGTTTGCGGGCCCAGCCTCCACGTGAAGAGAAGTTGTCTTGCCCAAGGTGCCGTGGGATTCGATAATAGAAATGTGGTGGGTAAAGTATCTTGGCAACCCTAACCGGAGCAAAAAAAATTGAAAAGGGGGCTGCAACACGAGGACTTCCCAGGGGGTCACCCATCCTAGTACTACTCTGGCCCAAGCACGCTTAACTTCGGATTTCTGATGGGATCCGGTGCATTAGTGCTGGTATGATCGCACCCATCATGTTGAGGGCACAATTCCTTTATGTGTTAACGGTTCACAGTCCCAGCCTAGAGATATGGCCCATTCAAAAGGCCCAATGGGCTTAACGACAACCCATCCGCTTCAACGACGCAGCATCTTCGCAAGACGTGATATCGACGCATTGTAGGGTCCTCTAATGTGCCGCGAGTAAGGTTGTTGTCCTTTTAACAGCTCACGACGTACGATCTGGGACGGAAAAACAGAGCAAAAGAAGAAAAGTTGCCCGAAATTGATGAAAATATTCGATTTTGACCTCCGAAAAGGGCACAGCGAGCTAGCTAGCTGCCCCCGTCGTAGAGCTCTCAGAGAGCTTTCCAACGGTATGCTGTGCGCCTCGTAACTCCTTACGGATCAAAAGTTATGGGCACCGGAGCGACGAAGACCTGGTCACAAGCCCTACGCCCTCGGTTTGCGGGCCCAGCCTCCACGTGAAGAGAAGTTGTCTTGCCCAAGGTGCCGTGGGATTCGATAATAGAAATGTGGTGGGTAAAGTATCTTGGCAACCCTAACCGAAGCAAAAAAAATTTTAAAGGGGGGTGCAACACGAGGAATTCCTAGGGGGTCACCCATCCTAGTACTACTCTCGCCCAAGCACGCTTAACTTCGGAGTTCTGATGGGATCCGGTGCATTAGTGCTGGTATGATCGCACCCATCATGTTGAGGGCACAATTCCTTTATGTGTTAACGGTTCACAGTCCCAGCCTAGAGATATGGCCCATTCAAAAGGCCCAATGGGCTTAACGACAACCCATCCGCTACAACAACGTAGCATCCTTGCAAGACGTGATATCGACGCATTGTAGGGTCCTCTAATGCGCCGCGAGTAAGGTTGTCGTCCTTTTAACAGCTCACGACGTACGATCCGGGACGGAAAAACAGAGCAAAAGAAGAAAAGTTTCCCGAAACTAATGAAAACGTTCGATTTTGAGCTCCAAAAAGGGCACAGCGAGTTGGCTTGCTGCCCCCGTCGTAGAGCTCTCAGAGAGCTTTCCAACGGTATGCTGTGCGCCTCGTAACTCCTTACGGATCAAAAGTTATTGGCACCGGAGCGACGGAGACCTGGTCACAAGCCCTACGCCCTCGGTTTGCGGGCCCAGCCTCCACGTGAAGAGAAGTTGTCTTGCCCAAGGTGCCGTGGGATTCGATAATAAAAATGTGGTGGGTAAGGCATCTTGGCAACCCTAACCGGAGCAAAAAAAATTGAAAATGGGGGTGCAACACGACGACTTCCCAGGGGGTCACCCATCCTAGTACTACTCTCGCCCAAGCACGCTTAACTTCGGAGTTCTGATAGGATCCGGTGCATTAGTGCTGGTATGATCGCACCCGTCATGTTGAGGGCACAATTCCTTTATGTGTTAACGGTTCACAGTCCCAGCCTAGAGATATGACCCATTCAAAAGGCCCAATGGGCTTAACGACAACCCATCCGCTTCAACAACGCAGCATCCTCGCAAGACGTGATATCGACGCATTATAGGGTCCTCTAATGTGCCGCGAGTAAGGTTGTCGTCCTTTTAACAGCTCACGACGTACGATCCGGGACGGAAAAACAGAGCAAAAGAAGAAAAGTGGCCCGAAACTGATGAAAACGTTCGATTTTGAGCTCCGAAAAGGGCATAGAAAGCTAGCTTGCTGCCCCCGTCGTAGAGCTCTCAGAGTGCTTTCCAACGGTATGCTCTGCGCCTCGTAACTCCTTACGGATCAAAAGTTATGGGCACCGGAGCGACGGAGACCTGGTCACAAGCCCTACGCCCTCGGTTTGCGGGCCCAGCCTCCACGTGAAGAGAAGTTATCTTGCCCAAGGTGCCGTGGGATTCGATAATAGAAATGTGGTGGGTAAAGTATCTTGGCAACCCTAACCGGAGAAAAAAAAATTGAAAAGGGGGGTGCAACACGAGGACTTCCCAGGGGGTCACCCATCCTAGTACTACTCTCGCCCAAGCACGCTTAACTTCGGAGTTCTGATGGGATCCGGTGAATTAGTGCTGGTATGATCGCACCCGTCATGTTGAGGGCACAATTCCTTTATGTGTTAACGGTTCACAGTCCCAGCCTAGAGATATGACCCATTCAAAAGGCCCAATGGGCTTAACGACAACCCATCCGCTTCAACAACGCAACATCCTCGCAAGACGTGATATCGACGCATTGTAGCGTCCTCTAATGTGCCGCGAGTAAGGTTGTCGTCCTTTTAACAGCTCACGACGTACGATCCGGGACGGAAAAATTGAGCAAAAGAAGAAAAGTGGCCCGAAACTAATGAAAACGATCGAATTTGAGCTCTGAAAAGGTCACAGCAAGCTGGCTTGCTGCTCCCGTCGTAGAGCTCTCAGAGAGCTTTCCAACGGTAAGCTGTGCGCCTCGTACCTCCTTACGGATCAAAAGTTAAGGGCATCGGAGCGACGGAGACCTGGTCACAAGCCCTACGCCCTCGGTTTGCGGGCCCAGCCTCCACGTGAAGAGAAGTTGTCTTGCCCCAGGTGCCGTGGGATTCAATAATAGATATGTGGTGGGTAAAGTATCTTGGCAACCCTAACCGGAGCAAAAAAAATTGAAAAGGGGGGTGCAACACGAGGACTTCCTAGGGGGTCACCCATCCTAGTACTACTCTCGCCCAAGCACGCTTAACTTCGGAGTTCTGATGGGATCCGGTGCATTAGTGCTGGTATGATCGCACCCATCATGTTGAGGGCTGAATTCCTTTATGTGTTAACGATTCACAGTCCCAGCCTAGAGATATGACCCATTTAAAAGGCCTAATGGGCTTAACGACAACCCATCCGCTTCAACAACGCAGCATCCTCGCAAGACGTGATATCGACGCATTGTAGGGTCCTCTAATGTGCCGCGAGTAAGGTTGTCGTCCTTTTAACAGCCCACGACGTACGATCCGGGATGGAAAAACAGAGCTAAAGAAGAAAAGTGGCCCGAAACTGATGAAAACGTTCGATTTTGAGCTCCGAAAAGGGCACAGCGAGCTTTCTAGCTGCCCCCGTCGTAGAGCTCTCACAGAGCTTTCCAACGGTATGCTGTGCGCCACATACCTCCTTACGGATCAAAAGTTATGGGCACCGGTTTGCGGGCCCAGCCACCACGTGAAGAGAAGTTGTCTTCCCCAAGTCGCCGTGGGATTCGATAATAGAAATGTGGTGGATAAAGTATCTTGGCAACCCTAACCGGAGCAAAAAAAATTGAAAAGGGGGTGCAACACGAGGACTTCCCAGGGGGTCACGCATCCTAGTACTACTCTCGCCCAAGCACGCTTAAATTCGGAGTTTTGATGGGATCCGGTGCATTAGAGCAGGTATGATCGCACCCGTCATGTTGAGGGCACAATTCCTTTATGTGTTAACGGTTCACAGTCTCAGCCTAGAGATATGGCCCATTCAAAAGGCCCAATGGGCTTAACGACAACCCATCCGCTTCAACAACGCAGCATCCTCGCAAGACGTGATATAGACGCATTGTAGGATCCTCTAATGTGCCGTGAGTAAGGTTGTCGTCCTTTTAACAGCTCACGACGTACGATCCAGGACGGAAAAACAAAGCAAAAGAAGAAAAGTAGCCCGAAACTAATGAAAACGTTCGATTTTGAGCTCCGAAAAGGGCACAGCAAGCTAGCTGGATGCCCCCGTCGTAGAGCTCTCAGAGAGCTTTCCAACGGTTTGCTGTGCGCCTCGTAACTCCTTTCGGATCAAAAGTTATGGGCACCGGAGCGACGGAGACCTGGTCACAAGCCCTTCGCCCTCGGTTTGCGGGCCCAGCCTCCACGTGAAGAGGAGTTGTCTTGCCCAAGGTGCCGTGGGATTCGATAATAGAAATGTGGTGGGTAAAGTCTCTTGGCAACCCTAACCGGAGCAAAAAAAATTGAAAATGGGGGTGCAACACGAGGACTTCCCACAGGGTCACCCATCCTAGTACTACTCTTGCCTTGGCATGCTCAACTTCGGAGTTCTGATGGGATCCAGTGCATTAGCGCCGGTATGATCGCACCGGTCATGTTGAGTGCACAATTCCTTTATGTGTTAACGGTTCACAGTCCTAGCCTAGAGATATGGCCCATTCAAAAGGCCCAATGGGCTTAACGACAACCCATCCGCTTCAACAACGCAGCATCCTCGCAAGACGTGATATCGACGCATTGTAGGGTCCTCTAATGTGCCGCGACTAAGGTTGTCGTCCTTTTAACAGCTCACGACGTACGATCCGGGACGGAAAAATAGAGCAAAAGATGAAAAGTGGCCCGAAACTAATGAAAACGTTCAATTTTGAGCTCCGAAAAGGGCACAGCGAGCTAGCTGGCTACCCCCGTCGTAGAGCTCTCAGTGAGCTTCCCAACAGTATGCTGTGCGCCTCGTAACTCCTTACGGATCAAAAGTTATGGGCACCGGAGCGACGGAGACCTGGTCACAAACCCTACGCCCTCGATTTGCGGGCCCAGCCTCCACGTGAAGAGAAGTTGTCTTGCCGAAGGTGCCGTGGGATTCGATAATAGAAATGTGGTGGGTAAAGTATCTTGGCAACCCTAACCGGAGCAAAAAAAATTGAAAAGGGGGGTGCAACACGAGGACTTCCCAGGGGGTCACCCATCCTAGTACTACTCTCGCCCAAGCACGCTTAACTTCGGAGTTCTGATGGGATCCGGTGCATTAGTGCTGGTATGATCGCACCCGTCATGTTGAGGGCACAATTCCTTTATGTGTTAACGGCTCACAGTCCCAGCCTAGAGATATGGCCCATTCAAAAGGCCCAATGGGCTTAACGACAACCCATCCGCTTCAACAACGCAGCATCCTCGCAAGACGTGATATCGACGCATTTTAGGGTCCTCTAATGTGCCGCGAGTAAGGTTGTCGTCCTTTTAACAGCTCACGACGTACGATCCGGGATGGAAAAACAGAGGAAAAGAAGAAAAGTGGCCCGAAACTAATGAAAACGTTCGATTTTGAGCTCGAAAAAGGGCACAGCGTGCTAGCTTACTGCCCCCGTCGTAGAGCTCTCAGAGAGCTTTCCAACGGTATGCTGTGCGCCTCGTAACTCCTTACGGATCAAAAGTTATGGGCACCGGAGCGACGGAGACCTGGTCACAAGCCCTACGCCCTCGGTTTGCGGGCCCAGCCTCCACGTGAAGAGAAGTTGTCTTGCCCAAGGTGCCGTGGGATTCGATAATAGAAATGTGGTGGGTAAAGTATCTTGGCAACCCTAACCGGAGCAAAAAAAATTGAAAAGGGGGGTGCAACACGAGGACTTCCCAGGGGGTTACCCATCCTAGTACTACTCTCGCCCAAGCACGCTTAACTTCGGAGTTCTGATGGGATCCGGTGCATTAGTGCTGGTATGATCGCACCCGTCATGTTGAGGGCACAATTCCTTTATGTGTTAACGGTTCACAGTCCCAGCCTAGAGATATGACCCATTCAAAAGGCCCAATGGGCTTAACGACAACCCATCCGCTTCAACAACGCAGCATCCTCGCAAGACGTGATATCGACGCATTGTAGGGTCCTCTAATGTGCCGCGAGTAAGGTTGTCGTCCTTTTAACAGCTCACGACGTACGATCAGGGACGGAAAAACAGAGCAAATGAAGAAAAGTGGCCCGAAACTAATGAAAACGTTCGATTTTGAGCTCCGAAAAGGGCACAGCGAGCTAGCTGGCTGCCCCCGTCGTAGAGCTCTCAGAGAGCTTTCCAACGGTATGCTGTGCGCCTCGTAACTCCTTACGGATCAAAAGTTATGGGCACCGGAGCGACGGAGACCTGGTCACAAGCCCTACGCCCTCGGTTTGCGGGCCCAGCCTCCACGTGAAGAGAAGTTGTCTTGCCCAAGGTGCCGTGGGATTCGATAGTAGAAATGTGGTGGGTAAAGTATCTTGGCAACCCTAACCGGAGCAAAAAAAATTGAAAAAGGGGGTGCAACACGAGGACTTCCCAGGGGGTCACCCATCCTAGTACTACTCTCGCCCAAGCACGCTTAACTTCGGAGTTCTGATGGGATCCGGTGCATTAGTGCTGGTATGATCGCACCCGTCATGTTGAGGGCACAATTCCTTTATGCGTTAACTATTCACAGTCCCAGCCTAGAGATATGACCCATTCAAAAGGCCCAATGGGCTTAACGACAACCCATCCGCTTCAACAACGCAGCATCCTCGCAAGACGTGATATCGACGCATTGTAGGGTCCTCTAATGTGCCGCGAGTAAGGTTGTCGTCCTTTTAACAGCTCACGACGTACGATCCGGGACGGAAAAACAGAGCAAAAGAAGAAAAGGAGCCCAAAATTGATGAAAACGTTCAAGTTTGAGCTCCGAAAAGGGCACAGCAAGCTAGCTAGCTGCCCACGTCGTAGAGCTCTCATAGAGCTTTCCAACGGTATGCTGTGCGCTTCGTAACTCTTTACGGATCAAAAGTTAAGGGCTCCGGTTTGCGGGCCCAACCTCCACGTGAAGAGAAGTTGTCTTGCCCAAGGTGTCGTGGGATTCGATAATAGAAATGTGGTGGATAAAGTATCTTGGCAACCCTAACCGGAGGAAAAAAAATTGAAATGGGGGGTGCAACACGAGGACTTCCCAGGGGGTCATCCATCCTAGTACTCCTCTCGCCCAAGCACGCTTAACTTCGGAGTTCTGATGGGATCCGGTGCATTAGTGCTGGTATGATTGCACCCGTCATGTTGAGGGCACAATTCCTTTATGTGTTAATGGTTCACAGTCCCAGCCTAGAGATATGGCCCATTCAAAAGGCCCAATGGGCTTAACGACAACCCATCCGCTTCAACAACACAGCATCCTCGCAAGACGTGATATTGACGCATTGTAGGGTCCTCTAATGTGCCGCGAGTAAGGTTGTCGTCCTTTTAATAGCTCACGACGTACGATCCGGGACGAAAAAACAGAGCAAATGAAGAAAAGTGGCCCGAAACTAATGAAAACATTCGATTTTGAGCTCCGAAAAGGGCACATCGAGCTAGCTTGCTGCCCCCGTCGTAGAGCTCTCAGAGAGCTTTCCAACGGTATGCTGTGCGCCTCGTAACTCCTTACGGATCAAAAGTTATGGGCACCGGAGCGACGGAGACCTGGTCACAAGCCCTACGCCCTCGGTTTACGGGCCCAGCCTCCACGTGAAGAGAAGTTGTCTTGCCCAAGGTGCCGTGGGATTCGATAATAGAAATGTGGTGGGTAAAGTATCTTGGCAACCCTAACCGGAGCAAAAAAAATTGAAAAGGGGGGGTGCAACACGAGGACTTCCAACGGGGTCACCCATCCTAGTACTACTCTCGCCCAAGCACGCTTAACTTCGGAGTTCTGATGGGATCCGGTGCATTAGTGCTGGTATGATCGCACCCGTCATGTTGAGGGCACAATTCCTTTATGTGTTAACGGTTCACAGTCCCAGCCTAGAGATATGGCCCATTCAAAAGGCCCAATGGGCTTAACGACAACCCATCCGCTTCAACAACGCAGCATCCTCGCAAGACGTGATATCGACGGATTGTAGGGTCCTCTAATGTGCCGCGAGTAAGGTTGTCGTCCTTTTAACAGCTCATGACGTACGATCCGGGACGGAAAAACAGAGCAAAAGAAGAAAAGTGGCCCGAAACTGATGAAAACGTTCGATTTTGAGCTCCGAAAGGGGTACAGCGAGCTAGCTTGCTGCCCCCGTCGTAGAGCTCTCAGAGAGCTTTCCAACGGTATGCTGTGCGCCTCGTAACTCCTTACGGATCAAAAGTTATGGGCACCGGAGCGACGGAGACCTGGTCACAAGCCCTACGCCCTCGGTTTGCGGGCCCAGCCTCCACGTGAAGAGAAGTTGTCTTGCCCAAGGTGCCGTGGGATTCGATAATAGAAATGTGGTGGGTAAAGTATCTTGGCAACCCTAACCGGAGCAAAAAAAATTGAAAAGGGGGGTGCAACACGAGGACTTCCCAGGGGGTCACCCATCCTAGTACTACTCTCGCCCAAGCACGCTTAACTTCGGAGTTCTGATGGGATCCGGTGCATTAGTGTTGGTATGATCGCACCCGTCATGTTGAAGGCACAATTCCTTTATGTGTTAACGGTTCACAGTCCCAGCCTAGAGATATGGCCCATTCAAAAGGCCCAATGGACTTAACGACAACCCATCCGCTTCAATAACGCAGCATCCTCGCAAGACGTGATATCGACGCATTGTAGGGTCCTCTAATGTGCCGCGAGTAAGGTTGTCATCCTTTTAACAGCTCACGACGTACGATCCGGGAAGGAAAAACAGAGCAAAAGAAGAAAAGTGGCCCAAAACAGATGAACGCGTTCGATTTTGAGCTCGGACAAGGGTACAGCGAGCTAGCTAGCTGTCCCCGTCGTAGAGCTCTCAGAGAGCTTTCCAACGGTATGCTGTGCGCCTCGTAACTCCTTACGGATCAAAAGTTATGGGCACCGGAGCGACGGAGACCTGGTCACAAGCCGTACGCCCTCGGTTTGCAAGCCCAGCCTCCACGTGAAGAGAAGTTGTCTTGCCCAAGGTGCCGTGGGATTCGATAATAGAAATGTGGTGGGTAAAGTATCTTGGCAACCCTAACCGGAGCAAAAAAAATTGAAAAGGGGGGTGCAACACGAGGACTTCCCAGGGGGTCACCCATCCTAGTACTACTCTCGCCGAAGCACGCTTAACTTCGGAGTTCTGATGGGATCCGGTGCATTAGTGCTGGTATGATCACACCCGTCATGTTGAGGGCACAATTCCTTTATGTGTTAACGGTTCACAATCCCAGCCTAGAGATATGACCCATTCAAAAGGCCCAATGGGCTTAACGACAACCCATCCGCTACAATAACACAGCATCCTCGCAAGACGTGATATCGACGCATTGTAGGGTCCTCTAATGTGCCACGAGTAAGGATGTCATCCTTTTAGCAGCTCACGACGTACGATCCGGGACGGAAAAACAGAGCAATAGAAGAAAAGTGGCCCGAAACTAATGAAAACGTTCGATTTTGAGCTCCGAAAAGGGCACAGCGAGCTAGCTTGCTGCCCCCGTCGTAGAGCTCTCAGAGAGCTTTCCAACGGTATGCTGTGTGCCTCGTAACTCCTTAGGAATCAAAAGTTATGGGCACCAGAGCAACGGAGATCTGGTCACAAGCCCTACGCCCTCGGTTTGCGGGCCCAGCCTCCACGTGAAGAGAAGTTGTCTTGCCCAAGGTGCCGTGGGATTCGATAATAGAAATGTGGTGGGTAAAGTATCTTGGCAACCCTAACCGGAGCAAAAAAAATTGAAAAGGGGGGTGCAACACGAGGACTTCCCAGGGGGTCACCCATCCTAGTACAACTCTCGCCCAGGCACGCTTAACTTCGGAGTTCTGATGGGATCCGGTGCATTAGTGCTGGTATGATCGCACCCGTCATGTTGAGGGCACAATTCCTTTATGTGTTAACGGTTCACAGTCCCAGCCTATAGATATGGCCCATTCAAAAGGCCCAATGGGCTTAACGACAACCCATCCGCTTCAACAACGCAGCATCCTCGCAAGACGTGATCTCGCCGCATTGTAGGGCCCTCTAATGTGCCGAGAGAAAGGTTGTCGTCCATTTAACAGCTCACGACGTACGATCCGGGACGGAAAAACAGAGCAAAATAAGAAAAGTGGCCCGAAACTGATGAAAACGTTCGATTTTGAGCTCCGAAAAGGGTCCAGCAAGCTAGCTAGCTGCCCCCGTCGTAGAACTCTCAGAGAGCTTTCCAACGTTATGCTGTGCGCCTCGTAACTCCTTACGGATCAAAAGTTATGGGCACCGGAGCGACGGAGACCTGGTCACAAGCCCTACGCCCTCGGTTTGCGGGCCCAGCCTCCACGTGAAGAGAAGTTGTCTTGCCCAAGGTGCCGTGGGATTCGATAATAGAAATGTGGTGGGTAAAGTATGTTGGCAACCCTAACCGGAGCAAAAAAAATTGAAAAGGGGGGTGCAACACGAGGACTTCCCAGGGGGTCACCCATCCTAGTACTACTCTCGCCCAAGCACGCTTAACTTCGGAGTTCTGATGGGATCCGGTGCATTAGTGTTGGTATGATCGTACCCGTCATGTTGAGGGCACAATTCCTTTATGTGTTAACGGTTCACAGTCCCAGCCTAGAGATATGGCCCATTCAAAAGGCCCAATGGGCTTAACGACAACCCATCCGCTTCAACAACGCAGCATCCTCGCAACACTTGATATCGACGCATTGTAGGGTCCTCTAATGTGCCGCGAGTAAGGTTGTCGTCCTTTTAACAGCTCACAACGTACGATCCGGGACGGAAAAACAGAGCAAAAGAAGAAAAGTGGACCGAAACTGATGAAAACGTTCGATTTTGAGCTCCGAAAAGGGCAGAGCAAGCTAGCTAGCTGCCCCCGTCGGAGAGCTCTCACAGAGCTTTCCAACGGTATGCTGTGCGCCTCGTAACTCCTTACGGATCAAAAGTTATGGGCACCGGAGCGACGAAGACCTGGTCACAAGCCCTACGCCCTCGGTTTGCTGGCCCAGCCTCCACGTGAAGAGAAGTTGTCTTGCCCAAGGTGCCGTGGGATTCGATAATAGAAATGTGGTGGGTAAAGTATCTTGGCAACCCTAACCGGAGCAAAACAAATTGAAAAGGGGGGTGCAACACGAGGATTTCCCAGGGGGTCACCCTTCATAGTACTACTCTCACCCAAGCACGCTTAACTTCGGAGTTCTGATGGGATCCGGTGCATTAGTGCTGGTATGATCACACCCGTCATGTTGAGGGCACAATTCCTTTATGTGTTAACGGTTCACAGTCCCAGCCTAGAGATATGACCCATTCAAAAGGCCCAATGGGCTTAACGACAACCCATCCGCTTTAACAACGCAGCATCCTCGCAAGACGTGATATCGACGCATTGTAGGGTCCTCTAATGTGCCGCGAGTAAGGTTGTCGTCCTTTTAACCGCTCACGACGTACGATCCGGGACGGAAAAACAGAGCAAATGAAGACAAGTGGCCCGAAACTGATGAAAACGTTCGATTTAGAGCTCCGAAAAGGGCACAACGAGCTAGCTAGCTACCCCCGTCGTAGAGCTCTCGGAGAGCGTTGCAACGGTATACTGTGCGCCATTTAACTCCTTACGCATCAAAAGTTTTGGGTACCGGAACGAGGGAGACCAAGTCACAAGCCCTACGCCCTCGTTTTGCGGGCCCAGCCTCCACGTGAAGCAAAGTTGTCTTGCCCAAGGTGCCGTGGGATTCGATAATAGAAATGTGGTGGATAAAGTATCTTGGCAACCCTAACCGGAGCAAAAAAAATTGAAAATGGGGGTGCAACACGAGGACTTCCCAGGGGGTCACCCATCCTAGTACTACTCTCGCCCAAGCACGCTTAACTTCGGAGTTCTGATGGGATCCGGTGCACTAGTGCTGGTATGATCGCACCCGTCATGTTGAGGGCACAATTCCTTTATGTGTTAACGGTTCACAGTCCCAGCCTAGAGATATGGCCCATTCAAAAGGCCCAATGGGCTTAACGATAACCCATCCGCTTCAACAACGTAGCATCCTCGAAAGACGTGATATCGACGCATTGTAGGGTCCTCTAATGTGCCGCGAGTAAGGTTGTCATCCTTTTAAAAGCTCACGACGTACGATCCGGGACGGAAAAACAGAGCAAAAGAAGAAAGTGGCCCGAAACTAATGAAAACGTTCGATTTTGAGCTCCGAAAAGGGCACAGTGTGTTGGATTTCTGCCGCCGTCGTAGAGCTCTCAGAGAGCTTTCCAACGGTATGCTGTGCGCCTCGTAACTCCTTACGGATCAAAAGTTATTGGCACCGGAGCGACGGAGACCTGGTCACAAGCCCTACGCCCTCGGTTTGCGGGCCCAGCCTCCACGTGAAGAGAAGTTGTCTTGCCCAAGGTGCCTTGGGATTCGATAATAGAAATGTGGTGGGTAAAGTATCTTGGCAACCCTAACCGGAGCAAAAAAAATTGAAATGGGGGGGGCAACACGAGGACTTCCCAGGATGTCACCCATCCTAATACTACTCTCGCCGAAGCACGCTTAACTTCGGAGTTTTGATGGGATCCGGTGCATTAGTACTGGTATGATCACACCCGTCATGTTGAGGGCACAATTCCTTTATGTGTTAACGGTTCACAGTCCCAGCCTAGAGATATGACCCATTCAAAAGGCCCAATGGGCTTAACGACAACCCATCCGCTTCAACAACGCAGCATCCTCGCAAGACGTGATATCGACGCATTGTAGGGTCCTCTAATGTGCCGCGAGTAAGGTTGTCGTCCTTTTAACAGCTCACGACGTACGATCCGGGACGGAAAAACAGAGCAAAAGAAGAAAAGTGGCCCGAAACTAATGAAAACGGTCGAGTTTGAGCTTCGAAAAGGGCACAGCCAGCTATCTTGCTGCCCCCATCGTAGAGCTCTCAGGGAGCTTTCCAACGGTATGCTGTGCGCCTCGTAACTCCTTACGGATCAAAAGTTACGGGCACCGGAGCGACGGAGACCCGGTCACAAGCCCTACGCCCTCGGTTTGCGGGCCCAGCCTCCACGTGAAGTGAAGTTGTCTTGCCCAAGGTGCCGTGGGATTCGATAATAGAAATGTGGTGGGTAAAGTATCTTGGCAACCCTAACCGGAGCAAAAAAAATTGAAAAGGGGGGTGCAACACGAGGACTTCCCAGGGGGTCAACCATCCTAGTACTACTCTCGCCCAAACACGCTTAACTTCGGAGTTCTGATGGGATCCGGTGCATTAGTGCTGGTATGATAGCACCCGTCATGTTGAGGGCACAATTCCTTTATGTGTTAACGGTTCACAGTCCCAGCCTGGAGATATGGCCCATTCAAAAGGCTTAATGGGCTTAACGACAACCCATCCGCTTTAACAACGCAGCATCCTTGCAAGACGTGATATCGACGCATTGTAGGGTCCTCTAATGTGCCGCGAGTAAGGTTGTTGTCATTTTAACAGCTCACGACGTACGATCCGGGACGGAAAAACAGAGCAAAAGAAGAAAAGTGGCGCGAAACTAATGAAAACGTTCGATTTTGAGCTCCGAAAAGGGTACAACGAGCTTGTTTGCTGCCCCCGTCGTAGAGCTCTCAGAGAGCTTTCCAACGGTATGCTATGCGCCTCGTAACTCCTTACGGATCAAAAGTTATGGGCACCGGAGCCACGGAGATCTGGTCACAAGCCCTACGCCCTCGGTTTTCGGGCCCAGCCTCCACGTGAAGCGAAGTTGTCTTGCCCAAGGAGCGGTGGGATTTGATAATAGAAATATGGTGGATAAAGTATTTTGGCAACCCTAACCAGAGCAAAAAAAATTGAAAAGGGGGTTGCAACACGAGGACTTCCCAGGGGGTCACCCATCCTAGTATTACTCTCGCCCAGGCACGCTTAACTTCGGAGTTCTGATGGGATCCGGTGCATTAGTGCTGGTATGATCACACCCGTCATGTTGAGAGCACAATTCTTTTATGTGTTAACGGTTCACAGTCTCAGCCTAGAGATATGGCCCATTCAAAAGGCCCAATGGGCTTAACGACAACCCATCCGCTTCAACAACGCAGCATCCTCGCAAGACGTGATATCGACGCATTGTAGCGTCCTCTAATGTGCCGCGAGTAAGGTTGTCGTCCTTTTAACTGCTCACGACTTACGATCCAGGACGGAAAAACAGAGCAAAAGAAGAAAAGTGGCCTGAAACTAATGAAAACGTTCGATTTTGAGAGCTCTGAAAGGGGCACAGCGAGCTCGCTGCTGCCCCCGTCGTAGAGTTCTCAGAGAGCTTTCCAACGGTATGCTGTGCGCCTCGTAACTCCTTACGGATCAAAAGTTATGGGCACCGGAGCGCCGGAGACCTAGTCACAAGCCCTACGCCCTCGGTTTGCGGGCCCATCCTCCACGTGAATAGAAGTTGTCTTGCCCAAGGTGCCGTGGGATTCGATAATAGAAATGTGGTGGGTAAAGTATCTTGGCAACCCTAACCGGAGCAAAAAAAATTGAAAATGGGGGTGCAACACGAGGACTTCCCAGGGGGTCACCCATCCTAGTACTACTCTCACCCAAGCACGCTTAACTTCGGAGTTCTGATGGGATCCGGTGCATTAGTGCGGGTATGATCGCACCCGTCATGTTGAGGGCACAATTCCTTTATGTGTTAACGGTTCACAGTCACAGCCTAGAGATATGTCCCATTCAAAAGGACCAATGGGCTTAACGACAACCCATCCGCTTCAACAACGTAGCATCCTCGCAAGACGTGATATCGTCGCATTGTAGGGGCCTCTAATGTGCCGCCAGTAAGATTGTCGTACTTTTAACAGCTCACGACATACGATCCGGGACGGAAAAACAGAGCAAAAGAACAAAAGTGGCCCGAAACTGATGAGAACGTTCGATTTTGAGCTCCGAAAAGGGTAAAGCGAGCTAGCTTGCTGCCCTCGTCGTAGAGCACTCATATAGCTTTCCAACGGTATGCTATGCGCCTCGTAACTCCTTACGGATCAAAAGTTATGGGCACCGGTTTGCGGGCCCAGCCTCCACGTGAAGAGAAGTTGTCTTGCCCAAGGTGCCGTGGGATTCGATAATAGAAATGTGGTGGGTAAAGTATCTTGGCAACCCTAACCGGAGCAAAAAAATTGAAAATAGGGGTGCAACACGAGGACTTCCAAGGGGGTCACCCATCCTAGTGCTACTCTCTGCCAAGCACGCTTAACTTCGGAGTTCTGATGGGATCCAGTGCATTAGTGCTGGTATGATCGCACCCGTCATGTTGAGGGCATAATTCCTTTATGTGTTAACGGTTCACACTCCCAGCCTAGAGATATGGCCCATTCAAAAGTCCCAATGGGCTTAACGACAACCCATCCGCTTCAACAACGCAGCATCCTCGCAAGACGTGATATCGATGCATTGTAGGGTCCTCTAATGTGCCGCGAGTAAGGTTATCGTCCTTTTAACAACTCACGACGTACGATCCGGGACGGAAAAACAGAGCAAAAGAAGAAAAGTGGCCCGAAACTAATGAAAACGTTCGATTTTGAGCTCCGAAAAGGGCACAGCAAGCTAGCTTGCTGCCCCCGTCGTAGAGCTCTCAGAGGGATTTCCAACGGTATGATGTGCGCCTCGTAACTCCTTACAGATCAAAAGTTATGGGCACCGATTTGGGGGCCCAGCCTCCACGTGAAGATAAGTTGTCTTGCCCAAGGTGCCGTGGGATTCGATAATAGAAATGTGGTGGGTAAAGTATCTTGGCAACCCTAACCGGAGCAAAAAAAATTGAAAAGGGGGGTGCAACCCGAGGACCTCCTATGGGTCACCCATCCTGGTACTACTATCGCCCAAGCACGCTTAACTTCGTAGTTCTGATGGGATCCGGTGCATTAGTGCTGGTATGATCGCACTCGTCATGTTGAGGGCACAATTCGTTTATGTGTTAACGGTTTACAGTCCCAGCCTAGAGATATGGCCCATTCAAAAGGCCCAATGGGCTTAACGACAACCCATCCGCTTCAACAACGCAGCATACTCGCAAGACGAGATATCGACGCATTGTAGGGTCCTCTAATGTGCCGCTAGTAAGGTTGTAGTCCTTTTAACAACTCACGACGTACGATCCGGGACGGAAAAACAGAGCTAAATAAGAAAAGTGGCCCGAAACTGATGAAAACGTTCGATTTTGAGCTCCGAAAAGGGCACACCGAGCTAGCTTGCTGCCCCCATCATAGAGCTCTCAGAGAGCTTTCCAACGGTATGCTGTGCGCCTCGTAACTCCTTACGGATCAAAAGTTATGGGCACCGGTTTGCGGGCCCATCCTTCACGTGAAGAGAAGTTGTCTTGCCCAAGGGGCCGTGGGATTCGATAATAGAAATGTGGTGGGTAAAGTATCTTGGTAACCCTAACCGGAGCAAAAAAAATTGAAAATGGGGGTGCAACCCAAGGACTTCCCATGGGGTCCCCCCTCCTAGTACTACTCTCGCCCAAACACGCTTAACTTCGGAGTTCTGATGGGATCCGGTGCATTAGTGCTGGTATGATCGCACCCGTCATGTTGAGGGCACAATTCCTTTATGTGTTAACGGTTCACAGTCCCAGCCTAGAGATATGGCCCATTCAAAACTCCCAATGGGCTTAACGACAACCCATCCGCTTCAACAACGCAGCATCCTCGCAAGACGTGATATCGACGCATTGTAGGGTCCTCTAATGTGCCGCGAGTAAGGTTGTCGTCCTTTTAACTGCTCACGACGTACGATCCGGGACGGAAAAACAGAGCAAAAGAAGAAAAGTGGCCCGAAACTAATGAAAACGTTCGATTTTGAGAGCTCTGAAAGGGGCACAGCGAGCTCGCTGCTGCCCCCGTCGTAGAGTTCTCAGAGAGCTTTCCAACGGTATGCTGTGCGCCTCGTAACTCCTTACGGATCAAAAGTTATGGGCACCGGAGCGACGGAGACCTAGTCCCAAGCCCTACGCCCTCGGTTTGCGGGCCTATCCTCCACGTGAATAGAAGTTGTCTTGCACAAGGTGCCGTGGGATTCGATAATAGAAATGTGGTGGGTAAAGTATCTTGGCAACCCTAACCGGAGCAAAAAAAATTGAAAAGGGGGGTGCAACACGAGGACTTTTCCTAGGGGGTCACCCATCCTAGTACTCCTCTCGCCCAAGCACGCTTAACTTCGGAGCTCTGATGGGATCCGGTGCATTAGTGCGGGTATGATCGCACCCATCATGTTGAGGGCACAATTCCTTTATGTGTTAACGGTTCACAGTCCTAGCCTAGAGATATGGCCCATTCAAAAGGTCCAATGGGCTTAACGACAACCCATCCGCTTCAACAACGTAGCATCCTCGCAAGATGTGATATCGACGCATTGTAGGGTCCTCTAATGTGCCGCGAGTAAGGTTGTCGTCCTTTTAACAGCTCACGACGTACGATCCGGGACGGAAAAACAGAGCTAAAGAAGAAAAGTGGCCCGAAACTGATGAAAACGTTCGATTTTGAGCTCCGAAAAGGGCACACCGAGCTAGCTTGCTGCCCCCGTCATAGAGCTCTCAGAGAGCTTTCCAACGGTATGCTGTGTGCCTCGTAACTCCTTACGGATCAAAAGTTATGGGCACCGGTTTGCCGGCCCAGCCTCCACGTGAAGAGAAGTTGTCTTGCCCAAGGTGCCGTGGGATTCGATAATAGAAATGTGGTGGGTAAAGTATCTTGGTAACCCTAACCGGAGCAAAAAAAATTGAAAAGGGGGGTGCAACACGAGGACTTCCCATGGGGTCACCCATCCTAGTACTACTCTCGCCCAAGCACGCTTAACTTCGGAGTTCTGATGGGATCCGGTGCATTAGTGCTGGTATGATCGCACCCGTCATGTTGAGAGCACAATTCCTTTATGTGTTAACGGTTCACAGTCCCAGCCTAGAGATATGGCCCATTCAAAACTCCCAATGGGCTTAACGACAACCCATCCGCTTCAACAACGCAGCATCCTCGCAAGACGTGATATCGACGCATTGTAGGGTCCTCTAATGTGCCGCGAGTAAGGTTGTCGTCCTTTTAACTGCTCACGACGTACGATCCGGGACGGAAAAACAGAGCAAAAGAAGAAAAGTGGCCCGAAACTAATGAAAACGTTCGATTTTGAGAGCTCTGAAAGGGGCACAGCGAGCTAGCTTGCTGCCCCCGTCGTAGAGTTCTCAGAGAGCTTTCCAACGGTATGCTGTGCGCCTCGTAACTCCTTACGGATCAAAAGTTATGGGCACCGGAGCGACGGAGACCTGGTCACAAGCCCTACGCCCTCGGTTTGCGGGCCCATCCTCCACGTGAATAGAAGTTGTCTTGCCCAAGGTGCCGTGGGATTCGATAATAGAAATGTGGTGGGTAAAGTATCTTGGCAACCCTAACCGGAGCAAAAAAAATTGAAAAGGGGGGTGCAACACGAGGACTTCCCAGGGGGTCACCCATCCTAGTACTACTCTCGCCCAAGCACGCTTAACTTCGGAGTTCTGATGGGATCCGGTGCATTAGTGCGGGTATGATCGCACCCGTCATGTTGAGGGCACAATTCCTTTATGTGTTAATGGTTCACAGTCACAGCCTAGAGATATGTCCCATTCAAAAGGACCAATGGGCTTAACGACAACCCATCCGCTTCAACAACGTAGCATCCTCGCAAGACGTGATATCGTCGCATTGTAGGGTCCTCTAATGTGCCGCGAGTAAGGTTGTCGTCCTTTTAACAGCTCACGACGTACGATCCGGGACGGAAAAACAGAGCAAAAGAAGAAAAGTGGCCCGAAACTGATGAAAATGTTCGATTTTGAGATCCGAAAAGGGCAAAGCGAGCTAGCTTGCTGCCCCCGTCGTAGAGCTCTCAGAGAGCTTTCCAACGGTATGCTGTGCGCCTCGTAACTCCTTACGGATCAAAAGTTATGGGAACGGTTTGCGGGCCCAGCCTCCACGTGAAGAAATTTGTCTTGCCCAAGGTGCCGTGGGTTTCGATAATAGAAATGTGGTGGGTAAAGTATCTTGGTAACCCTAACCGGAGCAAAAAAAATTGAAAAAGGGGGTGCAACACGAGGACTTCCCAGGGGGTCACCCATCCTAGTCCTACTCTCGCCCAAGCACGCTAAACTTCGGAGTTCTGATGGGATCCGGTGCATTAGTGCGGGTATGATCGCACCCGTCATGTTGAGGGCACAATTCCTTTATGTGTTAACGGTTCACAGTCCCAGCCTAGAGATATGACCCATTCAAAAGGCCCAATGAGCTTAACGACAACCCATCCGCTTCAACAACGCAGCATCCTTGCAAGACGTGATATCGACGCATTGTAGGGTCCTCTAATGTGCCGCGAGTAAGGTTTTCATCCTTTTAACAGCTCACGACGTACGATCCAGGATGGAAAAACAGAGCAAAAGAAGAAAAGTGGCTCGAAATTGATGAAAACGTTCGATTTTGAGCTCCGAAAAGGTCAAAGCGAGCTAGCTAGCTGCTCACCTCGTAGAGCTCTCAAAGAGCTTTCCAACGGTATCCTGTGCGCCTCGTAACTCCTTACGGATCAAAAGTTATGGGCACCGGTTTGCGGGCCCAGCCTCCACGTGAAGATAAGTTGTCTTGCACAAGGTGCCGTGGGTTTCGATAATAGAAATGTGCTGGGTAAAGTATCTTCGCAACCCTAACCGGAGAAAAAAAAATTGAAAAGGGGGGTACAACACGAGGACTTCCTAGGGGGTCACCCATCCTAGTACTACTCTCGCCCAAGCACGCTAAACTCAGGAGTTCTGATGGTATCCGGTGCATTAGTGCGGGTATGATCGCACCCGTCATGTTGAGGGCACAATTCCTTTATGTGTTAACGGTTCACAGTCACAGCCTAGAGATATGGCCCATTCTAAAGGACCAATGGGCTTAACGACAACCCATCCGCTTCAACAACGTAGCATCCTCGCAAGACGTGATATCGTCGCATTGTAGGGTCCTCTAATGTGCCGCGAGTAAGGTTGTCGTCCTTTTAACAGCTCACGACATACGATACGGGACGGAAAAACAGAGCAAAAGAAGAAAAGTGGCCCAAAACTGATGAAAACGTTCGATTTTGAGCTCCGAAAAGGGCAAAGCGAGCTAGCTTGCTGCCCTCGTCGTATAGCACTCATAGAGCTTTCCAACGGTATGTTGTGCGCCTGGTAACTCCTTACGGATCAAAAGTTATGGGCACCGGTTTGCGGGCCCAGCCTCCACGTGAAGATAAGTTGTCTTGCCCAAGGTACCGTGGGATTCGATAATAGAAATGTGGTGGGTGAAGTATCTTGGCAACTCTAACCGGAGCAAAAAAAATTGAAAAGGGTGGTGCAACACGAGGACTTCCCGGGGGGTCACCCATCCTAGTACTACTATCGCCCAAGCACGCTTAACTTCGGAGTTCTGATGGGATCCGGTGCATTAGTGCTGGTATGATCGCACCCGTCATGTTGAAGGCACAATTCCTTTATGTATTAACGGTTCACAGTCCCAGCCTAGAGATATGGCCCATTCAAAAGGCCCAATGGGGTTAACGACAACCCATCCGCTTCAACAACGCAGCATACTAGCAAGACGTGATATCGACGCATTGTAGGGTCCTCTAATGTGCCGTGAGTAACGTTGTCGTCCTTTTAACAGCTCACGACGTACGATCCGGGACGGAAAAACAGAGTAAAAGAAGAAAAGTGGCCCGAAACTGATGAAAACGTTCGATTTTGAGCTCCGAAAAGGGCAGAGCAAGCTAGCTAGCTGCCCCCGTCGTAGAGCTCTCAAAGAGCTTTCCAACGGTATGCTGTGCGCCTCGTAACTCCTTACGGATCAAAAGTTTTGGGCACCGGAGCGACAGAGACCTGGTCACAAGCCCTACGCCCTCGGTTTGCGGGCCCAGCCTCCACGTGAAGAGAAGTTGTCTTGCCCAAGGTGCCGTGGGATTCGATAATAGAAATGTGGTGGGTAAAGTATCTTGGCAACCCTAACCGGAGCAAAAAAAATTGAAAAGGGGGGTGCAACACGAGAACTTCCCAGGGGGTCACCCATCCTAGTACTACTCTCGCCCAAACACGCTTAACTTCGGAGTTCTGATGGGATCCGGCGCATTAGTGCTAGTATGATCGCACCAGTCATGTTGAGGGCGCAATTTCTTTATGTGTTAACGGTTCACAGTCCCAGCCTAGAGATATGGCCCATTCAAAAGGCCCAATGGGCTTAATGACAACCCATCCGCTTCAACAACGCAGCATCCTTGCAAGACGTGATATCGACGCATTGTAGGGTCCTCTAATGTGCCGCGAGTAAGGTTGTCGTCCTTTTAACAGCTCACGACGTATGATCCGGGACGGAAAAACATAGCAAAAGAAGAAAAGTGGCCCGAAACTGATGAAAACGTTCGATTTTGAGCTCCGAAAAGGGCATAGCGAGCTAGCTAGCTGCCCCCGTCGTAGAGCTCTCAGAGAGCTTTCCAACGGTATGCTGTGCGCCTAGTAACTCCTTACGGATCAAAAGTTATGGGCACCGGTTTGCGGGCCCAGCCTCCACGTGAAGAGAAGTTGTCTTGTCCAAGGTGCCGTGGGATTCGATAATAGAAATGTGGTGGGTAAAGTATCTTGGCAACCCTAACCGGAGCAAAAAAAATTGAAAAGGGGGGTGCAACACGAGGACTTCCCAGGGGGTCACCCATCCTAGTACTACTCTCGCCCAAGCACGCTTAAATTCGGAGTTCTGATGGGATCCGGTGCATTAGTGCTGGTATGATCGCACCCATCATGTTGAGGGCACAATTCCTTTATGTGTTAACGGTTCACAGTCCCAGCCTAGAGATATGGCCCATTCAAAAGGCCCAATGGGCTTAACGACAACCCATCCGCTTCAACAACGCAGCATCCTTGCAAGACGTGATATCGACGCATTGTAGGGTCCTCTAATGTACCGCGAGTAAGGTTGTCGTCCTTTTAACAGCTCACGACGTACGATCCGGGATGGAAAAACAGAGCAAAAGAAGAAAAGTGGCTCGAAACTGATGAAAACGTTCGATTTTGAGCTCCGAAAAGGTCAAAGCGAGCTAGCTAGCTGCTCACGTCGTAGAGCTCTCAGAGAGCTTTCCAACGGTATGCTGTGCGCCTCGTAACTCCTTACGGATCAAAAGTTATGGGCACCGGTTTGCGGGCCCAGCCTCCACGTGAAGATAAGTTGTCTTGCCCAAGGTGCCGTGGGTTTCGATAATAGAAATGTGGTGGGTAAAGTATCTTGGCAACCCTAACCGGAGAAAAAAAAATTGAAAAGGGGGGTGCAATACGAGGACTTCCCAGGGGGTCACCCATCCTAGTACTACTCTCGCCCAAGCACGCTTAACTTCGGAGTTCTGATGGGATCCGGTGCATTAGTGCTGGTATGATCGCACCCGTCATGTTGAGGGCACAATTCCTTAATGTGTTAACGGTTCACAGTCCCAGCCTAGAGATATGGCCCATTCAAAAGGCCCAATGGGCTTAACGACAACCCATCCGCTTCAACAACGCAGCATCCTCGCAAGACGTGATATCGACGCATTGTAGGGTCCTCTAATGTGCCGCGAGTAAGGTTGTCGTCCTTTTAACAGCTCACGACGTACGATCTGGGAAGGAAAAATAGAGCAAAAGAAGAAAAGTGGCCCGAAACTAATGAAAACGTTCGATTTTGAGCTCCGAAAAGGGCAAAGCAAGCTAGCTTGCTGCCCCCGTCGTAGAGCTCTCAGAGAGCTTTCCAACGGTATGCTGTGCGCCTCGTAACTCCTTACGGATGAAAAGTAATGGGCACCGGAGCGACGGAGACCTGGTCACAAGCCCTACGCCCTCGGTTTGCGGGCCCAGCCACCACGTGAAGAGAAGTTGTCTTGCCCAAGGTGCCGTGGGATTCGATAATAGAAATGTGGTGGGTAAAGTATCTTGGCAACCCTAACCGGAGCAAAAAAAATTGAAAAGGGGGGAGCAACACGAGGACTTCCCAGGGGGTCACCCATCCTAGTACTACTCTCGCCCAAGCACGCTTAACTTCGGAGTTCTGATGGGATCCGGTGCATTAGTGCTGGTATGATCGCACCCGTCATGTTGAGGGCACAATTCCTTTATGTGTTAACGGTTCACAGTCCCAGCCTAGAGATATGACCCATTCAAAACGCCCAATGGGCTTAACGACAACCCATCCGCTTCAACAATGCAGCATCCTCGCAACACGTGATATCGACGCATTGTAGGGTCCTCTAATGTGCTGCGAGTAAGGTTGTCGTCCTTTTAACAGCTCACGACGTACGACCCGGGATGGAAAAACAGAGCAAAAGAAGAAAAGTGGCCCGAAACTGATGAAAACGTTCGATTTTGAGCTCCGAAAAGGGCACAGCAAGCTAGACAGCTGCCCCCGTCGTAGAGCTCTCAGAGAGCTTTACAACGGTATGCTGTGCGCCTCGTAACTCCTTACGGATCAAAAGTTATGGGCACCGGAGCGACGGAGACCTGGTCACAAGCTCTACGCCCTCGGTTTGCGGGCCCAGCCTCCACGTGAAGAGAAGTTGTCTTGCCCAAGGTGCCGTGGGATTCGATAATAGAAATATGGTGGGTAAAGTATCTTGGCAACCCTAACCGGAGAAAAAAAAATTGAAAAGGTGGGTGCAACACGAGGACTTCCCAGGGGGTCACCCATCCTAGTACTACTCTCGCCCAAGCACGCTTAACTTCGGAGTTCTGATGGGATCCGGTGCATTAGTGCTGGTATGATCGCACCCATCATGTTGAGGGCACAATTCCTTTATGTGTTAACGGTTCACAGTCCCAGCCTAGAGATATGGCCCATTCAAAAGGCCCAATGGGCTTAACGACAACCCATCCGCTTCAACAACGCAGCATCCTCGCTAGACGTGATATCGACGCATTGTAGGGTCCTCTAATGTGCCGCGAGTAATGTTGTCGTCCTTTTAACAGCTCACGACGTTCGATCCGGGACGGAAAAACAGAGCAAAAGAAGAAAAGTGGACCGAAACAGATGAAAACATTTGATTTTGAGCTCCGAAAAGGGCAAAACAAGCTGACTAGCTGCCTCCATCGTAGAGCTCTCAGAGTACTTTCCAACGGTATGCTGTGCGCCTCGTAACTCCTTACGGATCAAAAGTTATGGGCACCGGAGCTACGGAGACCTGGTCACAAGCCCTACGCCCTCGGTTTGCGGGCCCAGCCTCCACGTGAAGAGAAGTTGTCTTCCCCAAGGTGCCGTGGGATTCGATAATAGAAATGTGGTGGGTAAAGTATCTTGGCAACCCTAACCGGAGCAAAAAAAATTGAAAAGTGGGGTGCAACACGAGGACTTCCCAGGGGGTCACCCATCCTAGTACTACTCTCGCCCAAGCACTCTTAACTTCGGAGTTCTGATGGGATCCGGTGCATTAGTGCTGGTATGATCGCACCCGTCATGTTGAGGGCACAATTCCTCTATCTGTTAACGGTTCACAGTCCCAGCCTAGAGATATGGCCCATTCAAAAGGCCCAATGGGCTTAACGACAACCCATCCGCTTCAACAATGCAGCATCCTCGCAAGACGTGATATCGACGCATTGTAGGGTCCTCTAATGTGCCGCGAGTAAGGTTGTCGTCCTTTTAACAACTCACGACGTACGATCCGGGACGGAAAAACAGAGCAAAGGAAGAAAAATGTCCCGAAATTGATGAAAACGTTCGATTTTGAGCTCCGAAAAGGGCACAGCGAGCTAGCTTGCTGCCCCCGTCGTAGAGCTCTCAGAGAGCTTTCCAACGGTATGCTGTGCGCCTCGTAACTCCTTACGGATCAAAAGTTATGGGCACTGGTTTGCGGGCCCAGCCTCCACGTGAAGAGAAGTTGTCTTGCCCAAGGTGCCGTGGGATTCGATAATAGAAATGTGGTGGGTAAAGTATCTTGGCAACCCTAACCGGAGCAAAAAAAATTGAAAAGGGGGGTGCAACACGAGGACTTCCTCGGGTGTCAGCCATCCTAGTACTACTCTTGCCTAAGCACGCATAACTTCGGAGTTCTGATGGGATCCGGTGCATTAGTGCTGGTATGATCACACCCATCTTGTTGAGGGCACAATTCCTATATGTGTTAACGGTTCACAGTCCCAGCCTAGAGAGATGGCCCATTCAAAAGGCCCAATGGGCTTAACGACAACCCATCCGCTTCAACAACGCAGCATCCTCGCAAGACGTGATATCGACGCATTGTAGGGTCCTCTAATGTGCCGCGAGTAAGGTTGTCGTCCTTTTAACAGCTCACGACGTACGATCCGGGACGGGAAAACAGAGCAAAAAAAGAAAAGTGGCCCGAAACTGATGAAAACGTTCGATTTTGAGCTCCGAAAAGGGCACAGCGAGCTAGCTGGCTACCCCTGTCGTAGAGCCCTCAGAGAGCTTTCCAACGGTATGCTATGCGCCTCGTAATTCCTTACGGATCAAAAGTTATGGGCACCGGTTTGCGGGCCCAGCCTCCACGTGAAGAGAAGTTGTCTTGCCCAAGGTGCCGTGGGATTCGATAATAGAAATATGGTGGGTAAAGTATCTTGGCAACCCTAACCGGAGCAAAAAAAATTGAAAAAGGGGGTGCAACACGAGGACTTCCCAGGGGGTCACCCATCCTAGTACTACTCGCGCCCAAGCACGCTTAACTTCGGAGTTCTGATGGGATCCGGTGCATTAGTGCTGCTATGATCGCACCCGTCATGTTGAGGGCACAATTCCTTTATGTGTTAACGGTTCACAGTCCCAGCCTAGAGATATGACCCATTCAAAAGGCCCAATGGGCTTAACGACAACCCATCTGCTTCAACAACGCAGCATCCTCGCAACACGTGATATCGACGCATTGTAAGGTCCTCTAATGTGCTGCGAGTAAGGTTGTCATCCTTTTAACAGCTCACGACGTACGACCCGGGATGGAAAAACAGAGCAAAAGAAGAAAAGTGGCCCGAAACTGATGAAAACGTTCGATTTTGAGCTCCGAAAAGGGCACAGCAAGCTAGAAAGCTGCCCCCGTCGTAGAGCTCTCAAAGAGCTTTACAATGGTATGCTGTGCGCCTCGTAACTCCTTACGGATCAAAAGTTATGGGCACCGGAGCGACGGAGACCTGGTCACAAGCCCTACGCCCTCGGTTTGCGGGCCCAGCCTCCACGTGAAGAGAAGTTGTCTTGCCCAAGGTGCCGTGGGATTCGATAATAGAAATGTGGTGGGTAAAGTATCTTGGCAACCCTAACCGGAGCAAAAAAAATTGAAAAGGGGGGTGCAACACGAGGACTTCCCAGGGGGTTACCCATCCTAGTACTACTCTCGCCCAAGCACGCTTAACTTCGGAGTTCTGATAGGATCCGGTGCATTAGTGCTGGTATGATTGCACCAGTCATGTTGAGGGCACAATTCCTTTATGTGGTAACGATTCACAGTCCCAGCCTAGAGATATGACCCATTCAAAAGGCCCAATGGGCTTAACGACAACCCATCCGCTTCAACAACGCAGCATCCTCGCAACACGTGATATCGACGCATTGTAGGGTCCTCTAATGTGCTGCGAGTAAGGTTGTCATCCTTTTAACAGCTCACGACGTACGACCCGGGATGGAAAAACAGAGCAAAAGAAGAAAAGTGGCCCGAAACTGATGAAAACGTTCGATTTTGAGCTCCGAAAAGGGCATAGCAAGCTAGATAGCTGCCCCCGTCGTAGAGCTCTCAGAGAGCTTCACAACGGTATGCTGTGCGCCTGGTAACTCCTTACGGATCAAAAGTTATGGGCACCGGAGCGACGGAGACCTGGTCACAAGCCCTACGCCCTCGGTTTACGGGCCCAACCTCCACGTGAAGAGAAGTTGTCTTGCCCAAGGTGCCGTGGGATTCGATAATAGAAATGTGGTGGGTAAAGTATCTTGGCAACCCTAACCGGAGCAAAAAAAATTGAAAAGGGGGGTGCAACACGAGGACTTCCCAGGGGGTCACCCATCCTAGTACTACTCTCGCCCAAGCACGCTTAACTTCAGAGTTCTGATGGGATCCGGTGCATTAGTGCTGGTATGATCGCACCCATCATGTTGAGGGCACAATTCCTTTATGTGTTAACGGTTCACAGTCCCAGCCTAGAGATATGGCCCATTCAAAAGGTCCAATGGGCTTAACGACAACCCATCCGCTTCAACAACGCAGCATCCTCGCAAGACGTGATATCGACGCATTGTAGGGTCCTCTAATGTGCCGCGAGTAATGTTGTCGTCCTTTTAACAGCTCACGACGTACGATCCGGGACGGAAAAACAGAGCAAAAGAAGAAAAGTGGACCGAAACAGATGAAAACGTTTGATTTTGATCTCCGAAAAGGGCAAAACAAGCTGACTAGCTGCCTCCGTCGTAGAGCTCTCAGATTGCTTTCCAACGGTATGCTGTGCGCCGCGTAACTCCTTACGGATCAAAAGTTATGGGCACCAGAGCGACGGAGACATGGTCACAAGCCCTACGCCCTCGGTTTGCGGGCCCAGCCTCCACGTGAAGCGAAGTTGTCTTGCCCAAGGTGCCGTGGGATTCGATAATAGAAATGTGGTGGGTAAAGTATCTTGGCAACCCTAACCGGAGCAAAAAAAATTGAAAAGTGGGGTGCAACACGAGGACTTCCCAGGGGGTCACCCATCCTAGTACTACTCTCGCCCAAGCACTCTTAACTTCGGAGTTCTGATGGGATCCGGTGCATTAGTGTTGGTATAATCGCACCCGTCATGTTGAGGGCACAATTCCTTTATGTGTTAACGGTTCACAGTCCCAGCCTAGAGATATGGCCCATACAAAAGGCCCAATGGGCTTAACGACAACCCATCCGCTTCAACAATGCAGCATCCTCGCAAGACGTGATATCGACGCATTGTAGGGTCCTCTAATGTGCCGCGAGTAAGGTTGTCGTCCTTTTAACAGCTCACGACGTACGATCCGGGACGGAAAAATAGAGCAAAGGAAGAAAAGTGGCCCGAAACTGATGAAAACGTTCAATTTTGTGCTCCGAAAAGGGCACAGCGAGCTAGCTGGCTGCCCCCGTCGTAGAGCTCTCAGAGAGCTTTCCAACGGTATGCTGTGCGCCTCGTAACTCCTTACGGATCAAAAGTTATGGGCACCGGTTTGCGGGCCCAGCCTCCACGTGAAGAGAAGTTGTCTTGCCCAAGGTGCCGTGGGATTCGATAATAGAAATGTGGTGGGTAAAGTATCTTGGCAACTCTAACCGGAGAAAAAAAATTGAAAAGGGGGGTGCAACACGAGGACTTCCCAGGGGGTCACCCATCCTAGTACTACTCTCGCCCAAGCACGCTTAACTTCGGAGTTCTGATGGGATCCGGTGCATTAGTGCTGGTATGATCGCACCCGTCTTGTTGAGGGCACAATTCCTTTATGTGTTAACGGTTCACAGTCCCAGCCTAGAGATATGGCCCATTCAAAAGGCCCAATGGGCTTAACGACAACCCATCCGCTTCAACAACGCAGCATTCTCGCAAGACGTGATATCGACGCATTGTAGGGTCCTCTAATGTGCCGCGAGTAAGGTTGTCGTCCTTTTAACAGCTCACGACGTACGATCCGGGACGGAAAAACAGAGCAAAAGAAGAAAAGTGGCCCAAAACTGATGAAAACGTTCGATTTTGAGCTCCTAAAAGAGCACAACGAGCTAGGTAGCTGCCCCCGTCGTAGAGCTCTCAGAGAGCTTTCCAATGGTATGCTGTGTGCCTCGTAACTCCTTACGGATCAAAAGTTATGGGCACCGGTTTGCGGGCCCAGCCTCCACGTGAAGAGAAGTTGTCTTACCCAAGGTGCCGTGGGATTCGATGATAGAAATGTGGTGGGTAAAGTATCTTGGCAACCCTAACCGGAGCAAAAAAAATTGAAAACGGGGGTGCAACACGAGGACTTCCCAGGGGGTCACCCATCCTAGTACTACTCTCGCCCAAGCACGCTTAACTTCGGAGTTCTGATGGGATCCGGTGAATTAGTGCTGCTATGAAAGCACCCATCATGTTGAGGGCACAATTCCTTTATGTGTTAACGGTTCACAGTCCCAGGCTAGAGATATGGCCCATTCAAAAGGCCCAATGGGCTTAACGACAACCCATCTGCTTCAACAACGCAGCATCCTCGCAAGACGTGATATCGACGCATTGTAGGGTCCTCTAATGGGCCGCGAGTAATGTTGTCGTCCTTTTAACAGCTCACGACGTACGATCCGGGATGGAAAAATAGAGCAAAAGAAGAAAAGTGGACCGAAACAGATGAAAACGTTTGATTTTGAGCTCTGAAAAGGGCAAAACAAGCTGACTAGCTGCCTCCGTCGTAGAGCTCTCAGAGAGCTTTCCAACGGTATGCTGTGCGCCTCGTAACTCCTCACGGATCAAAAGTTATGGGCACCGGAGCGACGGAGACCTGGTCACAAGCCCTACGCCCTCGGTTTGCGGGCCTAGCCTCCACGTGAAGAGAAGTTGTCTTGCCCAAGGTGCCGTGGGATTCGATAATAGAAATGTGGTGGGTAAAGTATCTTGGCAACCCTAACCGGAGCAAAAAAAATTGAAAAGGGGGGTGCAACACGAGGACTTCCCAGGGGGTCACCATCCTAGTACTACTCTCGCCCAAGCACGCTTAACTTCGGAGTTCTGATGGGATCCGGTGCATTAGTGCTGGTATGATCGCACCCGTCATGTTGAGCGCACAATTCCTTTATGTGTTAACGGTTCACAGTACCAGCATAGAGATATGGCCCATTCAAAAGGCCCAATGGGCTTAACGACAACCCATCCGCTTCAACAACGCAGCATCCTCGCAAGACGTGATATCGACGCATTGTAGGGTCCTCTAATGTGCCGCGAGTAAGGTTGTCGTCCTTTTAATAGCTCACGACGTACGATCCGGGACGGAAAAATAGAGCAGAAGAAGAAAAGTGGCCCGAAACTGATGAAAACGTTCGATTTTGAGCTTCGAAAAGGGCATAGCAAGCTGGCTAGCTGCCCCCGTCGTAGAGCTCTTAGAGAGCTTTCCAATGGTATGCTGTGCGCCTCATAACTCCTTACGGATCAAAAGTTACTGGCACCGGTTTGCGGGCCCAGCCTCCACGTGAAGAGAAGTTGTCTTGCCCAAGGTGCCGTGGGATTCGATAATAGAAATGTGGTGGGTAAAGTATCTTGGCAACCCTAACCGGAGCAAAAAAAATTGAAAAGGGGGGTGCAACACGAGGACTTCCCAGGGGGTCACCCATCCTAGTACTACTCTCGCCCAAGCACGCTTAACTTCGGAGTTCTGATGGGATCCGGTGCATTAGTGCTGGTATGATCGCACCCGTCATGTTGAGGGCACAATTCCTCTATGTGTTAACGGTTCACAGTCCCAGCCTAGAGATATGGCCTATTCAAAAGGCCCAATGGGCTTAACGACAACCCATCCGCTTCAACAACGCAGCATCCTCGCAAGACGTGATATCGACGCATTGTAGGGTCCTCTAATGTGCCGCGAGTAAGGTTGTCGTCCTTTTAACAGCTCACGATGTACGATCCGGGACGGAAAAACAGAGCAAAAGAAGAAAAGTGGCCCGAAAGTGATGAAAACGTTCGATTTTGAGCTCCGAAAAGGGCACAGCGAGCTAGCTAGCTGCCCCCGTCGTAGAGCTCTCAGAGAGCTTTCCAACGGTGTGAGGCCCGACCCCGAATAATGTGCCTTAATCCTCGATATACGTGCGATACTTAGATAAGCGTGCCATAGACCAAGAATGATATGACTGACCTTGGATTACGTGCCCTGTCTTAGTTTTCGTGCATACCTCGTCATACGTTCCTTAACCTAGAATTGTGTGTCTCTTCGTTTCGTGTGCATTAACCTTGAACCGCGTGCTTTAACCTATGTTTAAGAGTCGTACCTCGATTTATGTGCATTGCATTGAATTACGTGCCTTGTATTGGTTTACGTACATTTACCTAGGGTTGCGTGCATTTGCATTAGAATCTGTGCATTTATCTTGAAGTACGTTCATTAGTCTTGAAGTTCGTGTCTTACCTCGTAGTTCGTGTTTACCTCGTGTTTTGTGCCCCGTATTGATTTCGGTGCGTGCCTCGTAGTGCGTACCCTAGACCTAGGAATCCGTGCCACCACGTTAATCAAGAAAGCATCTTACACGAAACACTAGGCTATTAAACAATCCTACAAAATCCACTAACAATATAATAATCCAAATTCCTTTCACTGGAAGACAAAAATGCACCAAAAACAAAACATTCTTTATTCTTTTTGCATTATTCTTTTTTTTGCACTTCCAAGATACAATTAAATAATGCTTAAGTTGACAAAATTCAGCATTCTTTAATGCCTTGGCCGACCATATCAAGCTTTTTGCACAAGGTTTGAACAACATAAATTAAATTTGCATGCTAGACAAACTATGTCACCAAAATGCATTAAAAAAATGATATAAAAACCTTCCACTTGCACACTATTCTCGGCCATATCACTTTGGCCATGCTAAGCATTTCAAATTGAAGCATTTTGATGACACAAATCAGAATTTGGACTGCCCAAGGCTGACCAAACCCTTAAAGCACTTGCAAGCCATCACTTTGCCATATTTTCTTCATTTCTCTTTCGTTTCTCTCTCTCTTCCTCTCATTTCTCTCTTCTCTCGGATTTTGCTGCACATTACTATCTCCTTGGCTTGTCTTCTTCACCAATTAGCTGAGCAAGGTCGAACAGCCATCAAGAAAACCAAGCAAACAAGCTAGAGTTTAAAAAAAAAAAAAAACACTCATGCATGTGCATTGGAGCTTCATTTCGGTCCTAGGTAAGCTTCTTGACATTCATTTATTTTCTTCATGTTTTAACTACATGCATGCACTAAGAGGTTGATCACTAGGCTAGGAAAAATAGAGAAAACCAAGTTGAAATCTCAGCCAAGCAAGGAGAAGAACAGATTTGAGCTT
Organism: Ehretia macrophylla; assembly: GCA_037974665.1. NCBI lineage: Eukaryota > Viridiplantae > Streptophyta > Magnoliopsida > Boraginales > Ehretiaceae > Ehretia > Ehretia macrophylla. The sequence goes on along the minus strand of CM075773.1, from coordinate 24,731,460 downwards.
CAACCAGGTTTTTGAGCATAGTTTGGTTGATTGCAAAGGTGAGGGTTAAAAGCTTTTGAAAACTCTTTGAAATTTCACATGCATGCTCATAAATGTGTGTATTTGCTTCTGTACTTGAGTTATGTGGTCGTTCATGAGCTTAAACAACCATGCATGGCAAGAACTTGGCTTGAAAATGATGCTAGGTAAAGTCGAATTTATGAGACAGCTTTCTGACCAGTCTGTTCGAGGTAATTTTGGCTAAGAAAATGATGTTGAAATTTCGTAAAAATCACTAGGCGACTAGTTTGGACAGTTTTGAACAATTTTCGCAGAAATAGGCAAAGTCAAATTTTGGCTCTAAGGTCCTCAAAATGGCAAAATCGCGAAAGGTAGCTAAATCTGGAAAAATTTGAGGAAATGAAACAGTTTTGGCAGATGCACTGACTATGCAGAACGAGAGGTTTTTGACCTAGAAAATGACATCCAAATTGCGTGAAATTTTGTGTACTGCTAGATTTTTCAGTTGTGGACACTTTTGCCAGACATAGGCTTAGGCTAAAAATGAACCTAAGGACCTCAAAAACATGAAATATCGAAAGGTAGGCAAATCTGGACAGTTTTGTGCGGTTTCATTATTTCGGCTATATCTAATGATCCCGAACTCCAATTGATGCAAGGTTTGTTTCTGATTTTAGTTAACTTCTTAAGCTTTAATTTGACATCTTATTCACTGCATTTGGAGATTGTTTGATTATCTTATTGATTGTGAGAAAACAGCCTATTGCAGTGAGTGTTCCACTTAGCTATGTGCTTGGAAAACTATTGTAACCTCTTTTGTGGCACTAATTGCTTGGAAATGTGGTGTTGGAATATTATGTGGACTGTTTTGAGCACTTGAGGATGTATGAATTGATTGATGCATGACTTGGGAATGATGTTAAGTTGACTTAGGGTTTTGATTGCACGATTATGCATGAAATAGAAACCCTAATGACTTAGTATTCTTGCTAAGTGCTCACCATTGGATATTGCGAGGAAACTGTACGTTGCGTGGGCTGCCCGTAAATGTTTTATAATTTCAAAAGTGATATTGACCATTGCATGTTGACAAATAAGCTTTTCTTGCATTTGAACCCATGTTGATATCATTGCAAGTCGAGTAATCTTATCACTTGATTGCGTGGACCTTTTAATGAGGTATATGTCCTATTTTACATGTGTTACATGGCTGCCCGTTTAATTTCCATATAACTCTATATGCCTTTCAAGTGAAATTTCCTGTCTTATCATGTCCTGCCTGTTTATCTGTCAATGTGCAATCTTATGACTGTCCGGAGGCAACCTACTTTGTTGTCCTCCTTCTGTGATATATATTATCTGTCATAAATGTGCATTGCAAACAAGGTTGCAACCTTTCCTGTCGGCATGGTAGCGATCACGTACACCGGGCGGCATCGGGCTTGCCGGTGATACCGTGACCACCATGGTCCCATTCCCTCTCTCGCTTGGGGGCTAGACTTCCTCGGAGAGTTGGGTCGTAGGATTTTGGGGTACATCCGGAGTACACCCACCAGGTGTGTTTGGGGAATAATTTGAAGTCGGCCGCAACAATTGATCCTGGATCTGATCTGAGAGCAAAAGCTCACCGTTTCCTTTTTCTTTTGTGAGTAAGTCCTCCCGCTTGGATCCTAGAGAACCTCGGGGAGGAAAGACCGGTATTCCTGTTCTGTACTTGTATTTGTGTACTTGTATTTCTGTTGTATTCATGTTTGAAAAAGAGATTTTTATAAGTTTAATCGGAAAACGAGTTTCAAAACTTATTTCTCGTTCCCCCTCGCTGAGTTCATAAGGACTCACCCTCTTTTATCATTTCAGGCGAAGAAGAACAGGTACAGGAACCCGAGCTCAATGTACCTAATGATGAACACCTGGAGTGATTGCCTGTTATTGTTGTTTTGCTTGAACGTGACTACTTGTGTATTTTGTCCTACTTGAAGACCATTTATCTTATGTTGCTTGTTGTTGCTAATGTAAAAGACCCCCGTTGTAATTTGGGGTCTAATTTTGGTTTGTACTTATATTAAGTAGACTGATACTAGACATACTATGATAGTTTTGCTTTTATTATCAGTAGTATCTAGCATAGGTTATGATACTTAGCTAAGGAATAGGCAAACGAACTTATCCAATCTCAACAGGTACTTGCTAATAAACTAAGATCAACAGGTACATTTTGAAACGAGGATAAATGGACAAACGAGACATAGTATCATGCTAGGTTATAAATCAAACGGGACGTCGAAATAACTAATAAGCAATTCAATTGATGATAAAATAGTAAACTCTAGTCGGGAATGAACTTGAATTGAAAGTTTGAGGCTGTTAGAAAATTTAGGTCAAAACAAAGAGCCCAATTACAGCAGCTATGCTGCCGGATTTCTGAAAAATTTTGGAGTCTAGAATAAAATGTTAAGTGTAAACTTCCTAGAATGATTAAGAATGTGAAAGGACTTGAATGTTTAGATCACACCCTAGTCTAACCTTTACAGGTCGGGTTGGGGCGTGACAAACGGTATGTTGTGCGCCTCGTAACTCCTTACGGATCAAAAGTTATGGGCACCGGTTTGCGGGCCCAGCCTCCACGTAGAGAAGTTGTCTTGCCCAAGGTGCCGTGGGATTCGATAATAGAAATGTGGTGGGTAAAGTATCTTGGCAACCCTAACCGGAGCAAAAAAAATTGAAAAGGGGGGTGCAACACGAGGACTTCCCAGGGGGTCAGCCATCCTAGTACTACTCTCGCCCAAGCACGCTTAACTTCGGAGTTCTGATGGGATCCGGTGCATTAGTGCTGGTATGATCGCACCCGTCATGTTGAGGGCACAATTCCTTTATGTGTTAACGGTTCACAGTCCCAGCCTAGAGATATGGCCCATTCAAAAGGCCCAATGGGCTTAACGACAACCCATCCGCTTCAACAACGCAGCATCCTCGCAAGACGTGATATCGACGCATTGTAGGGTCCTCTAATGTGCCGCGAGTAAGGTTGTCGTCCTTTTAACAGCTCACGACGTACGATCCGGGATGGAAAAACTGAGCAAAAGAAGAAAAGTGGCCCGAAACTGATGAAAGCGTTCCATTTTGAGCTCCGAAAAGGGCACAGCGAGCTAGCTAGCTGCCCCCGTCGTAGAGCTCTCAGAGAGCTTTCCAACGGTATGCTGTGCGCCTCGTAACTCCTTACGGATCAAAAGTTATGGGCACCGGTTTGCGGGCCCAGCCTCCACGTGAAGAGAAGTTGTCTTGCCCAAGGTGCCGTGGGATTCGATAATAGAAATGTGGTGGGTAAAGTATCTTGGCAACCCTAACCGGAGCAAAAAAAATTGAAAAGGGGGGTGCAACACGAGGACTTCCCAGGGGGTCACCCATCCTAGTACTACTCTCACCCAAGCAAGCTTAACTTCGGAGTTCTGAGGGGATCCGGTGCATTAGTGCTGGTATGATCGCACCCGTCATGTTGAGGGCACAATTCCTTTATGTGTTAACGGTTCACAGTCCCAGCCTAGAGATATGGCCCATTCAAAAGTCCCAATGGGCTTAACGACAACCCATCCGCTTCAACAACGCAGCATCCTCGCAAGACGTGATATCAACGCATTGTAGGGTCCTCTAATGTGCCGCGAGTAAGGTTGTCGTCCTTTTAACAGCTCACGACGTACGATCCGGGATGGAAAAACAGAGCAAAAGAAGAAAAGTGGCCCAAAACTGATGAAAACGTTCCATTTTGATCTCCGAAAAGGGCACAGCGGGCTGGCTAGCTGCTCCCGTCGTAGAGCTCTCAGAGAGCTTTCAAACGGTATGCTGTGCGCCTCGTAACTCTTTACGGATCAAAAGTTATGGGCACCGGTTTGCAGGCTCAGCCGCCATGTGAAGAGAAGTTGTCTTGCCCAAGGTGCCGTGGGATTCGATAATAGAAATGTGGTGGGTAAAGTATCTTGGCAACCCTAACCGGAGCAAAAAAAATTGAAAAGGGGGGTGCAACACGAGTACTTCCCAGGGGGTCACCCATCCTAGTACTACTCTCGCACAAGCACGCTTAACTTCAGAGTTCTGATGGGATCCGGTGCATTAGTGCTGGTATGATCGCACCCGTCATGTTGAGGGCACAATTCCTTTATGTGTTAACGGTTCACAGTCCAGCCTACAGATATGGCCCATTCAAAAGGCCCAATGGGCTTAACGACAACCAATCCGCTTCAATAACGCAGCATCCTCGCAAGACTTGATATCGACGCATTGTAGGGTCCTCTAATGTGCCGTGAGTAAGGTTGTCGTCCTTTTAACAGCTCACGAGGTACGATCCGGGACGGAAAAACAGAGCAAAAGAAGAAATGTAGCCCGAAACTAATGAAAACGTTCGATTTTGAGCTCCGAAAAGGGCACAGCGAGCTAGCTGGCTGCCCCCGTCGTAGAGCTCTCAGAGAGCTTTCCAACGGTATGCTGTGCGCCTCGTAACTCCTTACGGATCAAAAGTTATGGGCACCGAAGCGACGGAGACCTGGTCACAAGCCCTACGCCCTCGGTTTGCGGGCCCAGCCTCCACGTGAAGAGAAGTTGTCTTGCCCAAGGTGCCGTGGGATTCGATAATAGAAATGTGGTGGGTAAAGTATCTTGGCAACCCTAACCGGAGCAAAAAAAATTGAAAAGGGGGGTGCAACACAAGGACTTCCCAGGGGGTCACCCATCCTAGTACTACTCTCGCCCAAGCACGCTTAACTTCGGAGTTCTGATGGGATCCGGTGCATTAGTGCTGGTATGATCGCACCCGTCATGTTGAGGGCACAATTCCTTTATGTGTTAACGGTTCACAGTCCCAGCCTAGAGATATGGCCCATTCAAAAGTCCCAATGGGCTTAACGACAACCCATCCGCTTCAACAACGCAGCATCCTCGCAAGACGTGATATCGACGCATTGTAGGGTCCTCTAATGTGCCGCGAGTAAGGTTGTCGTCCTTTTAACAGCTCACGACGTACGATCCGGGACGGAAAAACAGAGCAAAAGAAGAAAAGTGGCCCGAAACTGATGAAAACGTACGATTTTGAGCTCCAAAAAGGGCAAAGCGAGCAAAACAGTTGCCCCCGTCGTAGAGCTCTCAGAGAGCTTTCCAACGGTATGCTGTGCGCCTCGTAACTCCTTACGGATCAAAAGTTATGGGTACCGGTTTGCGGGCCCAACCTCCAAGTGAAGAGAAGTTGTCTTGCCCAAGGTGCCGTGGGATTCGATAATAGAAAAGTGGTGGGTAAAGTATCTTGGCAACCCTAACCGGAGCAAAAAAAATTGAAAAGGGGGGTGCAACACGAGGACTTCCCAGGGGGTCACCCATCCTAGTACTACTCTCGCCCAAGCACTCTTAACTTCGGAGTTCTGATGGGATCCGGTGCATTAGTGCTGGTATGATCGCACCCGTCATGTTGAGGGCACAATTCCTTTATGTGTTAACGGTTCACAGTCCCGACCTACAGATATGGCCCATTCAAAAGGCCCAATGGGCTAAACGACAACCCATCTGCTTCAACAACATAGCATCCTCGCAAGACGTGATATCGACACGTTGTAGGGTCCTCTAATGTGCCGCGAGTAAGGTTGTCGTCCTTTTAACCGCTCACGACGTACGATCCGGGACAGAAAAACAGAGCAAAAGAAGAAAAGGGGCCCGAAACTGATGAAAACGTTCGATTTTGAGCTCCGAGAAGGGCATAGCAAGCTAGCTAGCTGCCCCCGTCGTAGAACTGTCAGAGAGCTTTCGAACGGTATGCTGTGCGCATCGTAACTCCTTACGGATCAAAAGTTATGGGCACCGGTTTGCGGGCCCAGCCTCCACGTGAAGAGAAGTTGTCTTGCCCAAGGTGCCGTGGGATTCGATAATAGAAATGTGGTGGGTAAAGTGTCTTGGCAACCCTAACCGGAGCAAAAAAAATTGAAAAGGGGGGTGCAACACGAGGACTTCCCAGGGGGTCACCCATCCTAGTACTACTCTCGCCCAAGCACTCTTAACTTCGGAGTTCTGATGGGATCCGATGCATTAGTGCTGGTATGATCGCACCCGTCATGTTGAGGGCACAATTCCTTTATGTGTTAACGGTTCACAGTCCCAGCCTAGAGATATGGCCCATTCAAAAGGCCCAATGGGCTTAACGACAACCCATCCGCTTCAACAACGCAGCATCCTCGCAAGACGTGATATCGACGCATTGTAGGGTCCTCTAATGTGCCGCGAGTAAGGTTGTCGTCCTTTTAACAGCTCACGACGTACGATCCGGGACGGAAAAACAGAGCAAAAGAAGAAAAGTGGCCCAAAACTGATGAAAACATTCGATTTTGAGCTCCGAAAAGGGCAAAGCGAGCTAGCTAGTTGCCCCCGTCGTAGAGCTCTCAGAGAGCTTTCCAACGGTATGCTGTGCGCCTCGTAACTCCTTACGGATCAAAAGTTATGGGCACCGGTTTGCGGGCCCAGCCTCCACGTGAAGAGAAGTTGTCTTGCCCAAGGTGCTGTGGGATTGGATAATAGAAATGTGGTGGCTAAAGTATCTTTGCAACCCTAACCGAAGCAAAAAAAATTGAAAAGGGGGGGGCAACACGAGAACTTCCCAGGGGGTCACCTATCCTAGTACTACTCTCGCCCAAGCACGCTTAACTTCGGAGTTCTGATGGGATCCGGGGCATTAGTGCTGGTATGAACGCACCCATCATGTCGAGGGCACACTTCCTTTATGTGTTAACGGTTCACAGTCCCAGCCTAGAGATATGGCCCATTCAAAAGGCCCAATGGGCTTAACGACAACCCATCCGCTTCAACAACGCAGCATCCTCGCAAGACGTGATATCGACGCATTGTAGGGTCCTCTAATGTGCCGCGAGTAAGGTTGTCGTCCTTTTAACAGCTCACGACGTACGATCCGGGACGGAAAAACAGAGCAAAAAAAGAAAAGTGGCCCGAAACTGATGAAAACGTTCGATTTTGAGCTCCGAAAAGGGCACAGCTAGCTAGCTAGCTGCCCCCGTCGTAGAGCTCTCAGAGAGCTTTCCAACGGTATGCTGTGCGCCTCGTAACTCCTTACGGATCAAAAATTTATGGGCACCGGTTTGCGGGCCCAGCCTCCACGTGAAGAGAAGTTGTCTTGCCCAAGGTGCCGTGGGATTCGATAATAGAAATGTGGTGGGTAAAGTATCTTGGCAACCCTAACCGGAGCAAAAAAAATTGAAAAGGGGGGTGCAACACGAGGACTTCCAAGGGGGTCACCCGTCCTAGTACTACTCTCGCCCAAGCACGCTTAACTTCGGAGTTCTGATGGGATCCGGTGCATTAGTGCTGGTATGATCACACCCGTCATGTTGAGGGCACAATTCCTTTATGTGTTAACGGTTCACAGTCCCAGCCTAGAGATATGGCCCATTCAAAAGGCCCAATGGGCTTAACGATAACCCATCCGCTTCAACAACGCAGCATCCTCGCAAGACGTGATATCGACGCATTGTGGGGTCCACTAATGTGCCGCGAGTAAGGTTGTCGTCCTTTTAACAACTCACGACGTACGATCCGGGATGGAAAAACCGAGCAAAAGAAGAAAAGTGGCCCGAAACTAATTAAAACGTTCGATTTTGAGCTCTGAAAAGGGCACAACGAGCTAGCTGGCTGCCCTTGTCGTAGAGCTCTCAGAGAGCTTTCCAACGGTATGCTGTGCGCCTCGTAATTCCTTACAGATCAAAAGTTATGGGCACCGGAGCGACGGAGACGTGGTCACAAGCCCTACGCCCTCGGTTTGCGGGCCCAGCTTCCACGTGAAGAGAAGTTGTCTTGCCCAAGGTGACGTGGGATTCGATAATAGAAATGTGGTGGGTAAAGTATCTTGGCAACCCTAACCGGAGCAAAAAAAATTGAAAAGGGGGGTGCAACACGAGGACTTCCAGTGGGTCACCCATCCTAGTACTACTCTCGCCCAAGCACGCTTAACTTCGGAGTTCTGATAGGATCCGGTGCACTAGTGCTGGTATGATCGCACCCGTCACGTTGAGGGCACAATTCCTTTATGTGTTAACGGTTCACAGTCGCAGCCTAGAGATATTGCCCATTCAAAAGGCCCAATGGGCTTAACGACAGCCCATCCGCTTCAACAACGCAGCATCCTCGCAAGACGTGATATCGACGCATTGTAGGGTCCCCTAATGTGCCGCGAGTAAGGTTGTCGTCCTTTTAACAACTCACGACGTACGATCCGGGACGGAAAAACAGAGCAAAAGAAGAAAAGTGGCCCGAAACTGATGAAAACGTTCAATTTTGAGCTCCGAAAAGGGCACAGTAAGCTAGCTGGCTGCCCCCGTCGTAGAGCTCTCAGAGAGCTTTCCAACGGTCTGCTGTGCGCCTCGTAACTCCTTACGGATCAAAAGTTATGGGCACCGATTTGCGGGCCCAGCCTCCACGTGAAGAGAAGTTGTCTTGCCCAAGGTGCCGTGAGATTCGATAATAGAAATGTGGTGGGTAAAGTATCTTGGCAACCCTAATCGGAGCAACAAAAATTGAAAAGGGGGGTGCAACACGAGGGCTTCCCAGGGGGTCACCCATCCTAGTACTACTTTCCCCCAAGCACTCTTAACTTCGGAGTTCTGATGGGATCCGGTGCATTAGTGCTAGTATGATCGCACCCGTCATGTTGAGGGCACAATTCCTTTATGTGTTAACGGTTCACAGTCCCAGCCTAGAGATATGGCCCATTCAAAAGGCCCAATGGGCTTAACGACAACCCATCCGCTTCAACAACGCAGCATCCTCGCAAGACGTGATATCGACGCATTGTAGGGTCCTCTAATGTGCCGCGAGTAAGGTTGTCGTCCTTTTAACAACTCACGACGTACGATCCGGGACGGAAAAACAGAGCAAAAGAAGAAAAGTGGCCCGAAACTGATGAAAACGTTTGATTTTGAGCTCCGAAAAGGTCACAACGGGCTAGCTAGCTGCCCCCGTCGTAGAGCTCTCAGAGAGCTTTCCAACGGTATGCTGTGCGCCTCGTAACTCCTTACGGATCAAAAATTTATGGGCACCGGTTTGCGGGCCCAGCCTCCACGTGAAGAGAAGTTGTCTTGCCCAAGGTGCCGTGGGATTCGATAATAGAAATGTGGTGGGTAAAGTATCTTGGCAACCCTAACCGGAGCAAAAAAAATTGAAAAGGGGGGTGCAGCACGAGGACTTCCAAGGGGCTCACCCATCCTAGTACTACTCTCACCCAAGCATGCTTAACTTCGGAGTTCTGATGGGATCCGGTGCATTAGTGCTGGTATGATCGCACCCATCATGATGAGGGCACAATTCCTTTATGTGTTAACGGTTCACAGTCCCAGCCTAGAGATATGGCCTATTCAAAAGGCCCAATGGGCTTAACGACAACCCATTCGCTTCAACAACGCAGCATCCTCGCAAGACGTGATATCGACGCATTGTAGGGTCCTCTAATGTGCCGCGAGTAAGGTTGTCGTCCTTTTAACAGCCCACGACGTACGATCCGGGACAGAAAAACATAATAAAAGAAGAAAAGTGGCCCGAAACTGATGAAAACGTTCAATTTTGAGCTCCGAAAAGGGCACAACAAGCTAGCTAGCTGCCCTCGTCGTAGAGCTCTCAGAGAGCTTTCCAACGGTATGCTGTGCGCCTCGTAACTCCTTACGAATCAAAAGTTATGGGCACCGGTTTACGGGCCCAACCTCCACGTGAAGAGAAGTTGTCTTGCCCAAGGTGCCGTGGGATTCGATAATAGAAATGTGGTGGCTAAAGTATCTTGGCAACCCTAACCGGAGCAAAAAAAATTGTAAAGTGGGGTGCAACACGACGATTTCCCAGGGGGTCACCCATCCTAGTACTACTCTCGCCCAAGCACGCTTAACTACGGAGTTCTGATGGGATCCGGTGCATTAGTGCTGGTATGATCTCACCCGTCATGTTGATGGCACAATTCCTTTATGTGTTAACGGTTCACAGTCCCAGCCAAGAGATATGGCCCATTCAAAAGGCCCAATGGGCTTAACGACAACCCATCCGCTTCAACAACGCAGCATCCTCGCAAGACGTGATATCGACGCATTGTAGGGTCCTGAAATGTGCCGCGAGTAAGGTTTTCGTCCTTTTAACAGCTCACGACGTACGATCCGGGACGGAAAAACAGAGCAAAAGAAGAAAAGTGGCCCGAAACTGATGAAAATGTTCGATTTTGAGCTCCGAAAAAGGCACAGCTAGCTAGCTAGCTGCCCCCGTCCTAGAGCCCTCATATAGCTTTCCACCGGTCTGCTGTGCGCCTCGTAACTCCTTACGGATCAAGAGTTATGGGCACCAGTTTGCGGGCCCAACCTCCACGTGAAGAGAAGTTGTCTTGCCAAAGGTGCCATGGGATTCGATAATAGAAATGTCGTGGGTAACGTATCTTGGCAACCCTAACCGGAGCAAAAAAAATTGAAAAGGGGGGTGCAACACGAGGACTTCCCAGGGTGTCACCCTTCCTATTACTACTCTCGCCCAAGCACGCTTAACTTTGTAGTTCTGATGGGATCCGGTGCATTAGTGCTGGTATGATCGCACCCGTCATGTTGAGGGCACAATTACTTTATGTGTTAACGGTTCACAGTCCCAGCCTAGAGATATGGCCCATTCAAAAGGCCCAATGGGATTAACGACAACCCATCCGCTTCAACAACGCAGCATCCTCGCAAGACGTGATATCGTCGCATTGTAGGGTCTTCTAATGTGCCGCGAGTAAAGTTGTCGTACTTTTAACAGCTCACGATGTACGATCCGGGACGGAAAAACAGAGCAAAAGAAGAAAAGTGGCCCGAAACTGATGAAAACGTTAGATTTTGAGCTCCGAAAAGGGCTCAGCGAGCTATCTTGCTGCCCCCGTCGTAGGAGTCTCAGAGGGCTTTCCAACCGTATGCTGTGCGCCTCGTAACTCGTTATGGATCAAAAGTCATGGGCCCCGGTTTGCGGGCCCAGCCTCCACGTGAAGAGAAGTTATCTTGCCCAAGGTGCCGTGGGATTCGATAATAGAAATGTTGTGGGTAAAGTATCTTGGCAACCCTAACCAGAGCAAAAAAAAATTGAAAAAGGGGGTGCAACACGAGGACTTCCCAGGGGGTCACCTATCCTAGTACTACTCTCGCCCAAGCACGCTTAGCTTCAGAGTTCTGATGGGATCCGGTGCATTAGTGCTGGTATGATCGCACCCGTCATGTTGAGGGCTCAATTCCTTTTTGTGTTAACTGTTCACAGTCCCAGCCTAGAGATATGGCCCATTCAAAAGGCCCAGTGGGCTTAACGACAACCCATCCGCTTCAACAACGCAGCATCCTCGCAAGACGTGATATCGACGCATTGTAGGGTCCTCTAATGTGCCGCGAGTAAGGTTGTCGTCCTTTTAACAGCTCACGACGTACGATCCGGGACGGAAAAACAGAGCAAAAGAAGAAAAGTGGCCCGAAACTAATGAAAACATTCGATTTTGAGCTCCGAAAAGGGCACAGCGAGCTAGCTAGTTGCCCCTGTCGTAGAGCTCTCAGAGAGCTTTCCAACGGTATGATGTGCGCCTCGTAACTCCTTACGGATCAAAAGTTATGGGCACCAGTTTGCGGGCCCAAACTCCAGGTGAAGAGAAGTTGTCTTGCCCAAGGTGCCGTGGCATTCGATAATAGAAATGTGGTGGGTAAAGTATCTTGGCAACCCTAACCGGAGCAAAAAAAATTGAAAAGCGGGGTGCAACACGAGGACTTCCCAGGGGGTCACCCATCCTAGTACTACTCTCGCCCAAGCATGCTTAACTTCGGAGTTCTGATGGGATCCGGTGCATTGGTGCTGGTATGATCGCACCCGTCATGTTGAGGGCACAATTCCTTTATGTGTTAACGGTTCACAGTCCCAGCCTAGAGATATGGCCCATTCAAAAGGCCCAATGGGCTTAACGACAACCCATCCGCTTCAACAACGCAGCATCCTCGCAAGACGTGATATCGACGCATTGTAGGGTCCTCTAATGTGCCACGAGTAAGGTTGTCATCCTTTTAACAGCTCACGACGTACGATCCGGGACGGAAAAACAGAGCAAAAGAAGAAAAGTGGCCCAAAACTGATGAAAACGTTCGATTTTGAGCTCCGAAAAGGGCAAAGCGAGCTAGCTAGCTGCCCCCGTCGTAGAGCTCTCAGAGAGCTTTCCAACGGTATGCTGTGCGCCTCGTAACTCCTTACGGATCAAAAGTTATGGGCACCGGAGCGACGGAGACCTGGTCACAAGCCCTACGCCCTCGGTTTGCTGGCCCAGCCTCCACGTGAAGAGAAGTTGTCTTGCCCAAGGTGCCGTGGGATTCGATAATAGAAATGTGGTGGGTAAAGTATCTTGGCAACCCTAACCGGAGCAAAAAAAATTGAAAAGGGGGGTGCAACACGAGGACTTCCCAGGGGGTCACCCATCCTAGTACTACTCTCCCCCAAGCACGCTTAACTTCGAAGTTCTGATGGGATCCGGTGCATTAGTGCTGGTATGATCTTACCCGTCATGTTGAGGGCACAATTCCTTTATGTGTTAACGGTTCACAGTCCCAGCCTAGAGATATGACCCATTCAAAAGGCCCAATGGGCTTAACGACAACCCATCCGCTTCAACAACGCAGCATCCTCGCAAGACGTGATGTCGACGCACTGTAGGGTCCTCTAATGTGCCGCGAGTAAGGTTGTCGTCCATTTAACAGCTCACGACGTACGATCCGGGACGGAAAAACAGAGCAAAAGAAGAAAAGTGGCCCGAAACTGATGAAAACGTTCGATTTTGAGCTACGAAAAGGGCACATCGAGCTGGGTTGCTACCCTCGTCGTAGAGCTCTCAGAGAGCTTTCCAACGGTATGCTGTGCGCCTCGTAACTCCTTACGGATCAAAAGTTATGGGCACCGGAGCGACGGAGACCTGGTCACCAGCCCTACGCCCTCGGTTTGCGGGCCCAGCCTCCACGTGAAGAGAAGTTGTTTTGCCCAAGGTGACGTGGGATTCGATAATAGAAATATGGTGGGTAAAGTATCTTGGCAACCCTAACCGGAGCAAAAATAATTGAAAAGTGGGGTGCAACACGAGGACTTCCCAGGGGGTCACCCATCCTAGTACTACTCTTGCCCAAGCACGCTTAACTTCGGAGTTCCGATGGGATCTGGTGCATTAGTGCTGGTATGATCGCACCCGTCATGTTGAGGGCGCAATTCCTTTATGTGTTAACGGTTCACAGTCCCAGCCTAGAGATATGGCCCATTCAAAAGGCCCAATGGGCTTAACGACAACCTATCCGCTTCAACAACGCAGCATCCTCGCAAGACGTGATATCGGCGCATTGTAGGGTCCTCTGATGTGCCGTGAGTAAGGTTGTCGTCCTTTTAACAACTCACGACGTACGATCCGTGACGGAAAAACAAAGCAAAAGAAGAAAAATGGCCCGAAACTGACGAAAACGTTCAATTTTGAGCTCCGACAAGGGCACGGCAAGCTAGCTAGCTGTGCCCGTCGTAGAGCTCTCAGAGAGCTTTCCAACGGTATGCTGTGTACCTCGTAACTCCTTACGGATCAAAAGTTATGGGCACCGGAGCGACGGAGACCTGGTCACAAAATCCCTACGCCCTCGATTTGCGGGCCCAGCCTCCACGTGAAGAGAAGTTGTCTTGCCCAAGGTGCCTTGGGATTCGATAATAGAAATGTGGTGGGTAAAGTATCTTGGCAACCCTAACCGGAGCAAAAAAAATTGAAAAGGGGGGTGCAACATGAGGACTTCCCAGGGGGTCACCCATCCTAGTACTACTCTCGCCCAAGCACGCTTAACTTCGGAGTTCTGATGGGATCCGGTGCATTAGTGCTGGTATGATCGCACCCGTCATGTTGAGGGCACAATTCCTTTATGTGTTAACGGTTCACAGTCCCAGCCTAGAGATATGGCCCATTCAAAAGGCCCAATGGGCTTAACGACAACCCATCCGCTTCAACAACACAGCATCATCACAAGACGTTATATCGGCGCATTGTAGGGTCCTCTAATGTGCCGCGAGTAAGGTTGTCGTCCTTTTAACAGCTCACGACTTACGATCCGTGACGCAAAAACAGAGTAAAAGAAGAAAAGTGGCCCGAAACTGATGAAAATGTTCGATTTTGAGCTCCAAAAAAGGCACAGCGAGCTAGCTAGCTGCCCACGTCGTAGAGCTCTCAGAGAGATTTCCAACGGTATGCTGTGCGCCTCGTAACTCTTTACGGATCAAAAGTTATGGGCACCGAACCGACGGAGACCTGGTCACAAGCCCTACGCCCTCGGTTTGCGGGCCCATCCTCCACGTGAAGAGAAGTTGTCTTGCCCAAGGTGCCGTGGGATTCGATAATAGAAATGTGGTCGGTAAAGTATCTTGGCAACCCTAACCGGAGCAAAAAAAATTGAAAAGGGGCGTGCAACAAGAGGACTTCCCAGGAGGTCACCCATCCTAGTACTACTCTCCCCCAAGCACGCTTAACTTCGGAGTTCTGACTGGGTCCGGTGCATTAGTGCTGGTATGATCGCACTCGTCATGTTGAGGGCACAATTCCTTTATGTGTTAACGGTTCACAGTCGCAGCCTAGAGATATGGCCCATTCATAAGGCCCAATGGGCTTAACGACAACCCATCCGCTTCAACAACGTAGCATCCTCGCAAGACGTGATATCGGCGTATTGTAGGGTCCTCTAATGTGCTGCGAGTAAGGTTGTCGTCCTTTTAACAGCTCACGACGTACGATCCGTGACGGAAAAACAGAGCAAAAGAAGAAAAGTGGCCCGAAACTGATGAAAACGTTCGATTTTGATCTCCAAAAAGGGCACGGTGAGCTAGCTAGCTGCCCCCGTCGTAGAGCTCTCAGAGAGCTTTCCAACGGTATGCTGTGCTCCTAGTAACTCTTTACGGATCAAAAGTTATGGGCATCGGAGCGACGGAGACGTGGTCACAAAATCCCTACGCCCTCGATTTGCGGGCCCAGCCTCCACGTGAAGAGAAGTTGTCTTGCCCAAGGTGCCGTGGGATTCAATAATAGAAATGTGGTGGGTAAAGTATCTTGGCAACACTAACCGGAGCAAAAAAAATTGAAAAGGGGTGTGCAACACGAGGACTTCCCAGGGGGTCACCCATCCTAGTACTACTCTCGCCCAAGCACGCTTAACTTCGGAGTTCTGATGGGATCCGGTGCATTAGTGCTGGTATGTTCGCACCCGTCATGTTGAGGGCACAATTCCTTTATGTGTTAACGGTTCATAGTCCCAGCCTAGAGATATGGCCCATTAAAAAGGCCCAATGGGCTTAACGACAACCCATCCACCTCAAGAACGCAACATCCTCGCAGGACGTGATATCGACGCAATGTAGGGTCCTTTAATATCCCGCGAGTTAGGTTGTCATCCTTTTAACAGCTTATGACGTACGATCCGGGACAGAAAAACAGAGCAAAAGAAGAAAAGTGGCCCAAAACTAATGAAAACGTTCGATTTTGAGCTTCGAAAAGGGTACAACGAGCTTGCTTGCTGCCCCCTTCGTAGAGCTCTCAGAGAGCTTTCCAACGGGATGCTGTGCGCCTCGTAACTCCTTACGGATCAAAAGTTATGGGCACCGGAGCGACGGAGACCTGGTCACAAGCCCTACGCCCTCGGTTTGCGGGCCCAGCCTCCACGTGAAGAGAAGTTGTCTTGCCCAAGGTGCCGTGGGATTCGATAATAGAAATGTGGTGGGTAAAGTATCTTGGCATCCCTAACCGGAGCAAAATAAATTGAAAAGGGGGGTGCAACACGAGGACTTCCCAGGGGGTCACCCATCCTAGTACTACTCTCCCCCAAGCACGCTTAACTTCGAAGTTCTGATGGGATCCGGTGCATTAGTGCTGGTATGATCGTACCCGTCATGTTGAGGGCACAATTCCTTTATGTGTTAACGGTTCACAGTCCCAGCCTAGAAATATGGCCCATTCAAAAGGCACAATGGGCTTAACGACAACCCATCCGCTTCAACAACGCCGCATCCTCGCAAGACGTGATATCGACGCATTGTAGGGTCCTATAATGTGCCGCGAGTAAGGTTGTCATCCTTTTAACAGCTCACGAGGTACGATCCGGGATGAAAAAACAGAGCAAAAGAAGAAAAGGGCCCGAAACTGATGAAAACGTTCGATTTTGAGCTCAGAAAAGGGCAAAGCGAGCTGGCTAGCTACCCCCGTCGTAGAGCTCTCAGAGAGCTTTCCAACGGTATGCTGTGCGCCTCGTAACTCCTTACAGATCAAAAGTTATGGGCACCGGAGCGACGGAGACCTGGTCACAAGACCTACGCCCTCGGTTTGCGGGCCCAGCCTCCACGTGAAGAGAAGTTGTCTTGCCCAAGGTGCCGTGGGATTCGATAATAGAAATGTGGTGGGTAAAGTATCTTGGCAACGCTAACCGGAGCAAAAAAAATTGAAAAGGGGGGTGCAACACAAGGACTTCCCAGGGGGTCACCCATCCTAGTACTACTCTCACCCAAGCACGCTTAACATCGGAGTTCTGATGGGATCCGGTGCATTAGTGCTGGTATGATCGCACCCGTCATGTTGAGGGCACAATTCCTTTATGTGTTAACGGTTCACAGTCCCAGCCTTGAGATATGGCCCATTGAAAAGGCCAAATGGGCTTAACGACAACCCATCCGCTTCAACAACGCAGCATCCTCGCAAGACGTGATATCGACGCGATGTAGGGTCCTCTAATGTCCAGCGAGTATGGTTGTCGTCCTTTTAACAGCTCACGACGAACGATCTGTGACAGTAAAACAGAGCAAAAGAAGAAATGTGGCCTGAAACTGATGAAAACATTCGATTTTGAGCTCCAAAAAGGGCACAGCGAGCTAGCTAGCTGCCCCCGTCGTAGAGCTCTCAGAGAGCTTTCCAACGGTATGCTGTGCTCCTCGTAACTACTTACGGATCAAAAGTTATGGGCACCGGAGCGACGGAGACCTGGTCACAAAATCCCTACGCCCTCGATTTGCGGGCCCAGCCTCCACGTGAAGAGAAGTTGTCTTCCCCAAGGTGCCGTGGGATTCGATAATAGAAATGTGGTGGGTAAAGTATCTTGGCAACCCTAACCGGAGCAAAAAAAATTGAAAAGGGGTGTGCAACACGAGGACTTCCCAGGGGGTCACCCATCCTAGTACTACTCTCGCCCAAGCACGCTTAACTTCGGAGTTCTGATGGGATCCGGTGCATTAGTGCTAGTATGATCGCACCCGTCATGTTGAGGGCACAATTCCTTTATGTGTTAACGGTTCATAGTCCCAGCCTAGAGATATGGCCCATTCAAAAGGCCCAATGGGCTTAACGACAACCCATCCGCTTCAACAACGCAGCATCCTCGCAAGACGTGATATCTACGCATTGTAGGGTCCTCTAATGTGCCGCGAGTAAGGTTGTCGTCCTTTTAACAGCTCACGACGTACGATCCGGGACGGAAAAACAGAGCAAAAGAAGAAAAGTGGTCCGAAACTAATGAAAACGTTCGGTTTTGAGCTTCGAAAAGGGCAGAACGAGCTAGCTTGCTGCCCCCGTCGAAGAACTCTCTGAGAGCTTTGCAACGGTATGCTGTGTGCCGCGTAACTCCTTACGGATCAAAAGTTATGGGCACCGGAGCGACGGAGACCTGGTCACAAGCCCTACGCCATCGGTTTCCGGGCCCAGCCTCCACGTGAAGAGGAGTTGTCTTGCCCAAGGTGCCGTGGGATTCGATAATAGAAATGTGGTGGGTAAAGTATCTTGGCAACCCTAACCGGGGCAAAAAAAATTGAAAAGGGGGGTGCAACACGAGGACTTCCCAGGGGGACACCCATCCTAGTACTACTCTCGCCCAAGCACGCTTAACTTGGTAGTTCTGATGGGATCCGGTGCGGTAGTGCTGGTATGATAGCACCCGTCATGTTGAGGGCCCAATTCCTTTATGTGTTAACGGTTCACAGTCCCAGTCTAGAGATATGGCCCACTCAAAAGGCCCAATGGGCTTAACGACAACCCATCCGCTTCAACAACGCAGCATCCTCGCAAGACGTGATATCGGCGCATTGTAGGGTCCTCTAATGTGCCGCGAGTAAGGTTGTCGTCCTTTTAACAGCTCACGACGTACTATCCGTGACGGAAAAACAGAGCAAAAGAAGAAAAGTGGCCCGAAACTGATGAAAACGTTCGATTTGTAGCTCCGAAAAGGGCACAGCAAGCTAGCTAGCTACCCCCGTCGTAGAGATCTCAGAGAGCTTTCCAACAGCATACTGTGCGCCTCGTAATTCCTTACGGATCAAAAGTTATGGGCACTGGAGCGACGGAGACCTGGTCACAAGCCCTACGCCCTCGGTTTGCGGGCCCAGCCTCCACGTGAAGAGAAGTTGTCTTGCCCAAGGTGCCGTGGGATTCGATAATAGAAATGTGGTGGGTAAAGTATCTTGGCAACCCTAACCGGAGCAAAAAAAATTGAAAAGGGAGGTGCAACACGAGGACTTCCCAGGGGGTCACCCATCCTAGTACTACTCTCGCCCAAGCACGCTTAACTTCGGAGTTTTGATGGGATCCGGTGCATTAGTGCTGGTATGATCGCACTCGTCATGTTGAGGGCACAATTCCTTTATGTGTTAACGGTTCACAGTCCCAGCCAAGAGATATGGCCCATTCAAAAGGCCCAATGGGCTTAACGACAACCCATCCGCTTCAACAACGTAGCATCCTCGCAAGACGTGATATCGGCATATTGTAGGGTCCTCTATTGTGCTGCGAGTAAGGTTGTCGTCCTTTTAACAGCTCACGACGTACGATCCAGGACGGAAAAATAGAGCAAAAGAAGAAAAGTGGCCCGAAACTGATGAAAACGTTCAATTTTGAGCTCCGAAAAGGGCAAAGCGAGCTAGCTGGCTGCCCCCGTCGTAGAGCTCTCAGAGAGCTTTCCAACGGTATGCTGTGCGCCTCGTAACTCCTTACGGATCACAAGTTATGGGCACCGGAGCGACGGAGACCTGGTCACAAGCCCTACGCCCTCGGTTTGCGGGCCCAGCCTCCACGTGAAGAGAAGTTGCCTTGCCCAAGGTGCCGTGGGATTCGATAATAGAAATGTGGTGGGTAAAGTATCTTGGCAACCCTAACCGGAGCAAAAAAAATTGAAAAGGGGGGTGCAACACGAGGACTTCCCAGGGGGTCACCCATCCTAGTACTACTCTCGCCCAAGCACGCTTAACTTCGGAGTTCTGATGGGATCCGGTGCGTTAGTGCTGGTATGATAGCACCCGTCATGTTGAGGGCACAATTCCTTTATGTGTTAACGGTTCACAGTCCCAGTCTAGAGATATGGCCCACTCAAAAGGCCCAATGGGCTTAACGACAACCCATCCGCTTCAACAACGCAGCATCCTCGCAAGACGTGATATCGGCGCATTGTAGGGTCCTCTAATGTGCCGCGAGTAAGGTTGTCGTCCTTTTAACAGCTCACGACGTACTATCCGTGACGGAAAAACAGAGCAAAAGAAGAAAAGTGGCCCGAAACTGATGAAAACGGTCGATTTGGAGCTCCGAAAAGGGCACAGGAAGCTAGCTAGCTACCCCCGTCGTAGAGATCTCAGAGAGCTTTCCAACGGTATGCTGTGCGCCTCGTAATTCCTTACGGATCAAAAGTTATGGGCACTGGAGCGACGAAGACCTAGTCACAACCCCTACGCCCTCGGTTTTCGGGCCCAGCCTCCACGTGAAGAGAAGTTGTCTTGCCCAAGGTGCCGTGGGATTCGATAATAGAAATGTGGTGGGTAAAGTATCTTGGCAACCCAAACCGGAGCCAAAAAAAGAGAAAATGGGGGTGCAACACGAGGACTTCGCAGGGGGTCACCCTTCCTAGTACTACTTTCGCCCAAGCACGCTTAACTTCAGAGTTCTGATGGGATCCGGTGCATTAGTGCTGGTACTATCGCACCCTTCATGTTGAGGGCACAATTCCTTTATGTGTTAACGGTTCATAGTCCCAGCCTAGAGATATGGCCCATTCAAAAGGCCCAATGGGCTTAACGACAACCCATCCGCTTCAACAACGCAGCATCCTCGCAAGACGTGATATCGACGCATTGTAGGGTCCTCTAATGTGCCGCGAGTAAGGTTGTCGTGCTTTTAACAACTCACGACGTACGATCCGGGACGAAAAAACAACAGAAAAGAAGAAAAGTGGCCCGAAACTGATGAAAATGTTCAATTTTGAGCTACGAAAAGGGCAAAGCGAGCTAGCTAGCTGCCCCCGTCGTAGAGCTCTCAGAGAGCTTTCCAACGGTATGCTGCGCGCCTCGTAACTCCTTACGGATCAAAAGTTATGGGCACCGGAGCGACGGAGACCTGGTCACAAGCCCTACGCCCTCGGTTTACGGGCCTAGCCTCCACGTGAAGAGAAGTTGTCTTGCCCAAGGTGCCGTGGGATTCGATAATAGAAATGTGGTGGGTAAAGTATCTTGGCAACCCTAACCGGAGCAAAAAAAATTGAAAAAGGGGTTGCAACACGAGGACTTCCCAGGGGGTCACCCATCCTAGTACTACTCTCGCCCAAGCACGCTTAACTTCGGAGTTCTGATGGGATCCGGTGCATTAGTGGTGGTATGATCGCACCCGTCATGTTGAGGGCACAATTCCTTTATGTGTTAACGGTTCACAGTCCCAGCCTAGAGATATGGCCCATTCAAAAGGCCCAATGGGCTTAACGACAACCCATCCGCTTCAACAACGCAGCATCCTCGCAAGACGTGATATCGGCGCATTGTAGGGTCCTCTAATGTGCCGCGAGTAAGGTTGTCGTCCTTTTAACAGCTCACGACGTACGATCCGTGACGGAAAAACAAAGCAAAAGAAGAAAAGTGGCCCGAAACTGATGAAAATGTTCAATTTTGAGCTCCGAAAAGGGCACAGCGAGCTCGATAGCTGCCCCCGTCGTAGAGCTCTCAGAGAGCTTTCCAACGGTATGCTGTGCTCCTCGTAACTCCTTACGGATCAAAAGTTATGGGCACTGGAGCGACGGAGACCTGGTCACAAGCCCTACGCCCTCGGTTTGCGGGCCCAGCCTCCACGTGAAGAGAAGTTGTCTTGCCCAAGGTGCCGTGGGATTCGATAATAGAAATGTGGTGGGTAAAGTATCTTGGCAACCCTAACCGGAGCAAAAAAAATTGAAAAGGGAGGTGCAACACGAGGACTTCCCAGGGGGTCACCCATCCTAGTACTACTCTCGCCCAAGCACGCTTAACTTCGGAGTTCTGATGGGATCCGGTGCATTAGTGCTGGTATGATCGCACTCGTCATGTTGAGGGCACAATTCCTTTATGTGTTAACGGTTCACAGTCCCAGCCAAGAGATATGGCCCATTCAAAAGGCCCAATGGGCTTAACGACAACCCATCCGCTTCAACAACGTAGCATCCTCGCAAGACGTGATATCGGCATATTGTAGGGTCCTCTATTGTGCTGCGAGTAAGGTTGTCGTCCTTTTAACAGCTCACGACGTACGATCCGTGACGGAAAAATAGAGCAAAAGAAGAAAAGTGGCCCGAAACTGATGAAAACGTTCAATTTTGAGCTCCGAAAAGGGCAAAGCGAGCTAGCTGGCTGCCCCCGTCGTAGAGCTCTCAGAGAGCTTTCCAACGGTATGCTGTGCGCCTCGTAACTCCTTACGGATCAAAAGTTATGGGCACCGGAGCGACGGAGACCTGGTCACAAGCCCTACGCCCTCGGTTTGCGGGCCCAGCCTCCACGTGAAGAGAAGTTGCCTTGCCCAAGGTGCCGTGGGATTCGATAATAGAAATGTGGTGGGTAAAGTATCTTGGCAACCCTAACCGGAGCAAAAAAAATTGAAAAGGGGGGTGCAACACGAGGACTTCCCAGGGGGTCACCCATCCTAGTACTACTCTCGCCCAAGCACGCTTAACTTCGGAGTTCTGATGGGATCCGGTGCGTTAGTGCTGGTATGATAGCACCCGTCATGTTGAGGGCACAATTCCTTTATGTGTTAACGGTTCACAGTCCCAGTCTAGAGATATGGCCCACTCAAAAGGCCCAATGGGCTTAACGACAACCCATCCGCTTCAACAACGCAGCATCCTCGCAAGACGTGATATCGGCGCATTGTAGGGTCCTCTAATGTGCCGCGAGTAAGGTTGTCGTCCTTTTAACAGCTCACGACGTACTATCCGTGACGGAAAAACAGAGCAAAAGAAGAAAAGTGGCCCGAAACTGATGAAAACATTCGATTTGGAGCTCCGAAAAGGGCACAGCAAGCTAGCTAGCTGCCCCCGTCGTAGAGCTCTCAGAGAGCTTTCCAACAGTTTGCTGTGCGCCTCGTAACTCCTTACGGATCAAAAGTTATGGGCACTGGAGCGACGAAGACCTGGTCACAAGCCCTACGCCCTCGGTTTGCGGGCCCAGCCTCCACGTGAAGAGAAGTTGTCTTGCCCAAGGTGCCGTGGGATTCGATAATAGAAATGTGGTGGGTAAAGTATCTTGGCAACCCTAACCGGAGCAAAAAAAATTGAAAAGGGGGGTGCAACACGAGGACTTCCCAGGGGGTCACCCATCCTAGTACTACTCTCGCCCAAGCACGCTTAACTTCGGAGTTCTGATGGGATCCGGTGCATTAGTGCTGGTATGATCGCACTCGTCATGTTGAGGGCACAATTCCTTTATGTGTTAACGGTTCACAGTCCCAGCCAAGAGATATGGCCCATTCAAAAGGCCCAATGGGCTTAACGACAACCCATCCGCTTCAACAACGTAGCATCCTCGCAAGACGTGATATCGGCATATTGTAGGGTCCTCTATTGTGCTGCGAGTAAGGTTGTCGTCCTTTTAACAACTCACGACGTACGATCCGGGACGGAAAAATAGAGCAAAAGAAGAAAAGTGGCCCGAAACTGATGAAAACGTTCTATTTTGAGCTCCGAAAAGGGCAAAGCGAGCTAGCTGGCTGCCCCCGTCGTAGAGCTCTCAGAGAGCTTTCCAACGGTATGCTGTGCGCCTCGTAACTCCTTACGGATCACAAGTTATGGGCACCGGAGCGACGGAGACCTGGTCACAAGCCCTACGCCCTCGGTTTGCGGGCCCAGCCTCCACGTGAAGAGAAGTTGCCTTGCCCAAGGTGCCGTGGGATTCGATAATAGAAATGTGGTGGGTAAAGTATCTTGGCAACCCTAACCGGAGCAAAAAAAATTGAAAAGGGGGGTGCAACACGAGGACTTCCCAGGGGGTCACCCATCCTAGTACTACTCTCGCCCAAGCACGCTTAACTTCGGAGTTCTGATGGGATCCGGTGCGTTAGTGCTGGTATGATAGCACCCGTCATGTTGAGGGCACAATTCCTTTATGTGTTAACGGTTCACAGTCCCAGTCTAGAGATATGGCCCACTCAAAAGGCCCAATGGGCTTAACGACAACCCATCCGCTTCAACAACGCAGCATCCTCGCAAGACGTGATATCGACGCATTGTAGGGTCCTCTAATGTGCCGCGAGTAAGGTTGTCGTCCTTTTAACAGCTCACGACGTACTATCCGTGACGGAAAAACAGAGCAAAAGAAGAAAAGTGGCCCGAAACTGATGAAAACGTTCGATTTGGAGCTCCGAAAAGGGCACAGCAAGCTAATTAGCTACCCCCGTCGTAGAGATCTCAGAGAGCTTTCCAACGGTATGCTGTGCGCCTCGTAACTCCTTACGGATCAAAAGTTATGGGCACCGGAGCGACGAAGACCTAGTCACAAGCCCTACGCCCTCGGTTTTCGGGCCCAGCCTCCACGTGAAGAGAAGTTGTCTTGCCCAAGGTGCCGTGGGATTCGATAATAGAAATGTGGTGGGTAAAGTATCTTGGCAACCCAAACCGGAGCCAAAAAAATTGAAACGGGGGGTGCAACACAAGGACTTCCCAGGGGGTTACCCATCCGAGTACTACTCTCGCCCAAGCACGCTTAACTTCGGAGTTCTGATGGGATCCGGTGCATTAGTGCTGGTATGATCGCACCCATCATGTTGAGGGCACAATTCCTTTATGTGTTAACGGTTCATAGTCCCAGCCTAGAGATATGGCCCATTCAAATGGCCCAATGGGCTTAACGACAACCCATCCGCTTCAATAACGCAGCATCCTTGCAAGACGTGATATCGACGCATTGTAGGGTCCTCTAATGTGCCGCGAGTAAGGTTGTCGTCCTTTTAACAGCTCACGACGTACGATCCGGGACGGAAAAACAGAGCAAAAGAAGAAAAGTGGCCCGAAACTGATGAAAACATTCGATTTTGAGCTCTGAAAAGGGCACAGCGAGCTAGCTTGCTGCCCCCGTCGTGGAGCTCTCAGAGAGATTTCGAACGGTATGCTGTGCGCCTCGTAACTCCTTATGGATCAAAAGTTATGGGCACCGGAGCGACGGAGACGTAGTCACAAGCCCTACGCCCTCGGTTTGCGGGCCCAGCCTCCACGTGAAGAGAAGTTGTCTTGCCCAAGGTGCCGTGGGATTCGATAATAGAAATGTGGTGGGTAAAGTATCTTGGCAACCCTAACCGGAGCAAAAAAAATTGAAAAGGGGGGTGCAACACAAGGACTTCCCAGGGGGTCACCCATCCTCGTACTACTCTCGCCCAAGCACGCTTAACTTCGGAGTTCTGATGGGATCCGGTGCATTAGTGCTGGTATGATCGCACCCGTCATGTTGAGGGAACAATTCCTTTATTTATTAACGGTTCACAGTCCTAGCCTAGAGAGATGGCCCATTCAAAAAGCCCAATGGGCTTAACGACAACCCATCCGCTTCAACAACGCAGTATCCTCGCAAGACGTGATATCGGCGCATTGTAGGGTCCTCTAATGTGCCGCGAGTAAGGTTGTCATCCTTTTAACAGCTCACGACGTACGATCCGTGACAGAAAAACAGAGCAAAAGAAGAAAAGTGGCCCGAAACTGATGAAAACGTTCAATTTTGAGCTCTGAAAAGGGCAAAACGAGCTAGCTAGCTACCCCCGTCGTAGAGCTCTCAGAGAGCTTTCCAACGGTATGCTGTGCGCCTCGTAACTCCTTATGGATCAAAAGTTATGGGCACCGGAGCGACGGAGACCTGGTCACAAGCCCTACGCCCTCGGTTTGCGGGCCCAGCCTTCACGTGAAGAGAAGTTGTCTTGCCCAAGGTGCCGTGGGATTCGATAATAGAAATGTGGTGGGTAAAGTATCTTGGCAACCCAAACCGGAGCCAAAAAAATTGAAAAGGGGGGTGCAACACGAGGACTTCACAGGGGGTCACCCTTCCTAGTACTACTCTCGTCCAAGCACGCTTAACTTCGGAGTTCTGATGGGATCCGGTGCATTAGTGCTGGTATGATCGCACCCGTCATGTTGAGGGCATAATTCCTTTATGTGTTAACCGTTCACAGTCCCAGCCTAGAGATATGGCCCATTCAAAAGGCCCAATAGGCTTAACGACAACCCATCCGCTTCAACAACGCAGCATCCTCGCAAGACGTGATATCGACGCATTGTAGGGTCCTCTAATGTGCCGCGAGTAAGGTTGTCGTCCTTTTAACAGCTCACGACGTACGATCCGGGATGGAAAAATAGAGCTAAAGAAGAAAAGTGGCCCGAAATTGATGAAAACGTTCGATTTTGAGCTTCGAAAAGGGCACTGTGAGCTAGCTAGCTGCCCCCATCGTAGAGCTCTCAGAGAGCTTTCCAACGGTATGCTGTGCGCCGCGTAACTCCTTACGGATCAAAAGTTATGGACACCTGAACGACAGAGACCTGGTCACAAGCCCTACGCCCTCGGTTTGCGGGCCCAGCCTCCACGTGAAGAGAAGTTGTCTTGCCCAAGGTGCCGTGGGATTCGATAATAGAAATGTGGTGGGTAAAGTATCTTGGCAACCCTAATCGGAGCAAAAAAAATTGAAAAGGGGTGTGCAACACGAGGACTTCCCAAGGGGTCACCCATCCTAGTACTACTCTCGCCCAAGCACGCTTAACTTCAGAGTTCTGATGGGATCCGGTGCATTAGTGCTGGTACGATCGCACCCGTCATGTTGAGGGCACAATTCCTTTATGTGTTAACGGTTCATAGTCCCAACCTAGAGATATGGCCCATTCAAAAGGCCCAATGGGCTTAACGACAACCCATCCGCTTCAACAACGCAGCATCCTCGCAAGACGTGATATCGACGCATTGTAGGGTCCTCTAATGTGCCGCGAGTAAGGTTGTCGTCCTTTTAACAGCTCACGACGTACGATCCGGGACGAAAAAATAGAGCAAATGAAGAAAAGTGGCCCGAAACTGATGAAAACGTTCGATTTTGAGCTCTGAAAAAGGGCACAGCGAGCTAGCTCGCTGCCCCCGTCGTAGAGCTCTCAGAGAGCTTTCCAACGGTATGCTGTGCGCCTCGTAACTCCTTACGGATCAAAAGTTATGGGCACCGGAGCGACGGAGACCTGGTCACAAGCCCTACGCCCGCGGTTTACGGGCCCAGCCTTCACGTGAAGAGAAGTTGTCTTGCCCAAGGTGCCGTGGGATTCGATAATAGAAATGTGGTGGGTAAAGTATCTTGGCAACCCTAACCGGAGCAAAAAAAATTGAAAAGGGGGGTGCAACACGAGGACTTCCCAGGGGGTCAACCATCCTCGTACTACTCTCGCACAAGCACGCTTAACTTCGGAGTTCTGATGGGATCCGGTGCATTAGTGCTGGTATGATCGCACCCGTCATGTTGAGGGCACAATTCCTTTATGTGTTAACGGTTCACAGTCCCAGCCTAGAGATATGACCCATTGAAAAGGCCCAATGGGCTTAACGACAACCCATCCGCTTCAACAACGCAGCGTCCTCGCAAGACGTGATATCTACGCATTGTAGGGTCCTCTAATGTGCCACGAGTAAGGTTGTCGTCCTTTTAATAGCTCACCACGTACGATCCGGGACGGAAAAACAGAGCAAAAGAAGAAAAGTGGCCCGAAACTAATGAAAACGTTCGATTTTGAGCTTCGAAAAGGGCACAACAAGCTAGCTTGCTGCCCCCGTCGTAGAGCTCTCAGAGAGCTTTCCAACGGTATGCTGTGCGCCTCGTAACTCCTTACGGATCAAAAGTTATGGGCATCGGAGCGACGGAGACCTGGTCACAAGCCCTACGCCATCGGTTTGCGGGCCCAGCCTCCACGTGAAGAGGAGTTGTCTTGCCCAAGGTGCCGTGGGATTCGATAATAGAAATGTGGTGGGTAAAGTATCTTGGCAACCCTAACCGGAGCAAAAAAAATTGAAAAGGGGCGTGCAACACGAGGACTTCCCAGGGGGTCACCCATCCTAGCACTACTCTCGCCCAAGCACGCTTAACTTCGGAGTTCTGATGGGATCCAGTGCATTAGTGCTGGTATGATCGCACCCGTCATGTTGAGGGCACAATTCCTTTATGTGTTAACGGTTCATAGTCCCAGCCTAGAGATATGACCAATTCAAAAGGCCCAATGGGCTTAACGACGACCCATCCGCTTCAACAATGCAGCATCCTCGCAAGACGTGATATCGACGCATTGTAGGGTCCTCTAATGTGCCACGAGTAAGGTTGTCCTCCTTTTAACACCTCACGACGTACGATCCGGGACGGAAAAACAGAGCAAAAGAAGAAAAGTGACCCAAAACTGACGAAAACGTTTGATTTTGATCTCCGAAATGGGCATAGCAAGCTAGCTAGCTGCCCCCGTCATAGAGCTCTCAGAGAGCTTTCCAACGGTATGCTGTGCGCCTCGTAACTCCTTACGGATCAAAAGTTATGGGCACCGGAGCGACGGAGACCTGGTCACAAGCCCTACGCCCTCGGTTTACGGGCCCAGCCTCCTCGTGAAGAGAAGTTGTCTTGCCCAAGGTGCGGTGGGATTCGATAATAGAAATGTGGTGGGTAAAGTATCTTGGCAACCCTAACCGGAGCAAAAAAAATTGAAAAGGGGGGTGCAACACGAGGACTTCCCAGGGGGTCACCCATCCTAGTACTACTCTCACCCAAGCACGCTTAACTTCGGAGTTCTGATGGGATCCGGTGCATTAGTGCTGGTATGATCGCACCCGTCATGTTGAGGGCACAATTCCTTTATGTGGTAACGGTTCACAGTCCCAACCTAGAGATATGGCCCATTCAAAAGGCCCAATGGGCTTAACGACAACCCATCCGCTTCAACAACGCAGCATCCTCGCAAGACGTGATATCGACGCATTGTAGGGTCCTCTAATGTGCGGCGAGTAAGGTTGTCGTCCTTTTAACAGCTCACGACGTACGATCCGGGACGAAAAAACAGAGCAAAAGAAGAAAAGTGGCCCGAAACTGATGAAAACGTTCGATTTTGAGCTCCGAAAAGGGCACAGCGAGCTAGCTTGCTGCCCCCATCGTAGAGCTCTCAGAGAGCTTTCCAACGGTATGCTGTGCGCCTCGTAACTCCTTACGGATCAAAAGTTATGGGCACCGATTTGCGGGCCCAGCCTCCACGTGAAGAGAAGTTGTCTTGCCCAAGGTGCCGTGGGATTCGATAATAGAAATGTGGTGGGTAAAGTATCTTGGCAACCCAAACCGGAGCAAAAAAAATTGAAAATGGGGGCCGATTTGCGGGCCCAACCTCCACGTGATGAGAAGTTGTCATGCCCAAGGTGCCGTGGGATTCGGTAATAGAAATGTGGTGGGTAAAGTATCTTGGTAACCCTAACCGGAGCAAAAAAAATTGAAAAGGGGGGTGCAACACGAGGACTTCCCAGGGGGTCACCCATCCTAGTACTACTCTCGCCCAAGCACGCTTAACTTCGGAGTTCTGATGGGATCCGGTGCATTAGTGCTGGTATGATCGCACCCGTCATGTTGAGGGCACAATTCCTTTATGTGTTAACGGTTCACAGTCCCAGCCTAGAGATATGGCCCATTCAAAAGGCCCAATGGGCTTAACGACAACCCATCCGCTTCAGCAACGCAGCATCCTCGCAAGACATGATATCGACGCATTGTAGGGTCCTCTAATGTGCCGCGAGTAAGGTTTTCGTCCTTTTAATAACTCACGACGTACTATCCGGGACAGAAAAACAGAGCAAAAGAAGGAAAGTGGCCCGAAACTAATGAAAACGTTCGATTATGAACTCCGAAAAGGGCACAGCGAGCTAGCTAGCTGCACCCGTCGTAGAGCTCTCAGAGAGCTTTCCAACGGTATGCTGTGCGCCTCGTAACTCCTTACAGATCAAAAGTTATGGGCACCGGTTTGCAGGCCCAGCCTCCATGTGAAGAGAAGTTGTCTTTCCCAAGGTGCCGTGGTATTCGATAATAGAAATGTGGTGGGTAAAGTATCTTGGCAACCCTAACCGGAGCAAAAAAAATTGAAAAGGGGGGTGCAACACGAGGACTTCCCAGGGGGTCACCCATCCTAGTACTACTCTCGCCCAAGCACGCTTAACTTCGGAGTTCTGATGGGATCCGGTGCATTAGTGCTGGTATGATCGCACCCGTCATGTTGAGGGCACAATTTCTTTATGTGTTAACGGTTCACAGTCCCAGCCTAGAGATATGGCCCATTCAAAAGGCCCAATGGGCTTAACGACAACCCATCTGCTTCAACAACGCAGCATGCTCGCATGACGCACGATGGTGCGCGCATGTGGCCCGCATGCCGCACGAAGGTGCGCGCATGGGGCGCCCATGCCGCACGGCGATGCGCGCATGGGGCGCCCATGCCGAATGATGGTGCGCGCATGGGGCGCCCATGCCGCACAGCGATGCGCGCATGGGGCGCCCATGCTGCACAGCGATGCGCGCATGGGGCGCCCATGCCGCACAGTGATGCACGCATGGGGTGCCCATGCCGCACAGCGATTCGCGCATAGGTCTCCCATGCCACACGAAGGTACGCACATGCGTCGCCCATGCCTCTCGATGGTGCGCGTATCGGGCGCGCATGGCACACGAAGGTGCGCGCATGGGACGCCCATGCAGCACAGCGATTCACGCATGGGGCACCCATGCCTCACAATGGTGAGCGCATGCCGCACGAAGGTTCGCGTATGGGGCGCCCATGCCACTCGATGGTGCGCGCATCGAGCACGCATGTCGCACGATGGTGCGCGCATGTGGCCCGCATGCCGCACGAAGGTGCGCTCATGGGGCGCCCTTGCCGCACGATACCGTACCATAGGGCGCCCATGCCGCACGATAATGCGCGCATTGGGCGCCCCATCCCGCACAGCGATGCACACATGGGGCGCCCATGCCGCACCAAGGTGCGCAAATGCGGCGCCCATGCCGCTCGATGGTGCACGCATCGGGCGCGCATGACGCACGATGGTGCGCGTATGTGGCCCGCATGCTGCACGAAGGTTCTCGCATTGGGCGCCCATGCCGCTCGATGGTGCGCGGATGGTGCGCCCTTGTCGCACGATGGTAGGCGTATGGGGCGCCCATGCCGCACGATGGTGCGCGCATGGGGCACCCCATCCCGCACGACGGTGCGCGCATTGGGCGCCCATGTCGCACGATGGTGCGCTCATTGGGCGCGCTTGCCGCACGATGGTGCGCGCATGTGGCGCGCTTGCCGCACGATTGGGCGTCCATGCCGCACGAAGGTGCGCGCATGGTGCGGCCTTGCCGCACGATGGTGAGCGTATTGGGCGCGCATGCCGCACGATGGTGCGCGCATGTGGCCCCAATGCCGCACGAAGGTGCGCGCATGTGGCCCCAATGCCGCACGAAGCTGTGCTCATGGGGCGCCCATGTGGCACGATGGTGCGCTCATCGGGCGCGCATGCCGCACGATGGTGCACGCATGCGACCCGCATGCTGCACGATGGTGCGCGCTTGGGGCGCCCGTGCCGCACGAAGGTGCGCGCATGGTGCGCCCTTGCCGCACGATGGTGCTTGCATGTGGCCCGCTTGCCGCACGATGGTGCGCGCATGGGGCGCCCATGCCGCACTATTGTGCGCGCATGTGGCCCGCATGCCGCAGGAAGGTGCGCGCATGGGGCGCCCGTGCCGCACCATGGTGCGCGCATGTGGCCCGCATGCCGTAGGAAGGTGCGCGCATGGGGCGCCTGTGCCGCACCATGGTGCGCGCAAGTGGCGCGCGTGAGCCGCTCAAGGGTCGCTGTTGGGGCACTGTTGGGGCACGGCTGGGGCACTGTTGGTGCACAGCTGGGGGACGGTGGGGGTACACTTCGGGGACGATGGGGGATGTTGGGGGACGGCTTTGGCACTAGTAGGGGACGTTGGGCACGACGGGCAATGTAAAGCATTCGAGGGAATTGGACATGCGAAATGTATTATGACATGAATGTAGACATTGATATTCTTGTACAATTGGTTTCCGAATCTACGAAGTAGTCTTAACTTTTGCCTTGTCCGACAAGCTGTTCGTCACATTTGGGAGGCAAAATCGATTAATCGGTTTCCCAATCAATCCAAAACAAACTGTAACGCCAAATATCATGTAAACTAATTAATCTATGAATTAATATAATTTTCCTGAATTTTCTAGTATTTTTTGTGATTCTTTCCTATTTTCCGTAATTTTTAAATATTAAAAATTAATTTTTTGAAAAAAATATTTTTGAATATTATTTAACAAATTAATGTATGAATTAATATAATTTTTTCTGATTTTTCTACTATTTTTTCTTATTTTTTCATATTTTTCGTAATTATTAAATATTAAAAAATATTTTTTCAAAATTTTTTTTTTTACGCATTTGGATATCATATGATATCAATTAGGAGCAAGATGGGTACAAAGATCATGCCTTATGGGGCCTTTTATAGTGTAAAACACCCATTATGAATCTCTGGCAAAATGTATGCTACTGCTGTCACTTGGGTTTTTGCATTTAAATGTATTATAGGGGGGTATGTGGTGTCAAGCCTCCTGGTCGAGGGCCATGTGGGGGGACGTTGTGGGCACTTCGTGGCACATTGTGGGCTATATCGTGGGCTATATCATGGGCTATATCGTGTGCTATATTGTGGGCGAGAATGCCTACCGAGTGAATCACGCCGAGGTATTGCGTTGCATACCCGTGCGTTGGGGCCGTGCCACCCCCGCCCCGCGTCCCCAAGCATGTCCCTCGGCGCGGCACAAGGATGGCTAATGAGGAACGTGGTGGCTTCCCTAGCCCCTCATTATCCATCTTGGTGCCGCAACACCATCGACGTCATTGGGATGGCTAATGAAGGGGCGAGTGGTTGCCCAAGCACAAAACTAGCCATCCCCGTGCCGCCGGCTAGGTACACGTTGGGGGCCATTCCCGTACCCCGATGTTTCATTGGGCCTGCGTGATACGCGAATCGCCTAGCACATATGGCATTGGCTTTTGTTAAGCAACGACGCAAGTGTTGCTATGAGACAATTGTTGATGCTTCAATGTTGTGGCGATCCAAGCACCATGCGGCCTTGAAGTCGTCCCCCAGTTGGTTCTAACGTGCCTGTGCGATGCGCGAATCGCCAGGCACACGACACCATGGTCCTCGCTGAGTCGTAATGCGACGGACGTGGTCTAGTGTCGTGGCGATCCAAGCATCGCGTGGGCAGGAAGGTAGTTTGCTTGTCCCATTCCGTGCATACGGGGGGACGGTGGGGGGCATGCGTGATGGGCGAATCACCTAGCACATGTGGCATTGGCTTTCGTTAAGCAACGACGCGAGCGTTGCAATGTGACGATTGCTGGTGCTTCAATGTCGTGGCGATCCAAGCACCGTGCAGCCTTGAAGCCGTCCCCCGGTTGGTTCTGACAGGCCTGTGCGATATGCGAATCGCCTAGCACACGACGCCATGGTCCTCGCGGAGTCGTAATGCGACGGACGTGGTCTAGTGTCGTGGTGATCCAAGCACCACGTGGGCAGAATTGTAGTTTTCTTGTCCCGTTCCGTGCATACGGGGGGACGGTGGGGGTCATGCATGATGCGCGAATCGCCTAGCACATATGGCATTGGCTTTCGTTAAGCAACGACGCGAGCGTTGCAATGAGACAATTGCTGATGCTTCAATGTCGTGGCGATCCAAGCACCATGGGGCCTTGAAGCCGTCCCCCAGTTGGTTCCGACTTGCCTGTGCGATGCGCGAATCGCCTAGCACACGACGCCATGGTCCTCGCTGAGTCGTAATGCGACGGACATGGTCTAGTGTCGTGGCGATCCAAGCACCGCGTGGGCAGGAAGGTAGTTTGTTTGTCCCGTTCCGTGCATACGGGGGTACCGTGGGAGGCGTGCGTGATGCGCGAATCCCCTAGCACATGTGGCATTGGCTTTCGTTAAGCAACGACGCGAGCGTTGCGATGAGACGATTGTTGATGCTTCAATGTCGTGGCGATCCAAGCACCGCGTGGCCTTGAAGCCGTCCCCCGGTTGGTTCCGACTTGAATGTACGATGCGCGAATCGCCTAGCACACGACGCCATGGCCCTCGCTGAGTCATAATGCGATGGACGTGGTCTAGTGTAGTGGTGATACAAGCACCGCGTGGGCAGGAAGGTAGTTTGCTTGTCCCGTTCCATGTATACGGGGGGACGGTGGGAGGCGTGCGTGATACGCAAATCGCCTAACACATGTAGCATTGGCTTTCGTTAAGCAACGACGCGAGCATTGCGATTAGACGATTGCTGATGCTTCAATGTCGTGGCGATCCAATCACCGCGTGGCCTTGAAGCCGTCCCCCGGTTGGTTCCGACTTGCCTGTGCGATGCGCGAATCGCCTAGCACACGACGCCATGGTTCTTGCTGAGTCGTAATGCGACGGCGGTGGTCTAGTGTCGTGGCGATCCAAGCACCGCATGGAAAGGAAGGTAGTTTGCTTGTCTCATTCCGTGCATACGGGGGGACGGTGGGGGGCATGCATGATGCGCGAATCGCCTAGCACATGTGGCATTGGCTTTCGTTAAGCAGCGGCGCGAGCATTGCGATGAGACAATTGCTGATGCTTCAATGTCGTGGCGATCCAAGCACCATGGGGCCTTGAAGCCGTCCCCCAGTTGGTTCCGACTTGCCTGTGCGATACGCGAATCGCCTAGCACACGACGCCATGGTCCTCGCTAAGTCGTAATGCGACGGACGTGGTCTAGTGTCGTGGCGATCCAAGCACCGCGTGGGCAGAAAGGTAGTTTGCTTGTCCCGTTCCGTGCATACAAGGGGGACGGTGGGGGGCAAGCGTGATGCGCAAATTGCCTAGCACATGTGGCATTGGCTTTCGTTAAGCAACGACGCAAGCGTTGCGATGAGACAATTGCTGATGCTTCAATGTCGTCGCGATCCAAGCACCCTGCGGCCTTGAAGTCGTCCCCCGGTTGGTTCTGACAAGCCTGTGCGATGCGCGAATCGCCTAGCATACGACGCCATGGTCCTCGCTGAGTCGTAATGAGACGGACGTGGTCTAGTGTCGTGGCGATCCAAGCACCGCGTGGGCAGGAAGGTAGTTTGCTTGTCCCGTTCCGTGCATACGGGGGGACGGTGGGAGGCGGGCGTGATGCGCGAATCGCCTAGCACATGTGGCATTGGCTTTCGTTAAGCAACGACGCGAGCGTTACGATTAGATGATTGTTGATGCTTCAATGTCGTGGCGATCCAATCACCGCGTGGCCTTGAAGCCGTCCCCCGGTTGGTTCCGACTTGCCTGTGCGATGCGCGAATCGCTTAGCACACGATGCCATAGTCCTCGCTGAGTCACAATGCGACGGACGTGATCTA
The DNA here is from genome assembly GCA_037974665.1 of Ehretia macrophylla. NCBI lineage: Eukaryota > Viridiplantae > Streptophyta > Magnoliopsida > Boraginales > Ehretiaceae > Ehretia > Ehretia macrophylla. The sequence goes on along the minus strand of CM075773.1, from coordinate 24,696,699 downwards.
GTGTCGTGGTGATCCAAGCACCGCGTGGGCAGGAGGTAGTTTGCTTATCCTGTTCCGTGCATACAGGGGGACAGTGGGGGGCATGCGTGATGCGCGTATCGCCTAGCACATGTGGCATTGGCTTTCGTTAAGCAATGATGCAAGCGTTGCGATGAGACAATTGCTGATGCTTCAATGTCGTGGCGATCCAAGCACTATGCAGCCTTGAATTCATCCCCCGGTTGGTTTCAACGGGCCTGTGCGATGCGCAAATTGCCTAGCACACGACATCATGGTCCTCACTGAGTCGTAATACGACGGACGTGGTCTAGTGTCGTGGCGATCCAAGCACCGCGTGGGCAGGAAGGTAGTTTGCTTGTCCCGTTCCGTGCATACGGGGGGACGGTGGTAGGCAGGCGTGACGCACGAAGCGCCTAGCACATGGGGCATTGGCTTTCGGTAAGCAACGACGCGAGCGTTGCAATGAGATGATTGTTGATGCTTCAATGTCGTGGCGATCCAAGCACCGCGTGGCCTTGAAGCCGTCCCCCGGTTGGTTCTGACTTGCCTGTGTGATGCGCGAATCGCCTAGCACACGACGCCATGGTCCTCGCTGAGTCGTAATGCGACGGACGTGGTCTAGTGTCGTGGCGATCCAAGCACCGCGTGGGCAGGAAGGTAGTTTGCTTGTCCCGTTCCGTGCATACGGGGGGACGGTGGGAGGCGTGCGTGATGCGCGAATCGCCTAGCACATGTGGCATTGGCTTTCGTTAAGCAACGACGCGAGCGTTGCGATGAGACAATTGCTGATGCTTCAATGTCGTGGCGATCCAAGCACCATGGGGCCTTGAAGCTGTGCCCCAGTTGGTTCCGACTTGCCTGTGCGATGCGCGAATCGCCTAGCACACGACGCCATGGTCCTCGCTGAGTCGTAATGCGACGGACGTGGTATAGTGTCGTGGCGATCCAAGCACCGCATGAGCAGGAAGGTAGTTTGCTTGTCCCGTTCCGTGCATACGGGGGGACGGTAGTAGGCATGCGTGACGCGCGAATCGCCTAGCACATGTGGAATTGGCTTTCTTTAAGCAACGACGCGAGCGTTGCGATGAGACGATTGTTGATGCTTCAATGTCGTGGCGATCCAAGCACCGCGTGGCCTTGAAGCCGTCCCCCGGTTGGTTCCGACTTGCCTATGCGATGCGCGAATCGCCTAGCACACGACGCCATGGTCCTCGCTGAGTCGTAATACGACGGACGTGGTCTAGTGTCGTGGCGATCCAAGCACCGCGTGGGCAGAAAGGTAGTTTACTTGTCCCGTTCCGTGCATACGGGGGGACGGTGGGGGGCATGCATGATGCACGAATCGCCTAGCACATGTGGCATTGGCTTTCGTTAAGCAACGACGCGAGCGTTGCGATGAGACAATTGCTGATGCTTCAATGTCGTGGCGATCCAAGCACCATGGGGCCTTGAAGCCGTCCCCCAGTTGGTTCCGACTTGCCTGTGCGATGCGCGAATCGCCTAGCACACGACGCCATGGTCCTCGCTGAGTCGTAATGCGACGGACGTGGTCTAGTGTCGTGGCGATCCAAGCACCGCGTGGGCAGAAAGGTAGTTTGCTTGTCCCGTTCCGTGCATACAGGGGGGACGGTGGGGGGCATGCATGATGCGCGAATTGCCTAGCACATGTGGCATTGGCTTTCGTTAAGCAACGACGCGAGCGTTGCGATGAGACAATTGCTGATGCTTCAATGTCGTGGCGATCCAAGCACCATGGGGCCTTGAAGCTGTCCCCCAGTTGGTTCCTACTTGCCTGTGCGATGAGCGAATCGCCTAGCACACGACGCCATGGTCCTCGCTGAGTCTTAATGCGACGGACGTGGTCTAGTGTCGTGGCGATCCAAGCACCGCGTGGGCAGGAAGGTAGTTTGCTTGTCCCGTTCCGTGCATACGGGGGGACGGTGGTAGGAATGCGTGACGCGCGAATCGCCTAGCACATGTGGCATTGGCTTTCGTTAAGCAACGACGCGAGCGTTGCGATGAGACGATTGTTGATGCTTCAATGTCGTGGCGATCCAAGCACCGCGTGGCCTTGAAGCCGTCCCCCGGTTGGTTCCGACTTGAATGTGCGATGCGCGAATCGCCTAGCACACGACGCCATGGTCCTCGCTGAGTCGTAATGCGACGGACGTGGTCTAGTGTCGTGGCGATCCAAGCACTGCGTGGGCAGAAAGGTACTTTGCTTGTCCAGTTCCATGCATACGGGGGGACGGTGGGGGGCATGCATGATGCGCGAATCGCCTAGCACATGTGGCATTGGCTTTCGTTAAGCAACGACGCGAGCGTTGCGATGAGACAATTGCTGATGCTTCAATGTCGTGGCGATCCAAGCACCATGGGGCCTTGAAGCCGTCCCCCAGTTGGTTCCGACTTGCCTGTGCGATACGCGAATCGCCTAGCACACGACGCCATGGTCCTCGCTAAGTCGTAATGCGACGGACGTGGTCTAGTGTCGTGGCGATCCAAGCACCGCGTGGGCAGAAAGGTAGTTTGCTTGTCCCGTTCCGTGCATACAGGGGGGACGGTGGGGGGCATGCATGATGCGCGAATCGCCTAGCACATGTGGCATTGGCTTTCGTTAAGCAACGACGCGAGCGTTGCGATGAGACAATTGCTGATGCTTCAATGTCGTGGCGATCCAAGCACCATGGGGCCTTGAAGCTGTCCCCCAGTTGGTTCCGACTTGCCTGTGCGATGCGCGAATCGCCTAGCACACGACGCCATGGTCCTCGCTGAGTCGTAATGCGACGGACGTGGTCTAGTGTCGTGGCGATCCAAGCACCGCGTGGGCAGGAAGGTAGTTTGCTTGTCCCGTTCCGTGCATACGGGGGGACGGTGGTAGGAATGCGTGACGCGTGAATCGCCTAGCACATGTGGCATTGGCTTTCGTTAAGCAACGACGCGAGCGTTGCGATGAGACGATTGTTGATGCTTCAATGTCGTGGCGATCCAAGCACCGCGTGGCCTTGAAGCCGTCCCCCGGTTGGTTCCGACTTGCCTGTGCGATGCGCGAATCGCCTAGCACACGACGCCATGGTCCTCGCTGAGTCGTAATGCGACGGACGTGGTCTAGTGTCGTGGCGATCCAAGCACCGCGTGGGCAGAAAGGTAGTTTGCTTGTCCAGTTCCGTGCATACGGGGGGACGGTGGGGGGCATGCATGATGCGCGAATCGCCTAGCACATGTGGCATTGGCTTTCGTTAAGCAACGACGCGAGCGTTGCGATGAGACAATTGCTGATGCTTCAATGTCGTGGCGATCCAAGCACCATGGGGCCTTGAAGCTGTCCCCCAGTTGGTTCCGACTTGCCTGTGCGATGCGCGAATCGCCTAGCACACGACGCCATGGTCCTCGCTGAGTCGTAATTTGACGGACGTGGTCTAGTGTCGTGGCGATCCAAGCACCGCGTGGGCAAGAAGGTAGTTTGCTTGTCCCGTTCCGTGCATACGGGGGGACGGTGGTAGGCATGCGTGACGCGCGAATCGCCTAGCACATGTGGCATTGGCTTTCGTTAAGCAACGACGCGAGCGTTGCGATGAGACGATTGTTGATGCTTCAATGTCGTGGCGATCCAAGCACCGCGTGGCCTTGAAGCCGTCCTCCGGTTGGTTCTGACTTGCCTGTGCGATGCGCGAATCGCCTAGCACACGACGCCATGGTCCTCGCTGAGTCGTAATGCGACGGACGTGGTCTAGTGTCGTGGCGATCCAAGCACCGCGTGGGCAAAAATGTAGTTTGCTTGTCCAGTTTCATGCATACGGAGGGACGGTGGGGGGCATGCATGATGCGCGAATCGCCTAGCACATGTGGCATTGGCTTTCGTTAAGCAACGACGCGAGCGTTGCGATGAGACAATTGCTGATGCTTCAATGTCGTGGCGATCCAAGCACCATGGGGCCCTGAAGCCGTCCCCCAGTTGGTTCCGACTTGCCTGTGCGATGCGCGAATCGCCTAGCACACGACGCCATGGTCCTCGCTGAGTCGTAATGCGACGGACATGGTCTAGTGTCGTGGCGATCCAAGCACCGCGTGGGCAGGAAGGTAGTTTGCTTGTCCCGTTCCGTGCATACGGGGGGACGGTGGGAGGCGTGCGTGATGCGCGAATCGCCTAGCACATGTGGCATTGGCTTTCGTTAAGCAACGACGCGAGCGTTGCGATGAGACAATTGCTGATGCTTTAATGTCATGGCGATCCAAGCACCATGGGGCCTTGAAGCTGTCCCCCAGTTGGTTCCGACTTGCCTGTGCGATGCGCGAATCACCTAGCACACGACGCCATGGTCCTCGCTGAGTCGTAATGCGACGGACGTGGTCTAGTGTCGTGGCGATCCAAGCACCGCGTGGGCAGAAAGGTAGTTTACTTGTCCCGTTCCGTGCATACGGGGGGACGGTGGGGGGCATGCATGATGCACGAATCGCCTAGCACATGTGGCATTGGCTTTCGTTAAGCAACGACGCGAGCGTTGCGATGAGACAATTGCTGATGCTTCAATGTCGTGGCGATCCAAGCACCATGGGGCCTTGAAGCCGTCCCCCAGTTGGTTCCGACTTGCCTGTGCGATGCGCGAATCGCCTAGCACACGACGCCATGGTCCTCGCTGAGTCGTAATGCGACGGACGTGGTCTAGTGTCGTGGCGATCCAAGCACCGCGTGGGCAGGAAGGTAGTTTGCTTGTCCCGTTCCGTGCATACGGGGGGACGGTGGGAGGCGTGCGTGATGCGCGAATCGCCTAGCACATGTGGCATTGGCTTTCGTTAAGCAACGACGCGAGCGTTGCGATGAGACAATTGCTGATGCTTCAATGTCGTGGCGATCCAAGCACCATGGGGCCTTGAAGCTGTCCCCCAGTTTGTTCCGACTTGCCTGTGCGATGCGCGAATCGCCTAGCAGACGACGCCATGGTCCTCGCTGAGTCGTAATACGACGGACGTGGTCTAGTGTCGTGGCGATCCAAGCACCGCGTGGGCAGGAAGGTAGTTTGCTTGTCCCGTTCCGTGCATACGGGGGGACGGTGGTAGGCATGCGTGACGCGCGAATCGCCTAGCACATGTGGCATTGGCTTTCGTTAAGCAACGACGCGAGCGTTGTGATGAGACGATTGTTGATGCTTCAATGTCGTGGCGATCCAAGCACCGCGTGGCCTTGAAGCCGTCCCCCGGTTGGTTCCGACTTGCCTGTGCGATGCGCGAATCGCCTAGCACACGACGCCATGGTCCTCGCTGAGTCGTAATGCGACGGACGTGGTCTAGTGTCGTGGCGATCCAAGCACCGCGTGGGCAGAAAGGTAGTTTGCTTGTCCCGTTCTGTGCATACGGGGGGACGGTGGGGGGCATGCATGATGCGCGAATCGCCTAGCACATGTGGCATTGGCTTTTGTTAAGCAACGACGCGAGCGTTGCGATGAGACGTTTGCTGATGTTTCAAAGTCGTGGCGATCCAAGCACCATGGGGCCTTGAAGCCGTCCCCCAGTTGTTTACGACTTGCCTGTGCGATGCGCTAACCGCCTAGTACACGACTCTATGATCCTCGCTGAGTCGTAATGCGACGGACGTGGTCTAGTGTCGTGGCGATCAAAGTACCGCGTGGGCAGAAAGGTAGTTTGCTTGTCCCGTTCCGTGCATACGGGGGGACGGTGGGGGGCATGCATGATGAGCGAATCGCCTAGCACATGTGGCATTGGCTTTCGTTAAGCAACGACGCAAGCGTTGCGATGAGACAATTGCTGATGCTTCAATGTCGTGGCGATCCAAGCACCATGGGGCCTTGAAGCTGTCCCCCAGTTGGTTCCGACATGCCTTTGCGATGCGCGAATCGCCTAGCACACGACGCCATGGTCCTCGCTTAGTCGTAATGCGATGGACGTGGTCTAGTGTCGTGACGATCCAAGCACCGCGTGGGCAGGAAGGTAGTTTGCTTGTCCCGTTCCGTGCATACGGGGGGACGGTGGTAGGCATGCGTGACGCGCGAATCGCCTAGCACATGTGGCATTGGCTTTCGTTAAGCAACGACGCGAGCGTTGCGATGAGACGATTGTTGATGCTTCAATGTCGTGGCGATCCAAGCATCGCGTGGCCTTAAAGCCGTCCCCCGGTTGGTTCCGACTTGCCTGTGCGATGCGCGAATCGCCTAGCACACGACGCCTTGGTCCTCGCTGAGTCGTAATGCGACGGACGTGGTCTAGTGTCATGGCGATCCAAGCACCGCGTGGGCAGGAAGGTAGTTTGCTTGTCCCGTTCCGTGCATACGGGGGGACGGTGGGAGGCATGCGTGACGCGCGAATCGCCTAGCACATGTGGCATTGGCTTTCGTTAAGCAACGACGCGAGCGTTGTGATGAGACGATTGTTGATGCTTCAATGTCGTGGCGATCCAAGCACCGCGTGGCCTTGAAGCCGTCCCCCGGTTGGTTCCGACTTGCCTGTGCGATGCGCGAATCGCCTAGCACACGACGCCATGGTCCTCGCTGAGTCGTAATGCGACGGACGTGGTCTAGTGTCGTGGCGATCCAAGCACCGCGTGGGCAGAAAGGTAGTTTGCTTGTCCCGTTCTGTGCATACGGGGGGACGGTGGGGGGCATGCATGATGCGCAAATCGCCTAGCACATGTGGCATTGGCTTTTATTAAGCAACGACGCGAGCGTTGCGATGAGACAATTGCTGATGTTTCAATGTCGTGGCGATCCAAGCACCATGGGGCCTTGAAGCCGTCCCCCAGTTGGTTCCGACTTGCCTGTGCGATGCGCGAATCGCCTAGTACACGACGCCATGGTCCTCGCTGAGTCGTAATGCGACGGACGTGGTCTAGTGTCGTGGCGATCCAAGCACCGCGTGGGCAGAAAGGTAGTTTGCTTGTCCGTTTCCGTGCATACGGGGGGACGGTGGGGGGCATACATGATGAGCGAATCGCCTAGCACATGTGGCATTGGCTTTCGTTAAGCAACGATGCAAGCGTTGCGATGAGACAATTGCTGATGCTTCAATGTCGTGGCGATCCAAGCACCATGGGGCCTTGAAGCTTTCCCCCAGTTGGTAACGACATGCCTTTGCGATGCGCGAATCGCCTAGCACACGACGCCATGGTCCTCGCTGAGTCGTAATGCGATGGACGTGGTCTAGTGTCGTGGCGATCCAAGCACCGCGTGGGCAGGAAGGTAGTTTGCTTGTCCCGTTCCGTGCATACGGGGGGACGGTGGTAGGCATGCGTGACGCGCGAATCGCCTAGCACATGTGGCATTGGCTTTCGTTAAGCAACGACGCGAGCGTTGCGATGAGACGATTGTTGATGCTTCAATGTCGTGGCGATCCAAGCATCGCGTGGCCTTGAAGCCGTCCCCCGGTTGGTTCCGACTTGCCTGTGCGATGCGCGAATCGCCTAGCACACGACGCCATGGTCCTCGCTGAGTCGTAATGCGACGGACGTGGTCTAGTGTCGTGGCGATCCAAGCACCGCGTGGGCAGGAAGGTAGTTTGCTTGTCCCGTTCCGTGCATACGGGGGGACGGTGGGAGGCGTGCGTGATGCGCGAATCGCCTAGCACATGTGGCATTGGCTTTCATTAAGCAACGACGCGAGCGTTGCGATGAGACAATTGCTGATGCTTCAATGTCATGGCGATCCAAGCACCATGGGGCCTTGAAGCTGTCCCCCAGTTGGTTCCGACTTGCCTGTGCGATGCGCGAATCACCTAGCACACGACGCCATGGTCCTCGCTGAGTCGTAATGCGACGGACGTGGTCTAGTGTCGTGGCGATCCAAGCACCGCGTGGGCAGAAAGGTAGTTTACTTGTCCCGTTCCGTGCATACGGGGGGACGGTGGGGGGCATGCATGATGCACGAATCGCCTAGCACATGTGGCATTGGCTTTCGTTAAGCAACGACGCGAGCGTTGCGATGAGACAATTGCTGATGCTTCAATGTCGTGGCGATCCAAGCACCATGGGGCCTTGAAGCCGTCCCCCAGTTGGTTCCGACTTGCCTGTGCGATGCGCGAATCGCCTAGCACACGACGCCATGGTCCTCGCTGAGTCGTAATGCGACGGACGTGGTCTAGTGTCGTGGCGATCCAAGCACCGCGTGGGCAGGAAGGTAGTTTGCTTGTCCCGTTCCGTGCATACGGGGGGTCGGTGGGAGGCGTGCGTGATGCGCGAATCGCCTAGCACATGTGGCATTGGCTTTCGTTAAGCAACGACGCGAGCGTTGCGATGAGACAATTGCTGATGCTTCAATGTCGTGGCGATCCAAGCACCATGGGGCCTTGAAGCTGTCCCCCAGTTGGTTCCGACTTGCCTGTGCGATGCGCGAATCGCCTAGCACACGACGCCATGGTCCTCGCTGAGTCGTAATGCGACGGACGTGGTCTAGTGTCGTGGCGATCCAAGCACCGCGTGGGCAGGAAGGTAGTTTGCTTGTCCCGTTCCGTGCATACGGGGGGACGGTGGTAGGCATGCGTGACGCGCGAATCGCCTAGCACATGTGGCATTGGCTTTCGTTAAGCAACGACGCGAGCGTTGTGATGAGACGATTGTTGATGCTTCAATGTCGTGGCGATCCAAGCACCGCGTGGCCTTGAAGTCGTCCCCCGGTTGGTTCCGACTTGCCTGTGCGATGCGCGAATCGCCTAGCACACGACGCCATGGTCCTCGCTGAGTCGTAATGCGACGGACGTGGTCTAGTGTCGTGGCGATCCAAGCACCGCGTGGGCAGAAAGGTAGTTTGCTTGTCCCGTTCTGTGCATACAGGGGGACGGTGGGGGGCATGCATGATGCGCGAATCGCCTAGCACATGTGGCATTGGCTTTCGTTAAGCAACGACGCGAGCGTTGCGATGAGACAATTGCTGATGTTTCAATGTCGTGGCGATCCAAGCACCATGGGGCCTTGAAGCCGTCCCCCAGTTGGTTCCGACTTGCCTGTGCGATGCGCGAATCGCCTAGTACACGACGCCATGGTCCTCGCTGAGTCGTAATGCGACGGACGTGGTCTAGTGTCGTGGCGATCCAAGCACCGCGTGGGCAGAAAGGTAGTTTGCTTGTCCCGTTCCGTGCATACGGGGGGACGGTGGGGGGCATGCATGATGAGCGAATCGCCTAGCACATGTGGCATTGGCTTTCGTTAAGCAACGACGCAAGCGTTGCGATGAGACAATTGCTGATGCTTCAATGTCGTGGTGATCCAAGCACCATGGGGCCTTGAAGCTGTCCCCCAGTTGGTAACGACATGCCTTTGCGATGCGCGAATCGCCTAGCACACGACGCCATGGTCCTCGCTGAGTCGTAATACGACGGACGTGGTCTAGTGTCGTGGCGATCCAAGCACCGCGTGGGCAGGAAGGTAGTTTGCTTGTCCCGTTCCGTGCATACGGGGGGACGGTGGTAGGCATGCGTGACGCGCGAATCGCCTAGCACATGTGGCATTGGCTTTCGTTAAGCAACGACGCGAGCGTTGCGATGAGACGATTGTTGATGCTTCAATGTCGTGGCGATCCAAGCATCGCGTGGCCTTGAAGCCGTCCCCCGGTTGGTTCCGACTTGCCTGTGCGATGCGCGAATCGCCTAGCACACGACGCCATGGTCCTCGCTGAGTCGTAATGCGACGGACGTGGTCTAGTGTCGTGGCGATCCAAGCACCGCGTGGGCAGGAAGGTAGTTTGCTTGTCCCGTTCCGTGCATACGGGGGGACGGTGGGAGGCGTGCGTGATGCGCTAATCGCCTAGCACATGTGGCATTGGCTTTCGTTAAGCAACGACGCGAGCGTTGCGATGAGACAATTGCTGATGCTTCAATGTCGTGGCGATCCAAGCACCATGGGGCCTTGAAGCTGTCCCCCAGTTGGTTCCGACTTGCCTGTGCGATGCGCGAATCGCCTAGCACACGACGCCATGGTCCTCGCTGAGTCGTAATGCGACGGACGTGGTCTAGTGTCGTGGCGATCCAAGCACCGCGTGGGCAGGAAGGTAGTTTGCTTGTCCCGTTCCGTGCATACGGGGGGACGGTGGTAGGCATGCGTGACGCGCGAATCGCCTAGCACATGTGGCATTGGCTTTCGTTAAGCAACGACGCGAGCGTTACGATGAGACGATTGTTGATGCTTCAATGTCGTGGCGATCCACGCACCGCGTGGCCTTGAAGCCGTCCCCCGGTTGGTTCCGACTTGCCTGTGCGATGCGCGAATCGCCTAGCACACGATGCCATGGTCCTCGCTGAGTCGTAATGCGACGGACGTGGTCTAGTGTCGTGGCGATCCAAGCACCGCGTGGGCAGGAAGGTAGTTTGCTTGTCCCGTTCCGTGCATACGGGGGGACGGTGGGGGGCATGCATGATGCGCGAATCGCCTAGCACATGTGGCATTGGCTTTCGTTAAGCAACGACGCGAGCGTTGCGATGAGACAATTGCTGATGCTTCAATGTCGTGGCGATCCAAGCACCATGGGGCCTTGAAGCTGTCCCCCAGTTGGTTTCGACTTGCCTGTGCGATGTGCGAATTGCCTAGCACATGACGCCATGGTCCTCGCTGAGTCGTAATATGACGAACGTGGTCGAGTGTCGTGGTGATCCAAGCACCGCCTGGGCAGGAAGGTAGTTTTCTTGCCCCGTTCCGTGTATACGGGGGGACGGTGGGAGGCATGCGTGATGCGCGAATCGCCTAGCACATGTGGGATTGGCTTTTGTTAAGCAATGACGCGAGCGTTGCGATGAGACAATTGATAATGCTTCAATGTCGTGGCGATCCAAGCACCGCGTGGCCTTGAAGCCGTCCCACAGTTGGTTCCGACTTGCCTATGCGATGCGCGAATCGCCTAGCACACGACGCCATGGTCCTCGCTGAGTCGTAATGCGATGGACGTGGTCTAGTGTCGTGGCGATCCAAGCACCGCGTGGGCAGAAAGGTAGTTTGCTTGTCCCGTTCTGTGCATACGGGGGGACGGTAGGGGGCATGCATGATGCGCGAATCGCCTAGCACATGTGGCATTAGCTTTCATTAAGCAACGACGTGAGCGTTGCGATGAGACAATTGCTGATGCTTCAATGTCGTGGCGATCCAAGCACCATGCGGCCTTGAAGCTGTCCCCCGGTTGTTTCCGACTTGCCTGTGCGATGCGCGAATTGCCTAGCACATGACACCATGGTCCTCGCTGAGTCGTAATGCGACGGACGTGGTCTAGTGTCGTGGTGATCCAAGCACCGCGTGGGCAGGAAGGTAGTTTGCTTGTCCCGTTCCGTGCATACGGGGGGACGGTGGGAGGCATGCGTGATGCGCGAATCGCCTAGCACATGTGGCATTGACTTTTGTTAAGCAACGACGCGAGCGTTGCGATGAGACAATTGATGATGCTTCAATGTCGTGGCGATCCAAGCACCGCATGGCCTTGAAGCCGTCCCCCGGTTGGTTCCGACTTGCCTGTGCGATGCGCGAATCGCCTAGCACACGACGCCATGGTCCTCGCTGAGTCGTAATGCGATGGACGTGGTCTAGTGTCGTGGCGATCCAAGCACCGCGTGGGCAGAAAGGTAGTTTGCTTGTCCCGTTCCGTGCATACGGGGGGACGGTGGGGGGCATGCATGATGCGCGAATCGCCTAGCACATGTGGCATTGGCTTTCGTTAAGCAACGACGCGAGCGTTGCGATGAGACAATTGCTGATGCTTCAATGTCGTGGCGATCCAAGCACCATGGGGCCTTGAAGCCGTCCCCCAGTTGGTTCCGACTTGCCTGTGCGATGCGCGAATCGCTTAGTACACGACGCCATGGTACTCGCTGAGTCGTAATGCGACGGACGTGGTCTAGTGTCGTGGTGATACAAGCACCGCGTGGGCAGGAAGGTAGTTTGCTTGTCCCGATCCGTGCATACGGGCGGACGGTGGGAGGCGTGGGTGATGTGCGAATCGCCTAGCACATGTGGCATTGGCTTTCGTTAAGCAACGACGCGAGCGTTGCGATGAGACGATTGCTGATGCTTCAATGTCGTGGCGATCCAAGCACCATGGGGCTTTGAAGCCGTGCCCCAGTTGGTTCCGACTTGCCTGTGCGATGCGCGAATCGCCTAGCACACGACGCCATGGTCCTCGCTTAGTCGTAATGCGACGGACGTGGTCTAGTGTCGTGGAGATCCAAGCACCGCGTGGGCAGGAAGGTAGTTTGCTTGTCCCGTTCCGTGCATACGGGAGGACGATGGGAGGCGTGCGTGATGCGCGAATCGCCTAGCACATGTGGCATTGGCTTTCGTTAAGCAACGACGCGAGCGTTGCGATGAGACGATTGTTGATGCTTCAATGTCGTGGCGATCCAAGCACCGCGTGGCCTTGAAGCCGTCCCACGGTTGGTTCCGACTTGCCTGTGCGATGCGCGAATCGCCTAGCACACGACGCCATGGTCCTCGCAGAGTCGTAATGCGACGGACGTGGTCTAGTGTCGTGGCGATCCAAGCACCGCGTGGGCAGGAAGGTAGTTTGCTTGTCCCGTTCCGTGCATACGGGAGGACGTTGGGAGGCGTGCGTGATGCGCGAATCGCCTAGCACATGTGGCATTGGCTTTCGTTAAGCAACGACGCGAGCGTTGCGATGAGACGATTGTTGATGCTTCAATGTCGTGGCGATCCAAGCACCGCGTGGCCTTGAAGCCGTCCCACGGTTTGTTCCGACTTGCCTGTGCGATGCGCGAATCGCCTAGCACACGACGCCATGGTCCTCGCTGAGTCGTAATGCGACGGACGTGGTCTAGTGTCGTGGTGATCCAAGCACCGCGTGGGCAGGAAGGTAGTTTGCTTGTCCCGTTCCGTGCATACGGGGGGACGGTGGGAGGCATGCGTGATGCGCGAATCGCCTAGCACATGTGGCATTGGCTTTCGTTAAGCAACGACGCGAGCGTTGCGATGAGACAATTGCTGATGCTTCAATGTCGTGGCGATCCAAGCACCATGGGGCCTTGAAGCCGTCCCCCAGTTGGTTCCGACTTGCCTGTGCGATGCGCGAATCGCCTAGCACACGACGCCATGGTCCTCGCTGAGTAGTAATGCGACGGACGTGGTCTAGTGTCGTGGTGATACAAGCACCGCGTGGGCAGGAAGGTAGTTTGCTTGTCCCGATCCGTGCATACGGGGGGACGGTGGGAGGCATGGGTGATGTGCGAATCGCCTAGCACATGTGGCATTGGCTTTCGTTAAGCAACGACGAGAGCGTTGCGATGAGACAATTGCTGATGCTTCAATGTCGTGGCGATCCAAGCACCATGGGGCCTTGAAGCCGTCCCCCAGTTGGTTCCGACTTGCCTGTGCGATGCGCGAATCGCCTAGCACACGACGCCAAGGTCCTCGCTGAGTCGTAATGCGACGGACGTGGTCTAGTGTCGTGGCGATCCAAGCACCGCGTGGGCAGGAAGGTAGTTTGCTTGTCCCGTTCCGTGCATACGGGGGGAAGCTGGGAGGCGTGCGTGATGTTCGAATCGCCTAGCATATGTGGCATTGGCTTTCGTTAAGCACCGAGGCGAGCGTTGCGATGAGACGATTGCTGATGCTTCAATGTCGTGGCGATCCAAGCACCATGGGGCCTTGAAGCCGTCCCCCAGTTGGGTCCGACTTGCCTGTTCGATGCGCGAATCACCTAGCACACGACGCGATGGTCCTCGCTGACTCGTAATGCGACGGACGTGGTCTAGTGTCGTGGCGATCCAAGCACCGCATGGGCAGGAAGGTAGTTTGCTTGTCACGTTCCGTGCATACGGGGGGACGGTGGGAGGCGTGTGTGATGTGCGAATTTCCTAGCACATGTGGCATTGGCTTTCGTTAAGCAACGACGCGAGCGTTGCAATGAGACGATTGTTGATGCTTCAATGTCGTGGCGATCCAAGCACCGCGTGGCCTTGAAGCCGTCCCCCGGTTGGTTCCGACTTGCCTGTGCGATGCGCGAATCGCTTAGCACACGACGCCATGGTCCTCGCTGAGTCGTAATACGACGGACGTGGTCTAGTGTCGTGCCGATCCAAGCACCGCGTGGGCAGAAAGGTAGATTGTTTGTCCCGTTCCGTGCATACGGTGGGACGGTGGGAGGCATGCGTGATGCGCGAATCGCCTATCACATGTGGCATTGGCTTTCGTTAAGCAACGACGAGAGCGTTGCGATGAGACGATTGCTGCTGCTTCAATGTCGTGGCGATCCAAGCACCATGGGGCCTTGAAGCTGTCCCCTAGTTGGTTCCGACTTGCCTGTGCGATGCGCGAATCGCCTAGCACACGACGCCATGGTCCTCGCTGAGTCGTAATGCGACGGACGTGGTCCAGTGTCGTGGCGATCCAAGCACTGCGTGGGCAGGAAGGTAGTTTGCTTGTCCCGTTCCGTGCATACGGGGGGACGGTGGGAGGCATGCGTGATGCGCGAATCGCCTATCACATGTGGCATTGGCTTTCGTTAAGCAACGACGCGAGCGTTGCGATGAGACAATTGCTGATGCTTCAATGTCGTGGCGATCCAAGCACCATGGGGCCTTGAAGCTGTCCCCCAGTTGGGTCCGACTTGCCTGTGCGATGCTCGAATTGCCTTGCACACGACGCCATGGTCCTCGCTGAGTTGTAATGCGACGGACGTGGTCTAGTGTCGTGGCGATCCAAGCACCGCGTGGGCAGGAAGGTAGTTTGCTTGTCCCGTTCCGTGCATACCGGGGAACGGTGGGAGACGTGCGTGATGCGCGAATCGCCTAGCACATGTGGCATTGGCTTTCGTTAAGCAACGATGCGAGCGTTGCGATGAGACGATTGTTGATGCTTCAATGTCGTGGCGATCCAAGCACCACGTGGCCTTGAAGCCGTCCCCCGGTTGGTTCTGACTTGCCTGTGCGATGCGCGAATCGCCTGGCACACGACGCCATGGTCCTCGCTGAGTTGTAATGCGACGGACGTGGTCTAGTGTCGTGGTGATCCAAGCACCGCGTGGGCAGGAAGGTAGTTTGCTTGTCCCGTTCCGTGCATACGGGGGGACGGTGGGAGGCATGCGTGATGCGCTAATCACCTCGCACATGTGGCATTGGCTTTTTTTAAGCAACGACGCGAGCGTTGCGATGAGACAATTGATGATGCTTCAATGTCGTGGCGATCCAAGCACCGCGTGGCCTTGAAGCCGTCCCCCGGTTGGTTTCGACTTGCCTGTGCGATGCACGAATCGCCTAGCACACGACGCCATGGTCCTCGCTGAGTCGGAATGGGACGGACGTGGTCTAATGTTGTGACGATCCAAGTACCGCGTGGGCAGGAAGGTAGTTTGCTTGTCCCGTTCCGTGCATACGGGGGGACGGTGGGAGGCATGCGTGATGCGCGAATCGCCTAGCACATGTGGCATTGGCTTTCGTTAAGCAACGACGCGAGCGTTGCGATGAGACGATTGTTGATGCTTCAATGTCGTGGCGATCCAAGCACCGCGTGGCCTTGAAGCCGTCCCCCGGTTGGTTCCGACTTGCCTGTGCGATGCGCGAATTGCCTAGCACACGACGCCATGGTCCTCGCTGAGTCGTAATGCGACGGACGTGGTCTAGTGTCGTGGTGATCCAAGCACCGCGTAGGCAGGAAGTCCGCTTTCGGTTGGTACCTCAGTTGCGTGCAATCGGTGCATGGTCGGGCACCACGAAGTAGGCCCTTAAGCTTGCGACGTGCGGCCTGGTCATGCACCTCGTGCTGGTCCCGTCCCATGTCCCTTAGAAATTCTTCGTGCCGAGCGTTGCGATGAGACGATTGTTGATGCTTCAATGTCGTGGCGATCCAAGCACCATGCGGCATTGACTTCGTCCCCCGGTTGGTTCTGACGTGCCTGTGCGATGCGCGAATCGCTTAGCACACGACACCATGGTCCTCGCTGAGTCGTAATGCGACGGACGTGGTCTAGTGTCGTGGCGATCCAAGCACCGCGTGGGCAGGAAGGTAGTTTATTTGTCCCGTTCCATGCATACGGGGGGACGGTGGGGGGCATCCGTGATGCGCGAATCGCCTAGCACAGGTCGCAGTGGCTTTCGTTAAGCAACGGCGCGAGCGTTGCGATGAGATGATTGTTGATGCTTCAATGTCGTGGCGATCCAAGCACCGCGTGGCCTTGAAGCTGTCCCCCGGTTGGTTCCGACTTGCCTGTGCGATGCGCGAATCGCCTAGCACACGACGCCATGGTCCTCGCTGAGTCGCAATGCGACGGACGTGGTCTAGTGTCGTGGCGATCCAAGCACCGCGTGGGCAGGAAGGTAGTTTGCTTGTCCCGTTCCGTGCATACGGGGGGACGGTGGGAGGCATGCGTGATGCGCGAATTACCTAGTACATGTGGCATTTGTTTTCATTAAGCAACAACGTGAGCGTTGCGATGAGACGATTGCTGATGCTTCAATGTCGTGGCGATCCAAGCACTGTGCAACCTTGAAGCTGTCCCCCAGTTAGTTCCGACGGGCCTGTGTGATGCGCAAATCGTCTAGCACATGACGCCATGGTCCTCGTTGAGTCGTAATGCGACGGACGTGGTCTATTGTCATAGCGATCCAAGCACTGTGTGGGCAGGAAAGTAGTTTACTTGTCCCGTTCCGTGCATACGGGGGGACGGTGGGAGGCGTGCGTGATGCGCGAATCGCCTAGCACATGTGGCATTGGCTTTCGTTAAGCAACGACGCGAGCGTTGCGATGAGACGATTGTTGATGCTTCAATGTCGTGGCGATCCAAGCACCGCGTGGCCTTGAAGCCGTCCCCCGGTTGGTTCCGACTTGCCTGTACGATGCGCGAATCGCCTAGCACACGACGCCATGGTCCTCGCTGAGTCGTAATGCGACGGACGTGGTCTAGTGTCGTGGCAATCCAAGCACCGCGTGGGCAGGAAGGTAGTTTGCTTGTCCCGTTCCATGCATACGGGGGGACGGTGGGAGGCATGCGTGATGCGCGAATCGCCTAGCACATGTGGCATTGGGTTTTGTTAAGCAACGACGCGAGCGTTGCGATGAGACAATTGCTGATGCTTCAATGTCTTGGCGATCCAAGCACCATGCGGCCTTGAACCCGTCCCCCAGTTGGTTCCGCCTTGCCTGTCCGATGCGCAAATCGCCTAGCACACGATGCCATAGTCCTCGTTGAGTCGTAATGCGATGGACGTGCTCTAGTGTCGTGGCGATCCAAGCACCGCGTGGGTAGGAAGGTAGTTTGCTTGTCCCGTTCCGTGCATACGGGGAGACAATGGGAGGCGTCCGTGATGCGCGAATCGCCTAGCACATGTGGCATTGGCTTTTGTTAAGCAACGCCGCGAGCGTTGCGATGTGACGATTGTTGATGCTTCAATGTCGTGGCGATCCAAGCACCGCGTGGCCTTGAAGCCGTCCCCCGGTAGGTTCCGACTTGCCTGTGCGATGCGCGAATCGCCTAGCACACGACGCCATGGTCCTCGCTGAGTCGTAATGCGACGGACGTGGTCTAGTGTCGTGGTGATCCAAGCACCGCGTGGGCAGGAAGGTAGTTTGCTTGTCCAGTTCCGTGCATACGGGGGCACGGTGGGAGGCATGCGTGATGTGCGAATCGCCTAGGACATGTGGGATTGGCTTTCGTTAAGAAACGACGCGAGCGTTGCGATGAGACAATTGCTGTTGCTTCAATGTCGGGGCGATCCAAGCACCATGGGGCCTTGAATCTGTCCCCCAGTTGGTTCCAAGTTGCCTGTGCGGTGCGCGAATCGCCTAGCACACGACGCCATGGTACTCGCTGAGTCGTAATGCGACGGATGTGGTCTAGTGTCGTGGCAATCCAAGCACCGCGTGGGCAGGAAGGTAGTTTGCTTGTCCTTTTCTGTGCATACAGGGGGGCGGTGGGGGCCATGCGTGATGCGCGAATCGCCTAGCACATGTGGTATTGGCCTTCATTAAGCAACGACGCGAGCGTTGCGATGAGACAATTGCTGATGCTTCAATGTCGTGGCGATCCAAGCACCATGGGGACTTGATGCCGTCCCCCAGTTGGTTCCGACTTGCCTGTGCGATGCGCGAATCGTCTAGCACACGACGCCATGGTCCTCGCTGAGTCGTAATGCGACGGACGTGGTCTAGTGTCGTGGCGATCCAAGCACTGCGTGGGCAGGAAGGTAGTTTGCTTGTCCCGTTCCGTGCATACGGGGGGACGGTGGGAGGCGTGCGTGATGCGCGAATCGCCTAGCACATGTGGCATTGGCTTTCGTTAAGCAACGACGCGAGCGTTGCGATGAGACGATTGTTGATGCTTCAATGTCGTGGCGATCCAAGCACCATGCGGCCTTGAAGCCGTCCCCCGGTTGGTTTTGACTTGCATGTGCGATGCGCGAATCGCCTAGCACACGACGAT